>CAKLPR020000012.1:0-1387640 GCA_923060345.2 Erebia aethiops
AAAGCTTATAGGAATTTAGGTTTTATGCTCCGTACAGTTCACGGCTTCACTAATATAAAAGCTATCGTTGCCTTGTACAATGCACTAGTTAGGAGTCAATTAGAAGGTAATGCAGTCATCTGGGCTCCACATGAAACTAAATATAGTCTGATGTTGGAACGAGTACAGAACAAGTTTGTTAGGTACTTGTATATGAGGATGTATGGGGTGTATCCATTTTATCCGTTGATGTACCCAACATTATTCGTTTTGGGGATGGTTGGGTACAACGAGCTGAGGGTGAGGAGGGATCTTACTCTCGTAACGTATATTTTTAAAATAATCAGGGGGAAGGTATGCAATGCAGACCTACTGGCACAGGTGAGGCTGTGTGCCCCGGAGAGGTACGTGGAGCGGAGACGCCGGCCGCCGCTGCTGGCGGTACCATGCGGGCGCACCAACCTCCTCAAGAAGGCGCCGCTGACGCGCGCACTTCGCACCCTTAATATTATAGCCGTAAAGATTGACATATTTTCTTGTTCTCTGAGTGAACTCACAAAGGTAGCAATGTGGACTATAAGTTATAACTAAGTAGGTGATATTTTATTTTTATTTTTAATAGGATATTATGTTTTGTACATTTCTTTAGGCTAAGCTAGATATATTAATATTGTAACTGCACCATCGTATTAGGGATTCCTGTAAAGATGATGTAAGAAGTGAATAAAATAAATAAAATAAATAAATAAATAAAATAAGTGCATCAAATATTCAAAAGTCTGGCGAGGGAAAATTAAATAGTTGCTTTTTATTTTTTTTCTCACAAATAAATGAATAAAAATGTATGACAAGTAGATTCTGAAATAGATACAGCAACAATCTATAACATATAAAAACATGGACCGTTAAATTGTTTATTAAAAAAAAGTTATCCCCATTTTTAACGCAAAAAAACAGTAAATCGCGTTTTACTCGGGATATTGCTTTTGTTAGTTATTTAATTTTCCAACTACAGCGGCGATATTAGAAATGCGAAAGTGTGCCTGTCTGTCCGTCCGTCCGTCTGTCTATTTGTCTGCTACGCTTACGGTCCATCTGTTCAACCGGTTTTGATAAATTTGGTATGAGTAGGGATAGTTTGTATCCTGGGGAAGGACATAGGATACTTTTATCTAAAAAAAATAAAGAGTTCCCGCGGCAATCTAAAAACCTTTATCCACGCGGATGAAGTCCGCGATGATGAAGATGGATTATAATATCTGCTGCGCATTGGCTTATCTCTGTGGTTATTTTATTTTGAATTATTACTTCGGTGAATTGTAGAAAGAAAATATTTCTTCAAATTTTTACCTCGACGATTTAAGTACCTAATGTTATACCTCAATCGTTACACACACTGCGGAACACTAATGTAGGAGTACAACTCGCACTTAACCAATTATTACTAGATGCCGTACATCGTGTCGTTACATCATTTTTATGTAAACTGAGTATAGGCACAGCATAAATATATATTTATACAGAGGTTCGACGCCCATAAAAATCGGTTACTTCAACTGTAGCACCTAGATACGTATCAGGTAGGTAACCTATGGTTGAGATAATAACTAATTTGACATTACGACTGAATTGCTTAAAATAAATTTCTCTAAAAGACACAAAAATATTCTTATAATGCGCAATAGGCCTTGGGAGATAACCTGTCTCCTTAGACTGTGGTATATAGGTAGGTATTGTGGACTGTGGAGGATACAGTCAACGCACGTCGCGTGTCGCATGGCATTAATTTGCTTAACAAATCGGCTTGCTGACCAGCCACACTATCATGTGACACTAGCCACCGATCGGCTTGTCGAGTTTCCGTATGACCTACGCATAACTGATGGGTCAAGGTTATTCATTGAACTAAAATTAAGATTTTTTGAACTCTAATTTTTTGGGTTCAGAAGAGATGCGAACCCTTGAGCTCAACATACTTTGAAATAAATAAAATAATTAAAAAAAAATGTTTATTTCAGACCCTTTAGTCATAATAAGTTGTTAAAAAGCTATGCTAGTACACACAAATAAAACAAAATAACTAATTTAATTACGAGTATCTGCGGTTGCATGCTGGGGCACTAGGTAAATATTAATATTATAAATGCGAAAGTTTGGATGGATAGATGTATGGATGGATGTTTGTAACGTAATCACGCCTGAACGGCTACACGGATCTGGATGAAATTTGGCACAGAGATAGATTATAGTCTGGAATAACACATAGGCTACTTTTTATGCCGGAAAATTTAAGAGATCCGCAGTGAACCAAACAACCTTAAACCACGCGGACGAAGTCGTGGGCATCAGCTAGTAATTGATAAATGATTTATTTATTTCACGTAGGACATCATGTGCTACTTATGAAATGTCACTATTCTACCACCGCCGGGTGGTTCGGAAATCAGTCTGCGAAGAACCGACAAGAAACTAATTGGTAACCGAGCAAGCTAGATAGCCATGAGGCAAACAACGCGGCAGTTTCTATAATAATAAGTCAAATAAGAAAAATTTGATCATTTCCCTTTAACAAAAAAGGGCCCAGTGATATATAGACCTATCAATAGAGTGTCGACAGATTCCACCCTACAAACTCCCTTATTATACCTACTTCTCTTGAAATACTGCAAAAGATCGCATAGACAACGTATTGGGTCGCATCGCTCACCACCCTATTCTATAGCGAATGACGGTTGATTAATGGCCCAGAAATAGGGGGGATTTAATTTCATGCACAATATTTTAGAGAAGACTAGCTGATGCCCGCGACTTCGGGTGGAATAATTTTCCCTTAATTTTTTGGCATAAAAATTAGTACAAGTTACTTTCCAGGTGTTCAACTATACCCATGCAGAAAATCACGTCGATCCGTTGCTCTGTTACGACGTAATGAAAGGACAAACCAACAAACAAACACTTTCGCCTTTTAATATTAAAGTATGATTTATAGAACTAAAAAATAAACTAAATTGTTGCCAAAAGTAATTTTGAATATAAGTAGTACAGTTTACTGTATGTAAAATGTAGTAGTATACAAATATAGTTAAAACAAACTCAGGGAACGTTCGCACTGCGAAAAACATTCGCGCGACTTTTTTGCTCGCGGTCTAGGTATATTTCGCGAACGGATTTCACCTGCTTCGCACTGCGAATGCGGTGAGCGTCATACAACTCCGTACATCACAAAATATTCGTGTGAATATAATTCTTACCGTATCGCGTGAAATTATATCAAACCAGCGAATTTATTTTCATGCAAATTCGAACGTAGCCTCAACTTTCTTCGAGGTCAGTCCTCGTATAGTTAAAACTATGGATTGTGGGGCTGCCCAAGTCGGTAAATGGAGGGTTACAAATTTTGAATATATCAGAAAAATATTCATCAGGATACTGAGATGAAACCTGGTCCAGGAGATGGAGTGATCAACAATAATGAGAAAATGTATAAAGTAAGTAGGTAGGTATAGACCGCGCGCGAGCTCCGAGGCATCCTATGAAATGTTAAAGTAATTACCTAGAGTTGTTTAAATTGCAAAACAATACTGCTATTGCAAAATTACACGCGTCATCATTGATGTAGAATTTTTTTAGTACCTATACTAGATGTAGGATTAGCGCTTCAAAAATGTCCCCGACAAATTACAGCACAAATACGAAAGTGCTCTTATTTGAAATTAGTATGAGCCAACCTTAGCCAACATAACGACGCGTCAAAATGCTGCAGTGCTCATATAAAAAGAGTGATAATATCCTTTGGCCAATGTTTGTGACAATGCGTCAAATATTGTAACAAACATTGACTGTTCTGGATAGACGGGATGCATGGAGTAGTGTTGGTTTTAAAAGTATTGTTGCTTAGTGATTCCCTGGTAATCCATTTCGTTATGCAGTAGAGTTGTTTGAGCCATCTAAAATATACAGATAACATTAATTATGTTCAAATTCATTTTGATAAAATTGATATTACTAGAAACACACATACCTACATAGTTACATAAATACACATAAAATACATGGGTACATAAAGATATTATATAGGTACTTTACATAAATATTTTATAAAAAAATGTAGTAAAAAATAATAAAAGCCGCAAAGGCTAAATCTGAATAAATAAAGTTTACTTGGTACTTTTTAAGTTTACGTGTAATACGTCAATAAAACGTAGATTTTTAACCTTGATATTAATTTTAAAATGAAACTAAGTAAGGAAAATTTAATTTTAAGTTAAAATCTTACTTCTTAAACAAATGTTAGGTAGTTTAGTTTTAGTTTCCTCATGTTTTTACACAGATACTTATGCATATCATAACATTGTATAGTTATAAATATTGATAGAAGAGGAGAGAGTACGCCATTTAAACCTACGTGGTTTTTCGCAGTGCTACCCACCAAAACTGTATCAATATTTATTTTGATAAATAAAACATACTGTACAAGTATAAAACATAAGTGAGTTGCTGGGGCGCGTAAGCTAGTAATAAATATACACGACCACATACCACCACGATATACAACTTTAAAAAATCAGCAACTCCATGTCTCCATTGTTCTATTTGAATTTCGTTCCATTGAATTTTTTGTTTTTGCCTTTTTACAAAGACAAAAGGTCTTAAATATAAACATACTACATTCGTAATTCAACTTAAATTCTAAGTTTTAAGGTTTATAATAAATTGACGTTGTTGATATTGACAATGTGATGCCAAGAGTTGCGTCTTGTTCCAAAATAGTGTAAAGGTATCAATTTGGCAACGTATGAAGTACCTTATTGCTTACATATTAAGTTTTATTTTAAATAATATTTAGAATAATAAATATTTTTGTACTTATTTTAAAAATTACTTTTTGTTTTGGATTGAAAGGTTATTCCTACCTTTTCTCTGATGACAGAACGTCTTAAAAATTAATATTTTCTAATCGTAATGTAGCTTTATGTGTTAAACTTAAGGTGCATAATTAACTGAAGTTGTTGCTAATATAATACCTTTTTCTACATTTCCCACTCAGCATACAAATGTTTATGTGTGTGCAAATTGGGACATTTTTGCGATATTTTTTGTTCGTGACCCTGTTTCTAGTACTCATTCTATTTCAATGCGCGTCATGCTCTAAACTAGTGCGGTCAGCGAGCTGGATATGGAGAGACGATCGGGGGTGGCGTACAGCGGTCGTTTCTTCAGACCCCGATTCCTTGGAGCTCGTGCGCGGACTATATGTACATTTGATTTGATTTGATCAATCGTAAAAGAAGTGCTCATTAAAAAATCCCTCGGGCCAAGATTCCTTTGTTGTCAGTTCAATCAATGGAGCCAAGTTATTGATGTTGATGATTTCGAGACCGTGATTTATATGTGACGTTGATGAAAGAACAATTGCGAGGGGGGTTTTATGAAAATTGATGATTTGACTGAAGCAGTGTCACATTACGTTTGAATGAGACATCTTAATGATAAATTGATTACGTCGATTTGAGGGGAGTGCCTTTTTTTGGAAATGTATCACAAAAAAAAGTTGCGCATTATTTCTCAATGTATTTCGAATTTAATCTGAATATTAAATATAATGAAAAGGTGACTGACTGATCTAACAACGCACAGTTCAAAGCACTGGACAGATCGTGCTGATAGCTCTTTAGCTAGATGGATGCTTAAGGATAGCTAGGATACAGTTCGCGCACGAGTTGAATGCAGAGTAAATGTATGTGTTGTATGTGTAAATGTATGTGTTGCACCATACAGTTGCTCTGCATTCAACTCGCGCGCGAACTGTAACTTAGCGGATGTCTACGTCAATTATGACGTAAGTATCCGCTAAGAAAGTGCTTTAGAAAATTCAACCCAAAGGGGTAAAATATGGGTTTGATTTGTGTAGTCCACGCGGACGAAGTCGCGGGAAAAAGCTAGTTTTTAAATAAAATGTCAAACTAATTGAGCGGTTTTTTTTCTTTTTCGAAGGACGAACTCAAAAGTGACAGCTGCTACTTTTTAACCAAGAGTTTTAGAATTCTCAAGGATTTTAAAACCTTAAATCTAAATCTCTATATATATAAAAATCAGTTGCTGTTCGTTTTGTCCTCGGGGTAGCCTGATTCCCTAGAGGACGCGTCCCCAGGTGGCGGATAGGGGGATGCTCGATGGAGGGCCAACCTCCATAGGGTAGGAGGGAAATAAAATACCTCCCGCGGACCACAAGGCCGGAGATGGATACTCCGTTATCAAACCCCGCACGTAGGCTTCTTCGACATATGCGGAGTAGAGGCTGCGTGCGTGCTGGGTGCTCTGGGTGGAGTGCTCAGTAGGGATGGCGGCGGATGAGCTCCTAGCGGGCCAACGGCGGCGCCCGAGCCCCGTAGTGGGCTACACTCTTGGCGTCAGGTGGCAACCGGCCGTAAAACAGAAGCCAATTCACCATACTTATCATGAAAAGGCAAAAATTAAAGAACACGAGGAATACTAGGGCGTCCCCCTTAAGCGACGTTGGTGATGATGGAACTGCGAAACATACTAGGGCGTCCCCCAAAAGCGACGGAAGAGCTAAACAGAAAAGCACCGTAACAATGTCCGAACTACGTATTGCTAGCTGGAACATTGGTACGATGACAGGACGCAGTGCTGAATTAAGCGCTATCTTAGAACGACGTCGCATCAACGTCTGCTGTGTGCAAGAAACAAAATGGAAAGGTGCAAAATCACGGCAAATCGGGAAGGGATTTAAATTTATATATTACGGTACTGAAAGTGGAAAAAATGGGGTTGGGATTATTCTAGATCAACATTTGAGCGAAAAGGTAATAGAAATAAATAGAGCGAGTGACCGTATCATGTCTGTAAAATTAGCCTTGGAGAACCAAACCTGCCTCAACATCGTTTGTGTCTACGCGCCCCAGGTTGGCTGCCCTGAAACAGACAAACAAGACTTCTGGGAAGAATTGTGTACACACATGAATGCTTTACCGGCAACTGAGCAAAGAATTATCTGCGGAGATCTCAACGGGCATGTAGGCAGTGACGCAGATGGATATGAGGATCATCATGGGGGCTTTGGTTATGGAATGCAAAATAAAGAAGGAGGCACAATACTAGAATTTGCAGCACCTCTAAACCTAGTGGTAGTTAACACATTTTTTCAAAAGAAAGAGGAACACCTCATTACCTACAAAAGTGGAAAGTCCAAAACACAAATTGACTATATAATGACAGATAGAAAGAATCTCAAACAAATTAAAGATTGCAAGGTTATTCCAGGCGAACCATTAACATCACAACATAGACTGTTATTAGTAGCTTTAAAACTCAAACGACAAATTAAATATAAAATACCAAGAGTTGAGAGGATTAAATGGCGAGAACTTAATACGGACAGGGGAAGCAATTTTAAAAATAAAGTCCTTGAGTATCTGAGTAATGACTCCTCATTACACGACTCTCCCACAGTAAACTGGTCAAAGTTTCATGATGCCTGTATCACCCAAGCGAAAACTACACTGGGTATATCCAAGGGTCCCCTGCATAACGAGTAAGATGCTAAATGGTGGAATAACAACACCAAATCCACTGTATCAGAAAAGAAACGCCTGTTCAAGAAATGGCAAGAGAGTGGCTCAGAGGAGGATAAGCTAGAGTACAAAAAGGCGAAAAAGATTGCAAGAAGATCAGTTGCGATTGAGAAGGAAAATGCAGAGTTGGACCTTTATCAACAACTAGAACTAGCATCGGACACAGAGATATATAAAATAGCTAAAAACAGGCATAATAACACGAAGGATTTTAAGACTACGAAATACATCAAGGATAGCAAAGGCACGCTACTCACATCTGATAAAGATATCTGTAAAAGGTGGTACGAGTATTACCATATACTGCTAAATGAGGAGTTCCCTAGACAGGCTGAAATCGAAGAACCGAGAATAGAAGGACCCATAAATCAAATCACCATTGCAGAAGTCAAAAAGGCCATTCTGAAAATGAAAAACCACAAGGCCTGTGGGCCTGATGACATACCAGCCGAACTGTGGAAGTCCCTGAAGGCAGGTGGGGGAGTCTGGCGCTAGCCAGCTATAATTTGTTCAATAATATCCTAACAACTGAAAAAATGCCAGATGCCTGGAGAAAAAGCATACTTGTTCCCTTCTACAAAAATAAGGGAGACGTTAGAGAGTGCGGAAACTTCCGGGGGATAAAACTCACATCACACACCCTTAAGATCTGGGAACGAGTGCTCAGTGAACGTCTAGCATCTACAATCTCGCTAACGGAAAACCAGTTTGGTTTCACACCCGGAAAGGGAACCATGGATGCAATTCATGCCGTAAGATTGGTAATGGAAAAATCTAAAGAAAATTGTCAAAATCTCTGGATGGTATTCATTGACCTAGAAAAAGCCTTTGACCGAGTGCCAAGAACATTGATATGGCAGGCGCTCAGAGCGCACAGTGTACCTGAATGCTACATACGCATCATTAAAGACATGTACAACAACGTCCAAACCTGCGTCAGAAGCGCAGCCCGTCTATCTGACAGCTTTGATATAAAAGTTGGCGTTCATCAGGGCAGTGCACTGAGCCCTCTGCTATTTAATGTAGTCATGAACTATCTGACGGCTAAAATCCAGAAATCAACCCCATGGAATCTCTTGTATGCTGATGACGTAGTTCTTATATCTGACAGTGTGCGAGAGCTACAAGAAGACTTAGAAAGATGGAGGGAGTCGCTGGAACAAAATGGCTTGCGCATTAGTAGGACAAAAACCGATTATATGTTCTGTAACTTCAACCCCAACGCTTCACTTGACCCGGGCATCACCCTGGGTGGCACGGCCCTCCCTAGAGTTACAACATTCAAGTATCTAGGATCCGTTCTCTCCGAGGATGGCTCTATAGAAGCGGACGTAACACAAAGAACGACATCTGGATGGATGAAGTGGCGTACTCTCACGGGGGTGCTATGTGACGCAAAAATGCCAATAAGAACTAAAGGCAAGGTCTATGAAACGGCAGTACGACCAGCATTACTGTACGGCAGCGAAGTTTGGGCGGCCAAAAAGACTCATGAACAGAAGTTACATACCACGGAAATGCGTATGCTGAGATGGGCGGGGGGAGTAACACTCAAGGACAAAGTACGGAATGAATATGTACGAGGAAGCTTTAAAGTTGCACCCATAACCGACAAAATATCAGAGTCAAGGCTCAGGTGGTACGGACACGTAATGCGTAGGCCCGACGATTATGTGGTGAAAAAGTGCCTTTCCATGGCTACAAGAAGAAGGGGTAGGGGAAGACCCCAAACTACTTGGATGACAAATGTTCAAAGGGACATGAAACGCCTCGGCCTCAATGACGAAGACGCGAACACAAGATCTACATGGCGTCGCATGATAAGAAAAGCCGACCCCGTGTAACGGGATAAGGCGAGGACAAAGAAGAAGAAGAAGTTGCTGTTCGTTTTGTCTCGCTAAAACTCGAGAACGGCTTGACCGATTTAGATGGAATTTTTTGTGTATGTTTGAGTGGGTCCAGGGATGATTTATATTCATAATTGGACCCGGTAGGGGGCGCTGCAATCGGGTTTAATGTTCAGGGGGGTGATGCGACGTCGGAAGTAAGTTCGTGTAATAGTTTACACACAAAGGGATAGAGCCTTACTCAAAATAAACCTTACCTTACCTAAATGTAGGATAATATTTTTCTAACACATTGTGAATTAGTAGCTTCAATACATAATATTCTTAGCAAAAGTCACCAGAAACCGCCTGGGGAATAGATACTCGACCATCGATAGAATTCCACTTGCACGGTCGAATACGGCCGAATAAAATTTTACGAAATTGAATCGGCCGCCCGCCGCCAGCAGACCGTAAAATTGGTCGGGCCGGCCAGCGTGCTCGGTATCTTCTTCGGTGTTTGGCCGAATTATGTTTGCAGCCTACACTCAACCTTTTGAATTAAACATGGCCGATGCGACCTGTGATTTAGTACGCACTGTTCCGGCGTGGACTGGCGACACTTATGCCTTACATCCGTTTTCGGTTACATGTTTATGGAGATGCTATGTTGGTGGCCTTTCGTGGCCAGTTGACCGATTTCTGACCTTTTTATTCGCGTGTGGTGATGTTCTTAATTACATTCGCCGTCGTCGTTAACCGATAGACGTCCTGTTTTGGACGTCTCTTGTAAGGATCCCAAACATGGCTGATGCGACCTGTGATATAGTACGCGCTGTCCCGGCGTGGACTGGCGACACTTATGCCTTACATCCGTTTTCGGTTACATGTTTATGGAGATGCTAGTTTGGTGGACGCTTTCATTGGCAGATTTATGACCTTTTTATCCGCATCTAGTGATGTCATTAATTACATTCTTCGTTCACCGATAGAAGTTCCACACACTACGGTCTTGTCCAGCGGTTCTCTTCTAGTGGGGAGTCTGCCAAGCTAGGTCGTCACTCCTTGAGACCCCAATGGTTATCGGTTTTTCTTACCTTTTATGTTCTTAACTATAACAGTTATTGCGTAAGGTAAAGCCAGTTTAATGTTTGTGTAAATCGCACTTATCTTGTAGTCCCTTTTATTTTTAATTTGTATAAAATTATTATCAGGAAAGTACTTGAAATCTTGACAGGGTTCTTTGTCTACTTGACATCAGACTATACTATATTTTCGTCTCGACAAGGTGTCCAGAAAGCATAATAGCTTAAAATGTTATCAAATAAAATAAATATTTAGGGATCAAAATATTTTACAAACATTTTTCGTGAAGACCATCAAACGTCGTCAAATAACGTTGATGTATATATATTATTATTTGTGTAATAAATAAAGAAAGTTAATACAGAATTGATACAACGAGGACCGTTGGCAGAGAGTCCTTTTGTTGGCATTTAATACACTAATGGATCCCTATATCTAAGATTAACGTTCCTATAGATTCTGATACCGCCCACGCGATTGAAAACATCTCTATTTATTTCTTTTTCATTTTACTTCTGCTGGACACAACTCTGATAGCTAATAATAAGTACACCTATAATGCCAGAAACATACTTATAACTTGCCGCTCGTGCCAACGCTTTGGGACTAACTGTTTCTATTTAACAGTAATTACTTAGTATACTCTTAGGTATGGGTACCTACGTTATAATGATAAGAATAATTCAAGTCTTTTACAGGTTGTTTTGGATTGTCAAGTCAATCTAGGTACCTACGAGTGGTTTAGAATGCCCTTCCTACCGCGAAGAAAATCAAAGTAACTCAGCATTTGCACTTTTTAAAACATTATTTACAATTTTATTAACCTACATGACAGTAGGAATTGCAGTCCCGCTTATTTAACATTCAGATGATCTTCGATTTTATACTTTATCTTCTTTTTCTATGAAAATGTTTTAAATAGGTTATAAATTTCGAAACATAAAAAAAATAAAATTCCCCTTTCTTCTCTATTAATAATAATAATATTCGAGCTAGAAGTACGCATAAAAATAGTGCAACGTGTGGGCTTTGAACCGTCGACCTTTCGGATTTTAGTTCATTGGAGCTTTAAACCGTTCTCTACCACCCACGCGATTAAAATCATCGGCTTTAAATAACTCATTGAATCATAATAGTTGATAACGTAAAAAATATACAAAAAAGTTTAATTTTTTTATTTTTCGGGACATAAAGTGCAATGTTTAATTTTGAAAAAAAAAAACATCAAGACCAGATCAGCGTTTGGGCCATGAAATTGTAACAATACGAGCTATTTTTGTATTCATAACATATAATTGAGAATATATTATATCAAAAGGGTGGCGTCAATTTGGAGGATGTGTCTCGAGTGCGTTTCCAGCATAATGATTATATTCATACTATACGCCTATTCAACTATCACATTCATCAGCCCTAATGCTGCCTTTTGCAATACATTTCCGATTTCTTTCTAATTCACCCCAGCCATTAACCATTTTTACTGCATCACTTCTTTGGTACTGACCCCCCAGAAGTCCGTTTTGATGGCCGGTATTGCCTATTAAACGCGGGGAAGTTTTGTATTCCACGGACCGGGGAAAAATACAGCAGCCATACTGGATAGGAAGGAGCAATTTGCCCCTAAATATGCAGGATTGATGAGTAATCAGATATTAAACAGATTGCTTCTTTTGAGAAAAAAGTTTGTTGTGTGATTTTATTTCGTTTTGTAAGTTCTGTAAGTTTCTGTTTTGTAGTTCTGTAAGTTCTGTAAGTTCTGTAAGTTCTGTTTTGTAAGTTCAATATTTGATGATGTTCCGGATACCTAGTTGGTTTTGGTGCATTCTTTACAATAATTGTGAACGCTATGAACTTTTCAAAGAGCCGAATGTTGTCAAGGTTGCGATTGGCAGGACATGAAGGTGAGAAGGCGACGCTTTGCTCACCTTCTCCCGCCATAGTATAGGTGTCCAGGACACTATGGTCGGTTCAGCGTCGCGACGTCTCAGTCGAATCCAATACGTCTTGGGATCCTGAGACCTCTCTTTTTAGACGTGGACTGTGCTGCTGGTTTTAGTGGGTATTCTGCTTCCAACTGTGAGTCCCACATACCCGCCCTGTGCGGGATGCGTAAATGCATTTTTCTAGCAAATAAAAAAAAAACCGGGCAAGTGCGAGTCGGACTCGCGCACGAAGGGTTCCGTACCATTATTAATAAATAATTACCTTTGTTAATGAACCGCAAGACTAACTTTGTTTGTAGAGGTTTATTGTTAATATCAAAAAAACTATGCTAGTTAGAGCATTGGCTATAGTTTTCCTGTAAAATATACGTAAATTCCTATTGACCATAATTATTTCAAATTTTTCGATTGGTAAACTCCGGAGATAAGGGGGGGAACGGTATTTTTTTAGACATTTTCCCCGATAAATCAAAAACTATCATAACTAAGAATAATTAAAAATCTGTTTTAGAATGTACAAAGTAAACCCTTTCATATGATACCCCACACAGTACAGTTATCTCACTTTTAAATTTCAACCCTCCGATTTTCCCCCCTTTTTAAATAAGAACAAAAATAATTTCCATTTTTTTTTAATTTCAGTGTCTTTGGGCCACTAATATACACAACTATTCCAAATTTCATGTCGATAGCTTCGGTAGTTACTGAAACAATCGAGTGTGACGGACGGACAGACAGGCGGAGAAAGTCGCACCACGAGGGTTCCATTTTACCATTTTGGTACGGAACCCTAAAAAAGGACATGTACAACATATGAATGAATTAAAAGCCCCAATTTGTTTACTGAGCAGTAAATCGGGCTTTAAGGCTTTTAAGGAAGAAATAGAGACTGATTGATTAAGGGAATAAAGGAGGGTTTTGAGAATTTAAAGCTGGAAGGTAGTTGTTTCTGATGGAGAAGATTGTTTGGAAAAAGCAAGGCCCAACCAGGGATACAACAGATGAGATGATTATGTAATAGAGTCGCACCTATTCGTATGATTAGTGTAGGCACAGCTTATGGCCAATGTTGATGGAGAAATAAAACATAAATCCAGTAAAAATTATAACCTAAAAGTAAATTTAACAACCTACTTTAGGTTTTAAAGTGAATGTTTAATAAAAAGCGATGATTTTGCCGTGTATCCATAAATGAATTGAAACTTCACCTTAATTCCGAGCTGTTGCCAAAAATTAGCTTAAAATGCTCGCGAGCGAACTTGCTAAGCCTCCCGCGCGAAAACGATAGTGGAACGAGCTTTTAAAGCTAAAATTATTAAGCTAAACTTTCGAGCTTCTAAGTACCACCTTAATACAAATCAAATCAAATCAAATATTTTTTTATTCAAATAAACTTTTACAAGTACTTTTGAATCGTCAAGTGAATCTACCACTGGTTCGGAATGCCATTCCTACCGAGAAGAACCAGCAAGAAACTCGGTGGTTGCTCTTTTTAAATAATTCATTTACAATTACTATATCAATGTGTACATAAGTAACCGCTGTCCCCAGCATTGTTGGAGCGATCAAATCCATGCTCCTCTATCATTTACATAATCTTCAACAGTATAATAAGCTTTTTTCAGGAGCATACTTTTAATGGATTTCTTAAATTTGTTTATTCAATTCATGTCAAAGACGGGCAGACAGAAAGTAGCCCCATTCCCGCCGGTGGCACCCGTTCACGAGCATGACGCATGATCCAGCCATTGCTTCGCTCGACCATATTTGAGGGAACGTAACAACCCGCACCACACGACACCACCACAGAAATGTTTAAAGAGAGCGTGACATACTCAGTCTACCCGTATCAAAGCATCGAATTGAATACTAATATTCAAACACTAATTTATAATAAGTAACCGCTGTCCCCAGCATTGCTGGAGCGATCAAATCCATGCTCCTCTATCATTTACATAATCTTCAACAGTATAATAAGCTTTTTTCAGGAGCATACTTTTAATGGATTTCTTAAATTTATTTATTGGCAAGTCCAAAATAGGTTGTGGAACTTTGTTATAGAAAATAATGCCCATTCCCACGAATGACCTTCTGACTTTTTTGAGGCGGAGCGATGGAGTCACGAGCTTATTACGGCCTCTAGTTGGCCTATCGTGCAGATCGCATTTTTTTTTATAATTATGGATGTGCTGTTTTACAAAAATTATATTACTGTAAATATATTGCGAGGCTACTGTTAGAATACCAATTTCTTTAAATTTCTCTCTAAGTGAATCACGCGGTTTTAAATTATAAATTGCTCGTATAGCCCTTTTTTGTAGTACAAAAATTTTTTGAATATCTGCCGCTTTACCCCACAGTAAGATTCCGTAAGACATAATGCTATGGAAATAAGCAAAATATACGATCCTGGCAGTTTCGATGTCAGTTAACTGTCGAATCTTTCTGACAGCGTAAGCAGCAGAACTAAGCTTGCCAGCAAGTGTTGATATATGGGTGCCCCATTGAAGCTTTGCGTCCAAGGTCACCCCCAGGAACACAGTAGTATCTTCTATTTTCAACATGTCATTATTTACCATTAGTTTTATATCACTTGTGGATCTGGCATTCGGCAATGCGAACTCGACACATTTAGTTTTTTTTGTGTTTAAAAGTAGATTGTTAACCGTAAACCAGTTCGTGACTTGAGAAATTGCAGTATTTACGTCGTCAAAGTTGTCCTTATGTCTATCGACTTTAAAAATCAAGGACGTATCATCAGCAAATAGTACAATATCGCAAGTGTTACGGACAAAATATGGCAAATCATTGATGTACACTAGGAACATGAAGGGACCCAAAATGGAGCCTTGAGGGACACCCATTTGTGAGGCTGATCCGGATGACTTCACATCGTTGACACATACTGTTTGAATGCGATTACTGAGGTAGGATGCAATGAGGCCAAGCGCAGTGTCTTTGACTCCATAGTAGCTCAACTTAACTAAAAGCGTCTCGTGCTCAACGCAATCAAATGCCTTAGACAAATCACAGAAAATACCAATAGCATTCTGTGATTTCTCCCACGCGTCGAATATATGTTTTAACAGCACGGCGCCCGCATCAATTGTCGATCGACCTTTAGTAAAACCATACTGCTCGGAGTGAAGAAGTTTATTTGAATTAAAGTGCTGAAGCAGTTGGTTGAGCATAATTTTTTCAAATATCTTGCTGAGTGTTGGTAAAATTGAAATTGGTCTGTAATTATTTGGATCGCTTTTGCTACCCGATTTGAAAAGTGGAATCAATTTACCACATTTCATAAGGTTTGGAAAGGATCCTGAATTTACAGACTCATTAAAAACTAGAGCAAGATATGGTGCAATAACATCAATAATATTGCCGATTATTTTTACGGATATACCCCATAGGTCTCCGGTTTTTTTAAGTTGCAAAGATTTATACAACTTTTGGCGCCTCTCTTGCCAGTTTATCTCTTAGAGTTATGTAATGTTACTATAAAAACTACCTTTAAGTTACCGCTAAGGAAAATAATAAGCTTAATTTTAAGTTAAAAAAATCTTTAAAATAAAATATACACCAGTACGCTTACTCCGAGTTTTTACATTGCAAATACGATTGATCGACGTGAGAGCTCACCTCACCAAGTGTAAGCGAACGTTAAAGTAAAATGAACCTTAACTGCATTGGTTTAGAGCTCATTTCATAATTTCGTGTATTTATTCACAGCCAGCGCTCCAAACGCTAAATTTGTGACTTTAAAGCAAGAGCTTTTGGGTCCATTTTACTTTGACCGCTCGCTTACACTTGGCGAGGTGAGTTCTCACGTCGATCAACCGTATTTGCAATGTAAAAACTCAGAGTAAGCGTACATATATATCTCTCGCAAAGTTTTAGTCTTACTTAACCACTGTGGAAGTCCAGTTAGTAGGTTTTTTAAATCTCTCAACTTTTTAAAAGCTGCCTTTCAGACGTTGGCGGCCTTCTAGCTAAAAATGTACATGTGTGGCAGTAGTTACTTTAAATCAGGTAACCAACCTACTTGTTTAAAGTCAAACTCAAAATTTTTAATCAAAATTGGTACTTGCACAATATAAGTCAAACTTTTATCTGAACCGCTAGCCAAAATTGGAACTAATTTATTTGCCGGTTTAGTTTTTTTTTTAAATATTATTTTTCATATCTAATAGCGACGCTGGCAACGGGTCAGATAAGTAATTTATGAACTATTTTATGAAGGTCAGTATATAAAGTATAAGACGTGATGGTGATAATAATTAAGGACATAATCTTAATGTCGGGTCTATGCTTATGATTACTATGTGAATTCAAATAAAGCGACAGAATTTTACATTAGTAGGTATACGACAAAATAAATGTTCCACTGACAGGCATAGTAAAACGCTTACAAAGATCCAGTTTCATTTATTGCGCGGGGTAAAAACTATGTCGTCTGTACGTATCGGCTGTAGCCAGTAAGAAGACAGGACGCGATTTATATCGCCCTGGCGCGGAGTCTTTATCTGTTAGTGCTTTCTTCTCCAGCAAAAACTATTTGTTATTGTGCCCCCGGTTCCTTCCTGTAGCGGCTTCCTTTTAGTGGAAATTAGCGGGGCGTCTCCCCCTCGAGTTATTTTAGCGAATGCTTTCTTACTTGTTACTGTGTGGTTTGGCTTTATCTATGACTTTTGGTGAGTGTATTTCCATTGAGATATATAAGCTTAGATTAGGGAGCCATGGCCGAAGCTCCCCACCAGAAAAGTTTGTTAAGTAGGTACTTCTTAGGAAGTCGGCGTTCATTTGTCATACAGAACGATGTGTAGAATCTAGACTATAAATATCTTTACTAATATTTATCAACGCGAAAGTTTGGATGGATGTTTGTTACTCAATCACGCCAGAATGGCTATAATTTGGCACAGAGATAGATTATAGTCTGGAATAGCACATTTATCTCGTAAAATTAAAGAGTTCCGGCGTGAACCAAGAAACTTCAATCCACGTCGACGATTTCTCGGGCATCAGCTAGCTATCCAATAAGTCCACAATTCGAGCATGCTATATTGTACGTTATGGACTTTTGTAAACGAAACATATCTTATTTGGTTTTAATAGAAGGCGATCTTTTAAGAGCCAAGAAAATGTTAAATACTTGGACGACTTAACCGCGGGACGCGTGATATCGGTCATATTTGCCTTACCCCTCTAACTAGCCGCGATCTGTGGCAGTTTCGCCATTAATTATGATATTGTTGTTATAGTGATCGACTTTTTCATACACTAGTGTAATTGGGCAAAAAAATGACAAGATACTCTCCCCTCACCCCGCAAAACATAGTAGAACGTCATTTCATAAATTTTTCTTACGTGTCCTATCCCGTGTTTATTTTATCCAAGGTTAAATATTAATTTTAACATTTTCGCCCGATTCAATTTAACACAAACCACCCAGGGGCGATGATCGCACTCCCACAGTCTCGGGGTCCGAGTGAAATATCAATTCTCGACTCGCTGACCGCAAAAGTACGTTCATTTATCAGAAAGCGGTGCACTGTTTAAATAAAACATCTTGTGCGGCTACAACTGACTGTATTTGTTGAGGTCAATTTCTGCTTGTTTATTTTAACCATTCACGTTTAGAGCAACGTGAATTCGAACGTGGTTTGAGAAAAATTAGGTGTTTGCTTGATTAATCTAAACACATGTGCAAAATTAGACCTTCGGTTTTATTTAAGTAGGTATGCCTAGTATTTGATAGTTTTTAACTAACTTCCAAAATACAAATACAAAACTTTTTTATTCAAGTAGACTTTGTCAAGTGCTTTTAAATAGTCGACTGAATCTACCACTGGCTCGGAATATCATTCCTAATGAGAAGAAACAGCAAGAAACACGGTGGTTGCTGTTTTGAAAAAAATAATTACAATTACTTACATCAAATTGTATACTTATTCTGTTATTAGCTAAGTTTACTGTTGTTATTTTCCTTTGTGGTGTACAATAAAAGTATATTCATTCATTCATCAATGTGTAGATACATAAGTAACCACTGTCCTTAGCATTGCTGGAGCGAGTCAAATCCATGCTCTTTAATCATTTACATAATCTTCAACGGTATAATAAGCTTTTTTCAGGAGCATTAAAGAAAAAAAGAAGGAGGAGATTTTCAATTAGGTGCGTTTTTTTCATATATTTATTGTGCTTGACATATTTTAGGTACCCGTTGGTTTATTTCCTAGACTGTGTCCTATAATACTACGTGTGACGGACTTAAGCGTAGTAGGGATGCAGACCTAAAGTAAGGGTTTTTTTTAATTGAAATTCTGTAAAAAAAAAAACAACAACCGGTGAAGGTACGACGATATTAAATCGGTTGTATATATCGTAGTAGGTATGTACCCATTATTACAATACAATATTATGTTAGAAAACATTTTACCGTGTGATAACTTGGCGAAAGTAGCTTTCAAGATTTGACATAAATCCGTGCTGAAGAGAAAATAACTTGTCATCGCAAAAAAACACATTTCCATATACCTACGGTTTAATATTTTCTGTTACAATTGAAAAGCTTCGGAGATTTTTTCTTCTTTCACGTAATCTAAGCAAAACACGACTAAAAGCTACCAGCAAGCACAAACAACTCTTTTTCGCGGCATTTTCTTCGACAAAACGTACGATTTGAAGACCTCCCTTGCGCAGTGTTGTCTTAGCGTGGGATGTCTCGGGTTCGATCCCCAATTTGGGAATTTATAATTTCAGAATTTTCTCTGATCCGACTTGGTAGGAGGCTTCAGCCGTGGCTCCGACCACGCTACCGCCAAGCGATTTAGAGTTACGGTACGATGCCGTGTAGAAACCGATTATAGCGGTATGGGTTCAATATAACTGGCATTCCCCTAACAGTTTATGACGCTAGCATCTTAGACTGCATCATCACTTACCATCATGTGAGACCGCAGTCAAGGGCTTACTTAATTTTAAAAAAAAAGCTTTGTGAACACCGCGAGAGAGATATATCGAATTGATTTTGCTCGGGCTGCCTCGTGACAGGAAATTCAAAGATTTTCATATTAGCAAATCTACAACGACAAGAAAAAATATTCCCGAACTCCGCTTATAGATGGTTCGTTGTCTAAGCAAATACCATTTGAATAATGTGAAACGGGGGGGTTTATTTACGGGGTTACTACCATCGCTCAAAGCAGTATTACTTCAAAATATCAGTTTAATGTCATTTACCTTGACGTCCCTAAAATAAGGATTATAATTGTTAAACACGAACGACAACAATATTAAAACAATACTGTTTTAAGCTATGGTAGTACGCCCGCTGGTTGTGGATTCCATGAAATCTGTTTCACAAATCGAAAGCTTTCAATCACTGATTTATTTATAACGACCGTTGCAAAGACGTCGACTTGAGTGGAATTGCCAACCATGTCAATAGAGCTTAGTCAATAACTGGTGGTTATTTAAACTGCTACTTACATGGTCGATGTTAATTACAAACATTGACTTACCAATACCGGTTGATAAATCGATGGTTACAAATTCAAAACATAAATCTTCTTCTATATCAGTTAAGCTTTAGTTTTTAGATACCGTGGTTAATTTTCACCATCACGTCTTATATTTGTAATGTAAACGACAAACGTGACGTTCAGAAGGTGTACTGTGTAGGTACCAAATACCAATCTATACTAATAATATTATAAATGCGAAAGTTAGGATGGATGGATATATGGATGGATGGATGTTTGTTAATCAAACACGGAAGAAAGGCTGAACGGAACTGCATGAAATTTGGCACAGAGATAGATTATAGTCTGGAATATATTATTATTATTAGGATTATAGTCTTTCTGTCTGCCCGTCTTTGACATGAATTGAATAAACAAATTTAAGAAATCCATTAAAAGTATGCTCCTGAAAAAAGCTTATTATACTGTTGAAGATTATGTAAATGATAGAGGAGCATGGATTTGATCGCTCCAGCAATGCTGGGGACAGCGGTTACTTATGTACACATTGATATAGTAATTGTAAATGAATTATTTAAAAAGAGCCACCACCGAGTTTCTTGCTGGTTCTTCTCGGTAGGAATGGCATTCCGAACCAGTGGTAGATTCACTTGACGATTCAAAAGTACTTGTAAAAGTTTATTTGAATAAAAAATATTTGATTTGATTTGATTTGATTTGAATAGCACATAGGCTATTTTTTATCCTGGAAAATTAAAGAATTCCAAAAAAACCTCAATCCACGCCGATGAAGTCGCGGGCATCAGCTAGTTTTGATTAAATATTTTTTGATTATTAAGTTGAGTTGAGTTACGCCTAATCCAGCAGAGTTTGTAGACATAACTGCTATATTGATGAGCTTGCTTGATGTTTTGTTGTTGGCACTTTGACCCAATGATTGTATAAACAGGCTCATCAAAGTTGCAACCGCAACAGACCGAACAACATTTTTGAATTTAGGGAATTATTATGGACTAGCTGATGCCCGCGACTTCATCCGCGTGGATTGAGGTTTTATGGTTCCTCTAAAGTAGCTTTTCGCATTCATAATATTATTAGTATAGATTTTAAGCATTAATATATCATAAGATCTTTAACGGTTCATTTAAAAATTATCAAGCCACCAAAAACAAATTTTAGGAAATTTGGTACAGAAATAGGTAATTGTATTCCGGGTAAGGACTAAGGACATAGGCTTCTTTTTATCCGGTCGAAAATGATGAAGTCATTACTAGTTTAAGTAATGGCAAGGTCAAGAGTAACTTCGCCTTTTAAGAAAAACAAAAAGAAGTTTTTTTATTACCCTGATAACATAATATTACCCATTACACGACAATATACTGTATGTTTAAATATTCATGAACGCCTATCCGACCAGGCTATTTATACGGAGAAGATAAAACAGAACATGATTAAGTTATAACGAAAATTCATGGAGACGACAAACATATGTTCGACATATCTAAGACTCTGATAATGCTGCCTTCCTTATCTAAGCTGTGCCCCAAAAACCTCTCCATGCGTGCTTACTAAAAAAACAATATAATGTTTATCTTTATAACTTAACCATAGATTAACCGGCGGTTACATTAACAAGAGGGTGATATGACCCCATGATTGTTTTACGATGCCGTAAAGTACGGCTTTACAATTTGTGTTCCGTGGAACATAAATTGAAATATTATGGATCGTTGTCGTTTGGTACTTTAAGGTGCCAGCGGAGAATGAATTGCCCATACAAACGTAATACCAAAATAATTAATAATTCGAGAACATTTCCACCAAAATGAGAGTTTATTTGGATTCAAATTGTATTTATCTAGTCCCCTGGATTTATATGTTTTCAAAATACTTTCCTAAAATGAAATGTAAATGAATTGCGTTTTGCATATTTTTACGACAAGATGGACATGTTTCCCTCTTATTTGTTTCATATTAAAACCAACGATATCTTACGTATTAATTGGTCAGCAGCATAGCCTATATTGTCAAGTTACAGAATAACAAAACGAAGTAAAAAGCACGATAAGTTTTCATTCATCATTTTTGGTATTCACGGAACAAGACTAAATGTATAACAAATTCTGTAAGCTCATATTGCTATCTCGCTTGAACGCGATCATGTGTCATCAGTGAAATAGAGATAGCAATATACCGGCAAATTTATATTTGCGGTTCGAATAGAAGTTGCGAGCGGCGCGAACCGGCCTCTTAATGCTTTAGATAATTCGGTAGGTAATTTAATGTCCAGTTGAGTTTGAGAAAGAGAAAGGTTATCCTTAACATGCGATTGAATTAGCTCATTAGAAATGTAATTTTAACGAAACTAATAAGAATTGAAGTTTACATAATTAACTCCCAGAAGAAATATTGGCGATGTCTCTCAACAAGTTCAAAGTCTTTATAAAACGTTAACTAATTAAAAAATCCTATTACAATGTAAAGCATTGATGTAGAATTTTGGTACTCATTCTATTTCAATGATGTAAAGGTACTAATGTAAAGTAAGTAGTAATGTAAGGTCTGGAACTTCATAACCTTGTTCCTCCTTCTCCGTTCTACCACAGAACAGCGAGAAACCGTGAGCGTTGGCACCCTCATGTGGTTGACGTCCAATTTGCTCGCACGAAGCGTTTTTGCTTGACGTTTCTGATACGAACCGCTAGGGTGTGGAACACCCTCCCAGCGCACGTGTTTCCTGCCACTTATACCTTAAGTACCTTCAAGGCAAGAGTGAATTGGCATCTTCTAGGCAAGCGCGTCCCAACCTAGAAACTCATCATTGCTTTGCACTAAGCATGATTGTCGTCAAGCGCAAGCCTATCACGCAATAAAATAAAATAAAAAGGTATATTTAAATGATAAATGAGCATGGGAATGAATTATTCCAGCGGTTAATTAATCTAATTGTTGATTATAGTTCTATTAAATATATACGATGTTTGTGAGATGGTGATTAACAATAAAAAACTCGGCTGAGTTTTCTGTGGGCTCTTCTCAACCAGGGCGCGTTTGTGTTCCCTCGTAGCTTTAGTTTTAAGATACCGCAATTGATTATCAACTTCATGTTTTATACGTCACGTAGTATCGGACGTCAATAAGTGTACAGTGTACCTAAATTAAATAAATAAATATTGATTGATTGATTGAAGGCAAACGAAACAATGTACGATATTGGAAATTGAAAAGTGAATTTTACAGCCATGCCGTGATGTCAAGGGATACAGAAATGGTAGTCTAGCGTGATTTATATCTACCCAAAGCTCGAATATATTTCAACGAAGACGAATGAGTACTTAGCTGAAGTAATTTCACTTTTCGCATTATTACGATACAAAAACCCTTTTTCAACCTGTCAACACTAGTGAATTGTGATTGATTTTACAGTTAATTTAATAATCAATTTATTTTATTAATAATATTAAGTTGTTTATTATTCAATTTATTAGAGTGAGGGATAAAAATCTATGTCTATCTGTCTGTCCGTCTGTCTGTCTGTCTGTCTTCTACACTTTCACGGCCCACCTGTTTGGCTGGATGAAATTTATAACAGGGATGGGTTGTAATCTAACAGTTGTATCCCGCGGAAGGACATAGGCTAGTTTCCATCCCGGAAAATCGGAAACTTGAGAAGTTCCGTTGGAAATCGAAAAAACTTGTCCACGCGAACGAAGTCGCGGGCGTCATGTATAACATTATTAGGTACTAGCTGATGCCCGCGACTTCATCCGCGTGGTTTAAGTTTTTTTGGTTCCCTCAGGAACTCCTTAATTTTCCGGGATAAAAAATAGCCTTTATCACTCTCCAGGTCCTCAACTATACCCATGCTAAAAATCACGTCGATCCGTTGCTCCGTTGCGGCGTTATTGAAGGACAAACCAACAAACAAACATACTTTCGCTTTATAATATGAGTATGATTGGTTCTTGTTATCATGGGCGTTAAAAAGTTTTGCCACATTTGTTAACGGTGACATCTCTACTATTGCAAAAGGTAAATCAACACTAAAGATGCACGATAGTTATCTCAGAACTAAGTTGAGAGTCCCTTTTAACGTACTATAAAATAATGCGATATTATAAACTCTATACTGATAGAAATAAGAGTCACATTAAAAAGTTTCCCAACTGAGCATAGTCCCATAACAAAGTTTGTTATTGGTAAGCATGTGTGGCAAGTAAACAACCCATAAATTAGTTCGTGTGGACATCCCTACTCTTAGTTGATAGATGAACCGGGAATAGTAAACAGCGCAATAAAAACCCAATAGTCATCCAGGGATGGGCAGTTTATTTATTTTTATTTACTTTCCACCGTTTGCCCGATGTTAGGAGAGGAGTACAAACAATGAAAAATAAAATTACGTTATTAATATTTACAGTCTTCTCGTGAATTTAGTTTTATTTTATTCCACTACAACTGCCCTTGACTGCGATCTCACCTATCACACCTGATGGTAAGTGATGATGCAGTCTAAGATGGTAGCGGGCTAACTTGTTAGGGGTACGGCAGTTATATTAACCCCAAAAACCCCAATCGGTTTATAGACGGCATCGTACTGGAACGCTAAATCGCTTGGCGGTACGCCTTTTGGGGCGGTAATTAGTGAAGGCCGAAGCCTCCCACCAGACCATATCAGAGAAAATTCCAAATTTTGAAATTTTGAAATTGACCCTGTCAAGAATCGAATCCGGAACCTCCCACGATAAGACAATAGCGCTCACCACTGTGCCAGGAAGGTAAAAGGAGGTAAAGTATAACTTGGCAAAACGACATTTTTCTCTTACTTGATATTTTGTCATTTACTCATTTATTTATTTTTATGTCTTACATACTAATACAATATTCTTAATAAAATTAGCAGTTAGCATGCATGGACATGAGGCGCTGTCAGGGCGTTGCTAAATGATAACATTACTAGTCGATGCCCGCGACTTCGTCCGCGTGGATTGAGGTTTTTTGGTTCCCGCGGGAACTTTAATTTTCCGGGATTAAAAGTAGCATATGTGTTATTCCAGACTATAATCTATCCCTGTACCAAATTTCATCTAGATCCGTTCAGCCGTTCTGGCGTGAAAGAGTAACAACATACATCCATACTCACAAACTTTCGCGTTTATAATATTAGTAAGATAAGATTATTACTTAGTTCTCGTATCTAATAAATTGTTATTAATTTATTTTGCACTTAAGACATGTAATATGCAATACACCTACTTTGCTCATTGCTGTACCTACTTTAACTTAATAATTGTTATTCAGCTATTGGCTACTGGCTGGCTGAACTATATTGGCTTAGTTTTCACAGCCCGAAATAATGTTATGCTGAATTTACTGTCTACGAATAATAGCTAATTAATAACTAAACTTCTAATGAATTTGTTTAACTTTGCATAATTCCGATATACAAAGAACCTAATCCTCTAAAAGCAACTAAATAAAATTTTGGCTATAAAATACACGCACACTACGTCAGTTAAACGTTAGATTGAAAATGTAGGCTAAAATTCCGACGAAATTTCTAATTAATTAGTAAAAGTAATAGGTTCATAATAATTAGGTGGTAAAGATTTCAGAATGCGTTTTCGGTGTTGAATTACTCCTGTACGGATAAGTTTCGATGAATTTAATGCTATGTAATTGAGTCAAGTATTTTTTTGCAGTGAGATTGAATTTGTGCTTTTCAAAAAAACACAACGAGACGAAAGAGGGAAATAAAGGTCCTTAAACGGCCTCCCTGTTTACTCCACCAGAGCTCCATAAAAAAGTTCGAAAGCAATTTAAACTGAAGCTCTATAAAATTCAGTAGAGTTATCCTGAGACGCATGGTACATTCGGTGAAGAAGAATGCGAGACGATCCCGTGAAAATGGCCGACTCAACTTTTTCAATTAAACGAAATAAGTACGAAGGACTTATTCGAGTCTAAAACTGATTAAAGAGACACGTTTTTCACAGACGAGCTCTGTTACGAAGGCGGGGAAATGAGAACCTTAATTCTTCTCCTTGTTTACTCCTACGAAGCTTGACTACAGAAAGTAATTTGAACTGTTATAAAAACAACAAAAAACGAAAACTGATTTAAAAGTAGAGTAGGCTATACTAATAGATTTACTGCATTATAAGCAAATAGGTGATACTCACAATCTATGTACTAGAAACCGCCATAAGCTAGTAACAGCGTCATATCGTGTGCGCAAGGTGCAGAAATCCTTTGTGAGGTCCAGTGTAGGTACGTTTTAATAACATGGTTCCAAAAGAGTTTCTAAATTTGCCATTACATAAATTTAAAGACTGTGTCAAACAGCATTTGTTAAGTCGAGGTTATTATAGTATCGACGATTTTATTAACGACAAAGTTGCATGCAAGCAACCGCATCCAGTGACCCACAATTCAGTGTAATACTTGTAATATTACGTATGTATTAATATTGTAACCTCTTTCTTTTTATTTGAGAAAAGAGCAACTCAGTAGAAACAGCTTTCCGATCCGGTGGTAGAGTCTTGACGTATCATAAGTGACACAAGTTGTCCTATGTGAAATAAATAAATCATTTCATTTCATTACTAGTATTCAAATAAAACTCTACTGGCAAAGTTGTACCTACCGCCAAGCGATTTAGTGTTTCGGTACGATGCCGTGTAGAAATCCACTAGGGGTATGGGTTTAATATAACTGCCATACCCCTAACAGGTTAGCCCGCTACCATCTTAAACTAGACCATCACTTACCATCAGGTGAGATAGCAGTCAAGGGCTAACTTGTAGTGTATTTCCATTAGTTAGTGTCTTTGAAAGTAGATACAAAACAAAAAGTGTAATAAATATCATAAACAATATTCGCTAACCAATAATTTCAGATATAAATCAAAATATTATCTTAAACTTTGGTAAAGTAAAATATGAGTTAAAGAATCTTTGGCCAAGGTAATTTCCACACACGTTTTTGAAACTACAATTGTCCCATCTTCGGCTCCGAGATTTAATATTTTTCACTTGTAAGTAGTCTCCGCTACGCTTCAACCCACTCGCACGTAGTTTAGCTCCATAAGAAAGAAAGAGACAGCATGCTCCCTACTTTCTTAGTAGCAATGCCGGCTACAGGCGTCATTCGTTTTCGTGCGCGCGCGACTACCGCACGTAGTAAAAGATATAAAAAATAAAAAATAAAATAAATATTTCCCATGCCGAAAAGAAGGCACAGTGCTAATAAAGAAGAAAAATGGCGTAAAAAGATTAGAAGATATGAAGAAAAATTACGACGCCAGTATTACGGATCGGATAGTGAAGGTATGTACGAAAGAGATATTCTCCTTTTTGTTTCCATGCTGGCTATTTCTTGGCTACTTATAGCAATTATATCTCTGATCTAATACGTGATATTAGACCGTAGATTTAAAAACAAACAAAATCCTCTCAGAATACTGAAGCTGACTTTGAATCTAGGAATATTGATATTGAATGGGAATTGCACTCCAATGCATTCAGAGACATTGTGGAGAGGTATGGCAAACCTGAAATAGATCTCTTTGCTTCAAGGATAAATGCTAAGTGTAAAAGATATGTCTCGTGGAAAAGAGATCCTTATGCTTTTAACGTGGACGCTTTTACAATTAAATGGGATAATATGTTTTTTTATGCGTTTCCACCATTTTCACTAATATTAAAGGCATTGCAAAAAGTTATTAGTGATCAGGCTACTGGTATATTTATCGTCCCAAATTGGCCATCGCAACCATGGTTTCCGGTTTATAAATATCTTGTGGTGGATAAAAATATGTTAATAATACCACCTAACAAATATTTACTTTCCTCTAATTTCAGGGAAACCCATCCTCTTCATCGGCGCCTTTCCCTGGTGGCGAGTGTATTATCAGGCAAGCTTTCGACAGGCAACAAGTCCCTCTATCAGCAATGACTGCAATTCTTGCATCTTTGTCGAATAGTACAAAATCCCAGTATACTTCTAGCTTTAAACTATGGTGGGGCTATTGCAATACTAAAGGTTTGGATCCTTTTGATATTCAGGTTTATGACTTACTGGACTTTCTAGCAGATTGCTTAAGAAATGGATCCTCTTATGGTTCATTAAATAGTCATCGTTCAGCTTTATCTCTTATTTCCATAAATAAGGTGGGCCAAGATGAACGAGTAAAGAGGTTTCTCAAAGGTGTTTTTAAAATTAAACCAACCTTTCCCAAATATGATACCACTTGGGATCCAAATGTAGTTCTTAATTACCTTGCAAACTTATACCCAAATAGCTCTCTTAGTTTGGAACAACTCACTAAAAAGCTAGTAGTTCTATTAGCCTTATCTACTGGACAAAGATGTCAGACATTAACGCTAATTAGGATTCCGAATATTAAAATGAGCAGTGAAAGGATTGTTATAACTATTACTGATATTATTAAAACTTCAGGGATAGGCAGATCACAACCGAGACTTGACCTCCCTTATTTTATACAACGGCCAAGCGTTTGTCCAGCGGATGCACTAGTATCCTATATAACTATGACCTCGACCTGCAGATCTAGTCACGATGATAGACTTATACTTACTACTAAAAAACCCTTCCATCCTGCTTCGTCCCAAACCATTGGACGATGGATAAAACAAATTCTCACAGCTAGTGGCGTCGATACTACAATATTTAGTGCCCATAGTACTCGACATGCAGCTACTTCTGCTGCACTACGAGCAGGTGTCAGTGTCGATACTATAAAAAAGACTGCTACCTGGTCAGATCAGTCAGCAACCTTTGCGAATTTTTATAATAGGCCTTTGATTGACGATAATTTAAGTTTTGCTAATGCGATATTTAATGTTTCGCCTAATTAAGTTATTTTCTTTGTATGGAATACAGATTCAGGTTGATTTTTATGTTAATTTTCATAATAAATAACTACTTATTTTGTTAATCTAGATTTGTTTTTTGGCTTAATATTTTGCCCTCCAACATTTTCTTTAGCTCTGAACATCTTACAAGTGAAAAATATTAAATCTCGGAGCCGAAGATGGGACAATTAAATGATCAAACGAACTTACCAAGTGAAGTTCGATCTTGATTGTCCCATCTTCGGCGAAGAGATTTAAGGTCCCTCCCATCCCCGTCTATAATTATTATTATTTATTGGGTACCCGAAACACCAATGTTGGAGGCCTTGTTATTCTCTAAACTAAATGACGCCTGTAGCCGGCATTGCTACTAAGAAAGTAGGGAGCATGCTGTCTCTTTCTTTCTTATGGAGCTAAACTACGTGCGAGTGGGTTGAAGCGTAGCGGAGACTACTTACAAGTGAAAAATATTAAATCTCTTCGCCGAAGATGGGACAATCAAGATCGAACTTCACTTGGTAAGTTCGTTTGATCATTTAATTAAATTCTGTTGTGTTGCTCGGAATCCAAGAACCGATTCCATTCGATGTAAGTGCTAGAAACACATGATAGACACTTGGATGGACAGCGTAGTAAAACAATCCCAGAAAATTTCGGATACGGAACGCAAAAATGAATTCGAAAGTATCCGGTGAAAATGGGCGATTTAACTTTTTCAATTAAACCGAAATCGCGGGTTTATTTCTACCCAGTCTGGATGACTGAAATGTGCTCTGATGCGTGTCCGAAATGAAAACGTTTCTATTGTAGTTTGAGGCGCGTTATAATAAAGGAAACAAAACGTCGCGACCGAACCGCCCCTAGTGGATTTCCAATTTTTAGTAGTTTAGCGCCTAACCGCAGTTGGTAGTAATTTTTTTTTCGTATTCACCAATACGTATTACGTGATTGATTAAAAGGTTAGATTTGCACATTTGTTCGGTTTCTTTTATTCACTTCTCAAATCGAATGATTTGGATTAGTATGTAGGTACGTATTTGGATTAAAATATTACTATATTTATTACAATCATAATGAAATAAGTTTTGGAGTATAATCAAAATTATTGGAATAAAGCAAATATTGCAATGTTTAATTATAATTTATTGTTTCTATTAATTTTGTTTGTCAAATGCGATTACCAGTTAAACACGATAGCACAAAGTAGGTAAATTAATTAATGAATTCGTTAACTAATTCGGGTACCCCAAATAATTGATCAGCCCTAATATGTGGAGGAATTTTTATTTTGACTTCAGCCGCGTTATTTATTAAATCCTGCGAACTTATTTATTAGGGCTTCAGTTTGAGTTTATAGGTTTAACTTTCTACCGTCCGCATCCGAGGTTGAACACAACGTATTTAATTAAATTAGGTACTTTCATCTTATCATTATAAGAACCTTGTTTCGACCTCCGTGGCGCAGTGTGAAGCGCTGTTGCGTTAACGTGCGGAGGTCCTGGGTTCGATCCCCGGCAGGGTCAATTTGGGAATTTATAATTTCTGAATTTTCCCTGGTCTGGCCTGGTGGGAGGCTTCGGTCGTGGCTAGTTACCACCCTACCGGCAAAGACGTGCCGCCAAGCGATTTAGCGTTCCGGTACGATGCCGTGTAGAAACCGAAGGGGTATGGGTTTAATATAACTGCCATGCCCCTAACAGGCTAGCCCGCTACCATCTTAGACTGCATCATCACTTACCATCAGGTGAGATCGCAGTCAAGGGCTAGCTTGTAGTGGATAAAAAAAAAAAAAAAAAAGACTACGGAGCACAGGTCTCCTCTTTTAATTTTGACGACTTTTCTGGCGTATTTTAGGGCGCGATGTTGTGTTAACATGGGAGATCCTAGGTTCGATTCCCGGCAGGGTCAATTTGGGAATGTATAATTTGTGAATTTTCTCTGGTCTGGTCTAGTGGGGCTTCGGCCGAGGCTAATTACCACCCTTTCGGCAAAGACGTACCACCAAGCGATTTAACGTTCCGGTACGATGCAGTGTAGAAACCGACATCTTACTTCTTTACTTACTTTTCGATATTACTTCCTTAACCCTAACAGGTTAGCTCGCTCCACGTTTGACTGCATCATCAGCACTTACCATCAGGTGAGATCTATCCAAGAGCAGATGGACAGACTTCACTCACCTACGTAGAACACTACGAAGCACTACTCACTCACTCATCAAAGCAAGTGATTTTAACTGCTTAAAATTACTGTGAATCATCATCATCATCATCATCATTCTCAACCGATAGACGTCCACTGCTGGACATAGGCCTCTTGCAAGGATTTCCACACGCCTCGGTCTTAAATACTGTGAATACTTCTAACTAATAGTTATTTAATTTGTTACTTCTAAAAATGCGAAATTTCGATTATGACATATTCTGGTAAAGAGGTCGCGATTTCGAGCCATTAAATATACGAACCAAATAACTAAATTCACGCGGACAAAGTCGAGACCATCATCTAGTAAGATATAAATTGCCAATTCAATTCTCATTTCGAGTTCTTTTCTCATTCCTATTGACTATAAAAAGGTAGGTATTCGGCCCAAATGTCAATTTGATTCGACCTTCCAAGATCGAGTTGTCGGCAAATTGTTTAGCCTACATACATACATACATACACATATATGAATATAATATTATTTTCGTAATATTTGCATGAGTTGACATCTCAATTTTCTTATATTTGAGCTTATCAACACAATTTTTCGCCTTTCCGCCCCGAATTGTGTTTCGAGGATCCTATTAGAAAATATGAAAACATCTCCGGCGCGCCATTCGAATAATCCGTCTTAGAAATAATAGATTCGTTTTTGTTGTTGTTTTTTTATTATTATTGGGAGATTTGTTGGCTGACATGGAATAATGATGTCAACAGCTGGTATAATAATGAAGATTTACTATCAAAATGAAATATAGTAGTTTTGACGATCTCTGGCGCAGCATGTTGGGCGCTGTTGTCTTAACGTGCAGAGGTCCCGGATTCGATCCCCGGCAGAGTCAATTTGGTAATTTATAATTTCTGAATTTTCCCCGGTCTGGCCTGGTGGGTGGCTTCTGCCGTGGCTAGTTACCACCCTACCGGCAAAGACGTGCTGCCATACGATGCCGTGTAGAAACTGATTAGGGGTTGGGTTTGATATAACCGCCATGCCCCTAACAAGTTAGCCCGCTACCATCTTTGGACTACATTATCACTTACCATCAGGTGAGATCGCAGTCAAGGGCTAACTCGTAGTGGATTAAATAATAAATTGTATAGTAGTTTTCTGTCGATGAACTTTAGCTGTTTCTTGAAGGTATTATTAGGTATATTTTTACACTTCTACATCGTCCGCACGGAAGAAGTTTCTTTTGGATCCAAAAATTTTTTTTTAAATTGGAGTTTTAGTAGGGTTCCTAGTTCCTACGAAATGAATGTTTTCTTTAAATTTCAAATATCTGTTTCTACCGATACAGGCTGTACGTTCAGTTTGTCAGTCAGTGGAGTTTAAATAAGAGGATTTATCGTAGAACTGGCTTTTGCCTGCGTCTTTGTCGTCTCACGTCAGGTTCAATTTTCATTCAAATTTCAAAGCCCTATTTCAGCCCCATAGGGATTGAATTTTCAAAAATCATTACTTAGTGGATGCCTGTGTCATAATAACTTTCTGTATGCCAAATTTCAGCCCGAACCGTCCAGTGGTTTGAGCTGTGCGTTGATAGATCAGTCAGTCTGTCAGTCACCTCTTCCTTTTATATATTTAGATGTATAACTTATTATACTTAAATATGTACTGAAAAGTTGAAACAAATATGCTAGGTATGACCATCAATCATAAGCGACCTTAAAAATCAAAGTGACAGTAAAGTATAACCAAATACCATTTGTCAATAAATCGTCGGTAGTTAGTAATTAGTTAATTGAAACTTGTCCATAACCTTGTCCTAATTAAACTCGATCAAACTCCTTCCAGTAAAGTTGACACACTAACTGACCGAATAGAAGGCAGCCTGTGACCGCGGCAAGTATGACGGTTCTCAAGTGAGCCCGAAGTCGGCCGAACTTTGCCGAGCGGAGCCGAAGTGGCCCGAGCGATCAATACCCCGTCCTGGCACCCGCGCCTCGCGTCAATTCCGGGGGCAAAAGTCACGCCGCTTTCGGGATAGCCGTCGATTTCTGACGGTCAGCAGCCTGATTCTGTAACTCAGTGGCTATCAAAGAGTGAAAGCCACTGACATATATTCTTTATCCATTGAAGGTTTGCTATGAAATAAAAATTAAGTTTTCATAGCAAACCTTCAATGGATAAAGAATATATGTCAGTGGCTTTCACTCTTTGATAGCCACTGAGTTACAGAATCAGGCTGCAGGTCCCCATTGAGTACGTGCGGCTCTATAGGTACAGTAACGTGTGGCACGCGATGCAAAATCTTGAAATTTTTATTTTTCTTCAAACGGATTTTTCAGTTTCAGATTGTGGTATTGGACTGGAGCTGATTTTACTGCAGCTGTCTTATATCTAACCAATTCAACCTTTTGATCACGATCCTTGTATTGACCTTGCTTTAGTTTGAATGAAACTCTATTTAAAGTAGTGGTCCCATGTTTTTCTGAATCTAATTCCTATCAAGAACATAATATTATACCTAAGTAGAAATTTTAACAATTTTACTTTAAGTTACTTCCTTAGATAGCTTGAATGGTTTTAGTCGAAATTCTTAAAAAATAAAAAAGAACATGCTTATAGAATCTTGCTTCTCTATACTAATCCGTACTAATATTATGAATGCGAAAGGGTATGTCTGTCTGTCTGTCTGCTACGCCTTAACGGCCCGTCTTTTCAACCGATTCTGAATAATTTGGTATAGAGGTAGTTTACATCTCGGAGAAGGACATAGGCTAGTTTATATCACGGAAAATTAAGGAGGTCGCCGGTATTAAACTTAATCCACGCGGACGAAGTCGCGGGCACCATCTATTACCTAATAAATGGTTAGCAGAAATGGTATGTAAGACATATTAAAACAAACAAACTTTTAAAAGAACGATGAATCACAAGTGATCGTTTAGCGCAAGAACCTGTAGTGTAGACAAGCATGTCACAATAATGGAAAAATATCTAGTGTTATTTCATAAACAAGAAAGCATTAAAGATAAGGTTGCCACGTTCAATAATTAGGTCACGAGAGATGCGAGATTACCCGCGGCCCTTGTCGTAGACGTGCTGCACGATATTATAGCTTTATGTACTAAATACTTAATTATTTCATAAATGCTTTCATAACTTCTTACTTAGTTTGAAAAATCCTTGATTTACGCGGACGAAGCGTGGAAAGATACCAGGGGCCATGATGCCGACGCTTAAAGCAATATACTGCAATATTACTGAAAATGACAGCTTGATGTCACGTACCTTGACGTTCACAAAATAAGGATTATAATTCTAAAACACGAAAATCGTCAATAATGAAACAATATGGCTCTAACCATCAACAGTATTGCCCCAGGGCGTAAAGTTGTCTGACAAATACACTGCTTTACCCACGCAGATGTTATCAGTTAAACCAATTTTACATCATATAAATAAAGAATTAAAGAAATATAAAATAAAAAAACTACCTCTAATAATTATATTTATCCAAGTTATTAAAAAAATTAGAAATATTGTATATTTAAGATTGAAAATTCGTGATAACGGCGTATCCAGTAGGGACAGTTGTCCAATAGTTGGTTCCAATCAGTCGCTGTGGAAATTGAGAGAGACATGTCTATGACAGAAATCGGCGCCGCTTATACGAGGTTTGTCTGCCAAGAGCACGATTGACCTATAAAATGGGAAACTTACAGATGATATAAAATTAATTCGTTATTTATTTATTACTAGATGATGCCCGCGACTCCGTCCGCGTGGATTAAAGTTTTTGAATTCCTGCGGGAATTCTTTAATTTTCCGGTATAAATGCCTAATTTAGCCTATGTCCTTCTCCGGGATGCAACCTATCCCTGTACCAAATTTCATCAAAATCGGTTGAGCAGATGGGAGCAGATTATTTAAACCAACTATCACAATTAATGTGACTATAATATTACTGTAACTCAAACTGTTTGAATGAAACGCGAGGACATTGCTCCTTATATTAATTTGTAGGCCAATCAACATCTACGCCTCGTAATATTTATATATTTTTAACTAACACTAGATGCTACCCGCGACTTTTTCGGAGTGGATTGAGTTTTGTATTTCCGCGGGAACCTCTTAATTTTCCTAAATAAAAATTAGCCTATGTGTTATCAGTTAACTGATCGCACGTGATAAGGTATCTGATATGGACATTTTCACAATTATATAATATTGGTTTGGATTTTTTACTGATGGTGGTTTGTGATATTGAAATATAATTTAATCATGCTGAACCCCGAAGGCATTATTAGATTTTATAGCATCAAGAACTCTGTAGGATCAATAGCAATTAGTTATGAGTGGAAATGCCACACAGCGGGGAAATTCGGAAGGCCCAAGGAAAATAGGTCATGGGCGGCACACTTCTAAACAGACTGGGGGAAAAAATACGATTCACTCGTAGCGTGGAACGACACGAAATTAAAATATGGCCGACGGGCGAAACTAGGCCTTTCATAGAATAAGGACGTCATTATTTCGGAAAGTAGACGGTAGAAAAAATGTCTTTTTGCTCCAGTTTTGCCCTTATTCGGACCGGAGCGGCGTCGTTAGAAAAATTTGGCGCTGCCGTTCACCATTGTGAAAATCCTCAACGGCTTTTGTTAAATTTACGAAAATTATTTTGCAACTTAGGTCAAAGCTGCATTACGGGTTGGTCCTTTTTTTTCCTCTTTGTACGTCATTACTTTTAGAACACAGCTATTTCCAAACTAGATATTGAAAAGCTAGTTTTTGCTTTGTTTTTGGATAGGTATTCAAGGGCTAGTTAACTAGTAAATCCGTCTAAGCAGATAATATGTTCTTTACCACTCAGTAGTCGGTTTTAAGTTGGAACTTTCGAATGTAGTGATTTGGCGCTGCCTACAGCAGTTGATTCGAGAAAAAAAAGTAATATTATTTTCGGGCACTTGAAAAAAGAATTCCTACATAACAAAGTATCCCTATTGCTTTTAACTAATCACTTCACAATAGGCGATAACAGCCAATGTTTGTGCCAATATTACTGTCCCAGCAAGGATACCATAAGTGATGAATGTCTATAAAAGTCTATAACGGACATAGTTAGAAACAATTTTTGTGTTTTTTTATGTACAGTTATGTATCCTGTATCTGAAATAAATAAATAAAATAAGTAAAGTTTTTTTAAAGAACCAGACGTTCATAACGTTATTACAAATTAAAAATACAAATCATCAATTATTTATCCATTTGAAGATGGCATAAATCAATCAATCCATAATTTATGTTTTATGATAACTGATAAAAACCCAATAATTATGTATTGTTGTTCATTCATTTAACTGTTTGATAAATAATTTATGTAACGACAAGAATTATCGCGTTGTTTATTGACAGTTTACAGTTGAGGCTATCTAAATTATGAGCAACTATCACAGTCAATCTGGTTCAACGTTCAGTCGATAAGCTGATACTCATTTAAATATTAAATTAGTTTCAAATTAATCTAGGAACCAAATTGATAGGTAACAGAAGGCCCCTGAAAACCACGTGCGATATAATATTTTTATATGACGACTGATTACTTACTTTTTACGTCAGATTATTGTGTAAAATTGTATTGAATATTTAGAAATTATATGAGTTTAACGTAACTAACGCTGGCTTCTATCCAATCTAATAACTATATCCATCCATCCATCAGTCTGTATGCATCCACTGCTTGACATAGGCCTCTTCGAGAGCGCTCCACCAAACACGGTCCTCCGCCCTCCTCATTCCACCCGCTTCCCGCCACCTTCTGTAGGTCATCGGACCAACGAGGTGGAGGTCGTCCTACACTACGCTTGCAGGTACCACTCCAGAACACGTCTGCCCCAACGGCCAAGGGCTCTGCGACAGATAAGTCCCATTGCCACTTTAGCTTGTTAACCCTCAGAGCTATGTCTAACGTAATTACTATTACTTCTTAGGTTAGCCATAGCTCTGAGGGTTTATTATTTCATTATTTTGGTGATTAATTATAATTAAATCACCATAATAACAGCTTTCTGTTATTTTGACGATGCCCAATTGTGGTTGATCATAAATTTTTGTCAATACTTTTTGGCGACGTAAGGTTTTTCTGTAAATTTTCATCAAACATTATGACTTATTTTCCTTGGGTTTGTTTAAATATACTATGGTTAGTCGTGTCAAGTTAAAATTTACACCATCAGCAGCAAGTTTACTAAATGGAAAACTTAACCTCAATACTAACATTAAACACAAGACATGATTGAAGAAGACGAAACATAATCTCATAATAACAAGTAACCGCAAGAGTCTTGAATATAATTTGAGTTAAGATTCTCTAACGCTTACTAATACCTCTTAATACTGTGTGACACCGATGGTTGTATTAATGAGTTTATCTGTTTAACTTGTAGTTTGCGAATTTATGTTATTAAACTAGAAGATGGCTCACGTTGTCCTATTTAAGCTTAATGTTTGTAGTGGGATTCATTGACTTAAAATGGAACGTTCTGGGTTTCATATTCTGTTTAAACGTTATTAGGTATGCTGATGATGGCTGCGACTTCAAAAAAACCCGTCTTGTTTGTTCAAAAAAAGTTTGTTGTGGGCTCTTCTCAGGCCAGGGCGCGTTTAGAACCCTCGTAGTTTTAGTTTGAAGATACCGTTTTTAATTACCACCATCACGTAACTTTGTATACTTGACGTTCAGAAGGTGTACTGTGTAGGACGTAGGTACCAATTTTGAATAAACATACTTTGAGTTTTTGAGTTTCATTCGTGGGGACCATGGGATTTCAGTTGTACTGTACCAAATTTCATGGGAATCGGTTGAAAAGGTGGGCCGTGAAAGCATAGCAGACAGACAGACAGACCCGCCTTCGCATTTTTATAATATTAGTAAGGATTATAATCATTTTAAAAATATTATCCGAAACTCTATCTATTATTATATTTCTTTTTCTATATCTTGTATAATATATTATAAGTTATCTCGGATAGGCTCTACGGCGTAGCAGTGTGAAATATGAATTACATAGAACTTACTGTTTTTACTCTTGAAAGGTATATATATATATATATATTCATCCTATAAAGGTAATTCATCGTATGATTTTTAGTTTATTTTTGAAATTGTCGCAATCTAGCACAGAATACAAACAATACCTGAAGATTCTAGTCTTATGACAAACCATTACTAGGTATTAGCTATTCGTTGGTATTAAATCTACCACCGGTTCCTTATGGCTATAAAAAGTAAATAGGCATGAATTTCGGCAATAAATTTCACGCCCATTAAATATGACTACCTACTTAAAAATTAAAAACAAAACAAGCTAAGGTCTGTGCTGGGAAAGTTCCATCATCTGAAGAGAGTGCTAAGCAAACGTACAATGCTTGTAGTTTACTACGCTTTAGCAGACTCAGTCATCAGTTATGGGCTTAGCATATATGGAAGAACATTCACTACAAAAAAAAATACAAATAAGATTATTAAAACAAGTTATAACTAAAAAGATAAAGAAACAGTACAAAAGAAATTACGAAATTTTATTTAAAGAATTAAAAATACTACCAATACATATTAAGTTAAATTATTTGTTAGCAAAAGAACACTATTATTCAAGTAAGTATAAAGAACTTTTATCACATAAAGAGCATGTCAGAAGAGTTAGACAAGGTCGATTAAGAGTAAATAGAGTAAATAATTATTATGGTAAGAGATTAAATCGTTACTTAGTACCTAAGATATTTAATAGCATAGAGTGGTAAAGAGTAGGTAAAAAAGTCAGTGAAGGAGTCCTTAAGAAAAAACTAAAGGAAGTTTTTATTAACGACTCCTTCACTGATTAACAATAACCTAATATAGTTAAGTAAATAAATAAATATTTAGCGTAAGATTCTTAATTTTAATTATATTATAACTAGGTATACTGATGTTGTGTTAATGATAAGTGCACGGCATAATATAAGTTGAGCGCGAACTCGCCAACAAACTGCGTGTGTAGTTTGGCGAGATACATAATTTTTGTATTTTTTTGTGCAATATAAAATAAATAAATTAAAAAAAAAAAATTATTTAAATCAATAATTTAAATGTAGCGTGTTTAAAACAACAATAAAGGAGTAATAACTGTAACAGATAGTGAGTAATAAAAACAAATAGCTAATGTGGAAAAATCGTAGTATGAAATCCGAAGTCGGTTAAGGCGTACCGTAACGAAATTCCCGAAGCGCATGCATCGTAAATTTACGGCACACAGGAGGGTAAGTTGTGTACTTTAGTGCGGTAAGCTTTTACGACAGGGTCCAAGTTGGGAACTGGTAGCGTGCGAGGTGTGAGATCTGGAGGAAACCTAATAAACTAGTTGTTAAAAAAATTAGCGTTGAAGCTGATGTAAGTGATGTTTATATCTTTAACATGAATATAAGATGGATTAAAGTTTACGGGTTTTGTTGGAGGATTTCCGACTGTTTTCGAATCGTAGAGTTGGGTGAAGATAAGGGATGCAGATGGGTTCAAAATCTATACCGGTTGAAAAGTTGAGGCTTAAATAAATATATGAAGTTAACAAGTAAAAGCTGGTCACTCTCCAGGTCCTTAGCTATATCCATGTGAAAAAATCAAGTCGGTCCGTCGTTTCGGTGTGATTGAAGGACAAACAAACACACTTTCGCATGTTTAATATTAGTGTATGATACATTCAGATTCACACAGTTGACAGACCCGGCTACTATGACAAATGTAGCACCTAACTAAAGGTACGGTATTCTCGTCTAAATAGTTGACAGAGGTGGAGATAATGTCACCCCGCAGTGTTGCTCTGTCAAGACGCCTCCGTCGAACTTATCTCATTACTTTGCTAAAACGCTTCTCCCTATCACCTGTACCACGTTGTTGAGTGTACACCTGAAGCTGTATACTCTGCCCGCTCCACTCTCCCATCACGACACGATCGCGATTTGAACCACTCGGTGATTGAAGAACAGATAAACATACTTTCGCATTTATAATAAATAATTATTATATTTACCCTAACGGAAAAGGCATTATTTTATGAAATATACTGACATTTAACATATTATCTATTTATTTCCATTATTATTTACACAATTGACGGAGCAATCAAATCTGGAAACAGTGCCGCTCACACGAAAAAAAAAAACACTTCCAATTTCACGACAATCGTGATTTGGCACCTTTTCCAGAGCAAAACTCGCAACAAAAATGTCTCTGACACAATATCGTCAGAGGAAAATTGGGTGCGAATAAAAAAAAATGGAAAAGGCGTACCACCAAGTACCAAGCGTTCCGGTACTTTCCGTGTAGAAACCAATAGGGGTTTAATATAACTGCCATATCCCTAACAAGTTAGCCCACTACTATCTTAGACTGCATCATCACTTACCACCTGGTGAGATCGCAGTCAAGTGTGCTAACTTGTAGTTGAATGAAAAAAAGGGTTATGTATGAAAAGACAAAAACGCTTCTACCTACAACCTGTACCACGTTGTTGAGTGTACACCCGAGGCTGTATACTCTGCCCTCTCCACTCTCCGACCACGACACGATCGCGATCTGAACCACTCGTGTAATAAAAGCATGCATGTTTCACACCATTGCTCTCTACTTCATTAACTTCTAAACAACATTAACTAAACACCTACTTAAGGCCAGAGCTATTGAACCTAGTTGTGATAACGCCTAACAGTCATTTAGATTGGATATATTTAACAAGTTGACGACGTATATAAAAATTTGGTTCTATTAATATTTGTTTGCAAACTAATGGATTTCCAATAAATGGCAATAACTTTGTGTACCTATCCACGTTTTTAGTTAAATTTTGTATATATGTACCTTCTTAGTTTATTTACACAAGAATTTGCCTTAAATTTTCTCTCAACCGAAATTTATGCAAAATAGATCAATTACCTATCTTTAATGTTGGGACTTAGGACCTTCACTATATTAAGGTAGATTCGGTAATTATTATTATTACTCTTTATTTTGTACACCACAACACAAATATGTAAAGGACACAAATACACTGAAAACACTAAGAAGAAAGTTGAATACAAAAAGGCGGCCCATCGCTTAGTAGCGATAAGGTAGTAATATGGAATATCATACTAACTAAACCTCAAAACCAAAATTGAGACCTTAAAATATATCCGGCGCAAATAGCCATTTTGTTTCATTATTGTTGACGTTTGTGTTTAAGAATCATAATCCTTATTTGAGGAACGTCAAGGTATGTGACATCAAACTGTCGTTTTGAGTTATTGCTAAGTATTGCTTTGAGCGTTGGCAGTTTGGCCCCTTAAGGTAAATAAACCTACTAAAATATTTCACAGCTACATTTACTTAAAACGAAAACAATTTACTCCCAGTTTGTAACTTTATTTGTCTTGGTTTAATTTTCATAAACAAACGGGTGGATTATTTAATTTAAGTAAATAGAACATACAAAAAGGTTAAAACGGAACAATGTTACCGTTAGCGATTATATTCTAATTCGCAGTTACAATATGTATGAACGCGTGAAAACATTGTTTAATAGACAAGAGTATTCCGAATAACAGGGTGAAATATGTAGTTTTCAGTAGCATAAATACATTTTAAAGCTTCAAAAAATATAGTCTCCACACCATTTTAAAGGTTTTGAAATTTGACGCAATAAATTAATTAAGTATGTACCTTACCTGTTTATTTATTCATATAGGAACTGCTTGCCATTATTATCCTACCACACCAGTGGTAGATTCATTTGACTATTCAAAAGCACTTATAAAAGTTTTTTTTTTAATGAATTTTACTACCAAAATATTCGCATCCGTTGTCCTAGATAGTGACAAAAGCGACCGCTACGCATCGCGACGGAATACGATTCCATAGGAAATGATGACAAACACAAGACCAGAGGTGCAATCATGTAAGGATTGCCCATCAAATCGTTAAAGTTCGGCTTCAAAGTAAAATAAACCATAACAGCATTGAATTAGAGCTCAATTTCGTGTATTCGCATTCTCATGTACGATGTAAGCATGTACCATACCCTAAACGTATGAGAATTCGAATACACGAAATTGAGCTCTAATTCAATGCAATTATGGTTTATTTTACTTTGAAGCTGAGCTTTAATGATTTCATCGACAATCCTTACATGATTGCACCTCTGACAGGCCACGTGACGGGTTAACTACTGCTTGATACTGTCGCGTCGCGTCGTATCAAGTCGGGTTGTCGCGTTTGTCACTCACGACAATGCCTGAGATTCAGTATTATTGCAGAACGTCCGTCTAGAAACTAAAAGCGTAGCTACAAAATTCTCAAAAAGTCAAAATCCAAAGCAAAAGCTGTGTTCAAACTCCCCAAGGAATATTAAACTACACAAATAAGATGGCAGAGAAAACAGAAAGTGAAACATGGCAAAACGAAGTCGATATTAATTACCAGTCGTTGTTTGTGACTTTTTCTCCCTAATTTTCTCACTTCGCCTTTATAATTATGCGAGAAACGTACGATCGTTTGAGAGTTCGTTTTGTTGGCGTTAAAAAAAAATCCCACCATCAATTTCCCGGAGGACGTTTCATCTGAGATTAATTTCGACGGAAAATGAAATACACTCGACGCTGTTTACATGTACGTTTTTACGAATAAATAAGTAGACATACATTTACATATCGCAATCTTCATTTTTGATTACATGATGTGTACATTTAACTTTATAAGTATTTACTAGATGATGCCCGCGACTTCGTCAGCATGTTTTTTTTAATTCCCGCGGGAAATCCTTAATTTTTTTCCTCGGGATGCAACCTATCTCTATACCAAATTTCATTTAAATCGGTTGAAAATATGGGTCAGACAGACTGACAGACACACTTTCGCAATATAATATTACTTAGTATGGATTGTATGGATTTAGAGTAAATATTTTATGTATGAAAGTGTTGAAATTCATCATTACGAGCCAAACTACAATAAGATTAACAAGGATTGCTTTTGCTAAGTCGATTTTAATTGATTAAAAATTAAGATAAATTTTGTGATTTTTGGCTTTCGGAAAATCAAATGCTTCCTTCATCCAAAATAAGCATGGATATTCATTGTTTAAGAATAGTGTTAACATCGAATAATAATTATCTGTTGATTTGAAATTATGTATAGGTACGTAATATTAAAAAGAAACTCGGTTATAAATAAACTTTAATTTAGTAATTCACACAAAAATAGCCACCCGCCATTACCGAATACCCTAGTGCCACTCCCGAATACGCAGAGCCGGTGCGCACAAAACTAATGCCTCGCAGACTGAGCCTAACAGCAACTATTCGTAAAGGACCGGAACAATTTATTTATGTTATCGTCGCAACCGCTGATACTGCCATGAAAACAATACCTACAGTTCTTCTGAATTCCACAAGACTTGTCGATATCACTAATCTTATCCTCATCTTGGCACGGATATCCAAAAGCACACTCAAGGAAACCCAAGTAGGAATGACGTCAGACACAGCTGTGCGTTTGCGTACACGACCAAGTACTAGGCCCCTCAAAAACAATACACCCTCCCGAATCAGATCGAATTTCTCAAACAAACCAGGGAGGGAGGAAGGTCATGCATAAATAGACGGTTGACTCTCTTAATCTCCACTCAGTGACACTATAGATTAGCCGAACCAACGCCTGCCCTGTCAATCAGGGCTAGGAAATGGTTCGGGGGATTTGCATTCGGCGTTCGAAACAAAATGGCGGACCTCGGAAGCTGTCAAAATAAACGTGAGGAGCTTTTGCAACAAATCTCCAGAAAATTACTTTGTCACTGGCATAGTCGGTTTGGTAACTTCAGCTTTAAAATTGGGAACACCTTTGTTTACTGTAATCAAACTCTTCTGAATAGATTAGTATAATAATAACCAGTGTTTCCTGAAATCACACAATATGCACTAAGTATTTAGAATCTCATGGAAGAATAACATACGTTATTAGACAATTTCTTGGTTTTAAAGTAATATCACTCTTATAAGCTAAATACTCTGGCAAGATTGTAATTACATTGTGCACTCATAAGTCAAATAGTCTGGTTAGCTTGCAATAAATAACATTTTGTACCTTTGTCATTGGTGGGTGGGTTTTTTTTGAGTAGGTTAGGTTAGGTTAGGTCAAAAAAAAAAACACAGCAAGAGAATAAATAAAAATATAATGGACCTCAATGCAGCTCCTTATACGTCAAAGGATTATGCAAAGAGCCGCTTAAAGCGTCACTTCCAAAAATGGTACAGAATCGTTTGACAGCAATCCGTTGACAGTTACAAATGTAACCACTCGTTCCCTTCATTATTATTCGTATTTAGTGCCGCAATGAATCGAAATGGATTGCGGTTTGCGGAACTTTGAAGGGAAAAAAATTGCTCCAAACTTGAAGAGTTGTTTGACAAATAAATCGTTCCCATTCAATTACTTAGAGGAACTTTTAGACAAGTTTGTTACGTTACTTATTGTTAAAAGGACATAAATATATTTATAATCTTTATCCAACATTGAATAGTATGCCACAATTATGTACCGCTTAGTTGCATTCTTTTTTATGTCTAGTAGATTTCTTAGGATGTCATTTAAAAACAGCGTATATTATAGTATTAGTTTAGTTTTAATTTATCTTCATAGATCCCATCATAATAATATGTAATGGGATCTATCATGTTACTAGTGGCGTGCAGTTCAAAGAGGCATAAAAGCACTGCTTACCCAAGTGAAAATACATCAATGCTCATTTTTTAACAAGACAGCAAGTAAATAGGTATTCTGACTTATCAATGCCTACCCTAGCTTCAAACCCTGTAACGCCTAAACGCCAGTGTTGATGTAAACATCATAATACCTACTGTATGGAAATTTAGAATATCTAAAACCCATACTTTAATTAATGTTAAGCTTGTATATTGGTGACAATGACGCTTACTAAGCGAAAAATATTAATGGAGTGCGTTCATAGTTTATAATTGTACTGAAGCATTTAAATAACCATTCAATGCCTACACTAAAGATAATTTATTAATATACAACACGTATTTTTAAGACGTCTCTGACGTCATGTTTGACTAGAACAAATGCTTCATATAGTCGTATGTAACGTAAGTTCCACAGTAGACGACTATGGCATTCCTTTGATAAAATTCTACTAAATGTGATCCATTGTTGGTTCTGGCGTTGATAAATAATAATGGTTCTAAAGTTCGAAAGAGAGTCACGACCAAAAATTTTAAATCGTTGATGTTTGAATGTTCTGTGATTTTTGTTACAATATAGCTTAATTCTGTTTAGGAACACACGTGTTTCCAATTAATTTTGTTTTAAAATTTCAATGCGAACGTCTGAATTATGTTGTCTCAGGATACGTATAGAAAGAAAAATTTGCGATTTGAATTAATATGCTGATATTTTTTTAAATAAATGACGTGTGCGAATCCAATAATTTAAAATTAAACTTGAAAGACGATGAAATAAGGAAAAAAGATCATGAAGTTGTTATTGATATATTATATTTTTTTTAATCCACTACAAGCTAGCCCTTGACTACGATCTCATGGGGCATGGCAGTTATATTAAACCCATACCCCTTCAGTTTCTACACGGCATCGTACCGGAATGCTAAATCGCTTGGCAGCACGTCTTTGCCGGTAGGGTGGTAACTAGCCACGGCCGAAGCCTCCCACCAGGTTAGACCAGGGAAAATTCAGAAATTATAAATTCCCAAATTGACCCTGCCGGGGATCGAACCCAGGACCTCCGCACGTTAAGGCAACAGCGCTACACACTGCGCCACGGATGTCGTCAAAGGATAGTAGGTATAATCTAAGTTCGTAAACACCAACCGGTTTCCAAATCATATTATTATTTTAAAATAATTAGTAAAATAATAATAATTAATAATTGTTATTGTTTTAGTTTAATTTAGATTACATTAAGACCATAGTCTTCTTATACAGAAGTATGATCGTTGAAAAAATTCCAAATTTCATCAAAATCCGTTAAATGTTACTTAACTTCAAATCGCTTTATATCTGTTCGAAAGCTACAACTCCCTAGCGCGACGTAAATGGTCAGTGCTGCCATCTATTGAGCCGTATCGTATTGACGGTCACTTTATACAATACTAATGCCGTAATATGAGTCAATTATAGTATTTCTTACTCATAATGCCCACTTCACACACACAGACGGACACACTTTCTTATTTTTAATATTATTATAGACGTCTTTGTGTCGTAGAGAGAATATTATTGAGATGAGATCGAGAAAATCTTTCTCTAAAACAATGATTAAGAAAGTTTCGTCATACTTTTGATAATTTCTTCGTCTTATATTCATTATAATTCTCTTTATAGCTCTTCCATTCCACGTGAAATTGAGGAAATGCATTGCGATGGTGTGGCATTACTTAAAGCTGTAAAGCAGAGTAATAATGAGAAGTAATGTCAAAACCACCTCAGATATATATTATTTTTTATAAGATAGACCTATTGCTCGCGAATCGCGAGGTTGCTAATACGCAAACAATAAAATCAATGAGTACATTACATTGTATTAAGTATAAAGTTTAATTTAAAATGATGAAGTTGATATACTTAGACCCACTTGCTCAAGGACATTTGAATTGATTTAGTTTTTTTTGTGTTGTCACTTCTGTGCAACGGCATTAGGCTCTAGCCAAAAAGTGACAAAATTACAAAATTTAACCAAAACAGTTTCTTTCCTTTGCAGGTGGGCCTTTTTAAAAAAAATATCCTTAAAAATAGTCGAAAAAAAGTTGACTAAAGTAAATGAACTTTATTACTATGCAAATATAAACATCCAAAGACTAAAGTACATTAGATGCATTCCGAGAATATTTTCGCTTAAAATGCTTTCAGTGTAAGAAGCCCAAAAGGAATATAAACGGCGCATGACGAAAGACGACAGATGCATCCCCGGCGGAGGAAACTCCTTAATCCTCTCTGGAAATAATGACAGAACAAACACCTTTACTAGCGTCGACTCTCTTGGCTTGTCGTGTTGGTATTAACCTCGTCAATGGTGTTTATTCTCGTTCGAACAAGTAAAGGATTAGTTTACTTTGATTTGTTTCGTTTTCCTTTTCAAAATCTAAATATGAAAATGTCTTAAGACACCACTTTCTTTGAAAACGTCTCAGGGCCATCTTCGTTTCCTTTTATATTTTTACTTTAGATACTAAATTTTTCTAGAGCTCATTCAAGTTTATAATTATTGTTATTAGGCATTAATTAAGCTTTATTTTTTCTTATTCGTTGGAAGATACTAGTTTTAAGAAATTAGTTTTTGTCCAAGAAAAAATTTTAAAGAAGCTATCCATAAAAATACCTTTTGGTCTAAAGTCTAAACCAAGAAAGTAATCTTATGATATGCAAGATTTTTAAAGTATTTCATGCTGAAACTGAACTATTTTAGAATAGGGAAATAGTAAAATGTTGATTTATGAGAAACGCGTCACGTAGGTGCTATTACTAACACATCCGAAGAATAATCGTGCGAAAATTACAAAATACGCTTTAATAAATGTAGGGTACATTGTACCGCATTGCTGCAGGCGATTTCAAGTTGGACAACCACGTTATCTCGGCGACAGTTTTCGGGTTGAAATTTTTCGACCGGTTTTACATTTTCCGTGGAATATTTCCCTGGAAAAAACAAGTAACTAGGACAGTGGAACGGAATCGTATGGACTTGCGGGACGAATTGCTATACATGTCAAACGTTTTGAAAAAGTACCCCGGTTTTTTCTCTTTCTCGCCATCACTTATACCTTTAAAACTACTCCTTCCATTCAATCCAATTGGATTTGTGATCCTGCTTTGTCAATCCTTTTCTGTTACTTTGACCTCAAATAGTAATTAATATTCATCATATTTTGAAACATAAGAAACAGTGGAGCTGCAAATGTGTAAATAATGAAATTAAAAATTGCGGTAAAACAAAAAATATTCTGAACTGAATATACTTATCCGAATCCGAATATATCCTTACATACCAGTCAATTCCAAGTTATTTTTAATCAGGTTATAGTACATTGGAAGAATATCAAACATCACATTATTAAGTCTGCACCCAAGTAGGGTACATTATACCGCATTGCTACAGGCGATATCGAGTCACACCGCCAACTTATCTCAACGTCAGCATTCGGGTTAAATTTTTTCCGATCAGTTAATTTTACGGGTCGAAAAATTTTCGAGGAAAATCTGGGGCAGTAGCACGAATTACGGACGCCGAAGATTTATGGTATTATGTCAACTGTTTTGACAAAACGGCACTGGATTTTCTGGTTCATTTTTTACCCGCAAAAAAGCTTTTCCACGGATGATATAAATGAAAAAACGTTGATCGTCATGAGTTTTATTACAATGTTGTACAAGTTACAAGTTTGTTGGAAAATACTTCAGTTTCGATAAAATTAGGTACATGACTATATCCTACCGCATTGCTGCAGGCAATTTCAGCTTGGGCAGCTACGTTATCTCAACGACAGGTTTTTTGGTTAAAATTTTCGATCAGTAAATTTAACGGGGTAGAAAATTTTTCAGGGAAAATCTGGGGCACTAGCACAGGTTACGTACGGCAAGATTTATGGCGTTATGTCAGCTATTTGACAAACTACCGCCAAACAGCTTGTTTTTATTGCCAAAAAAGCTATTTCAAGCTACGGCTATCCAAGTGACTTGAAATCTTCACACGAAGCACTAGTGCAAAATAGCGTAGTGTAGTTTTGGTAGCAAAACAATGCAGTTTGGTACCACCCTGTAAATTTGTACCAAGGTTACTGGGTATTACTCAGCTGTTATAACCCACATTTTTAGAACTTCAGTTCTAGCCTAACTACTTCTAGTTCTAGCATAACTAGATTTATCGAGAAAAACGTTGAAATTCAAGATTTGGAACATTAAAAATCTTTCAAAATCTTCATGATGATTTCATCTATGAAAAATCCCGTGGAACTCTTTGGTATTCCGGTATAAAAAATAGACTATACTACTCACTACTATTCTCCAGGTCCTCAATTACTATACCTATGCACAAAATTGCGTCAATACGTTGCTTCGTTGCGGCGTCATCAAAAACAAACTCACAAACCAAAAAATAAACAAACATACACCGTTTTATATTAATAATAAGAGTTTGGATTTGAATTTGTTTGATACCTTCAATGGTTACAGTGGTGATATATTATAAAATGTTATCGCAGACGAGAAGACGTAAATTGCGTTTACGAAAATCCCTAATGGCTTATCAAACGTTGCCTGTCTTTCAAAATGTGGGAGTTTGTATAACGTGTGCGTAAATCTATGACAAATTACGCTTCTCCCAACTTCGGTGAGAGGAGCTTTATAATTTCATAAAACGATAGGGATTTGTAAACAGATTAGCGAGTTTGGTTATAATTTACGTTTTAAAGTTACCTAGACAAGATTTATTATCAACATTATTACTTCAATTTAAATGAATTCTTTTCATATCTGATTTTTTTAACTTAGATTAAGTTCGTTTATTGCAAACATTTTATTCTCATACATATTATATTTACATTGTTTACGTTTTCAACTGCTTAGTAAATTCAGTTCAGATAATCCAATTAAAAGTTGCGTATTCAAACAAAAAACTTTTTACAAATTTATCAAATATTTCTGTTTTAATATTGTCAAAAGACATATTTAGCTTAAACTATTTTAGAGGTCTTCACCGTTAGATTACTACTAAAACGTAAAAATAGTCTAGCCGCTAGACTCTAGCGCTAGGTAGTCGAAAACGGTTTTGAATTTCTATTTCTACCTTCTAGCTTGTATTTCATTGCTATCCCCAAGGCTGTCACAACACTAACTAACTAGACCGAGAAATCAGATCGAATCAATTTAGTCCATTATGACTATTGGCTCTAATGAAATTTTCGTTCAATCATCGCTACAGATATACGTATAATTGCCGGTTTGTCTTGTTTCTCATGCTTCCCGACCGCTTGATATAATTTGTTATGAATTTTATAGAGTCAATTTATTTGACTGCATCGAAAACAATTTTTAATAGTCGATTAAGGAGTTTGTGTAATTTTATCCACTTGTTTCAAATTGGATTAAAGTTTTTGATCTTTGCTCTATAACTAACTTTGGTCGATAAAAATCTGAACTTTTTAATGACTGGCGCCTATTACTTCTAGTTTTTTTTTCATGGACGATTAGTATTACTACAAGATGGGCTTTTGGCTTTGTTATTATTTAGACATCGTGTCGTATTACTACGCATCTTATTACTGTATATTGTATTAGTAATAGATGTATACTGAGACGCCTCTAGCCCACCACCAATACCCTGTAAATTCAACCGTCATAATGATCAACAACCAATAAGCATGCTGTTAGATCCTGTTAGGCCTCTTATAGATAGCACGAACATAGCCCATACTAGATTTTTATAATCTAATCGATAACAGCCTCGGTGAAAATCTTACTAATTTTATAAATGCGAAAGTTTGGATGTATGGATGTATGGATGTATGGATGGATGTTTGTTACTCAATCACGCCCCAACAGCTGAACGGATCTGGATGAAATTTGGCACAGAGATAGATTATAGTCTGGAATAACACATAGGCTACTATCCCGGAAAATTAAAGAGTTCCCGCGGGAACCACAAAACCTCGATCCACGCGTACGAAGTCGCGGGCATCAGCTAGTCCATCAATATATTCAATTCCATCATCATCATCATGACCATGAATAGCATTTAGAATTCCTGAACAGGAAGAAATCCTAATCACTTGACTATCACATACAAAATCATTGTAAAATGACACCGTATTTGCTTATCAACCCTTTTATCTGAGAGTTAGTGAGTTAGATGAATGCGAGAGACCAAATAGGGCATCAATCAGGGTTGGCTGTCCACAAAATTGATATCCGCCGCTTCACCATTTATCACTCAAGACTCGGAGTGCGGTTACTTTAGAATTTACGATTAGGTGTGCACTTTTTTTTAAATAAGAATTTAGAATTAGAATTTACTATACCTATCGGCTAGACACTTTTAAATTTCAAATAAATACCTAGTTGACTTTAGAAATAAATTCATAGGTGGATAGGTTTCTAGAAAGAAAATCATATCGACTTGCCAAATATGACGTAAATTAATTTTAATGAAATATAATTTTTTCTCATATTTACATCTCTTCTTCTTCTAAGTTTGATTTTTGGCTTTTATTTTATCTCTATAAATCATTAATGTTAAAATTGACAGGACACCATTAAACTTGCTATCTAAAGGAACGGGCCAACATCCTTGAAGTTCCATTACCCGACAGTAGATGGCGCTACGAGTACAGAAAGCCACATTTCTGCGCGAGCGCAGCGTAACCAATCGGCACGGCCATTCATGCCTCTCGCATCGTTTGTAATTCACTCTAACAGATCGCTTTTGTAGTGAAGCATAACTAATTGACAAAGAAGCCGTGGCTCGGAACTGAAGACATCATTTCGTAATCGAAAAACTGACATTTACGGCTTTTTCAGCTTAACATTCCTAAGCCTTTGATGTACCTAGCTAGTAAGTAATTTAATTTAGAACAGAAATCATGATTATTGAATTTAGTCTGTAGATTTTTTTTATCAAGAATAATTATTAAAACGAATATTTGATTGCAATAATTAATACTAGTTATACTATACGATATACTTTACGATTGAAAGATAATAAAGAATATTTCACATGCAGGACAAACAATATATAAAATGTCTATTTGACACTGTTACTATATAAGTCCATCCTTATAAGTTATCCGGTAAGCAAGATCCTATAAAACCAGAGAAGTCAAAAATTGCACCGTTATTAAGAGGCCGGTTCGCGCCGCTCGCAACTTCTATTCGAACCGCAAATATAAATTTGCCGGTATATTGCTATCTCTATTTCACTGATGACACATGATCGCGTTCAAGCGAGATAGCAATATGAGCTTACAGAATTTGTTATACATTTAGTCTTGTTCTGTGAATACCAAAAATGATGAATGAAAACTTATCGTGCTTTTTACTTCGTATTGTTATTCTGTAACTTGACAATATAGGCTATGCTGCTGACCAATTAATACGTAAGATATCGTTGGTTTTAATATGAAACAAATAAGAGGGAAACATGTCCATCTTGTCGTAAAAATATGCAAAACGCAATTCATTTACATTTCATTTTAGGGAAGTATTTTGAAAACATATAAATCCAGGGGACTAGATAAATACAATTTGAATCCAAATAAACTCTCATTTTGGTGGAAATGTTCTCGAATTATTAATTATTTTGGTATTACGTTTGTATGGGCAATTCTTTCTCCGCTGGCACCTTAAAATGAATACATAAATTGTTAGGTTCTAGTATGTACCTAGTTACCACTTCAAATAGTTTACTCATGTTATTACAAATTACAATAATCAATATTAAATTGCTTCTTGTTTAAAAAATAAAACCTAATTCTTGTTCGTGTTGTCGTAGTCTAAGGTACCTTAAAACATTGAAGACCAAAATCCCTTATCACTGATTATTACCACCAGGAAAAGCAATGCTTGTTCCCCACAAGAATCCATTACATTATCTTACAAAAACCTTTCGGAATTCCAAACAGACTGGCTCATCAATCAATACCTTACCAGCATAAGCCTCTCAGTGTATGGTAATGAGTGTTATCCAGTCGGTGTGTATTGTGGTGGAAAATTGAAAAATAGTGCCGACACCTTATATAGAATTCATTTATTCATTGGTGCAGATGTGCCCCAACAATGAGAGCTGTTGTACGGATTTTCCATATTTCGGAACTCGAGCCTCGACGAATACGAATACCTACAGTTTTTGTTTGATTCGGTAGCTGAGTATTAGATAGAAGCAGCCGTATTTTGCAGATGTCCATGATAGTGAAAAAACCAGAAGTATAATTCACTATAATCCGTAATAAGTAGGTAAATCAACTCGTATGAGGTATACTGCGTATCTTGCACTTGCAGCCCGCGAGATTGACCACACCACACAAATCTTCCAAACTACTCTCAACGTACGTTTCACTCCGACACTGGAGCATCTTCAGGAGATGTTGACTCGACAATGCACGATTTAACATCTTCGTTATCCCAACAGACTACCTTTTTTCGGTAGCTGAATTTAAATGTTGTTGATTTATGTGAAATTCATTTTAAATAAAATTATGGATTATCTAAATCCCTTCATATTAATCTGTACATTCAACAAATTCTAAATCATTTACTAATGGGCTGAAATTATCTGAATTAATTATTATTAATTGAGACATTTAAGTATTTCTCAACAGAGTTTGCTTGATGTTTAATAATTGACTTTCAAAAAGGAGGAGGTACTTTATTTTTCGGCAAAGATAATAATGTGTATCATTCTTTGATGTGGCAAATGTAAAAGGTAATATTTATTCAATGTTTTAAGATAGTTATTTCAACATCCAGTCTTGACAAACTCCTTAACACAGCAGGGCGATCGGCTGAAACTGACAGCTACAGTGTAACGATCGTAATAATCGACTTCAACATAGTGGGTAGAAATCAAAATATTTTTTTACTTTACAGTGGCGTTGGAAGTCGGTTTTTTAGAAAGAATTTTTATTTTTAACTTTTTAGTGTCAGGGTTGAGGATTTGGAGTCAGAATTTTTTATGGGACTACCTCGAGAGCTTCCTCTATCAGAAAAAAAACATTTTTCAAATCGGCTTAGAAACCACGGAGATACTCGTATGCTGTAACATTCATTAAAAATTAAAAATAAAATACGCGCCGAATTGAGCACCTCCTCCTTTTTTGGAAGTCGGTTAAAAATCCATTGACGCAGCAAGATACCATATATTCAGCCAATCACAACAATTGATAATTACAACATTAATTGATTGTAACAATGATTGATGCAGGTTTTACACAATCGCCCTATAGGACATTTTTTTTTATCCACTACTAGCTAGCCCTTGACTGCGATTACACCTGATGGTAAGTGATGATGCAGTCTAAGATGGTAGCGGGCTAACCTGTTAGAGGCATAGCAGTTATATTAAATCCACACCCCTTCGGTTTCTACACGGCATCGTACCGGAACGCTAAATCGCTTGGCGGCACGTCTTTGCCGGTAGGTTGGTAACTAGCCACGGCCGAAGCCTCCCACCAGGCAACTGCATTCAGTGCTTTTCCCAAACGAGCTATATAATATACCATCAGTAGATAAGACCAAAAATCTTCAGAAAAAGACGTCCACTTAGCTTAGGATTTCTCGCACAATATGAATCGTTGTCATTAGCGTAGAATGATTAATGCTTAACCCAATTTCAGCCAACAGATGGCTACCACTCGCTGCCAAACTATCGTATACACTATCAGCTTAATAATTACCAGAATATTAGCAGCGCGTAACATTAGCCTTTCGTTAATCTGCTACAGGCTTTGTTGATGTTTATGAAGCTTCCAAAGTGATTAACGTGAATTTATTTGCATCATCCAAATAAAGGTGCGCTCCGATACCGGTTATAATAATTATGACAAACAATATGCGCTTACCAATATTTGTAACCAAACTTAGGGGGAGTTCTGTGAATACTGTTTTCAAACGTAGTTATTAATTATTTTGTTATTGATTGTAAACACAATCAAAGTGAAAGATTTGAGTTGTAATAAATAATATTACGCCCATTCTCTAAACCAAACCAATAAAAATACCTGTCTTTATGCGATGTTGAAATAAACCGTTCTTGCTTAACTTTCAGACCTTTAAATTATGATAAAGTATTTCTTAAAATTTGAAATAGAATTAATTATTACTGAATTACTAATACTTTTTTACTGATTTTGTTGTAATGACTACCGATGATATTATTATTATTTAAGTTTTGTGTGCTTTATGATATTTATGTTGCTAAACAAAATGTCTGTGGAAAAATAACACGTATTTTCAAACAGCTAGCTAGTACAATAAAAACAAAGTAATGGAAGCTAGAAACATAATAAAATAAATTTGGCTATGAATTTGACAGTATGAAATTGGCGACAGTATCGAATAAAAGCAATAGGTATTTTGAGTATTAAATTTATGAACGTGATTGAGAAATGTGTACTGCAGTTAAATATCCATTAAATTTGATACATGAGTTGAACAAAGGTAATATTTTGCAAGATTGACAGACATCAATTGCCTCCGAGCATGATAATAAACCTCACAAAATGCAATATAACATGCTGGGGTCCTTTAAAACCAATTTGTATCGGCTTTACGATTACTCCGAACCATCAAACAAGGGGAAATATTGTGTTTTTATGTCATATTAAGTTTAATGCCATATTATATTGTACTACAGTCACTTAATAGTTAGTACATTAGACACTTAAATTTTACTTAAAAATTTTAGTTACTTAATTTTGTGGTCTGTGTACCTATGAAGTTTTTGTGATAATTCATTACTTTGTAATAATGATATATTTGCGTATTTCTGTACTTTCAACAAGTTTATTTTTATTTCTAACCATATAAACAGATAACTTGATATACTGACCGATTTATATTTTATTGAATTTTGGTTATTATGAATTATAATTTCAACAACATAGGTAATAGGTATGAACATATGTGAACACATTCCAAGAAATCTTTTTTTTATTTAACGACAGTCAAGCAAATAATTAAAGTAAATTATTTTCGTAATTTAAAAAATATCGGGACAAAAAATAAGATAAACACTGACATAATTACTTTGCATTGCTTTAGATCCATTGTCAGTTGCATCCTAAAATTACAGGCTCAAGCTTACAATCGACAAACAATAATTACAGAATATGATTGCTGTAATGGTGTGGGGCAATTAGGGATTGTTTTTGTGTGTGATGACATTATGTTCTGAGAATTGTTTGTGTTGGTTCAAAACACGTGGGAGTTCTGTGCCAGTGCCTTTTGGATGCATGTTACTACCTCGGGTTAAATTAACCGGAAACTTAAAGTTTAAGGTATGTGTGTAGTTAAAATTCCGTGCGAGTCTGTTGCAGTCAGAAGTTAAACGCACCACCCCACGGAAATATTTTGCTTGAGAAATCTCCGCCTATTTTATATTTTCTAACAATTGGATCAGACTTAGGTACAGATTTATAACAAAAACGTGAAACTTTGAAGTCAGTATAAAAGATCAAAACTTTATTTACTAAGCTGTAAATTGAAGTAAGTATTAAGGTATAAGGTGGTGAAAAAAACTCAAATACAGAAAAAGAATTGATCTTACCTATCGATTTACCTACTAACTTTTCATTTATCAGTGCATATAGTGAAAATAAGTCTCTCGAACCAAAAGAGAGCTACATGTTATATGTTATAAACTTGTGTTATATTAAAAATACAATAGCAGTTAACTTTATGCATAAAAGATTGAATGAGATTATGCTGAATCCAATCCTGTTGTATCGAAAGTTGATAGGAATGTAAATTCAGACAGAAACAAATTTCCATTACCGGTAGCAGATAATGTAATCGATAAGATGAATCTCATTTAGACTAGAATGCAACACGGCGTGACACTGCATTTTGATCTCAGGTCTCAAGATGCAAACAAAGACCGAAACCTTATTAAGTATATTTTAAAGCTATGGCTATGTGTTCTGTTTATAAACTAATTGATAATTTTTCATTTTGAAAGCGAATGATGTCTCCATTATTTCAATCGCTTTGGTATTAATTAATAGAAAATCGAAAATTAAAATTGGCACAGCAATGTTTAAAATTAGAGGAGTAAACTGACGTGTCACTGTCAGTAATGTAAAAAAGTAATTCATAAAATTTAATTACATCGAATAACACGTCAGGTTTATCAAATACTAATTATTCTTAATAACATTTTAAATGCTTAGAACCAGAATCTACTTTTTACTTCAACTAAAATTTTCACTAAACTTTCTTAATGAACTTGATTCATGTTTTTTCATATTTCCAAAATATAGATATTAGTTGGAACATAAAATACGAGTTAATGTTTAGACTTTACTACACTAACGTTTACTACTGTGAATGAGCTTAAGAATAGAACCCTAAAAAACGATCAACGGATAAGAATAGAAGATGTAAATTATGTAAAGAGTGAATACGAAAGGGCGGAACCAAGTTGACTTGATAGTCAACTCATAATAGCATCGTGCGTGCTCCGATAGCAAGCGCAACTATCACATGGGTGGTCTTGTGGTTAGACTATATCAATACAGTTTTTTACTATTTGCAGTATACCAAAGCGTGTTTATCCAAAGGTGTTGGAACAACGTGGAATGATTTGTTGACTCTTTATTGGCTATCGATCTCAATGGACAAACGAGCTTTTTTTGCTTCTCGCTGTGATTTGAAATATGACTTTAAAAATATGTGTATAGGACCGGCATTTTAAATATTTGTTTAGCGGGTACCAGTGAAAGTGATATTGAAGAGCAGATATTTCGAAATGATTTTACAAACATTAGGTTAACTATCGAACGGAGTTATTTACTAAGTCTAGAAATATTTGTTCGATATTAATTAATTTGAAACTATACCAAAACAATTTGATGTTGATAGGAAATTCGAAATACGAGTGCTTGCCTGTATAATAGGAGATTACAAACAAATACAGTTTGATATTTAATAACGGTTAATGTTAGACTAAACTAAATTAAGTAATACTGCTTGATGTCAGGATGTAATAATAAAGAAACATTTCCATAAAAAATTCGACGATGTGATTGGTAATTCTAAAAATAAAGTGTTCACTAATGAATGTAAAATGGAAGAAAAAACCAATTAATATTCCAAAACAATGGAAATCGTCAAGTGATGATTCAGTTTTTAACGACTAATGGAGTAATTTAAACCACGGAATCTATGTTTACTAATGGTTTTGTTTACATTTAAATAGATTACATTTTCTTATTGGTGTTTGTTGATACTTCGTTGTTAGTTTCGTTCGTTATTTGATTTATTGAGAGCTTGAGAGATAAAGTGCTAAAACTAGTTTTGAAGTTATAATTTCCCCTTACAGACATGACTTAAATAATATTGATTTTTTAACTAGAAATAGTAAAACAGGTTTTTATTAAAGCTTGAACAGATCATCGACCCATCATTATGGATAGACTGCAATCTGAAAAGTCAGGTTGAGCCTCCAACTGTTGCATGATAGTCGTTGTAAAATCTTTACACTTTAGTTGCAGGAAATTTTATTAAGTTACATCAGAACGGGTAGGGGTCCCTACTTCTTTAAAGTAAGTAAAAACGAAGCTCTCAGTATTTTACCTTTTTTAAATCCAAATATTTTCACTACGTTAACCCAAATAATTTGTAATAAGAAAAAGCTCTTGCCTTAGTACTCAAAATTTCCTTTCCATTCCAAAGCCTTCGTAAATTACACAAATTACTTAAACAAATCACGTCAGTCACTACTTTCTTCGCTGGTAATTTTCTAAAGCTCTTAGCGCCTTACAAATCGTGTCGCTCTCGTCTAGCCCTTTATCGGCTTAATTGAACTATATCATCATCAATTTAGTTAAACGGACCATCGTTCTTGTTGGTTTTAACTTTTAGGTTATCTCGGAAAAATAAATAAAGTAGCCACTGTGGTTGCTCATTAGCCGTAACATGCTTATCTTAAAGTGATACAAATGTTTCCGTTTCGCTGCTGCTTACGAACAGTGCTTGTTTGTTTATGTTGTAATTATTATGAGAAGCTGCGTTATGTGTTTTCAATTGATTTCTTGTAACTGCTTCTTTATTTCTAACTTACTGACTTGCCCTGGCTTGCTTTTTTGAGGTGGAATTTATGTGGTAAATGACTGCAGTAACTAAAGCAATTGTAATGAAGTCTTCAAAGACTGCAGTTACTTATTGTAAGCATTAATGGAGTCTACTTTTTTTTAAATTTTATTATTAGTTACAGAGCGAAATCATACACGTTCATTTATAATAATTTTGTCTAAGTTTAGAACGTGCATTTTCACATTTGATTGTGAAATAGAAGTGTCTTTCTACAATCTAACTTGATAGTATTGCCACCCAAACTTCAGTCAACAATATTATCCACCTAAAATAATTATAGGTAGTTTAAGACAATATTGCTAGCTGAAAGACAAATGCAGAAAAAATCACCTTTCAGTACGTTTCCGTGATTCAAGAGCTTTGCCTTGAGCTTTCACTTTAATGCGGCAAACGTCCAGCGCAAGGGTGGAAAGCCAGTCACATGTTTGCAGAATACTGCCCTGATTCAGTAGCCGCAGTGCGAGGTATCCGTAATTACCACAAATCCGCGTAACAAACCGTAACACTTACGTTGATCGAAGAAGCAGCGGTCCAGACCATTCATAACGTATACAACCGCATAGTGCACACAATTCACAACTTTTTATTTGTCACGTTCACATTCACTGTTGATGTACAACCTGCAGCACTGAAAACAAATCACAGCGGATGTTCGATCTCGTTCACTGCACAACGTCAGGGCGGGTGCGTGGTGCACCGGCACAGATTCACCAGGACGTGTTATCCTGGCGGCGGTCGGCGCGCGACTAGCGTGCGCGCGGCGCTTTGGCCGGCGAGCGGTGGTGGGGTGGGGAGGGGATGCGTGCGTTCGGAACATAGAAATAGTATGTATATGTTGTATGAATATACATACTATTTCTATGGTTCGGAATCCGCTTCCCACGTGCTCTGCGCCGTCCCTTTCTTCAGGACGGGTTAGCTTTTTAAAAGCGCGGGCCGTCGACGCATCGATATGCCCGGGGCGATGTTTCTCAGTAACCTTGTTTATGCGTATTGCAGCTAATAATAACACGCGAACACTCCGCCGTTTGTTGTTGTTTGTTGCGTTTTTTATTGCACTTCATCCCAGCACTTCTATTATAATATGTTTGAGTTGGGTTTGGATCTTGTGCAATGAGCAGCGATAAGCTTTCCGGTTGAAGGCACAATACTCTTGCGTACTTTATTGCAAAAACATTGTCATCCACCAACCTTTGCTAAGAAGGGTTAACATATTATATAGAAACAATTCAATTTATTGAATATGACATTTCATTTCATTCATTTCATATTTAAGAAAACAAGCATACGTTTAAGTGTTCAAAGTATGTTCCAGGAAGAAAAAAATATGTCATTCAGAAAAAAATAAAGAATTTATTTCGTAATGCGTTAAGGGCGTAACGACAAAAATAGGTCTACTTTAAACGAATGATTAATACAGACTACACACGTAGTTAAAAAGAGACAACGCACCCAAAAGGGGACAAGTTCTAAGATAGGGAGACAAAAGCCTAATGCGTTTCTCAAAAAGTTATTTCGGTGTTATCGGCTTGTCAGTCATCGCGGACTTTTACAGCGTTTTACCGATGGTTTTACCAAATACCAAAGATAGATGGGTTTGACTCATTGTTGAAAGCATGCGTTTTTGATTTACGATCGTAGCGAACGGGTTGAAAGTGTTTTTTTTTGTTAATAATATTTTATAGTGATTAGTGGCACCTTTTTGTGAGGGAGTATAATTTCTTGAATACGTTTTTGATATAGCGGTCGAAATGACCGATACGCAGTTACAGTAGGGCTTCCAATACCGGGATCTCGGTATTGGAAAAATTAGTGTTTGAATTTAGAACCCTGTGACTTGACATTTCTATTCCATTGATTCATTAAACGTTCAAAAATCTGTTTTTTATCCAATGCAATTTTTTTATTATGATTTTATTTTCTTTAAAAAAATAACTATTGAATTTTTAATTAATTTGTGTTTTGACTAAACTGTGTATTTTAACGAGTAAAAAAATGGCATTTCTTCATTGAATTTAAGCAGAAAAGTGCTCTTTTGGAGTTAATGTGGTGAAAAAATATTTTTTATGGAAAACTGTTTTATATGGTCCAGTGTCCTTCAGAAAAGACTAGTTTTAAGTTAAAAACATTTAAGTTCTTCCCACAGATCACGGAAACAAGGGAGATATGCCTATGAATCAAATTGTTTTGAAACCTGCTGTCTCCAGTTTATCCCTACCTATCCCTACTACCTGCTACCAATACAAGCAACTAAATAAATACAATAGACAGGAAGTCTCACTCACACACACACATACCGATAGATCAGTGCATGAGGCACGAACAAATATACACTTTATTGTTTACCAAACAGGGTTCAATTTCAATCACCGTGCATCTTACTCACACAAACGTAAAACGTTGTCGATGTGCTGTGCAAAATTCAAATATGATACAATTAGTGGTTGACTAAAATAGATCTATCGATGCTAAATTTCTTAATATTTGGGTTTTTGACAATGACTACCAAAAATAAGATGTAAAAAATCATCTCATATAAGATTATTTTTAACCGACTTTCCGAAAAAAGGACGAGGTGAAGGAAGAGTGACATTAAATATATCAATAAATGAGTAATGAGTATCTACGTAAATTGACATTATATTAATTCACCTAGTATATTTTTTACTAGATGATTCCCGCGACTTCGTCCGCGTGGAATAATATTTTTGATTCCCGCGGGAACTCTTTAATTTTCAGGGATAAAAAGTAGCCTATGTCCTTCCCCGGGAAACCATCTACCCCTGTACCAAATTTCATCAAAATCGGGTGAAGAGACAGTTTTTTTTTATTCCCGCGGGAACTCTTTAATTTTCCGGGATAACAATTAGCCTATGTCCTTCCCCGGGATACCATCTACTCCTGTACCAAATTTCATCAAAATTGGTTGAACAGGTGGGCCGTGAAAGCGTAGCAGACAGACAGACAGACAGACAGACAGACACACTTTCGCATTTATAATATTAGTATGGATACGTTTCGTCAGCTAAGTAAGTCGAGTACTTACATTAAAAAAATAGTAATAATTATGACTAAAAATATAGTTATAATGAATTTTACTCACGATAGTTTAAACGTTAAAATAGCAATTATTGTTTATTAAGTTATAATTAAGGTACTATTAATTATTTAAAACTATCTAAACAATAACTAAATATTTAATTATTAAACGATCATCGTTTGGTCGTTAAAATATCGACAACTGCATTGTACTCGTACCTGCATCGTCACATCTCTAGTTCACGGCACGCCGACAGCGGCCGAACTACGAAATTTGATCTATCGTGCTAGTGAAAGAATCGGTAAAGAACACTTAACCATTGCGTCGTAAGACTGGCCGATTCATTGATAGATTTCTACTAAGCAAGCAATGGTTTTTGTTCATAATGAGATATAGACTTCTCACTTTATTACATTATGATACCACTAAATAATGTTTTATTGATTTTAATGGAAAATTACAACAATTTATTTGTACTTACGTGTGAAATGAGATGCCATCTTTCATGTAATTCACTTTGCAGCTTGAATTTTTACAAACAACCACTGAACAACGCGGCATTTTGTTAAAAACCGAGAGAAGTGAACCAATCTTTGAATGACATGCGACTAAAGACAAAAACGGCCATCAGGCCTATTTTGTGCCTGATGAGTTCGCAAGCAACACGCCCCCTTAGCACATCTCCCTTGTTTCCGTGATCTGTGGTTCTTCCCAATACCGGGATCCCGGTATTGAAAAAAAAAATTTCCGGTATTAATACCGTTATTGAAAAAAACCGGTATTCGAAAGCCCTAAGTTACAGTGAATTCAAATAAGGTACCAATTATTGATGCTTTACAATGGCTTTTTATAAAATTAAAAACGCCACGGTGAAGGATATCATCGCGGGGAAACCTGCCTGCCATGCCCGGGAGTTAATGTTCTTAAAAGCACCAATCCGCACTTGGCCAGCATGGTGAACTTTGGCAAAACCCTTCTCATTGTAAGAAGAGTCTCATGCTCAATAGTGAACCGGCAATGGGTTGAAGTGGTGATCATAAATGGCTTCACATTCCTACATCAAATATCACCGCTTTTTTCCTGGTGGAAGGCTAGTTACCCTTACCACCCTACCGGCAAAGACGTGCCGCTAAGCAATTTAGCGTTCCGGTACGATGCCCTGTAGAAAACTAGAAACCGATTAGGGGTATGGGTTTAATATAACCCCTAACAGGTTAGCCCGCTACCATTTTAGACTGCATCATCAGTCATCACTTACCATCAGGTGAGATCGCAGTCAAGGGCTAACTTGTAGTTGATAAAAAAAAGCGAATTTAATTTTCAGACGACTTCAAGATTTCTACCAAGGTCCTAAATAAATTCAATTATCGATATATTAATTTATGTTACATTTCCCGTTTTAGCGCTATTAAAACATAAACACTACTTATCCGATCTCGGATGCCATAATAAAAGTAATGTATGTGTTATTTTATTTAAGCCCCTCACTATCTCAATTAAAACGACTCCCACGTCTGGGTACTGTAGGCAGTAGGCACCATTAGGGATTCCTCGTTGGAGTGTTAAGAACATTACAAAGCAGTATAATCTAATAAATAAACAGTGGGGACACATTTACGCGGAGTGATTAAGGGGTTGGGTTGTCTTTATTTGGGCGCCCGGGACCAAATTTGGGTGTAAGATATTGAAACTGAGGTTACCCAGACACAACTGTATAATTTTGTTGGGGGTACTATCTAGAAATGCCTAGAAACAGAGCTTTATTACTGCATAAAGAAACCTAGCGAGGCTTCCTCGAGCGTTCCCAGTGCGCTCTTTGCCAATTACCAACTCTACTAGCTAATGCCCGCTACTTCATCTGCATGAATTGAGGTTTTTCGGTTCCCGCGGGAACTCTTCAATTTTCCGGGATAAAAAGTAGCCTATGTGTTATTCTAGACTATAGTCTATCTCTGTGCCAAATTTCATCCAGATCAGTTCAGCCATTCTGGCGTGATTGAGTAAGAAACATCCATCCATTCAAACTTTCGCATTTATGCCTACTTGGACGCATTTGGCCAACCCGCATTAGAGCAGCGTGGTGGGTCTAAGCTTTAATTCCCTCTCTCCTATAAGAATGGAGGCCTGTGCCCAGCATTGGGACATTAATGGCAGCAGTGGTTGTGGTGGTGGCATTTATCATATTAGTATAGATGCAACAAAATACGCGCCGAATTGAGAACCTCCTCCATTTTTGGAAGTCGGTTAAAAATTATTAAACAGTAGCGACTAGCGACTTAATAACTTACGGCAATGGCCCTTCCATTGCCTTAAGTTATTAAGTCGCTAGTCGCTATTCGTGACTTTTCATAATAAATATGATTTTTAAAAATTATTTTGAAAAAAAAAAAAAAACGCCTTTAAAAACTAAAAAGCAAAAAATTATTGGGCGAGCCTTGCGTCAACTTTGCTTATCCTTGTTATACCTGCCCGACTTCAACATAGTGGGTAGAAATAATAATATGTAAATATATCCAATTATTTTTTGCTTTTTAGTTTTTGAAGGCGGTTTTTTTTTATTTAAAAATAATTTTATTGTTTGCTTTTTAGTGCTGTAAATATAAAATAGGTTCTCGAAAGGTAGACAGACCTGTACCTAATAACTATCTGAGTTCGTGTCCTTATAAAATTTAAGTTCCTTTGATTTCCCCAGGATTCCATCATCAGACCTAATGACCATGGGACCACCTGGAAAGTATACCCTTTCAAAAAAAAAAAAGAATTTTCCAAATCGGTCCAGGCGTCTTCGAGTAATCGGGGAACATACATACGAATTGAGAATCTCCTCCTTTTTTGAAGTCGGTTAAAAATATGCAATGCCTGGTTAAAAAGCTACTGTTTTCTAAGCTATTACACTGATCGCGAGCAATGTACTCTTATCCGTTGAGGAGTTCCATTATCTGTCTTCGAAGATCTTCATCAGATCTTCACCAAATTTATATGGGACCACCTTTGAAGTATACCCTTTCAAACAAAAAAAGAATTTTCAAAATCGGTCCAGGCGTCTTCGAGTAATCGGGGAACATACATTTAAAAAAAAAGATTCCGACGAATTGAGAACCTCCTTCTTTTTTTTGAAGTCGGTTAAAAAGAAGAAAGAATAGAGACACACAAATTAAAAAAGTTAGATACAAAATCTTCCACAATAGAAAACGTTACAAAGTTCGAGCTGACAACTTAACGTGAGGTTAGTGCAAGTTGGAAACTCGCATAATCCCGACGTAACCGTCTCGTTGTCGTATCAAATTGCTTGAAGAGTACTCGCTAAGTGTATCATAACTTTGACGCGCTTAATCAGACCCGTGCCTTGTAATACCTAGTTGTTTTGTGAGGTCTGTAATTTTTTTAATTTTCTATTCTTTAAAAAAAAATGTAAGTGAACTATATCCTGTACATTTTTTTTAAATTTTTCATTAGAGGAAGCTTATCAATTCGATACAGATCTCAAAACAAAGTATGATACTTTGCCGGGAAAAGTAGCCTTATCAATGGACTATTTACGCAGCGCACGCCACGGAAGCTCTCAGATGAGACGATTTTTTTCCGACTTAATTCACATTATTGCAATTTTCGAGATCCCAAATCTCTAATTTTTTACAAAATAAAATACTGTCTATATTAACTCGCTGATAAAGTAGCTTTCTGTAGTTTTTTTGGGTTTATTCATTAGAAACCATCAAACCATCAAATATTTCCTCTTTATAATATTATACAGTTCAGATGTAGGTAATGTAATACTTAAATTCTTTCAGTCATTGATTTAGAATTTTAGTACTCATTCTATTTCAATGCTTTCAGTACATGAATTCATACTTTCACTCTATCTAAGAGGAAATACTACGTACCGGAAGTTTTGTCCGGTCACCTAGTGTGCGCGATTCATATACCTATAAAAGTGAATGACGTGGACTTTTCGTGGTTCGTTGTTTGTTTTAACCCTTGAAGTTCTTCATAATGTTTTCAAAGGTGCTATAAAAGCCTGCTATTGCATATTGCGCCAGTGTGGTGGACTAGCTTTATTGCTTTTAAAGACTTTCGACCCCTTAAAAATAATTTCCATACTTCTCCATATACAATATACATAGTAATAAAAATGATAGGAGAAATGATACAGAATGACAAACGTTTTTCACCAATCTTGTGAATCTCAATGCATTGAAAGGCATTGAGTACAACAGTGGAATTCATAATCGTTGGGTAACCAGTCTCCGCAAAAATGCCGTTCACGATTCGCGAAGCGATTGAATGTCGAATGAATCTTTGTTGCAATTCATAAACGTTCTCCAAAGAATCACTTAACTGAATGAAGAATATATTAATATTGTCACTTATTTTATGTGTTATCTGTAAAAAAGCTCTATGGATTTGGTAAAAATGAGGTGTCTATGGTACTTGATACATCTTTCTGAGTTATAGGATATGTTTCTGACACGCGCGAAACACAAACAAATAATATGGCATTGGTAGCAAAATTTCCATTTTCTGCGGAAGAGAAGGAATTGTTGGTTTCCCTTTTAAAACAGAACAAAACTTCCCATCAAAACTTTGGCACTGTTTGATGGATTGGTTGACGGAATTCGGCGAATCAGTATTCAGTCGCTGCTAGCGACCAAATTGAGAGTATCTTACGACTATGAAATGCAAAAAGCTTGAATTCGACACATAGCGCCTGAAATGTCTCGGTGGCGCGCGTTTCAAGCGTTTATGAATTCCACTGTTAGTCATATCCGAGCGGAGATCTATAGGATGTTTATCACAATTTGTGAACTAATCTAGCGGAACTATCCCAATCCATCATGTATGGCTGTGAGGATACACCATTTTGTCTCTCTCTCTTGCCGGTTGTTTTTTTTTTAAGTGAAAACTTCTCTAGGCTCAGCGCGTTGAGCACTTTTTGGTAGGGGGTAAAAATGTAGATTCGCGTGACCGTGACCGACATGCTCGCGAACAGCGAAATGCTCGCGAACTATAAATATACTACATTCGAAATAAATTAAAAATGCCTTAGTGTTAAGGTTTATATTTTAATAATTTTAGATTAAAAAAAAATTGTTTTCACTTCTATCGGCAGTCCCTATGACTGGTATTTTTTTGTTTCTCCACTACAAGTTAGTCCATGACATTCTGTGCTACAATCGCACCTGACGTTAAGTGATGATACAGTCTAAGATGGTAGCTGGCTAACCTGTTTAGGGGTATGGCAGTTATATTAAACACATACCCCTAGTCGGTATCTACACGGCATCGTACCGGAAAGCTAATCGCTTGGCGGTCTTTGCCGGTAGCGTGGTAACTAGACTCACGGCCGAAGCCTTCCACCAAACCAGACCAGAGAAAATTCAGGAATTATAAATTCTCAAATTGACCCTGCCTAGGATCTCGGAGCCTTCCTCGTTAAAACAGCGCTAACCGCTGCACCAGAGATGGTCAAGAGATCGTTCTTGGCGTTAACGAAGTATGGGACGACCTAAAAAGGTGGCGGAAGTAGGGTGGATATGGAAATCGGAGGAAAGTAGTCGCGTGCTCTCCAAAGGCCTTAGTCCAGCAGTGGATAAATAACTGTGGATAGATGAAAGCCTATACAAGAATTTTTATATGCGAAACAAAAAGTTTTTTTTAAAATTGTGATACAGGCTTGCGCTTGACGACAATCATGCTTAGTGCAAAGCAATGATGAGGACTAGGTTTGAACGCTCTTGCCTAGAAGATGCCTAGTCACTCTTGCCTTGAAGGTACTACAGTTAAGAAATTCCAAGAACATTTGATCAAACATTTACCCCAACCGAACATACAGTTACCGTTCAACACGCACGAGTAGATCTAACCCCGCATTAGTGCAATAAACTTGACAATAACTTAATTCCGAGCAATGAAGGGTGAATCCCCGGGGCCGCCTGCGTCAGATGACAACCGCTCCAATTTAATCTGATTAGAAGAATCGATGAGGTTTGAACGGTTCAGACTTGACACGGGAACCGTCTAAGCAAATTACTTCGGCAAATCTACATTAGTGAAAGCAAAAAGCTTTTCTAACCTAGCTTTAAAAAAGCAAAAGCAAAAAAAAGTACTTATCTATACTATATACTATGAAATATAATATCTTACTTCTTACTAATATTATAAATGCGAAAGTTTGGATGTATGGATGTCGGTATGGATGTTTGTTACTCAATCACGCCCCAACGGCTGAACGGATCTGGATGAAATTTGGCACAGAGATAGATTATAGTCTGGAATAACACATAGGCTACTTTTTATCCCGGAAAATTAAAGAGTTCCCGCGGGAACCACAAAACCTCGATCCACGCGTACGAAGTCGAGGGCGTCAGCTAGTAATATATAGATGCGAAAGTTTGGATGTATGGATGGATTTTTGTTACTCAATCACGCCCCAACGGCTGAACGGATCTGGATGAAATTTGGCACAGACATAGATTATAGTCTGGAATAGCACATGGGCTACTTTTTATCCCGGACAATTAAGGAGTTCCCGCGAGAACCAAAAAATCTTAATCCACGCGGACGGAGTCGCGGGCATTCGCTAGTAATAATATAATAATAAATAATAATATTATAAATGCGAAAGTTTGGATGGATAGATGTTTGTTACTCAATGACGCCAGAACGGCTGAACGGATCTGGAGTAAATTTGGCACAGAGGTAGGACTATATTCTGGAATAACACATATGCTACTTTTAACACCGGAAAATTAACGAGTTCCTCGGGAGCCAAATAACCTCAATTGACGTAGACGAAGTTGCGGGCATCATAGTTCACGCGCGAGTTGAATGCAGAGCTTTTGTATGTGTCACCTCAGGAACTGACTGCATTCAACTCGCGCGCGTACTACTTAAATATAAAAGTATACACTGATACGTTCAAACGATATATTAGGTAAGTATGTATAATAGGTATGTTAATCCGTTGTAACGTCATAAAGATTATAGAATATAGATATAATGTAATATTTAACGATACAATTTCTGCTTTGAAATGTAGAAATTGTCTAACTTGCTAAAGAGTAAACAGAAATTCAGCCTAGGAAGCTGAATTAAGTGCAGTCATAACTAGACCCTCATGTCGAAGGAAAAAAAGGGAGGAAAACATAAAATATATATAGATATATTTTTTAAATCCTACCCCTAATAGGTTAGCTCGCTACCATCTTAGACTGCATAATCACTTACCAACAGATGAGATCGCAGTCAAGGGTTCTAAGTTGTACAGGAATAAAAAAAAACGACGCAAAAAAGAAACATCTCAGACTGGTTAACACTTTTCAGCTATAAGCCTAAATTAGCAAGAATAAATTCAGCCAATCACACATGCTGAGTATTTTGACAACTATTCAAATAAATATTTTTTTTAGTGATTATTAAATAGAGTCCAAAATAGAGTCGTAATATTCACGTCCCCTGCTAGTTTTATGTTCGATATCTATTATATACTATCGATAGAAATAAAATAATGAATCTAATTTTGATGACGTCACTGTTGAGTATTTCATACAACATCCCTTATGTAGCGCGCGTTTTGACGTTAGTAAAAAGTTGCTGATTTGACTAGTGGTCAAATACCCAACTAATAACACTGTTCTAATGATTGATGCATGTATTGTACTTACGAATACCAATCAATTAACTGGCAATGAACAGCTGGATTTACCTGAAAAGAGACAAAATAATTTTTAATTTGAAAATGATAAGAAATTTATCTTAACTTAAAACTAGAAAAATCCCTTAAAAACACTAGCCTGGGTAGCAATTAATCAATTTATTAGATCGTAAAATCCCGCGGCTTTTCTGTATCTGGCTTTAATTTGTATGAAAACTACCAGCCTTTTTTGATTTTGAAACATACTTATTTTGTTTGTCTATATCTGAAACTCTTTTACAGCCCATCACTTCAAGCAGTTTTGACAAAATTTTATACAAAGATAGGGTGCATCTTGGTCCCCTGGGGAAGGACATTGACTTTCCAGGAAATTAAATAGTTTTGATTTTTTAAAACCCCTGTCCACGCGGGAATCTTCTAAAGTTTGGATCTTACTAAATTACGCTAGAAAGGCTGAACGGATCTGGATGAAATTCGACAGAGATAGATTATAGTCTTGAATAACACATAGGCTAATATATAGAATAATACATGGGTTGGCCCCTAAGATACGGGTCCTCCTAGTTTAGAGGCCAGGAATTCATTGTTTTTGTACTTAAGTTAATTTCTTTAATAAGGATTTCTAAAGATTTAATTCCCGGAAAATTAAAGAATTCCCGCGGGAACCAAAAAACCTCAATGGACGCGGACGAACTCGCGGGTATCAGCCAGTAAATTATTATCAAGCATTATATTATTCTGTATCTGATCAGAATAGAGGAATCAACACTTCGCTATGTCATCATAACGGATGGGCGGTCCCGCCATCGATCAAAATGGCGCCCCATTTGTTATTGTGATTATGTTATTTAATAACGATACCGTCTCCTTCAATCGTATATCTTCATTGTCCTGGCATATACTCTTCTTACGGTTCCTAAGTCGTCCAGTTCGTGTTTTCATCTGTCTGTCTATGTGTCACAGACATTTTAAAAATATCTACTAATAGGTAGATAGATAGATAAATTATTTATTGCCACACAAACATCATATCATATACTAATGTTATATATGCGAAAGTATATGTGTGTTTGTTGGTTTGTTGGTTGGTTCTTCAATCACGCTGCAACGGAGCAACGGTATAGTTGAGAACCTTGAGAGTGACATAGGCTACTTTTTATCCCGGAAAAGTAAGGAGTTCCCGCGGGAATCAAAAAACCTTTAAACACGCGGACGAAGTCGCGGGCATCAGCTAGTAAAGATCTAACGTACAGAAAACAAAGTGCAAAGTAATAATAAGAATGCAAAATATTATCTGTTTATTGGTTTGTTTTTCAATACATGTTTCCTTCATAATCAAAGCATGTGATATTTAATTGCTTAAAATATTAATACAATGACTAATGAGAAAATTTAGAACTGTAGGTAGGCCTTGGGCTTGAACCCTGGACCACCCGAACAGGAGTTTGACTTTGAACATTTCAACAAATAGGCTATCACCGCTCTTCAAGTCAACATATTAATTTTGATTCTGTTTTTTTTAATATATAGGCTAGCGCTTGGCTGCAATCAGACTTGCATGCAATAGGTGATGCAGCCTAAGGTGGAGCGCGCTTGCCTAGAAGATGCCTAACTCTCTACCTTTTCGGGTTGGAAACCAAGTAATTACCCGGGATGCATCATGCAACCTACGAGTATCTCTGTCTATACCAAAATTCGACAAAATCTGTTGAAAAGATTGGCCGTGAAAATGATGCAGACTGATAGACAGATAAACAAACAGACAGACAAACACATAATCCATATCCATACTAATATTATAAATGCGAAAGTCAGTTTGTTTGTTGGTTTGTTGGTTTGTTGGTTTGTTGGTTTGTTGGTTTGTTGGTTTGTCCTTCAATCACGCTTCAACGGCGCAACGGATCGACGTGATTTTTTGCATGGGTATATTTGAGGACCTGGAGAGTGACATAGGCTACTTTTTATCCCAGAAAAACAAACAGTTCCTGTGGAATAGGATGCTCTTTTTCTCGCATTTTTCTTCAATTAGGCGGCAACGGCACACCGGATAGAAGTGATTTTTTACATGGGTATAATTGAAGAACTGGAGAGTGACATAGGCTACTTTTTATCCCGGAAAAACAAACAGTTCCTGTGGAATAGGATGCTCTTTTTCTCGCATTTTTCTTCAATTAGGCGGCAACGGCACACCGGATAGAAGTGATTTTTTACATGGGTATAATTGAGGAACTGGAGTGACATAGGCTACTTTTTATCCCGGAAAAACTAACAGCTCCTGTGGGATAGTATGCTCTTATTCTCGCATTTGTTCATCAATTAGGCGGCAACGGCACACCGGATCGACGTGATTTTTTACATGGGTATAATTGAGGAACTCGAGAGTGAAACTGGCTACTTTTTATCCCGGAAAAACTAACAGCTCCTGTGGGATAGTATGCTCTTTTTCTCGCATTTTTTCTTCAATTAGGCGGCGACGGCACACCGGATCGACGTGATTTTTTACATGGGTATAATTGAGGAACTGGAGACTGACAACCATACTATACTAATATTATAAATGCGAAAGTCAGTTTGTTTGTTGGTTTGTTGGTTTGTTGGTTTGTTGGTTTGTCCTTCAATCACGCTTCAACGGCGCAACGGATCGACGTGATTTTTTGCATGGGTATATTTGAGGACCTGGAGAGTGACATAGGCTACTTTTTATCCCGGAAAAACAAACAGTTCCTGTGGAATAGGATGCTCTTTTTCTCGCATTTTTCTTCAATTAGGCGGCAACGGCACACCGGATAGAAGTGATTTTTTACATGGGTATAATTGAAGAACTGGAGAGTGACATAGGCTACTTTTTATCCCGGAAAAACGAACAGTTCCTGTGGAATAGGATGCTCTTTTTCTCGCATTTTTCTTCAATTAGGCGGCAACGGCACACCGGATAGAAGTAATTATTTACATGGGTATAATTGAGGAACTGGAGAGTTACATAGGCTACTTTTTACCCCGGAAAAACTAACAGCTCCTGTGGGATAGTATGCTCTTATTCTCGCATTTGTTCATCAATTAGGCGGCAACGGCACACCGGATCGACGTGATTTTTTACATGGGTATAATTGAGGAACTCGAGAGTGAAACTGGCTACTTTTTATCCCGGAAAAACTAACAGCTCCTGTGGGATAGTATGCTCTTTTTCTCGCATTTTTTCTTCAATTAGGCGGCGACGGCACACCGGATCGACGTGATTTTTTACATGGGTATAATTGAGGAACTGGAGACTGACATCCATACTAATATTATAAATGCGAAAGTCAGTTTGTTTGTTGGTTTGTTGGTTTGTTGGTTTGTTGGTTTGTCCTTCAATCACGCTTCAACGGCGCAACGGATCGACGTGATTTTTTGCATGGGTATATTTGAGGACCTGGAGAGTGACATAGGCTACTTTTTATCCCGGAAAAACAAACAGTTCCTGTGGAATAGGATGCTCTTTTTCTCGCATTTTTCTTCAATTAGGCGGCAACGGCACACCGGATAGAAGTGATTTTTTACATGGGTATAATTGAAGAACTGGAGAGTGACATAGGCTACTTTTTATCCCGGAAAAACAAACAGTTCCTGTGGATTAGGATGCTCTTTTTCTCGCATTTTTCTTCAATTAGGCGGCAACGGCACACCGGATAGAAGTGATTTTTTACATGGGTATAATTGAGAAACTGGAGTGACATAGGCTACTTTTTATCCCGGAAAAACTAACAGCTCCTGTGGGATAGTATGCTCTTATTCTCGCATTTGTTCATCAATTAGGCGGCAACGGCACACCGGATCGACGTGATTTTTTACATGGGTATAATTGAGGAACTCGAGAGTGAAACTGGCTACTTTTTATCCCGGAAAAACTAACAGCTCCTGTGGGATAGTATGCTCTTTTTCTCGCATTTTTTCTTCAATTAGGCGGCGACGGCACACCGGATCGGCGTGATTTTTTACATGGGTATAATTGAGGAACTGGAGACTGACATCCATACTAATATTATAAATGCGAAAGTCAGTTTGTTTGTTGGTTTGTTGGTTTGTTGGTTTGTTGGTTTGTTGGTTTGTTGGTTTGTCCTTCAATCACGCTTCAACGGCGCAACGGATCGAGGTGATTTTTTGCACGGGTATATTTGAGGACCTGGAGAGTGACATAGGCTACTTTTTATCCCGGAAAAACAAACAGTTCCTGTGGAATAGGATGCTCTTTTTCTCGCATTTTTCTTCAATTAGGCGGCAACGGCACACCGGATAGAAGTGATTTTTTACATGGGTATAATTGAGGAACTGGAGTGACATAGGCTACTTTTTATCCCGGAAAAACTAACAGCTCCTGTGGGATAGTATGCTCTTATTCTCGCATTTGTTCATCAATTAGGCGGCAACGGCACACCGGATCGACGTGATTTTTTACATGGGTATAATTGAGGAACTCGAGAGTGAAACTGGCTACTTTTTATCCCGGAAAAACTAACAGCTCCTGTGGGATAGTATGCTCTTTTTCTCGCATTTTTTCTTCAATTAGGCGGCGACGGCACACCGGATCGACGTGATTTTTTACATGGGTATAATTGAGGAACTGGAGACTGACATGTATAATAATTGAGGAACTGGAGAGTGACATCGGCTACTTTTTATCCCGGAAAAATAACAGCTCCTGTGCGATAGTATTCTCTTTTTCTCGCATTTGTTCTTCAATTAGGCGGCAACGGCACACCGGATCGACATAATTTTTTACATGAGAATAATTGAGGAACTGGAGAGTGACATAGGCTGCTTTTTATCCCGGAAAAATAACAGCTCCTGTGCGATAGTATTCTCTTTTTCTCGCATTTGTTCTTCAATTAGGCGGCAACGGCACACCGGATCGACATGATTTTTTACATGGGTATAATTGAGGAACTGGAGACTGACATCCATACTTCCATATCCATACTAATATTATAAATGCGAAAGTCAGTTTGTTTGTTGGTTTGTTGGTTTGTCCTTCAATCACGCTTCAACGGCGCAACGGATCGACGTGATTTTTTGCATGGGTATATTTGAGGACCTGGAGAGTGACATAGGCTACTTTTTATCCCGGAAAAACGAACAGTTCCTATGGAATAAGATGTTTTTTTTTTCGCATTTTTCTTCAATTAGGCGGCAACGGCACACCGGATCGACGTGATTATTGACATGGATATAATTGAGAAACTGGAGAGTGGCATAGGCTACTTTTAATCTCGGAAAAATAAACACTTCCTGTGGGATAGGATACTCTTTTTCTGGCATTTTTCTTCAATTAGGCGGCAACGGCACACCGGATCGACGTGATTATTTATATGGGTATAATTAAGGAACTGGAGAGTGACATCGGCTACTTTTTATCCCGGAAAAACTAACAGCTCCTGTGGGATAGTATGCCCTTTTTCTCGCATCTGTTCTACAGTTAGGCGGCAACGGCTCACCGGATCGATGTGATTTTTTACATGGGTATACTTGAGGAACTGGAGGGTAACATAGGCTACTTTTTATCCCGGAAAAACTAACAGCTCCTGTGGGATAGAATGCTCTTTTTCTCGCATTTCTTCTTCAATTAGGCGGCAACGGCGCAACGAATCGACGTCATTTTTTACATGGGTATATATGAAGACGCATAGGTTACATGCTGCTGCAACTATGCGACATCGTTTGTATAATCAGGAATCTGTATAACGTGTAACCTATAGCATTGTGTTTTCTTTCGTAGATATCGTGAATATTTTTTTTCATTTTTCGTGCATGAAAAACCTAGCTCTTGCCTTTCGATGAAATACGTCGATACTAAACGTCTCAGTATTCTTCTCCATGGCATCCTCTTGCATGCTTAATTTAAATACAGTTTTCTAACAAAAACTCATTTATTGTTCCCTTGAGCCACGCGAGCGAAGCCGCGGGTAATAGCTAGTATAATAATAATTTTGGTTTGAATACAATAGGAAGTTAGACACGGTTGCATGATTGCATCTATTTTGTTGCTAAATAACACATACAGACTAATCTACTATCAAATAAAAGTAAATTCTAGATTTCGGTCATCTTTAATAGTAATTATTAGTCCTTTTACCGACTTTAGTCAACTTGATTAGTAAATGTTGTACCATTCGACCTGTCTCCACTAATTGTCCCCACGCCCCATCGATTAGGGCGAGTTGGACGAGATATTTTCGTTACGTTTACATCTAATACGGACAGACAGAAGCAATTACTTATAATAAGCGTAAGCACATGTGGTTAAGTGCATTTAAAGTTTAGATGATGACTTTTACATTCTAATCTTATAATGTAGAAAGCAGCTCACTCGAAGTACCAAACAAAATTTTTAGTTGAACTAAATTGATAGAGCCAAAAATAAAGACACAGAAAATCTTCTGAAGATCTATTATAAGTGGAGTCCTGCATTCAGTTCCCAGCTATATTCCGTAATTTCAATTCAATGTTAATTTATTCAAAGTAGGTACACTGTACACTTTTTGAACGTCCAATCATAATTATAAAAAATGATGTTGATAAATAATCAATTACGGTATCTTAAAACTAAGTTCCAAACGCGCCCTGGTGAGAAGAGCCCACAACAAACTCAGACGGTTATCCTTTTATTATTATTTTATTTATAACTAGACGATGCCACGACTTCGCGCGAATTAAGTTTTTTTTATTCCCGCGGGAACACTTGCAGGATAATCAAAAGTAGCCTATGAAATTTTCCGGAATGTAACCTACCTCTATACCAAATTTCATGTATGTATTTCTTGTAATGTAACATACATTTAAAAAAAAATTGAAATTGAAAATTGAAAACCTCTTCCTTTTTTGGAACTCGGTTAAAAATGGCATGTAATGTATTTCTTGTTCAAAATAATTCGGATAGCAAAGTCCTAATAGGTCACAAGTTCACTAAACTACCTATATGAAAACAATAAAAAGTTGATTTGAACCAGACGGCCAGACGATCAGATCTTGGATCTTAATTATAATGAATCCTCATAGCAGGGACCTATGCACCTCCAGTGCCATTCCAACTGACAAGCGATACAAAAATAGGCATCGACCTCCTGTTACACCGACGCGTATCGTTTGCGTAATATGAATGTATAATTTAACGAGATATTTTTTTCGGTTATCATGATTCAACTTTTAGAAAGTTATGATGAACATAATTTGGATGTGGGACGTTCATAACTAGAAGATTGATTTTCTAGGAATATGATCAGTCAAGATTCTTTTAGGAAAAAGTGTTGGTTGGGCAGTATGTATAAGTGGGCAAAAATCGCAAAGGTCCCCGATTGTTTAGCTTCGTGATCAATTTTTTTATTCAATTATTATTCAGAATCGCCTGGCGATTTAGTCCAAAATGGTTAATTGGAGTTATACCGTGGGAGGGGTATGGCAGCTATATTAATTCCACATCCCTAATCGGTTTTTATAGTCTACACGGTACCAGAACCCTAAATCGCTTGTCGACATGTCATTGGCGATTTAACTATAAGAGCTGAAATCTTCGCTTCTAGAGCAAGCTTGGGTGGCTGGCTTGGGTGGCTGATGCCTCTAGCGGGAAGTGACACTGCATAATGTACCACAGGCAAAGAAGAGCATGTCCAAAAGTAAGAAAGAGAAGAAACAATTCCTTCGATAGTCAGAGATGAACCAAAAGAAGATGTTTCTATCCGGTGTAACATCATTATCATCGGCGCTACAGCTCTTTGTAGCACCGGGCTTTGTTCTTTGTTGCTTCAGTCAATTTTTGTATCCATCTCTATCCTAGCTCCCATGCTCCAGTTTTTAGTCCGATGACTTTTTTTTTTTTTTTTAATTTATTTAGTACCAAAAGGTTATAAAATACGAAGAAAAACACATACAATATAGTGGACAAGGAAGCACTTATCTCTATAAGAGATCTCTACCAGTGACCCTTGGCAGTGAGAAAGGTTGTGGAGGAAGAATAACACTTTGGCATCCCATTCAACTTCTCAGCGCAGCTTTGGCCTTCCAATTGATCTCCGTCCATCGGGCTGTGACCACAAGTCGTCAATACGTTGCACATACTCAGCCCATTAAAATATAATATACGGTACGGTACCATACGGTGTAACAGGTGCCCTCTTATAAGTGTTTCCTCTGACCGCGCTTAGAGATCAAACGCGCCGCCTCAAGCGCACAGCTGATTGTATCGCACACTGGGAACCGATCGCTTTGTTTATTGCCATGTAATTATTGTATCACTGCTCTGTATATCACGCTAACATGAGCATTTAAATTAAAGTATATCACTACCAAGTGATGTGTGTTTTCATACGACACTTATAAGAAAGACAGAATTATTATAAGAAACTAGCAGATGCCCGCGACTTCGTCCGCGTGAAATAAGTTTTTTAAATTCCCACGGCAACTCCCTAATTTTTCGGTTTAATATCGGGTTCGGGTTCGGCCCATGACACTCACAAATAATTTGGCTTTTTATTGGTACCAGAATTTTCAAAATCGGTTCAGTAGATCCAGAGATTACCCCCTACAACCTCACAAACTTCACCTCTTTAATACTAGTACCTACAGATCACAAAATAACTACAGTTCGCGTGCGAGTTGAATGCAGAGTAAATGTAAGTGTCACAATGATGTTATATATATAAAATATCATTGAAGTGTCACCTTACATTTACTCTGCTTTCAACTCGCGCGCGAGCTATACTTTACGGCGTAAAAATCAGTGCCAAAGATAAGTCTTTGAACAGTTCGTGTAACCAGGGAACATGCACGTTAACTATGGGCCTGTTAACCCTGGCTCAGGGTCACTCAAAAATAATTTAGGAGAACCAGACTAACGCGGAGTACAAGGATAAAATAATTGATAGGCGTTGGGATATCAAGATAGTGGCCATGGATAAATGGTTAATGGACCATGGCCATGGATGGATGATCTCTGCCAGGCAATCTTAGAATTAGAAGAAGACAGTAGTTATTATACTGATGACTAATAAGGGATAAGTCTTTAAACGGAGTATCATCTAAATTGTTTTCCTTTGCACTGTGCCAGTTACTTTGTTTCTTAAAAAAGTTGGTTTAGTTCTACATAAAGTGTACCGATGAATAATTATTATGCTCCGGGTAACAAAACAAGCCGTTGCATCCATACTAATATTATAAATGCGAAAGTCAGTTTGTTTGTTGGTTTGTTGGTTTGTTGGTTTGTTGGTTTGTTGGTTTGTTGGTTTGTCCTTCAATCACGCTTCAACGGCGCAACGGATCGAGGTGATTTTTTGCACGGGTATATTTGAGGACCTGGAGAGTGACATAGGCTACTTTTTATCCCGGAAAAACAAACAGTTCCTGTGGAATAGGATGCTCTTTTTCTCGCATTTTTCTTCAATTAGGCGGCAACGGCACACCGGATAGAAGTGATTTTTTACATGGGTATAATTGAGGAACTGGAGTGACATAGGCTACTTTTTATCCCGGAAAAACTAACAGCTCCTGTGGGATAGTATGCTCTTATTCTCGCATTTGTTCATCAATTAGGCGGCAACGGCACACCGGATCGACGTGATTTTTTACATGGGTATAATTGAGGAACTCGAGAGTGAAACTGGCTACTTTTTATCCCGGAAAAACTAACAGCTCCTGTGGGATAGTATGCTCTTTTTCTCGCATTTTTTCTTCAATTAGGCGGCGACGGCACACCGGATCGACGTGATTTTTTACATGGGTATAATTGAGGAACTGGAGACTGACATGTATAATAATTGAGGAACTGGAGAGTGACATCGGCTACTTTTTATCCCGGAAAAATAACAGCTCCTGTGCGATAGTATTCTCTTTTTCTCGCATTTGTTCTTCAATTAGGCGGCAACGGCACACCGGATCGACATAATTTTTTACATGAGAATAATTGAGGAACTGGAGAGTGACATAGGCTGCTTTTTATCCCGGAAAAATAACAGCTCCTGTGCGATAGTATTCTCTTTTTCTCGCATTTGTTCTTCAATTAGGCGGCAACGGCACACCGGATCGACATGATTTTTTACATGGGTATAATTGAGGAACTGGAGACTGACATCCATACTTCCATATCCATACTAATATTATAAATGCGAAAGTCAGTTTGTTTGTTGGTTTGTTGGTTTGTCCTTCAATCACGCTTCAACGGCGCAACGGATCGACGTGATTTTTTGCATGGGTATATTTGAGGACCTGGAGAGTGACATAGGCTACTTTTTATCCCGGAAAAACGAACAGTTCCTATGGAATAAGATGTTTTTTTTTTCGCATTTTTCTTCAATTAGGCGGCAACGGCACACCGGATCGACGTGATTATTGACATGGATATAATTGAGAAACTGGAGAGTGGCATAGGCTACTTTTAATCTCGGAAAAATAAACACTTCCTGTGGGATAGGATACTCTTTTTCTGGCATTTTTCTTCAATTAGGCGGCAACGGCACACCGGATCGACGTGATTATTTATATGGGTATAATTAAGGAACTGGAGAGTGACATCGGCTACTTTTTATCCCGGAAAAACTAACAGCTCCTGTGGGATAGTATGCCCTTTTTCTCGCATCTGTTCTACAGTTAGGCGGCAACGGCTCACCGGATCGATGTGATTTTTTACATGGGTATACTTGAGGAACTGGAGGGTAACATAGGCTACTTTTTATCCCGGAAAAACTAACAGCTCCTGTGGGATAGAATGCTCTTTTTCTCGCATTTCTTCTTCAATTAGGCGGCAACGGCGCAACGAATCGACGTCATTTTTTACATGGGTATATATGAAGACGCATAGGTTACATGCTGCTGCAACTATGCGACATCGTTTGTATAATCAGGAATCTGTATAACGTGTAACCTATAGCATTGTGTTTTCTTTCGTAGATATCGTGAATATTTTTTTTCATTTTTCGTGCATGAAAAACCTAGCTCTTGCCTTTCGATGAAATACGTCGATACTAAACGTCTCAGTATTCTTCTCCATGGCATCCTCTTGCATGCTTAATTTAAATACAGTTTTCTAACAAAAACTCATTTATTGTTCCCTTGAGCCACGCGAGCGAAGCCGCGGGTAATAGCTAGTATAATAATAATTTTGGTTTGAATACAATAGGAAGTTAGACACGGTTGCATGATTGCATCTATTTTGTTGCTAAATAACACATACAGACTAATCTACTATCAAATAAAAGTAAATTCTAGATTTCGGTCATCTTTAATAGTAATTATTAGTCCTTTTACCGACTTTAGTCAACTTGATTAGTAAATGTTGTACCATTCGACCTGTCTCCACTAATTGTCCCCACGCCCCATCGATTAGGGCGAGTTGGACGAGATATTTTCGTTACGTTTACATCTAATACGGACAGACAGAAGCAATTACTTATAATAAGCGTAAGCACATGTGGTTAAGTGCATTTAAAGTTTAGATGATGACTTTTACATTCTAATCTTATAATGTAGAAAGCAGCTCACTCGAAGTACCAAACAAAATTTTTAGTTGAACTAAATTGATAGAGCCAAAAATAAAGACACAGAAAATCTTCTGAAGATCTATTATAAGTGGAGTCCTGCATTCAGTTCCCAGCTATATTCCGTAATTTCAATTCAATGTTAATTTATTCAAAGTAGGTACACTGTACACTTTTTGAACGTCCAATCATAATTATAAAAAATGATGTTGATAAATAATCAATTACGGTATCTTAAAACTAAGTTCCAAACGCGCCCTGGTGAGAAGAGCCCACAACAAACTCAGACGGTTATCCTTTTATTATTATTTTATTTATAACTAGACGATGCCACGACTTCGCGCGAATTAAGTTTTTTTTATTCCCGCGGGAACACTTGCAGGATAATCAAAAGTAGCCTATGAAATTTTCCGGAATGTAACCTACCTCTATACCAAATTTCATGTATGTATTTCTTGTAATGTAACATACATTTAAAAAAAAATTGAAATTGAAAATTGAAAACCTCTTCCTTTTTTGGAACTCGGTTAAAAATGGCATGTAATGTATTTCTTGTTCAAAATAATTCGGATAGCAAAGTCCTAATAGGTCACAAGTTCACTAAACTACCTATATGAAAACAATAAAAAGTTGATTTGAACCAGACGGCCAGACGATCAGATCTTGGATCTTAATTATAATGAATCCTCATAGCAGGGACCTATGCACCTCCAGTGCCATTCCAACTGACAAGCGATACAAAAATAGGCATCGACCTCCTGTTACACCGACGCGTATCGTTTGCGTAATATGAATGTATAATTTAACGAGATATTTTTTTCGGTTATCATGATTCAACTTTTAGAAAGTTATGATGAACATAATTTGGATGTGGGACGTTCATAACTAGAAGATTGATTTTCTAGGAATATGATCAGTCAAGATTCTTTTAGGAAAAAGTGTTGGTTGGGCAGTATGTATAAGTGGGCAAAAATCGCAAAGGTCCCCGATTGTTTAGCTTCGTGATCAATTTTTTTATTCAATTATTATTCAGAATCGCCTGGCGATTTAGTCCAAAATGGTTAATTGGAGTTATACCGTGGGAGGGGTATGGCAGCTATATTAATTCCACATCCCTAATCGGTTTTTATAGTCTACACGGTACCAGAACCCTAAATCGCTTGTCGACATGTCATTGGCGATTTAACTATAAGAGCTGAAATCTTCGCTTCTAGAGCAAGCTTGGGTGGCTGGCTTGGGTGGCTGATGCCTCTAGCGGGAAGTGACACTGCATAATGTACCACAGGCAAAGAAGAGCATGTCCAAAAGTAAGAAAGAGAAGAAACAATTCCTTCGATAGTCAGAGATGAACCAAAAGAAGATGTTTCTATCCGGTGTAACATCATTATCATCGGCGCTACAGCTCTTTGTAGCACCGGGCTTTGTTCTTTGTTGCTTCAGTCAATTTTTGTATCCATCTCTATCCTAGCTCCCATGCTCCAGTTTTTAGTCCGATGACTTTTTTTTTTTTTTTTAATTTATTTAGTACCAAAAGGTTATAAAATACGAAGAAAAACACATACAATATAGTGGACAAGGAAGCACTTATCTCTATAAGAGATCTCTACCAGTGACCCTTGGCAGTGAGAAAGGTTGTGGAGGAAGAATAACACTTTGGCATCCCATTCAACTTCTCAGCGCAGCTTTGGCCTTCCAATTGATCTCCGTCCATCGGGCTGTGACCACAAGTCGTCAATACGTTGCACATACTCAGCCCATTAAAATATAATATACGGTACGGTACCATACGGTGTAACAGGTGCCCTCTTATAAGTGTTTCCTCTGACCGCGCTTAGAGATCAAACGCGCCGCCTCAAGCGCACAGCTGATTGTATCGCACACTGGGAACCGATCGCTTTGTTTATTGCCATGTAATTATTGTATCACTGCTCTGTATATCACGCTAACATGAGCATTTAAATTAAAGTATATCACTACCAAGTGATGTGTGTTTTCATACGACACTTATAAGAAAGACAGAATTATTATAAGAAACTAGCAGATGCCCGCGACTTCGTCCGCGTGAAATAAGTTTTTTAAATTCCCACGGCAACTCCCTAATTTTTCGGTTTAATATCGGGTTCGGGTTCGGCCCATGACACTCACAAATAATTTGGCTTTTTATTGGTACCAGAATTTTCAAAATCGGTTCAGTAGATCCAGAGATTACCCCCTACAACCTCACAAACTTCACCTCTTTAATACTAGTACCTACAGATCACAAAATAACTACAGTTCGCGTGCGAGTTGAATGCAGAGTAAATGTAAGTGTCACAATGATGTTATATATATAAAATATCATTGAAGTGTCACCTTACATTTACTCTGCTTTCAACTCGCGCGCGAGCTATACTTTACGGCGTAAAAATCAGTGCCAAAGATAAGTCTTTGAACAGTTCGTGTAACCAGGGAACATGCACGTTAACTATGGGCCTGTTAACCCTGGCTCAGGGTCACTCAAAAATAATTTAGGAGAACCAGACTAACGCGGAGTACAAGGATAAAATAATTGATAGGCGTTGGGATATCAAGATAGTGGCCATGGATAAATGGTTAATGGACCATGGCCATGGATGGATGATCTCTGCCAGGCAATCTTAGAATTAGAAGAAGACAGTAGTTATTATACTGATGACTAATAAGGGATAAGTCTTTAAACGGAGTATCATCTAAATTGTTTTCCTTTGCACTGTGCCAGTTACTTTGTTTCTTAAAAAAGTTGGTTTAGTTCTACATAAAGTGTACCGATGAATAATTATTATGCTCCGGGTAACAAAACAAGCCGTTGCATCCATACTAATATTATAAATGCGAAAGTCAGTTTGTTTGTTGGTTTGTTGGTTTGTTGGTTTGTTGGTTTGTTGGTTTGTTGGTTTGTCCTTCAATCACGCTTCAACGGCGCAACGGATCGAGGTGATTTTTTGCACGGGTATATTTGAGGACCTGGAGAGTGACATAGGCTACTTTTTATCCCGGAAAAACAAACAGTTCCTGTGGAATAGGATGCTCTTTTTCTCGCATTTTTCTTCAATTAGGCGGCAACGGCACACCGGATAGAAGTGATTTTTTACATGGGTATAATTGAGGAACTGGAGTGACATAGGCTACTTTTTATCCCGGAAAAACTAACAGCTCCTGTGGGATAGTATGCTCTTATTCTCGCATTTGTTCATCAATTAGGCGGCAACGGCACACCGGATCGACGTGATTTTTTACATGGGTATAATTGAGGAACTCGAGAGTGAAACTGGCTACTTTTTATCCCGGAAAAACTAACAGCTCCTGTGGGATAGTATGCTCTTTTTCTCGCATTTTTTCTTCAATTAGGCGGCGACGGCACACCGGATCGACGTGATTTTTTACATGGGTATAATTGAGGAACTGGAGACTGACATGTATAATAATTGAGGAACTGGAGAGTGACATCGGCTACTTTTTATCCCGGAAAAATAACAGCTCCTGTGCGATAGTATTCTCTTTTTCTCGCATTTGTTCTTCAATTAGGCGGCAACGGCACACCGGATCGACATAATTTTTTACATGAGAATAATTGAGGAACTGGAGAGTGACATAGGCTGCTTTTTATCCCGGAAAAATAACAGCTCCTGTGCGATAGTATTCTCTTTTTCTCGCATTTGTTCTTCAATTAGGCGGCAACGGCACACCGGATCGACATGATTTTTTACATGGGTATAATTGAGGAACTGGAGACTGACATCCATACTTCCATATCCATACTAATATTATAAATGCGAAAGTCAGTTTGTTTGTTGGTTTGTTGGTTTGTCCTTCAATCACGCTTCAACGGCGCAACGGATCGACGTGATTTTTTGCATGGGTATATTTGAGGACCTGGAGAGTGACATAGGCTACTTTTTATCCCGGAAAAACGAACAGTTCCTATGGAATAAGATGTTTTTTTTTTCGCATTTTTCTTCAATTAGGCGGCAACGGCACACCGGATCGACGTGATTATTGACATGGATATAATTGAGAAACTGGAGAGTGGCATAGGCTACTTTTAATCTCGGAAAAATAAACACTTCCTGTGGGATAGGATACTCTTTTTCTGGCATTTTTCTTCAATTAGGCGGCAACGGCACACCGGATCGACGTGATTATTTATATGGGTATAATTAAGGAACTGGAGAGTGACATCGGCTACTTTTTATCCCGGAAAAACTAACAGCTCCTGTGGGATAGTATGCCCTTTTTCTCGCATCTGTTCTACAGTTAGGCGGCAACGGCTCACCGGATCGATGTGATTTTTTACATGGGTATACTTGAGGAACTGGAGGGTAACATAGGCTACTTTTTATCCCGGAAAAACTAACAGCTCCTGTGGGATAGAATGCTCTTTTTCTCGCATTTCTTCTTCAATTAGGCGGCAACGGCGCAACGAATCGACGTCATTTTTTACATGGGTATATATGAAGACGCATAGGTTACATGCTGCTGCAACTATGCGACATCGTTTGTATAATCAGGAATCTGTATAACGTGTAACCTATAGCATTGTGTTTTCTTTCGTAGATATCGTGAATATTTTTTTTCATTTTTCGTGCATGAAAAACCTAGCTCTTGCCTTTCGATGAAATACGTCGATACTAAACGTCTCAGTATTCTTCTCCATGGCATCCTCTTGCATGCTTAATTTAAATACAGTTTTCTAACAAAAACTCATTTATTGTTCCCTTGAGCCACGCGAGCGAAGCCGCGGGTAATAGCTAGTAGTTTATACTTCGTTACCGCCTCATAAAAGAGTCAACGAGAGGGCCCCGCTGTTTTATTGCGTTGTAAAAAAGAGTTAGAATATACCGTGCGATATTGTTCCACTTAGGCGTACGACACGACATCTTAGATGACATACTATACGTTATCTTCTACTTACTTAAATTTTTTCTGATTGGAAAACAGGGGAAGTTTGGTTTAGTTGAGACAACACATAATCGAATGTGCCAGATAGCCAACGTTATTGCAAGGCAGAAGACAGTTATATTAAAGACACAACCTCAGCTCCTGATTGATCAGGTAAGAATACTCTAGTCTAGGCCTTTAGCATTACATATGTAAAATTAAAATAAATTTTTTATTCAAATAAACTTTTACAAGTGCTTTTGAATCGTCAAATAAATCTACCACTATCAAAGAGTAGCTGACCCTTCACGTGACCTACGTTGTCGCATAGATGATTGTGAGTCGTCTACGGAGTCATATCGCATCGCGCTCATCTAGGACAACGGGTAATATCGTGTCGATATCGTTTGTTTAAAAGTCCCATCAATATCTGTCCGTGCGTTATTCGTTAAGCATTCATCGCTTGCATACAATGATCTAACGCTGTCGCTCGACAAATTTAATAAAGGCATGACAACATAAATACAGAAAAAATTTCAACAATCTGATATATATACGACTTTCTATTATTTAAATGCAATTTTGAAATGTAGGTATCGAAATTCGGTAGATTTTCCGTATTTTGTCACCGGGTTTATTTTATAATGAGTACATTGTACTACACAGATTTGTCTATTTTAGCCGACTATAACGATCTAGCTGATTTCTTTTTTTTTATTTCCGCGGGAACTCTTTAATCCAAGATAAAAAGTATCAAAAATATCACCAAAATCGGTTGCAAAGATGGGCCGTTAACAAACTCACATTCGCATTCATAATAATATAAGATAGTTAAGATTAAGTTTCTTGTTCCTTTGAAACGCTTAAAGCTCTAGCCCCACTACAGAAGCGCGGTATGTAGTGGCAAGTAAACTTTGTATGAGGTTCTAGGGAGCTGAGTCCACATAAGCAATGAAATACAATGCGCGACGCGGCCCCGTACAAACTCATACAAAAAATATTTGCCGCTACGTGCCGCGCCTCTCCGTGCATCTCAAGTGGGGCTAGACCTTAAGTCTATTTGGAATGAAAATGAAACCTAGTTTAATAACAAAATGTATGAATAGTTCAGTATTTATTTACAAAGTGTGGGCAAAATCAGCGCACGCCGCGACCCACAAAACTTGTTTTCGAAGGAAAATGTTCATTTCTTGTGCGGATGCAAGTTTGCCTTACTTGAGAGCTGCAACGGTGGATAAATAAGGCGGAGGATGTATTGGTAGGGCGACAGAGGTTTTTTTACCCCCGACGCTGAAAAAGAACATTTTTATTCCACTAGTTACAAGTAAGCGCTTGACTGCGATCTCACCTGATGGTGAGGATAAAAAATGGTAGCGGACTTACCTGTTAGGGATACGGAGGTTATATTAAACCAGTAGAGTGGTAACTAGCCATGGCCGAAGCCTCCCAGACCAGACAAGAGAAAATTCAGTAATTATTAATTGCCTTTACCCTGCCGTTATTACTGCGCCAGGGAGGTCGTCAAAGTTGTCATAAGTTTGACAGCTAGATGTATGTTTGTGTATATCTGTGCCATTGTAGTTATGAAACGAATGGACTGATTAGAATGCAATTTTTTTTATTAATATATTAATTACTCGCTGATGCCCACGACTACGTCCGCGTGGATTGAGTTTTTCTGGTTCGCGTGGATTGAGTGTGTTATTCCAGACTATAATCTATCTCTGTGCCAAATTTCATCCAGATCCGTTCAGCCGTTCGGGCGTCATTGAGTAACAAACATCCATCCATACATCCAAACTTTCGCATTTATAATATTAGTATATATATTAGTATATATTTTCCAGTCAGATCATCCAATAGCCAAAACTATTAATAGTTCCGGTCAATGTGATCTCTACCTTCCATCCGCATATTCTCTTTTCGTTAAGGATTTTTCACATAGAACGGGCAGGAACAAAACAATTTACAACCGTACTACAAATCTAAATTTTGCCGCTACTGAATAAAATGCAAGTAGCCTGCGAACAAAATCGCAACAAATTAAACTTGTACCTATTTCCATAGAAAACTAAGTTTAACATAATATTTACTTTGTAGGTACGTGTGTTTTCATTTGAGTTTTGCTTTGAAAGTTTTACATTACAAGGTGGACGCGACAGGTATCTAAACCAAAATTACAATGCTTCACTTTTCTTTTCACTACAGGTTAGTCCTTGACAACCATTTCATCTGTAGTACCTGATGATGCAGTCTAAGATGGTAAAGCCACACTATTAATTAGTTTCTACATGACATCGTACCGGAACCCTAAATCGCTTGGTGCCATGTCTCTGCATGTACGGTGGTAACAAGCCACGGCCGAAGACCGAAGTTCCCTACCAGAAAAGTTACTAAATTATATTATTATTGTGTAACTTTTATGTAGGTAAATTACGTAATATAATTTAAAGAGTTTATCTATCTATCTATCCGAAGTACCGCTTAGGCGGTCGGCTATAATATCTGGATGAAATAATCAAATTTGAGTTGCGATTATTATAGACTAGCTGATGCCCGCTACTTCGTCCGCGTGGTTTAATTTTTTATTTTCACGAGAACTCCTTAATTTTCCGGGATAAAAAGTAGCATATGTTATTCTCCAGGTCCTCAACTATATCCATGCCAAAAATCACGTCGATCCGTTGCTTCGTTGTTGCGTGATTGAAGGACAAACCAACAAACAAACACACTTTCGCATTTATAATATTACTAGCTGACGCCCGCGACTTCGAATGCGTGGATCGAGGTTTTGTGGTTCCCGCGGGAACTCTTTAATTTTCCGGGATAAAAAGTAGCCTATGTGTTATTCCAGACTATAATCTATCTCTGTGCCAAATTTCATCCAGATCCGTTCAGCCGTTGGGGCGTGATTGAGTAACAAACATCCATCCATACATCCATACCGACATCCATACATCCAAACTTTCGCATTTATAGCATTATATTATATTATATTATATATATAATCTTATAATATATATATATTATAATATATTATAAGATTAGTAAGATATTATGGTTATGATACCTTAAATTCGGCGAGTTTCCCTTCAATTTCTTTGATTGTTTTGACCAACTTCTACCTATGCAGTGGTGGTGGTAAGTGAAGTTATCTTTTCCAAGTTCCACACTTTCTCTCTTTCATTTATTATCATTACAATACATTGACTTATTTTTTGTATTATTAAGTCAATGTTACAATATCATAAATTTATATTAGGTATGTCTTTCGACATTAAGAAGCCCTGTGCACCATTACTAATTATGTTATTTTACAGCACTTCAACTCTTTCAATGACCAGTCAGTGTGATAGCTGTACGTTTGCCTCAGCTTCCGTGAGCCCTAAACATTCTATATAGTATTCAGACGCTTTCAGCCAACAAAATAAAACGTAGGCGGATTCTGTAGTTTGTTTGAGAGTTTGAGGTACGAATTAAAAACGTAAGGCTTTTTCGAAAAACTTTGCGCTCGGAGGATCTTCAATGTGCAGTGTATGAATAATGAGTAGTAGAGTCGGTACTTACTTATTTTGACTTGGTTTTGAAAAGTAAAAAAAACTTAATGATGTTTTTATAGTTTACTTATCTTTCATTAATTAAGTAATTAATTACTGAAAGCACGCGTTGTTTTCTGTTTTTTGTTTATAAATTATTTCTATGTTATGTGTGACAATAAAGAATTTATCAATCTTATTACTTTTAATCTCATTAATACCACTCATAATATCTGGGGAAATATTTTTATCCAGATCATCTGATGAACACTGATTTGGGTTAGGATAGGGAACTGATTAATTATAAGGAACCTTTCACAACCACTTTGGTCGCCTTGTTGCACTTGCAAAATAGACTCTTCGACCAAAATTATTATAATAGGTTTTAATTTAGGATCAGATAAAAAATAATAATGAGTTTTGTCAATTTGGTGTTACATCTCCAAGCTTAGAAGAGCATGCAAAGCTTGATCTATGGGAGTGAGGGAATAGAGAGAATAGAGAGTACACTTCCCGAAGAGAGTGTTGTAATTGTATTGTATCTGTAATAATTTGCACGCCATATGATTGACATCAGAAAGACTAGAATCCAGAGTCGTTAAACCAGTTAAATAAAAATAAAAAATACATAATATGATTGACAGATTGTTGCTGGTAACTATAGTACTACTAGCTGACCCGGCGAACTTCGTACCGCCTTAGTATGCAAAATTAAATGTATATTTTTCAATATTCTGAGAGATTTTCTTAGTATTTTTTTCCGTAAGAACCTTCTCCTAATAATAACAAATACAACAAAAAAAGAATTAGTGAAATCGGTCCAGCCATTCACGCGTGGTGCCGTGACCAAGGAAAACGGGTTTCATTTTTATATATATAGAAGATTATTATTGTACCAGCTTGTTATGTACTTACCTACAATCAGCAAATAAATGATTATGAATAAGATGATCGATACTGATACATTTGTACTTTTACAGCTTAATGCAATAATTTCTACACAAAGGTAAAGGTATAGTAAGGAATTTGAGAAACATTGTTTTGGAAGCACATCTTATTCACAGAAACCACTAGTAAATCTTTTCCATCATATATCAATAATTCTGTTCATGTATAATATAAAAAATACGAACAACCTATTGCACGATCTTAACATCTTAACGAGGCATTGTCGGTAATGTCACGTAATCACACGCGGCGCAGACTACAAATCGATTTGTGGCACCGAGTAAGTATATCGATATTGCACTGTATCGATTTTTGAGATCTTCCATTACCTTCCAGTTTCAATTATTTTGAATCTTATTGCTGTTACACTAAGATACAATTTCTTTAAACTTGATAATATTAAGACTAAGAGCTTTTGATAAGCTTGTTTACATCATGTTCTAAGCCTTAATATTTCTTCGCATCAGGTTTGAGCTCCACCTGTTTTGTGATATCACTAATCACATTATCTTAGCCTTTGATTTAATACTCCTACATTTACCATCATTGGAAGAGTAGGAAATGTATTATTTAAAGTAGTAACTTATTCCTTAAAAGTAATATTATGGTAATTTTAAAATATAGGAGTCATAGCTATAAGAATCCGTATTATAATTATTATATCCATAGAAAATCCTAAAATTTTCAAAATATAAAAACAAATATTAGGTATACAATATTGCTATTGGCTATAAGTCATAATAAACTCTCTTGTAGACAAAACCGTTTTCTGTTCCTATTAATGTTAAGCCTAGCGTCCACTAGAGCTAATCAGCTGAATAGAGTCTCGTTGAATTTGATAAATAATATTATTCGGTTTTGTGAACCTAATGAGCGTTAAGCTTTGAGCAACATATAAAATGCAGTGTATGGCTGTATGATTCTTGTCAGTAAAATTGTTTTTTATCTCTCACACAAACAAATTACTTCCCATAAATGGCAACTAGACATATTTATCACTTTCTTAAGATTTCATACTTGATTTTTGATTAAACTGGCATAGATTTTTAGAGTATCAAACTAGCTAGGAAATATTTTTTGGACTCAGTGGAATAAACCATAAATAAACTGTAGTTTAAAGAAGCATAACATAACAACTAGTTATAATATCATCGATTTCATTTTATCGATCTGCGCACGCGCATCGCTTAGTAAACGCTTTGTTCTAACGAAACGTGAAATACCCATTCAATGTTAAATGATCCGCTTCTAGGTCACGACGTATCTAATAAAACTGGTCGCACATTTTAGTGTGCTGTTAACGAAACACAAGGGACAATTTTTTTGTATCGAAAATTGGGTAAAAACCATCAGCATTTCGTAAAACCTTATAGTTGGTGGCCGTGGCTGCCGAGTTTTTGATGCTGCAATATTCAACTATATTTTCCCTCTGGCATCACAAGAATCCGGGTCAGATTTAATTTCTAGTATGTCGTTCATATTCCATTTACAGTACTCGCTACGGACTTTTCTATGGTAGGAGGCTTCGGCAGTGGCTAGTTACCACCCTGCCGGCAAAGACGTACCGCTAAGCGATTAAGAGTTCCGGTACGATGCTAACGTGTAGTAGAATGCCCCAATGCTAGAATGAAATCCTTCCAGCGTCCGTGATTATTGCCACGTATTGCCAGCTGTAATATCTATTCTGTGGTATTGCCACGAAAAGGCATCTTCTTCTCCAAAACATGGCCGGAGTTCATGGTTGATGATGTTATTTGATTCCTAGTACCACGGCAATGTTATCTATACCGTGCTAGTACGGTCATACAAGTATTTTATGTATCTACACTATAGACTATGACATAACTAATTATATATTGTGGAAAATCTTGCGGCGTTTTCTAATGAGCGATCAGCATTCGTCGGTATTGTATTTTGTTCCAATAATTTGAACAATGTTTGTTTTTAACTGTACGAGTTCAGAATTTATATTGACGTTTTTAGAATTGCGGTCGACATTCTTTGAGTTTTGATTGATGGATCACCCATACACATTACATGGAGTTGTTTGATGTGTACACTGAATAAATAACAGTACTTTGTAAGCTTTATACATTTTAACATATTTTACTGACAAATGAAGAAATAAAAATCAGGATAGGTTTTAGCTTCTAGAATCTTAGTGAGAGATATATAGAGAGAGAACTTTCACTTTGCTCAGACTTAATACATGATTAAAACAAGACAGATTATCTTATCTTAATCACATAAGTCCATCTCGTTTTAATTCGAAGTTAAGCCTGAGAAAAGTCAAAGTACACACTATAGATCTCAGTGAAAATTTAGTAACTTAGACACAGGGAAGAGAAAAAAATATGTCACTTTCATGGCAGAAATATTGGAATATGGGTATATTATATGATGGGTATAGACCAACGATGTTACGGAGCTTCGACTCCGATTCCGTTAAGTCGGAACTTCCGATTATTAGTACACCTTCGGTTCCGATTTCGGCTCCGAAACTTTTAAATCGGAGGTTTTAATCGGAGGTCAAAGCATAAAAAATAGCGACGGCGGCCTGCATCGAGCTTTACGAACTGGTTCATACCATGACTTGTCTGACTGAATGATGTTTTTATTTGTTCTTAAATGAAAAATATCTCTCTTGTGACCACTTCTGACTCCACCTCTGACTCCGACTGCGGTTCCGACTCCGATAAATCAAATTTAAAAACTCCGACTCCGACTTCGGTTCCGATAAATTTACCTCCGTTACATCCCTGGTATATACCGTATAGATGACGCTCGCGACTCCGTCCACGTGGACTTAGGTTTTTGAAAAATCTCTACGGGTACTCTGTGTTTAAAAAGACGATGTCCTTTCCTAGGATGCAAAATATCTCTGTACAAAATTTCGGTCACAATCGCTTGACAGACAGGAAGACTTTCTAATTTTTAATATTTAACGTAGTATTTATTTACTTAATTCGAAAAGATTTATGTAGTTTACCATTTTTACTTCATGTGAGACACATGAAGAATTAAAACGGAATTAAAACGTAAACTCATTAAAAAATCTTATTACCATGTAAAGGATTATTTAAATGACAAGGAAGCTTGGCAATGATTTTCTCTAATGGCCCTGATAGTTCCTTAGTTAAGATGATTGTGAAATGGTGATAATGAAAAAAAAAAAGACCCGGCTGAGTTTGTTGTGGGCTCTTCTCAGACCAGGGCGCGTTTGGAACCCTCGTAGCTTTAGTTTAAGATGTCGTACTGTCGTTATCACCATTATATTGTTAATCGTATATGTTACAAATAACCGAACGTCAATAAGTGTAGTATACCTACCTAAATTGAATAAACGTTCTTTGAGTTTGAGTTTGAGTTTGAAGACATTTAAAATACCTATCTGTTTATAGAAAAAACTCAGACATTAATTTATGCATGCCGTCATACTGCTCAATACTCCCTCTTGTTTCTTTATTTATTACAACATCTTTCTATGTAGATACAACAACAATAGAACATTTTGACCCAAATGTAGACAATACGCACCTACGCACATCTGTTGGTACATGGTGCTATATTGTCTTTAAAATTTCACTTTCACTTTACCGACACTCGTAGCACTGATGCCCGCGACTTGGATGAACCGGATGAACTATTTGATTATCCGGGATAAAAAGCTTATGTCACTGTACAAGTCTTCGACTATATCCATGCGAAAATCACGTCGATCCATTGCTCTGCTGCAGCGTGATTGAAGGAAAAACCAATAAACCAATAAACAACACTTTCGCATCATCATAATATTATACTAATATTATAAATGCGAAATTGTGTTGGTTTGTCCTTCAATCACGCTGCAACGGAGCAATGGATCGACGTGATTTTTGGCATAGGTATTGTTGAGGACCTGGAGAGTGACATAGGCTACTTTTTATCCCGGCAAAATTAAGGACTTCTCGCGGGAATAACAAAAACTTAAACCACGCGGACGAAGTCGCGGGCATCAGCTAGGATATTATAAGTTTGAAGTACAATTCATAAGTAAAGGCTGTAAAAGGCTAGTTAGCCAGCCCATACGAGAGTACGAGACCGATAGAAATATTTATTATACATATTAATCTATTGCTTTTCTCATCATCGTAAACCGTTTTGCATGAATAAACAATCGGTTAAAGGGTCTGGATTATGGAAGGGGCATTTTTCGCTCCATTGATTCGAGGGAATTAATTACCTTCTCCTAAGGTTCTTATTTTGTTAAATATGTAATGTATACTAATAATATAATATTATAAATGCGAAAGTTTGGATCGATGGATGTTTGTTACTCAATCACGCCAGAATTACGGCTGAACGGATCAGGATGAAAGGCACAGAGATAGATTAAAGTCTGGAATAACACATCAGCTAGTAGATATATAAAAGGTTAAATACAGTCTGATTGGGGGGGCGTATAATTAATCGTGAGTTTTTTTAGTTAATAAAATACTCATAACTCCCAAAAATTAGTAGTGCGTGCCCGAAGATCGAATCCCCGACCCCGGAAGGAGGCCATCGTTGGGAAAACTAGCCTTTTATTGTTGTAATATTATGTTTTTGTATGTTATATGTTAATACATATATTGTATATATTGTATCTTGTATATGGTATGTTGTTGTAGCTGACGAACGTGACTTCATCCGCGTGGATTGAGGTTTCTGGTTCTCGCGGGAACTTTTTAATTTTCCGGGATAAAAAGTAGCCTATGTTTTATTCCCGACTATAATCTATCTCTGTGCCAAATTTCCTCCAGATTCATTGAGCCGTTCGGGCGTGATTGAGTAACAAACATCCACCCATCAAAACTTTCGCATTTATTATTAGTATGGAAGTATGAAGTATTATTGCTCATAGGTACACTCATAGTAATATTACGACGAACAAGGTTGGTAAGTAAAAAGGATTATTTGTTTACAGCTTTTTCCGGAATATTCTGAATGCCACGTTGTTAAAACTAGATAATACAGCGATAACACTAATGGCCATGACACACGGACAGCCAATTAGTCAGCTTGTTATATTGTATGTGTATTGACAGTGGGTTAATTGAAAAGCTCATTTTTTATCAACGAAGTACCATTTTTTATCCACTAAGTACCATTTTTATCCTCTTATTATTATTATTATTTATTACTTTATGATAGCATGCCTGTGTAAGTACAGTGGGGTAACTAACATGGCTAGCAGTATTATTTTAAAATTACAGTTTTTTTGTCACGTACCTTGACGTCCCTAAAATAAGGATTATAATTCTTAAACACCAACGTCAACAATATTGAAACAATACGACTTTAAGCGATGGTGGTAGGTGCTTTAATTTTATTTATGACATCTGTCTGCCTGCCTGCTACGTTTTAACAACCCATCTTTTTAACCGATTTTGATGAAATTTGGTACTGGGATAGGTTGTATGATTGAATCCCGGGGAAAGACATGGGCTAGACAAGTATCACGGGCTTTTATCCCGGAAAATTAAAGAGTTCCCACGCGCACGAAGTCGCGGGAATTTAGTAGCATAATATATCCACGTGGAAACCCATCTAAAACGTGGCAATCGGCAACGTTTTTTATAAAGATAATTTAAATTTCAAAGTACGTAGGCCACTTCAGTTCATGGCCATGCAGTTGGAAAAACTATTTTAAACCTAACTTTTAACGTTTATAAACCATTCGTTCACGTGTTTGAGCGATCCATCAGTTCATTTCACGACCCACTTCCAAACTACCAGTATGTAGTTACCGTAACCCTTACCACATGATGTTTTTTCATACCAACGACGAGCGTATTCGAGCAAAGAAACAACACTGGCGTTAAAGTAAAATGAATCTTATATCCCTTACTTTAGAGCTCAAGTTCATTCGTACACCCACACTCAGTACTGCAAGCGAATAATGGCGAAACTAAATTTTCGTGAAACCGTAATTAATTATCACCATCACGTCTTATGTTTATTTTAGAGACGTTCAAAAAGTGCACAGTGAACCAAGTTTGAATACTAAATTTAAATTAATATGAATTTATTTGTCTGAATGTGTTGCAATGATGGTTACAGTATGAAAAGGCGCAGCATATCCAGTCAGGCCCGATTGCAAAAATGCCGGTTTATCCTTTACCCAAAGTCACAGAATATAAAAGTACGTCAGAGTTAGCTGCTACTTGGTATAAAACTCCTGTCAAAATTTAAAACTGGCCAGATATTGAGTAATAAGATTGATTCAGTAAAATTAGTTTTTTTTATCCTCTACAAGCTAGCCCTTCACTGCTATCTCACCTGATGGTAAGTGATGATGCAGTCTAAGATGGTAGGCGGGCTAACCTGTTAGGGGCATGGCAGTTAAATTAAACCCATACCCTTTCGGTTTCTACACGGTATCGTACCGGAACGCTAAATCGCTTGGCGGCACGCCAAGTGATTCGGCCACGGCAGAAGCCTCCCACCAGACCAGACCAGGAAAAATTCAGAAATTATAAATTCCTAAATTGACCCTGCCGGGGATCGAACCCGGGACCTCCGCACGTTAAAGCTAGTTGTACTTTCGGTACACGGTCGGTGGTATTTAGGATTTAAATTATTGGAGTTTGGGTCCATTTTACTCTGACGCCAAAGTGTTTCGACGTTCGAAACCTCGAATACACACAACTTCGTGTCGGTTGGTGTGAAAATCTTACGGTAAGGACACTGAACTGGCTCTAGCTGAAAAACATTTCGAGTAATTGCATTGGAACCTCATTAGCGGGATGCGAAATGCTGATTCAAGCTCGCTATTTTGTTTCTTTCACATTTAAAAACGGGGTCGAAGTTACCCAAGTTAGCGTGGGCCCACTAAATAGTTACAGTACTTTGGTTTCTTCTAATTTCTTTACACAACAATGCTTGAGATAATTTATTAAATTCTGTTATAGCGCACGTCATGTGTTCGTGCGGTGTGACTTTATGTTGTACTCAGCTATAGGAATGTTGATTAAGAAATAAGAATTTACGGCTATTACATTTTTTATAAAAAAATAAAAAAAACCCGGCTGAGTTTGTTGTGGGCTCTTCTCAGACCAGGGCGCGTTTGGAACCCTCGTAGCTTTAGTTTTAAGATAACGTTACCCATTATCACCATCATGCTTCTTAAGTAATTTTTAGACGAAAATAAGTGTACCAACAGTGTACCGATATTTAATAAATAAATGACTGTGACTATGACTATGACTATAAATTATAAGAAAAGTGAATTGGAATCCTTCTGTTAAATTATGTGGAAATTGGCATTCTGGGTAGTAATTTTTTAAATATTATATTTACAGAAAATTAACAGAGCATAACTTCTGTAGTTTAAACAGGTAAGTAATTTTAAAAAGGGTAAATTTAATAAATAAACTATTAAATACTAATTATAATTATATACAAAAAATACACGTCGTCCAAGTGGTAAATTAATAAATAAAGTGAACTAATTTATTCATTCTTTAATCAGAGGGTTTTCCCAAAGACGTAAAATCCACGTCTTCTCTTAGATTATGACCATTTAAATTTTGAACTATCCATTAAAGTAAAATTTTGGTGAATCACGATTCAGTGTTTCATACAAGCTCTTAAAATAGATGCGAGTTTGACTCTTAACTTTGTTAAAGAGTTTGAATATTGATAAAGAGTTGCTGATTTGATTTCAATTCAATTCAATTCAATTTATTTCAAACATGTAGGACATACAGGTGTCTCTTATGCTACGTCATTTTTTGACTCTACCACCGGTTCGGAAAGCAGATTCTGCCAAGAAGAGCCGGCAAGAAACTCAGCAGTTGCTCTTTTTTTTTTTTTCTTTATTTATTTAGATGGCAAGTACTGAATTATATTAATATTATTACGCGGAAATTTAATATGGAGACGATCTGAATAGAAAAAAAGTAATCCCAATAATTCATTCATTTATTTTGCATTCCAATATAATTGTTATAGTAATTTACATGTCAATAGAAAAGTTCTTATCATAATATTGGAACCCCGGTGGAGCACAGCAAAAAATAATTGAAACAAGAAGGTTGGAAAAGTGGATTAATATTTTGCATCGCAAAATACTAGTATTATAAATGAGTAAGTTTGAATGGATGGATGGATGTTTGTTGCAATAATCAATAACTCCAGATCGGCTGAACTGATCTTGCTGAGGCACAGAGATGGATTATAGCCTGGAATATTACACTACACAGTCTACTTTTTATTCTGGAAAATAGAGATTCCACGGGAACCAAAAAACCTCCACGCAGACGAAATCGGGGGTAGCAGCTAGTTATTGATAAGAGATGTACACCATTAATTACACTCAGAATTAAAATACTTAATGCTCTCCAATTGAAATATATACCACTTTATTTAGAAGTATTTCTCTGTTCAAAGTTAGAGTTTTGCAGTCAAAGTTAGGACAGCAAATTTCAATAACTTAGCTGTTTACAGTTTTACATAAAAGTGAATGATGGTCCATAATGAAATTTTAGTCTCTATTTTATAAAGTCCATTCTATTTAATAACTTCACTATCAAACTTTATATTAAGCACGTTGGCATAAATTGCTTACTTAAATTAGTTATTTAAGTTAAAATTCAATTAAAGTTTACAAATTAGTTCGATGTGATGTTCATAGACTTGAGAACAGTTCCAGAAGTACTTACCTAACTTATACTTTGAATGGTTGCTATTATAATATAATTAGTATTAATTTTATTTGATGCTGCGGTTGAGGATGTAACAATAGAACTATTTTTTAAGTTACTTGATAGAATATCTCAAGCGGAACAATACTAATTTTATGAATGTGAAAGTATGTATATTATTTTATATTTTTTTTTTAATTTTTTTGTGGTTTAACAAAGATTTTTTCAACAGTTGATCAGTTTGTTTGTCTTGTATATCCATACATAATATTATAAATGCGAAAGTGTGTCTGTCTATCTGTCTGCTACTCTTTCACGGCCCATCTGTTCAACCGATTTGATGAAATTTGGTACAGGGATCATTTGAATCACACGGAAGGACATAGGCTACTTTTTATCCCGGAAAATTAAAGAGTTCCCGCGGGAATCAGAAACCTTAATCCACGCGGACGAAGTCGCGGGCATCATATAGTTAATAATATTTATGCCTATGTTTCAAAACTTAAATGAAACAAAGGATGTCTAAATTTGGATCATTGTATCGTCGATAGTCGTAACAGAAGGCCGAGAATTCTTCGAAAGTATCAAAAGTTCAATGACACACTTTCCTATTCAAAACATAAGATAAATAGATCGAACTAAAAAGGAACAAAACTCGACCAAGCACCCCACATACCATTAGCCCACATTTTAAAAAGACATTACAACTAAATCTTCACAAGATAACAGCACCAACAATACGTGTACTAACGTAAGACAATTAATCAAAATGAGATATGGGTAACAGGAATAGGTGCATTCATTTATACTGTATCGAACGGGATCGTGTGGGATGCCGTGGTCCAAACACTGATGTATTATAATCTTGTAACACAGAAAAGTCGATCCAAACTGGATAGATGATTTAAGTTCACTGCTTGACTTCAATCAAGATGTTCATTTCAATAAAATTCTAGTATTAATAATCATCTCAAAATAATATCAACCTACGATTACAGGTCTCCAAACAAAATTAAAAAGTTAAGGTCTAACTGCCCAACTGAGGATCGGATGAAATACCTTTGTAAATTTCAGTCATGCAGGTTTCCTAATGATTTGCTTCCTCAGTGCAGCAATTGAATGCTCTTCCGACTTCCGTTTTCCCCTCCCCCTCTTAGGTACCTTCAAATCGAGAGTGAATAGGCATCTTCTAGGCCAGTAAGTCCTAAAAGTTAGTAGTGTATTCCTGGGAGTCGAATCTTCGACCCCTCGGCTGCAGTCATGACAACTAAGATATCACTTTTTCAATAACAAGAATAGCCAATCACCTTTCAGAATCTCAAGAAACCTAAGTTAATATCGGTCCTCGACGCTATGTGCCCCGCCCATTGCCACTTCAAATTCGCTTCGCTGAACCTTGTCAGTTACTTTGATCCTTCTACGAATCTCTACATATATTATGATCTGACTGAATTAACTTGACTCAATAACCAATTACTTATTACTAGCTGATGCCCGCGACTTCGTCCGCGTGGAATAAGTTTTTGGATTTCCGCGGGAACTCCTCAATTTACGATAAAATGTAGCCTATGTCACTCTCCAGGTCCTCGACTATACCCATGCCAAAAATCACGTCAATCCGATGCTCCGTTGCAGCGTGATTGAAGGACAAATCAACAAACCCACAAAGAAACTGACTTTCGCATTTATAACTTTAGTATGATCTCTCATATCTTTAGAAAGCTAAAAGTATGAAGGTACGAACTTTGTTTATCAAAAATCATGGGACAAAAATCATACTACCATAGTTTAAATATTGTTGACGTTCGTGTTTTATAATTTTAAACCTTATTCTAGGCAAGTTAAGGTACGTGACATTAAGTTGTTATTTTGAAATAATACTGCTTAATGTGATGGTTGGTACATTTTATCCTGGAAAATTAAAGTGTTCCCGCACAAATCAAAAACTTGAATCTAATCCACGGAGACGAAAGCGCGATTAACACAAGTTGACGATATTATTATTCACCATTTTGTAATGCTACATCATAGTTGGAATCAGTGTATCATTAATATTACCAATAGTCTTAAGAGATGTACGTAATGGTCTTAGAATTCTTTGCCCTAACGCCCACAACAATACTTTTACCCACTTCTAACTTCTTGGCTGGTGTATTTTCAACCTTAACCAATAACAAATAAGAAAGTATTGATTTTTGTTTTGTTCATCAAATATTATAAAATAAAATTTAGTACGGACAATATGTAGGATATTAATGTTATGCTTTCGAAACCGTTAGTTATCCTTGTTCATTTTTTGTATTGTAATTTATGGTATAGTTTACATTATTGTTTTTTAATCCACTATAAGTTAGCCCTTGACAGCGATCTTTGGTAAGTGATGATGCAGTCTAAGATGGTAGCGGGCTAACCTGTTGTACGGCAATTATATTAAACCCATACTAGTATAATCAGTTTCTACACGGCATGGTACCGGAACTCTAAATCGCTTAGTGGTACGTCTTTGCCGTTAGAGTGGTAACTAGCCACAGCCAAAACCTCCCACCTGAGATACGAGTATTTATATATTTTTGAGTTAACCAAAGCCCACAAATACTTTTGGATGTATCAGAACTCCTCTATAGCACGGTATGAAAACCCAGATTCGGTTCTAGATAACAGTAATTTGATTTCAAGGGTTTCTTGGATTTTATTGTTTCTGTTTATTAGAATCTTACTAAAGATGTGAGTGTGGAAACCACTGCCCCACTAGTTTTAACCGAAATTATTGTAATGATTTTTGGAACAAATAAATAAATGAAATGAAATGAAATGAAAAAATGAAAAGATTCTGTTAATCAATTAGTTTTTAGAATAAGTTTCTTGACTGACACCTACTCAGTAAAAACGAAACACAATAAACATATTTTATTTATTAGTGTGTAAGGCGAAAACAAGATCAAATTTAAGGTAAGAAGTTACCTATTCGATTCTTCTCAATGTCCACTCTACATTTAAGGTAAATCTCAGTGGTTTTTAATTTTATTGCTTTACAAAAGCATGTTGTAATCTTTAGAACTCAGTTTACGAAGACTTTCAACGTTAAGTTAGATCTATAATTAATGTCTAAATAATGAAAATAGCTAAAGGACCTTCTCTTATCCCTTCTAATTATTTTCTCAGACTTTATTTTACTATAAGTAAAGAAATTGTTATAAATTAAGTAAAAGATAAGTAAGTTTGAGCGTATATTACTATTTGTTGAGTAATTAACTGAAAATTACTTGAACACGATACTTAGATAAGCAGTGACAGGAAAATACGCTGAGAATTAGAGCTAATTACTTAGTTCAATACGTGTTTTGAGTTTTCCCTAAATTTTAAGTTCGTCAAATCTAATTCTATTTATAGTCTTAATGGTGTATTTTATGTTACATACTCGTAGTTAGTGAAGATATTATGTTTGTGAACAGCAAACAAGCGAGCACATGAGAATTTGCACGCCTCGCCGATGCTTTGTCGACCTTTTAAGAATTACTTCTGTAGGACTTTCATCTCAGCAATTGATGAATGATGCAAATAACATAGACATACACTCAAAATACTTTAATGATGTGACCTTGACCTGAAAATTTAGGTAGATTAATTGTACCTACATATATCTACACGTTCAACGTAACAAGCAAAACTGGCTCCAAGTAAAAGAAAAAGATGCAGAGAAATTCTTATAAAAATGCTTCAGCAAGGCTTTATCGCGCACACCCAAGAAGCCTAATCTCTACATCTAGTGAAGTGCTCGAACAAGATACAAAACGGCGATAAACCAAGTGGGTCAAACTGGTCAGTATAGTTCGAGACTTTGTTATTTCTTAGCTCAGTCCCCGAGTGGCCGGGACTTGGCCGATAATTTTAATGGCTTTTAGTTCATCGAGTGGAGTCATATATTCAGGGGCGGCCTTAGCTATTGCGAGGCTCTGGGCGGTAGATATTTGCGAGGCGCGAGATTCAAACACACATTCTAGTACCTCATGACAGGATTTCTGCACCTACGCAAGGTGCAGAAATCCTTTGTGGAGTCGAGTATTACCTTCTATAATATGGTTCCAAAAGAACTTATGGATTTGCCAGTGCACAAATTAAAAAAAACCGTAAAAGAAACCACTTGTTGAGTCGTGGCTACTATACAATTGACGAATTTCTTAACTCTGCGGCAAGTACTACATGTTTAAATAAATAAACTAAACTAGGCCTAGCGCGAGGCCCCGGGCGGTTGCCCTGCTTGCCACCCCCTAAGGCCGCCTATGTACTGGATTTTACAGTAATATCTTAAATAGGGATGACGAGTGATGACAATTGATAATTCAATCAAATCAGCAACTCTTTATCAAACTTAAAAATGCGCTTTTGGTCTGGAAGTTTGTATGAACTAAGTATGTACCTACATACTTTGTGACGTCAAAAATTTCAACTCACTTTTTTCTTTAATATATAAAACAAGCTGACCCGGCGAACTTCGTACCGCCTTAGTATGCAAAATTAAATGTATATTTTTCAATATTTCTGAGAGATTTTCTTAATATTTTTTTCCGTAAGAACCTTCTCCTAATAATAACAAATACAACAAAAAAAGAATTAGTGAAATCGGTCCAGCCATTCACGCGTGATGCCGTGACCAAGGAAAACGGGTTTCATTTTTATATATATAGATGGTTATCAAACTTAAAACTAACTGAGCATGTTAATTTTAGGTAGGTACTTTGGAAGACCCTCTGTTTAATAATTAGTAAGAAATAATTTATTTTTACACAGGCATCATCCCTATTACTGCCTACAACAATAATATAGCGATAGATCATCATCATCAGCACTACAACAGGTTAGCCCGCTACCATCTTAGACTGCATCATCACTTACCATCAGGTGAGATCGCAGTCAAGGGCTAGCTTGTAGTGGATTAAAAAAAAAAAAACTATAATACTGGCTCACTATACCTGCACTATATAATATTATGTACTATTTATTTTACACCACCTTTTTGGAAGTCGGTTATAAAGTATTCAAGTGAATTATTCATGGGCCTGAGGATGAGGAAAAGAACATGTTCTATAATATAACTTTATACTAATATGTATAAATGCAAAAGTTACAGGAAGAAACGGAAAGACCGTCTACTTTTATTCGGAAAAATACCGAAGAAACTCAATCCACGCTAGTGGGTTTTAAATAAATCATAATAATAATATTGTATTATCTAAAAATTTCAATCCAAGTAAATCTCATTATTTTTACACATAATATTAACTGTGTTATTAATGTACGACTAGGTGCCTTTAAGTAAATACATTAGATATTAAGTAAAGATAAACAGTGATAGGTCACTGGTCAATAATATTTTTTAAGGGGGAAAGGAAGGTCGACAAAGCGAAACATCAATAAAATATAAACCTTAAGTCAAAGGTTTGGATGGCCGTGGGACTGACCAGGGTTAGCTTGATACCATCGAATAGACAGATTATTTACCATAAAAAATAAAAAATTAGTTATGATTTACCTTCAACCCATTTAAACCTTTATTCATTCTGAAAGAAAGAAAGAAAAACAGTTTATTCGACAATGGTGTCACAGACAAAACAAAGATTACATAATTATGTAAAAAATTCTGCAAATGAAGTTTCGTATATAATGGGTTATTTAGCTTTAAAATGTATCTGTTGTTCGCGCGACATTTAAATTCTCCCGCTAAGAAGCGCGGAAGCGAGGGTGCGGGCAATCGCCGGTGCGCCGGCGGTCCGTCTTGCAAAAAGTGCAATTCACCTCACTAAGCGACTTCTAAAAGCAAACTCAAGACATCCCTTGTAGAATTGGGACTCTTGTAGAGACTTCTGTAAATAATAATAACAAGTTTTTTATTTAAAGGCATATAAAACCCAGTATAAAAAAGTCAATAAAAATACAGTGATAAGAAACATTTAAACTTACGTCTAACTGAAATGGTTAAAAAACTCATTTCAGATGTCACACGTCAAAAGACACAATACATAATATAAACATCAAAACTTACGGCTAACTGAAATGGTTAAAAAAACTCATTTCAGATGTCGCAGGTCACAGGTACTTACTACTTTCTGTTCTTGTCACGGTGCACAGACAGCCAATAGTCAAAATATAGTTATATTGCATACGTATTGCAGTGTATGATTTTCTCAAAAAGTTAGTCCATACCTGGCACAAATAAAAGCACTGACAGTAGGCGTTAAATAGGGTTATTTTAACAGCCTATAAAGGATACTGTGTTTAGATTTACTTCTATGTTCAACGACCTCAATTTACATAGACGGGCCCTGTCAAAAAAATAATGTGAACTTATTTTACTAACGCCATCTAGTCTGAAAAGCGGGACAGCACTATGGCGGGGACAAGGACAGGCTTACACAGGTGAGGGGCATGCCCTACAAGTCGGACGCCCAACTTTTTTCTATGAAAGGGCCCATCTAGTACCTACCTACAAATGTATCGATGTCTATATGTTCTGTAAAATTCTGCTATATTTTACAATGAATGAAAATACAGTTTTTTTGTAATTTTTCCTAATTCATTTTGAGTTTGGCCAAACCTTGTTTTGTCCAGAATTTGTTGAAAAGTCGAAAAGGGCAAAACTTCCAAAGGCATACTTATAACTTGACCTCTTAGTAAACTTTAGGTTCTTTTGTTCTGAGGCGATTATTCCGAAGTAATAATAAATTGGAATCTTTGTAAGAGGTCTTATAATAATACTTGAGGAGCCCGTTAATTAAGGCCCGTGTTTTAGAGGACGAGTGGGCGTGATCGACCCCACAGGGATGCATCGATTGTTAAGGCGAAGATTGTATCGCATAATTTATTCTTATTTTTGTTTTAGTTAATCGGAGCTAATGTTATTGGAACGTCTGAGAATCATAGGCCCAATCGTCTAAGAAAAGTGTAATAATTTGAAAGCTTAAAACGTATCACTCGAACTGTACAAGGTTGTTTATACATGCTTCATGACATACATACATCTATGAACAGTTCAAATTATCCGTTTGACGATTTTCTTACACAATCGCGGGTAGTAACTACCATCGCTTAAAGCGATGGTACTTTGATATCAATACGGCTTTAAGCAATGGTAGTAGGCCCCCGGTTATGAATTTTCTTATAAATTTCAACAGGAACGCCTAACATTAGTATCGGCAGATTTTGGTTTTATTAGATTAAGTAAATTGTACAATTTTGCCCGTTAGATGATGGGACCCTTTGCAAACGTGACCTTTTGCGAACGGGACCTTTTTGTATGAGAACGTTATGCGAATGGGACATTATGCAACCGATATCGGTTCAGTTTAATAAAAAATTCCGATTTCCATTCAAAGTTACGTGTTCTTTAGATCTATCAACATTAAAATCAAAGACGCTACTACTTGGCGCTACCTTGAAAATAGTAAAGATAGATACTTAGTTCAACTGTTCAGGCATAGTAGGTACATACTATTATAATAATTATAAATGATAAAGGTGATTAAATATTAATCAACAATTAAAAGGAATCTTACTGTGTGTAAAGCCTTATAATATCTGATATTTCTCCTGGCCTCGGTAGTAGGTAATTAAAATTATAATACTCAGCAAGTTTCTTAATTCCCATGCGCGTCTCGTCTTCCCCTTAAGCGTTACTCCGGCAATTAAACACCTTAATCTGTATAAAATATTTTTGCTTTCTTCCCATTCTCGTACAATATTAATTTTAATTAAACGGGAAACAAGCCGCGTTGTTTTAATTAACGATTATTGTTTTAACGCGCCTTTCATGTAACTAACGTATCATTATGACAATCGTTTTTTTAAATAAATTTTCTTTGGAAGTATTCTTCATTAAAAGTATTATTTATTGATATTTCAACATCACTGCACTAGTCAATTAATAAGAAAGATAATGCCCACGACTTTGTCCACGTAATTTCAATATCCAAAATCTAGAGGGAACTTCGGAAGCCCGGAATAAAAAGTAGCCCATGTCACTTTCCAGTTCCTCAATTAGGTATACACTGGATGCAAATTACATTGCTCAGTTGCGGCATGATTGAAAAAATAACCGACACACAAGCACACTTTCACATTTATAATAATATCAAAGTAATGTACGGTACAGTAAGGTAATAGCTATTTATGCAACTGTATCGTAATGAGGGTCATTTTAATTCGAGTGCTGTTTTTTGATACGAGGCTTGCCGAGTATCAAAATAGGATAGTACGAGAATTAAAATGACTAATTACGTACAGTTGCATACAAGATTTTATCTACGACAAGGACGTCTTTATAATTTTTTACTTTGTAAATTAATAAAAAAGTCAGTGAAGGGAAAGTGCCAGAACTCAGAGCCGCTAAGCTATAGGTATCCTATTTATGAAGATAACCATATCGATACAGCTACGACTCATAACGATACAGCTCCCATACAACGAACTGTATCGTTATGAGAAGCAAACACGAAAGAGGGTTCAATTCGATATAGTTGTCAAATTTGAAATTGGAACTTTTCGATGCTGGAGTAGATAAAAACTCTAAACCTACTTACAGTAAGTAGATTTAAATATTTCCCACAAATATTTTGCCCAAAGATTACAAATTAAAGTGTATTCGCATAAAGGCAACAAAACATAGTACTTAGACTAAGGATCGTATTGGGATCGATGTCTTTACGGAGTTTTAAATAAATGCACAGATACTATCTCAATTGAACTATGTAACCTTCTACAAGGCTGCCATTCACACCGAATCAATGTTGGTAATAGATGTCGTAAATGAAGTGTGTAGGAGCGTTCAACGTCAACCTGTCATTTGGATTCATCTTTGAACATCTTCTAACAAGTCTAGTAGTTATCAAGTAAAAATTGCCAAAATTTGGTTTTAGGACTAGACACTCCAGTAAAAACAGTTAGCTTTAGTTTTAAGATAACGTTACCCATTATCATCATCATGCTTTTTAAGTAATTTTTAGACGAAAATAAGTGTACCTACAGTGTACCGATATTTAATAAATAAATGACTATGACTATGACTATGACTAAACCGCGTCTCAAAGAGTATTCGTACATAAAGCTGTCTGTCTGAACCTGTTTTCTCTCCGGTCATGGTAAATTTTCCGTCTCAGCGGGTTAACCCGATAAACACACACTCGCTATATATTCCTTGCCGTCGTAAGGAATATAAAGAGTCCACCACCACACGTCATGTGCGCTATACTATTTCCCGCGCAAATCTCTAGAAAACTGCCACCATTACTATAATTCGGCAGACTAAGCTGTGGGCAAAAGCTAGTTTATCATACTATGATGAGAGGGGTAATTGTGTTTCAACTAAAACAAACAAAACATTGAATAGGGATTATGTCCATATCAAAAATTTATTTCTAACTGATTAATAAATATAGGGTCTTCCAAAATACCTAAAATTCACATCCTCGGTTAGTTTTAAGTTTGATAACCATTTTAAAGTATAGATTAAAGAAAAAAGTGCGTTGAAATTTGATGACGTAACGTCTGTGAATTTCATGCAACTTCCATACTAGAAGTGTGTTTTTAAGTTTAATAAAAAGTTGCTGATTTGGTTGAGTTGTCATCATCCTTATTCGACTGCAGGTAATGTTACGGTACGGTGTAAAAGACGGCTGAACTAACGAACGGAACGGAACTGTACCGTTGTTGGTTGGAGTAATAGCGTCTAATTGTTTAGCTCGCATCGATGGATCGGATAGCATCGAGATAACCTTTTACCATTCGACAGTAATTCTTATTTTTCTTATTGCTTTTCGTTCCGTTTATGTGATTCTAAAGATACGTTTCAGATGTAATTTCAATTATTGTGTAAGCTTTTAATATATTATGTAGTGATGCTATTGGCATTTATGTAGTAACTACGACTTCGCTCCCGTGGGAATTTAAAAAAATCCAGCCTTAATCCTTGTCATACAGGCCAAGTTTGGTCCAAAATTACAGCTTTCTAGGTCCAAGGGTTTGGGATGGGCGCTTATGTGTGCAGCCAGTGAGTGATTGAATTAAGACTTATATTTTTGTTGTGTGTGGTCTCGCCACTTAGGGGACCCAGGGGGGTTACTAGTTTACTACCATGATACCATCGCTTAGGACCGTTTGCAAAAGATAGTTTCTCAAGTATCAATCTTCAGCTTACATTTAACGATACTTGACAACTCGTTCTTAGCTATAAGGGCGTCAAAATATTTCTATAAATTGCGCGCGAGTTGAATGCATAGCTTATGTATGGTGACACACACACCTACTTAGCTTATCCATGCGAATATTTGCAAAACTATACATCTGATAAATTTTAATATGAAAAAATTGCCAGCCCCAGTACGTACGCGAAATTGATTTCGGAGTTCGGATTGAATAATAAATTTCAACGAACGTGGATGCAAATTTCTGTTTGTAGGTAGGTGTATTATTTTGCACTTGAATTACAGCGATGGGACTATGGATTAATGGCTGCTAAGAGCGGAACGATGAAACTAGGTTTTGTTGGCCTTCCTAGCGCAGTGGTGAGCGCTGTGGTCTTATGTGGGAGGTCCCGGGTTCAATTCCCGGGAGGGTCAATTAAGGAATTTATAATTTCTGAATTTTCTCTGGTCTGGTCTGGTGGAAGGCTTCGGTCATAGCTAGTTTCGCCAATTTAGCGAGATTTAGTTTGTGCTATTAATATTTTGTAGAGGTCTATTGCAAGTACTAATTTAATTTTTAACCGACTTCCAAAAATGAAGGAGGTTCTCAATTCGGCGCGTATTTTTTTTAGTGTATATCGGTGCATATCTCCGTGGTTTCTGAACCGACTTGAAAAATATTTTTTCATTTTCATCATTTTTCAAAATAGTGGGTAAAAAAATATTTTTTACTTGACAGTGACGTCGGAAGTCGGTTTTTCGGAAATAATTTTTATCGTGTGATCAAATTCTCCCAATCGTTAAACCGTTCGATTTAAACCCAGGGAAATCCCCAAAATATAAGTAAAGTTAATACAAACGTATGTCAATCGAAATCCCGTATTACCCTGTGTAAATACCGTCACATTAGCGCAACCGACAAATTATTAAATTATTTAATGCCGCTTCACATTGCCTCCATATTGTTCAGAACATAATACTGACCGGCTAACTATTGAAAATTCAACTCTAACTACGTTTCGTAAAGTCCAATATCAATCATAAATTCGTACAGTGTTGACCGTCCGGTAAGGTTGACCTACCAATTTCGACTTCATTTCTGATAACAATAAAGTTCATTTTCAATTGTCAACACATATTGTTGACTGGTATAATTTATGCAGTAGAGGCGATAAGCAACTTTATTGGCCTCGAGTTATGGTTCATTATTGTTAATGGACTACTTTAAAATTATCCGAAATTTTCGTTCGGAATGAATTGAATAAGTTATAAAAATCCGATTTCTTTGCTGGTTTATGAAAATTGGCTGTTAAAATTTAAAATTTGTAATAAAATATTTATTAAGTCATTAAAAAAACTGAAATAAATAAGTAAATAAAACATAATATTTGATTTCTACTGGAAATAAGGGCAATCAGACCAAAAAACTGGTGCTAACCTGTTGTGGATAAAAAAAACTAACTACCGACCAACTTCGAAGTAGCCGTGTTGATATTTTGTAAAATTGTTTAAAACTTAACATTTAAACCCCTCTCATCCCTCTTGCACACTCCCCGCACTCGGAAACTTCATCAGGACACCTAACTAACTCTCTGTAACTGTAGCAATTTTCAAAACTACACTATTTGTTTGGTCTGATTTATTTAATTTTCCCAGGCTAAATGGTAATAAATGGGCTCAGTGTAGGTATAAGTACACACTGCAGGAACGAAGCTATGAAATTGAAGCGATTTAAGCGGGTTTCTCACATCGCTTGCACGTCACTACAACCTAGCAGGAAGGCCGTATAGGCAAATTAAGTTTCATCATGATCATCTTACGCAGTCGAAATTCCGCGGGCTCGTACGAAGCGATTTGCTCGCTTTTAATTCGAACCGCTAGGATATGAATGCCCTTCCGGCTTCCGTTTTCCCCTCCTCTTTTAATATAGGTACCTTAAAAGAGAGTGAATAGGCATCTTCTAGGCAAGCGCGTTCCACCACCACCACCACCACCACTGCATCACCACTTGCAATCAAGTCTGATTGCAGCCAAGCGTTAAAAGTATATAAAATAAACATCATTTTAACCTGATGACCCTCTTGTCAGAAAGGGTAGATTCCATCAATAATCGCACTACGTTAGCTTAGTGTCAATTGGCAGACATCACATACTTACCTAATTGTATGGAAAGCTCTCATAAATTCACATGACTATGAAATGTTAGAGGTACGCTTCGGGCCCTTTCAGCCTTCACCGTATTTTTTTTTGGTGTCTCAACTTTCAACCGTATTTTAACTAAATTATTTACCTACCTAATAAAAAAGTGTGTGTGTGTGCAATTAACACACGGCAGAAGTGTAACTACAGAAAAGTAGCCCACGAGAGAATGAGGTAAATATAACTTGTGTTCTATCTCATTCTCTCGCAGGCTAAATCCTATTATGAATATGTCTTTCTAGTGTCGCTTTTTCATCACATCGATTCTAAAGAAGTTTCACTCCAGTAATTGTTTTCAGCCTAAAAAAATTCTACATCAATGGTTTTCAGAAAAGAAGGTGTGTGTGTGTTTCAACGCCACACTCAATAGATATCCACACTCAATAGATTTGCGTGGCACCTTTACTTAGTACCTAGTCTATTTTTACTGATGCCGAAGTAATACAAGCACAAAAAAACAATTGCTTCATTTAACATTACATTTTAACTACATTATTAATGACTGCACAATTAACTGTATTTACTTTTAAGAGCCGTGATGTACGGACGGTAATTTAAATAAATGTCGAATAGGGTGACAATCAAATCAAATTAGTTGGAACTGTCGGGACGGATGGACGTGCGGCGAGAGGCATGGTTTAATGTGATGTAGCGGTCCGGTGCGAGTAAAAGCGTTTAATTATCATAGATCTAAATCATAATAGATAGAAAAATCTTTTTTGCAACAAAACACATGAGAACAAAATCCATAATAATATTATAAATGCGAAAGTGTGTCTCTCTGCCGGCCCATTTGGTCAAGCAATTTCGCTGAGATTTAGTATGGAGGTAGTATACATCCCTAGGAAGGATATTATAGGCTTTTTATCCCGGAATATTAATGAGTTCCCGCGGGAATCAAAAAAGCTTAATCCACGAGGACTAAGTCGCGGGCATCATCTAGATTCTAGATTCTAGTCTGAATAATATTAAAAGTATGTACATTGGCTTTGTTTTTCTACTTGTATTTCTATCTATCCACTTATTGTACCTACCAAGTTGTAAGTTTTACAAACAAAATAAAATAAAAATATTATTGTCTTGTAACTTTTAATTTATGGAAGGGTTTTAAAAACCGCTTTCCGCTGAGTATCTGTACGCCATCATGCACCATTTATTAATTGGCCCCATTACGCTAACAGGCGTGGCCCACAATTATCGTGTCTATTTGTATAGTCCGTTTAAAAATGGTTTAAAACATTAAAAAAACAATACAGGTGCGAGGCACTACCATGCTTTGAGGGTTCCGTGAATTGGGTAGTTATTTGATAACTAGTACTCAGGTACTTTTTTCTACACTTCAAAACGCGCGCTTAGTCCAGAATTTTGTATAAAATACTGAATTGTGACGTTATCAAACATCAACGCACATTTTTACTACCTATAACCGATTTCAAATGGTTGTCAAACATAAATTTAACAGGAGACGTGGATATAACGTATTTTGGCAGGTCCTCTATTTAATAATAACTAAAAAAATAAACATTTATTTTATACGGTCAAATACCCAATTATTATCAAAAACAGATGAAATAGAATCGAGTTAACACTAACAGAGTTATAATATGAAAGTGGAGTGGAAATGAAACAGTGTGAAACAATGTCGATATGAAACCCATAAGGCATCATCTAGATGGCTGCGACTTCGTCCGCGAGGATTTAGATTTCTGAAAAATCCCTTGGGAGCTCTTTGATTTTTCGGGATAACAAACCTGAGTCTTTTCCTATTATACAACCTAGCTATATGATTATGTACCTCTCGTCAAAATCAGTGGATCGTCAGACAGACAGACAGAGACACTTTCGCATTCTTATATTAGTATGGACGTTTTTCTACAGTGATTTCTGTGATAAGCTCAGCCAGATGAGGTATCAATTGTTTTTATTTTATGTTCAGTGCTACGGAACTCTAAAACTAGTGAAGGGTTCACGACAACCGTTACATAATTACTGTGTTAGTAATCAAGAATCAGGTAGAGTGTGAAGTGGAATTTGATGGGTCCCGATGGACTGATGGTTTAATTTTGTTGTAGGCTATTTTTGGCCTTATTTCTTGCGTAACATTAGACCTTAGGGTATATTTTAGCTTAAATTATTTTTATACGTGCCATGATTATACACTAATATTAACTAGATGATTCCCGCGACTTCGTCCGCGTGGATTAAAAGATTTTTTTGATTCCCGCGGAAAGTAGCCTATGTCCTTCCCCTGAATACATAAATCCCTGTACCAAATTTCATCAAAATCGGTTGAGCAGATGGGCCGTGAAAGCGTAGCAGACAGACAGACAGACACACTTTCGCAGTTATAATATTACTATTGATGCGAAGTTTTATTAGTTTATCCTTCAATCACGCCGCAACAAAGCAACAGATCGGATTTTAACGTTATTATCATAATTTAATGTGTTTAATTCATACTTAGGTTTAATTAGGCCAAAGACAAAGTGAATTAGGCAATAGCGGCATGTTTGCATGCCATTTCATTGGCCGATTGTGGCTTGGTTTCTTTTTTTCCTGTAACACCTCTTTTGTATACCTACAATCTAGCAAATAAAGGATTTATCTATCTGAGTATAAATTAACAACGTATCTTACTTCTTACTAATATAATAAATGCGAAAGTTTGGATGGACGTATGGATGTATGTTACTCAATCACGCCCCAACGGCTGAACGGATTTGGATGAAATTTGGCACAGAGATAGTTATAGTCTGGAATAATACATGGTTACTTTTTATCCCGGAAAATTAAAGAGCTCCCGCGGGAACCGAAATATCTCAATCCACATTAGCTAGTATAATTATATTATATCCTTTTCGATGGATTATTAAGTATGTTTTTAAAATTCGCATTCAAATTCAAATCTTTTTTTATTCCAGTTGACTTTGACAAGTGCTTTTGAATAATCGAGTGAATCTACGATATTTTTGTGCCATATGCTGAATAAGTCCAACTGCAACTTAGAGCTAATACCGATCAGCAAACAGACATAATCCTGTTTGCATGTCAAACCAAATCGCTTAAACATTGGCGAATGCTTCACAATCGGCAACGCAAGAGGAGGCCAAACAAACTGCCATACCAAAAACGCAACCACCTAAAACCGACCCTAAAGTTTCACAAAATAGAGTTGAAAATCGTAACGTACAGCTACTGTCAATAACGGAATTAAAGCACGCACGCTTATATTTACAAAACAGTGTTTTGACTGTGATAATGAGATGCGACAGTGCATTGCGGAGCTGTAAAGCTATCGTGTAATACCCCAGAATTTGTGTTTAGTGTATTGCACATGGCTTTATTTTGGTCAATAGGCCAGCAAAGTGGAACTAGTTATTGAAGTGAAACTTCTTTAGAATCGTTGTGATTTTAAATAGAAATAATATATATAAATAAAGTATTATTCGATACAGTAATAAAGTATACTTATTCACGCAAATGGAGTGAAATTTTAATTATGACAACTCCGCTCCGTTTTCTAAAACGGTATGCCTTTTCGAATAGTCTTAAAGCTCGCAACTCCGTACGCTTACTCTGAGTTTTTACATTGCTAATACGATTGATCGACGTGAGAGCTCACCACGCCAAGTGTAAACGAACATTAAAGTAAAATGCCTATGAGGGTGTCATGTTCAATACTGAATAAACCCTCTTTAATAAAAATAGAAAAAAAAGAAGTAAAATGAACCTTAACTGCATTGGTTTAGAGCTCATTTTATCATTTCGTGTATTTATTCACAGCCAGCGCTCCAAACGCTGAATTTGTGACTTTAAATGAAGAGCTTTTGGGTCCATTTTACTTTGACGTTCGCTTACACTTGGCGTGGTAAGCTCTCACGTTGATCAATCGTATTTGCAATGTTAAAACCACAGGTTAAAACTCAGAGTAAGCGTTCATCGAGTGAATCCGCGGAAGATGAACTAGTTTATTCTAAAACCGCACATACCTAGTATAACCTTTTCAGTTAGCCAACATGTCACGCATTTAACCGTCATTTGTCTAAAACCACTAGAAAATTAGGCTGTTCTATTTTAATAATATTTCAGCCTCCATTATATCGGTGCTGCTAGGACGCAGTTAATATTTGGTATTTTCCGTTAACACAACGATTTAAAGCGGGCTTTAAAGAGCTTGTGTGGGCGGCCATTTTGCCATGAAATACACCATCATTTAATTTGCTCCTAATTATTGAGTGCCGTTGTCCTCCAATAGGCAGTGTGTGTGGACACCCGAAAACTTTATTATCCGGGCGCGCTGCGGTTCGCAGGACTATGAAATATCTATTGAAGCGTCAATAGGTTAATGATTAAGAGCATAGCGTATGTATAATATAATACTAGCTGATGCCCGCAACTTCGTCCGCGTAAACTGAGGTTTTCTGGTTCCCGCGGGAACTCTTTTTCCGGTATAAAAATGTGTGTGTTATTCCAGACTATAATCTATCTATGTGATAAATTTCATCCAGATCCGATGAGGCGTGATTGAGTAACAAACACCCATCTATCCAACTTTCGCATCTATAATATTAGTAGGTATAGATATTTATACAGTGGGTCGACGCCCATAAAAATTACAGAGCCGCTATCAACGCAGCTGTTGTCATCAGACATCTACCTATAGAGATACGATGCTCTCATGGTTGAGAGAGCTAGGAAACACCGTAGAACTTAACATACTATTACCTATTCTGTGGTAGAAGTTAGTGACAGAATTTTGTATTGAAAATTCTGCCGGTTTCCTCTGTCAAGTCCTAGTCAGCCCGCAGCATTGCTATTTCTAGACACCTCCATGGAACGTTAACATCAAATTAGCTTCCTATTTTTTTTAACAGAAATAAATTACATTACCAAAAAGACAAACCAAAGTAAATAAGTAGGTACGTATTTCCCACTAAAAAGTCAAGTATACGCAATCACAGCAAGGAAACCGCATTACATTTTTATAAAAATGACGCTATCTGAGAAACCCTCCCTCCGACAAGGTGTTGGGCGCGCAAATAATTTATTTCTCTCTACAAACACAGACAACATAAGCCGCGAGAAAAATAAGCAAACTACCCACTTAAAGAGACGCGGCAGTCTTGCCAAGGAAGGTACTAAGGAAATCGAACCTTCTTACAGCGGTTGAAATTCAAAAGTCAACCGTGCAACTGCGGTTGTGGGGTCTTTACGACACTATCTAGGAGATAGTTTTCTACAAAGGGGTATAAATTTCGAGCCCCGACGAGGAGCGTCGCGTCGACTTTATTTAATTTCATAATAAATTGCAATAATTGCATTAGACGGGCGGCGAGCGAATAAATCAGGCGATACGGAGTACGGACGTCGCGCGTCGAGCTCGGTTGTCAAGTAGCGAAAACGGCGAGCTATTGGCTAGGACTCATGTTTTGGTGCGTTGCCCCGACGATGTCGTAAACTTTAAAATACGTCGTAAGGAAATAATAGCGATTCTATCAATGAGTTCCATGTTTGCCGAGTGCATTACACTCTGATATTTGCTACGAATCATAAATTTATAACATGAGCAGTTATTAATGTCAAAACATAATATATACTTAGATAAGAATATTATGATTACGTGCGTGAATCGTTTACATTACTTGTAGAATACGATTAAATTGGTAACGATTTGTTCCCATAAAATGACGTTTAAACTAAAACAAAGCTTTTGATTCAAACATACTAAAGCATTTCTAACTTTGAATATTGAGTCAGAAAAGTCATTTTTATCACGTTCGGATGCTATCCCAAAATTACTTAATCCCATTTAGCACAGCGCTGTCGCAAACCATTAACATTAAACTTCCAAGCTTATAGCTAACACTATTATTGCATCCATATATCTCCGCAGACAAGGAGCAGACTGGCGTGTAACCCTCGCAACTCTATTATCAACTAAAAATACCCCAGTACTTATGAAGATTCGATTAAGCCAAGCCAGATTAGGTCGACCCCGATAAAGATACACGGAAAAACAATTAACGAAAATACTGAAACAATGACAGTGTATATAAAGTTTGTCTTTGTTTTCCTATATCTTAACGTGCTTGCGGTAGGCGGGTCTGGCGGACCCGTGAGGGGCTGTGCCAAGCTGAAATAGGTGCGGCATTTGAGGGTTAAACAATGTGCGCCGTTACACTTGAATTTATTGTTTTTAGATAAACTTAACTGGAGATTAGTGGAAGAGTTTGTGCGTTAATTAAAACGAACACCAGCTAAGAGTGTTTATTTGTGTTAAATTTACGACGCGTTTTATTTGCGAACGGTTTCTATTGAAAAGTTTCCGGAATACCATTTGCATGTATTAAAACTTGATACAATAAGTTTGAGATAATGTTATTATTCATGACGTTTCTTCAAAAGCTTTATTTTTATTACGGTAATTTCAGATTTAATGAGAATTTATTGTTTTGTGTTCTTTATTGACTAGTAGGTATTATTATTATAATTCATTGTTTTCGTAAATATAATATATTTTCATTGTAAAAATATAACCTATACTTTTCCGTGGGGCGCGTTATAAAAGGGATAGCAGTTTATTTAGATTTGTCATATTTTAGGTCAGTTTAGAGATACAATAGAATTAGCTACAGTATCAAAGTGTGATGATATTATATGATGAAACTACATAACATGCAATTCCATCGAGCTATTGTTCCCTTCGAAATAAACTTACATACGAGTTAGCCTAACCGATAAAATCGAAGAGAAAGCATAGGATCTTCAATATAAACAATGCATAAACAAAGACTCGGTAAGAGGCCAAACGTACCCTGGCAAGTGGTATTCTTTCGCGAAAATAGCCCGTATTATTATAGGGTTAGAGTTAAAAATGGTTAATGCTAATAATAGTAGTGTTGCAACGACGTATGTAGACGGTTCGTGCATCAATCGAATTCTGCTTCGCATACTAATAAACTTGGGAACGACACGGTAATATTTTAGAGCTAAAACCTTGTACTGGATGTGGCTCATAAGAACGTTTTTAAAGTGAAACTTCATAAGAATAGTGATTTAAAAATTCTACGAAACTGCAATCGGGTTTTAGGCGCAGGGCAGGACAATGTCGGCCCTCTAGTATTAATCGTTATTAATATTAACCTACCGGCCTATAATCAGCCCTAAGATAATTACTGCCACATCCAGCAGCTTTATGTATGACTAGTATGGCGCGTGGATGCGCGGCCCGCTGAAGCGGACCGCGTAGTAGACCGCGTGGCTCACTGTCTACTTACTTGCTCTCCTTCTATCCAAGTGTTTACTGCCTTTTTTTTTTTTTTTTAATTAATCAACTAAGGGAGTTTTTGTGTTTTAACTTCAACGGTCTCTTACACTCCTGCTCAACTCAACTTATGCATGTCAGGAAAGTTTCTTAACATTTAAAGGCCCTTTTAGATTCTTAGGGGGGTCTCTGTTATATGTTTTCTTATGAGATTTTTTTTTACGTCTGTCGGACGCTTGGCACGTTGGCGCTTCCACTGTGCTCGCTAGCATAGCAGTGTGTTGTTTATTTCAGAACACGTAGACAGTAAACACTTTAGGTTTGAGGAGCCCCCACTTATCTTTAATACCCTGGCCGTGCTCCTCACCCATCTTTCAAAACCTCGATCATCATCGCTCTCCATATATTTTTTTCTCCGAAAAATTATGGAGAGTTCTTCTTTAAAAACAAATTTTGAAAAGGAACCGCATCAAAGTCTTGCATAGTTCTACACTTGTAGCCTCTTCAATATTCGCCATACATTTTCTATGGAAAAATAAGTTCCGCCATCTCGAATTTTTTTCCTGTTCATCAAGTAGACCTTCATGTCCTGATCATCTTTTGCCAAGAAACCACTCTTCCGTTTTTTATACTCTCCGAGATAGACACCGTCGAAATTTGTATGGCGGCCATCTTAAATCTGCCATTTTGATAATTTTTTCAGCTCACTGTCAATGGGGACTATCGTTTCTTTGCTCACCAGTTGGCGCCACTGTTGACTAAGGTCCAGAGGTATAGCTGTCAAAGGCGACTTTATAAGATTGGCGCCGAAACAAAGTTTTAAATCTTGAATCTCATTAAGTTTATTAATTACTAGCGATCCGCCCCGGCTTCGCACGGGTAGCACTAATAATCCTAATATATACCTACCCAATATAGGCAGTGGGCAGTGGGCAGGTTACATTTTAATATTACATTGTAAGAGTACGCCCCGTCCTCATTATTTCTGATATCTCATAAGCTATTCATCTAAATTAAATGGTGTAAAGGACCATTTTTATCTTAGTTAAATACTTCAGATGATTAATATGTTTATTTTGATAAGGATTAATACTATGTCGGTAAAAAAACCTTCGCAAGTAAAGCATTGGTTTGACCAAATTTGAAAATCATAAAATTGGTTATTGTGAGTCAACCTTAAAGATAGATATATGCTATTGTGGACTATTTTTTAGAACTTTTTAAGAGGAACAATTTCACCATACATTGTTTTCGTGTAACTTTAACTATTTACGCAGCGCACGCCGCGTAAGCTCTCAGAAGAGACGATTTTTTCCGACTTAGTTCACATTATTGCAATTTTCGTAAGGATCTCTAATTTTTTTTAAAATAAAATATAGCCTATGTTACTTGCTGATAATGTAGCTTTCTATAGGTGAAAGAATTTTTAAAATCGGTTTAGTAGTTTTTGAGTTTATCCATTACAAACAAACAAACAAATCTTTCCTCTTTATAATAGGTATTAGTTTAGTTAAATAGTTAACTATCTATCATCAGTTGTTGCATCATGTTATGCAGTTCCGTTTTAATCGGAAAAAAGAGGAGAACACATGTTTCCAAAAGATAAAACTGTTCTAAAACAGTGGCTAGTGGTGATTTGCAGGAATAACTATACCCGACAAAAAATTCTCGTGTTTGTAAAAAACATTTTAACCCCGGGGATTATGTGTTACCCAAAGAATCAAATAAGTACAGAAAATCGTAAGTAATTATCTTTCTTATTCATCTCCTAAATTAAAACCAAAACTCAAAAGTTGTACCTACCTAGTCAAGAGAGAAGAGGAAAGGAAATTAAAAGAAAACGTGCAGAAAGAGCTCAACAATGTCAAAAAAAGAAATTTTTGCGCTTATTTATGCGCCTCTTTTTCTTAATTCCGCCTTCAAAACGTTCACATTAATCTCTAAATAATCCATATTAGCGATAATTTCACAAAGGAGATCACTTTTCAACAGGTAAATTAAAGAAATTATAATTTATGTCACGAAGCCCGCCAAAACCAGTGAAAAGTGAATGTTATTGGACCTCACGCGACACCAGCGCCTCTAGTGGCAAATTCACGCGCGATAGCCCCCATTGGATGAAGTTTCGAGTGACATTTGTTCGAGCACCCCCCACCTATCTTCAATACCCTGGCTGTGCTCTTCATCCGTCTTTGAAATCCTCAATCATCAGCTCTCTCCGTATTTTTCCTCTGAATAAATTTTTGTCTTATGTGGGAGGTCCCGGGTTCGATCCCGGCAGGGTTAATTCGAAAATTTATAATTTCTGAATTTTCTCTGGTCTGGCCTGGTGGAAGGCTTCGGCCGTGGCTACTTACCACCCTACCGGTAAAGACGTACCGCCAAGCGATTTAGCGTTCCGGTACGATGCCGTGTAGAAACCAATTAGGGGTATGGATTTAATATAACTGCCGTACCCCTGACAGGTTAGCCCGCTACCATCTTAGACTGCATCGTCACTTACCACAGTCAAGGGCTAACTTGTAGTGGAATAAAAAAAAACGAAATCACCCTGACACTTTTTACTCTCTGAAATTATTATCTTAAATTGCCGCTGTATTGTGCAAGCCCACTTAGCATTGTAGGCATATTTTATCATTTTAGTGGACGTTTGTAATTTTATTATTTTATTCTATAGAACCTTTTTTATAATTTAACTATTTCATGGCCTTTGACTTCTAACGCCATCTAGTGAGTGTTCGATGAAGATACTAAATTATAGTTCAATCATATCCATACTAATATTATAAATGCGAAAGTGTGTCTGTCTGTCTATCCGTTTGTCTGTCTGTCTGTCTGCTACGCTTTCACGGCCCATCTGCTCAACCGATTTTGATGAAATTTGGTACAATTTGGTTGTATCCCGGGGAAGGACATAGGCTACTTTTTATCCCGGAAAATTAAAGAGTTCCCGTGGGAATCAAACAATCTTAATCCACGCGGACGGAGTCGCGGGAATCATCTAGTTACTTATATTAATTAATGAATACTTGTCAGTTGCTATCGTTCAGCTTTATTTAAATTTTTTTATACTTTCCGAGATAGACACCTATGAAATTTGTATAACCACCATCTTGTATCCGCTATTTAAGAGTTTTTTTTTCAGCTCATTTTCTTTTTTTGTTTGAGCAGCCCCCACCTATCTTTAATACCCTGCTCTCTAGCTAGCTAGTAGCTCTTCACCCATCTTGCAAACCCTCGATCTCCATATTTTCTTTCCGAATCATTTGTCAGAATGACAGTACGAAGATACAAACTTTGAAAAGGTCTTGCATAATTTCCAAATCCCAGTCAACATTCGCCATACATTTTCTATGGAAAAATAAATTCCGCCATCTTGAATTTTTTTCCTGTTCATCAAGTAGACCCTCATGTCCTGATCATCTTTTGCCAAGAAACCACTCTTCCATCTCTGATACTCTCCGAGATAGACACCGACGAAATTTGTATGGCGGCCATCTTAAATCCGCCATTTTGAAATTTTTTTCAGCTAACTGTCAATTGGATGACGTTTCGAGTGACATTTGGTCGAGCACCCCCCACCTATCTTCAATACCCTGGCTGGTGCTCTTCATCCGTCTTCGAAATCCTCAATCATCAGCTCTCTCTGTATTTTTCCTCTTAATGATTTTTTGTCTTGTATACGAAACGATGAGTGAAAAAAAAAATGTTCATACAAAATTTTACAGGAGAGGTGATCAATGAGTCAGTCAGCACGAGCAGCTATATATATATTAATAATTGAGGAATTCCTATTGGATATCGAAGCATTGTTTTTGTAATTTAACGATCGATTCTGACCGCATAATTTTATGACATGGAGATTGAGCAAAAGAGAAGTACCAATTTAGTGTGGCCAAAATCTTTGAGCATCAAGACAAGGGGACAGTTAGAATCATACTATAATATTATAAAATGCGAAAGTGTGTTTGTTTGTTGTGTTGTCCTTCAATCACGCTGCAACAGAGCAACGGATCGACAAGATTTTATTTTGCATTGCATGGATATACCTAGTTGAGGACCTGGAGAGTGACGCTGTTTTTTATTCCAGAAAATTAAGTAGTTCCCGTAGGTATTAAAAAACTTATTTCACTCGGACGAAGTCGCAGGCATCAGCTAGTGAGGAATAAACTAGTACCTAAGTAAATTGTATCATGCGCATGTAAAATATCGGAATCAACAAGATACATCTACCTAGGTTATTATTACTTACACTTGTTTTTTAATCTACTACAAGTTAGCCCTTGACTGCGATCTCACCTGATGTTAAGTGATGATGTAGTCTAAGATGGTAGCGGGCTAATTTGTTAGGGACATGGCAGTTATACATATTTAAATGCATGGAAACCAGGATGTAAATGCTTAATCTATTCACATTTCAGATATTTATAATAAATTAGGGCTTTAAATAGAAATAATGTAGTTTTATAAAGCCAAATGTTTGACTGGACCAAAAAGACAGCGTATTTTGGGGTACTAAAAAAATTCTACATCAATGCAGTTATATTAAACCCATACCCCTCATCGGTTTCTAGGCGGCATCGTACCGGAACACTAAATCTCTTGGCGGCACGTCTTTGCCGGTAACTAACCACGCCAAAGCCTCCCCACCAGTCCAGACCAGGGAAAATTCAGAAATTAAAATTTCATAAATTGACCCAACCGGGACCTCCGTAGTCCGCACGTTAGACAACAGCGCTCAACACTACGCCAAGGAGTTCGTCGGAAGGTTACAAACGATTTCGTTGAAATACAACAAAATTAGGTAGGTATACATACCTCTACTAATTCCATAAGTATGTCCATGCCTCATGAGTAGATTAACTTAACACACAAAATAGAGAAGTTTAACCTGTCTAGGTACCTGTATTAAAGTAATTATTCGAATGGCTTGCCATTTTGCTCCAAGCAGACACATTTTTGTAAGTGTCAGTTGAGTTAACACCACATCACTTCGCCTCGTACTCATAGTTTAGACTATAAACCTAGTAAATCTAAGAACTCAGGAATTAGACTTTTTACCATGTTGTAAGAAAAACAATAATTAATTATCACTTTCGCGTGCTTCCGCTTTCGTGAGTCCGTGGTTCGGCCGTGATCCGTGACTGGTGACCTATTTTTTTTGCATTTTCATAAAGGGGGCGAGGCGTAACAACTTCAAGCGCGGGCGCATCATTGGATGTCAGTCCACGTGGACTTTTCAAACATTTCTTCGCTATTGGTTCCCAAAATTTGTCTCGGGCGTTAAAATGAAAGGAGCAAGTTTGCAAAATCCTTGAACTTGTGTCAGTCAAATCAGATAACAGTATATTTCCTGGTAGGTACTTTCGCAGCTCGCTCGCGCCTTCGTGGCGCCCGCGGCTCACTCGCGTCGCGACTCGCAGCCGTTTTTTTATGCTTTATCTTATTTTTATTATAGCTTAGTAATAATTTTAATTATTAAATATCTCTATAACTCTTTAAAAATTACTTAACATAATCAAACAGGTTGTTTAATATTTTTTATAAATTAAGTAATTAAGTATAATTATTTTTTTCGCTAGTAGGTAAGTGGGTATGTGTATTGTTATTGACCTGAGCTCATTTTTATTACTCAGAGATTTCTTGATACTTAAAATCGGTCTATCCATCGATCAGATCTTCTGTCGGACTAGGTAGGTACCTAGGTAGGTATGTCGGTAAAATAATTGCGGCCGGTTTTGCAAGTCGCCTTTAGCGTCACCATTGGGGCTTTCGAATACCGGTTTTTTTCAATACCGGTATTAATACCGGAATGATTTTTTTCAAAACCGGGATCCCGGGATCCCGGTAGGTATTGGGAAAAACTTAAAATTAGATAGATTGTTTTTAACTTAAAACTAGCCTTTTCTGAAGGAAACTGCACCATAAAAAACAATTTTCCATAAAAAATCTTTTTTCACTCAAAAAGAGCACTTTTCTGCTTAAATTCAATGAAGAAATGCCATTTTTTTACTCGAAAAAGTACATAGTTTAGTCAAAACACAAATTAATTAAAAATTCAACAGGTTTTTTTTAAAAGAAAATAAATCATAATAAAAAAATTGCATTGGATAAAAACTGATTTCTGAACGTTTCCTGAGTCAATGAAATAGAAATGCCAAGCCACAGAGTTCTAAATTCAAACACTAATTTTTCCCTCTGAGTGATCAAAAATGACTTTTCTTCACTAGTTTTAAGCAATAAAGATGCTCCTATTGAGCTAATGTGCTTAAGATACAAGTTTTAAACTTAGCCGAATAAAAACAGTGGCATGTACCAAGAAATTTATGCAATAGTCACTGTTTCGTTTATAGTGTCACCAATACCGGTATCCCGGTATTAGACTTTTCAATACCGGTATTGAAAACCGCCGAAAAAGTCCGGGATTCTGGTATTAGCCAATACCGGAATCCCAGTATTAGAAGCCCTAGACTCACCATGCATATTTTGTCCTTGGTTTTTACAAGGGACCTTAAGAGGAGGATGGACCAGGGATTTCTTGTAGATGAAAATATCTAATAGGTTAGCCCTAAGATAGCGTAATCAGGTAAGATCCCGGTCAAGGGCTAACTTTAGTAGACTAAAAAACTGGTTCAGTACCTATTTGACTCAAGAGGACTTAATTTTACTTTGTCCTATCTGTCAGCTATTTATAATGTTCAAATATCACTGTCTTATCAATAGCCTGTCGCATCGTGATGTTAAGTCCGTGTTAAGTAGATATTTTTACTTCAATCTTATCTTGTCTAGATAAGATGATGCCGCAAAGAATACTTTAAGATGAATTTGTATGTAACTCGACACCTACGTGTAACAGAATGATGAGTTACTTTATACCTACTAGCTTTTGTCGGAAGTTTTTCGAAGACACCATAATAAGTTTAATTGTAGGTATTAACTCTTAGTTTGCTTGATTGAAGATTAGAAGACTATGGAAATTAAAACTACTGTAAGTACACAGTAAACAGATACAACCAGTATGGAAACTACCTAGAAACGTTCGAAACAGCTCAGTCACACAAACGTGCGCATCGAACATGCGATGACGCGGCACTCACTACTGACGGCACTGCGACGAGCGCTTGGGGTCTCGTCGATGCGCACGTTTGTGTGAGTGAGCCTGTTTCGAACGTTTCTAGGTAGTTTCCATACTGGTTGCATCTGTTTACTGTGGTAACTTAATTAGCCTTTTTTAAAAATCGGATTTTTGCTGGTTTTTGATAAGTTGAAAGGGTATTCCGAACCAAATTACTACATTTATTTAACAATTCGAAAGCATTGCGCAAAAGTTAAGTAGGTAAGAAAAGGAACAAGAGCTTTTCCTTGCTATTAACATACTTAACATAAATAATGTCACAAATCTTATAAAGGTAACTGTTTAACGTGATGATTAGATTGATGCAGTTTAATTCAAAAAATCTTATTCTATATACCTAGCTACCTACTCGCAAATTACGTAAATAAGTATGTATATTAAATATCATTATAAGCTACGCAGATATTCGCTGGATCGCTTTTATGATCAAAGTGGGGTTTAAGAAGCGCCATCAACTCACAGTTAGCAAGTTAGGTCCTTTGAAATTAATCGATGCACCCGTTCGGTGCTCTGCTAACTTCCCGGCGAACTGCGTTATGCATTGAAATAGAATGAGTATAAAAAAATTAAAAAAAAAAAATTAAAAAAATTCTACATCAATGGCGTTATGACAGTTTCCTTACGTAAGGTAATAATATAGTATACTAGCGGCCCGGTACGTGCTTCGCTGCGTATAAATCGTTTACAAAAAATGTGATAAATGAAGAACCGCTCGACAGATTTTGTGCAAACTTCACATAAACCATCTACTAAATAGTCCGAACAAAGCCTAAATATTTGGTTTGGATAGGTGAGCCCGTTCTTGAGTTATAAAATTACAACGAAAAGTGGCATTGATTTTTATATATATTGATTATATAATAATATACTTATCTGTATGCGTACGCATACAAAGTTACATAGGGCTAATTTTAAAATTCTAATTGCCTTATGGGCAACTTCTCTGCGTCATAATACCAAAAAATTGATAAAACTTTTTGCGGTTCACTCTAGAAATCTCTCTCATCTCTCACTCATTCGACTATGAATGACGAGGTCCTGAGTTCGATTTCCGGCTCGGGTCTTAATAAGGTTCTTGTTATGTCCGCGACCGCGTCCGCGTTTACTTATTTTGTATCCTGCATCATCCTGCATGAACTCTTTAATTTTCTGGGATAAAAAGTACCGTATGTCCTTCGGGATGAAATCTACAACATACCCATTTTTTACAAAATTGGTTGCAAAGATGGGCCGGGAAAACGTAGCAGACAGACAGACACACACTTTCTTATTTATAATATTATGAATAAGTATAAATAATTATGGATTAGACAAGATTGGAAAAACAAGAAATTTTCAGTATTTAGGTTGGTATCCGAAGTTAGGAATTTGGCGGTGTTATACCCCCGTGTCTTGGAGAGCACGTAAAGCCGTCGCTTGCCTGATCTCTCTCCGGCCATGTCGGATATTTTGCCCCCTTGGGCTACAGGTGAAATACAGAGTGCATCTTGCCGTGGTCAAAATTCGATCGGTAAGACGTACATCTACATCTATTAATAGTTCTAGTGAACATAATATTATGACAAAACGCTAGTATCAGGGTCCCCAGACAAAATACCTACTAACAACAAACAATCGTAAATACCTAGCTGTATTAAATTCCGCCCAGACTCAGCTGCGGATATCGGTATTAATAAAATATACCGTCGTCTTATTATGGATGATACTCATGGGCGCGTGGAATAACTATTATTCAATTGGCGAGCGAGATGCCCTGGGATCGGTTTTTAGCCAACTGGGTCGGGCGCCGTCGTTACGTTTTATGAAACGTGCCTTTTTTACGGTGGACGCCGTAGATATAAAAAGAGCGAAAGACATGACGTAAATCAAACTCAGACAAATGTTTTTTTTTAGTTTATAGACTAGCCACAATCACCACCACCACTACAGCCCATTAACGTCCCACAGCTGGGCACAGGCCTCCACTCTCATTCAGAGCGAGAGGGAATCAGAGCTTAGACGCACCACGCTGCTCCAATGCGGGTTGGCGGGTTTTGACGAATATTATCATGTTAGTGATGATAACCGGTGAGCTTAACGTGCTCTCCGAGGCACAGGGGTGACACACCACCACCTTCCTAGCTCCGGGCTAGTACTGAGAATTTCTAGTCAGAAAACCCCAATACTTAATTATGGCCTCACCAGGGACTCGAACCCGGGACCTCGTCGGCCGCACTTAACATGCTAACCACTAGATCAACGAGGCACTATAGATTAGCGCTTGGCTGCAATCAGACTTGCTGGAAGTAGTGATGCAGCCTAAGGTGGAGCACGTTTGCCAGAATATGCCTATTCATTCTTGATTTGAAGATACCAATATTATAAGCGGATCGAAAAACGGAAGTCGGAAGGGCGTTCCATATACTAGCTGTTCGAATTAGAAAGGAATGCAGACCCTGAAGATGCCTTGCGGTACGATAGTAGAAAGGTGAAGGGGGAACAAGATCAAAAAAATATTTTTATTCAAGTAGACTTTGACAAGTGCTTTTGAATCGCCGAGTGAATCTACCACTGGTTCCGAATGCCATTCATACCGAGAATAACGAGCAAGAAACTCAAGAAGTAGATAATGTCTATTTGTCGTACTAAAATATGGGTACGTAAACGTAAAAGCACTCTTATTTATTGTTGAGTCGATGCTATTAGGTATACAATTATTAATATTGTCAAATTTCTTGGTGACAAAGTTGTCATGGAAGCAATCGACTTTGCGTCCATCGTCCCAAAGGATAGTAATAATACTTAACGAAAAGCATGCAAAGTAATCCTTAACTTCAGTACCCTTTTTGCAGTTATAGATTCATACGATATTTAAATATTATAATATGATATAACGATAAAAATATTTTCGATATAATATCATATAGAACGAAAATATATATATCTTTGTTTTACAAGCAAACTTTGACTATGTATATCAGTGGTCCTGACTGATAAATTTTTATGCTCCTGCGAGTTCAACAAATTCACCAACTTTATGATAAAAACTTGTAGATAGTGGCCCCAAAAAATATTGGCATCACGTACGGTAAATAAAGCTTTATTTATCTAAAGATTAGGAAGGCTGAGGAGAACCATGTAACGTCTTTAGCCAAAAGCTGGAGTTTTTTAGTAATACTTTGGTAGTAACTTTTTTTAATCTTAGGTACTATGTATAGAAGATTAGACGCGAGTCTATTTAGATTTTTATCTGATTTGATTGGGAATCAACTTCTAGACCTTTTAATCCGACTTCCAAAAGACAGTAGTTTCTTAGTCGCGCGATATAATATGAGAGGCGCAGTGTGGCCTAGGAAGTATGAAAGCAGCGACCAAGCGGCGGCGTCCGCGCCTCTCGTATAGGTATATTCCGCGCCCATCGACCAAACATAGGCTGTTTGGTCGATGTCCGCGCCTAAGAATCTATTGTATTTTGGAAGTTGGATTAAATGGCCTTGAAGTTGATTCCTAATCAAATCAGATACAAATCTTGCATACAATTTGTATGAAATATGAAAGAAGCGGCGGCGGCGTGAAAGTGCTGGTTTTGAGCTTTCAAGACTTGGTGGCTTCTTGTCTTATAAGAAATCTTTAAAAATCTTGACAGTTCAACATACAACATACACTGTGAGTATAACTTGAGCATTCTTTATATTTATTTTACAAGCTTTTAATTAACTTGCAATTAACTTGCTTTTAATTGGTGGTGATGCCACGGTGGTGGTGGTTTGTGGGTCAATTTGTTAAAATCAAATCTGAATTATAACAGTTATCTCCATCCGATTTAGCTTACATTTTGCAAACACGTTTAGTTTGGATGACAGCATTGCTAGTTAAGTGACGTCAGTCTTAATCCAATATGGCGGACCCCCAAAGATGGCGGTCTACTTATTTTTTATGCGCCTTCATGGTATGGGTATCAATTAATAGGGTTTGCTGAGAAGAATACGAAAAATAAAATGACGTCATACTAAATTAAATATGGCGGATTATTAATTAAAAGCTTGTTTGTTGTTGTTGATTGATTAAGCTTGTTTTTCAAAATTATTTTATAATGATATCAGTGTTTGCTTTGATATGATTTTACATACAATGGCATGTATCTATGTTATGTAACTTAATATGATTAATGTATGTAAAAATCGCTAGCGAACCTTGTGAATAAAAATAAAAATAAAATAAAATATCAGACTGATTTTAAAGTTTGACGTTTCAAGTAGGTACTTTATTACTCAAACTCAATTAGAATAGAATAGAATAGAATATGATTTATTTGTTGAACCAACACATAGTGTTGATAAATGATAAGCGAGAGGACTGTAAATTTGTTTTAATTTTGACTGCAATTACAATGTATAGGATTGAGCTCCTGGCTATGCAGCGACTGACTTTACGCGCGGCCGGCTTGCGACGCCGCACACTCCCCGCGTCCCGCACCGTACTTGTTCTTGTCCTTGACATGCCCCCCGACGTTGAAACCTGGGGTTTCAACGCTCTCCAGTGGTAAGGGGCAAATTCTGTTAAAAGCTCTCCGGATTTTGCCTTTCGTGGTCAGCACATCCGCCACTCGTCCCACTCCGTCCACTCCTTCATAGACACGCTGAATTCTTCCAAGGCTCCACTTCATTGGAGGCAGTGCGTCGTCCTTGATTAGGACCAAATCGCCTACACGCAGACTGCCCTTTGAAGATCTCCATTTCGTTTTCTGTTGAAGCTCGGCGACATATTCTTTTCTCCAGCGTTCCCAGAAGTTCTGTCGAAGTTTTTCTATTCGATCCCAGCGTTGCAGTCGACTAATATCATCAGAGTTGATTTTTGGAGCAGCTATCGCCATCAGAGGACGCCCAACTAGGAAGTGACCAGGAGTGAATGGATGGAGGTCATTTGGATCTGGAGACATTGGGTATAAAGGTCGGGAGTTAAATATAGCTTCAATTTGAGTTAATGTTGTGTACAACTCTTCAAATGTTAATCGCGCGTTGCCTAAAATTCTAGTTAAGTGGTACTTCACTGAGCGCACACTAGCCTCCCATAAACCCCCGAAGTGAGGGGTATAAGCGGGAATGAACTTGAATGTGATGCCATCATTGGCCATTTGTTCAATTGAGTTCGATTGTTGTTGTTTAAGAAAACTATAAAGTTCGTTCTTAGCTCCAATAAATTGAGTACCTTGATCTGAAAATAAAGTCCTTGGTTTTGATCGTCTAGCTATAAATCTGCGCAAAGCAGCAATGTAGGCATCTTTGGTTAAATCTGTCACCAGTTCTAGATGAACGGCCTTTGTGGTGAAACAGACGAAAACAGCAACATACACTTTGATTAATCTACATCCACGTCCCTTTCTGTCGGCAGCCAGCAGAGGACCGCAGTAATCCACACCGGTAGTTTCAAAAGGATATCCAGCATTGACCCGCTGCTCAGGCAACTGACCCATGATTGGGTTGATGTTTTGAGCCTTTGCCCTGAAACACCTCTGACATTTGTGTGCGATCTGCCGTGCCAAATTACGACCACCTAACGGCCAAAATTGTTGTCTGATGGACGATAAAAGAAGTTGTGGAGCCGCATGAAAGAGTTGAATGTGTTCGTGATGAAAAATGAGTTTAGTTAAATGATGTTTGCTTGATAATAAGACTGGATGTTTCTGATCATAGTCGAAAATTGAATTTTTTAGCCTACCGCCTACTCTTATTAAGCCATCTTCATGAAGAAACGGTGATAGCTGAAGCAGAGAATTTTTGTTTGGTAAGTGTTTTTTATTTTGTAAAATAGTGTATTCTGGAAATGATTCAATTTGTGATTGTTTTAATAGTATATTAAATGCATTTTGTATCTCATCAGTGCTTAATGGTCCTGATATTTTGTGATCAGGAATGTGTATTTTACAATTTTTAATAAATCGTAATGCATAAGCCAATGCTCTTTTTAATTTGGATAGTTTTGAAAATCTATTAATGTCTATTATTTGTATGTTTTCAGGTGTTGGTGAAGAAGAGGTAAGGTGTACTATGACTTCAGGTAAGGTTTCATTATTTGTTATTTTAGTTATAGGCCATTGTGATTCTGATTCACGCAAAAATGTTGGACCTGACCACCACAAGTCTAAGGTATGTATTGATGACATATCGACACCCCTAGTTAGTAAATCTGCAGGGTTGTCACGAGTAGAAACGTGACGCCACTCGAATGATTGGGTAAGTTCTTGTATTTCAGCAACACGATTTTTAACGAAAACCTTTAATTTTGATGGTGTTGTTTTTAGCCATCCTAATACGACTGAAGAATCGCTCCAGAGGACGCATCTTTGTACAGGTAACCTAAATGCTTTGCATACCTTTTGGGTTAAACGGGCTGCTACAACTGCACCACAAAGTTCTAAACGAGGTATTGTAACTGGCTTTAATGGTGCAACCTTACTTTTTGCACACAGTAATCTTGTTTCTGTTTGATTGCTTGCAGAAATACTTCTCAAATACACGCATGCTCCGTAAGCATCCTGAGACGCATCACAGAAAGTATGAATTTCGATAATGTCTGGATTAGGACAGGTACTGCAACGAGGTAAGTCTAAATTTTTTAAAAACTGTAAATCTGATGTGAATTTATTCCATTTATGTGCTATGTCTGTGGGTAATGGTTCGTCCCATGAAACTTTCTCTAGCCAAAGTTTCTGGAGAATTACTTTAGCCTGGATTACAAACACCGTGAGGAGCCCAAGCGGATCAAAGATTTGTCCAATGGTGGACAAAACTGACCGCTTGGTGGGCTGACTCACCAAGGGAGGCTCATTCGAAAAGCACAATTTATCTGTAGATGGTGTCCAACCGAGACCTAATGTACTAGAGTTCTCCTCGCCTAAATTAAGAGGAGTAAATTTTTCAGAATTTGGAGTTTCAAAATTTTGAACATTGGATTTAAATTTGCGTAAATTGAAACAACCTTGTGATAAAATCTTGTATACGTCGTTTTTTATTTTGAGTAAACTATCAACTGACTGACTGCCTGTTACTAAGTCATCTACGTAAAAATCGTTACTTATTATTTCAGATATAAAACTGTCTTCACATTCAATTGCAAGTTGCTTCAAACACCTAACTGCGAGAAATGGTGCTGAGGCTGTTCCGTACGTAACGGTGTTAAGTTGATATGTCTGTAATTCATTGTTAGGGTCGTCCCTCCATAATATTTGTTGCAGATGTCTTTGACTTGCGTGCACCAACACTTGACGATACATCTTTTCGATGTCTGCCGTCAAGACGTAAGTAAAGTGTCGAAATCGAATTAAAATGGAAAATAGATCACTCTGTATAGTGGGACCGACCATTTGCAGATTATTGAATGAAATACCAGTGGTGGTGGCAGCACTAGCGTTAAAAACTGTTCTTAGTTTCGTCGTGGAACTCTGTTCGCGTAGAACACCATGGTGTGGTAAGTAATTTGTATGTTTTGTGTCTGTGTTTGAATCCTTTGGAACTAATGACATATGACCTAATTGCATGTATTCATTCATGAATTCTGTGTACATTTGTTTCAATTTAGGCTGCTTCTGTAACCTACGCTCAAGCGATAGAAAACACTGTAAAGCTCTATTGTATGAGTCACCTAAAAGGCTTTCCGGCTGTTTAAGAGGAATAGCGACTGAGAATCTACCGTCTGGCATTCTCTTGACATTTTCTATAAAGTGTTTTTCACATGAACTTTCCTCTAATGAATAAGCAGGCTTTGATTCGTAAGGTGTCTCCTCAAGTGACCAAAATTTTGTTAATTGATCTTGAATTTCTGAACACTCACTTAGTAAAAAATTGCATGAAATTAATTCTTTATTAATTTTGTTCTGTTTCAGGCCACTTGTGGGACCGGAAATGATGTAACCTAATTGAGTTTGTTGTAATATAGGACAGTTTTTGCCTAGACGAATTTGATCAGTCAAAATTAAGTCCCAAAACACATCTGCACCTAAGAGTAGATCCACATTGGTGGGATTATAATACTCTGGATCAGCAAGTGAAATTTTTGAATTAATATGTAAATTATTGATTAATGCTTTGTTGTTACCAAGATTGGTAATGTCAGGTAAAACATACAAGGATACTTTGAGTTTGAATGAGTTTACCTTTGAACTTATGATTGTGTCGCAACGTTTAGTTACTTTTGTTACTGTAGTACAATTTATGCCCGTGATTGACGTCTCTGTATTGTAGCATGCCAACCCTAGTTTGTTCAACAGTCTGTCAGTTACGAAAGATGCTTGGCTTCCGGAATCTAGAACAGCTCTTGCTTTGTGACGTTGATTATCGCTACCTTGAATATAAACCACTGCAGTCGAAAGCAGTACTGGCTCTGTCATTTGGACTGAGAGCGTAGTGGCTTTGTCGACTGGCGGCTCGACGTTTCGAGCTTGAGTACTTGATGACCCTTGCGCTTCGTTGGTTGAGTCACAGAGGAGTTTGTTGTGTTTGATGGTGAAGCACCTGGGACAAGGGCTAGACCTGCACTGAGTTACCCCGTGTCCCCCCCTTAGGCAGTTTGGACAGAGCTTGAGATTACGTGCTGACTCAGCTCTTTCACTAATTGATTTGTTTAAAAAGATTTCGCAATAATAAATCTTATGTTGTTTTTTGCATAGAGGACACTTTGTTGTATATTTTGTGTTTGTATTTGTGTTTAATAATCCCTTCAAATGATGAGCTTTAATTTTATGATTATCCGTACTATTATTGCTATTTGACTGTATTGTTTCTAATAAATCGGCTTTGTTTTTTAGAAAAGTAATTAAATCTGTTAACATTACCTTATTCAATGTAGTTTTATGCTCCTCCCAGTCTCTAGAGGTTTTAGAATCTAATTTAGAATTAATTAAATAAATTATTAATGTGTCCCACTTAGATGTGGGTTCCCCAAGAGAGTCCAGAGATCTTAAATTCTTAGAAAATGTATCAATAATAGTACGTATACTCACGGATGATTCGCGTTTTATCGGTTCGACTTTAAACAATGATTGGACATGATTGTGAATTAATAATTTATCATTGTTATAGCGATCGCACAACAAATCCCAGGCTATGGTGTAGTTAGCAGACGAAAAACTAATTGATCGTATTACCTGAGCAGCGCCGCCTTGCAAGGAGGCTCGCAGATAGTGAAACTTTTGAATTTCACTGATGGTTTTGTTTTCATGTATAAGCGAAATAAATGTGTCTCGAAATTCAAGCCAATCCTCATACCGGCCGCTGAAGTTAGGGATTTGTATGGTCGGTAGTCTTACGCTGGCCTTTGTCTGTTTCACCTCACCCGATAACTGCGAACTTCCTGAAATACATGAGTGAACATCGTCATTTTCATCGTCCCGATTATTGATTTTACGCAGACCAGTTTTATAAATTTGCTTCGCTTTAGATATGTAAGAATAGAACTGATCTTCGATTTCTTGTCTTTCAGTGAAGACTGATAAGTCGTCATCGGTGTCTGCTAAGTATTCGATGTTACTTTGAATTAGATCAAATTGAGTCAAAAGTTGTTCTGCCTTTTTTATGCGCAGTTCTAATTCGGTACATTGCACTTGTTCCAGATCTTCTAAGGAATTTACGTAATTTATAAATAGTGTGAGTCGACCCTTAACGGAACCTCGCTTTTTTATAAGATCTTTTAGGCTTTCACTCATTTTAGGGACTTATGGGAGGCGAATGACATATATTTCGTAATAAATAATTAAGTAAAATGTTCAAAATTGTTATAAAATAATCACTGTTTAAAACGAACCTTATATGTATGACTATAAGAACCGATATTGATACGTTAGAACGCGTAAAACTTCATACAGAAAAACAACGTCGCTCGCCCGGCGCGAATACAAAAGATTCTTATCGCTACGATCTATGAATGCACTGCGATGCAACGATCTAGCGTAGTTAAAACGTTAGGTAATTATAATGTTTTATAACTTCGTGAAGTTTGGAAAAAATACGAGAAAACTTTGCAATATGGAATTTCTGGGAATATAAGGGATTATTAGGGAATATGAAAAAAATATTGGAACGTCCTCACTTGTCTACTGCTGCTCAATCCTTTTGTTCTTGCTATTGTTGATGCTGATGATTGATGATTTTGTTGCTGATACTGGTTTCCACTGATCCGGTTCGAAGACCAAAATTTTATGTTGATAAATGATAAGCGAGAGGACTGTAAATTTGTTTTAATTTTGACTGCAATTACAATGTATAGGATTGAGCTCCTGGCTATGCAGCGACTGACTTTACGCGCGGCCGGCTTGCGACGCCGCACACTCCCCGCGTCCCGCACCGTACTTGTTCTTGTCCTTGACACATAGTAAACATTTAAAAATAAAAGTACTTAATATCTAACTTAACTTAATTATCGTCTAGAATGTGTCGTGCCAACAAAAGGGTCCTAACTCAGCTTGATGTTGTGGGTACAAAGAGTAACCACAACGCTGTTATTCTGTTAGGGCCAAAACGAGGGAAGTTCAGGTGACTGCAATATTATAAAGTAATACAAAATAGCAAATATATACAAAATAATAATAATAGTAAGACAATTGATAAAAGAAAAAATAAAAACACTTGTAAAAACTTAACTATTACTCAGCTTAAAATATACCAAATTAGAAAATAATATTAATAAAACTCATACAATTTATTGCCACAAACTAGTTTTCAGACTTTTGAGTGTCAAGTAAATACGCACGATATAATTTTTTAAAAGTTAATTTAGTACTAACTTCGCGAAAAGGTGGCGGTATGTCGTTCCAGCATTTCGTGGCAAGATATTTAAAACTACCACGAAATGCTGCAGACCTGTGGCGTGGCATCAAAAGCGGGGGCATCATCGTTCTAGCGCCAAGTCTAGGCTTCCGCCAAACTAGCTTTTCGTACAGATACTCCGGCTGTTTAGATTTGATAACGCCGAACAATAAAGTGCCTAAAAGTAGATTATACCTATTTTTCATTTTAAGCAAGTTATTTTGATTTAAATACGGTGTAACGTGTGATCTTGGTGGAATTGTAAAACAAAAACGTGCGCATGCATTTTGTATCCTTTGAAGTAATCGCCACGATTTACCTAGTAGGCATGGACCATACACCGTAATACAGTAATTTAATTTTGAAAGAATTAAAGTGTCACAAAGCTTAATTCTTAGGTTAATATGAATGTAAGGCCGAATCTTGTATAGTACTTTTAATCGGTAAAAGCAATTCCGGGCAAGCTCGACTATATTGTTCTCGAAGCGTAAGTTTTCATCCATACGCAGGCCAAGATTACGAGTATCATTGACGTGTTCAATCTCAATTATTAGTTAAACTCGTTGTTTTTAAAGCGTTATATTTGGGAGCAAGTCAGAACTTGCCTAAAACAATTTGAACCTCAGTAGAGTCAGTACCAAGAAGTCATTGTTACAAACACTTATTGCCCGGTATACACTGGCTTAAAGGGCTTTATTATTAAGATGAGGGTAGGTCCTAAACAAACGAACGGTCTAGCGCAGTTACCTGACCATGCAAACTATAATAAGCTGTGTTAATAAACGAAAGGGAACCAAGTTGGTACATATTATTGACACTAAGTTATTATATGCGTTACACATCCATAAACTAATGTTATAAAAGCGAAAGCGTGTCTAGTACGTTTTCATTGCCCAACTGTTCAAAAGATTTTGACGAAATGAAAATAATAAAATGAGAATGAAAGGAAAATGTAATTGACTGAATAATATTATTTTTACACAATTTTAACAAATTTTTGTTTTTCACTACAAGTTAGCCCTTGACTGCGATCTCACCTGATGGTAAGTGATGATGTAGTCAAGATGGTAGCGGGCTGACCTGTTAGGGGTGAGGCAGTTATATTAAACCCATACCCCTAATCAGTTTCGTACCAGAACGCTAAATCGCTTGACGGTACGTCTTTGCTGATAGGGTGGTAACTAGCCACGGCCGAAGCCTCCCACTAGAACAGACCAGAGGAAATTCAGAAATTGTAAATTCACAAATTGGCGCGGATATCGAATCCGGGACCTCCCACTATGAGACCACAGTGCTCATAAGAGTTATCATCAAGTATTCACAGTTAGATAAAAAGTAAGGTCAGATTTTAATCGCGGAAAACTCCATGGGTTTCCAATAGCGTGACTTAATATACTACTAACGACATCTATTGATGTATCATAAATATATAGTTCCATTTTCGCATTCGTTGTAGCGGTCAATTTATTTTCAAGGTCCACATCTAATTGCAGACATCGTCCTTCCAAAGAAAAAATATACGCATTGAAATATTAAATTGTCTGTCCATTCTATGCAAATTTTGATACGCGAATCAGAACTGCATATCTTGTTTACACTAAAATGTACTCTATTGTAATGTGCTAAACATTTAATTTGATTAAGTACATTACATTTACTTTTAAAAATTATTCGATTGATTGCATGTGCATTGATGATGCATCGATTGAACATTCGATATACATGAATCGATTACCTATTCGGAATGTCTTAATATCCTAATGTTCTTTAAGCCCGAAAAAATGCTCGACTAATTTATAACACGCCTAAGTAGAATGATTTCGGGTTTACAGAACTTAATTTGATAGTAATTGTTGCAGAACTATTCAAATAGATAACTTTGAAAGCCCTAATAGTTATACGGTCTGAGAGCGGTCGGTAGAATTATGAAAGATCGTAAATATTCACGGAGTAGTAAGTACGAGTACATATGTTTGGTCTGTGTAAATATTCCAGTATGTATAAGTACCTACAGCGGTAGGTACTTATACACAATGTTTGTATTTAAGTTGCAAGGGAAAGGAAAAAGTAAATAAACAGACATTTTAGCCAAATTTCGGCCACGGCAGACCATCCGAAGCATGATATATTATTATTCAATAGTACATTCAATAGTATATACTTAAAGAAACAGATATCTTATTTTTGGATAGGGCAAAAATATGTCCGCCTGTCATATTATAGGTAGCGCGCGTCCTTCCGCTATGATAGTTCTTTCCTACGCGCCATGTTCGAAGTCCGACAGATAGATAGTCTCTGTTGTTCTTGTGTTTAAAATCTTAACGTCAAGTAATAGTCATATTTGATTGGTGTTAACATTCGGTTTTAACACGACGTTAAGTTGCTTTTCTGCGCAAACGAATTTTGTCTTATGAGATTATGCAACTTATAAATGTGGTACAAATGTACACAATATGTGTGCACAAATACAGATGCATTTATTGTACCCTCACTTTCATGATCATGCCTTGGGAAGGCAATGTGACACGACAGGTGAAATATAAGGTATAGGACCAAAGGCATTACATGCTCTCTGAGGTAAATAGGTATTTAGAGTATTAATACTGACTTTCCCAATCCGGGCTCCTTCTGAGAATTTCGTGATAGCCAGATACAATACAATAATATCAGAGTATAATATATACAAACACATTACACAAAGCTTAGTAAACAATACAACGGAATAGCTACAAATATAGAAAACAACACATACATTTCCGAGAATAGTATAAATGATGATAAAATTTGGTCCAATATTATCTCATCACATAATTATGTTACAGTGCGTATGTGCATAATAAAAACATTTGGAACTGTCTAGTTTAACTAATGACAGTATTACATCGAACAATACCTTCATTATTATAAAGGTAAAGACAAATTTGAACCCTGCACAGCCTAAAATTAAAGTAGAAATTCGATTGTCAGTGGGGTGATATCAGATTAGTTTTTTAATAAAAATGAAATTGAGTATGAAGTTGTTTTAGAATATTTTTAGAGATATATTGTTACAGAGTGTTCTGAGACAGGACAGATGGGATGTGGGCGGAAGGACGATCGGATAATGACTTTTGTTTGACTTACGAGTAGAACTAGTTTACACCTAGCGGTCCGTTCTTTATTCAAGCGACAGGGTTAGGTACTCAAAAAAGGTTAGTCAATACTTATTTTTTTAACAATATATCAATGTAAAAATCGAACGCTTTATATACACGTTCGGTGGCGCCACTTGTACCGTGGCGACAACATCCGTTTCATCGAATTTTCAAATCACAACGATTCTAAAAAGTTTCACTTGAATAATCTAAAATATCTAAATAAAACCGGTCAAGTGCAAGTCCACGACACGATGTAAACTATTTTAGTAAATAACAAGAAAGATATCGTAACGTGAATACGGAACCCTATTTAGCGATTTTCGAATTTTTTCCTATGCTTGTGCTGTTAAACCTTGCTTCTTACCATATTTCATGATTGTAGGTCAACGGGAAGTACCCTAGGTTTTGATTTATTGGCGAGTGGCGAGTGGCATGAATGGACGTATCTTTTGATTGCGTTGACTTAGAAGCTTGATCTTTTTTACAGCTCCAACAGACTGTAGACCTTAGTATTTGACATTAATTTCAACTTCATATCTCCACGCGTTCCGCAGAAAAAGGTTGTTGACAGACAGACAGACGAAGTGATCCTATAAGGGTTCCCTTATTCCTCTTGAGGTATCTAACCCTAAAAATAGACAGGTTTAAAATATAGGATCTTCTTTTTCATACTGTTCAATGAGCAAAAGAACGGCATTACCTTTAGATCAGTTAATAGGGTTTAATTATGAGATAATTACGAAGTAAGTAAGTAGTCAGTAGGTAGTGATTCTGAAATCAGAACTTCAAAAGTTGCCATATAGCTTTTATCTTTTAATACCAAATTGAAAGAAAAGATTACCCTTCAAACTTACAACTAGATAACTCTGTTCTGTACTAACAGGTATAAACTAGCTAATGCCCGCAACTTCATCCGCGTGGAATATTTTTTTTTTATTCCCACGGGAACTGCTTAATTTTCCGAGATGAAGAGTATAGCACAAATCACTCTCCAGGTCTTCAACTATACCCATGCAATATATCATGTCGATCCGTGGCTCTAATGTGACGTAATTGAAGAAAAAACCAACAAATAAACACACTTTCGCATTTACCGCTACCATCATAAACTGCATCATCAGTTACCATCAGGTGAAATCGCAGTCCAGGGTTAGACTTGTAGTGGATTAAAAAAAACCACTTGGCCGGTTTTCCTATGTTACCTATTTTTGTGACAATCACAACAATATTATTGGGAAAAAGATAAAAATAATTTAAAAATCAACCCAAAGATTTTGGCTGCAACTATAGTGGTTCAATAGACTTCTTATTTGAAGAGTACTAAAAAATCAATATCAACTTTATTTGGAGCTAGAAAGCTTGTGTCTCAAATTGAATTTCAGTGAGGTGAGAGACATATTTTGACCCGAGCAGTAAAGTTGCTTGTAATCTTGAAGTGTCAGGTTCATGCTGCGACCCGGGCACAGTGAGTCACTGAAGTCACCACTTCCTAACTCACAATGTCCAAGCGCCCACGGAGACTCTACTTTACAAGTATTATATTGTTACTAGATAATGCCTGCGACTTTGTCCGCGTGAATTTAGGTTTTTTTAATCCTGTGGGATATCTTGCTTGATTTTCCGGGATAAAAAGCTAGTTAGGGCGAAAACTTAGGACAAAAAGACCACGCGTTTGTTTATAGGGACCTTTTTTAAATCAAAGGTAACTCTTGACTGCGATCTCACCTGATAGTAAGTGTTGATGCAGTCTAAGATGGTAGTGAGCTGACATGATGGTAGTGACACGGCAACCCATACCCCTATTCAGTTTCTACTTGGCATCGTACCGGAACGCTAAATCGCTTGGCGGCACGTCTTTGCCGGTAGGGTGGTAACTAGCCACGGCTGAAGCCTCCCACCAGGGAAAATTCAGAAACTATAAATCCCCAAATTGGCCCTGCCGGGAATCGCACCCGGGACCTCAACACCGCGCCACGGAGGTCGTCGAATGTTTCATACCAAGCCGGCATTTAGCGTGAACGTTTTGTACTGTCGCGTCCGTAGTGTTTTCGCGTAAAGATCCTTGATAGTTTTCAAAGTATGAACGTTAACTTACACCTGTTTTGGTCGTGACTTCCCTTGTCTGTTCCTCGCTGTTGTTTTGCAAACTTTATATCATCCACCTGCCGGAATCATTTAAAAGAAAAAAAACATTAAACTTGAGTTTTTTCTTTGATTACTGCGAATGCGAAATAAAAGCGAAAGTGTGTCTGTCTATCTGTCCGTCTGTCTGTCCGCTACGCTTTTACGGAGAAAGTTTATATCCCGGGGAAAGACATTTCTATCCCAGAAAATTTAGGAGTTCCCGTGGCAATAAACAAAAACGTATTCCACGTGGACGAAGTCAAAGGCATAAACTAGTTAATAACAAGCTAACAACAAAATAATATGATAATAGTATGTCAGTCAGTTTATTGTTTTATGCGTACAGAAGATAACTGAGACGTCTTTACGCCACTCATTGTTAATGTATTGTTAACATACAACGACCTCAATTTACATAGACGGGCCCTGTCAAACAAAGAATGTGGACTTATTTTACTAACGCCATCTAGTCTAAAAAGCGCGACAGCGCTATGGCGGGGACAAAGACGGCTTATGACGGCTTGTGGAGCGCGCTCTACAAGTCGGACGCCCATCTTTTTTCTATGAGAGGGTCCATCTTATTACCTACATCTTATATTGATGTTAACATTACGTTAACTTAGGAGAGACTTAAAGGTGAATGTCCTACGATTAAGCACAAATACCTACCAACTAAGAATCCTTATAATAAAGGTCGGAACAATTGTCCTAGTGTAATTATTGTAAGGAATCTTCTCTTTTATATGATTGTCCCCTTACCATTGTCTTTATGTTACGGCGCTGCTTAGAGTTTCTCTTAAAGTAATGAGGATGCTATAAGACGCGGTTGTATTGTTTTGTTAGTTGGCCTTTTAGTGTCTAGGGTGTAATTGCGTAATGCGTTCACAATCTTAATGACTGTTTTTTATTATTTACTACTTAGGCGCGGGTTATACGCGAGAGGCGACAGGCGTGGGCGAGGTGCGGCCGAGGTGCAGGCGCGGCGCGGGTGCGTCGCCAATTCTATCATATTACAAGTGACGGGGCGCCAGGTATACAGAGCGGCGTCCATACTTCCAAGGCCACACCGCCGCCACACTTCAACCATGCCGTCGTTGCGCCTCTCGTATATTATATCACGCGCCTTAGATAACTGCGACTTTCGACTGCAGCTTCGCTATTTTAATTTTTACCCAATTAGCGGTTGAATTTTCAAAAATCCTTTCTTAGCGGATGCGTCATAAAGAAAAGAAAAGAAAAAAAAAAGATCATAAAAGCTTGTTTGCCATATTTCAGCCCGATCCGCCCAGTGGTTAGAGCTGTGCGTTGAAAGATCAGTCAGTGAGTCACATTTTCCTTTTAAATATCTATACTAATATTATAAACTCGAAAGTTTGGATGGATGGATGGATCACGCCAGAATATAGTCTGGAATAACGCACTTGTTACTTTTTATCCCGGAAAATTAATGAGTTCCCGCGGTAACCAAAAATCTCATTCCATGCGGAAGATGTCGCGGGCATCAGCTAGTGTCTAAATAAATGAAAAATACCATTATAGAGACCAATGATTTAAGCTTTTAATGGATTAAAGCTCAGCGAATCCTTAAATTCACAGAGCAGGAATAGCAACAAAGGAATTTTAACGCAAAGACAATAGCGCAGCCGGCCGCCATTGTACATGCTCCGCGATCCCCGATCAACATGTGTCCGGAGTGATAACATTTGAACCCGAGATAACAGCGCTTTTGCTATGTGTACTGTCGCGGTCAGAAAATATTTACCACCTTAAGGTTCATAATTGCATGCATCTGTGTCAGAAGGTAGTTCTGTGGTTAGGATCTAAACTAAAACTCTGGTTTGTATTGAAGGATACCAGACTTTGTTTTCATAATAAAATATCGTAAATTATAGACTAATGATTTTCAAGATACAAATTCACGTTTATTTAGTTGTCCTGAAGGGGACTTCAACTATCATTTCTGTATGCAGGGGTACATTATCGCTATCCCATACTTAATGGAATAGGACACACGGCTTGATAAATTGACCAACAAAAATTAAAACGTAATTTTTGGACAGGACCCAACCAGAATATTGGTTCACCCTAAATTCTACATTCCTCTTCTGGTTCAGAACGAAGAAGGCATGTCCTGGGGGAGGCCTCTCATGCCAACTTTGAAACCATCCAAACTTTCGCATTTATAATATTTATTTGATCGTTTTTGCAAATAAATAATTGCAATGAAATTTTTGATTACATTAGTGAATTATGCTTTGAAAGTGAATAACAATTTAAAAATAATTTTGAGACATTGAGTAGGGAAAAGAAAGCACAACCAATTCTCTTCAAGCAGACTTGCCCACCATTTGCTTTTCCGTCTCATAAAATTTATCGTCTGCAAAATCGAACCTAAAAACAAAATTTATACGCAGTGATATTCCCCAGTCTTTATGGTCGTATGTCTCTTTACTTATGCCGTTGAGTCAGCAGAAATACTGTTTCCAACGTGGGGGGTGCAAATTTTACATTCGCCGACTGCGTGGCGCTCCAAAATTATTGATTTATTCACTAAGTTGCGACTTAGTTTCGGATTGTCAGGTTTACGTGGCGAATTTATTGGGAGACGCATTCATGCGTATATGAAGTTTCTCGTATGAAATATCGGCAGAGTTGGCAGAGAGAGCTCCTATTATGGTAATAAATAATTGTTTGTAATACCTTTATATTTCTTTACCTTTTAGCACTTTGTTCTTCTACGAGGTGTTAAGTAGAGGATTTTATAGAGGGACAATAATTATGATACGTTGCTTTTATAAAACTATCCTCTCTGTCATTTTTATTTCAAATATTGATAAATTAATAAATTAATAACAAATATTTGGTTTTAGTGTGTTTTGATTTGTTGATTTTAGTTTAGTTTTGGTGGTAATAAGTACTTGTTATTTTTTAACAAATATTTTACTGAGCCTCTTAAACCTAAGTATGATCATTAGATTTAGAATGAGATGATGATTTATAACCAGTGACCTAAGTAAACACACTTAATAGTTCGTCACTTTGAAAGACATGTTTTAAACAAGAGATTCCTAAAGAGTATTTGAGTTATGTTGTATTTTGACTAAGGAAAATTTATATCTTCCAAACCATTAACTTTTACCCTCAGAATTCCTTTAAAAAACAGAGTAACTCTTTCCCATTCATAACTCTTACTTAAATGTTAAAATTACAGTTATTAAATTTGAAATAGGTACCTTTATAGGTCCAACAACCCTCGAGATTAGAGAGCAGGGTTTTATTGGGGGTAAATAACGAGTGGCGATAAGGACGAGGAACATCCCTTGACGTCCTTGGTCCGTACAAGAATTATTTGGAACTAGCAGATGCCCGTGACTTTTGATGACCGTGTGGATATGTGGGTTTTGAAAAATGTCTTGGAAACTTATGGAATTTCCGATCTAAAAGGTAGCCTTCGGCAAAGTGGCGTGGCGAACAGACAGACACTTTTGTATTTTTGATATTAGTATGGATTCAGATGCCCCTTAGTGTGTCTATTCAAGTGAGTGTGAGTTCAGATAACTTGATATTATGAGCCTTATTAAAACGATTATGCATTATAATTTGGCAAATTAACTTAACTCGGATTTCACGTTTTTAACATGATAACTAGGTTTTATAAATATAGAAAGAGTGAACTAGAATATAGAAATAGAAAGAGCAACCACCGAGTTTCTTGCTGGTTCTTCTCGGTAGGAATGGCATTCCGAACCAGTGGTAGATTCACTTGACGATTCAAAAGTACTTGTAAAAGTTTATTTGAATAAAAAATATTTGATTTGATTTGATATATTTTATTATTAATTTGTGTTTACGCATGGATTTGGTTTTTTAAAGAATCCGTCAGTTTAGCAATATTTTCAATGTTGTCATATTAGTTTAATTTAGAGATTGTGTACAACAGAATCAGCCCAATTGTCAGTCAGTAAGATTATAATAGAATTTAGAGAAGAAGACAGAATTTAATAGATTTTTTTAAACAGGTAAACTTATTTTGCTAAATAAGTACCTACCTAATTAAGGGATGAAACCAAATGTTTCTTATAGTACTAAAATCGGGTGATATAAAACAAAACCTTATAACTTCAATTTACATTAAGCTGCATGTTTACTATCTTCATTGTCGTAGTCATGCCCTAGGGGTGGTTGTTCTATCACCATTTTGATCTTGACTTAAATGGAGTCTCCACTCCACTCCCCCATTGTCCAATACAAAGCCATTGGTCAACTAATGAATTGATTTAGCGCTCTTTACGTCAATTGATGAATGGGTAGATCGATCGGGATAACCTGCCCTACCTTTTTGGGGTTCCCTAATTTCTCTGGAGACTTCATCATTATAACTGGAAATTGGGATAGGATGAATAAAAAAGTCAGTATTTTTCTTGGAAGTATCATTCACTGAGTTTGTTTATGTTTTTATCACTGTAGGTGTATTTTGTGTCTGGTCTTATGGTATATGGTCTGGTATATGGTAAACGTGAAATAAACGAAAAAAGTTACTAGTTCAATAAAAACTATACGATAAATACGTAGGTAATAGGTATCACAATATGATCATCACAGATGGTCTACAATCATCGTGGATCTTTTAGCATACTTCCTCAGTAACTGAAGGTTTATAATATCTTTCGCGTGTTTAAGGTCTAGCCCCACATGAGATGCATGGAGCGGCGTGGCACGTAGCGGCAAATATTATTTGAATGAGGTTGTATGGAGCTGCTGCCCCATACAACCTCATACAAAGAATGCTTGCCGCGCCGCACCGCACCTCTGTAATGGGGCTAGACCTTTATTTATTGCTGTCCTTGGAACAAAAAAGAAAAAACGAGACAGAAGACCTATTTGAGACCAGTTCAGTACCTCAACACGATCAGGTCGCTTCTGTGAATAGACCAAAGCAATAGCAATAGTATTAGTGAAAAGTGACCTAATAAAAGTTATTACTTGAACAATTCAGCAACCGAATAAGGCTTTCCATGCCAATCAGGTCATACCACCCTTAAAGCACAGTATCAACTGATTTGATATAAATCTCAGTTTATTACCGATAGCAAAGGATTTATTCCTCAGTCGAAGGGAAGGACGTTGCACTTGCCGTGTTTTTATCCTTAAATCACAGGGCGAAAGGAATATAAAAATGATAAGACGCTCCAGTAGGAAGGGGGTTTTATTGCTTTTGCTCAAAACGGGATAGGGTTTTCCGAAATGTGACCATATCATGCAATCAACCTACCCATTATTTTTACGAACAAACAAATTAAATTAACGATTGATTCTGTCAGATGTTAGTTAGGTTTGTTATGTTAGGTTTCAGTCGTGGTCACCAAAGTTTCAGTCGTCAGCACCAAACAAAGAATGTGAACTTATTTTACTAACGCCATCTAGTCTGAAAAGTGGGACAGCGCCAGGGCGGGGACAAAGATAGGCTTATGACAGTTATGGAGCGCGCTCTGCAGATCGGACGCCAATTTTTTTCCTATGAAAGGGCCCATCTAGTTCTTAAATATATGTAGAGATGTAGAGATACATACTATATCTATTATCTATCTGTAGTATTTATCTAACTATCTATCTATCTCTACATGTAGAGATAGATAGATAGTTAGATAAATACTTTATTGCACACAAGAAAGAATAATACAAAGTTAACTAGAATTAGGTAAACTAGGTATGCAAAGGCGGCCTTATTGCTTACTGAGCAATCTCTACCTGGCAACCTTTGGTGAGAGGATAGAACAAGATGTGTAGGGTAGTGTGGCACAATAGAATACACGTTATTATTAGTAGGTTATCAAATAATATAAAACATACTAGACGTATTATTTAAATTACATTACATATAAATAAAATAAATAAATATTGCTATCTATATTTATTTATTTTATTTATATGTAATGTATAAATATATAATACGCGTATAGTAGAGGTCGTTTTAGTACGTGCGAGTAGTCGGATACGCCCTGCCAGCAGGCAGAAGTCCGTAAGGGATTCTTTCCTCCACCGATGAAAAAAAGAAGCTATGGCTAGCTTTTACCGAATAATAGTTGCCGCCAAGCGTTTTGCTTTCTGGTATGGTGTCACGTAGAAACTTATTAGAGGTATGGGTTTTAAATAAACTGCCATAATATACCATCACCACCCCTACAGCCCATTAACGTCCTACTGCTGGGCACTGGTCACCACTCTCATAGACTAAATTATAAGTAAAAACATGAATTCATTAAATATTTCTTGACTTGCAAGAACATTCATACTCAAGAGGATATAAGAGGCCATTTGAGGTATAGTCATATATTTAACTAACGTACTAACTGGATACTGCTTCATTTAAGTTAAAAACATAAGAGGAAACGCTTACCGAGTCAACTATAATAGGATAGTCACATAAAATAACGAGCTTTCAACCGTGGCCACTGAATTTTATACAAGACACTCTTTCTCCATTAAACTCAGTGAATAAATTAGAGACACAGCAGACTCACTTAAAATATAAACCAAAAGTTTAAAGGATCTAATAAAAATCTTACACAGACTACCAAGTAGTCGAAAACTTAATACAAGCACTTTTAGATAGTTTTAAAACCGTACCTAGACTGTATAGGAAGACTGCATCCTTAGTGCGACTTCGCACATCTCGAAAAAGTTGATCGAACATCGCACATCAAAAGACTATAAAGTCAGAGTAAAATTAATTAAATTAATTAAATAAATAAAAGTTGCCTTGTTGTTTTTTTATTCAGTACCTAAGCTCCATATTTGATGAAAAAATTATATTCTTAAGTATATATATTGCCAGCTTTATAATTGACGTCTTGTTTTTCAGCTTGAAATATTGGTAGCAGTAATTTCGTTCATTTTGATTTGACAATTATCATCATTAATTTCGGTCCCAAAGGAGAGAACGCAGATACTATTCTTCGCCAAACGGATCCTATCAGCATCGGATTGAATGATGAAAGTTGATGATGTAGTATTGATATCAATAAGTCAGGGACCTTGACTACGCCTCATGCTTTAGCTCAACCGATCTCCTTTGCCTTGTACTAGCTTTTAAAAACACACTCGATATAGATCAACCAAATCGACTTAAGCAAACTTGTAACTTCAAATTTTTCGCTTGATCACGATTTGATCGTTTCATTTATGTCTCAAGAGTTTCAATGAAGAGAAGATAATTTGTAGTAAGTAATAGTCAAACTTTTTTGTAATATTATCAGGAGTAAATTTTGCGTTCCGCAAAATATTATAATCAGAAAAACTCAATAAAATATGGCTTTAGGCAAAATTAGATTTACATTTTAAATACCAAAATCTTTAGGCTACTATTTAATACTTTCTATAGGTATATTGTTATAGAACTAGTTTGATGTCGTCTGCCTTATATAGGGATCTAATAGTAACTTGGAAGTCTATCGGATCTTCAAACTAAGACGTTATTCTTTAGGGTAGGTATCCATACTAATATAAAAAATGCATAAATATGTCTGTCCGTTCGTCTCTCTATCTGTCTATAGTCTTCTACACTTTCACGGCCTTTCTTTTTTACTGATTTTGACGAAATTGTTTTACAGAGATAAGTTGCATCTCGGGAAAGGACATGTTAGCTCCTTTTTATTTAAATTCCCGTGGCAAAGAAAAGTGTTCTAAGAATCAAAGTACTATCCACGCGGATGAAGTCGCAGACATCATTTAGTTTGTATTAACATTTTGGCAAACCTTTTTAAAAAGCCATAGAAACCGCTCGTTCGGACGCGCGTAACTGTTTTCCGATTTTCTTCGAGAAAGTTAACTTTACTTAGGCCATTAAATCTAAAAGCAGTAGAGGACTGCCAAATATCCTCCACCACGGCAGATGAATCATTTTTAGTGGCCACGCGGAACGCCTAACCGCCTTCAATGGCCAATAAACACGCAATAAAAATATGAAAGGGCCGTACTAAAAGTACTAAAACGTCATTATTATTTGCTGAATGTCCACCTTTTGTTAAATGAAGCCGTCAAATTCGCGAAGGCACGTCGAAGGGTTGGCCGACGTTTCTTTACCAACGGTCATTGATTCACTAATCCAACGATATACCATATGCTTGTAGAAAAATACGTCTTTAATATATACATAATATTATTGTTGATATAGTATTGTGTACTTATATTACAAGACGTACTACGTACGCAAATCAAATGATAGCCTTCTTAAACCAGGCGGGTCGAGTAGAGCCGCATTATAATACCTACTTACTTATTTCTCGAGAATTTCAGTAACATTTGAAGTGTAACTTCTTCAGAATCGTTGTGATTTGAAAGTTCGACGAAACGAAAACTAAACGAAAATGTTTTAAAGAAAAGAGTTAGTTTTTTTATTATTGTCTATTATTGGTTTGTTTGTCACGTTCTGTCTAATATTGAGAATTTTTTAAATTGAATATGGTTGAACAATAAATGAATTATTTTTACAACAATGTGTTTCCTGTGAAAATATCCTAGGCCTCACTTCAACAAAAAGCGACACCAAGCAGAGACAAACATAATATGTATAGGATTTGGCCTGCAAGTGAATGAGATAGAATACAAGTTATATTTAGCTCATTCTCTCGTAGGATTTTTTGAAGTTTCACTTCTGCCGTGTGTGAATTCCTTACCGACTTCGATTACCGACTCAGATCAAAATTTTAAGTTTGATCCATATTAGTACCTACGGATAATGCAAAAGTGTGTCCGTCTGTCCATCTGATAACCGATTGAAATTTGGTATTAAGATTGAATTCCGGGAAAGCACGGTCTACTTCTATCCGGAAAAATTGAGTTTTCGCGTGAATATAAAACTTAATCACCACGGACGAAATCGTAGGCATCATTTATATCATAAAACGGCAAAGCATTAAGGATGCAAAAGTTATTAGTAGCTATCTATGGTTTCTCATAATATCAGCGCTTACGGTCATTAAAATCGCCGTCGCCATTATGTAGAAATTTAATACGTCAACGGTTTTAAGCGTGTGACAGGCTAATTACAACGGTTGACTTATGACTCCTTTTATAGGGCCATTGTAGGGCCCAGCGTAGTGTGCACTCGGCTTTATAATACAGGACGAAGTTATTGTAGTCTTATTTTTATGTAAATGTCAATAAAGGAACTGATTTTCATTAACGATATGGTACCACAAACTTACCTCTGACCCGGTGACCAAAATTGGAACTAATTTTTATGCCTGTTTAGGTTTTGTTTTTTATTTTTCACAGATACTAGCGACGCTGTCACCAGGTCAGATTATACTAGCTGATGACAGTGACTTCGTCCTTGTGGTTTTCGGTCTTTTTTTTTAATATATAGGCTAGCGCTTGGCTGCAATCAGACTTGCATGCAAGAGTTGATGCAGCCTAAGGTGGAGCGCGCCTGCCTAGAAGATGCCTATTCACTCTTGATTTGAAGGTACCATATTAAAAGAGGAGGGGAAAACGGAAGCCGGAAGGGCATTCTATATCCTAGCGGTTTGGATTAGAAACGAGGAAGCAAATCGCTTCGAATTTCGACTGCGTAAGGGTGCAGACCTCGTCGATGCCTTCCCGTCTTCCCGTTAAATCTTAGGTACTGTTTTGTTTCATGGTATAAAAGGTATGGTTCGTGGTACAAAAGGTACCGTTCCGGTACTTTAGGACACTAATATACTAGCGATATACCCCTAACAGGTTTGCCGGTTACCAAGTTAGACTACATTATCATTAACCAACAGTTGAAATCGCAGTCAAGGGCTAACTTGTAGTAGAATATAAAAACCAGCTTCTATATAAGACTGGATCATCATTTACCACGTGAATTTGCTAAGAAAATATCTATAGACTAAAATTTCGTTACAGACATAATGTAATTAATCTATTACTTTGATAGTTAAATTAAAGTTAAATCTTAGCGAATAAAACGCACTGAAGCTTGAGAAAGTAAGATTATTCATAAAGAGCTTAAGTGGAAAACACCAGCGCATTGCCACTTCAAAGATTTTAATAACGTCCTGGTTTATTCCTCTAGCGTCGCCCAAGAAATTATCTTGGCGAATTAAACTGTGATATTTAAACGTAATATTATTAACAGATAGGATAAAGTAACAAAGGTTTAAAAATTCCAAAAGAGTACCTGTGGGCTGTGAGTTGTGACTCCTTTTAATTTTAGGGCTCAATAATAACAATCAACTCAATATAGATTGATTTATAAATTTTGAGGTTATAAGCAGGACGTGGATATTATGTTAACAAGTTAGCCCGCTACTATCTTAGACTGCATCATGACTTACCATCAGGTGAGATCGCAGTCTATAACTAACTTGTAGTGGATAAAAAAAAGTTTTAAAATTATGAATTAACGTTTTAGAAAAACAAATTTATTAGTCTGCTTAAGTTCCAGAATGAGGTCCGATCAATGTGTTAGCAAGTTATTAGCCACAAAGGGCTTCATACTAAAATAATTTTATAGACTTCTGTGAGCTCACGAGATTAAAAATACAGGCGCGCGGGGGTGAAATCGAGCAAGCGCATGTCGCAAAAAATGCATGAAATAATTTGTAAAAAAAAATATATTTACTTTTCAATACAAATTAAACCGGCAATGTGTTTGAGTGAGAAATATGAATTTTATCTTATATTTCTAGAGCTAATTATTGGTTTCAATACGGAGAAAAATTGTTTTAAAAGGTAAATTAAGAGGTATGTTTAAAAATTTCAATGCAGAGATTTTTTTAAAATTGTGTTTTGAGATGCGTCAATGGCTACTCAAATGTCTTGAAAACAGCACATTATTTTTACAAGCATTCATTATGTCACCGTTTGAAGGATACACTGCTTTTAAAACCCCCCTTTTAAGCTACACAGGGCCTTAATCACGAGTTAGTCTGACTCTAGGCGGTGATTCGGGGATGATATGTAAAACAAATAAGCAACTCTACCTATTGCATAAATCTCTTTGAACTAATCGCAATATCGGAACTGGCCAACCGTTATTAGTACCTTCTATAGTTGCCAAGGTGTTCCACCCCTCAATAAATCTTGTCTAATTTGTGTGTAATTACAGCGCGGGCACAGCTCTCCTTGTAACAAGGAGTTACAAGGAGAGAACAACCAGCGGGGAGCTTCGGCACGTGCTAACGCGTGACTCTGCTCGCATTAGCTGAAAACGATTTATGAGACTAAATTATGGCAATGAAAATTCAACCTTAACAGTTAATAATTAAAGTTGGAATTCAAATGAAGAGTGTAAAAGTGGAGATTGTAAAGAAACCCTTGATAACGATTTTGCAAATACCACAACTATGTATAAAGAGATAAAGTGCTATATCGAAATGATTATTTAGAAAAATAGTTGCCAAATATCGTCTCACCTAAAAAGTAACGCATCCAAAGGTCGATGCTAAAATGCAGATAGCAATGTGTTTTTGAGTCTTTGACCCGTCGGGAAGATTATTTTAATAGTGAAATGGGAGGGTGCACTATTTCAAGTCAAATTAAAGTTGCGTTATTGTTCTGAAGACCCTTAAATTCGCAGCGGGATCGGGAGAACTAACGATTTAATTAAAGGGGTTCATATTTTTGGAACCAATGTTATTAAAGATCAAAGTAGGTACTTCAAAACTAACTATTATTCAAAAGATAAAGTTGCTCTGTAACAAGCAGATGAATATAACAAAAAATGGATATGAAATTCTAATGAAACTCGGTTGATTATGATGACCGAACAATGAACTCCTACAAGTATAAAATAAAAATAATAAAATAAATAAATAAGTTTTTATTTCAGGCAACTACAAACTGCCAGCCCATAATTCGTTAGTAACAATCACGTCTTAACCTATGTTAGTAAAAAAAAACAAAACAAAATACCTAACCTAACCTAACCTACGCTTATACCTAAAGCCTCGACACATCTACAAGGCTCGTTGGGGCCTCCTTACGAGAATGTGTGCACCATTCCAGCACCTCCAGAGAGGGCTGTCCAGCTTAGTAGCCAATGTGCTGAGGAGGATGTTAGTGCTGCTCACTAGCCTGCGCATCATAGACGCGGCACGCTTGCGCACGATCGCGTAGAAATCATCCACACGAGCGTCCGCGAACATTGCCGACGCACTGCAGTGTCGAGGCCTCCTAAGCACAGCCCTCAGCACATTGTTAAAAAAATAAAATTCAGAAGGATTCTTTAAAATAAATATTTGTGCCTGAAAGTACATTCTTTTAAACTGCCTAATCGAGACTGGTTGATTTCTTTTATTCCACTACAAGTTAGCCCTTGACAACGATCTCACTTGATGATTAGTGATGATTCAGTCTTATAATATGGTAGCGGGCGGGCGGGCGGTATTAGGGGTACGGCATTATATTAAACACAGAATTTTGTAGAAATATTCATGGTAGAAATTGTTTGAGAGTGGTTGTAAAAAAGAATTTAAAACACTTTAGATACAGATTATCTGATACCCGCGTCTTCGTCCGAGTGGATTGAGGTTTTTGGTTATCTCGAGAGCTCTTTACTTTTCAGACTATCTACCTTTGTGCCAAATTACAGCCAGATCTGTTCAGCAATTCTGGCTTAATTGAGTAATAAACATCCATCCATCCATTCAAGCTTTCGCATTTATAATATTAGTATAGATTTACAATAACAAAATATTAGTAGGTACGGATTAATGTTTAGACACCTAGTTGACCCGTACGAAGCCAGGTCAAACCAGCAAGTATATCAGAAGTCCAAAATGGACGCCGTGCTTAAGCCCTTGCATCCCTGTATAATTAGAGCAAGCGACATCACGTTGTGAATAAATTTAGATGGGATATAATTGCTATTTGAGTCGAGGGTCATCCATTTGGACAAATACATAAAGAGGACGAATAAAGATCATGTATATTTAAAAGGCGTAATGCATTCTGATGACTAGACCTTTGCATTAAAAAAGTATACTATTCAGTATTCTGGTTAAAGAATTTATTCTCAAAAGAAATTTACAAAAAATTTCATTTAATGAGAACTTATCAGTACTTATCATAAACTTAACCTAATAAAATCATAACGCACAGCGGTGAGTAAGTAACAAGACAATCGTAAAATGCAAGTGGGTAGAAATAAAAAGAACCTTGCAACGTTTATAAATTTCCTGGGCCGGACTCAGAAGTCAAATAATATTATGAATGATGAAATCTTTGAGTCTCTTTTTAAAAATGTTAATCTTATTAAAAAAAAAATTATTCCTTTGGGTAGATTATTAAACATTTGTGCTCCTTCATAACTTATACTTCTCTTACCGTAATTCAGTATCACACTGAAATTCAATCGGTGAAATACCGAATAGTATACTGCCTGATAGAGAATATCGCACTGGAATCGTCTCATAAAAACCAGAAACTTTCACTTGAGAAAATCTGGATATTACAGCTTTCATACTTAAATATAATAATATTAATGTCCTCCCGACCAAATTTAGGCCACGGCAGCCATCTCCAGAGAAATTGCCGAGGAAATCTTGCCGAGAAAATATTATAGTGCGCAAGCGCAAACACTGCACTGTCCATTCCTTTACTCTCATAGCTCGATGGGACGGAAAATCTGACACGATCGATGAGAGATGAGCCGAAGGACCGAATGCTTTACGTTCTCTCCGAGGCACGGGGGTGAAAAACCGTCAACTCCCTTACTCGAGGCCAGTAGGTACTGAGTATTTCTTGTCGGTAAAACTCAATTCTCAATTATGACCCGACACGGGACTCAAACTCGAGATCTCGTCAGCCGCAGTCGAACATGCAAACCACTAAACCAAAGATGCAACTTAAATATAAAAAACGCAAAAATAGACGAACAAAGTGATACTGCAGGCTACTTGTTTCCTAGATAATCAGAGTTCCTACAGAATTTTCAAAACCCTCTTGTTTTTATTATGCAACTTGAAAGTAATTTTTAAATGATTATTACACACAGGCAGACGAATAGATAGACTGGACAAAATTAAAAGGGTTTCTAGTTTTAGTACGGATTACGGAAGCCTAAATTAATAGAGCATTCGTTAGTGACATTAAGAAAAGTAGTGACATAAGTAGACCAAATGGACGCCTTGCTGGGTTAAGCTCTTTCATCCCAACATGATTAGTGTAACTCAGCGTGTTGAATAAATTCAGTCGGGCTACAATTGCCGTTTGAGCCGTACAAATAAATCTGTGTCATTTGCGATCCATTCGTCGCCAAACCGGGCCGCTCTCCATGCATTGTATAGACTCGCTCTCCGATCGAATACATCCCCTATTACACCGCAATCTAGCGTCCAATTTACCATGTAAAATAAATCTGCATACTGGCATTGCAACCCCAAAAAGTTGTTCTGTGTGTCGATACGAGACTGTTATACCATTTACGAGCTTGATTGAATTGATTGAATTGAATTTCGCAATCAACAGGGGGAGCTATGATCGAATTATTCGTGTACATTTTTTGCCCTCAAACTTGCGGAGGTTATTCCATTATAATGGCCCTACGGAATAGAAAATTTACGGGGGATTTAAGATTCTAATCGCGGGCCACTCGGTTGTTCAAAGTGATTATACGAGAGATAAGGCCCGGAGCGGAGTGGGTCGTCCCACGCGGTGCGATACGTCCGCATATGTATGTACGGTCGCGATCTGAAAATGTTTATACGTTTTCAAAATAGATTATTTAAAACACTTAATCCTAATAATTTTATTTACCTACTAAGTAATTATTATTGTAATATTTGCACATTATTAATTTAGTTGAATGCTAATGAACCGACTGTGTTATTTCACCATCACTAAGTATGTACAAACATTCTGGCAAATAAATGATTATTTATTATTATAAACGGTAAATAAAGGTGTTTGTTACGTTTAAAGTTATGAAAAGTTTTCAAACATCGAATCCAACAAAAAGAGTTTAATGTTTAAATATATAATTTGTTATTATATAATAAAACAAGTTTGACGCATCATCGCATTTCTTAAAGTGACATAAAAATATTGAAAAAGGTTTTCTACATCTATCCTATCTATATAGTTGACACATTTGCCACGTGTACTGAAAAAGGTAAAAAATCTATGATCAAAGCACTTAGCCACCTTCTGAAACAGATGTGTCCAAGCAAATATGAACCTTAAGGTGGTAAACATTTTCTGACCGCGACTGTATTTCTGTAGTTGTATGTATATCCGGTGCTTTTGTGCTGGGAGTACCATTAATTGAACCGCCGTTCGATGATTATTACTAACGTTCGAGATAATTACTCAAATACTCTCAGATAAGAATGTCTTTACTAATTGACTGAGGTAAGCACGGTGTAAGACAAAGCTTGCTTTAATCATTAAAAAGATACGATTCGAACGTTCTTTGTTAACTGATAAAGGATGGAATTCTTAAAAGGCCAATCGATAAATTAAAACCAGAATCTTGCTTTTGGGAAAGCAACGATGAGCCTAGGTTCCTAGGTTCCTAGGTTACTAGGTCCTTCAATAATTTTGAAGTACTCAAAATACACAATATTATTAGGCACAGTAAAGGTCCTTGTTTGGAACCTTGTAACTTAGAAGTAAACTACTTACTATAAGTAATCTATACTAATATTATAACGAGGTAAAGTTTGTGAGTTTGCATGAGGTTGTAGGGGGTAATCTCTGGATCTACTAAACCGATTTTAAAAAATTTCATTCGGACGAAGTCGCGGGCATCTTAAATTACCCCTTTTATTTTTGCGAAATTAATGTCGTAATTTTATCATATATAGAAACAAACTTGTATCATATATAGAACGATTATAGGTAACCGAAGATTGAAATGAAAAAAATATTTATACTAATACTAATCTTATCTTACTAATATTATAAATGCGAAAGTTTGGATGTATGGATGTCGGTATGGATGTATGGATGTATGGATGGATGTTTGTTACTCAATCACGCCCCAACGGCTGAACAGATCTGGATGAAATTTGGCACAGAGATAGATTATAGTCTGGAATAACACATAGGCAACTTTTTATCCCGGGAAATTAAAGATTTCCCGCGGGAACCACAAAACCTCGATCCACGCGTACGAAGTCGCGGGCATTAGCTAGTATTATGATAAATGCGGAAGTTTTATTGTATGGATGAATCACGTCAGAACGGCTCAACGAATCCGGATGAAATTTAGCACAGAGATTTTAGTCTGTAATAACACACTAACGCTACTTTTTATCCCGGAAAATTAAATTTCCGCAGCAACCACAAAATCTGAATCCACGCGGACGAAGTCGCTGGCATTAGCTAGTAGGTTCCATAAGGAAAAACATATTTTCAGCAAAAGAAATCGTTTCTTGTTTATTTCTAAAACTAATATGAACGGACGACTTGTATAACTCAGAGTACAAACCTGGATTATGATTCCTTGTCGTTTACACCAGAAAACGACGTGACTTGTATTCTTAATTGCTTATTATGGACTCTATTCCACGGTAATGAAGTTGTTTTTCGTGTAGAGGTTGTCACGTGATGTGACTATTTAGAGTGTGCTCGCAACGCTGCGACACATTTTTCTCATTTTAGATGCATATTTCATAGAGCACGAACATAATATACATATAATGAAAGGAATGTCACTAGAAACAAACAAATGAGTGTATCTGGAGATGGGACCTTTGTAGTGGGAAAAATATATATGAACAAGTACGGTATGTGGATAAATACAATTGAATTACAATAAAGACGTCTCAAGAACATAGGTTACTCTGAATAAATTACGAACTTTACCCAAATAGCATTAATTATTTCTATAAGTAGTAATATTTTTTCTCATTTTATCGTCCTACCTCAGTTTTAAACGTTCCATACAATAAATTTTACTTAGTAGATCCTATGTAATGACTCCTGTGTGTGTGTGTGTCATCGTTATTTGACCGGAGTGAGGAATTATATTTCAGGAATTCTGTATTAGGTATGGAGGAGAAATAGACAGGTATTTCAGTTTGGACTTTATACCAATGTTTGCGCACACACATTAATTTAAATTTGCTTAGTTAGGTCTGTAGAACATTAACTAAATTTTTTTTAAGTAATGCATATCCTCCCGACCGAATTTCGCCCACGGCGACCAATCTCCAGAGAGATTAGCCATCGGCGCGGGAGATATTATAGTGTACAAGTGTGCGCGCAAACACAGGTGCACTTTCAGTTCCTTTACTCTCATAGCCCCATGGGACGGAAATTCCGACACAACCGGAGAGAGACCGACTAGGACCGACAGCTTAACGTGCTCTCCGAGGCACGGGGGAGAAACACGGCCCACTTTCCTAACTCCGGGCTAGTACTGTTATGACCGAACCCGGGACCTCGTCGGCCGCAGTCGAACACGCTAACCACTAGACCAACGAGGCAGTCAATTATTGTATGTAGATAGTAATCAAATCAAATCAAATCAAATCTTTTTTATTCAAATAAACTTTTACAAGTACTTTTGAATCGTCAAGTGAATCTACCACTGGTTCGGAATGCCATTCCTACCGAGAAGAACCAGCAAGAAACTCGGTGGTTGCTCTTTTTTAAATAATTCATTTACAATTACTGTATCAATGTGTACATAAGTAACCGCTGTCCCTAGCATTGCTGGAGCGATCAAATAGTTGCCCAACAGTAGTGACTAGTACATTATTGTTATTACCAAAGATTGCATAAGAAGTAACCCGTTATGTTAATGCAACAAACATTAGATTGACGGGCCCCAAGCCTACCTACTCTATATTTTACACCCACATTTCGGTATTTCTGAAAGGCCTCTACAGTGCAGTGTTTGAAACAACTTGTGTGGTCCCGTCTTGTCGTTGTCTTAAGATGACACCACAAAAAATGACTGGTACAAGTAGCTGATATAAGTTATGCAAGGTTTTTTAGGGTTCCGTCGTAATCAGAGAACCCCTAACCGACGTCTAATCCGACCGCTGTGATATCATACTTACTAATATTATAAATGCGAGATTACGTTTGTTTCTTGGCTTGTTGGTTTTTCCTTCAATCACGCCGGAACGAAGCAACAGATTGACGTGATTTTTGGTCAACAACGTCATCTTGTAACTATACGTATCTTATTATTCAAGGGAAAATAATTTATTAAGAAAAAAAAAAAATATATATATAATATATATATTATAATGATAAAATAATAGTAAAATGATATTATAACAATAATAGAATAGTACATACTATATATATGTACATAGTATATATGATCTAGTCGAGGGAGCATGGAAACTTACTAACGAGCTTCCCGTCGTCCGGTCCACTCGGCAGGACGAGGAACGCAACTGTATGTGTGTTTGTGAGCATGAGTATTCTCGTTCGCTGTGTCAATGCTATGAAGGATGATGGTTTGGTGGTGGTTGTAAGTGTAAGAAGACGACGAATCGTCAACAATGCTCGTTCGTTGTGCCAATATTATATTACGAACATACTGGTTGTTGGATGCTATCTGGTAAGGGAGCCTTAGTACTTGTACTTCGTGAACCTGGCTGGAGAGCGTCCGACGATATTCAGTCTGCCTATGGTGGATTTATAACATATTTAAATATAACATATTACATATAAACCCATAACGTACAATTATTATTGCAGGTTGAGTTGGGCCTGTAGAATATATCACTCGCTCCGGCGATGCATCGGCACGGCTGGTTCTGTCTTGATGTTTACCTCGGTAGGACGTCAAGATGGGATAGGTCGTTGTTGAACCAGAGAGCTTGCTTTCTGTGCGTAGTACACTTCGTGTACATTTCTATGTTCTACAGTACGTCTGATTTTACCATGCGATTTTATTGTAACAACATATTATCCTTTTATATGAAATTACGATGTTTGCTATGGTCGAACGATAACTAAATATTATATAAAATTACTACGATGTTCGCTATGATCGAACGATAACTAATCATGGTTGATAGGACCCTGTTTACTATTACCAATATCAAACTTTCTTCCAAACAATGTTCTACTACCCATGATGGTTGCGCGCTATATTTGATTAATATACTATTACTGAAGGTTGCATCACGCCTGTGGACTCTGTTTCGTTGCGGCGAACATCCCTGCAGTGCGCCTGGTGTATCCTTGAAACCTATTACAGGTATATGTGGGATTACACCACTTTAAAAATGTAATTATCCAGCTTTATGCTGACATAAGTGGAACGCACCACTCTAAAGTACGCTCGTGTACGTTGCGCCATTTCGCGGTTGATGCCTAGTGGTTTGGGGGGGAGGCTTGTTGGCTTTTGGTATTTTATGAGGCTTATTGGCCCATGTTCTCATGTATCGATATGTCTTTTGGAATACCAAGAGTGGGAAGAAGACTACCGTTGATGGCGGGGCGGAGCCAGTCAACCATCATTTATTTTTTTAGTCAAAGTAAATGATGCCAAACAAAGCACCTTCCTTAATCAAGGAAGATGCTTGCCACTAGGGTTAATTAGCTTCACCACTGTGTGACCTTATGGAATCTTATGGAACAACTTAAATGTATGTTACATAAGATAGAAATCGAAACTCTGAGTAACTATCCATATATAAGGTCAATTCTCTTGATTCTAAGTATATTTCGCATAGAAATATAATATAAATGATCCTATACATAAAGACTGGTTTATTGTGTATTAGATAAGTAATAAGACATTAAAACAAACAAAGCACAGTATACTTGAACAGAAACGCAAAGCATAAAATACACGTCTAAATGTGTGTCATGGTTGTATACTATTTTGATACTCGAACACGTTAAATATAAAACCCTCGAATGAAACGCGTGTCATAGTTGTATACTATTTCAATACTCGAATGCGCGAATAAGCGTTTGCCTTCACCTTGTTGATTTATACTTGATCATTTTTACAACTTTTCTATAACTCGAACGCGTAACTTAAACCAGTCTTGTGTAAACTAAATTCATTGAAATCGGTCCTTAAACTAGTCGTTGGGTTAATTGAATTCGAAGCTTCTGAAACTCTAAAAGATCTTGGATTATTATGGACGCAACAATGATGAGGGTTTTACTGCTAGATGATTCGCGAGCCATTACAAAAAAAATATTGAATTTTATTTGTAGAGAGAGGTATAGATTCTTAGGGACCCCGTCAGGTTAGTTACAATCTGTCAGAAAACGAGTGACATTTGACGTTTGGGGTTGCCGTTCAACAATTAAATTCAAAACACTAATTTTTATCCAGGAAAATTAAGGAGTTCCCGCGGGAATCAAAAAAGCTTTAACCTCACGGACGAAGTCCAGGTCCTCAACTATACCCGTGTCAAAAATCACGTCGACCCGTTGCACCTTTGCAGCGTGATTGAAGGACAAACAAACACACTTTCGCATTTATAATATTAGTATGATACTTCAATGTTTTTGTCATTATATTCAGCTGTTGTATTGCTTCGGACACTGAATCATACTCCTTGCTCTACAGAAATTTAATCTCATTTGATTTACTGTTCCGCCCTCTCACACTTGTCAAAGTCATCCTTATTTATTGGGATTACCTTGGTACTATTACTAAGGCGATCAAGTCGAACTTATAAGTTGTAAGTTACGCAATGTTAGTAGGAAAGTACTTTCGAGCATTGACCTAGACTCCAGAGTCTAGATTCTAAATTTTTTAGATCTAGAAAACATTGCTTCATCTTGTAACGTTGTAAAAGGCGTTACATGTTTTAGCAGTTACAGAGACCTAAATAATTATTATAACTGTTAGCTAATAGGTAAATATAGCTAGTTATAGGCATATTATAGACGCGATCTACAGCGGGCAGCGCGCGTCGCTTCGGACCGGTTTGTTTTGCGTGGCTGCCGCTTCAGGTGAAGAGGGCGCCTCCGCCGCGTGCCGCGGGAGTCGCTGTTACTACACCGCGGTCCGCGAGCCCATTCAAAAAATTCGTTCCGGAGCGACTACACGCTGGCCGTTCTCCCGAAATTGATTTCGTCACCTAAAATCCAAAGGCTAGTATTCGTCTGAAGACCTCAGCAAACCTTTTAAACCCCGTTCACGGGTAAGTGCTGAACATTTCGCTGTTGGATAGTACTTTTTTACGCACATTACATTCTGGTTTTTTCCACACGTCCTTGTACGACCTTTCTTAGCTCGATGAAGGTTGAATTGCCCAATTGTATGTACTATAATTCGCACTATATATCCTTAATAACTGATTTTCTAATTAGTCTTTTGATTTTCTTAAAATAATATTTTAACTTGTAAATTATTAATTATTATTATTAGCTTCTCACTGCCCTCTGCACTTTAATATTATCTTTTCTTTGTTTTAAAATATTTTGTTTAACTTAGCTTCACTATTTCCTTCTCTGTAACTCCGTCTGATTGTGACATACCTACTTAGCACCACCATTTTACGCAGTACTTTTCCGCTTGCTTGCTGCTACGTGTCACAACCAGATGGATAGAAGGGAACAGTTGCTCACACGCTGAAATGTGCATTCCAGGGTTTTCTTCCTGGGGATTATCTCGTCGGTCTGCGCCTCGACCTCGCTCGGAGCAACGTGACTCGCCACTTCTGCGAGTCCCGTCCAGTCCGTGGCCCTCTTCCACGCCCGAGCTCTCTGGCCGCGCCACTTCTGCGGGTCAGAGCCTCCGAGCATAGACGACCGACTCCCGGCGTGTAAAATCTCCCACCGCACACTACCTGGCTGAAGAACTCGCCGCGCGTCCCACTACCAGCTGGACCGACACTCCGCGGCATTCCAGGACAGTACTCGCCCACTACAGGTCTAGAAAGCCAAATTATTGACGGGCCTCTCGTCCCACGACCCTCTGATTCCTTCTTAAATAAATTCCTTGTGTTGACTTGCTGTGTTTCTTTTCTCGCCAAACCAGCTACGTCACAATCTGTCTATTAATTTTTCAAAATTTACTTAACGATTTTGGCTAAATTTGGTAGTTTGGTAGTAAATTACAGAAATTCCAGATACAGATGCATTCTAGAAACGAAATTAAAATAAACGCTGTTCACTTAACATTAACAATGACCAAAAAAAACTAAAGTGACGAAAGGACATTTAAGTTAAATTGAATTTAGCATCAAATAATATTTTTTCCGTCCGTTGATAGATCAGTCAGTGAGTCAGTAACCTTTATCTTACTCTTACTAATATTATAAATGTGAAAGTTTGGATGGATGTATGGTTGTATGGATGTATGGTTGTATGGATGTATGGATGGATGTATAGATGTTTGTTACTCAATCATGGGGCAACTGCTGAACAGATCTGGCTGAAATTTGGCACAGAGATATCACATAGGCTATTATCCCGGAAAATTAAAGAGTTCCCGCGGGATCCAAAAAACCTCAAACCACGCGGACGAAGTCGCGGGCATTCGCGATTTTAAATAATATTTAGTAGATTTTATGAGTACAATAACCTTTTAAGAACATTTGTAAGTAAACCACTTAGCTTTATTTCTATTATATTTATTTCATTCGCACGTGTAAATGATATACGATATATTATAAGCGATGATATAATTTGATATATATAAGTTGAGAAAGATATAGAGAAATTAAGTTATATTATGGCTTCTGTAATACGTGTTAGGTACACGTATTACAGAAGCCATATTGGATAATATACCGAACGATCCTGATGATTAATATTTTTATTATTTATTATTGAATGATGCCCGCGACTTCGTCCGCGTGGATTGATTAAGTTTTTTTGATTCACGCAGGAAATCTTGAATTTTCCGGGATAAAAAGTAGCCTATGTCCTTCCCCGGGATAAAACCTATCCCTCTACAAAATATCATCAAAATCGGTTGAACAGATGGGCCGCGAAAGCATAGCAGACAGACAGACAGACAGACTTTCGCATTTATAATATTATGTATAGTATGTAGCTTATAGTTGATTTTAACAGAACGAACAAAGAAAAAAGTAACATTCCACATGACGTGACAAACGATGACAATCACAATTTAAAAAATGTTGAAAATTGTGGGTGGTATAAAAAATACATGTAGATTTGACAACCTTGATTATTCAATCTTCGGAAAGAGATTCTGCCGAGAAAAGCCGGCAAGAAACTCAGCTCAGCAGCAGCTTGCTCTTTATTTCTTTTTTTTGTAAGCAAACGCCATCTAGTCTGAAAAGCAGGACAGCGCTATGGCGGGGACAAAGTCAGGCTTATGACGGCTTATGACAGGTGTGGAGCGCGCTCTACAGGTTGGAAGCCAAATTTTTTTCTATGGAAGGGCTGATATAATATATTGATGATTAACATAGCGTAACGATTTATTCGTTTCATACAGTGGATCGACGCTCATACAAATGACAAACCTGACTACCATCATACCATGACAGTTTTAGGAGTCCTACTCGTAGATGTATACGGTAGGTACCTACTGCATAAAAGTCAGAGTGATACATAGAGATAATATTATAGTAGGTACTCTATGGAGTGATAGAATTTTGAATTATAAAAATTCTGCTAGCTCCCTTCGTTTCATCCTTGTCACCCCCCAGCTTTGCTTTGTGTAGATGCCTCTATTGAACGACTGGTAGGAAAGAACGAATTTCCTCAGACGGTGTCAGTGACATTAGTTTGGGCTGTTCATATTAAACATACCTTAAACTACCCATTTACTACCTTTAACTTAATAACGACTACACTTATTTTAAAAAAATACTTTAATCCCTAGAAGCTAAATGCCCGACTACGCTAAGCTATAATGACAATTATTTTTAATCCATGCTCTTTTTAACCGACTTCCAAAAAAGGAGGAGGTTCTCAATTCAGCGCGTATATTTTAAATGATTTATGTAAACTGTTGACAGTATAATAAACTTTTTTCAGGAGCATACTTTTAGTGAATTTCCTAAACTTGTGGGTTGTGGGATTTTGTTATAGAATAATTATCAACATGTAAGTATGTTAAAAGCATACGTAGTGAATAAATCACATGTCTCGTGTCCACTGTTTATTTTCAATTACTGGGCGGCGTGAATAATGCCAGAACAGCTGTTCCGCTGGCAAATTAGTGAGTTATGGCGGGGGGAGGGGGAGACTGGTTTATTAATTAAAAAAGTTGAGAGTTTTGACCGTTCGCGCCGAGTTCGCAAACTGGTGACACGGTATAATGGAGCCGGGGGTTGAAGCATTATTATAATAATTATTTTATTGAGTTTATTTTTAAGGACTTATTATTGATATGGGTAACTTCCAAAGTAACTAGTAACTTCCTATGTTCCCACTAGGTGGACGGATAATCATAAGCGAGTAGCTGGGAGCCGCTGGAAGCAAGCGGCACAAGACCGTGACCTCTGTCCAGACTGTCTAGGTACATCTACGGTGACCCACCATTTTAAAAAAAGAAAAAAAAGATACCGAATTGAGAACCTTCTCCTATTTTGGAAGTCGGTTAAAAATTATACATTCGAGAGTGCCTGTTACAAAATGTGTGTTTGTGTGTGTGGAAGTGACTCTTTGTTGGGAAGGATTTAGTTTTCACGGCCCTTCCATTAAACTGTTTTTGACGAAATTTATTGAACAAAAAGCTTCCGTCCTGACGACTGGCATTATCCCGGAAAATTATAAAATTCATACAATTTTTTTAAAACCTAAATTCAACGTGGACTTGGACTTCCAGTTATCTACACAAATAGGTATAATAGCTATTAATTATAGGTACCTAACTAGCTTTTGCCCACGGCTTCGCTCACGATTTTCATACAAACTTCAAAGCTCTGTTTGACCTCCTTAAGAGTTGATTTAAAAAATATTTCTTGGCGAATGCCTAAGTCATAATAGTTATCTGTATGCCAAATTTCAGCCCGATTAGTTCAGTACTTGAGCTGTGCGTTGATAGATTAGTCAAATCAAATCAAATCAAATCAAATATTTTTTATTCAAATAAACTTTTACAAGTACTTTTGAATCGTCAAGTGAATCTACCACTGGTTCGGAATGCCATTCCTACCGAGAAGAACCAGCAAGAAACTCGGTGGTTGCTCTTTTTAAATAATTCATTTACAATTACTATATCAATGTGTACATAAGTAACCGCTGTCCCCAGCATTGCTGGAGCGATCAAATCCATGCTCCTCTATCATTTACATAATCTTCAACAGTATAATAAGCTTTTTTCAGGAGCATACTTTTAATGGATTTCTTAAATTTGTTTATAGGCAAGTCCAAATTAGGTTGTGTAACTTTGTTATAGAAAATAATGCCCATTCCCACGAATGACCTTCTGACTTTTTTGAGGCGGAGCGATGGAGTCACGAGCTTATTACGGCCTCTAGTTGGCCTATCGTGCAGATCGCATTTTTTTTTATAATTATGGATGTGCTGTTTTACAAAAATTATATTACTGTAAATATATTGCGAGGCTACTGTTAGAATACCAATTTCTTTAAATTTCTCTCTAAGTGAATCACGCGGTTTTAATTTATAAATTGCTCGTATTGCCCATTTTTGTGGTACAAATTTTTTTTGAATATCTGCCGCTTTACCCCACAGTAAGATTCCGTAAGACATAATGCTATGGAATTATAAGCAAAATATACGATCCTGGCAGTTTCGATGTCAGTTAACTGTCGAATCTTTCTGACAGCGTAAGCAGCAGAACTAAGCTTGCCAGCAAGTGTTGATATATGGGTCTAAGGTCACCCCCAGGAACACAGTAGTATCTTCTATTTTCAACATGTCATTATTTACCATTAGTTTTATATCACTTGTAGATCTGGCATTCGGCAATGCGAATTCGGCAATTGAAATGGCATTCGGAAGTCAGTCAGTCAGTCGGTCACCTTTTCCATTTATTATATAACATAGGTATTCAGATTCACTAAATTTCTTCTTTTGACTTTCCTTGTAATTATTGTTTGTTCTCTTATTGCACGTTATCTTAACCCATCTGCTTTAAACTATAAAAACAACTTCAACTATTATAGTGATGCAGTACAAAAGAATATCCATTTTGATCGTCATAACTCGCGATTACCCTGCAATTTGAAGAGGCAAGTTACCCTTTTAGAGGTATTGTTGAAGCGTATAAACATGGTCAAATGGTTGAGAGATTGACGTAACCACTAGGTTCTTACTCCGTTTTTGTTTCGAGTATGGTTTGAGACTATTCTTTGCCCAGCCCTAGGCTAGTATTTACTGTAATTGATGAATTGCATATAGACTCGGAGAAGGCGTTTAGCCTTTTTGCTTCTTTCTTGTAAGTTTTTTTTAACAAAGAATAAAGTATTAAAAATTTAGTGTATAGTAGAGAAAGGGCCGTAACTCTTTCTTTTTTAAATTAAGCGAAGATCTTTCTTTATTTTTTATTGCTTGATAGGCTTGCGCTTGACAACAATCATGCTTAGTGCAAAGCAATGATGAGGTTTAGGTTGGAACGAGCTTGCCTAGAAGATGCCTAGCGTTATAACTAGCTCATGCTCACGTCTGCGTCCTCGTGGATTGAAGATTTTGGTTCCCGCGGGAACTCTTTAATTTTCTGAGATAAAAAGTGCTATTCCAAACTTATAGTCTATCTCTGTGCCAAATTTAATCTTGGATCCGTTCAGCCCTTCTGGCGTGATTGAGTAACAAAAATCCATCCATCCAAGCTTTCGCATTTAAGTATAATATTAATATAGACTAGATTATGCCAGCAATTTCGTCAACGTGGTTATAGGTTTTTCAAAAATTCCTTAGGGAACTTCTTTATTCTCCGAGATGAAAAGTATCTTTATGGGATTCTATTTCCAAAATTTTGATAAGATCGATTGTAAATAATGATGGGCCGTGAAAATATTGTAGACATACAGACAGATACATTTTTGCATTTGTAATCTATACTATAATAATAAAAATGCGAAGTTTGGATGTATGGATGTATGTTTGTTACTCAATCACGCCCCAACGGCTGAACGGATCTGGATGAAATTTGGCACAGAGATAGATTATAGTCTGGAATAGCACACATGCTACTTTTTATCCCGAAAAATTAAGGAGTTCCCGCGGGACAAAAAACCTTAATCCACGCGGACGGAGTCGCGAGCATAAGCTAGTAATACCTATGTGAGTAAACATGCCTGAGAGATGTTCACGTGATGTGTCTATGGCCACACTCTTCTTATTCCAAGAGAAGACTCATGGCAATGGCTTGATACAATAGATAGAGAGAGAGATTGTTATGTTTATAATAAGATTATGGTAAGGATTTACCACTCCAATCACCCTAGCAATTTCTGAATTAGTGGTTTATCCATTCAATAATACCACAAGTAATAGAAAGTAGCTTATCCATTAATTTATGCATCAAGGCAATTCGTTAAACTAAAGGCCATGGTTCCCGCGAGAAATACTCCTCGGCAATCACGGACGCTGATCTGCTATCAGTACGCTTACTCTGAGTTTTTACATTGCAAATACGGTTGATCGACGTGAGAACTCACCTCGCCAAGTGTAAGCGAACGGTCAAAGTAAAATGGATCCAAAAGCTCTTGCTTTAAAGTCACAAATTCTGCGTTTGGAGCGCTGGCTGTGAATAAATACACGAAATGATGAAATGAGCTCTAAACCAATGCGGTTAAGTTTCATTTTACTTTAACGTTCGCTTACACTTGGTGAGGTGAGCTCTCACGTCGATCAATCGTATTTGCAATGTAAAAACTCGGAGTAAGCGTAAGGTTGTATACTAGGTATACGTATATAATATAATAGAATAGACGTCGATTATAATCAAGCTTTCATCCTCGCTATAGAGGAAACGTTTGATATTGGAAAAGTAATGAGCTCCATTTTTTTTATTGAAAAATGTAAGACTAAATACCAGGTCTTAAATTAGCACGAAAACTTTTGCTCGCCGTAAAAGCTTTGGTGTAAGAATCAAATCTATTAATTAACTTTGAAAATACCCATTCACCCTAGATTCTTGACTGTCTTACTCTAACGTACCTTTTTACGACCTCCGTGGCGCAGTGTTGAGCGCTGTCGTTTAAACGTGCGGAGGTACCGGGTTTGATCCCCGGCAGGGTCAATTTGGGAATTTATTATTTCTGACAGAGAGAAAGCGAGAGAGGCCCGGTGGGAGGCTTCGGCCGTGGCTAGTTACCAGTTACCACCCTACCAGCAAAGTCGTGCCGCTAAGCGATTTAGCGTACCGGTACGATGCCGTGTAGAATCCGAATAGGGGTATGCGTTTAATATGACTGCCATGCCCCTGACAGGTTATCCCGCTACCATCTTATCATCATCATCATCACTCACCATCAGGTGAGATCGCAGTCAAGGGCTAACTTGTAGTGGATAAAAAAAACCTAGTAATACTATTGGTAACTATCGCTAGGAAGGCTGATTCAGTATTTGGTGGGTGTATGGCTCTCCACTGATGGCAATAGTGACAGTGAACAGTCTGCCCGCATCCGGCTGCCCAACTGATTACTTATCGATGCTCAAAGACTAGTTAAGGTTACCAAAAATTAACAAAAACTAGGAAGGCTGATTCTAGTATTGCTTTATGATCATCATCATCATCATCAGTTGTTGGTCTTTCCTCTGTACGTTTAGTCTTAGTATTTACTAATCAAAGTAAAATGGTCCCAAAAGCTGTTGATTTAAAGTCAATAATTCAGTACAACCAATTTTAGTTCGAAACGTATCGCTTGGAGCGCACTACACGAAATTGAGCTCTAAATCAATGTACTTAAGGGGGAAACTACCATCGCTTAAATCAGGATTGTTTCAATATTGTTGACGTTCGTATTTTAGAATTATAATGCTTATTTTAGGGACGTCAAGGTACGTGGCATAAAACTGTCATTTTGAAGTAATACTCCTTTAAGATCCAGGTCTCGCTCAGACTATAAGAAGAAAACTTAGCAACAATTCATAAACCTCAAAAAGCCCTCTTTCAGCATTCGCGCAATTATGAACGGAGTGGCCATAATTATTGGCTGAACGCTAAAAGCTGCAATGTTGCACAATTGCAGAATTGTGACAGTTTCGAGCTATTGTATGGCCGCAATTCACAAAGGGACTTTCCTGTGGCTTACTGAAAGTTCTCACCTATTTAGCTAATATTAGAAATGTCTCATCTGTCGATTGGTTAGGATGTTCGACTGTGGATGATAATGTCCTGGGTTTAATTCTGGGGTGGCCTGACCAAACAATCAAACCCGGGGGTCGTCAATCATTCAATCTACAATGATTGAATTGTTTTGGATAACATGTGGAATGGGAAAACTTAAGCCCTGAATTAACATAATATAGTTTTATAGGTTGTTTCTTAGATTTTCTCAATGTCAAAGTTGCATGGAAGCAACCGGCCTCGCATAGCCCACAAGTCAGTGTATACTTGTAACGTAACGAATGTGTTGTATTGTTTACTTATTGTAAAAAAAAATTGAGAAAAGAGCAGCTGCTGAGTTTCTAGCCGGCTCTTCTCAGTAGAATCAGCTTTCCGAACCGGTGGTAGCGTTTTAACGACACAAGTTGTCCTACGTGAAATAAATAAATCATTTATACTTAGGTTACATTTTCACGTTGGGAAATTAAAGAGTTCCCGCGGGAGTAAAAATACCATCATTCAAGCGGACGAAGTCGCGGGCATCATCTAGTCCAAACTAATCCATTTCCATACTATCCATTTCATACTAATATTATAAATGCGAAAGTGTGTTTGTTTGTTGGTTTATTGGTTTGTTGGTTTGTCCTTCATTCACGCCGCAAAGGAGCAACGGATCGGCTAGATTTTTGGCATGGGTATAGTTGAGGACCTGGAGAGTGACATAGGCTACTTTTTATCCCGGAAAATTAGGAGCTTCCGCGGGAATCAAAACAACTTAAACCACGCGGACGAAGTTGCGGGTATCAGCTTATAGTATTATAAATGCAAAAGTCTGTCTGTCAACCGATTTTGATGAATTTTGGTACAGGGATAGGCATCAGCTGGTTGTATAATAAAATGTTCAGAACCTTGATGGACACACTATCGTGTGTGTTTATACGTAATATGTTGTAAGTAAGTAAGTAAAAACACACAAACAAATAAAAAACAAAGGTTAAAACGAATCGTGACAGAATTCACAATTTGTTACGGTGTAAAGGCGGCCTTATCACTATGTTGTATTGTTTAATGTATATTGCACAGCTGTCCATTATAATTAAATCGCTGACCAACGCGTCACCAGGGAATAGCTGGACGCTCTCAGTTTATACCGCGTATTCATTCTTTATGAGACCAATTTATTTGCGGTTTATTGAAATTACCTAGAATAACCGCGTTAATTAGATAATAGTCCATTGCAGTAACATAAATAGGTGCTTTATTGAATAATAGTTTATTAATAAAAGCAAATCTTAGTCTACACAAAGTAGAATATTACATACAAATTACGTAATCGGTTACAAACGTTTGAGACTGTCGCGTCGAATCGTGTCGCGTTTGTTGCTCACGTAGGACAATGGGTTAGCAGTTAACATGGTGAGAACGCAGTTAAGTTGAACCTAAACCCATGCCCTAACCGACTTCTACACGGTAACGTATACCAGCACGCTAAATCGCTTGGCGGTACATCTTTGTCGGTAGGGCAGTAGCTAATAATCTTACTATTTGTTAAGACTTAACTTTTAATAAACAAAGACACTGCCAAACTCATAATCATATTAAGCGAAAGTAAAAAAGTCACTTTCTTTTTGATTGGATTATGCTAATGTTGAGATTGTATATCTACCTTTTAAGAACTACATTTTAAAGTGAATTGTTTTAAAAATAAATATATACGAGTAAACCACTGAACCATTATCTGCTTCATAAATAACTACAACATTATTAAGTTCTTTATAATTTATAATTAATAATACTCTACCAGGAAAACTATATGACATAATCAATAATGATAATGTGTTGCTTTTATCAATTACAATTGTGAAACTTGGTAATGTTATCAATTTTTTTTTACATTACTTGATTAATTTTAAAATTTAACCTAGTTTTTTTATCTTTAGAATTTTAATTAGCAGCTATACTTTACAATTAAAACAAACCGGTTTTTTATCGGATATACCATGGAGAGTGTGCTCAGGAACTTCACAACCTTGTTCCTCCTTCCCCGTTCTACCACAGAACAGCGAGAAACCGTCTGCGTTGGCATCCTTATGTGGTTGATGTTCAATCTGCCCGCACAAAACGTTTTTGCTCGACGTTTCTGATCCGAACCGCTAGGGTGTGGAACACCCTCCCAGCGCACGTGTTTCCTGCCACGTATAACTTAGGTACCTTCAAGGCAAGAGTGAATAGGCATCTTCTAGGCAAGCGCGTTCCAACCTAGACCTCATCATTGCTTTACACTAAGCATGATTGTCGTCAAGCGCAAGCCTATCTCACAATAAAAAAAAAAAAAAAAAAAAAAAAAACGATTTAGCGTAAGGCTTCGTAAGGCCGCGCTTTAGAAACTGATTAGAAATATGGGTTAATTAGAACTGCTACGCTTTCTCGCCCTGATTTTGATGAAATTTGGTACAGGGATCTCCCGGGGAAGGACAAAGGCTTCTTTTTATTCCAGATAATTCTAGAGTTTCCGCGGGAATCAAAAAATATCTCTTCATCCGATTTTGATGAAATTTGGTATAGGGATAGTTGGATTCAGAGAAGGATATAGGCTACTTTTTATCCCGCAAAATTAAAGAGTTCCCGCGGGAATAAAAATTCACGCGGGCGAAGTCGCGGGCATCATCTAGATATGTATAATTTCATACTTATATTTTAGTACTGCTTGAGTTTTGACCCAGTAAATTACTCTTGAGGTTTGATTCAAGCAATTAATTTGGTATTTTCCTGGACTAACAAAGGAATCTCGAAATACTACCTCGTTTCTGAATTGGCAAGCCAAAACCTATCCAAACAAGAAATAAGGAGCAAATAAACAATAAAGCGGAAATTGGGAAATTAGCGGAAAATCTTCAACCCTAAGTACACTTAAAATAGGGTGACCGAAATTAAAACGAAATTCAGGACAACGAGGGAAAACCCATAAAAACTTTTCTTTTTCTTTATAATATTGTTTGTTTTGATATTTAATTATGGACAGACACACTTTCACATTTATTTATAAGTCATTACATAATTTGTCTGTCTATCTTTCTGCCTTCACCTTTAGTATATTATAGCCATACATACAACATACTCAGGTTTCATCCCGGGAAAAGGCATAGGCAAATTTTATACCGGAAAATTTGATTTTCCTAGAAATTTTTTTAGAACTTAAATCCAAGCGAAATCCTTTTGTAGCATAATTAAATGTTTTTTTAAAAATATAATTTACGAAACACGTAGTACATAGCTACATGTAGTACGTAAGGTAACCTATCCGTGCGAAGTCGGGGCGGGTTTGGTTAGACATTTTGTATACTAACAGCACTGAACAATTTGTAAGATGGCCCAATATAATTATCCGTTATAATTGCTAAGTCATAATTTCTTAAATATGAATGCATGATTGTTAAATTAATGACCATCCACTGCTGACAATGTATTATATTCTATTTCCCTTTGGATTCAATTTCAGGCTTTCAAATGATATAATACCGCTCAAATTCGCCTACACAGCAATCATGTTGTGATCTAAAGCATGTGTTCTGCTTATAGGCTAAGAGATGAAGGATAAAAATATAAAGTTTATGCTTATTGTTACGTGGACAAACAGTAAGTTGTATGGACTACATGATATCCATACTCATATTATAAAATGCAAAAGTGTGTCTGTTTGTCTGTTTGTCTGCTACGCTTTCACGGCCCATCTGTTCAACTGATTTTGATGAAATTTGGTATAAAGGGTAGGTTACTTCCCGGGGAATGACATAGGCTACTTTTTTCCCGGAAAATTAAAGAGTTCCCGCGGGAACAAAAACCTTGCTCCACGCAGACGAACTAGTTATGAATAAATCCTTTAATATTCCAAAATAAAATGTAATAAATTAGTATAGATCATAAGCTATCCCCATCCCAAACAGCCAAATTGGTTCAGTCATTGTGGCGTGAAAGAGTATCCAGACTTACAAACATTCAAAATTTCACATTTATGATCTTAAATTACTTTTCAAAACTAAGAAAATTCATTCAATCACCGAATTTGAACTGTACGGTTGGACTGTGGCCCGTCCAAGTTGTATAACGTGACTCTGTCTCTCACACTACACGTATAACATCCAACTAGCGATGTGCCGAGTACGGCTTGACTCGAGTCAGACTCGATTCCTGCTATGGACTCGCATACTCGAGTACCAATTTATTTTGACTCGAGTACGCCGGACTCGATTCCGGTACTCGAGTCAAGACCGCTGACTCGATTCTATTATGCGAGTCCTACTCGAGTCTAGTATTCGAGTCCAATTAGTGACTCGAGTCTAGTATTCGAGTCCAAGTGACTCGAGTCTAGTATTCGAGTCCAACTGACTCGAGTCTAGTATTCGAGTCCAAGTGACTCGAGTCTAGTATTCGAGTCCAACTGACTCGAGTCTAGTATTCGAGTTAGGTTTACTCGCTTGACGCTTGTACTCAATCTCTGTTTACCTAAGCAATGAAGTGACGCCCTTTGACCGCCGAACCGCTATTCGCGGATTCGGTGGATCTGCGGACGGTCACGTGGGTGGTTCCGAATTGCACGGCGGGTCGCGCAATTATAATATGAGACTTTTGAGATAGCTTTTAGAACGCCACTTTCCTAAAGCTTATTTGATTCGTCTAGATGACGTGATGTTTGTACTGAATAAATAACTTGACTATCTTTTTAATAAGTAAAATGACTTGCAAAGTTAGTAACTAACTAAAAGAACAAATATCTGAAGTTCTTAAATAGCTTCTACAAATATTATCTTTTTGTTGTGTAATAAAACAAATAGAACTTGATCTCATTTATGGTTCCTATTTTTTGTAATGTTTATGAATATTTTCATTTAAAATGTTTGATTTATTAACGTTGTGTCATTACTCATTATGCTAAACCTGTGTATGATGTTTACTCCTTTTCGACTTTTCCTTTTTGTTCTGAAATCCGTAACGAGTTCTGGACTCGAATTTCCAGACTCGAGTCTGGGAATCGAGTCTAGGACTCGAGTCTGGGACTCGAGTCTGGGAATCGAGTCTGGGAATCGAGTCTCGGACTCGAGTCTGGGAATCGAGTCTAGGACTCGAGTCTAGATATCATTCGAATACCAAACGTAGAACTCGAGTACTGAGCTCGAATCGCGGAATCGAGTCATGATTCGAGTACCGTATAAAAAGACTCGAGTTGACTCGATTCTCCAAAACAGCGACTCGGCACATCACTAGTAAGTACTACTTTGTTGTGTAGTAGAGTAGGTAATATTATTTGGAAAAGTTTTGTGGCCCTGAAAAGGGCCTTTTGTTTATTTCTTGGTAGAAATAATATTATGTAGATGGCGATCACCGATGATAGCGAAGGTACACACTTAGGCCTTCTTCTCGGTCTTCTTGGGCAACAGGACGGCTTGTATGTTCGGCAGCACGCCACCCTGTGCGATAGTGACGCCGGAGAGAAGCTTGTTCAGTTCCTCGTCGTTGCGGATCGCCAATTGAAGATGCCTGGGAATGATCCTGGTCTTCTTGTTGTCACGTGCCGCGTTACCGGCCAACTCGAGCACTTCGGCGGCCAGGTACTCCATCACGGCCGCGAGGTAAACGGGCGCGCCGGCACCGACGCGCTCTGCGTAGTTGCCCTTCCTCAGCAGCCTGTGAATACGTCCGACGGGGAACTGTAGACCGGCACGGTTGGAGCGAGACTTGACCTTTCCCTTGACTTTGCCGCCTTTGCCACGACCGGACATTGTTGGTTGGGAGTTTTAAAACGATCAAACACGAGAATAATGCGCGTACGTAGCGTACACGCGAGCGGCGATATGGGAGAACTTTAAAAACACGGTACCGTCGGCGCCAGTATATATAGTCGAACCACGCTCCGTATTAAGGTGGGGATCGCGGCGAGACCAGCGGACACGTTTTGTTTAGCGAAAACGCGACGTTGCATGTTGGACTCGAAGATACACCGAAGCGGCAACGTCGCGTTTTAGAAAATTAAAGAAAATTATTTTATCTAATTTCAAAATAGAACACACACAGTACAGTACCACAAAGTATGTAGGTTTCTTTTTTTTTTCAGAGCCTCAGAACCTCAGAGGTTGCAGAAGCAAGTTCAAAATACATAGGTAAGTAGGTACTGACGTACTTTGGAATATTTTTTTTTTATTTCCTTAATGTCTCTAAATATCTATTACCTATAGGTAGGTACATGTTTAGGAACCTAGTGTTGTTTTTTTTTTTTTTTCAATGTAAAAGAGCTTGCATAGATAAAAATGCGACGTTGCATGGTGAGCTCGAGGTGTCAGCGATGCGGCAACGTCGCACGCATTTTTCGCAAAATTTGTACCTATTGTACCTACTTTATTATTTTCAAAAATCAGTGTCAATAGCTCCAATAATTATAGGTACCTAGGTAGCTAGTAAGTTTAATACCGATTACCGATCGATAGCGATCGCGATGTACTGAGTGAGCGAGTCGGGATCGGGTTCTTCCGGCGCGGCGGCGCGGCGGCGCGGCGGCGGGCGTTCGTCTTGTTAGTGAATAGTGATCAGTGAATACCTATAATATGTAGGCCTAGATCTATATAATATTATTATAATAATCTATATAGGTGTTTATTATATACCTATTTATTATAATAAATTATATATTATATTATTATGTATGTGTAATGTGTGTATGTACCTACCTACCTATCTATGATAAATTGAAAAATTCGACGTAGGTAAGTAGTACTTGTTAATATTTTATGTATGTATTAGGTAGGTAGTAGGCATAGGTAGACGTACTGGTCTGGTAGGTGGTAGGGCAAGTAAGTAAATGAACGAACGAGACGTGCGTTTTCTTTTCATGTGTAGGTATAGGAAAGATATGTTAGCCCTGAAAAGGGCTTTTTATTGTTGCGGTTGTGAAGCCGCACGCAGAACTCGAACGCGCGCATCTTCGCGCCGGCGGCGGCGGCGGCGGCCGAGCGAGCGGTTCGCCGGAGGCAGGCGGCAGGCGGCAGCCGATAGTGAAGCTTGGCTTACTTTTTGGCGGCGGCTGCCTTCTTGGCGGCGGGCTTCGACTTGGGCGCGGCCTTCTTCGGTTTCGGCGCCTTGGGCTTCTTCGTCGGCGGCTTGGCGGTCTTCTTCGCCTTGGAGGCGGCGCCCTTGGCCTTGGCCGGGGACGCGGGGGCGGAGGCCTTCTTCGCGACGGCGGGCTTCTTCCTCTTGGCAGCGGCGGCCTTCTTGTCGCGCGCGGTGGCGGCGGCGGTCTTCGCCTTGGAGGGCGACGAGGCGGCCGCGGCGGCCGCTTTCTTCTTGGCGGCGGCGGCGGCGGTCGCGGGGGCGGCCTTCTTGGCGCGCGCGGTGGCGGCGGACGCGGCGGCGCCCTTGCCGCCGGCGGGCTTCTTGGACGCGGCCGACTTGGACTCGAGCTTGAACGAGCCGGAGGCGCCCTTGCCCTTGGTCTGGATGAGCGCGCCGGACTCGACGGCGCTCTTGAGGTACTTCCTGATGAAAGGCGCCATCTTCTCCGCGTCGACCTTGTACTGGGCGGCGATGTACTTCTTGATCGCCTGCAGCGACGAGCCGCTCCTCTCCTTGAGCTCCTTGATGGCGCTGTTCACCATCTCGGACGTCTTCGGGTGGGTGGGCTTCGCTTTCGGCTTCTTGGCGGCGGCGCCGCCGGCGTCCGCGGACGCCTTGGGCTTCTTCGCGGGCGTCGCCGGGGCCGGGGCTTCGGATGCGACTGCGGTGTCGGACATATTGTTTGATTATATTTTGACGATGCACACACTTTAAAACACTGAGAGCACGCGAATTGCTTCGTTTCTTTTTTGAAAAGCAGTCAGGGTCTTCTCGTTTGGCCCGTGAGGGCCAAGCGGGGGTACGGGCGTCGAGGCTGGGCCTCCTTACCCGGGCGGGGCGCGGGGCAACTCTGTGCCCCGGTGAATGTCTTTTAGCCGAGTCGAAACTCGGCTAGGGCCTGCCTTGTAGGCTACTGGCCCCTGGGTCGGGTGTCATTTCCGGGGTGGGGTCCGCACTGCGGGTGACGTCATCACCGCCGCGTGCAGGACCCATGTCTCGTCCAGGTGTCTCGGCGCTGCGGGCAATGGGGTCGCTCTCGCGCGCCGAGATGGTGTCCAATCCGATGGACTCTGCGTCGCGGGCGATAGGGTCGCCGCTGCGCGCAGAGTCGGTGTCAAATCCGGTGAATGTCGCGTCGTCGTCGTCGCTACGGTCGCCTGCGTGCCGCGCAGGTGATGGCGATCGTAGGAGCTCACGGGGTAGTGGACGCCCGGTCGGAGGTCGGGTGGTCGGCGGTGCGATCCCGTGGAGGTGTTCGTACGGTCCGTTGTCCGCGCGCGCAAACATGCGCCGCGCGAGTGTACGGACGTACCCCTCCACGGTGGGCGTCTTGAGGTCGCGATGAATGACGTCATTCCGCACGTACCTCGGAGCTCCCACGATTTGGCGCAGGCACTTGTTCTGCCGGACTTGTAGGCGGCTCCTCTGGTATGCTGAACACAGCGCATACCAGGCGGGGGCCGCGTACGTCAGCCGCGAGCGGACATAGGCTCCGTAGATCCGGAGCTTGGTCTTCGATGAGAGGCTTGAGGTGAGGACCTGGTGCAGCATCGACGCGGCAGCCGTGGCGTGGTTCACAACATGATCAATCATGGGAACCATGGCCAGGCGGCAGTCAGGGTCTTCTCGTTTGGCCCGTGAGGGCCAAGCGGGGGTACGGGCGTCGAGGCTGGGCCTCCTTACCCGGGCGGGGCGCGGGGCAATACTGTGCCCCGGTGAATGGCTTTAAGCCGGTAAATAACGGCTTGGGCCTGCCTAGAAAGGCTACGGGCCCTTAAGTTTGGTGCTGTGGGAGGTCCGCACTGCGGGTGACGTCATCACCGCCGCGTGGGGGGGACCTGTGTTGCCTTGTTAGGCATGAAGGCGCGTGAGCACCGTCATGCCTGCTATGAGGGCCTGTGTTGCACCCTGGCCCTGCAGGTACGCTGTCAGTCCGGTCGTGAGTGCCTCGATCACGGCCCGGACTAAAGCCACGATGTCCGGGTCGGTCCGCGCTTCTCGCTGGGCCGGTTGGCTTGTAGGGTGGGCGTTGTCGGAGGTTGGGGGTTGTGTGGTGGGTCGGCCGGCCGGGCGTGCGGCTGCGGCCGGGCGGGAGGGCGGTGCGTCTGCTTGCGTCGGGCTTGGTGAAGCCTGACGTGTGCGAGCAGCTGGTGGGGCGGTTGGCAGGCGAGTGGGTGGCGCTTGGCGTGTGGCTTCGGCTGGCGGTCGTCTGCCGGTGGCGGGTTCCGACGTTTGTTGCGGAGTTGAGGCCGCCGCCGGTGCAGTACGGCGCGAGCGAGGCGCGCGGTTGCGGCGGCGTCTTCTCGCTCGCACAGGTTGGCCTCGGACCGTCGGTGGGTTTGCGGCCGCTGCCAGAGTAGTACTCTCGGCGGCCGAGTATTGCGTGGCACGTGGCGCCGACGCATGTCGCGAGTCGGTCGTCAGCGACGGTGCGACAATGGGCGGCTGCGTTGTAGTTGGCGGAGCAGTGGTTGATGCGGTTGAGGGAGCGGCGGAAGTTGCGGGGCCTGTGGCCGTGTCCCGCTGCTGTTGCTTGGTGGGTGCGCGAGGCGGTGGCGGCGGCAAGTTGATGCCTCGCTTTCTCGCCTCGCGTTTGAAGTGGATGCAACGGCGGTCGTTCGCCGAGTGTTTTTGCCCACAGTTGGCACATGTGGGCTCGGCATCTCGGGGGCGTGGGCAGTCTCTCACGCTGTGTTCGCCGGCGCAGCGGACACAGCGGAAAGATCGGTGACAGTTGGCCGAATTATGGCCATAAATCTGGCAACGGTGGCATTGGGGCGGTTTTGATCCTCCACGCCACGCCTCCACAGTGATTTGCGGCATGTGCAGGATTTCGTTAACTTGGTAGAGTTGGCGCAATTCCTCTTTCGTCATGTGCGCCAACCGCACAAAATAGGTGCAGCCATGTCGTCCTCTGGGTGGTGGGATGGCGCGCGCCGCCTCGGCCGGGTAGCCGAGTTCGCGCAGCGCGGCAACCAGCTCGTCCACTGGGGTCTCGACAGGGAGGCCACGGATGGCAACCTTGACGGGTATTTCGGAGGCCGGGCTGTAACAGTACCATGATATGGCGCTGTCTTTTGCGGCGGCGTCTGTTAGATACCGCTGCACGGCCCGGAATTCGTCGGCGTCTTTTGGGAGAAAGCGTACCCCGCGTCCCAACGGCTTCGCGTTCGGTAGACGTCCGAGCACTCGGGAGAGCGCCTGGAAGTGCCTCGACCAGTTAGGGAGGCACTCCGCTACGAGTGGCGGGTAACCGGAGCGCGGCGTCGGCTGCGCAGGGTCTGCGGTGGCAGTAGGAGAGGTGGTCGGCGCGGCTGGCGCGGGCGGTGGCGAGCGGCGCGGTGAGGGCGGTGCGGCGGCGGCCTCGGCATACGAGGTGCTCGGCTGAGGCGACGACATTTGCGCGTCGCGGTTTGTTGGCGAGGCAAGGTCTGCATAACTGGTCGAATCTTTCGACCAGCTAGCCGACTCTCGCGTTTGAGCAGGCGTCGGTGTATTGCGACGCGCGGCGACAGGGGTGTGCGGTCGGACAGCGGCCTCCATATATGGGTGAGTCTCGATGCGGGGGGGTGGGGGGTGTGGCTCCTGTAGTAGGGAGCGCCTTCTCGGTAGTGGTATCTATAGATTATACCGTATCTCAAGTCTATAGTTTTGTGTTGAGCAATTTATGATTGTTTAGTTCTAAATTCAATAATAGATGGCACTGCTCGTAATTAAATCTCGCTATCTGGTAATGTTCTGTACAAGATGAGACTAACTAATATTTTCCAGTAATACCTACAGTTCAGTAATGTGTTGGTGTTTTATTTATTCATGTGTGGTCCCATAAATTTATTATTTAAAATGGTCATCTATTCAAATTACTTAAATTGCACATTTTTCAACGTCGATAAAATAAAAACGTGATGACTGATATAAATAATTGATAATCAATTACGGTATCTTAAAACTCGGTATATTGTACAAACTCTTGCTTGGGTCATAGAAATAGAAAATTATTTATCAGGCTTATTATTAGGGGATTACACTGTAATTGCATAGAGATAAAAAAATAGGGTAGGACTGAAAACAATACAGCTGTTAGTGATTAGCGGGTGTTAGCAGGAACGGATGAGTGAGGCGGCATAAAAGAAGCGCAGTGATTGGCTCACGCCACGAAGCAACTCGTTTACGCACTACGAGTTGTGAGAATTCGCTATGTCATTTATCGAGCTCTTTTAGACTTTAATTACCATTAATCGCCTAACATTGAACCAGTAAACTTCAAAGTGCTCAGTTGAGAAATGAAGAACCTTGGAAGAATAAAATCTCCTAGTAAATGTGAATACTTATCTACAAAAAATATCTAGAAAATTCCTGTGAAGACGAGTTTGCTAGTTTAAAGAAGTCATAGCCGAATAATGCAAGCAAGTGCTACTAAAATGGAAACTAAAACTAAGCAGGCAGGCAAGATCACGTCTCAAGAGGGCCATAAGGATCCTTCAGAAACTGTTAGCAAGCACAAAAAAGCGCGACTTCGCATACAATTAGCTGAAATGGCGGCAATAAACGACCTAATAATACTCAATGATGAAAAGCAAGAACTTGAGAGAAAAAAACTAGAAATCGAAGCCAAAATGACGCGTGTGAAGCAGCGCCTAGTCGACAGAATAGAAGAGATTACGCGGGAATTTGAAATCGATGGACTTGGATCGACAAGAAACGGTACAGAAGCGACGGGCGCTGTTGAAACTTCGAAGGGCGGAGAAAACGAGGAGACAAATAGATATGCAGACGAGAGCGTCAGAAAAGTTGACGAGTTCGTGAATATGTGCCACAATAGTGAAGCCGAAGGAACGTCCATTATTGATATCACCAAGTTATTAACCAAGCCTCAGGCTCAGGCAAATCAAAGCAAATGCGTAGAAAAATGTGAACCAGTGGCAAAGAAGAGAGAAGTTTCATCCGGTTTAATCAAAGAGAGATTATTTTCTTTAATCCAAAAGCTGCCAGAACCAGGGTCATCGCTTACCCAACTTAAGCAATTTACCGCCACACTCCAAGCCAACCTCATCTGTATAATGACTTTCTACGGCCGTGAAAGCTTGAATTCGCCGACCCTCATGAAATACGTCTGTGCGAAGCTCGACCCTTATACACTTTCACGTTGGTGTGAATACGCTGCCGAACACGTAAAAGACGACGAGCCAGTTATACTGACCATGTTAGTTTTTCTTACTCGAAAATTGGATATCGGTTTTCAGTATTTGTCCCCGTACATTGAAGAGGAAGAAGAAGGGAGTGAAATAAATGAATTGTGTTCGGCATGTTATTTTGCTGTTTTGTAAATCTTTAAGGTAAGTAGGTATATTAGCTAAATAAAACTGATTTTTATTTAAGGAACTTTTTATACATCAATACGTCACATAATAATTAATTGGTGGGTTTTATATTGTTACTGTTTAGGCATCTTCTCTTTATGATTTGTAGGTACTCATTTTCTATAATATATTTCTGTACTATTTATAATAATAATGCACTGAATGTAACTCTCAATCTATGGAAATAAATGATTTGATTCAAACTCAAATGTTTTTATTCAAATACACTGTTATAAGAGCTTTTAAATCGTCGCCTCGAGTGAATCTACCACTTGTTCGGAATGACATCCGATTGGTTGATATTATACAGAAATTATTGATAAATTATACAAAGACCCACGCGAATATTTGTCTAAAAACCCGTCAATAAACTGCCATGCAGTTTGACGGAATGATATAGAATAGTTTGTACTGTTTATTAGGGTTGGCAAAATGCCAGGCCTATCATTTATCGTAATTTATAAAAAAAAGGGAAACTGTAAGGATGCATCATACGTTTTATACCTATGTCATCACTCATGTGTTCAAGTAGCGCAAATAAATAAAGTAGGACAGTGTATACGTGTGCATATGTCACCTTAGGATTGCAAAAACCAACTACCGAAATTGTAAACTGTCGACAGATTACAATTTAACGCATTATTTTTCGGTACATTTTAATCTGTTAGGTATATTGACCCGATAAAACCTAACGATCATTTATGTCGAACCCTAACCTAACCTACAAGAAAGAGACAAGAAAACGCAAATACAATGAATATTTCAAAAATTGACACTCAGAACATTGAACGGTTCACAATCTGTCGACACTACAATTTCGCTAGTTAGATTACAATCTACACATGGTCGAAAGTCCCAGAGCTGCAAGACCTTACTTATTTTCTAAGTCACAAAATGTGGGTAATATAGTAGATTTGGTACGTAGATTGGGCGACCGCCAATATATAGTTATAATAGACTTATATAATATTTACTACCATAATATATGCAATATGTGTCAGTACAAACACCGTTCCACCCTTTTATTTTTTAAATAATTTGAGTTGATAGAAGTTTAAGTAAACTACACGAAAAATGTATCGAAGTTTCTAGTGTTTGAGAAATTATCCATAAACTACACGAACGAACTTCGTTTCGCGATCCGCATTAAAAAGGATTTTTTTCAGAATTGCGAAAGTGTGTCTGTCTGCTACGCTTTCACCATCTGTTCTACCGATTTTCATGAAATTTTGTACAGGGATAGTTTATAATTATCACGGGGAAGGACATAGGCTACTTTTTATCCCAGAAAATTAAAGAGTTCCCCCGGAAATTAAAAAACTTAAACAATGCGGACGAAGTAGCGGGCAGCATCTAGTAATTAATAAGGAAAAATGGTTTTATTATGTTTTCTGTTTCGTTTATATGGCTGTTTGATTTCTTATAAGCAAATTTGATTTATTCACTTGTTTATTTTGTCTTTCATTACTCACCTGAGATCCACCCTATTTAAGTTTTTAATAAAGGCCTCTTTACATTAGGTTTGAACTTAACAACCTAGCCTAGCTAACCATGATTCTAACTAAGGGCAGTTAGAATCATGCCCTAAAAAGTTATTTGTATACCTAGGACAAGCTAATGCCCGCAACTTTGTCCGCGTGGATCGAGGTTTTTTTGATTCCCGCGGGAACTCTTTAATTTTCCGGATAAAAAGTAGCATATGTGTTATTCCAGATTATAATCTATCTCTGTGCCAAATTTCATCCAGATTCGTTTATCAGTTCTGGCGTGATTGAGTAACAAACATACATCCATGTATAGACGTATAGATTTTTAAGACAGATAATGTGATTGTATGTCTGGGATGAAAATAATAACTAGCAACTGTTCAAAGATGATATTGCTGCAATATACTAGTTTATTTAAAGTTATTTTTTAATGCCAGACATACACAATCACATAATATTATCCGGCTTGAAAATCCTATATAGTATAGATTTTATATTTGTTTGTAACAGCTCAAATAAAACTGAATATACATGTCTTTTTAAAGATTTTTATTGAAATAATCAACCAAAATTAAATCAAAATACTGATATAGGTAACACGTTTGACATAATTGTTAATTAAGTAAAATGGTAAAAAATAGCCTACTAAAAAATCAATTTTTAATGATTATTTTTACACATGCTTCATATTTAAATTAATCACAATTCACTATTAGTGTCATACTATTTACAGAAATATTTACTATTATAATATACTATTTACATATGAAATTGCCCCTGCCCTCGTGTACGGGTACCAATATCGAAAACCTGAGTTCACTTTGTGATGAAGGAAGTCTAACATCGTCAGAATTAGTGGTTTACCGTTCTTTGCGTATTGTGCAGCGTAATCACACCAGCTTGATAGTATATAGGGTTCCAGCTTCGAACATACCGCTCTCATGATAGAAGGTGAATGCATAAAACGAGGGTCTACGATCTTTAGATTCTCAACATACACTTCAAGACTGGAGGTGAAATGTTTCAGTTGGAGTATCGAATGGCCAGGTCGTCGATGACTTTTGAGTTGGTCGAGTGCTGTGACTTGATACATTTTTCTATGTACTGCGTTCTGTAACTCCTCTTTTAGTTCGCACCGTGTGTTAGTCGTTGGATTCACATTCGAAGGTTGTTTCGCCGTGTTGGCAAGTGGCTTTGATGTCTTTTGTTTACCTCTACCGTTTTTATTTTCTGTCACTGTATTTATACTATTTGCTTTCCGAGGTAATGTTGATACTCTGTTTCTGGGGTTGGCAAGTGGCGGTCTTCCGTGTTTATTTGCTGGCACTGTATTTAGATTTGCTGTTCGGGGTATTGATGCTAAACTGTTTGTGATGTTGGCAAGTGGCACTGGCGTCCTGAGCAAAGGACGAATTTCATTTGTTGGCTGTGGGAATCCTGTGTCGGCTAGTGGCACTGGCTTCTTCCAACGCGTTCTTTCTACATTAATTGCAGGCTTGTTTTTTATTGGCAATGTAGCTTTGGCGGCCAGTGGCTCTGGCTTGATAAATTGTGGCGGGCCAGCGATTTCTTCCGTTTCTTCCGTTGTCAAACTGGTGATTACCTCGTCGGCGTGTGGCTCCGATTTGATAAATATCGGCGGTGGTCCATGTATTTCTTTATTTTCGGTCATGACAGGCATAAATTCCGTTTTCAAGCTAGTGATTTTTTCGTCGGCAAACGGCTCTGGCTGTGTAATTAAAAATGTCGGTATTTCTACGTCTAGTGGCTCCGACTTCACTGTCACCGACGGCGTAGCATTTTGTACCCGGTTCTCAGTATCGGACATTCGTTGCACTCGCGATGTTTCAAACTCGAAAACTTCTTTCTTTATGTGATTTAACTTTAAACGTTTCGCTGGTACTTCAAATTCTGTCTCCGGTGAGGGTTGTTTCCTGACTCTCTTGCATTGGCTTCTTATGCTAGTCGTATTCATCACTTCCGGATTACTTCCAGTTAAAGAATCCATTGTTTATAACAGGTCTTTAAAACAGGAGCTACTTTGTAAAGCACACTTTTTGTTTCGGAGCTTCTTTTTCACTTTTGCATAAACCGTTTATTTAAAAAGTTCACAACGCGAGCGGTAGTTATCGAGTAAAATGCACACGCAGCGCGTCCGTTTATATAATACCTAGCGAACTCTCGCGCCTTATCGTGACACGACCAGTCATTGTGGCGGCGTAAGCCAATCACGTCGTTCCGTATTAGTTACGCCCTCGTCAAGGTCGAGTCTTAGCAGTACGACAAGTTTGCAGATTTTTTAAAAAAAATGTCGTACTGCGCTCTGAAATGGTGTCATAACTCATAATTCATCGCTTAACCATCAAAAACATCTTTTTTAGACGCAATTTGTATCGAAGAAACATTAATTGGATGTTTATACTAGGCCTACGTTCCGAGCGGAAATTTGTAAGAAACTTAGAAGTGCGATGCTCGCATTTATAACATTTAGAAAAAAAAATTACAAGTAGGTACATCAATTTGTAGATAGGTACATAATAAAGTAAAGATAAATAATTGCATTCATTGAATCCATAACGCGCGATATCGAGACAACCGTATCGTTTTTATGACTACCCACCAACATGTAAGAAATTAAGTTGTGTAACTTGTAATGAACTTAATTATTGTATTCTATTTGTATCAAGCTTTACCTATTACTATGTTGGATTCGGGAGACTAAGCTAGACTTTTTTTGTACGTGTAGTTAATAATAACCGTAGTTTTCTACCCGCTGCAAATTGTCGTCTGAAATTGACTAGTTTCAGGTGGCAGCAACAGGCATTTAAACTCGCATTTACAATGCAGGTTAATTATGAAAAATAGATAACTTGTCATCGCAGTCGAGCCATGATGATCGAGCCATCGATGCCAACCACTTGAGTCTAGAGTCTAGACCAACGAGGTCGTGCAGTTACACTTTTTTTTTTTTTTTCAATATTGAAAAAAACTATTTTTTGTAGGTTCTTCTCAGACCTTCTGTTTGGAACCCTCGTAAATTTTATCGTCATCAATGTACCAGCTTTGAAAATTTTTACTAGATAATGCCCGCGACTTCGTCCGGGCATCTATATATATTTGATTTCGGGTTGTACCTATATATAGTATATATTTGACGACCTCCGTGGCGCAGTCTGTAGCGCTGTTGCCTTAACGTGCGGAGGTCCTGGGTTCGATCCCCGGCAGGGTCAAATTGGGAATTTATAATTACTGAATTTTCTTTGGTGGCTAGCTACCACCCTACCGGCAAAGCCGTGCCGCCAAGCGATTTAGCGTTCCGGTACGATGCCGTGTAGAAACCGAAGGGGTATATGTATAACTGCCATGGCCCTAACAGCCCGCCCCCCATCGATGCCCGCTACCATCTTAGACTGCATCATCACTTACCATCAGGTGAGATCGCAGTCAAGGGCTAGCTTGTAGTGGATTAAAAAAAAATATGCAAGGGGAAACTTCGTCCGCATTAGTGTAGATTATTATTAAAAGTAATTATAGTTAGTGACTGCCTCGTTGGTCTAGTGGTTAGCATATTGGACTGCGGCTGACGAGGTCCCGGGTTCGAGTCCCGGGTCGGGCCATATTAAGTATTGGGTTTTTCTTTAGTAAGTTGGCGGTGTTTCACCCCCGTGCCTCGGAGAGCACGTTAAGCAGTCGGTCCCGGTTATTATCACTAACATGATAATAGTCGTTAAAGCCCGCCAACCGGCATTGGAGCAGCGTGGTGGGTCTAAGCTCTAATTCCCGCTCTCCTATGAGAGTGGAGGCATGTGCCCAGCAGTGGGAGTGGTGGTGGTGGATAGTTAGTTAGATACTTTAAATTTTTACCCGCTTTTTATTAGCTTCAGACGTATGTATGTAGGACCGATGACAATTCAATATTTTGAACAGTTTGACCCGTTATCCTTACTATTATAATCAGGATTAGCGATTTTTTGTTTTCCTGAGACCTGGAGTGTCTGCGTCAAAAGCGTGTTTTTTAGTTTTTTTAAACTATTATTTTTTTTCTTTCGCAGGTATCACACACACAGCTGTGGTTCCGCTCGACCTGGTGAAGTGCCGGCTGCAAGTGGACCCCGAAAAGTACAGGAATGTGGTTAACGGGTTCCGCGTGTCCGTGCGGGAGGAGGGCATGCGCGGCCTGGCCAAGGGATGGGCGCCTACCTTTATTGGGTACTCCATGCAAGTGAGTTCCATGTGACTAATATACCCTTGCGGATGTGTTGTGGTTGAGATGCTCCAAAACTGTTTTTCGGCTTCAATCTACCTACATTAGAGGAAAATCCATACTAATATTATAAATGCGAAAGTGTGTCTGTCTGACTGTTCAACCGATTTTGATGAAATTTTGTATGGGGATAGTTTTTATCCCGGGGAAGTATATAGGTTTTAATCCCGGAAAATTAAAGAGTTCCCGCGGGAATATAACATCTTAATCCACGCGGACGAATACGCGGGAATCATCTAGTATTAGATAAGCGAAAGTCAATGATCAGTCAGCAGATAGATGTCTGTTGCTGTCCCGGTTGCAGTATATTACCCCTAGTAATTGAATTTCAAGGTGTTAAAAAAATGTTGTAACTTGAACTTTGAAGTGAAAAAAACTTTTTTTTTCACCTCTCATGCTCTAAAAAGATGATGTATATCGACGTAGGAAAGCATATTTGCTGTAAGTAGACATATTGCAATTGTTCACCAGAGCCAAAAAACTTTATTAATTTCGGAAAAAAATTCATAGTGTCTGACCTATCCATGATAATGCTACCATTTTTGGAACATAGGTTTATTTAACTGCCAGTCACCATTTGCAATGTAAACTTTTTATCCAAAGTTACTATAAGTACGTGTTTGGCTAGTTACAGCAAACAGTTTTTTAAATCACATACCTTGAAAACGCTGTAACTAAGGAAGAAAAATGTACGCGTAGATGGAAATATAATATTTACAGGCGGTAAATATGCTGTATGCAGTAAATTTATTTATTTGGGTACTGCAATTCAAGATGTAAGATTTAATTTATAATTATGATTAGATCTAGAAATGCAGTGGGTCAGTTGGTAAATGGTAAATAAAAATTATGGTCTTTTAAATTGTTAAAACAAAATTTGAAACTCTAATTATACCTACTGCCAGAACTTCGTTTCAACAATACAATGCATTAAAAAGTATTTTTCTCTTATATATAAGAGATAAAACATAAAAAAATATACAAAATAAAAACTAAGGCCCTAAAACTAGTTAGGAACGCAAGATGTAAATAAAAACATTGTATCCAATCCAAAAATATTTATTTAAAAGTAAAAAACAGAAACTTGTTGCAATTTGCCTTATTTTAGAACGAAAGATGTAACAAAATACAATTATAATTGAAACTTAACATAAAGACATTGTGTCCAATCAAAAACATATTTAAGGAAAAGTAAATAAACCAATGATATTAAAATTATGCTATCGCGAATCATTCACATATTTTTTTTAGTCATCTTCATCGGTTTCAGGTAAACAGTCATTTGTTTTACAGCTGTACTTAAAACCTAAATATTCTTTGGCGTACATATTTGGAATCACTTTTTTCTCCACCAAAATTAAGTCATTATGTATTTGTTGGGATAGAGTCGAATATAAATTTGATTTCGGCATTGCACTATTGAGGCTGCTCAATTGAACTTCAATTGTTTCCGTTTGGTTACATTGAGTTTTTACCAAACATTTGGTTTACACCTTTTAAATGTCACATGCATCTTTGAAATATTAATGCTTTGGTTTTTCTTAAAAGTAATATTTGTTATTTCTTCAAATCCCATAAAATTTGTTCCTTCAAGTGTGGTTACTTTGTAAGGAAAGGGGTTCTTCCTGGCTATTCCTACAATAGTAGGCCATCAGATGGAGCCCATACTATTGTTTTCTTCACTGCTCGTTCTATCACAGAATGCATGCTATCTACAGTTAAATAATATACGTATGGCCAGGGATCAAGTAGTTCATCTGAATAACTTCAAGATTAACACACGTAGATAATGCAAAGCGAAACATAGATAAAACGGTCTTATTTTTGTTTAGTCCGGTATAACATAGTTATTACATACATAGTTACATACATAGTTGTTACATAGTTATGTACTAACATAGTTATTAGGAATTATATTGTTACTAACAATAATGGACCGTAAATGTTGTCTGTTTTTAAATAAATGAAATTGAAATTGAAATAAGGTCTTAACTTTAGCTTGAGAATCAACCTCCATTATTAACAGAATGTCGTACAAGGAATGAAGGGTGCGGGTGGAGCCGGTAGCGATGCGGTAACACCGTAACACCGACACAACTTCAAAATACTATAATGTTTTCAATGGCGTAACGGTAAAATAAAATGATAAATGATTTATCAAAATGCATTATCTCAAATTTCTAAAAAATCACAGGTTTTTAAAATGCATTATGTGGTGTGAGCTTTTAAAGCAAATACGTGATGACTTGCTGTAAATAACAAAAACTAAAAATGTAGGTTCCTTAAACTTGCTGTAAGTAAACGAATGTAAAAATCACACGCCGCAGGAAATGCTGTAAGTAGCGTTAAGTTTTTAAATGGGAAGAAGTAAGTATTTGTAAAGCAAAAAATGCAGTCTTTCTTGTGCTGTAAGTACAAAATGTCTAAAATGACTAGATTTTGGTCTACATACAGCATTTAATCTTGCTAAAAGAAATATAAGTACGGGCGTTTTCAACGGCGTATGTAATTTTTTTTTCATCGTAGAGACACAGGACCCCGTTCATTCGATGCGGCTTTTTTTTCTGATTCTAATGGTAGTAAAAAGTCACTTTAGGTATTTTGTCTACTTACAGCAAATATGCTTTCCTACGTCGATATGTACCTATAGCTTAGCGTAGGCGGACTAAAGTTAGCATTTAGCCTCTATGGACTAAAGTATTTTTTTTTACTTTTTGCCGTACTATCCTCATATTGTAGTATGCGTGATATCCTCATTCGGTTACTATTACTACTATGGTGAATGTCAATTTTGACGACCTCCGTGGCGCAGTGTGTAGCGCTGTTGCCTTAAAGTGCGGAGGTCTCGGGTTCGATCCCCGGCAGGGTTAATTTGGGAATTTATAATTTCTGAATTTTCCCTGGTCTGGTCTGGTGGGAGGCTTCGGCCGTGGCTAGTTACCACCCTACCGGCAAAGACGTGCCGCCAAGCGATTTAGCGTTCCGGTACGATGCCGTGTAGAAACCGAAGGGGTATGGGTTTAATATAACTGCCATGCCCCTAACAGGTTAGCCCGCTACCATCTTAGACTGCATGATCACTTACCATCAGGTGAGATCGCAGTCAAGGGCTAGCTTGTAGTGGAAAAAAAAAAAAGCTACCATCTACCTTATCTAATCCTACCATTATCCTACAGATGTATGTTTATACTACTGTATTTTTTTTATTTGTTCTTGTTATCGATACGGAGAAAAACAAAGTTGGTATTGCGGTTTGCCGCGAAATCATAGATTTTTTTGTTGTAATTTACAACATTTATTTAAATGGATGTTTTATAGATGATAATTAATCCATTTCAAATTTGGATGCACAATATTATGTACTACAAGGTGAAGGCAGATAAAGTGAAAGTGACTATTTGTTAATATCATCAAGTAAAAATAAAGATCTTACTCCTAATATGAAAAGGCAAAGAAATAATTAAAAATCGTTATTTATTTTATTTTCTCGCAATCTAAGTGCCATTCTAGTGCTAAAAGCCATTCTACTCGATAGTAACCTCGATTGTAAACATCTCGTATGAAATGGTTCATTTAAGTTCCTTGATGAACAATCATACTAATATTATAAATGCGAAAGTGTGTTTGTTTGTTGGTTGGTCCTTCAATCACGCCGCAATGGAGCAACGGATCGACGTGATTTTTACGTTTTTTTTTTAACGTATAGTTGAGGACCTGGAGAGTGACATAGACTACTTTTATCCCGGAAAAATAAGGAGTTCCCACGGGAATCAAAAAAACTTGAACCACGCGGACGAAGTCGCGGGCATCATACTTTAAATACACATATCACTTACTCATACTTATATATCTCATATACTTACATACATATATCTTTATTTAATAGGTAGTATATTTTGCTAACATGATCATTGACCGCGCAGGGTCTGTGCAAGTTCGATTTCTACGAGGTGTTCAAAGTGGGCTACTCGGGCATGCTGGACGAGGAGACGGCCTACACATACAGGACCTTCGTGTACCTCGCCGCCTCCGCCTCCGCTGAGTTCATCGCGGACATCGCGCTCTCGCCGCTAGAGGCCGCCAAGGTAACATCGCTTTTGACAACTTTTGGTTTTGACGCCGCTAGAGGCCGCCAAGGTAACATCGCTTTTGACGACTTTTGGTTTTGACGCCGCTAGAGATAGGCAAGGTTCGACGAACGTTTTTTTTTGTTTTTGACGACTTCCGTGGCGCAGTGTTTAGCGCTGTGTCTTAATGTGCGGAGATCCCGGGTTCGATCCCCGGCAGGGTCAATTTGAGAATTTATAATTTCTGAATTTTCCCTGCTCCGGCCTGGTCTTCGAGGCTTCGGCCGTTGCTAGTTACCATCCTACCGGCAAAGACGTGCCGCCAAGCGATTTAGCGTTCCGGTACGATGCCGTACAGAAACCGAAGGTTAGCCCGCTACAATCTTAGACTACATCATCACTTACCGTCAGGTGAGATCGTAGTCAAGGGCTAGTGTAGTGGAATATAAAAAAACTGTACGTAATATTGCCACCGCTGTACGTGACAATATACGTATCTTAATTACGTATTTATACTATTTGACTATTGTACGGGTTACTGTACAAGTTAGTAAATTGGACTTACTTATGCAAACAGGAACCAATCCACACACATGCCAAAAATGAGATAATTTTAAAATGCACCTTCTATCGACCCTGTAAAAATCAAAATGATCTGACAATTTTGACAGAATAAAACTTTTCTATGGCAAGGTACCACCCAAACATATAAATGTACCCATAATTTTGACATTTAAATGTCTTTTTCTCAAAACTAGCTTTGTGTGGGTTGTTTCCGTTTTGCGTAAGTAGGTCCAGGGGCAGGAGTAACTCTTGGCGAGCGAGGGGCAACTGGCGTGTTGCCCGTGGCTCGAACGCGCTATCGTTAAACTGCTGACGCCAGTGCTCGCTACATCACATAACATAACGTAGTTTTTAAGGTTTATATATGTCACCGTAAGATTGTAAAATCCGTTAGATTATAATCTAACGGTTTCTATCCCGCTAGATTATAAACTGTCGAAAGATTGTAAACCGTTCAATGTTCTGAGTATTAATTTATGAAATATTTATTGTTTTTACGTTTTCTTGTCTCTTTCTTGTACAGTTCGCGCGCGAGTTGAATGCAGAGTAAATTTAAGTGTCACCATACATTTACTCTGCATTCAACTCGCGCGCGAACTATAGGTTAGGTTAGGGTTTTACATGAATTAGGTTCTATCGGGTTAATATACCTAATATATTACAATTTACGGAAAAATAACGCGTTAAATTGTAAGCAGTATGTTACGGTTCACACGGTTACGGTTTTTTTTTTTTTTTTTTTTATGCTTTTAGGTCCGAATCCAAACGATGCCCGGCTTCGCGACCACATTGCGCGAGGCGTGGCCCAAGATGGTGCAGAACGAAGGGTACGGCACGTTCTATAAGGGGCTGGTGCCGCTGTGGGGCCGGCAGATCCCCTACACAATGATGAAGTTCGCCTGCTTCGAGAAGACCCTCGAACTTCTCTACCAGGTAAGTACAAGATGGGGCAGGCTGCGGAAACTAGAACAAGACGACCTCCGTGGCGCAGTGTGTAGCGCTGATGCCTTAACGTGCGGAGGTCCCGGGTTCGATCCCCGGCAGGGTCAATTTAGGAATTTATAATTTCTGAATTTTCCCTGGTCTGGCCTGGTGGGAGGCTTCGGCCGTGGCTAGTTACCACCCTACCGGCAAAGACGTGCCGCCAAGCGATTTAGCGTTCCGGTACGATGCCGTGTAGAAGCCGAAGGGGCGTAGGTTTAATATAACTTCCATGCCCTAACAGGTTAGCCCGCTACCATCTTAGCCTGCATCATCACTTACCATCAAGTGTGATCGCAGTCAAGGGCTAGCTTGTAGTGGATAAAAAAAAAGCATCTTGTTTCTAAAGAACTGTATCTAAGTTCAAGTTTCTGACTGAGCTTTTTGACGATTTTTCGTCTTCAGTGGACGTGAACTAATGAACTGCTCTTGTAAGGACCCAGCTACTTTTGATAGACTAAGAGATAGTTGCACTTTTGGTAACTATCGCCAGGAAGGCTGATTCAGTATTAGGTGGGTTTAGGGCTCTTCACTGATGACGATAGTGCAGGTCTGCCCGCATGCTGATGTGCCTTTCACTATATATGGCCGCTCAAAGACTCGTGTGGATTAAAAACTGTGTAATGGTTGCCAAAAATGAATCATAAGTATTCAAAATAACATATATTACCTTTGAGATCGCATGTGATGATACTAAAATTATACTAACATAAAATAGGAAAACTAAATTTGGCATAATTAAACAAGTGTAAGTGTGTGTAATAGGACAGCAAATAATTTTACGCCTCCATAATATTTATTAGCAATCATCTTGACCAATAATTGCTAATAATTATTTTAAGTTTGTAAGTTTATCACGTCTTTGATATCTAGTGAATGGTCCGATAAATAGCGTCAGTTTTTATACTGTTTACATATGTACTGCGCAATACTTAAATACTGTACAAGAATCAGCCTTTCTAGTTATGGTTCAGTTTGGTAACCATAACGTCTTTGAGCGGCCATATCTAGTGAAAGGCCCATCAGCATGCGGGCAGGGCAGACCTTCACTATCGTCATCAATGGAGAGCCTAGGACGCACCAAATACTAAATCCTATAATATTATGTCTACCGTATACTCGGGGAATTGCCATTTGAAGTCGCCATTTCAGCAGCTTGGGTACTATTTTATAGACCAAAGCACTAAATTTTTTTTATTTTTTTTAATAAAATTCATTTATTCCAAAAGATTACAGTACAATTACCAATTTAAAATACATAACATTCCTAAAAGTATCATTAGTAACCGACTTCAAAAAAAGGAGGAGGTTCTCAATTCGACTGTATGTTTTTTTTTTTGTATATTTGTTACGCGATTTCTCCGCCAATTATGAACCGATTTTGATAATTCTTTTTTTGTTTGGTAGGTCATACTTCAGAGGTGGTCCCATTTTAATTTGGTGAAGATCTGATGAATATCTCCGGAGATGGAGAACGGAACTCCTCAATGGATAAGAGTAAATTGCTCGCGATCAGTGTGATAGTTTTGTAAACAGTATGTTTTAACCATGCATAGCATATCTTTTTCTTTTTTAGGGTTCCATACCAAAATGGTAAAAATGGAACCCTTATGGTGCGACTTTCTTCGTCCGTCTGTCACAGTCGATTATTTCAGTATCTATTAAAGCTATTGACATGAAATTTGGAATAGTTGTATATAATAGTGGCCCAATATCATGGAAATCAAAAAAATTGAAAATTATTTTTAGTTTAATTAAAAAAGTGGGGAAAATCAGGGGTTTGAAATTTCAAAGTAGGATAACTATACCAAGTGGGGTATCATATGAAAGGACTTTGTACTTGACTTGTCTAAGTTAGACAAGTCGACGAGTAACGATTAAACGACGTTATTCTTAATAACGCTAAGTTTTTACTAGCGTTCTGGTTACACCCTGTATTTTACAACAGTGGGGCCACTAAAAATTGTGAAATAAAAAATTTTCAAAAAAAAAAAAAACCGACTTCAAAAACCACAAACACTAAAAAGTAAAAAATAATTTAATTTATTATGTATACAAGAGTTAATGTAGTTCTATCATAACATTTTTTGGAGTCGGTGCCAATGTGGAGTCACGTCAACAATAATGAAGAGTAGGTAGACGGTTCATGCGGCTAATTGGTACCGACTCCAAAAAATGTTATTACAGAACTACATTAACTCTTGTATACATAATAAATTAAATTTTTTTTTACTTTTTAGTGTTTGTGGTTTTTGAAGTCGGTTTTAATTTTTTTTTTGAAATTTTTTTATAATATATACAAGATTATAGTCCTCAGTAAGTAGTAGATAATTGAAATAAAACAGGCTGGGGTTTGAAAATAGATTGTAGTCTGCGTTATGGCTGACAAAAATTATATAGCTGATAATTGAATGTGTTGTAATGTTCCCCCCAGTATGTGGTACCGAAGCCCCGCGACCAGTGTTCTAAGGGCGAACAGCTGGTGGTGACGTTCGCGGCCGGATACATCGCCGGCGTGTTCTGCGCTATCGTCTCCCACCCGGCGGACACCGTCGTCTCCAAGCTGAACCAGGTACACACACACACACACACACACACACACACACACACACACACACACACACACACATACATACATACTCTCTTACTTACTTACCAATGTGGTGAATGTGGAGATACAACAATTAAATTACTCACACAAACACATAATTATGCATCACTAACGACAACGACCCACACACCGTCGCCTCCAAGCTGAACCAGGTTCACGTACTCACACACACAGCTACATATATATATATACATACATACATACTCACTCACTCACTCACCAATGGTTGAATGTGGAGATACAACAATCAAATTACTCACACAAACACATATGCATCACTGACGACAACGACCCACACACCGTCGTCTCCAAGCTGAATCAGGTTCACGTACTCACACACACACAGCTACATACTCACTCACTCACCAATGTGTTGAATGTGGAGATACAACAATCGAATTACTCACATAAACACATATACACCACTAACGACAGCTACCCACACACCATCAAACTGAATCAGGTACACGTACACACATATTATACATACATACTCACTCACTCACTCACCAATGTGTTGAATGTGGAGATACAACAATCGAATTACTCACATAAACACATATACACCACTAACGACAGCTACCCACACACCATCAAACTGAATCAGGTACACGTACACACATATTATACATACATACTCACTCACTCACTCACCAATGTGTTGAATGTGGAGATACAACAATCGAATTACTCACATAAACACATATACACCACTAACGACAGCTACCCACACACCATCAAACTGAATCAGGTACACGTACACACATATACATACATACATACATACTCACTCACTCCTGTTTTGTCACTGATGTTTGTCTGTAACACCATTTGTGAATAAATGTGTTTTCTTTCTTTCTTTCTTTCTTTCACTCACTCACTCACTCACTCACTCACTCACTCATCTTTGGTGTTCGCATTCTCTCCTTATTTCCTCCAATTGCTCTACTTAATTAAATCCAAATCCTCGGAGGCGGGGCGGCAGTCAAACACTTCCAAAACAACACAACACTACGTTACATTATAATAATATCGACTCTAGGTATCACCATCAACAGATGAAAAGCAACAGAGAAAGGGTTGTTTAGTCCATAGTTTGAGGCGATCTGGGATATTCCGAGGGGTTATGTGAACTCTGGGAGGGGAGGGGTTCTTTAATTCGTGCGTAGACTCAGAGGCAGATTATTTTAATCCGTGTGAAAGTACAGGATTTGGCAGACTCATGGCCATAAGAGGGAAATTCAGAGGAATTTAGTGGTCCGTGTGAAGAAGGTATAAAATCTGGGAAACTCGGAGGAGGAGGCGGTCGGTTTTTTTATATTATTACTAGATGATGCCTCTTGACTTGATGACTTTGATCGTGCGCATTAAAGTTCTTTGATTCCGGTGGGAACTCTTCAATTTTCCGGGGTAAGAAGTAGCCTATATCCTTTCCCAGAATGTAAACTATTTATGTAACAAATTTCATCAAAATCGGTTGATTAGTTGGGCCGTGGAAGCATAGCAAACAGACATACACACGCATTTATAATATTAGTATGGATTTGTTTTAATTCAATTTTGTTTTAATTTTAACATAAGTTTTAGTTCATGTGTGGCCAATTCATAAGATGTGAGAGACTGAGTGGGTGGGTGGGTGGGTTTCTCATAAGGAGGACTCTCTGCTCTCTCTCCTACCTTATCCAACACTTGTATCACATCTCTCTCTTTCCGACCCGATCTAACCCTTACAAAACACTTGTATCGCATCTCTCTCTGATTTCTCCCTTGTATGGAGGACTCTTTACTCTCTCTCTTACCTTATCCAACACTTGTATCACACTGTTTCTTGCTTGCTTGAGAGGATTGCTCTCTCTCCTATCTTATCGAACCCTTGTAGCACGGGTGTTTCTCATAAGGACTCTCTCTCTTTCTCTGCTCTCTGCTCTCTCTCTCTCTCTCTCTCTCTACGACCTGTTGTAAGGACAAAACGGCGACGGTGGGCTCCATCATCGGCAAGCTGGGCATGGCGGGCTTCTCATAAGGAGGACTCTCTGATCTCTCTCTCTCTCTCTCTCTCTCTCTCTCTCTCTCTCTCTCTCCGACCTGTTGTAACGCTTGCACCCCACGTGTTTCCAGGACAAAACGGCGACGGTGGGCTCCATCATCGGCAAGCTGGGCATGGCGGGCTTCTCATAAGGAGGACTCTCTGCTCTCTCTCTCTCTCTCTCTCTCTATCTCTCTCTCTCTCTCTCTCTCTCTCCGACCTGTTGTAACGCTTGCACCCCACGTGTTTCCAGGACAAAACGGCGACGGTGGGCTCCATCATCGGCAAGCTGGGCATGGCGGGCTTCTCATAAGGAGGACTCTCTGCTCTCTCTCTCTCTCTCTCTCTCTATCTCTCTCTCTCTCTCTCTCTCTCTCTCTCCGACCTGTTGTAACGCTTGCACCCCACGTGTTTCCAGGACAAAACGGCGACGGTGGGCTCCATCATCGGCAAGCTGGGCATGGCCGGAGTGTGGAAGGGGCTGATGACGATGTCAGGATCGTGATGATCGGAACACTCACCGCGCTGCAGTGGTTCATATACGACGCCGTCAAGGTTGGCTTGCAAAAGTGAAACTTAATTCTTTAGCCGCGTTGAGCACTTAAAAAAACTTTTTACCGTGACTGTCACCTCGCGTTGTTACGAAGACAAATATACTACTTTCGCAATTAAACTTTAATGCCACAGGCCCACTTGCATAAGGACTCTTAAATTGATTTTGTTAAATATTTTAATACAGTTACAGTATGTAACTAAACATTTACTTACATTTAGTCTGATTTAGCAAGCGTTTTCACTTTTATTTACACAATCGAGGGCCAATTCCTGACAGTTCAATGCACAGCGTAATTGGCCTGGTGGGAGGCTTCGGCCGTGGCTAGTTACCACCCTACCGGCAAAAAAATGCTGCCAAGCGCTTTAGCGTTTCAGTATGATGCCGTGTAGAAACAGGTTAGCCCGCTACCATCTTAGACTGCATCATCACTAAGTAGTGGATAAAAAAAAGTCTATGGTTAACACGCATTCATTCACACTCGGATCAGATTTCAGATTTGGATTCGGTTTCAGATTATATTTTATTATATTACTAGCTGATGCCAGCGACTTCGTCCGCGTGGATTGAGGTTGTTTGGTTCCCGCGGGAACTCTAACTCGTTTTTTCCGGAATAAAAAGTAGCCTATGCGTTATTCCAGACTATAATCGACCTGTGCCAAATTTCATCCAGATCCGTCCAGCCGTCGTTCTAGAGTTATAAAAGTGTTCGAACAAACCCGACTTTGTTTTATATTATTAATAAAGATACTTACTATTAAGAAATTTTCAATGATTATTATCAATAACCAATTGTTCCTACCGATATAATAAATCATGTGGACAAAACAACGTATGAGACCAACAAACCGTATTCAAAAACCACCCTTATCTCTTCGTAGACTAATACCATTTTCCCATGCACAGGTGTACCTGAGAATGCCGCGGCCGCCGCCTGCTGAAATGCCCGAGTCTATGCGGCTCAGGCTTGAAGCTGAGGCAGCTAAGTCTAAGTGAAATAATACAATTGCTTAGACTATAACATCGTATGGCGTTCGAGATTACAGCTGGAGACATACTAGCAACTACAACATAACGCTTTAGTGTGTTTCCGGCCTTAAACTTTAACAACACGTTGAAAAATATTCTCAGACAAAAGGAGGAGGTATAAATATTGAGTATTAACATTTACGGATTAGATACAAAGTACGTACAAGTAGATATAACGATTCACAATTTCAGAAAACCACCGCTACATTTCTGCAAATTCAAGTCACACTAAAATTAAGCTTGTTTTTTAAGAATTATGCAGCAAAAATTATGATTTCATCAAATTAAATTAAATTATTAATTAATTAATTAATTATCGAAATAGCAAGAATTTTTATTCCAAGAAGAGAGATTAAAATCACTCTAAAATTATTAAGAATTATATTATATTTTCGAAATTATTAATTATTTATTTATTTATCAAAATAGCAATATTTTATATTCCAAGAATAGGGAAAAAGGGTTCTGTCTGCATATTTTATTATTCCTAATACAGTGAAGTTGTCAAATAAGCTCGATTTTTAACCTATTTCAAATGCTAACTGGTACAGTTTGGCTGCTAACTTCACTCACAAATTTAATACTGTTGAGTTGTGAATGAAGTTAGGTATTGGGGCTGATTCTGTTGTATACAATCTCTTAACTAAAATTAAAATGACAGCATTAAAAATATTCACTAACCATTTCATAATACTCTTTCATATACTGCGGAAAGGGACAGAACTAGATTTAAAGTTGAAATTTTAGAAATTGTGGGGATGTTCCGATATACACTGCGAACACTGAGGGGAGAAATTCGTTCCGTTATGGACTTACAGTACAGTACAATAGTACTGCCGTAGTATCCTAAAGAAAAATATGACGTCATAAATCGTCGCCATTTTGTACTGTGAGCACTGGCGTTTTCAAGGTAAGGTGCTCTTCCAGTATAACTAACTATAACCAGTATACTAAATACACACCTTACAGAGCTCGCAGTGTATATCGGAACATACCCACAATCTCTAAACTAAAATGACAGCATTCGAAATATTGCTAACCCTTTCATAATACTCCCTGTGGAAAGGGACAGAACTAGCTGATTTAAAGCTTAGAGATTATATAGCATTGGCTAAATTGACGTCAAAACATGTCTGTTATCATTTGAATAGTGTTAGTGCGTCAAGTATTCCCCTTGTAAAGTATAATATGTATCGTAGACCAAGTGATATTCCGTTATAGTGTGTAAATCATGTTTAATTTATTTGATTTTCCTAATCATACTAATATTATAAATGCGAAAGTCAGTTTGTTTGTTGGTTTGTTGGTTTGTTGGTTTGTTGGTTTGTTGGTTTGTTGGTTTGTCCTTCAATCACGCTGCAACGGAGCAACGGATCGACGTGATTTTTGGCATGGGTATAGTTGAGGACCTGGAGAGTGACATAGGCTACTTTTTATCCCGGAAAATTGAGGAGTTCCCGAGGGAATCAAAAAAAACTTATTCCACGCGGACGAAGTCGCGGGCATCAGCTAGTAAATTTATATTTTCTATTTTATTTTTATTTATTTATTTATCTCTTCTGTGTATTCTATGCATCGGTTGCTCTGTGCTCTGTATAGTCTGATAATAGTGATTGTACCAAAGGTCGTCTGCCTGAAAATAAATGATACAATAGATTAAAATATGTTAGTTATTTCAATACTTTTTTTTTATTCCCGTTTATCTGTGCCCTGATAATCCATACTTAATATGATAAATGCGTAAGCGTGTCTGTGTCTGCCGATTTTGATGAAATTTGATAAAAAACAAAGTCAAACACGCGGTCTAAGTGACAGAATATATCTCACCAAAGAAAGCTATTCTTCTGTTAATTCTATTCTATGCATCGTACATAACTTGTATGTCAATTCTATTTTTTTTATTATTATTCTCGTTTACAACATAAGTTTTTTTCATCTATGCCCTGATAATCCATACTATCCAGACTTCCATAGTTAATATTATAAATAAATACGGGCCATTTGTTCAACCGATTTTGATGAAATTTTATAGATAGATAAATACTTTATTGCACACAAGAAAGAATAATACAAACTAGTTATGCAAAGGCCAAAAGGTAATTTGCCTGAAAATACAACAATACAATATAATATAAAATATGTTAGTCGTTTAAATTCTATTGTTTATCATTATTCATTATTCCCTTCCCGTTTACACCACAGAAGTTTTTTCATCTATGCCCTGATAATTGCCGAATATACATATCTCACTAAAGGAAGCTTAAATTACAATATAATAAATACAATGGATAAAATATGTTAGTCTATGTTTATTTCTATACTAGATGATGCCCGCGACTTTGTCCGCGTGATGATGATTTTTTGATTCCCGCGGGAACTCTTATTGCATTTAAAGACCAGTCACGTATATTAAATACCGATTACATAATATATTGCTATACAATCTCAGTTGAATTTCATACCTTAACTATCACATAACAAGTGAGAAATCTAACTTATTTTACAATTATTATTTACTCTTTATTATTTATATAAGTCTTTAATTTTCCGGGATAAAAGTAGCCTATGTCCCTCCCCGGGATACTACTTATCCGCATACCCAATTTCATCAAAATCGGTTGATCAGATGGGCAGTGAAAGCGTAGCAGACAGACACAGATATATTAGTATGGACAGGTAACTTGTATGCCTGATGATTGTAGCAAAGGACTCGAACCCGGGACCTCTTCGGCTGCAGTCGAACAACCTGAGTCTAGACTATGGAGTGTAGAATAGGAGTGTTATAGTGGAAGACAAAAGTCTGCCCGCGAAATTCAAATTTAATTTGGATTTTCGCAATTTGTAAACTAATACGACAAAGCAGGCATAAGGCATTCAAATTGCGCCCCTAGGAATATCATCTTCACAGGTTTATATAAAAATCTTTACTTGAAAGTGCCCAGTTTAAGAGTTAATTGTGACTATAACTAATTTGTGAGTAACTCACGTCAAACTCATTATTTTGACTAATTTCTTAAACTGGGCTCTTTCGCGCGCCAAATATTATTAGTGTAGGTTTGAGAAATAAACAAGGGAAGAAAACATTCATTATTATAGTTTTTTTTTTTTTAATTTTCAATAATTAACTATTTTAGTCGAATTCATACCATATAAGGTTTTTTGAACTGTTATTTTCAGCAACCACTGGACACTTTTTCAACTTTTCTCCCATAAGAGATGTTACTCCTTCTATTGTACACTCCATAGTCTAGACTCTAGACCAACGAGGCAGTCAAAAACCATGCCACCATTAGAAAACACATGGAGATATCAGATATAACTATTATAATTTGCCAACTGCATCAGCGCAGCGCCATCTTGCGACGAATAGTAGTTAACAAGTTTTTGTAAGTATAAATTTACATTTATTTTACATTTATTTTCATTAGTATTTTAGTAACAGGGAGTCAGATTTTGCTCTTAAATTTAAATTATAATGGATTTTTTATTAAAATTATTGTAATTATTTATGTATAATTATTAATTAATGCCATAGTTATGGTGCTAAAATAGTGCCACCTAAAGACGATCCAATTTTTCTTTATGTTGGAATAAGGAGTGCAATTGTTTTGTATATAACTAGAAGGTGCCCGCGACTTCGTCCGCGTGTAATATTTGTTTGTAATGCCCACGGGAACTCCCTAATTTTTCGGGTTACTTAAAAAGTGAAAATATAACTTATAATTAATGGTATTTTTATAGCAAGCATTACGCTTTACTTTCACTTCGCTGTAAAGATTCATAAATAAATGTAAGCAAATTATTTCATAAAACCGACCTGTTTTTTTTCAAATGACTTTTATAGACTTGCTTCTGAATATACCAAATTGCTCCCTATCACTATGGAATAAGAACTATATTAATATACTATATAGGTAGAAGACGGCCCTTGAGGTAACAACAAATTACTTCAAAGCTGGTCCTATTGATGTTTCTTTGAAAAGTTGCCATGTTTCTTGGAAAAAACGTATTTACGTTAGTAGCGTTACGCATTATTTAAGGTTCATTATTGCATGGCGGCTAAGTATGGTACTTCTACCATAATTTTAAACTTGTAGCGAGCTTTTGACTACTTGCTAAAGTCCAGTTACTCGTTTGCATTTGCCGCGCGGTCGAATTACAAATTCATTATTATAAGTTCATGAAGTTCGCAACTGCCTCGTTGGTCTAATCTAGTGGTTAGCGAGTTTGTTAGCGGCCGACGAGGTTCCGGGTTCGAATCCCGGGTCGGGCCAGATGAAGTATTGGGTTTTTCTGACTAGACATTCTCAGTACTAGCGAAGTTGGCGGTGTTTCACAGTATATCGCCAACCCGCATTAGAGCAGCGTGGCCGTGGTGGGTCTAAGCTCTAATTAACTCTCTCCTATGAGAGTGGAGGTCTGTGCCCAGCAGTGGGACGTTACTGGGCTGTAGAAGTTCGCAAAGTATGTATTAAGTTATGAAAATGAGTTCATTTTGTGGTTGGTGTTTGTGCAATTTGTTATTATCTCCTTATACCAGTATATGAGGTATAAACATATGGGTAAATGCACTATTTTTTCTATGGGTAAATGTGAGTATAAATAGCTTATAAACTTTAAATTTTATTTTACGTATATCTGTGTCGTTCCTTTGCTGTTTTTTTTTTACCATCTCCATGGCGCAGTGTTAAGTGTTATCTCATAGTGCGGCGTTCCCGGGTTCGATCCCCGGCAGGGACAATTTGGGAATTTAAAATTACTTTGTTTACCGGCAAAGACGTGCCGCCAAGCGATTTAGCGTGCCGGTACGATGCCGTGTAGTGTGAGATCGCAGTCAGGGCTAACTACTAGTGGATAAAAAAAAACTAATAAGTTGCAAGACAGAGGAAACAAATTAATAGATATTTTAATAATTGGATTAATAGTAAGCAAGCGAGGCGAGTGGCAAGTGTACGTTATCGTGAGAATCAAGGTACAAATGATTCCTGAACCTGTGTTGTACCAAATCAAATCAAATCAAATCAAATATTTTTTATTCAAATAAACTTTTACAAGTACTTTTGAATCGTCAAGCGAATCTACCACTGGTTCGGAATGCCATTCCTACCGAGAAGAACCAGCAAGAAACTCGGTACCTTGATCTTTCTTGTTTCTTGAGAAAGATCTATATTGTTGCCTACTATTATTGCAAACACAAAGCAAGTGCTGAAATCTCAAAACTAATAAAACATTGAATTATTTTGTTATAAGTACGCCATCTAGTGACCAATAGTTGTCACCAAAAAGCACAGTCCTACAACTTGTGGACTCTAGGTATTGGATACTACAGTACGTGATAATCTTCATTTATTTCACTTTATTAAATAATCTTCATTTACCCCTTACACTCACCCATACAACACGTAATCCTAATCTATTTTAATACTAAGAACTATTATTTTTGTCTCTTACAATAATTTTATCTTTGTCATTTGTTTTCTTCTGATTTGTAAAACTGGAGGTAGGCGTTAACAGCACAGTTTTATACTAGTTCCTTAGTTTCTAAAAAAATCTATCTATCTATGTTTATGAGGAAATAAATAAATGAGCTTGCACATAATAAATAATGTCCTCCCGACCGAAATGTCTTAACTCTTAACTGCCACAGAAAATACCACTTTAACTAAGTATACTTGAATATGCGAGTAACATCCAGTGACCCATAAGTCAGTGTAATACTTGAAACGTAACGTACAATGTATTGTCTATTTATTGTAACCTATTTCTTATTTAAGAAAAGAGCAACTGCTGACTTTCTTGCCGGCTCTTCTCAGTAATAGTTTTCCGAACCGATGGTAGAGTATGTGAAATAAATAAATCATTTACATAATCGTAATAAACAAGAGCCAAACTAAAAACCACCTATTGTTGTCAAATTTTTGCAAGCTTTTATTGCACTCATTCTAACAAACGAACGCCGCGCGCGCTCGCCGTTCAAACAAATTTACTCTTTCAAACGTAAACGTAAAGGGACATCATAGGAGCGATAATCGCGCAACGAAATGGCACATTTCTTCAAAGCTGGCTCTATTGTTTTACGAAGTAGCCTGTTGTTTTGTTTCAAAAACGCCTTTAAACTGTTATGTTAAGGTTTATTATTGCATAGATAGACGATCCTTATCGCTTTCGGTTATATTCATTGAACTTGTAACGAGCTTTTTTAATTACCTGGTATTGTATATTTAGTTGCATATTTGCATTAGTCGCGCGCGGATCTCAACAGAGAGATAGTAATAAGTGCGCTAGTGAAGTTTGCTGCTACTCCATAAGTTTCTATGTTCTTCATAATATTATTAGAAACAGTTAGTTACATCAATAAAACTATGCTAATAATTAAATTTAATACTTTTGTGATCAGTGTTGTTGGCTTATAACTTACCTACTGGATATTGCATATTTAGTGTTCGCTAGTGAAGTTTGTTAACTATCACTAGGAAAGCTGATTCAGTTTTGGTGCGTGTAGGGCTATCTGGTGAGAATAGTGACATTAAAACACTAACATTAATAAAAATAGGTAAACTGACTTATTGAACAAGTGTAATATGTATAGGATTGCAATTAATAAGACGCCTTCATCGAAAATTTGTGAGGTTGTAGGGGGTAATCTTTGGATCTATTGAACCGATTTTGAAAATTCTGGTACTAATAGGAATTCATTTGTGAGTGTGTGAAAAATTATTAGGGAGTTCGCGGGCATCTGCTAGGGCATTTGCATATTATATCTCATAAAACGGTGTGTGCTAGCTCTGACACCATAGAATAATTAAACCGCCATATTGTGATCTTGGTATGCAGTAGTAAATGTAAGTACATAGATGATAAGCTTATATTAACGTTTTTAGTATCTAGTATTTTTTTAAATTATATTTTTATTATTATAATATATCTAATTTAAAATAGATTATAACCAAGAATGTTCGACGGTAGGTAACGCCATCTTGTGACGAGTAGTTAATTTTAAATGAATGCCTTGAGTTTTATTGTCTTATTTTATTAATTATTTAATATCATGAGGCCAGGACTTGTAAGTTGTGCTCATGAAAGTCGTTTACATGAGTAACTTACGTAAAAAGTAACGGCGGTAAAGCTTATGGGCTATAATTGTGATGACATGTGGGTATTATCTTGCATATATAATCCAGACTAATATTACAAATGCGAAAGTGTGTGTCTGTCTGCTACGCTTTCACGGCCCATTTGTTCTACCGATTTTGATGAAATTTGCTACTGTTTATCCCCGAAAATTCAAGAGCTCACGCGGGAATCAGAAGAAGAGAATTCGTTTGCCCCCAACTTAGACCTCGCGGTATCCCATAAGATAGTTTATTATTTGTAAGCACAAACGAATAAACTTTTACAGAGGGTCATCTATTGACTTCATCTTCAAGTTCTGTTAAAAATACTGAAGCTCATTAAAAATTATTTAATTTTATTTTAATAATTATCTAATTTTAGTATTCGTTGTTCAATATAATTCAAAAAATTGATCAAGTTTCAGGCTCAGCCTTTCAGAAAATTGAGAGTTCTGAGGTCTACTTTGGACGTTAGAAAATCTCCACTTTGAAAGCCCCCCATTTCGTCCCTCTATTCCTAATTATCTTTAAAATGATATACCACAACGCTATAAAAATATTTTACTTCGCATTCACTTCTATTATAAATAAACTAGTGGTTCGCCCCGAACTGAGACCTCGCGGCGCCATCTATTGACATCAATGTGAAGTTCTGTTATAATACATCTTATCTTACTAATATTATAAATGCGAAAGTTTGGATGTATGGATGTCTGGATGTATGGATGGATGTTTGTTACTCAATCACGCCCCAACTGCTGAACGGATCTGGATGAAATTTGGCACAGAGATAGATTATAGTCTGGAATAACACATAGGCTACTTTTTATCCCGGAAAATTAAAGAGTTCCCGCGGGAACCACAAAACCTCGATCCACGCGTACGAAGTCGCGGGCGTCAGCTAGTACTGAATAATTTCGTTTCCTTACAAATTCTAATTTTAGAAAATTGAGAGTTCTGAGGTCAACTTTGGACGTTAGAAAATCTCCACTTTGAAAGCCCCCCATTTCGTCAATTTTAGGGGAAAAATTAAAAAAAAAATATTTTTGAACTCTATTCCTAATTAGGTATCTTTAAATTGATATACCGCAACCCTATGTAACTCCATAAAAAATATTTTACTTCGCATTCGCTTCTATGAGAGCCCCCCTGAAATAAAGATTTTTATAACTTTTTAAGCCATATTCGGCTGGAGGCCATCGGTTTACATATTATATTTAAAGCTGAAGTAATTACGTTCAGTAATTCAGAAGTTATAAGGCTCTGACAGACGGACGGACGGACGGACAAGTGCAAATTCACTCAAGTAGACTTCAAATCAAATCAAATCAAATCAAATCATTTATTTGCCCAGATTGCGTAGGTACATTGGTGTTACATTGCTATGCTATGAACTACAATCTGCCATGTATTGGCATGCAAAATTTATCTAATAATAACAAATTCTTATTCTAAACATTATTTAAATCTTATTATCAATTATATTATAATATATTTAATTATTCTACACAATATTTAGTATATCAAATTATTTTATTAAAATTTATTGTAATGTATTTAAAACTGTAACTCTTATTAATGTTCTATCGTTTATTACTTAACCGTTTAAACTATTTATATATTTGTGTCTGTTAAATACTCCTTAATTGTATAATATCTTTTCTTCAGCAAAAATTCCTTAATTTTTTGTTTGAACGTTACGATATTTAGATTTCGGTCAGCCAATGATGGTGGTAGTTTATTATATAACTGAGGTGCCATATTAAAGAAACTATTACCATAAAATGATGTTGCATGCTGGGTAAAACACAGTTTATTCTTTCTGCGTTCATTATCAGAGTATCTAAACAGTTGATAATTTGTTTTAATGAATACTAGCACTTCATATATATATAAGCATGGACAGGTGAGTATTTTAAACTTATCGAAATATGGTTTACACGAATCAGTGGGGCTCAGATGGCATATGGCTCTTAAACATTTCTTCTGACATTTAAAAACTCTCTCCTTGTCAGTTGAATTTCCCCAAAATATGATTCCGTATCTAATATTAGCTGTCACATATGCGTTGAAAGCTATTAACACTGCCGACTGGTTTACAACTTTAGAGAGCATGTACAGTGCAAAAGAGAAAGAACTTCAAAGACCTTCGCTTCGATCAGTCAATAAAGAGGACAGATTGTTTGTCTTTTAAGGTAGTCTCGCAATAACCATTTTTATGATTATCAAATTTTACAAAGCTTTATTTTCGAAAGTGGTTTTACTGACATAGTATTAATCCCTATCAAAATAAAATTGTTGGTCAAGTATTTAATATAGACCTAATTATATATCTTAGAAGAAAATATTATCATGGAAATAAAGTAAGCAACAGAAATAGACGCACTCTTAGACCACTAACTAAAGATAAAATAAACAATAATTATTAGACAATATAGTTGTGAGGCCGGCGATCTCCGCTTGCTATCTCTATTTGACACATGATCGGGTGCAAGCGCGATAGAGGCAATAAGGCGCTAACAAATCTAGGTATACCTATACTACAATATTGCTATCTCTATTTGACATGATCGGGTGTAAGCGCGATGGCAATATGAGCATAATTTTTTTTTATTCCCACAGGCACTCCTTAATTTTCCGGGATAAAGAGTAGCCTTTATCACTCACCAGGTCCTCAACTATACCCATGCAAAAATCACGTTGATCCGCGGATTGCTTTGATTGATTCTTTTTTTGATTGCTCTGTTTGTTTGCGGCTTGATTGAATGCAAACTACTTGAAACACTGTAACACACGTACCGGACGTACACGTACGGTACACGTACGGTACACGGCCCGTACCCGATACCTACTTCTTTATTTTTTAACGAAAGCCAAAATCTATCTTTCTACTATCTTTCGTTGATATCTCTCTCTCTGCGTCGTATTCCTCATTACTGAGGGTCGTGACCCCATTCCATTAATCACATAATGGTAGGAGTTTTCTTGGGATAATAATGCGGTGGATTCCCACGTCCTTCCGCATACGACTCGACTAAGAGAGTATTTAAAGTCTTAGGTTTGTTACGATTATTATCAGATGTTAGTGATAATAACCGGGACCGACGGCTTAACGTGCTCTCCGAGGCACGGAGGAAACGAAAAGGCCAAATTTCAACCTCCAAGTTAATTGTTCTTTCGTTGATATAACTTGTACAATATCTTGAGAAATGCAAACTTTTTTTTCACTTTTATTTCTTTCTTTCATTTCATTTCATGAAAATCCAGGGACCTAGATAAGTACAATTCGAATCCAAATAATCTCTAATATAATTTTTTATGAGGTTTATGTGTATGCTTATTTATATCTCTCCGTCTCGTAGCACAACGCATGCTACGTACTCGTATAGAGCCTGGCCCCTCCCATACACAGGATAGCGCATGCGCAGATGATGTCACGTGATTTCTAGTTCGGATCCTCCCGGATGCTATAATCGGATGACTATAAAAGCAACGCACCTAAAATCCCTTTATTAATATTAAGGTCGGAGTCGGAGTCGGTAGTCGGGATCGGGTTCTTCCGACGTGGCGGCGCCGGAAGCGCCGGCGTCTGGTAGGTGGTAGGGCAAGTAAGTAAATGAACGAACGAACGAGACGTGCGTTTTCTTTTCATGTGTAGGTAGGTATAGGAAAGATATGTTAGCCCTGAAAAGGGCTTTTTATTGTTGCGGTTGTGAAGCCGCACGCAGAACTCGAACGCGCGCATCTTCGCGCCGGCGGCGGCGGCGGCCGAGCGAGCGGTTCGCCGGAGGCAGGCGGCAGGCGGCAGCCGATAGTGAAGCTTGGCTTACTTTTTGGCGGCGGCTGCCTTCTTGGCGGCGGGCTTCGACTTGGGCGCGGCCTTCTTCGGTTTCGGCGCCTTGGGCTTCTTCGTCGGCGGCTTGGCGGTCTTCTTCGCCTTGGAGGCGGCGCCCTTGGCCTTGGCCGGGGACGCGGGGGCGGAGGCCTTCTTCGCGACGGCGGGCTTCTTCCTCTTGGCAGCGGCGGCCTTCTTGTCGCGCGCGGTGGCGGCGGCGGTCTTCGCCTTGGAGGGCGACGAGGCGGCCGCGGCGGCCGCTTTCTTCTTGGCGGCGGCGGCGGCGGTCGCGGGGGCGGCCTTCTTGGCGCGCGCGGTGGCGGCGGACGCGGCGGCGCCCTTGCCGCCGGCGGGCTTCTTGGACGCGGCCGACTTGGACTCGAGCTTGAACGAGCCGGAGGCGCCCTTGCCCTTGGTCTGGATGAGCGCGCCGGACTCGACGGCGCTCTTGAGGTACTTCCTGATGAAAGGCGCCATCTTCTCCGCGTCGACCTTGTACTGGGCGGCGATGTACTTCTTGATCGCCTCCTCTCCTTGAGCTCCTTGATGGCGCTGTTCACCATCTCGGACGTCTTCGGGTGGGTGGGCTTCGCTTTCGGCTTCTTGGCGGCGGCGCCGCCGGCGCCCGCGGACGCCTTGGGCTTCTTCGCGGGCGTCGCCGGGGCCGGGGCTTCGGATGCGACTGCGGTGTCGGACATATTGTTTGATTATATTTTGACGATGCACACACTTTAAAACACTGAGAGCACGCGAATTGCTTCGTTTCTTTTTTTCACTTCAAGTTCAAACAAACCGAGAGATATACGCCGCACGATGTCGCTGTTGGCAGTAAGGCTCGTGGCTATATACCGTAAGGAGAACCGCGATGTCGCTAGACATTTTCCCGTACGAATACTTACAACTTTTCACTAGCATGCATCGGATTAAAACAAAATTATATAATCCCATTTCAATTTTCCACCATTCGTAACGACCGTGTCGTTTTGTCTTGAGCCTGTCCGTGTAGTGGCATCATTCAATCGCGTATCGCATCGGTGTACGCGGAGCGATCGATCTTTAAATTCGATACACCGCTAGACGCGTACCTCGGGTCCCGTTTAAAACCCATTTTACTCTATAAAACGATGCGTAAATCACCAAAAACCATGGCAAATTAAAAACTGAGATTCCACCCTACACATATAATCACTCATCCCTATACTGAGTCGTATGTAGAGGTACTTTAGCCAGGTCGAAGTAGAGCCTCGTAAAACACGGCTCGATCTCTCGCCGTGTATGAATTGCAGTCTCCCGCTGACGATCTGATTATTTCGTTAGAGGCAAGGTGTGTAACGATTTAATAGAATAATACAATTAATGTGTCCCTTTTATGAACTCTCATTCAAATACAAACAATCATTATACGACCGATATTAAGTAAATTGAGACGCCCATTCGCGCGGCTGAATCGCGGCGCGGCGCGGCCCGACTACGTCTACTGACTACCTACTCATAGTGTAGGTACCAATCCATTATGAATAATATTAAAAATAACTTTATTTAGTTATTATTATGCTTTAATCAATTATTAAAAAATATTTGGCTTGTCATTTCGATTCAACCCACCACTCCACCACCACTCGACATAAACAGTGCTAAACTGTGCCTAAAGTATAATAAATATTATTATTATTGCTGTCTCTGCTATGTTCATTTTCTTATTAGGTGTCTTACGAATTACTTAGGAAATGAAATTATGAAAGAATAATGGGAATTTTTATTAAGTAAACTTAGTAAGTACCTACTTGCCTAATAAAAATTAACAAAACAACAATAGGAGTTTAATTATACGTACCTACATACCTATTATTATTTAATAAAGCCTTAATTGCTTGCTTGCTTCCTTCCATGAATTGAAATTTAATCTAATTTAGGTACCTACATAGTAGGTTCTAAAAGACAAGGCGGTAAAGCTTAGGTACCTACCTACGAATTACTGTTCCTTTGTACTATATCTAGGGCGTAGACACGTACACCTAACATTGCAAAGTACCTAAGTGTAGTTAGGTCTAATTTTTTTTTAATTATTATTTTCAATCTGTAGCCAAGTCTGCTGGTAAGTATTATATTTTGTGTATACCCGTCTCATTCATGCTTCCTTAAGAGTAATGTAATGTAGACGGTTAAGTTTTTTTTAAATAATAGAATAGAATCTTGCTCTATAGTCTATATGTAGGTAAGGTTGACAAGTAAATTAGTAAAACACGAGAGTGAATCATCGAAATATATGCGGCCCTGAAAAGGGCCTTTTTTATGGTAGGTTACTCCATTTGTAATAGGAGTCGAGGTCAATGCTTGCTGCATATAGAGTAGAGACTTAACCTCCGAAACCGTAGAGGGTGCGACCCTGACGTTTCAGCGCGTAAACGACGTCCATAGCTGTGACGGTCTTCCTCTTGGCGTGCTCCGTATAGGTGACGGCGTCGCGGATCACGTTCTCTAGGAACACTTTCAGCACACCGCGGGTCTCCTCGTATATCAGACCGGATATACGCTTCACGCCGCCCCTGCGCGCCAGACGACGGATAGCCGGCTTCGTGATGCCTTGGATGTTGTCACGCAGCACCTTCCTGTGACGCTTGGCGCCTCCTTTTCCCAGTCCCTTTCCGCCTTTACCGCGACCGGTCATCTTGACTTGTGGGCTTGCTTGTGTTAACTATCTTCAAAACTGGAAAACTGAACTCCGCGCGCCCCGCACACCGCTGTGAACACAGATCACGGAAACAAGGGAGATATGCCTATGTATCAAATTGTATTGAAACCTGCTGTCTCCAGTTTATCCCTACCTATCCCTACTACCTGCTACCAATACAAGCAACTAAATAAATACAATAGACAAGAAGTCTCACTCACGCACACGCATACCGATAGATCAGTGCATGAGGCACGAACAAATATACACTTTATTGTTTACCAAACAGGGTTCAATTTCAATCACCGTGCATCTTACTCACACAAACGTAAAACGTTGTCGATGTGCTGTGCAAAATTCAAATATGATACAATTAGTGATTGACTAAAATGGATCTATCGATGCTAAATTTCTTAATATTTGGGTTTTTGACAATGACTACCGATTATGAAAAGTATTTATCCACTTTTCTTTTCTTTCTGCATCCTTCGGATATCTTAAATATTAATATTAAAGAGTGACATTAAATATATCAATAAATGAGTAATGAGTATCTACGTAAATTGACATTATATTAATTCACCTAGTATATTTTTTATACGTTTCGTCAGCTAAGTAAGTCGAGTACTTACATTAAAAAAAATAGTAATAATTATGACTAAAAATATAGTTATAATGAATTTTACTCACGATAGTTTAAACGTTAAAATAGAAATAATTGTTTACTAAGTTATAATTAAGGTACTATTAATTATTGTATCACAGATCATCGTTTGGTCGCTAAAATATCGACAACTGCATTGTACTCGTACCTGCATCGTCACATCTCTAGTTCACCGCACGCCGACAGCGGCCGCACTACGAAATTTGATCTATCGTGCTAGTGAAAGAATCGGTAAAGAACACTTAACCATTGCGTCGTAAGACTGGCCGATTCATTGATAGATTTCTACTAAGCAAGCAATGGTTTTTGTTCATAATGAGATATAGACTTGTCACTCTATTACATTATGATACCACTAAATAATGTTTTATTGATTTTAATGGAAAATTACAACAATTTATTTGTACTTACGTGTGAAATGAGATGCCATCTTTCATGTAATTCACTTTGCAGCTTGAATTTTTACAAACAACCACTGAACAACGCGGCATTTTGTTAAAAACCGAGAGAAGTGAACCAATCTTTGAATGACATGCGACTAAAGACAAAAACGGCCATCAGGCCTATTTTGTGCCTGATGAGTTCGCACGCAACACGCCCCCTTAGCACATCTCCCTTGTTTCCGTGATCTGTGATTCGAGGCGTCAACGACATGCATATCGCCGACATGCTCGCGTTGTTACGAAGACAATAATTATTAGATCTTAATATACTACATTCGAAATTAAACTTTAATGCTTCAGTGTTAAGGTTTAATTTGGTTTAACATGCTTCGTCGATCCATTGCTCTATTGCATCGTGATTGAAGGACAAGCCTACAAATAAACAAACACACTTTTGTATCACTAACATATTTTATACCTACCAAATATTTTTTATGTATAAAACAAAGTCGCTTCCCGCTGTCTGTCCCTATGTACAGCTACCTATGCTTAGATCTTTAAAACTACGCAATGGATTTGCATGCGGTTTTTTTAATAGATAGAGTGATTCAAGAGGAAGTTTTATGTGTATAATACATGCATAATATAGTAGAGAAACACTGATAATTTTAGAGGTTTCTAATGTGATGTCGTAAATAAACACATTTTTTGCGTTACATTGCAAACGCTGGCTGAACCCTATGAGATAGATCAAAATAATGTACTACAGTATTGTACACATTAAAAAGATCTACAAAAAAGTCCGCGATAGTATATGTCTATCTCTTAGGGATAACCCACAATAACCATTTTTTATTCTTTACTTTTTACTAGAAATAATGGCTTATTTACGAAGCTATTTTAAGCAATACAGCATTAATCCTTATCCAATTAAATACATTAAATACATTGTGCATTTAGTATAGATCCATATGGCCCTTTACAGCATGTAATTTAAATTAATATTTTCGAAGATATTACAGATTTAAAATGCATAGCGGTTGCGGCGGCGGTCGGGGGTTATTTAATATCAGCATTGCACCCGTGCGAAGCCGGGGCGAGTCGCTAGTTTATAATAATAATATTATTATTGTAGGTATGATGTACAGACACCGTCAAAGAATTCAAAGAAATTCAAACTGAACAATTCAAAGAATTGACAAAAACCTAAGTAGGTATAATAACAAAATTCTAAATCAATGTTTTTAACCTTGTTTCTTACGCAACTAAATCTAATATTGAAAAATAGGAAAGATCTTAACTTAGTTATTTCTAATTTGGACCTAAGTTGTAGGCAACGAGGGTCGAAATTGGTAATATAAATAAAACACTAAAGTCTCGTGTACGTTGCTATACGTAATATCACACTGTTGACGCGTATTCAAATTTGAACCTAATTGAAAGCAGTTATGGTTGCAATTGATTTAAGAAAACCATGGCCGATGTGGTGTCAGTGTGTATAAAGTCCAATGAAGTAAGAAGTTGCACAACGAGAGAGACCGCGCATGCGGCGTTGCCACGCGCGATATTCAAGCGGTAGTAGGTAATTGCATGTACTTTATATCGGTTACAGATTAAAACACTTATTAACAGAAATAAAAGGTTACAGATTGATTCTGTTACAGTTTCGTTTCTGTTTCCGTTATAAGGGTTTCTGTTTTAAAACAGTTTCAAAAAACAGTGTTTAAACCCTTTATTTCGGTTACTGTTTCAGTCCTTGATAAAAATCGTGAGCGCTATTCTGAAGCTTATATGCTTTACGGGCTCACACGCGCGGAGGAAGGGGCGAGGGGAAAAAATGCAACGGCGCGCGCGTGTTTGTGAGCGAGAGAGAGAGAGAGAGAGAGAGAGTAGTTAACAAAACAAAAAAAAATATAATATAATTTAGAACAGAAAACATTATAATAAAAATATTATATTTCTTAAATTTCCACTATAGACAGAAAAAAAAAAAAAAAGAAATAATAATATCGTCATAGATACGTATGTGTAATACCTACGTAACAAACAAACACTCTTTCGCATTTCGGATGACGTTTTGGCAAGTGTTTAAGTACCTATTATTAGGTACCTAGTATACGTACTTAGGCATGCGCCATAATAGAAAATTTTCTTTTTCTTTTTTTGTGAACACATAAGTTAGTAAGTATATTATATGTATTATTATTATTATAGGATCTCTCAGAAGACGTAATATCTACGTCCCTTTTAGTTTTATGTTTGTTGTATAACTACATGCCTAATATTATGTAGATTATTTTTAGACTATTTTTTATCTAGGTACTAAATAATTGAAGTAAAAAAAAAAAAAGTGTTTCGAGTTTTGACAAGTTGTCAAATACTGGAGAGTGGAGATTAGCAGTGAGTATATAAAAAGTTGTAGATATTATTATTAATATATTAATCACTGTACTGACGGTAATAGAGAGGAATCATTTTGTGGCCCTGAAAAGGGCCTTTTGTTTGTTTGTTTGTTTGCATCTCGTTCGGTTGAACGAGGAAGACGCAAGCAATCTTGAGCTCCTCACTTCGAGCTGGTGTACTTGGTGACGGCCTTGGTGCCTTCACTGACCGCGTACTTGGCCAGCTCTCCGGGCAGCAGCAGCCTCACAGATGTCTGCACCTCCCTGGAGGTGATCGTCGACCTCTTGTTGTAGTGGGCGAGACGAGAGGCCTCGGCGGCGATGCGCTCGAATATGTCGTTCACGAACGAGTTCATGATCGACATGGCCTTACTGGAGATACCGGTGTCGGGGTGGACCTGCTTGAGCACCTTGTAGATGCACCTCTGTAGTTGTAGTTGCACCTCTTTCCTCTTGTGCTTCTTCTTCTTTTTGTCAGACTTGGAGATGTTCTTCTGGGCCTTGCCGGATTTCTTGGCTGCCTTGCCGCTAGTCTTGGGTGGCATATTGTAGTAGGTATGAGATGCGATGCGATGCGATATATCAATACACTTGTGGTGACGGCGCGACCGTTGTGCCGCTTAGTTAGTTGTATTGTGACGAAAAAATTCCGGGTGTGCGGTTTTTGTCACTTTCTCAGCGGTAACGACCGATGGCGAGCGAGCGAGCGGTCTAGATGAATTCAACCAATCGTTGAACGATATACAGGCGCGCGAGGGAGGGGGGGAGAGCGAGTGCGACGTGACGTCACCGACGCGAGCCCCTCGCCCCGCACGGAGGAATAGAAACGCATGAACACCTAACTTCTTAACGGCCCATTATCCCGGTTTTTAGCGACTACGCCACTTTTCAAACCAATTCAAAGTCATGAAAAAATAGTTTTTTTTCACTGTTAAAAATACATATTAAAGATACATGCCTCATCTCTTTAATGTACTCATGAAAACACGATAAGTTAAACTTGCCTCGATCATAAAAATTTTTGAAAACAGGTTGTTTTTGTTCATTTTTCTAATGGCATTTCCAAAGCTTTAGACTAAATTTCATAAAAATTATACGTAAATTAAGCTCATTGTATTACCTATTCACTGTACAGACCGATTTTAAATAAAAAAATTGCTGCAAAATTTCGCCTAACAGAAGTCATAAAATGATCTAACGCATCGAATAAGCGATGTACTCAGTGGCTCACGAGCCTCTATACGAGAAGGACCTGCGCAAGTTTTCACGAATCACGCTCCTTTCGCGCTAAAATTATTTATTTTTTAATTATTTGTAAATAAATTCTTTTGCTACATTTAGTGATAAAATTAAAATAGTTTTAGTTAGCCTGTAAATATAGTGTTTCTTTGCTTGTGATTTTTATTTAAAATGGGAAATAAAAGTGCCGGAAAAAAAAACTATCTGACAGGAAGCGAAGGAGAAATAAAAAAAATATATGGTAAGTGTTTCTTGAGTTTATCAAAATACCTAGTCCTCAAAAGCTCCGAAGAAAATCTGATACGAACTAAGAAAATTATGATAGGTAGAGTAAATTCCGCCACGTGCAAATACCATCACGCGTAACCACAGTTTATACCTATATACAGTCAGTAAGGGAGACGAGGTTTTTTTTGTTTGGCTATACTGAGTTTCTCATGAATACATGATATAATAATATCCTATCCTAAATCTCGACTTTATTTTGGCCATGGCGGTCAATAGAAATTTACCAACTGCGCGGGAGATATTTCTGAACTTCCAACCCCTAGTTTGGTTCATACTAAATAGAAATACCTCACCTACCTACTAATTAGTTTTTAGAAAAATACAAATAATATTAAGGAGCCCAAACCCGGGGATAAACCCGAGACCTGCAGTCGAAGATAGTAGTTACCATAAAACCAACGAGACTCTGTTAGCGATTTTGTACTATCAAAATCGCGTAACAAACATACAAAAAAAAAAAAAAACATACGCGCCGAATTGAGAACCTCCTCCTTTTTTGGAAGTCGGTTAAAAATAATAATTCTTTAAATTTTTATTTCAGCTCAAATATCCCTCGTAAAGGAAATCGTTTTGCATCAAAAAAGAGAGACAGACGACACACCGCTTGAAAAAGATGACATGTGAGTAGTTTCCATACAGATTATATTTTATTTGATACGTGAGAAAGTGAGACAGTAGCGGACTAAGGGCGATAGGGCACACCCGTGGCCGGACCCTTGGTGTAGAGTTCCCCAAGAACCTTATATACCTAATCTATACCTAATATATCGAACCTATAATAATTATATTTTCAAGGCTTATAAAATTTACATTATATTGTGCTCGTAATTTAATTATTCACTAAAAAATAAAATATTTGTGCTAGCTTCACTCGCATTTCTTTGAAATACTAAATTCAATTGGCTTAATTTTTTTTAAAGTGGGGCCTCCAGTAACTCACCCTGTAATCAAATTATATTCAAGTTCACCACCTCACCGTAATATTATTTCACCTTTATATAATTTCAAACAGTGAATCTGTAGATGCAGTTAGAGTTTAAGGTGGTTTAAGAGCTTTTGTCAATATTTTTTTTCATTCGGTAACAAATACCTACTCTGTGAATTTTATCAAACCTAGAAACGTACCTAAAAATATTTTTGTTGTTACAGGAAAAGTGTGTCTGCTTGGAATCTGGGCAGGCGAAAATGAGCCTTTATATACAGAGTACATCGATAAAGATGATACTTTCTGGTTTAAGAACATGGAGCCAAAGATATTACAATTTTATTTAAAATACCTACTGCCTGAAATTATAGATAGTTGATATGAACGTGGCATGCCTATACGAGACCAGGAAGATATAGAAAACGTGCAGCCTAAAAAACATTCATCTAGTACACCCTCTGATTTGCAGCAACCAGGTCCAAGCTCACGCGTGATTTTTTACGATGAATTTTGATTGTTTTTGTAATAATATTTTTATATGTATGTAGGCGCTTTTCAGTGGTTTAAGTTTGTTCATTTAAAAACCAAATAAAAATGTGTGTATTTTATTTTAATAAACTTAATTAAAATTTTCTTAGCACAAATTAAAAAAACGAAGTCTATATTAGTATAGTTAGTTAGTTTAGTTATAGCATTGTTGCATACCAAAAAAGTGTCGGGTAAAAGTAAATTAGTGAATCAGTAACAAAAGAGATTTTCACCAATGTATTTACAATACAGCAACCCCCACTGAGATTGCCGCCCCGGGCTCCCAATGGACTTAGTCCGTCCCTGACCACTGTATACACGATATTGACAGCTAATAAATTTAAAAATGCTTGATGCAAAAAAATCTGTCAGTAGGTCTATCGGCTTTAAATTATAAAGAGATTATAAAGATCTATAGAAATTGTGTTGGAAAATCCCCTTTTAGTAATTATTTATTTTTATTCCCTTTTAGTATTTATTTAATAAAATTGGGGATGACAATTAAAATGGGAAAGTTTTAATATTTTTACTCTTATTTTGAAATTTGGAATGTAAGTTGGCTGAAATTTGCAATATAGATACGAGTAGATTATACCCTGAATTTCATTTTATATAGTCTAAATCAAAATATAGGTAAAAACGCAACTTCCAACATGTATTTCGTGAAGCGAATTATAATGTAAATAGTCCAACTGTAACAGTTCATACTGTGACGCAAATATTTATGATAGGGTCACGGAGTTCATTTGAACTGCGCGACTCACGGCAATGATCGGTAGGTATCGTAGCGCGGGTCTGAGTGAGCGACAAATGCCTAAAGTGCTGGGATATAGTAGCCCAAACAAACAAACAAACAAAACAATATTATTGTATAATAATTATTGTGTCTTTACCGTACGCACATTACACTACATTGCTTAGGTATAGGTACCTATTATAATATGACGTATTAAGACGTAGTAATAAGTAATATAATATCACTCGGCTACGCACAATCGTTAAAATAATAATAAAATTATTATTAGGTCAGTTGCAGGCAGTTTAGGTTATAGAGAGAGAGGAGGAAAAAAAAAAAAAAAGAAAAGTACTTTGATTATTACGATGTCTATGTAGGTATTTCATATTTTCAAGTTTTGACAAAGAGTTGCTTTGATTGATTTGAATGAGCTGTCATCATTCCTATTTAGCGCCTATTTAGCGGCACGCAGGCAGGCAGGCAGGCAGGCAGGCAGATAATATAGAGCTGCTTTTTTTTTTTTTCAATTGGCTATTTGACAGTTTTCGGAAAAATACTTAAAAATGTACGTAGGTTCATTTTATACCTCTTACAATTAACTTTTTCTCAAAAAAAGCGTTATTTATTAGAAAAAAATACATTTTTAATACATTATTTTTAATTTCGCGCGAAAACAGCCGGTCACGTGACATTTGCTAGCTGTGACGTCACAGCTCAGCTCAAAATAAAACAAAGTTAACTATACGACGCTCCAAGTTTCATTTAATTTTAAGTGGAAAGTTTACAGCTCCTTTAATGCAATTGTGGAAATTACAAGCTACAAGACGTGTGTAGAACAATACAATACAATAAATAATAAGTAATTAATATCCTGACAAATTGTATAAACACATTCCTATATACTATATTACCTATGTCATAATTTAAACGTCGAAAGCAGTGGTTAGAGTTAATCTGCCGAGAGCCGGAATTTAAATCGGATAAATATCTGCGGTATTACTTTGTGAAGACCACTTTGATGTTCGTGTTTTGAAGAAATCAACTTAAAACTCATGATCTACCAAAAATGAATTAACCTAACCTGACATTTTCTTCATAAAACATGACAAAATTAAAATAAATTATATTTCTGTCACTTTACAGCAGCACTTTCTTAGGTCTTAAACACGAGACCTAAGTACTATTACTTACTTTGTTTATTTCGGTACTTACATGGAAGTTATAATACATTACGAAATTCGGCAGTGCAAAAGTTTACACGCAAATAAATTTGCAACCATAAATGAATCGACTTTAGGCAGATTTGTACTATCAGCTGTAAAGCATATATAATCCCATTTCATTTAACCGCTCACAATTACAAATCGAAGTATATTACTGTTAATTTTCTCAACAATACGCAAACGTTAGTACACACGACGTTTTTTTTTTGAAATGTGACGTCACACGGGGCTCTATCATGACCGCCCGCGTTTTGCTTCTTGTAATCCACAGATAAAAAATCTCAAATTTGTTTTGCAAAAATAAAATATTTACAATTTATTTTAATGCAAAATACATATTGTATAATTATTGTTAACCCACAAGCTACCAAATCTAACATATTTCATATTTTATAGTTACAGCTGTCAAGTAGCCAATTAACTATACGACCGTACCATATCAACGTCTGGGTTCCAGTATTTCTATTTTCTTTTATTTTTATTTTACATTATGTCTAACGACTGTTTGACGACCTCCGTGGCGCAGTGTGTAGCGCTGTTGCCTTAACGTGCGGAGGTCTCGGGTTCGATCCCCGGCAGGGTCAATTTAGGAATTAATAATTTCTGAATTTTCCCTGGTCTGGCCTGGTGGGAGGCATCGGCCGTGGCTAGTTACCACCCTACCGGCAAAGACGTGCCGCCAAGCGATTAATATAACAGGTTAGCCGGCAACCATCTTAGACTGCGTCATCACTTACCATCAGGTGTGATCGCAGTAAAGGGCTAGAGTTAACTGCTACCGACTTACTTACTTAGGTACCTGTTAATTAAATAGGTAAGTTGATCCAACCAAGAATCAGCTCGACACAGCCATAAATCAAAGTCATGGGAGACCTTTTCAATTAATTCTCGCCGGAGGCCCAAGAAATATTTGCATCAGAATATGTAATAGCTGTAAGCGCCTATTGTCGGTTCTTAGCCCGTAAAAAGGGTCAAGATTTGTTCGGCGGCCTATTGTGCGATTCTGGATTGTTTGTCTATCCTACCGTTGATGTTCATATTTGATTTTGGCGAGCGCTGCTCAGTTGGGGTAGGGTGACCATGTTTCCAATTTATTTTAGATTTCTCCTGATTTCTCAGGAGATTTTTGTAGCTACAATAGTATCCCAGTTGCAACAGAATATGTAATAACTACAAGCACCTATTGTCGAATTTTAGCCCGTAAAAAGGGTCAAGATTTGTTCGGCGGCCTATTGTGCGATAAAGTATTGTTTGTCTTTCATACCGTAGATGTTCTTATTATTTAATTTTAGCGTAGTAGTTGGGGTAGGGTGACCAAGTTTTATAATTTCTTTTAGATTTCTCCAGATTTCAGTGGATTTCTCAGGAGTTTTATGGAGATGCTAAGTGTCAAGGTGGTGAGCAGGGCGGTAGTTAGAGACGATTCAATAATTACATAGTTCAGTTAGTAGTTTGATACTATTAAGAAAATTTAGGTAATCTAGAGAATTATTTCTGAAATAAATTCGGAACCTATAATTAACATGGATATGATATTCGCAGAATAAGTCAAGATGGATAAGCAAAGAAGGGTTAGTTTATCAAACGCCAAAAAATCTAAATGATCTTCATACATACATTTTCATGCCCCTTTTACTTAGTTAACCTCAGTCAGTATCTACCCAGGCAATTTTCTCAATATTAAAGTTCCACGCCACACTTAATACAAACGAAAGGAGTCTAAAACATTCAACATTAGGTATCTAACAAGCTACCAAATATCTCTCAGACCCATTACAACTAGCGGGAGAGAACGGGCATAATATCCAGAATTCCTCGTTCAGACATCCACTTTAAATAGACCCTCGAAGTTTCCAAACATTACCGTAGAATGTATGCGGAGTTCGGATGTGCAGAAAGGGGTAGGGGGTCATTAGAACTGGTAGTTACATACGAGGCGAATAGTTACGACCGACGATAAAGTTTGAGTTTCGTGAAGAGTGAGAGCGTTTAGCTTGATGCTATTACTAACCCTACGTTTGTTTTTCATGTAGAGAACATTAGTACGTCTTTTGATAGTATAGTATGTACCTACTAATGTCTAGTACTTAATGTCCGGGACTTCTTCCACGTAGTACAAGGATTTTGGTTCCAAAGCCTACACACACAATGTACCCAATGCGAAGCCTACACAATGTAGACTAGGTGTTAATTCAGGTAATAAGCTATGCAGCCAAACCGGTTTAATCGTTGCGGCGTGAAGGAGAAATAAACATACAAAGTTCCAAACTTGCAAATATCGAAACTTTAACATTTATTATATTAGTAGGACGAAGGTTAAGAGAATTCATACTATAATGTTATAAATGCGAAAGTGTGTCTGTCTGTCCGCTACGCTTTCGCCGTACGTTCCGCTACGGCACATCTTTTTGACGATTTTGACCAAAGATACAGAGATAGGTTGCATCCCGAGGCAACAAACGGACACATATAATTGGTATACATACAAAATGTACATGTAGGTACACATATACTTTAGTATTGAAATAAGGATTTCAGCAGATTGTGTTTTTCTCTCTCAACAACTTTTTACGACCGATTTTGATGAAATTTGGTACTGGTATAGGCTGTATCCCGGGGAAGGACATATGCTACTTTTTATCCCGGAAAATTAAGGCGTTCTCGCGGGAATCGAACAATCTTCAAAACAAACCACGCAGACGAAGTCGCAGAAATCATCTACTAATATATAAAAGTATGTGAAAGTGAATACACCTACCTATATTGCGATATCTACTATTATTTTTGATGACCTTGACAAATCTAAGCTCTCAGTGTAAAAAGAACATGTACTCATTATCGGCCCACTATTGAGCCTCAATATGAGAAGGTATAGACTCCACCACGCTAGCTCAGTTTGGCAGATTTCACGCACCTTGTATCATTATGGATAACTCGGCATGCAGGTTTGCTTGGTGGGAGGCTTCGGCCGTGGCCAGTTACCACCCTACCGGCAAAGACGTGCCGCCAAGCGATTTAGCTTTCCGGTACGATGCCGTGTAGAACCCGAATAGGGGTATGGGTTAATATAACTGCCCTAACAGGTTAGCCCGCTACCATCTTAGACTGCATCATCACTTAACATCAGGTGAGATCGCAGTCAAGGGCTAACTTGTAGTGGATAAAAAAAAAGGTATTCTTTCTGCAAACTTTATTATGACCTTATATCGTTGAAGGTAATATTTTCATTCAGAGTTGTTTAAAGCAATTACAATTTAATCGCTTAGAGGGCACATAACTAGAAAAGTTAGAAAGGTTGGGAGTAAAAAGATGTTGAGAGAGAAAAACACACAATTTGGTGAACTTACTTCTATACTAGGTAATTGATATCAATATGCGTGTCTGCTTTCATACTAATTCATATCAATACGTGTATTTGTCTGTTTATCTACTACGCTTTCACGACCCATCTTCGCAACCGATTTTGACCAAAGATACGGAGATAGGTTGCAACCCGAGGCAACATACGGACATACATTAAATTGGTATAATTTAGTATTGAATTAAGGATTTCAGCAGATTTTGTGTTTTTCTCTCTCAACAACTTTTTACGACGGACATAGGCTTCAATCCCGCGGAAATCAAAAACCTTAATCCACGCGAACGAAATCATCTCAATCATCATCTATCATCATCTCATCAAATCTAGTTCCAGATATATGTAGGTAAGAAAGAGGAGGCTAAAAACAAAGCACCTTTAAATCAAGCTCACGTTTACGAGCACTTAGAACCGTTGTAACAAGTAACAGGCGAGTATTTTAATCAACAAAATAAATGTTGCAATTAAATAAGTGATTATCGTGCACTACAGTCATCATACATTACAAGGCAAGTGGTCCCCCCCTCGACCCGGCCAACGATGGGGGCTGAAATTAAACATTTGGGGGCTGTAACGGGTTACGTGTGAGCCTCTTGCTATAAAACTTTATACTGGAAGAGATTATACAACAGATACCGTTTGATATAGGAAACTAACTAGATGCCGCTCGCGACTTTGTGGTTATAAATTTAGGTTTTTGAAACATCCCGTGGGAACCTATGAATTTTTTAATATTGTCTCTCTCTCTTTCTGCGTTGTATGTTGAGCATAAACTATATCTATAAGTCTGTCAGTTGTGACAGTTGTGACGTTTGACATGTCCTATGTCAACTCTGTGTTCTTTTTTACTTGTCTCTGTATCTCTCGGTCGGCCATGTCTCTTGTCTCTTGTGTGAAAAATATACGGAATATATAAAGTGGTAATCCAAGTACATTTATCTTTTATTGAAGTATCCACGCCCTGTTTTATCAGGTTATGACCCAGTCTCGCTGGATGAATAAATATTTGAATATATTTCGTGAAAAAAAAAAAAAAAAACGTGAAGATGACATCTTTATTACCCAACGTGGGAATTCCTATTGAGAAGCTAAAAGGATTAAGCGATTACAACAATTGGAAATTCACAATGAAAATGACCCTCATGCACGAAGACCTGTACGATTGCATTTTGTCTGAAGAAGGATGCAAAGACGAGAAGAAAAATCAGAAGGCTCTGGCCAAAATATGCTTGTCGGTGAGTCCATCTGCATTGGCCCATGTAAGAAACGCGCAGACGCCTTATGAAGCATGGACTCGATTGCAAAATGCATATGAAGACAAGGGATTATGTCGGAAGTTGGGTCTTCTAAGGTCATTGTTTGGCATGAAGTTAAGTGAAGACATGGCAAGCTACCTGAATAAAATTACAGAGCTAGGACAGCAGCTAGCAGATATAGGTTCGCCTCTAGACGATGAATTCATTGCTGTTATAATGCTTAGTGGTTTGACGAGTGATTATGATCCGATGATAATGGCTCTAGAGAACTCGAACGTCAAGCTTACCAGTGAAACTGTAAAATCAAAGCTTCTACAGGAACAGCAGAGGAGAGATGACAAATCAGAACCACCTGGAGTTAGTGCTCTAACAGTCAAGAAAACCGCCCGGTGTTTCAGATGTAAGCAGACAGGCCATTTTAAAAAGAATTGCCCGGCGAGTTTCAGTAATTGTAAGAATACCTCGATGAAACCCAAGAAAACTATATCAAATCAAAAGGATAAATCTTTATTAGCTGCTTTGTCAGTGAGCGTGAAGAATGATGTTTGGATAGTGGACTCGGGCGCTACAAACCATATGTCAAACAGCAAGAAACTAATGTTTAATTTTCAGGTTACTAAGTCATTAGAGGTTAATATTGCTAATGGTGGAGTTATTAATACTGAGGGACACGGTAGTATCAAAGTTCATTTGAAGAGTGGTTTAAAGACAATAAGCAATGTTTACTATATTCCTAAGCTTTCTGCAAATTTATTATCAGTAAGTGAATTAAATAGGAAAGGGTATAGTGTAGTTTTTAGTCCAAAAAGGTGTAAGATACTAGATGGTAGTGAATTAATTGCTACTGCCTCTTATCATAATGGAGTATATGTACTTGACATTATGAACGAGGAATCAAGTTGTGAGTTAGGGTCAGAGACAGCCATGAACTTAGTGAGCAGGGTGTCTGAGGAGTGTGAGTCTAGCAATGAGACGGCACATGGATCTGATGACAGCAAGGCTTCACAGGAGGTTTGGCACAGGAGGCTCGGCCATCTCAACTCAAGAAGTATGCACCTAATGAAGAATGGATTGGTAACAGGTATGACCTTTGATACTTCTTCTTTTAATCCCTGTATTGCCTGTATAAAAGGAAAACAAACAAAATTACCATTTCCTAGGAAAAGTCAGAGTAGAGCAAGTGAAATTTTAGGATTAATTCACACAGATGTGTGTGGTCCCATGCAAACACCATCCTTAAATGGTGCTCTATATTTTGTAATTTTCATAGATGACTATACTAGAAAAACATTTATTTATTTTCTTAAGGCGAAGTATGAAGTTTTTGAAAAATTTAAACTATTCAAAACACTTGTAGAAAATGAAACTGGTAAGAAAATAAAAGTAATAAGGAGTGACAATGGCGGGGAATATATGAGTAATAATTTTCAGAAGTACCTAAGCAGCCATGGGATAAAACACCAAACTACAGTCCCACATTGCAGCGAGCAGAATGGTGTGGCGGAAAGGGCTAACAGGACCATTATGGACAAGACTCGCTGTATGCTTGAAGATGCTAGATTGAGCAAGCGCTATTGGGCTGAGGCAGCTAATACAGCTGTGTACCTGAAAAATCGTACACCAACAAAAGCAGTTATGGGATCCACTCCAGAGGAAAAATGGTCATCGAAAAAGGTAAATGTCAAACATTTGCGTACTTTTGGTTGTATAGCCTATGCTCTAGTTAATAATTGTAAAAAGTTGGAACCTAGAAGCAAACGTTACATTTTTGTAGGATACTGCGTTGAAACAAAGGGCTACAGGTTGATAGATCCTACATGTCCCAGTAAATGTATCAGAGCAAGGCATGTCACCTTCTTGGAAAATAAATTCTTTAAAGAAGATATGTCACATGATGATACTAAGAAGGACACCGTGGTGTTCTTAGAAAATTCATCTAGTTTGCCTGATGTTAATGGTAGTACTGAACCATTGAATTCTTCAGAGGAAATCACTGGGGTACAGCCATGTATACAGTCAGACTTTTCTATGGGTGAAAACTCTCGATCTGATGACAAGGATCCACGCAGACAAACTATATTTTGTCTGGACGAGTCGGAGGATTCTTATGAAACAGATCTTGGCTTGGATTCTACTTACATTCCAGACAACTCCGAATTAGAGTCAACGAGCTCAAACTTCACCTTCGAGGATGCAGTAGACTTGACTGAGTATGCAGGGCTGGCAGAGGTCATGCAGGAGAGCGACATCCCCACATCTATAGAAGAGGCGAGGCATGGCAGTGAAGCCAAAGAATGGGAAAAAGCAATATTAGATGAGTATAATTCATTTCTAACTAATAAATGCTGGACTTTAGTTGATTTGCCCAAAGATCAAAAAGCAGTAAAGTGTAAATGGGTATTTAGTAAAAAGAGGGATCCAGATGGTAAATTAAAGAAATACAAGGCACGCCTTGTAGCTAAAGGCTATAGTCAACGATATGGCATTGATTACAGTGAAACATTTTCACCAGTTGTTCGATATTCAAGTATACGAATTTTGCTAGCCCTAGCTGCTATGAATGACCTAATAGTTGAACATCTTGATGTAAAAACTGCATTTTTAAATGGGGATTTAACAGAAAATGTTTATATGGCACAGCCAGAAGGTTTTATTAAGAAAGGGGAAGAAAAGAAAGTTTATAAACTTAATAAAGCAATTTATGGATTAAAACAGGCTGCAAAAGCATGGAATGAAAAAATTAATAATGTTTTAATTAATAAATTAGATTTCAAGAGGTTATCCTCAGAACCATGTGTTTATATTTATAATCAGGATAATGAACTACTGATTATTGCATTGTATGTGGATGACATAATGTTATTTTCATCTAAAACATCTCAGAAAAAACTCATTATTAAGGAAAGACTGATGCAAGAGTTTGAAATAACTGATTTAGGTACAGCTGATTGTATTTTAGGAATGAAAATCTCTAGGTCAAATGATGGAGAATATACATTAAATCAGTCCAGTTATATTGAAAGAATATTGGATACATTCCAAATGTCAAACTGTAAACCAGCTGCTACTCCGATGGAAGTTGGACTTAAACTTCAGAAAGGAGATTGTAAAAATAGTAATTTAAATTACAGAAGTTTAATAGGTTACCTTATGTACCTGGCAGTATGCACTAGGCCAGATATTGCACACAGTGTTAGCTATCTAAGTCAATTTAACAATTGTTATTCAGAAGAACATTGGAAGGCCGCTAAACGAATACTAAGATATTTGAAAGGCACTGTACATTATAGCTTAACATTCAAAAAGGGTGATATGTTAATTAAAGGTTTTACAGATGCAGACTGGGGGGGTGATCAGTTAGATCGCAGGTCATACACAGGGTATGTTTTCAGCCTTGGTAATTCCATAGTGTCGTGGGAAAGCCGCAAGCAGCGAACTGTAGCACTTTCCAGCACTGAAGCTGAGTACATGGCAATCTCTGACTCATGTAGGGAAGCATTGTTCTTACAAACTTTTATTAAAGAATGTTCAGGAATTAACTGTACAATTAATTTGTTTAATGATAATCAGTCGGCTCAGAAAATTTGTAATAATTCTATATATCATTCACGTACCAAACATATAGATGTAAGACATCACTTTATAAGACATCTGATCATTAAAAAGGTTATAAATTTGTATTATTTATGTACCGAAAACATGATAGCTGACGTATTTACAAAATCTTTGTGTAAAGATAAACACTGTAAGTTTATTTCAGAGTTGTTGAAAACTTAAATTGTATTTTATAACTTAGTCAAAGAAAAAAAATAAAAATTGTTAAAATTTTTATGGTATGTATTAGCTATCTTTTATATTATGAATAAGTTGTAGTATGTGTAATATTAGTTGGTGATCCTAATATTATATCATGCTGGCTATTTATATTAGTAATAATACAAATATGGAAACCTAGATTTAAAACTAGAAGACTTTTATTTGTATTAGTTTAAGGGGTAGTGTTGAGCATAAACTATATCTATAAGTCTGTCAGTTGTGACAGTTGTGACGTTTGACATGTCCTATGTCAACTCTGTGTTCTTTTTTACTTGTCTCTGTATCTCTCGGTCGGCCATGTCTCTTGTCTCTTGTGTGAAAAATATACGGAATATATAAAGTGGTAATCCAAGTACATTTATCTTTTATTGAAGTATCCACGCCCTGTTTTATCATTGTATTCCTCATTACTGAGGGTCGTGACCCCTTTTCATTAATCAAATAATGGTAGGAGTTTTCTTGGGATAATAATGCAGTCGATTCCTAAGTCCTGCATACTACTCGACTAAGAGTATTTAAACTCGTTTTTTTTTAACTATTATTATCAGATGTCAGTGATAATAACCGGGACCGACGACTTAACTTGCTCTCCGAGGCACGGAGGAAACGAAAAGACAAAATTTGAACTTCCAAATTTGTCACAACACTAGGCCACTCGTCCCAATTTTTAATATCATAGATGGAAACTAAGTGATTATCTGGGGTGAAAAGTAGTTAAGTAACTTATGTCCTTCCCTAAGATGTAAACCATTTCTGTGTCAAACTTTAAATCGGTTGAACAGACAGAAACACTCGCATTTTTAATATTATCAAGGACTAGATTAGGTATGCCCGAGAGTTTTTTCGGCGGGGTTAGGTGTCGAAAAAGTAATGGGACAGGGACCTTTCCGGGATGCCACCAATCTCTCTACCAAATTTGGTCAAAATTAGTTGAGCAGATGCACCGTGAAAACGTCCCAAACAGACAGATAGACATCTTAACAATGAGAAAAGAATACAGACAAAGATAAACTAGAACCTCACAAAGTACTATTCCTAAAAGAACTTGTTCAGCTCAAAACTTCGTCCCAATAAAAGGATCGTGAGGGGGAATTTGTGGTTGCTGAACTAGTAGTAGAAGATATTTTTGAAGTGAAACGTCTTTAAACACGAGTTATAGAGTAACTTCCGATGGATGTAACGTTCAAACATCACTTCCGTAGTACATAGCCCACAAATCGATCAATTGTTCTACGCCTCCATATTTTATCGTAATGGTATCAATAATAGTAAGTGCCCACGGAAATAGAATTCTTTAAATATTATTTCAAAAATAGAATCCCGCAGGCATAGAGGTATACCTTCAATCGCCAATGATATTAATATGTTACTACCGTCAACCGTACTAGAGGTTACACAAAATTTTAGTTTTTCAATTAATACTACCTATCACATACCTGTGAAGTTTATTTATTTTATATGGCAGTGATACATAGGAAAATATTTTGTTGTAAATTATAATATTTTGTTGATTAGTTCTTCAATTACGCCACATCGGAGCAGAAATCGACGAGGTTTTTGGAACGACAGTGCAAGTCCTTAGAACATAATATTATAATATAAAAACATCGTCTTTTATCTCAGAAAATAAAACAGTTCTGAATGAACTGTTCTATTATGCCCAAAAGTTCTGTAAAATGACACTTCTAGTAGGTGTTTCTAATTCTGCGAAAATTAATGTGTAGGTAAGCTATATACTTCCATGTTCATTTTGCTGGGGAGATGTTATTAGAAATTCAGATCTCAAGGCTTTGTAGGTATGTACGTACTTACTTTACTACGCCGCTTAGTTTTTACGACCCACGTGCTCTCTTAGGTAACGTTCATAAAGGGATGACGTTAGATCGAGATTAAAAATGTTACATTAATAAACCGTTGATAATGGTTCAATTGCTAAGATATGCAATAATGAGGAACCGTGGTTAATTAATGTTCCAAGCGGTGAAACATGTTATTAAGGCTACCAACCTTCTATATGGGTCCCAGGGCTGACTTGACTTCTTGTGAGCATTTCAGGAATAAAAATTAAAAAGTGTGTGTGTGTGCAATTCACACACGGCAGAAGTGAAACTTCAGAAAAATAGGCTATGAGATAATGAGACAAACGTAACTTGTACTCTATCTCATTCTCTCGCAGGCTAAATCCTATTATTGAATATGTTTGTGTCTTTTTGGTGTCGCTTTTTCGTTTCGTTTTTCTTTGTATCAACCAGAGGCAGATTAGAATAAAACATAAAAAACAATTAACAATATCAGATTTTCTACTGCTACATTTAAACAATCAAACAGAAAATTACAAAAATTGAACGTTCATCCGGTGGCGCCACTTGTACCGTGGCGACAACATCCGTTTCATCGAATTTTCAAATCACAACGATTCTAAAGAAGTTTCACTTCATTATCAATAGTAGTTCACAGTGAAGGATTGAGTTCGAATGAGTTGAGTTGAGTTGAGTTTGATGATGAAAATAATGCTATTAGATACCTATTCTTACATCTCAATCGCTCGTCAATAGATACGACTTGAAAATTAATTGAACTCACTTATGAAAAAGTCCATTAATTGTAAAATAAGAATTGAAAACATTAGAAATGGAAGCTTTGTCTACAAAATCACTCGGAAACTTTTTGATTTTGCAAAACATCTGCTCAGGTTTATCTCTTCTACGACTAACTGTGTATCTTTGGTTTAATATCAATGTATTGACCTTTTACCTTTTAAAGTAAAAACATCCTGTGTAGAAACTTCTAAAGGCGTATAATGGTTAATTAATTTACACAGGTCAAAATTTTGTACTGATAATATTAGGAAAACCATTTTAAGTAAACCAGAAATTAATTAAAATACTACCAGCTACAGTGATGAGTCAATATAATATTATAATAGCTGATGCCCGCGACTTCGTCCGCTTAGTTTATAGTTTTTTTAATACCCGCGGGAACTCCGTAATGTTCCGTTATAAAAGTAGCCTATGTCTTGGTCTCAGCTACAAGGAGCTACGCTACTAGGAGCGCAGCGGAGACCAAAATCTATGCCAATATATCTAAATCTTTGATTATATTGGCATATATGTCCATGACATTTATGTCCTTCCCTGGGTCACAACCTATGTATGTATCAAATTTAATTACAATCGGTTGAAAAGAAGGCCCGTTAAGGCGTAGCAGAAGGACAGGTAGATAAACAGACATACATTCGCATTCATAATATTAGTATGTGTATGATTGTGTTTTATTCTAAATAAGGGCAATTTTGTACGGCCATAATGCCCATTACAAGTCTTAATCCAACTAAATGAAATAAACCTGTGTATCCCTTCGGTCATCTACCTCTATACAATCCCATGACCTCTACTAACCGGCCAAATAGGAGAGTCTCAGTAATGATAATATATGAGAGGTCCTCTCTTATAAAGGGCGCAGCAGTATTATTTTCTAAACGATAAAAGGTGACAGCCATGTGCTTTTGAATTGAGTGTAAAGATGCAAATGTTATTGGTTAGGCTATTTAACTCTCTATGTCTTGTCAGATCAAAATTGACCGGAGAGAGATCAGGCACAAGAGACGGTTTTACGTGTTTTACGACACGGGGGTGAAACACCGCTAGTTTTCTAACTCCAGGCTTGTACTGAGAATTTCTAGTCAGAAAAACCCAATACTTAATTATGGCCCAACCCGGGTATCGAACCCGGGACCTTTTCGGCCGCAGTCGAACATGCTAACCACTAGACAAACGAGGCAGTTACTAACTTACTTAATTACTTAGTGATAAGGCCGCCTTTACACCGCAACAAGTTGTAAATTATATCATGATTAGTTTTATCTCTGTTTTGTTAATTGTTTGTGTGTAATAAAGTGTTTTTACTTACTTAACTTATTTAGTGACTATTATGATGTATAGAGAAGGCTGAATATGAGTCAATGAAACACACAATAGGGCTAATGACCACTCAATCAAATCAGTGTCTCCTTTATCAAATTTAGTATGGAAGTTTGTATGAAATACATAGTTGTGACGTCATCAAATTTCAACGCACTTTTTTTCTTTAATCTATAGTTTAAAATGGTTAGGTATCAAACTTAAAACTAACCAAGAATATGAATTTTAGATATTTTTGAAGCCCTTCTATTCAATAATGAAATAATTTATTTTTGACACAGGCATCATCCCTATTCGGTTAAGATTCATCCAATGTACTCGTTCCCTACTGACCCGAATGCATCAGTTACGCGGCACGCAACGACAACCGTGACTGACGGCTTAACCAGCTTAACTATCCGATCCCAGCATCCTGTCTATGTGAAATGTGCCCAACAAGATCCGACTGCCCTCTCTGGCCAACGGAATTCGGGTCCCAATACAATTTTCCGGCTGGATGCATTTTGAATTTATAACTAGCAAATTGGTTGTGCCAATCTATCTAGTTTGTGAATATCCTTAAATTAATTGGTAACTGCGTAATAGGTTGATGGGTTAATAAATAGGCTGAAAGATGGATGGTAGGTATATCACGTTTTGGAGATGTACTTTTATAATATTACTAAGTGATGCATGCGACGTTGTTCGCGTAAATTGACATACCTTTTGAATAATTCTTTTTTTTAAATATTCACTACAAGTTAGCCCTTAACTGCGATCTCACCTGATGTTAAGTGATGATGCAGTCTAAGATGGTAGCGGGCTAACCTGTTAGAGGCATGGCAGTTATATTAAACCCATACCTCTTTGGTTTCTACACGGCATCGTACCGGAACGCCAAATCCGTGGGACTTCTTTGATTTTCCAGGAAAAAGGAGCCTATTTTGTCTCCGGACAGAGTAGGCTGTAGGTGAAAGGTATGAGACAGACAGACAAAAGAAAGAGATTCAGGTGTTTGTGTGTCAAGAGTGTGTATTGTACCTAGGTTTAACACTTTACTGAATTATGTGAGCCAGTTAGTCATAATATTAGTATTAAAAGTCTTTGGACGGTTTATATTCTACCCATAGGTAAAGTCTACATCTATACTTCTATCAAATCAAATAATCAATCAAATAAATATTATGAATGCGAAAGTTTGGATGTATGGATGGATGTTTGTTACTCAATCACTCCCCAACGGCAAAACGGATCTGAATGAAATTTGGCACCGAGTTAGATTATAGTCTGGAATAACACAGGTTACTTTTAATCCCGGAAAATTAAAGAGTTCCCGCGGGAACCAAAAAAAACCTCAACCCACGCGGACGGAGTCGCGGGCATCAGCTAGTATAATAAATTATAATTAGACAAAGTGAATTGCTTCACTCAAATGGACATAAAAACAAATAAAAATATTTTAAAATAATACTCGAACCACAAAATAAACAGGATGATATCTGGCTTATCGTAAAGTGTCACCCATTTTACATTTTTTATCGGAACCTTTTAAATACCCGTCTCGGTTTACAGCCCGAAAACTAATCCCCGTAGAGTAAAGTGCCAGAGCAAAAAAGCTCTAGTTAAAATAGCAGATTGCGGGAATAGGCATGATGACTGATTTTGAAAAATGATTAGATTATGTTCGGAAGTATCTACTTTTTCAAAAAAATATCTTATTTCAGCAGAAAAATAAGGTTTGGTAAATGAAATTGGCATTTGAAATTTAAATTTTAAAATTCACGCCAAAACGTTCGGCTGTGTCATGGCGTCCTTTGTGACGTCACTATTATTTTTACCAATGTACTCTGTGCCGTGTGCAGTAAACAATAGTGTTATTGTCAAAGTTCGAAAATAATAATTGTGACGTCATTCGCTTTATATTGGTGTTTTGACCAATATGGGGGATTGCTGTATTTTATAGTTTTATTTTATCAAAATAAATAGCAATCTTACTCGAAATAGGAAAATAAATACGTTTTTTATAATCCATCCATCCAATTTTATTAGATAAATTTATAATTTCATTGATTCTTTGTTACTGTTATCATGCCTATTCAGAAAAAAGATAATACTTATGAGCCAGTATGAATTGTGAAAAAACATTTGGATTTTATATTAAATCGAAACTAAAATGAATTATTTAAAAAATAATGAAACAGTAACAATATAAAGATAAAGATTTAGAATTGAATCCTAAATCTATGTATACATACACTGTACTACCACTGTTAAGAATGCAATCGTAGTTTAAACTCAAGGACATCCACTGCTGGATGAAATGGTTGAACGCTGCAAGGCCGCCATTCAAACATCTTGGGAGTTGAGACCCCTATCTTCTTCTATGCATTACACTAAGCTTTTAGTTTACTATGCTCAAATGCCAAGGTGATGTGCTAGCTATTGTGCTATCGGTCCTTTAAATGCATAAAAAGTCAGTAGATAATATTAGGTACGATTTCAGAAAGACTAACTTGTCGTAAAATTAAATATTTCTTAGAACTTACGCCAAAAAGGTTCAGATTTGAATGTAATAATTATTATTACATTCATTAGAATTGACTCCACAAAAATTATTTTTGTGGTTATTTTTGTGGAGTCAATTCTGGGAACGAAATTTCTCTGAAAGTTAATCATACAACTATCTACCACTACAGCCTATTAGCGCCCCACTGCTGGGCGCAGGCCTCCACTCTCATAGGAGAGAGGGAATTAGAGCTCAGATCCACCACGCTGCTCAAATGCGGGTGGCCAATCTCCAGAGAAATTAGCCATCTGCGCAGGAGAAATTATAGTGCACAAGTGTGCACACACACAAACACAGGTGCACCCTCTGTACCATTACTCTCATAGACCGATGGGACGGAAAATCCGACACGACTGGAGATAGATCAGGCGCAGGACCGTCAGCTTAATGTACTCTCCAAGGCAAGGGGTGAAACACCCCCAACTTCCTAAATCCGGGCTAGTACTAAGAATTTCCAGTCAGGAATACCCAATACTTAATTATTCGACTCGAACCCGGGACCTCGTCGACCGCAGTTGAACATACAAACCACTAGACCAACGAGGCATACAATTATGCCTCTTTAGAAATAGGTAGTTGGAAATGATGATTTGGAATAGATAACACACGTTCGGATATATCATTGTAATATGAATTCGACGACCTCCGTGGCGCAGTGTGTAGCGCTGTTGTCTGAACGTGCGGAGGTCCCGGGTTCGATCCCCGGCAGGGTCAATTTGGGAATTTATAATTTCTGAATTTTCCCTGGTCTGGCCTGGTGGGAGGCTTCGGCCGTGGCTAGTTACCACCCTACCGGCAAAGACGTGCCGCCAAGCGATTTAGCGTTCCGGTACGATGCCGTGTAAAAACCGAATAGGGGTATGGTGCCCCTAACAGGTTAGCCTGCTACCATCTTAGACTGCATCATCACTTACCATCAGGTGAGATCGCAGTCAAGGGCTAACTTGTAGTGGATAAAAAAAAAAAAAAAAAAAAAAAAACAAAGATCCATTATAATATGTTTGGGGTGTCGGAAACAATAATAAACAAAGGTCTTCCCGGCCGGGACTTAGCGCGCCCTACGAAATCACTAAGTTAAACCAATGTCACTCCAGAAAATAAACGGACACTGAGAAATCCTACGAAAATACTACAATAGCATTGGAATTTGAAATCTATTTTTAATAATACAAAGTCCAAATTGAATTAACAAACAACTGCAATATTGAGAGGAAGACGAAAATACTTACTTAGAATTTTAATGAGATGATGATAAGGTTGAAAATCGTGATGCAGGAAATGCCATTTTATATTGAAAATTTGGTGCGATTAAACCGGATACAGGCCGTTGCTAATTTGGCAACGCAATAAACTCAGAACTGGTGGGTCCAGTACAGAAAGGGTGCTCAGTTAAATTTAAGCACAGAAGTTATGTTGACTTGAATATCTGTTTACAACTCAAATAATCTAGAAGTCCGTTTATGAAATTGTGGAGTCTTCGTCGTGACAGATTCTGAGGAATTAAATGAGCATTAAGTTCTTAAAGTAGTTGATATTTTGCTCAACTCTCTACAGTCTACACAGTTACAGTATCTAGTTAGGTTTCATAAAAATACTTATCTAAGCAGTTTGATATCTCAATAATAATTTCGTTTGCTTTGAGATACCAATTATTACAAACATCGCATGTACAAAAAGTAAAATTAACGAGAAAATTGCAAATGCAAACGAAAAACCCTGTAAAATAAAAATCAGGCTCTGATATCACGATAACCGTAAAAGTCTTAAGTTCGCCCCACGTGTTGTGCTGGGGTGGTCCCAGATCTGTAAAGCTCTTGTATTTTACATATTTTTTATTGAATTCCAGTAACATGTGTTTGCAGATAAACTGTAGACGTTTTTATCAATGGCGCAACGTATACGACACGATGTGACGATATTGTTGTAATGCGCCAGTCTGATTTATCTGCAATGTGCTAGAAATTTAAACGAGCAGAGAATAAAGATAGCAAAATCGTCGGGAAAATAATACCTCTTTTTATATAATATTTAGGATTGCGTTTCAGTGGAACCGTGCCTTATGGACTTTTCAATAACTATATAAAGATAATAATATATGACTTGGTCATACACATTTGATAATAATGTTATAAATAACGGTTTTAGCTGAAGCTGAACTATTCCAAGTTCAATAAAACTTACCCCGTCTCGGAATCGTATCTAAGAACTTTTGTTATCAGGTACAAGTAAAAAAACAAGCCCCTGCGTCAAATAAATCTTCAAAGAAGATTGCTGATAAGACAATTTTTATCGTTGGTTATAAAAATCATCGTTTTGAGTTATTTGTTTTAAAGCAGGCCTGATTTATTATTAGGGATATTCTAGTGTCGTGAGACAAGTGGCCTACTAGAAATGTAACAAAAACATCAAGTTTTAAGAGTTTTTGCCGCTTTTTTTGTCTCTTATTTAGTTAAGTTCAACCCACACGTTTAATCAAGTATACTTCTTATAATTTTACAATTTATTTAAAAGACAATAGTTAACATTTTAATATTTTGTTGTGCAATCAATTTTTATAGGATATTTTCTATAATAATTGAACTATGCGTTTCTCATGAGTCGATGAGATCCTTTTATTTTAATAAGTCTATGGTTCGGTCACCCATGTTGCAAAAAAAACCTAGCAAAATTTATACTCCACCAGTTATTTCCACGCAATAAAATCTTACTTTTGTTCCGGCAAAACTATAACACTATAACTGCAACAGTCACATAACAATCTTAGGACGATAAATCTTCCAATGCCATCCAATTGTCCACAACTAGGTCGTCAGATTGTCCGCCTATTTATTCGTCTTCTTCATCTCAGAGAGTAATACCTCTGGGAGTAGACACAGAGCTCACGTCTCATAAAAGATGTTCTGAGATGTTTTTCTGAGTGACTGAAATATATGGTCCGGGAGGCAGCGACATTATGGGTGCGATTATTCCTACAAAGCTGATTCTTTGCTATTTTGTTATTTTGAGACCGTACGTAAACAGAATGGCAGTCTGCCGCGCCGATGTTGTTGCAAATATTTACAACAATTTTTGAAACCTGTAAATAAATAATACGTAAATGTATTATACCTACAAGACTGAAACTTCTTACAGTGAACAAGGATACCTAAATATACAGGATAATGATAGTCTGCCGCCTCGGAAGCGTTGCCATCTAAGGTCTACCACTCACGTAATGTGTTGAAAAATAAACTTTTTGGACTTATTTCTACAAGGCTGATTTTTTTTTCTCAAATAGTTAGGTTTATACAAGAACAAAAAACGACAGTCTGCCGAGAATCCAATGTTGCTAAAGCCTTGGTAGACGCGATGGAATGCACTATCTCCCGAGCGCAGCTACTGCGCCGATCCGCTATAAGTCGCTCTGAATAATTGGACATACCGGCATTAAATTAAAATCTACAAAGCTGGTCTTTCGTCCACAAGCGGTTTACGATAATTATTATTGAATTATCGTCGTCTACTTTCGATAGAAGGTGGCTAAAGCTTCGGTAGACGTGGCATAAGTTGTAGCACAAGAACTTGATGGAAATGTAATGCCATTGAACGAATAAAATTTCTAATTTAAATCTTAATTTGATTTTTTTGTTTGAATTTATACCGGGATAACTATTTATAACCGACTTCAAAAAAAAGAAGGTGGTTATCAATTCGGCTGTATGTTTTTGTATGTTTGTTACACGATTACTCCGCCAATTATGAATCAATTTTGATGATTCTTTTTTGTTTGATAGATCATACTTCAGAGGTGGTCCATATAAATTTGGTGAAGATCTGATGAATATCTTCAGACATGGTGAACGGAACTCCTCAATGGATAAGAGTAAATTGCTCGCGATCAGTGTAATAGCTTAGTAAACAGTAGGTTTTTAACCAGACATCCATACTAATATAATAAATGCGAAAGTGTGTCTGTCTGCCTGTCTGATACTCTTTCACGGCCCATCTGTGCAACCGATTTTGATTATAGATAGGTTGTATCCCGGGGAAAGACATGGTACTTTTTTATCCCTGAAAAATCAAAGGTTCCCGCGGTAATCAAAAAATGTATCTGTTCAACCGATTTTAATGAAATTTAGTAAAGGGATAGGTTGTATCCCGGGGAAGGACTTAGGCCACTTTTCGTCCCGGAAAATTTGAGAGTTTCCGCGGGAATCGAAAACGTTATTCCACGCGGACGAAGTTGCGGGCATCATCTATTAGCCGTGACCACTAAAAATTGTAAAATATAAAAAATTATAAAATAAATAAAACTTCAATAACCACAAACACTAAAAAAATCTCGTATCTATATATATAAAAATCAATTGCAGTTCGTTTGTCTCGCTAAAACTCGAGAACAGCAGGGCCGATTTAGCTGATTTTGGTTTTGAAATGTTTGTCGTAGTCCAGGGAAGGTTTAAACGGTGAGAAAATATGGAAAAATTGCGAGAAAGATAGGAAACACAACAATTTCATTTTCCCATATATTTTGTCGTTAGGATAGGTGATACGAAGTACACCGTATATCATCTAGTATTTTCATACATTACCATTTATTTTGTAAAAAAAATTTATAGTTTGTTTGTAAATTATAAAAGTACACTAATTAAAATAAATTGAGTTCTATTATTCAATGTTATTAATAATTATCGTAGACAAAAAGGTATGTCCAATTATTCAGAGCGACTTATAGCGGATCGGCGCAGTAGCTGCGCTTGGGAGATAGTACATTCCATCGCGTCTACCAAGGCTTTAGCAACATTGGATTCTTGGCAGACTGTCTTTTTTCTTTCTTGTATAAACCTAACTATTTAAGGAAAAAAAATCAGCCTTGTAGAAATAAGTCCAAAAAGTTAATTTTTCAACATATTACGTGGGTGGTAGACCTTAGATGGCAACGCTTCCGAGGCGGCAGACTATCATTATCCTGTATATTTAGGTATCCTTGTTCACTGTAAGAAGTTTCAGTCTTGTAGGTATAATACATTTACGTATTATTTATTTACAGGTTTCAAAAATTGTTATTAATGTTTGCAACACTAAAAGCTTGGCAGACTTTCACTTTCATTATTTACACGGTATAAACATTACTTGACAGAAAAATTAGCTTTGTAGGAATGGGTGCAAAATTTCGGTCGCTGCCTCCCGGACTAATAGATCAACAAACTTGTAAACAAAATTGTAATCTCCTGTAGGCTCCAAAGCAGTATTGTACCTAGATTGTAGTGTTATACAAACTTATACAACCCAAACCCGATACTATATTTTTAGAGAGCAAACAAACAAGGTAGATCGATTGGTGGTAAGAATTTATTATCAGAGACAGCAGACGAGCCCGGATTGTTGATATTTTTCTTGATTTAATATTGCTTAAATTAAGTTTCCTTAAGATGCATCTCTTTTGCATAAAAGTGCAAAAAATGTTGTCCCCATAAATAATGATAATCGTATTCTCAGCCAGAAGCGTTTATATAGCTGGCTTATCATGATAATATTTTAACACAATCGCCATGTTTACGCAATACTATCTTTAGCACATAATTTTTTTTTGATCCATTGATCCTGTATTATAGTAAAAAGACATGTAACGTTCATCTTCTCCTTCCCTAGGGATTCGGTAGTGTTGCTTTTTGTCTTCATCCTCGTACATTTTAGTTTTTCCCCTTTTCAATTTTCCTTTGTGTACGCAATTGTATTAAGTTGTTTTGTCTGATAAATTCGTTGGTATTGCGCTCGGAAGTTCTGTTTTAGACTCAGGAACTAGGTCACAGCTTATGTTGTATGTTGTTCTTTGTTAAAACCTAGAGACATTACTAGATTCATAAATTTCATTATGCAAGTGGTTTCAGAAAAATGCGGTGAATACAAAAGTTACAGACCTTTCATGTTAATTATAGTAAAGTGAATAACCTCAATTTTTACGTATTTTTATTCGTTTAGTACCTTGTACATTTTATATTTCACAAACTCAATTATTTTTATAGAGTACAAAGTAAAATTTCAACGTTTTGTCCTAGCTTAGTTAAGAAATCATAATATTTTTAGTGTTTTAAAATAAACATTTAAAATTTTACCTATTGTGAATCTAACATTGTTAGTTTAACTTTAGGGTAGCGAAGAACTATATTATTAGGATCGTATAAGATGTCTATTTAATCTTGATTTATTGGTTTTTAATGTAAGCGTAGCTTTAGGCACAAAAACACTAAGCACAAAGTACCTACCTTTTCCTCATTTTTACATAAGGTAGGTACCAAAGCTTTTTTTTATTCCGCTACAAGTTAGCCCTTGAATACGATCTCACCTGATGGTAAGCGATGATGCATCATGCTAAGATGGTGTAAAGGGTACGGCAGTTATATTAAACACGTACCTATAATCTACACTACATCGTACCAGAACGCCATAATATATTCTTTGCCGTTAGGGTGGTACATCGCCACGGTTAAAGCCTCAGACCAGGCAAGACCAGAGAAAATCGGTTAATTAACCAAAATTGAACCTGCCGGGAATCGAACCTGGGTCCTTCCACGATAAGACCGCAGCGCTCACGACTGCACCAGGGAGGTCGTCCAAATACCGTACGAATAAGTAAAGTACTGTTATAAAATATAAGAAATCAGACAAAGGTAATCCATAAATACAGAGTTGTCCGGCCTGTGTCAGTCCGCAAACTATAACCCCCTCAACAAAGCATCTACAGTCGCAACACGCCTCCACAATCTGCGTCCCGGCCTTATGACAGGTATGAATCGACGGCGACTACACTGCACTGAGTCCCAAGTCATAGAAAATAGTGATTTATGAATCTTTTCTTGCAGCCATTATTTTTTTTATCCACTACAAGTTAGCCCTTGACTGCGATCTCACCTGATGGTAAGTGATGATGCAGTCTGAGATGGTAGCGGGCTAACCTGTAAGAGGCATGGCAGTTATATTAAACCCATACCCCGATTCGGTATCTACACGGCATTGTACCCGAATGCTAAATCTCTTGGCGGCACGTCTTTTGCCGATAGGGTGGTAACTAGCCACAGCCGAAGGCTCACACCAGGCCAGACTAGAGAAAATTCAGAAATTATAAATTTCTTAATTGATCCTGCCGGGCATCGAACCCGGGACCTCCGCACGTTAAGACAACAGCGCTACACACTGCGCCACGGAGGTCGTCAAAATTAAATTGTTGAATTTTTGAACAGGTATGAATCGACGGCCACTTTAGTGCACTGAATCCCAATTGATAGAAATAGCAGTTTATGACTCTTTTGCTTCAGTCGAGTCCATTCGTCAACTATAATTCCCTAAACAAAACATTTACAATCGATACCACACGTTTTCACACGCTAACAACAGCCTAGCATCATGACAGATATTATACAGAATGGTCCAAATAGTGACGTCCAAGGAAAACGGTTCCAACGGTTAATTTGCACCGTAAATTTTTCTGAATGACTTAATGTTTATTTTTACTAAACCTCAAATGATATACTTCCTACAACTTAATACGTTAAAACCTTTTAAAGTTTATCATACTAACAGCTCAACAGTTTTTTCTCAGTACTGCTGCTACTCAGTTTTTGAATACTGTTTAATGTCCTATGTCCCAGTGGTTCAGAGGACATTTACAGTGTCACGTGTTGTTGTGTTTTAATGCTAACATGAATTTATTTTAAAACGATTTGTTTTCTATATAATTTTGACAAATAAATATATAAGTATAATAATAATATATAAATATATATTTATTAGTAATAAATAAAACGAAAAATAATAATATGTAATAATAAAAAAAAAAACAAATAAATTATATTTTAAAAATATTTGAAGATTTTTAGCGAAAGCCTTAATTATTTTTATCGCTAAAACCTGTCACTTACACCAAACAGCAACACGGCAAGGGTCCACCGAATGGACCCATTTCATTCGGTATTAGTTGTGATGGCGCGGATTTCTTGCCTTGGAAGTTTTCTCGTCGGACATAATTAATAGGGCACGCCTATTAGTATGCCCCATTGAGTGTCAAGTGACCCCACGACAGGGCATCTGCGATAACTGGCCCCCAGCTGTCGGAGTTTTGAATCTGGGTGAATACGAATAATGGGAAATGTTGGTTAGTACCTACTGATGCTAAATACAATATCATTTCCGTTCATTAAAGTATTATTACAATTCAGTATACGTACCTGTCCGGTACTTACCGATATTGATAATTTAATTGGTGTTTTGCAATTATAATATTTGGTATACCTTGGGCCTAAATTATGTAGAAAAATTCGCTACTCGTAGAAAGTAAAAAGTTAAGTAAGTCCCACGAACTTATCAGACCCGGTGGCCAAAATTGGAACTAATTTTTATGCATGTTTAGTTTTTATTATTATTTTATTTTTCATATAAACTAGCGACCTTGTCACCAGGTACATAAGCAGAGTTATCTAAAATATGGACCAATATATGTCGCGGGCTCGAATTCCGCCACATGCTGTTTCTGTAAATACCTTGATTATAGACACTGAAAATACAGTGAAAATTTTACTATCCGAAAAATTATACCTACTACTCATAAAACTTATCAAATGAGGTTTTTTTTTTATCCACTACAAGCTAGCCCTTGACTGCGATCTCACCTGATGGTAAGTGATGATACAGTCTAAGATGGTAGCGGGCTAACCTGTTAGGGGCATGGCAGTTATATTAAACCCATACCCCTTCGGTTTCTACACGGCATCGTACCGGAACGCTAAATCGCTTTGCGGCACGTCTTTGCCAGTAGGGTGGTAACTAGCCACGGCCGAAGCCTCCCACCAGGCCAGACTAGAGAAAATTCGGAAATTATAAATTCCCAAACTGACCCTGCCGGGGATCGAACCCAGGACCTCCGCACGTTAAGGCAACAGCGCTACACACTGCGCCACGGAGGTCGTCAAAAAAAGGTGAGGTTTATTTGTTACGTAGTTTCCTCAAAAGCAAATATTAATTAGTTATTATTTTTATTCCCATACACCTAAAAGGTCAATTAAACGAAATAATTGGCATTCAGCGAGCACGGAACATTGCCCAAGATTCATTTAATTGCCCAAGTACCTATTAGGCTCATAACAGTTCTTAATTTACTTGCGAGCGGTCGCAAACCACTTTAGTTCACGAGTGCTTTCTTGTTTGCCTCAGTTCAAAATAATTAAGGTTTATAGAGCAGTTTTTTTTCCATTGTTGTAAAATAATGACCTTCATCTTTCAAGTTGGTCGATTGCACGGGGGATGGAAGGTTTAAAATAAACATTGGTCGTTGATTTTAAAATGGTTTAGATGTATGTAATTATTTAGTTTTTCTTATGGTAGTTTGAGTGACTTTTTATCCCGGAAAATTAAATAGTTCCCGCGGGAATCAAAAAACATTAATCCACGCGGACGAAGTCGCGGGCATCATCTAGTAATAAAATAAAATTATAATATTTTAAACTTCAATAATTAATAGTAAATGTCATAATAATGAGCCCCTATATTTATTAATAAAACATACATATTTTGTACGAATTGATTACTTATTGTTTACGCAAAAAAAAAAACAGTACAACATTACAGCCATGTAAAACAAATACACCAAAATAATACCCAAGAACCAAACATCCCGCAGATATGAAATCGTAGGATGCATGCTACTCGTAGTGTGTATGCATGATCTATCTTATCACGAAAGCGATGATAAAGTTTAAACAACTTTATGACAACGTTTTACAGTGATACCGACGCAATTTTAGTACGGGTGCTCTAAAATCTCTCAGGTAGTATTTTTGTTATCGCCCTACATCAACCCTACATATCCTGGGTTCCGTTCGGCGATCCTAAAACCGGCAATACAGATCGCACGTGAGATGTAGGGGTAAATATACATAGAGATTTACTTGTAATGCAGAGCGGATGTTACAGAGTGTTCGCCGGTAAATACTCAACAAAAAATCCGGCTTGGTAGATGTAACTACCTTAAGTTTTAGTTCCTTACTCATATCGACTGGTCTTCAAAAGATTTGATATCAAACTTTTCACAACTTTCTTTGTGATGGGGTGTGGATTGCTTTAGAATTTTTAATTGACCTCAAGAGTCAAGTTTGCGTCACTTGAAAACTAGACGTTGAGAGTTATTTTGTTTGAAAGTGTTAATTTGAGAACTAGACATAGTCAGTTCTTTTGCTTGACTCGCCAATGAAAAATATGTCGAGTTAAGAACTATTTTATTGAGTCTCTCATTGTACGAATAGAAAGATCTTTCCAAATCATACATTTAGCAAGAAAAGCAGCCAAGTGTCTCCTTTTTCCTTTTGTTACATTATCTTATCTATCACAATTTGTTTTAAGGACAAATCTGTGGATGAGTATCAGATTTAAGTGAAACCTTAATGCTAAGCCCACGTCTGCCTATCGACCCTCGTTAAGTTGGACCCTCGTAAAAATAATTCCTAACAATTTAATTTTAAAGTTTCGACACAGGCACTATACACATTTTGGGATGCCAAAGTTTCACTTAGCCAAAACAATTTCTGGGCTTGCCACATAAAAATCAGTTAAATCAAACCCATACACGCTTAATTTATTTCTACCGTACCGGTAAATCGCTATAGGCGGTACAGGCGGCACGTCTTTGCTGGTAGGGCGGAACTAGCCACGGCCGAAGCCTTCCACCAGGCCAGACTAGGGAAAATTCAGAAATTATAAATTCTCAAATTGACCCTGCCGGGGATCGAACCCGGGACCTCCCACGTTAAGACAACAGCGCTCAACGACTGCGTCAGGGAACTCGTCAGTGGACACTATAAATACAGTGACTAAGGATCTTGTATAAACTTCGTATTCTGAGATTCAATTAGGACGTTATTGACATTGGACTTAGCGGGCTTTACGTCACGCCTAACATTACATTAGCATAGTTGATTAAAAGGCCTTCCCGGTAGCTGTTGAGTCGTAAACGTCAACCTTACACGCCATAAATCATCTTAACCACAGGTCCAGAACTTTACACAGCCGGGAAGAGCGATATAGCTGAGTAGGTGTGGTAAGTACCTAACTAAAACTTAAGTCAAAGTTAATAATCTTCAGTTATGGAATGAAATATTCACAGACTAGCTGATGCCCGCGACTTCGTCCGCGTAGTTTAAGTTTTTAGTTATTCCCGCGGGAACTCCATAATTTTCCGGGATAAAAAGTAGCCTATGTCACTCTCCATGTCCTCAACTATACCCATGCCGCTCTGTTGCGGCGTGATTGAAGGACAAACCAACAAACCAATAAACCAACAAACAAACACACTTTCGCATTTATATGTATAGTATGATATGATTAAGCTACCAGCTGATGTCCGCGACTTCGTCCGTGTGTTTTGAGGTTTATTTGATTCCCGCGGAACTCTGTAATTTTCCGGCATAAAATGTAGCCTATGTATGATCCCATAGTCCATACTATATCCGTGCCAAATTTCAACAAGATCTGTTCAGCCGTTCTGGTTTGATTGAGTCACAATTATCCATCCATCCATCTAAACTTTCGCATATATTATGTGTAGTATAGAAAGTATTCACAAATATAGGTAAGCCATTTTCACGCAATATCTCGTTATAGTGCGCAAGTGTGTGCTTAATCATAGGTACCTAGACTATCTACTCTATTCCCCTACTCTCATAGTCCAATGGGATAGCAATCCGCCACCACTGGAAAGATTATGCCCAGAAGCAACAGTTTTATACCGAGACAATCTGTCCGCTCGTCAGTAACAGGGGACAGATCAGAATAATTCTCGCCAACTTCAACGCCCGCTACCAACAGTCTAAGCTGGTAGCGGGCTAATTTATTAAGGCGCTGTGAGCTCACGAGATGAAAAACAAAGGCGCGCGGGGGTGAAATCGAGCAAGCGCATGTCGCAAAAAAGGCATGAAATTATTTGTAAAAAAATTAATAATATATACTTTTCAATACGTAATGTGTTTGATTTATAAATATGAATTTTATCTTATATTTCTAAACCTAATTTTCGGTTTCAATAAGGAGAAAAATTGGTAAATAATTTAGAGGTATGTTTAAAATAAATTTAAATGCAGAGATTTTCTTAAAATTGTGTTTTGAGATGCGTTAATGGCTGCTCAAAGGTCTTGAAAACAGCACATTATTTTTACAAGCAAACATTATGTCACGGTTTGATGGATACACTGCTTTACATTTGCATTTACGCCACACAGGGCCCAGTTATATTAAACCCATTCACCTAATCGGTTTCTACTCGTTATCGTCCTACAAAATTAGACCAGAGAAAATTCAGAAATAAATTCCCAAATTGACCCTGCCGGGGATCTAACCGGAGACAGCACTCAACACTGCGCCAGAGCGGTACTTAAGGTAATACTATATAAATACCAAATAAGTACTAGGTCATAGATTCATAGGTTCATGAATAATCAAAGGCATACGTCGCTCATATAAGACAGCGGCATTAAAATTTCAGCGCGGATTCGGTATCGTGGTATACGACCGTCCAGCTGAAAGTACGGACAGCAAAATAAATTATTAATTTTAAAAATGACTTATTATTTATGCAATTTTCCTGTTGCATAGTTGAAACAGTAAACAAGTACTAGCTGAAGTCCGTGACTTCGTCCGAGTGGATTAAGTTTTCGGTTCCCACGGTAACTCCTGAATTTTCCGGGATAAAAAGTAGCCTATGTCAACTATACTAATGCAAAAAATCACGTCGACCCGTTGCATTGTTGTTTAAGCACAAACAAGCACTCTTTCGCATTTATAATATTACTAGCTAATGCCCGCGACTTCGTCCGCGTGGATTGAGGTTTTTCAGTTCCCGCGGGAACTCTTTAACATTCCGGGATAAAAAGTAGCCTATGTGTTATTCCAGACTCTAATCTATCTCTGTGCCAAATTTCATCTAGATCCGTTCAGCCTTTGGGGCGTGATTGAGTAACAAACATCCATCCATACATCCATCCAAACTTTCGCATTTATAATATTTATTACTAGTGAATGCCCGCGACTTCGTCTGCGTAGTTTGAGGTTTTTTGGTTCCCTCGTGAACTCTTTAATTTTCCGGGATAAAAAGTAGCCTATGTGTTATTCCAGACTCTAATCTATCTTTGTGCCAAATTTTATCCAGATCCGTTTAGCCGTTGGGGCGTGATTGAGTAACAAGCATCCATCCATACATCCATCCAAACTTTCGCATAATAATAATATATTTATGTTTTTGATTTATTATAATGTTTTTTGCTTCCCGCGGGAACTCTTTAATTTTCCGGAATAAAAAGTAGCCTATGTCCTTTCCCAGGATACAACTTATCCCTGTACAAAGATGGGCCGGGAAAGCATAGCAGACAGACAGACACACTTTCACATTTATAATATTAAGTATGGATATATATTATTATATTATATAAGATATAATATGTACCTATAATAATATTTATTTGATTATTTGATTGATTAGTATGATCTACTGTGTAAAGCGCGTCTCTTATGCGTTAATAAGGTCTAGCCTTACTACAGAGCCGTGGCACAGCGCAGCACGTAGCGTAGCAAGTTTTTTTATTATTATCCATTACAAGTATAGTAGAGTATTCTTTGTATGGAGATGGGTCCACTTCAGCGACGCGCCATGGAGATGCACTGCGCGACATGGCCCCTTCCAATCTCATAAAAATAAAATTTGCCCCTACGTGTCGCGCCGCTCCGTGCATCTCAAGTGGGGCTAGATCTTTATACTGCGAATCTACTTGTTAACCTTTATTGCGGTTTAAGAAAAAGAGACTTCAATACATCAGTGAAAACTTTTTCTGCGGTCCGTACCTACTAGTACATCATGCATTATGCCCTGCATCGCAAACGCGGTGTGTTTCCATTGTGATATCGTGACCCGATTCCTCGCCCCTATTTATAGCTCGCGACTTTTGACTCGGCTCTAGACATGCTTTTTGAGGCATATCTAGGACTTGGGTTTGTATGGCTGCATATCAGTGGGAATCGAAAGTAGAGCAATGGTTACAATTTGTTTTTGGGATTTTAACGTGTGTTTTACTTTTTCACCGACTTCAAAAAGGAGGTTCTGGATTCAAACCGTATGTAGGTATATATAGGTTTGTATATTAGTTTGTGACCGATTATCTCTGAAACCAATGGACCGATTTTTATGATTTTGTCACGATCGTAATTTACGTAGGTACTTTCAGAAAGGTTTTAGCATATAACGTACCTAGGTAACTTTCTCATGTACGATGTTACATAAATATATGTACAGTCATGTCACCAATATCCATTATTAAAATTGCATATTTTATTACTAGGTACTAAGTAAGTCTTGCGACTTCGTCCGCGTTTATTTATGTTTTTTTAATACTCTTTATTTGCCTTTAATTCATTTATTTTTAAAGCCTATTCTGGTTCCGGTACCTGCGTAAGCTATTTATGAACCAAATTTTATCAAAATCGATTAAACAGACGGATCGTGAAAAAGCTTATAAATAGACAGACACATTTTTAATAGACCGTACCTAATAGAATAGATAATGGCGTGACTCGTGAGTAAAAACTAGCTTATGTGTTATTCCAGACTATAATCTATTGCCAAATTTAATCCAAATCCGTTCAGCCGTTCGCATATTATACTATTTACAACTTTCGCATATAATAATATTAGTATAGATTAGAAAGTATTAATATTTATCCATATAAAAAACTAGCTGATGCCCGCGACTTCGTCAGCGTGGTTTGAGGTTTTTTGGTTCCCGCGGGAACTCTTTAATTTTCCGGGATAAAAGTAGCCTATGTGCTATTCTAGACTATAATCTATCTCTGTGCCAAATTTCAGCCAGATCCGTTCAGCCGTTGGTGCGTGATTGAGTAACAAACATCCATACATCCATCCAAACTTTCACATTTATAATATTAAGTAAGATAAGATAAGATAGATAATAATTATATATAGTAATATTATACCTATTAAATAGGTACAATTACCGTTTCTCTTATATTCATGAATACATAACACAAATAAGATGATTGATCACCGAGGCCCGAAGTGCGAAAACTATAAGACCAATTACTTATTTAATTAACCGTATCGAAAATAGCTGATGTGGCGCCTTTAATGGAACTATAAATCATACGAAGAGGTCCGGTCGAGTTCATTCATCATATGAATTAATAATACAACACCTTATTATAATAGCGAGGGACGAGTGGCCTAGTTGTTTGCGATTTTTAAGCAACCTTGACTCAAGTCGGTAATTGGATGGGTGACCGAATTTGGAGGTTCAAATTTGGCCTCAGAGAGCACGTTAAGCCGTCGGTTCCTTTTATTATCTCTAACATCTGATAATAATTGCTACAAAAATCTAAGAGTTGAAATAGTACCAACTCTTAGTCGAGTCGCATGCGGAAGGACGTGGGAACCCACCGCATTATTGTCCCAAGAAAACTCCTACCATTATGTGATCAATGAAAAGGGGTCACGGGCCACGGCCCTCAGTAATGTGGAATACGACGCAAAGAGAAGAGATTATAATAACATTGTCTTATATCAAAAAGTTCAGTAAGTAAACTTTTATTTTCCGAGAAAAAAGCTTTTACTAGACAAACTAAATGGCAATATTCGTTTTTTTAATATTTTTTTTTTATCGTATGGCATTAATTACGCCTCCTGGTTCGTCACTCGTTTAGCACCACCCGGTGGACACGTGCAGGGAGGTAAAAGGTAAATCCTGCGGACGTGAGCGACGGGGCATCCCCCAACGACGGGGCATCCCCCAGCGACGGGGCATCCCCCAGCGACGGGACATCCCCCAGCGACGGGGCATCCCCCGTTTTTTTAATTCCACTACAAGTAAGCCCTTCTGAGATCTCACCTGATGGTGAGTGGTAATATAACTTCCCACCAGGCCAGACCACAGACAAGAAGTTATAAATTCCCAAATTGACCCTGCCCGGGATATCCCACGTCAAGACAACAGCACTAATCACTGCGCCAAAAATAATAAAAAAAATTAAAAAAAACTTTTTGCTTTTTGATCCGCTTATAACATTGTTATCTTCAAATCAAGGGTGAATAGGTATTTTCTAGGCAAGCGCGCTCCACCTAGCTGCATTTACTTCCAGCAAGTCTGATTGCAGCCAAGCGCTAGCGTATCTATAAAAAAAATGTGTGTGTCAGCTCCGACGAACGACTGGAGTTTACTCTTTACGAACGATTATAAATTATTCGACGATTACGAATGATTATTCTTTATATTACTGAAAGCATGCTTGATACATTTATTTATATTAATTACCTATATAATTTATATTCATAAAAATACATTACATTACATAGTCATGGAAACATAAACAAGTATTACCGTGGAAACATAAAGTGGAAACGTAACGGAGAAAGTTTGATTTTACTCCCCATAAATTTTCATACCCCGGGCTTATATATTCGATTCTAAAGGAGGTAATCTCCAAAAAACCAAAACAAAATATTATTATGTATTAGCACATTGACTTACTCAACCATAAAGCCGTTATTCATTCGCCAAGTTTGAACCGAATGGCTCTAAAGGGCTCCTACAATTTCAACCCTTTCAATAAACATCGAAATGCATAGCAGTAATAAAAAGACAGACTGTGAGTGTTCCCTTTACCTCAATATGCCATCCGCTGACTAAAACATAGCTAAGCTATACATTTGTTTTTTTTAAAAATCCATACTGAAAATCAACGCCCTGCACAAAACGTGTAAATGCAAGTTTTGATGTAGGGCAAAAGGCTGAGCTATACTCCCATTTTGGGTGGTGTCACAGACAAGCATAATATTATGAGGTACGATAGTAAGATATTATTATTAATAATAATTAAAAAAAACGTCAATACTATGATAAAAGCAGTGATAGCCTAGTGGTTGAGACGTTCGATCTCCTTTTCGTGTGCTTAGGGGTTCGATCCTCGGGCATTTTTTTTTTATCCACTACAAGCTAGCCCTTGACTGCAATCTCACCTGATGGTCAGTGATGATGCAGTCTAAGATGGTAGCGGGCTAACCTGTTAGGGGCATGGCAGTTATATTAAACCCATACTCCTATTCGGTTTCTACACGGCAATGTACCGGAACGCTAAATCGCTCGGCGGCACGTCTTCGCCGGTAGGGTGGTAACTAGCCACGGCCGAAGCCTCCCACCAGGCACTTGTAATTTTTTTTTTCAAAAGAGCAACCACCCAGTCACCTGCTTCTCTCTTCGTTCTTCTCGGTAGAAATGGCATTCTGAACCAGTGGTAGATTCACTCGACTATTCAAAAGCACTTGTCAAAGTCTACTTGAATAAAAAAGATTTGCATTTGTTTTTAAAACAGTTTTTTCGCACTTGTCTACGTTTTAGTTTGTTTAAACCAGCAACTACGAACCCTTTATTGCCTACACGCAATAATTTATTCCGATTCTATACGTCTTTTGTTTTACCCCCCTCCCCCTCAATTGCACCCGCACTTGAGATCCGATGGCCCTTTAGCACAGTGTTATTAGTCAACCGAGCGTGCCATAGTTTGGTTTTGTTTTAGTTCTTGTTTTATTGTTTGCCTCAGTCAAGTTCATTGGGGGTGATTATTTCACTTTAGAATGCTGTGTATGCATAGTTTAGTTTGCATTTATAGTTTTTTTAATTTAGGCAACTACAAGTTAGCTGTTTGCCAGATTTTATTAAAATGGATTGAAAAGATAAGCCATTAAAGTGTAACAGACAGACAGACAGACAGATACAACTTCGCATTTATAATATTAGTATGGATTTTTAGTCAACTACAAGTTAGCCCTTAACTGCGATCTCACCGGACGGCAAGTTATGATGAAGTCTCTTATGGTAGCACGCTAGTCGCTAACCTAGTAGGGATATATAATATGGTCATTAGTTAACTCATCACTTGCCATCAGGTGAGATTGCAGTCAAGGACTAACTTGAAGTGACGTTAAAAAAACACTACAAGTCAGTCCTTGACTAGCTAAAACGCAACGTAAAGACGCAATTCCCCAATAAATTAATGCAGGTTCTGAATTGAATTTGAAGAGAAGGTCAAATTCGTAACCGACTCAATTTCCAGGTAACTAAACAATAACATAAAGTTAGAGCTAGCATTAACATTAAATTTATTTAACGTCCAAATAATATACTAAACCATCCAGTGCTCTCATCATCACACAAAAATGTTCACCAGACGTGCGATGAGCAATACGTGTAGGGTTAGATATAGCGCTATTGTCCAAAAAGCTTTATTATTCTATCTAAAGGTTTAAAAAAAGTTTTTATGTGTCGTCATGGGCGTTATGCCCAATGTTGAGTGGAGAAGATAATTTACTTTGGCATAACTATAAATATTTTCAGTCCGCCCCTGGGGCGAAGCGAAGGCCTTTAATTTTTTTTACCACAATATCTACCAAGCTCTTCAAAACTGAGATTAAATTGTAAAAGACTCAGCTCTACACCACTTTAAATGGCAATCAAATTATTAGCCATAAAATCCTATCGTTGAGATCCTAGGATCTCCAAAAACGCACTGGTATTTTACATTATATTCTTTAAAAGCTGTTTCCAATTTTAATGGACCCACTGGTCCAAAACGTTATAAGAGTAGAGTGTCTTCTTCCTTCGCAGAGAGAGAGCGACATGGGTTTACCAGCCTCATAACAATCATAGCCTAAACGCGAATTTCCGCGAAATTGCCCAACAAACGTCAGGGCATAGCTTTTTACAACCGAGCCGTCACATAAAAATATTAAGTTTATTGGAAAGTTAAGGATAAGTGCCTCTGAAACGATATTTGAGGGCACGATCGCACCTATTATGATATGATGTAACTTTACGCTCGTGTTTTGTGTTCTTGGAAGTTGTTAATGGGTTGTGATGGGCCATAGACACGAAAATAGACAGAGGTGTCCTTAAATAGAAATACTAAAACCAACTTAATCGTACACAAAAGAACCGTTCTTGTTTTTTATATTGTAATAGTTAGTACCTACTTATTACATAATTTTTCTTTTATAAATTTACACGTGTGCACCAACCAGTCATCATACAACTTGTCTTCTTTCATTTAAGTTGCCTGGAAGAGATCACTTGTAGTGATGAAGCCGCCTTTACATCGTAATAAGTTGCAAATTTTGTCACGATTCGTGTTACCCATGTTCTGTAATTTGTTTGTGTGTAATAAAATGTTTTATTTTATTTTATTTTATTTTATTATCATAGGAAAATCAACAGCGATTCTGACAAACAATAATACTTAAACACTAACAGGATCAGTATGGCCAATTACAGATTTTCTCAAACATAAATTACAATAAATGAGAGTGAGTTTAAAGAAATTTTAAAGTGTAACAAACTTACGACATGTTGAATGATAAGTATAATGTTTTAGTCTTTACTTTCTTTCTATAATAACTTTTAAAAGCATTTAAAATATGTTACTTAATTAATCAATTTTTTTTTATTGATCAAAACAAACTTTACAATTTACAAATCTTAATATCGGAGCCATCCTCTAAAAAACTTGACTTTTATGGTGAGGATGGCGAATTCGCCTTAATAAACTAGTACATAATAATAAGAATATTTGGATGTACTTACCAGTTACACAGACAAATAATATATATTATGTTCTATAATAGGTTATTGAATTAGTTAGTAAGTATTATCATTATTTACCTAATAAATATCTTCACTCACTTCACTTCACTTTCTTATATAAATATGTTTTTTTTCTTTGCTATTATATTGCAGAAACGATGGGAGATCTTCGAGAATTTTAGGAAGCATATAATATTTATAATTTCTTTTGCCGTATATATTATTTGTTTTCGGTAGGGTGATAATTCGCTAATTTGAGTAAATTACTGCCTCGTTCTTTACGTCTTAGATATTGTAAATTATTAAATTCTTCCTTAAGTATGGCTAATTTTACCTTACTTTGCACTGGCAACACAATGCAGTATGTAAATAATTTGTGATAGTCCTCACAATATTTTAAATTAATTTTTAATTTAATTTACACAATCCGAAATATAATTATATTTAATATGAATATAATTACTTATATTAATATTTTTATATAAAAGAGGTGAGCTTGCAGTAAATTAACCTTGTAACTTAATTTCATTTTATTAGTTAATGTACTGAAAAATCGACCCATGAAATTTCGGATTGTGTAATTTTTTTGCTAAGATAATGTGGAAAGCGACTCGAGTTAGGGTACTATAGTTAGGGTATTATTATATAATATGTCTGCTGAAAAATAATATTACCATTAGGTGAATTTGTTGTAAATCTTAAAAATGTCTTAGATCAAAATGTAATTTTATATATTTTAAAGTAGGTAATTATGCCTAGTTTTCTACGAAATCGTATAAAACCTTCACTATTATATTATAAGGCGGTAAAGTAAATGTTTGCCACTTCTACAAAATTCTAGTGTTTGTTTAGAATATTCCATGATAATAGAATACACGCTGCGGTTTTCTCAAAGTTGCGAGGCTTAAAAGATATAAACCGACGAGTTACGAACCCAACCCAACTTTAACGACCCATACGAGATACCTACGTCAATCGGCCGGTATGCAGATGGGAAGTGAAAATTTAATGCGGTGACAAAATATCGTGCGGTTTTGAAGATTGACGATAATCTTTTGAATTCTTTGACGACCTCCCATGACGCAGTGTTGAGCGCTGTTGTCTTAACGTGGGAGGTCCCGGGTTCGATTCTCGGCAGGGTCAATTTGAGCAGTGGCGTGCACAGGGTTTTAAGCTAGGGTAGGCATTGGTAAGTCAGACTACCTATTTACTTACTGTCTTGATAAGAGACGAACATTCTCGTATTTCCACTTGGGTAAGCAGTGCTTTTATGCCTCTATGAACTTCACGCCACTGACTTTGGGAATTTGTAATTTCCGATGTTTCTCTGGTCTGGTCTGGTGGGAGGCTTTGGCTGTGACTAGTTACCACCCGGCACAGACAAACCGCCAAGCGATTTAGCATTCCGGTACGATGCAGTGTAGAACCCGATCAGGGGTTAATATAACTGCCATACCCCTAACAGGTTAGCCGCGTTATCTTAGACTGCATAATCACTTACCATTTGGTGAGATCGCAGTTAAGGCTAACTTTTATTTGAAAGATAGACAGACTTTAAGTTTATTTTTATCGAGAAATGTTGTAGATAAGTAACCAAATCAAGAAACCAAAATTTTTTGTAACTGTTTGTGTTTTTCAAAATAAAACTATAATTAGAACGCATTGTTTCTCTCCTGTATTTATTTCCTTTCACCGTAGTTTATCAAGAATTTCCCTAAGTAGGTACCTAAAGCAATAGTGTTGTTCCATTGTTCCCGGAAATGAGGTTATTCTTTTATTGTTGGGACAAAGACGGCACTAACAGTGGAATTCATAAACGCTTGAAACGCTCGCCACCGAGACGTTTCAGGCGCTATGTGTCGAATTCAAGCTTTTTGCATTTCATAGTCGTGAGATACTCTCAAATTGGTCGCCAATAGCGGTCGAATACTGGTTCGCCGATTTCCGCGCGCCAGACACTATCAAACAAGGCTTTTGCTATGACATGAGCTTGACATAGCATTATTTTTGTATTTTGTGGGCTATTTGTGCGTAATAAATCTTGATTTTTGATACAAATTGGAAGAAAAATGTGATTTTAGTCATACACAACATGTATTTCTAAGTTTGTACTTGTGGTAAAACCAATAAATCCACCAATAATCCAAAGTGTAGTATAAAGCGAATGATGAAATCGCTAATTACAGGCTGTGCATATAAAACTACGACGATTTATGCTGTCCTGAAACATACTGGTATTTCTGGAAGTTACCCTTTCCGTTCTGAGAAGAGGCACGTGCTCAATATTTAGTAGTGGGCCTGGCAATGAACTATTGCCAGAAGAAAGAAGTGCCGCACGAGGGTGGATTCTTGAAAGACACCACAATCGGCTAGCCTACATAAAGACGCAAGGCTAGTAGACGCACAGGCTAATTGATGGTATACTACAGAACTGGATAAAAAAGAAACAAGCCTATTTGATTCATGTTGATGAATAAAACATATACGAGCGCAAAATAAAGGAACTACAGTTAATATATGTACTACACAGACACCTATTGACGATTCCAGAACATACGCTGTTCTACTATCCTCAGTTTGAGCAAAGATCTTGTATCTCTGGTTTGAAGAAATTAGAATAAAGGTCGTGGATTAATTCATTTGGTTGGAGGGCCTCATATGATATTACTCTTATGTGCATTACCTAAGGCGAAAAGGAAGTGACTAGTAATACAATAATCATTATAGCAGTCAATATTATGAATAATCTCCTTTTCAGCCTGTTATATCTATTTAAATGTTAAAATAATATTAAAGGGATTATAATACACTATTTTGTGGTTTTCATTCAATTATTTATTTGAATCAGGCAACAATATTTAAACATAATTATAACGCATAAAATAACACAATACAATAGAATTCTTAAGATACTATAAATACAATTCTAAAAATAAGTATATAGTCATAAAAAACAGAAGAAAATTCCTTCTCGTTTTCCTGTAACGACGGTATACTATGCCCTCAGGCCAAAAGCCTGCACTGATGAACACATCTTTGCACCATGCCGGAACAGTTAGAACGTAAGAGCTGAAGTAAGTACATAGTTCTACTGGACTTCAGTTTAGTAAGCTGCACTTTTGTTAGATCTGCGAACAAACATATCTTCGCGATATTACATATTTTTGCAGAGGTGGTCCAGGATGTACTGTTAGCCTTGGCCGTCTCGGACTTTATGCGGGATATACAAATCATGATGTTAGGCATCACCGCTTTCAAGGTGGTATCATTCGTCAGCGTTTTACCACGTAAATTTCGAATTAGTGTCTGTTGTTACTTTCTCTTCTTCACTAAAATTGGAAACTATTGGGAATTCAAAACCCCGTCAATGTTTGTTTGTAAACAAACATTGACATTCACTTGAGTGACTCAGTGCTTCAAAGTGACATCCATAGAGAATTTCTACAGATAACATGTAAATCAATAGACAATATTCTGTACATCTCCATTTCTTCTCCATTCAGCTAGGCGATTGTCTAGTGAACGTTTATGAATTGCAACAAAGGTAGATTCGACATTCAATCGCTTCGCGAATCGTGAACGACATTTTTGCGGAGACTGGTTACCCAACGATTATGAATTCCACTGTTAGTCTCCGAGCGCCACCAATATTTATACAAACGACGCTTTCCCACTTTTTTTTTTTTTTTTTTTTAATCCACTACAAGCTAGCCCTTGACTGCGATCTCACCTGATGGTAAGTGATGATGCAGTCTAAGATGGTAGCGGGCTAACCCTGTTAGGGGTATGGCAGTTGTATTAAACCCACACCCCTTCGGTTTCTACACGGCATCGTACCGGAACGCTAAATCGCTTTGCGGCACGTCTTTGCCGGTAGGGTGGTAACTAGCCACGGCCGAAGCCTCCCACCAGGCCAGACCAGGGAAAATTCAGAAATTATAAATTCCCAAATTGACCCTGCCGGGGATCGAACCCGGGACCTCCGCACGTTAAGGCAACAGCGCTACACACTGCGCCACGGCGGTCGTCAAAAACTCCACTCCTTGGGGTACGACGTGTTATCGTTGCAAACGGGCAATAAAAATTGTAGTAAATATTGCTGACAAGTAACAAGTATGACACAGTACGACAAATGAAGACCTTCTTGGCGCAGTGATGAGCGACTTGCTTTACAATTGTTTTGGTGTGCGGAATTTATGTTTATACCGAAATAAAATAACTCTGTTGTAAAAAAAAAATTATGATGCAAAACTGCTCTTGCCAAAGTGCCATTCTTATAATACTTGTTTATTTTTATCCTTATCTGTGCTTTAATTTTTTATTTTTTGCTTTATTTCTGAACTAGATGATGCCTGCGACTTCGTCCGCGTGGACTAAGTTTTTGATTCCCGCAGGAACTCCTTAATTTCCCAGATTAAAAGTAGCCTATGTCCTTCCCCGGGATACAGTCTATCTTTGTGCCAAATTTCATCAAAATCGGTTGAACAGGTGGGCCGTGAAAGCGTAGCAGACAGACACACTTTCGCATTTATAATATTAGTATGGATTTTCTAGACTGGTAGGAGACTTCGGCCGTGGCTAATTATCACCTTACCGGCAAAAACGTACCGTCAAGCGATTAGGCGTTCCGGTATGATGCCGTATAGTAACTGATTAGGGATATGGGCTTAATATACCTAACTGCCATACCCCTCAGGTTAGCCCACGACCATCTCAGATTGCATCATCACTTAGGTACCATCAGGTGAGGTCGCAGTCAAGGGCTAACTTGTAGCTAAGGATTCCAATTTAACTCTTGAAGTTATATTTACTACCGGCTTGTAGTGGATAAAAAAATGTAGTTAATCTTTACTTATTAATTAATTTAATATTGACATTGGTATTTTATTTTATATATTGATTATAATTATTATTTAATATTATAAATGCGAAAGTTTGGATGGATGGATGGATGGATGTTTGTTATTCAATCACGCCCGAACGGCTGAACGGATCTGAATGAAATTTGGCACAGAGATAGATTATAGTCAGGAACAATACATAGGCTACTTTTTATCCCGGAAAATAAAAGAGTTCCCCGGGATTAAAAAAACTTCAATCCACGCGGACGAAGTCGCGAGCGTCAGTAGTACAGTCATACAACAACTCAACTAACATGTACCTAACTAAATCTATGTCAAGAAGGCACGAGGAAGGAACCAATCAAATAGTAAAGCCACATAGTCCCGGCAATGTATAATACCACCCTTGGGACATTTCCATCAAAACCACGGTGTCAGCCAAGTAATTCCATGGTGCCCTCTTTGATTAAAATGCCACAAAGCAAATGGCACGCCATTCAGAACCTAGTCATAATGAAGTTCTAAATATTGCAAAGGTCATAGTCGGGCGTATTTTAAAATTCCAACAGCGGATTTCAAGAGGTAGTTTTGTGGCTTTCTAGGGTTCCGTAGTCGACATGTCTCTGCTAGCTAAACGGTTGTTTTTGGATAGTAATATTCATAACATAAATCCCGCGACTTCGTCCGCGTGGTTTACGTTTCCGGGATAAAAATTAGCCTATTTCACTCTTCAGGTCCTTAACTATACCCATGCCAATTACTCCGTTGCGGCATGATTAAAAGACAAAATAACAAACAAACTCACTTTCGCATTTTAAATATTAGTATGATAATGAATTATGTTAAAGGGAAAACTAAACTATCACAGCTAAGTAGGCTGAAGCCTACTACATTGTGAACAATTTAACGAGTAATAAACATTGCTATTTCACATAACATTGTGTGAGGAAGAGATAGACTTAGTGTAGCGAGTGCATGCGCGCATACTTCCGTGCTACCGTCCCGCTCCCGCTCCGTTTTGGGTGAGAGGCGCGATAATTTTCACCTAAATCAAGCGCGCGAAAAGGGTTGAACGGTCGTTTGGGAAAACCATTTGTTTGTAAAAACTACTAAATCTTCTATCTAATCTTATTGTTGTCATTAAGTGTGAAAATAGGAATCTTTCGAGGCTCGTAACTTTAAAATCAATATTTTTTTCAATATTTTATATATCAATAAACCTAAATAATGACGAGACAAATCGAAATAATACTTAATTTTGAGCGTACAATATCAAATAATGTAGTAATTACGAGTATACGTTTGTATGAACAAGGTACCGACTGGAGTCACCTTAACTTCGAGTAACTGGAACTTTATATAGTGTCAGCATATTGTGACGAGTAACTACAGAACACTACACTGCGCATGGCCCTACACGCACTTCGCCTGTTTTCACATTTGACTTGATCTATCTTTAACAAATCGCAATGATAAGATAATTCATTCGGTGATGAAATACCCCATGACTACGATCTCATCTTGTGGTAATTAGTTATATGCTGTCTAAAATGGTAGCGGGCTAACTATTTCGGGGTATGGGGGTTATATTGAACCCAAACCCTAGGTTGTACGCGGCATATTAAACCCTAGTTATATACCCATCATATCGCTAGGCAGTAAGACTTTTTAGAAGTGCGGTAACTAGCTACGATTTTAGCCTCATCAGACCAGACCGAAGGAAATTCTGAAATTATGAATTTCCAAATTAACCCTGCCGGGGATTGCACCCGGGACCTCCTACCTTAACAGCGCTCATCAGTGCGCCAGGGAGATCGTCAAAAAGGCACTGAAATCAATATCTCTCTCTGCGTCGTATTCCTCATTACTGAAGGTCGTGACCCCATTCCATTAATCACATAATGGTAGGAGTTTTCTTGGGATAATAATGCGGTGGTTCCCATGAAATAAATATATCAGGCATAAAATCCCGATTTATAATCTGTGCCATCACATCAGAAGTAATCAGGTGTTAAAAACGAAATAAAGCGGGTGAAATCAGCTAACACAAAGGGTGGCAGAGCATCGACCTTTAAGGGTGGACTCGGGAGAAATCAAGTGGACAATGGATGGATTTTCCCAGTAACATTCCCTTTTTAATTATCTTATTATCGATAAATTAATCATTAGAATAATAGTGGGAACGACCATAATATTAGGTGACTAAAAGCCTAAAAAATAATAAGTACAAAATATTAACTATCTATACTATAATATTATAAATGCGAAAGTTTGGATGAATAGATGTATGGATGTTTGTTACTCAATCACGCCGAAACGGCTGAACGGATCTGCATGAATTTAGCATAGAGATGGATTATAGTCTGGAATAACACATAGGCTCCTTTTAATATTGGAAAATTAAAGAGGTCCTGCGGGAATGAAAAATCTCAGTCCACGCGGATGAAGTCGCGGGCATCAGCTTGTATTCCTTTCATTTCTGTCATTGTTAGTTTAAAGTTATATTCTTGTTATTATGTAGGTAGTTATTTGTGATCGTTTGTTCCTTTTTATAAATCTTATTTTGCAATAGTTGTGTACAGGTACCTACTATTTTTAATTTACCTAAGCTTTGTGTACTCGCCGTCGATAAACCGTAATACAATAAATAAAATTACATAGGTCGACATAATTTAATTACCATAAACAAAACACACACGTGTTAAAATAATACATTAAAATTACATACAAAGCAAAGTACTCTACTATTCACCTTTATACATCCCAAAAAGGTTTTCAGCGCTCGTTCAACGCAGTAATTTACCTGTAACAAGAAAAAAGATGGAGGATTAAAAACATTCGCAAAAGAAAAAGCTTATTCGGAAAAACATCAAAAAGTTCCCTGGAGTCATAAATATCCGTGCGGCAACGCGGGTGAAAGATGAGTAGAGAGTAAAAAATTCAGTACTATTTACTCACTAGTTACTTTGAATGTAACTAGACTGAGTTGGCTTCAGACTTCGGAAAATACATGTTGTGGCAAATCCAGATATTTATATTAAGGGCTTCCACACATAAGCATAATATTATGTCGCTTACTTATTTTTATATGAAACTTTGATATAAATTAAACGTATAAAATGTCTCAAAAATAAGTTCCCTATTAAAAGCTTATTTTTGCTGTCCAGGTCTATTATATAAACGCGAAAGTGTGTTTGTGTTTTAGTTTGTTGGTTTGTCCATCAATCACGTCGCAATACAACAACGGAACGACGTGATTTTTTTGCATGGGCATAGTTAATGGGCATGGGTTGCATCAGTATCGCGTTTGTATGGCGTCATATGCGCGTACTAAATACGCCATGTGCCTGGGATCTAAGATGCGATATTTAGCAACTATTAATGGAATATAGAAGCGTGTTTAACTTGCTCGTTTGCTTGCTATTTAGTATAAATATCTTACTAATATTATAGATGCGAAATTGTGTTTTTGTTAGTTTGTCCTTCGTCTTTGATCGACCTGATTTTTTACATATTAAGTATAGTTAAGGACCTGGAGAGTGATTTGTGCTACTTTTTATCCCGGAAATTAAGGAGTATTCGCGGGAATTGAAAAAACTTATTCCACGCGGACGAAGTTGCGGGCATCAGCCAATATAATGTAAAAAATCAGGTCACAACCGGGGTGAAGGCAGCTCACCCATCTCCAAAGAAGTAAATGAAACCCCATTCACAAATCGCTCGTTTGTAAGTACCCTTAGTAAATAGCCGTAGAAAAAAGATACACTTTGGAAGTCAGCAGATGGTAAGCGCAATTCAGACTTCAGAACGAGTGACCTACATTCGGCTTTAAATTTCACGGTCATTATTTTTTCTGTGAAAATTTCTGGAAAATTCCTTTGGCGTTTGCTTTAGCAGTTCTCAAAACCGCGCTCAAATTAGAGTGCATTTTGTATTCTATGTACGCGAATGTTAGTTTGTTAGTGCTGTAGTTAAAAGATTTTTTAACAGAGAGCACGAAATTAAGTAATTGAACATAAAAATAATGTAGAACTTACTTGTAACATGACCTTTTTCTTTTTACGTGAGTAATTAAGTACTAATTACACTTATTTAGCTCGATTCAGCTTTTCTCCATACAGAACTGGCATTTTCTATGGAAATGTATTCACATCCGTTCAGCTACATTAAGTTTAATGAATGTGTATGTATGTGTGTGTATCTTTACAGATGTACATGTATCGCAGATAGGTGTACAGCAAATCAAGGAGCTAAAAAAAGATACGCGCCGAATTGAGAATGGAGAACGTAAAAACGCATGCTTAGTGTGGGATTTTGTATGAAATACTGAATTGTGATCAAAAAGAATCAAAATTCAACGCGCTTTTTTAGTTTAATATATAGCTTATAGTGGTTATTATTTAATATAAAACTAACAAAGGACGTGGATCATATTACGACTTTTGGAAAATCTTCTACTTAATGTGAAATGGGTGTTGTGGGCTCTTCTCAGGCCAGGGCGCGTTTGGAACACTCGTAGCTTTAAATAAATAATATTTATTTTCAAGAATATGGGTACAGATTAGGTCTTAAAGTAGTTTTAATTTTCCTAACATATTCTACCATGCAATGGTGTGCAAATGTGTATTTGTTTTTAAAGTAATTAAATGAAATTATTTCACTAGATCATTGAATTAATTAAGATTAAATTACATAACATTAGATAAATTATTAAAAAAGTACAAAATAAACAAATTGCAGCTAAATGTTAAAATGTCACCGTAATAAAATATAGTTTTAAGCATCGTAGCGAAAAAATTCTATGTCTATGGTTTTAAGATACCGTAACTAATTATCACTATCATGTATTATAAGTAATTGGACGTCAAAATAAGTGTACAGTGTACTTAATTTGAATAAATAAATATTGATTGATTAATAATCACTAAAAAAAACATTTGACTAGTAGTCAAATAATTACCCAATTTTGTAAACTTCGTCCCATACTTATTATACAGGCCTGGTTTATTTAAATAAATCCCTAATCAAGAAGGTAGTCACTAGTCAACCGGCGATCTATAAAAGTACGCATAAGAAAATATGCTTACAACCTGAGAATTTACATTTAAAGTAACCCAACCCTATTTCCATCATGCATCGGGGCTCGGGAACGAGGCGGTGCAAAAACTGCTCAATTCCATATTAAACTTTCATATGGGATGCAGTTAATGCATTACTACTATCTGAAGCTCAATATGATGCGTGCCTTGCGTCTCTTTGATAAAACGTCCAATGATACAGAAATTCCTAGACAGGGCATTGACTGTAGTAATAGTAATATATTTCTACTAATCTTTCAAGTTTAGAGACGTAGTTAAAGAAACTCTTACGCGATTTCAGCGCTGACTTAAGATCTGGCCCCGCTACAGTGGTGCGGCGCGTCACGGCATGTAGCGGCAAATATTCTTAGTACAATTATGTCGCAGAGGTGCCGCATCGCTTAAGTGGGCCCAGCTCTATAAGACTCACACAAAGATTGGGGCTGATTCTGTAGTGCACAATCTCTAAACTAAACTAAAATTAGAGCATATTGCTAACCCTTTCATAATACTCCCTACGGAAAGGGACAGAACTATATTCACTCGAGCCACTCGCTTGTTACTGGAATGGAGACCGCGTAATGAAAAGAGAAATGTGGGAAGACAACCATGCGGCTGGTCGAACTGCATCGTTAAAATTATAGATTGCTGGCACAACAACGGTCGAAAAGACAGCAAGGGGAACATTTTTTTTTGTACTGGACAAAAAGGCATGCACTTTAGTTTGAAGCTGCACAGGCTTCTGCGAAACGACTAAACGTGTTCCCCGTATGACGCGGGCGTTTCTCGCTGAGGCTGACCTTTTGCCCTCCCCTTCCCGTAATGTGTTTTTGCCATAAAGAATGGCATACATGAGCAGCCCTATGTAAAGATGAGAATACAAAGGAAACTACAATTTTTATTTTTTATTTTATACCAGAGTAACCAAACACATATTGACTGAATTTAATTTAACATAATTTTGCACACTGTCTCTAACGACCCACTATTTCACAAAATAAATGATTTATGATTTACAATTTTTCAAATTTTCTAATATACTAGCGAGTAATCGTTAGCAAAGCTCATGCTAGTCCTAATACCTTCGTATCAAACATCATCAAAGCCTTTTTGACGGAATGAATATCATATTTTTGAAGGCCTTAATTTTTTAAAGGAGCGTGCGAACATTTAAGCATAAAAATTTCAATTTATCACGAGGTCTTATAGGTCTTTGGGGTGAAAAAATGGCGAAGCTTTTAACGCGGGTAGAAAATAATTAATCATGTATGTTTTGGCGTGACTCCGTAAGAAAATTTGCATGTATGGTGATATATTTTTTAAATTTCGACGAAAATAACTCTTTTGACAATAATTATTAATTATCAAGTACCTAAGCTCGACCAGATTACCTATTATTATGAAAGATTTTAACTAGACTTTAAATCGTCTAGATGCCAACTTGTGATCTGTGATTTTACAAATGCAGTCTCGTTTCATCCTTTAGAAATGCGAATCTTCTGCTATTTATGACTGTTTCAGTATACTTAAATGATGATAAAATATGATGAAAGTAGGTACTAAAGAAAAAGCTTAATACACGTCCGCATTTATCTCCTCTTTAAATCCAAATATATTTTAGCTTACATTTGTTTATATAAAAATACAAAGCAATCTTTTATCTCATATCCCAAAATAAGCTGTATACGAGTACTTTCAGACTTTAATCAAATTTCACCAATGATCATAAAAATGTTGATAAGAAAAATTGCTTCAGAAAACTTCCATAATAAAAAACTAATAATAATATCCTTTGACAGACAGGACTTAGTATAAAATATTATTAGCAAAATCTTTTGGAGAATAATACAAGATGAAATATTAGGTAAACAATAGAGATAAGTCTAGTAGGAGGCCTGGCTAACTTGTCACGTGACGCAAGATATATACCTATGGCGCGGCGGCGGAATCCGTCGACGGCACTCGTATCAGTCGAGTGTCGCGCGCGCACTGAAATATATATTAAAAAATATTTATTTTTATCCACTACAAGCTAGCCCTTGACTGCGATCTCACCTGATGGTAAGTGATGATGTAGTCTAAGATGGTAGCGGGCTAACCTGCTAGGGGCATGGCTGTTATATTAAACCCATACCCCTTCGGTATCTACACGGCATCGTACCGGAACGCTAAATCGCTTGGCGGCACGTCTTTCCCGGTAGGGTGGAACTAGCCACGGCCGAAGCCTCCCACCAGACCAGACCAGCGAAATTACACGTTCTCGGACTCATAGATTTATTTATTTATTTATTTATTCTCCACTTATAACTAGCCTTACAGGTTTCCCTAATACACTAGTCTAGCTAAAATAATCCTTAACTATATAATGAACTACTTAATTAAATATTATTATTATTATTATAACATATAGCCCACAGAGCAATCCTTGTGAGTTCACTCAGAGTACAATAAAACAGATCTGTTCTCCCAGCTATGACGTTAAGGGTGCGAATCGCGCGCGTCAGCGGCGCCTTGCTGAGCAAGTTGGTGCGTCCGCGCGGTACCGCCAGCAGCGGTGGCCTGCGCCTGCGCCACACGTACCGATCCGGGACACGGAGACTCACCTGTCCTAAAACGTCCGCATTATAAATCTTCCCCCGTATTATTTTGAAAATGTACAAAATAAGTGATAATGAACGAAATGATAGATGAACGAAATAAGTACAATTAGCGATATTCTTGGTTATTTAAACTCTAATAAAGGTTTTTCGGCTTTATCACTCTGAAGACCTTATTAATTACAAGAAGTTAGAAGACAACCCTAACGCTACACGCGCCGCGTCAGAAGGGATAATACTTACGGGACAGAAAAAGATGGGGTGTGTAGTTACTTAAAAAATTTCGCTAGCAACGCTGTGCGAGCTGAATTGCATTTTATTACATCGTATCAAGAGCCGCTATTTATTGAAACGTCTTTGCGTAGTAATTCTTCTGTACCTGAAAAGTACTATTAAGTATTCTGTGCTAGTAGACTAGAATGCCAAATATAGCGTTGGATTTAATCAAAAGGTCCCAAGCAAAATGTGAAAGCGTTTACCTTCGATAACTTAATAAGGAGACAATTTGGAGACGTACCATGTTATTGTGAATTCTGAGAAAAATAGAAATTTAATCAAGCGCACAAAAGGCCGTATATACGCAAAAGTGCGAAAAACATACGCGTTTACATTTGTCTGGGTATGTAATAAATGTTGTAGATAGAAAAACATATAGACTGTGAGAACTCTTATTTCTTTTTCTACTTATTTAACTCTTATTAGGATGAGAAGATCCGTAGAAGATCCAGAGCAAGCGGCATCGTTCTACCAGAAGTGAATAGTGCCTACTAATACTTTTATAGGTCGGCCAGCTTTAATGATGCGTTTATGGAACTAGTTACTAGACCTTTGTCAATCCTTTTTCTTCCAAGTCAGTGCTTTGATCAAATTTGTTATTTAAATAGAGGCACAGATTACCCTGGTAAATTAAATTTCAACCTGACTAAATTTTTTTTGCGGGTCGCGGCTTCAGTCCCCTGGCATGCACCTAGTAGAGAAGACTAGTGCTCAGTAGTGAACTGGCAAAGGGGTTGATAGGAAGATTTTTTTTTTATTGACTGCCTCGTTGGTCTAGTGGTTAGCTTGTTCGACTGCGGCCGACGAGGTCTCGGGTTCGAGGCCCGGGCCATGACAAGTATTGGGTTATTCTGACTAGAAATTCTCAGTACTAGCCTGAGTTAGGAAGTTGGCGGGGTTGCAACCCCGTGCCTCGGAGAGCACGTTAAGCTGTCGGTCCTGAGCCTGATCTCTCGTAGGTCGTTTTTTAAATATATAGGCTAGCGCTTGGCTGCAATCAGACTTGCATGCAAGAGGTGATGCAGCCTTAGGTGGAGCGCGCTTACCTAGAAGATGCCTATTCCCCCTATCTCCCGCGCAGATGGCTAATGTCTCTGGAGATTGGCCGCAGTGGCCGAAATTCGGTCGGGAGAACATTATTATTATTATATTTTTTATTATGTTTTTATGTTATCAAAGCAATCAAATTCATTCCGGATGTGGAAGTCTACCGGTTTCTCTGTCTATGGTGATTGGTGATTATCATACGCACAATCCAGCGTCACGTGCTTTACAATACGAAATAGGTCGAGTAATTCGCACTGTGTACTCAAATCTAATTCTACGTATCAGTGCGAAAATAGCCTCTAACAGATAAGCAATAGAACTTAAATTTAAATATAAAATACACATCCCTTGGTATCGCAAACGGAGCACTCAAGGGAACAAACTTTTGCATATGAATAAGAGGCTGATTGAAATTTTACGCTCCTGAAAATTTTTACGCATACGTTAGTACTTTGCGCCCTTAAAAAGCAGGTGTTTTACGACTATCCCGGGCCGAATCCCCCGGGCCTGTTTATAGATGTCGGATTTATCTAGCTTTTGTGCGGCATGAATATTTTTTGGCAATTCTGTAGCGAAAGTTGTAATCAGCCGAACCAGTGTTGTTCGGTTTTCAGACTTTTGTTCCTTTCTTTCTATTTTCTCATGAGACCATTCTCAATATGTATGCACAGCAAGTAAACAGGTTACGTAGATACGTCATGTCATTGTTATTTTCACATCCCATCAAAGAATAAAGTTTGATTTGATCCTCTAAGTCTCCGTTTAAGTTTGCGAGGTATTAAATCGAGCAAATACTGAAATAATAGTAGTTTATACACCAAGGGGATAAAGCACTGTTTTATGTCACGGGCGCTACATTGAATCCTGAACGTAACGAAGGACTCCAAATTTAACTCCCGAGCGCAGCGAGGGTGTTATAAGTTAATTCCCGACCAAAGGGAGGGAATTAAGTTTGAGTCCTGAGTGCAGTGAGGGATTCAAGCGCCCAAGAAAAAAACTGCTTTATCCCGGTGGTGTATACTCTACTTTATACTTCTACCATAACAGTAAAACAAAGTGTAACGGTTAGATATTTATTGCAAATCATAGTAAGTAGGATACATAGGTCTAGTAAATAATAAAAAGAAAAGACAAATTAAAAGTGAATGTTCACGTTCGATAGAGTCACATTTGTCCATTTGTCATTTTGCTTTTCATGCTGCCAGTGTTTATGCAGGTACACATACTCCTTGGTTTAAAAACTTTTATGTGAAATGGTCCGATCGTTGTCAATGGTCGACCAGTCTGGAGCCTAGACTCTGTTGTGCATATTTACAGTATGGGGTTGGTCAACTAGTTGGGCGATCGATCGACTAGATTACGGCCCTAGGGCATGAAGACTGACTTTAGACCCGCAAAAGTATGATTAAAACAGTAGTAAAGGTATGGTAGAAGTATAAAATCAATTTATTATACAACATTAAAAAATCCTTCACAATCCAATAACTTCAGTTTTATTCAGTTCAACTTCATTTTTGTTACTCAATCACGCCAAAACGGCTGAAAGGATTTGGATGAATTTGGCCCAGAGCTAGATTATAGTCTGGGATAATCAGTCATAGGCTACTATTTATCCCGGATTTTTTTATATTCATTTATTTTGCATTTTATCATGCATTTTATTAAATTAAAGGGTTCCTGCAGGAACCAAAACCCTCAATCCACGCGGGCACCATCTATAATTAGAATAATTGTATTTTATAACGTCTTAAGTTCATTCAGAATATTAATGATTGAAGTGTTTTATCGTGACTAATCATGAAGACAGATTGAAGTTGCTACCTAAGCAAAAACTTGACAATAATTATTAAAAAAACAAAAAAGGCCACTCATGATTAATAGCTTATTTGATAAAAGGGTTATGACGAACCTGCCACGATTTAAGAGTCACGATTTTAAATCGTGCAAACCTAAAGAGGGATTCAGATGATTTCTTCCATACTGGTGCACAGTTTAACGTGGTTCCCTGCAAAATTACAACTCGCGAAACTGGTTCGCATCTTGACAACATTTGTGCTTGCAATAACTCAACTCAAACTGTTCTCTGAATAGAATTATCTATTCAGAATCGCATTTCTTATAAGAATGCTGCTTGCCACAAGGACTGTAAAAGAGAGACTCTTCTGAAAGAGACTTAGATAATTATCATTTATAGTTTGTCTAATTTAGGATGATAGTTTTGACAGGTGAGAGGTGTATAGCAATAGTGAAGGACAAGACTGAAGCAGTATAGATGTATGAAAACGGCATTTGCCAAAATTATCATACTATTAGACATTTTAAAAATCTTTATTGTCAAAGTTGTCATCATAATCCACCTTTTTAAATTTAATGGAGTCCAAAATCTTTTGATTTTGACTTTGAGCTGTGAAACATATGCTAGGTAACAGGATTTCTACACTTTAAGATTTCTTTTACTGCTTATGCCATCAGTGGCTTCCTTCAAAGACTCTTCAGGATGATAGTTAACAAGACTGTTCTTTTTGGGGATGAAATTCAGTAAGAAGTCTGAATAAAAATAGCGACTGTTTTCTCGGCCAAAGTTAAAACTTGCTCTTTTGGTAGCCGCATAAACAAAGGACGTCTTTAGACGCGCACAGAACTATATTACCAGGAAGTTAAAAATAAATTCAAGTGGGAGCCCAGTATTAACATTTTCATTGTTTTGCCCTCCGGCGAATGCATTGAAGCCGAGGGATATTATAAGTTACAGTACTTAAAGGTAAACTTGGCGTATACAAATTACTATCTCGATTTTTCCCATCCAAAAATACTTTACCGCTCTTATGACTTACACAATAAGGTGGTTGTTTTACTGGATTTTAAGTGATGAATGGCATTATTAAGTTTGTTTTTCGATGAAGAAAGCGTTCATTCATAGACGAGGGATGCTCCCTTATTTTTACTCCCCTCGCAGGTTGTCGACGTAATTTTTTTAATCATGTTTTATACCCGTATTAATTTACTTAACGAGCATCTTAGTCGGGAGTTTTTTTTTCGAATGCCCCGTCGCGTTTTTCGATGAATAAGGAATGAGCCCCGGGGTCCGGCTTGTTTTCAAATCTGATCATTTGGAAAATCACTTGTGATTATGAAATTGCCCTGTTCGGTTATGCGTTGCGATCGCATTACGGCCGTCCTGTACCTAATAGTTAGTGTATGATAATAAATCGTTCAAAAGCGTGACCGTGTCGAAACACATTTGGTGTAATAAACTTTTTAAAACAACAACAACAACAACAGCCGAGATTATGCTCTAACTATTTAAAAAATCACTCATTTTATTTTGACTTCAAAAATATTGTGGGAAACTAAACGGTTGTTTTTGGATACGTGGAAAAAACTTACTACTATCATTTACTTTGTAAAAAGCTACCAATAAAATTATTAAATAAGTTTATCAAATACAATTTTATCGAAAAAACTTTAATAAAGGGTGGTATGGAATACATAAAAGTTAATTTCCAAAGTTGTATCGATGGTAGATGTAAATTTTATATAATAAAGCTGCGATTTAGATGCAAACTACGTACGCTATTGTATGGGGCGCCCGAAGTGCAATCATCGTTTTGCTAAACTTCAGAATAAATTAGATGATAATGACAAACCATTATCCAAATTCAAGTGTAACGTTTAGACGTCATATAATTTCCGTACACTTTTGTGGGGCATAAATTATTTCTGTTTACTTTTAATTTAAAAGAGCTTCTTATGACAACAAATTATAAATAATATGTAGCATAGTATGATAATAATGTACTCCCGACCGAATATCGGCCACGGCGGCCAATCTCCAGAGAGATTAGCCATCGGCGCGGGATGATATTATATAGTGCACAAGTGTAACATAAACAGGTGTACTCTCTATTCCTTTACTCTCATAGCCCGATGGCACGGAAAATCCGACACGATCGGAGAGAGATCAGGCGCAGGACCGACGTCTTTACGTGCTCTCCGAGGCACGGGGGTGAAACACCGCCAACTTCCTGACTCCGGACTAGTACTGAGAATTTTTTGTCAGAAAAAACCAATACTTGTTGTGACCCAACCCGGGACTCGAACCCAGGACCTGGTCGGCCGCAGTCGAACATGTTAACCGCTAGACAAACGAGGCAGTTAGCATAGTATATTACTATATTTACTATGCTAGAGCAAAAGGCAATGAAGAATGAGAGTACATTACCTTCACAATTTTTTTTATATTTTTTTTTTTTTTTATCCACTACAAGCAAGCCCTTGACTACGATCTCACCTGATGGTAAGTGATGATGCAGTCTAAGATGGTAGCGGGCTAACCTGTAAGGGGCATGGCAGTTATATTAAACCCATACCCCTTCAGTTTCTACACGGCAGCGTACCGGAACGCTAAATCGCTTGGCGGCACGTCTTTGCCGGTAGGGTGGTAACTAGCCACGGCCGAAGCCTCCCACCAGGCCAGACCAGGGACAATTCAGAAATTATAAATTCCCAAATTGACCCTGCCGGGGATCGAACCCAGGACCAACAGCGCTACACACTGCGCCACGGAGGTCGTCAAAACTACTAAAAACGTTATATTTTAGAATAGCGCTTGGTTGCATTCAAACACGCTATTATTATCACTGGTTGGTAGTGTTTTTTAAGTACTACTCAATACTCAATGTATTTATTACATTTAGGACATATTAGGTGTCTCGTATTTTACTTCATGTTTTGACTCTACCAACGGTTCGGAAAGAATTCTACTTAGAAGAGCCGGCAAGAAATTCAGCAGTTGCCCTTTTTAAAAACTTCAAACATATTATGTGACTAGAAATTATAATTACTTTCATGCAGTGAAATCTACCAATCGGCCCAGGCTTAGATGTTAGTATATAGAAAAAAAGTAATATTTACCAAATATTATAATTTTAAATTTTAAATATTTATAACTGACATAAACGACTTTTAAAACATCAACCTGTAGGACGTCAAACGCTCGTCTCTCGTCGCTTAAGCCTATAAACACCTCCGTGCGAATTTCCGAGGTGTTGTTTACCCTTAAGGCGATTTAGTCCCAAGTATCCGCTAAGCCTATAATTAGAAAACTTTTTCAATTAGTTTAAATTCGCCTTAAGTTGGGACAGATTTTTGAAGCTCAGTACGTTTCGGCGCCCGCGTCTGATAAAATGATTTTACTCGCAAATTTTCTTAAACAATGGAAAAGTAAGTACAAGTAGCTGAGTTGTCAGGTTTAAACTAACGTTATCACGCTTAGGTATTGTTAATAATAAAATGGTAGTTGGTTATTTAACTAACTTACTTTTTAGAATAAAGGAAACTAAGTTTGTTAGTAACTTAGGATCTTTTTTAATACAGTATGGCGAATTATTTATGTTGTACACAATCATATCATAATGATACTATAAATGCGAAAGTGTGTTTGTTTGTTGGTTTATTGGTTTGTCCTTCAATCACGCCGCAACGGTGCAACGGATCGAAGTGACTTTTGGTATAGTTGAGGACTTGGAGAGAGACATCTACTTACTTTGCATCCCGGAAAATTGAGAAGTTCCCGCGGGAATCAAAAATCAAAAAACTTAAGCACGAGGACGACGTCTTGGGCATCAGCTAGTCTCTGATATAAGCCAAAATGATAGGTAATTTATAATTATTCTTTTCATAATGCTCTGCAGACAAGGATAGCAATATATTCAGACCTAGATATTTTGATTCGTTTTAAATTGAAGCTATTCTATTTATTTTTGAGTAGCTGATGCCCGCGACTTCGTCCGCGTGGTTCAAGTTTTTTGGATTCCTGCGGGAACTCCTAAACTCCTAAACTCCGGGGATAAAAAGTAACCTATGTCACTCTCCAGGTCCTCAACAATACCCATGCCAAAAATCAGGTCGATCCGTTGCTCCGTTGCGGCGTGATTGAAGGACAAACCAACAAACCAATAAACCAACAAACAAACACACTTTCGCATTTATAATATTATAAGTATATAATTAATTTCAATTTCATTTATTTAAAACAGACAACATTTACGGTCCATTATTGTTAGTAACAATATAATTCCTAATAACTATATATAAGTATAAGTATGAAGTATGATGGCAAAGAAAATATAATTGGTTGTAAAAAAATATTTTGATTCCAGTAATTCTCCTGAAAGGTTTTGGATTTCGAATTTAAGTTTTCTAGCAGCTGATTTTAATATGTCGCAAGTTTTTGAAGTAAGTATTTTTTTCGTAATTTTTTAAGTAACTACACGAGATCTAAGCGACACTTCCAATATCAATTGATTAAGACCTTGTTCAGACCAAGCAAATTGCTGGATCAAAGTACTTTACTTCATAAGCAAAAAGTCAGCAGTCATGAATAAGCTAACACAAACAATAATAATTGTAAACTATAACAAATTAGGTACCTAAATATGTGATTAAGAGTCTGCAGGATCATAGTATAAATGCGCCCACAGTGGATACCACATTTGCTGAATTGGAATCATTGAATGAATCTTTTTAAACAACTGGTTGAAATTGTGATGGTAATAATTTTATTCGCTTTCATCTAAAACGAAAACCAACTTCAACTAAAAAGTAAAAAAAATATTATCTGGGTAACAGTATAGATTATTTTGTTGATTTTCTCAAAAAGCGCTAAATTAATTTCGATAAAATTCCTCTCTGAACCTCTGAAGTATGATCTACCAAAAAAAAGGATCATCAAAATTGATTCATAATTGGCGGAATGATAGCGTAACATACATACAAAAAAACTTACAGTCGAATTGAGAACCTCCTGAGAAAGTGTCCTCCGCGCGCAGCAGTTCGGGAAGCTAACCAAGCATGTCTTAGCTACAATTCGGCGCTCCGTCCCTCTAATATACGCACGCACACCGTCACTCGATGTGCTGCGGCCTGCGAGTTGCGACTTTACTCTACTAGTCTAAATTTGTCTGAGCACTCTCTACATGTAACCAAGCCCTTATTCATATCCGACCAACTCGACCACCAGTCACGCTTGGTATAGAGCTATCGAGTTACTTTGTGAATGTTTATCTTTTTGTTTATGGCTTTTTTCAAAGTCGTAAATAGAAACGGATTAAAATATCCGGCTGAATGAATAAAGGTTTAGGAGCTTTAAACTTGATCTATAGAGGCTCTTATGTCAACAACTATGAACGATCAACTATTTGGTATTTTCTATTTCATTTTTCATAGGCATCAAATATATTGTTTATGATATTGTATGTTTTCACTAGCTGATGTCCGCGACTTCAGCTAGTGGAATAAGTTTTTTTTAAATTTCTACGGGAACTCCTCAATTTTCCAGGATAAAGAGTAGCCTCTGTCACTCTCCAGGTCCACAATTATACCCATGCTAAAAATCACGTCAATCCGTTGCTCTGTTGCGGTGTGATTGAAGGACAAACCAAATAACTAACAAACAAACACACTTTCGCATTTATAATATTGAAGTTAAAATGATGATCTTACGCATTATCTAATTCTAACGGTTTGGGCGGGGCGTAGTGAGTGAGTGAGTGAGTGGGTCAAGATTCAAGAGTATAATATTTGTTATAATTATCTAGATAAGAAGGTAAAAAGTGGTGATAGCTTAGTGATTTAAAGGCTCAGATTCCTATTCGGGTAGAGTAGGTTTTTGACGACCTCCGTGGCGCAGTGTGTAGCGCTGTTGCCTTAACGTGCGGAGGTCCCGGGTTCGATCCCCGGCAGGGTCAATTTGGAAATTTATAATTTCTGAATTTTCCCTGGTCTGGCCTGGTGGGAGGCTTCGGCCGTGGCTAGTTACCACCCTACCGGCAAAGACGTGCCGCCAAGCGATTTAGCGTTCCAGTATACAATGCCGTGTAGAAACCGAAGGGGTGTGCCGTGTGGGTTTAATATAACTGCCATGCCCCTAACAGGTTAGCCCGGTACCTACTTAGACTGCATCATCACTTACCATCAGGTGTGATCACAGTCAAGGGCTAGCTTGTAGTGGATAAAAAAAAAAACAAGACGGCCCTTCGATCCGCAGGCTCGCACTTCTAACTTTTCGGAGTTATGTGCGTTTTAAGGATTCAAAAATATCACTTGCTTTAACAGTGAAGGAAAACATCGTGAGAAACCTGTATGCTTGAGTGTTTTTCATAGTGTTCCTAAACGTGTTTAATCTGCACTTGGCCAGCATGGTGGACTATGGCCGTAGAAACTCGTGCTCATTAGTGGACGGGCATTGGGTTGAAGTGTAGATGATGGTGATGTGGTGATGATGAAGAAGGTTTAATTTTTCTTCTCAGTAATTAAACTTATTATCATGTCAGCGCAGTTCAGACTTCAAATAACTTAAATACCCAGTAATACAGTTTCAGTGGAGCAAAGTTCACTCGGATTACTTTCCACCGCGACTCGGGATGGTAATCAGATTACGGATCTAGAGCAAAGCACTTTCATTGTTGACTGTACTTCGTTACCCTGCTACATTTACACGACGCTGGATTTAACGTGTTTCATGAAAAATATAATAATTTATTTGATAAAAATAATATGCAGTAGTTCTGTATTTACTTATTCTATTTTACTGATTTTCTTCAAAAAAATTAATATCTTAGGAAAACATTGAAGACTCCTTTTTTCTCCTCTGTGATTATTAACATTATTAACATAATATTATTTGCGCAGTTCTAAATTCATTAATTTAATACTAGTAATTGACAACCTGTTGAGTTAACATAGTACTTAATGTTCCCGTTTGGTAAAGCATACGGAATTATTATAACGAGATGATGGCCAGTCCTACAGTGGAGAGGTATGAAAGTTAAGTAAAACTGAACCAATTTACACTACTGTCAAAAGTGCTAATATCTCAAAACTACTAACACTATTACAGTGCAGCTAAGTCCTTTATCTTAGATCACTTTGCGACTCGGAACGGTAATCAGTACTGTAACAAAAACAGAGAATTTGTGCGAACTTGCAAAATATAACCTACGTACTAGATGAAACACGCAACAAATATTTTTTTGTATCGAGTGGGAACCAAATTTAATTACCTGGGACAATGGGGCTGATTCTGTAGTGCACAATCTCTAAACTAAACTAAAATTAGAGCATTACAAATATTGCTAACCCTTTCATAATACTTCCTACGGAAAGGGACAGAACCAGATTTAAAGCTGCCATTTTAGTTTTGTTTAGAGATTGTGTTAAACAGAATCAGCCACAATGTCACTTTATTAAAAGCTTTTAAAGGTCTTTCATTACTATACCCATGCAAATAGGTATCACGTTGATTCGAAGCTCTTTCTAAATAGCCGGTGTCTGTATGACCAGTGATGACGTCAAATTTTTGTGGTCACTTCATTGGAGTTGCGTTCATATTTAGATTAGATCACCTATATGTAACATCATAATACGAGTAAAAATCTAAATTATCAAAACTATACTTGAACTAAATTAAATACTTTTAAAGTGAAACCAATTTACACTACTGTCAAAAGTGCTAATATCTAAAAGCTACTAACACTATTACAGTGCAGCTAAGTCGAGTTAGATCACTTTATAACGCAACTCGGAACGGTAATCAGATTGTGGTCCGCGAGCGAGTTACTTTAATTGTTCAATGGACGGCGAGATTTGTACGAACTTGCATTTTACTGTACAGCCTTTTTATTTATACTACAAGTTAGCCCTTGACTGCGATCTCACGTGATGGTAAGTGATGATGCTGTCTAAGATGGTAACAGGCTAACCTGTTAGGGGTATGGCAGTTATATTAAACCCCTAGTCGGTTTCTACACGGCATCGTACCGGAACACTAAATTGCTTGGCGGTATACATCTTTACCGGTAGGGTGGTAACTAACCACGGCCGAAGCCTCCCACCAAACCAGACCAGAGAAAGTTTTAGAAATTATAAATTCCCAAATTAACCCTGCCGGGGATTGAACCCGCGACCTCCTACAATAAGACAACAGCGCTCAACACAGGCCAGGGAGGTCTTCAGGCCTATTGATTCAATAAGTGAAACGGAAGATTTTTATAATCTTATTACGCGATGCCATTTGAATTCGGGTTGTGGTCAGGTTAATAACGAATATAATGCATTAGAACCTATATCTCCAGCCCACTGGACTGATGACTTCCTGGAACGGAGTGGGTGGATGAGGAAAACGAGCCACGTGAGTTCTCGGGAAATCATAGGCTTTAGCGAGCACATATGGCCTATTTTCTTGGGCATAGGCCCAGCAATGGATGTGAATGGGCTAATAATTGATAGATTGATTCACTGTAGGTTAAAAATTAATTGTGTTACTCATAAAATAAACAAAATGGGGCATTAACAGAACAAATGGTTCACCCAGGTTTACACTCACGATAAAGTTTTATTGACCCATAACATGTTACTTATTTACTCGATGATTCACACATAACGCCCCTACACTTAGCTCATAGAGCTACAAAAGATCACTAATAGGTATTAAGTATGGCTGTAATTAATCTCACCCCTTTGCTGACTTGCACTGACCACAGGAAACGGGGCCCTGAGTTGCAAGTCATCCATATAGGAAGTAGGATATGACCGGTTTACATCATATCGGTGCGATTCAACACTCAATTTGAGATATTCATTAAGACTATCATCATCATTTTAACTCATTGCCGGCTAATGGCTGAACACGAGTCTCCTTTAAGGACCATACAATCATTAATTAATTTTATCAAATAGGATTGTCAAAATAATAATGTCTTGCAATATGTATGTCAAAGCACGTATACGGTTGTATTTCATAGTCATGCTATAGTAAAAAAAGCTTTGTCTGAACTGCCATTATTATTTGAAAATATGTACTTTAAAATATTCATATTTATTTTAAACCTCATACCAACCGAGGTTTATTTTTTTATACATTAAAATTTATATATTCTGTATGTATTCTGTTTTTTTAAATTTTAATATGTCTTAGTGAACTCAACCTTAGGACTTGACCAGGTTTTAATTTAGTAATAAGCTAAGTAAACAACATCAGAAAAGAGGCAGAGCAGTTCAATTAAGACTTCGTACAGACAAAGTGTAAACGAAATCCGGGGATCCCATTACCAGCTAGTGGATTGAAGTCAACAAAGGCAGGAATCAGTGTACAATGAACAAACGCAGCAGTGCCCGTCGATGTATGGAAACGGATTACGTCTTAATGGCCACGGGTAATGCGTTTATTGCATTAATGACACCACAGTTTATAAATAAGCTAGAGAGATAGTGAACGGAGGGTATATCTTTTTCATTGCAAAATAGCCTTGCTCATAACGACAATCAAAACTGCTTAGCAAAACAATGTGGTCTAGGTTGGAACGCGCTTGCCTGGATGACGCTTATTCACTCTTGCTCACTCTTTTGTTAATCATTTTTTTAATTCATATACTTAGTACATAAAAGTGTCTCATATGATACCTACGCTTTGTTTTGAATCTTCCACCGGTCAGAAAAGGAAATTATTCTTAGAAGAGCCGGTAAAAACTCAGCAGTTGCTCTTTTCAAAAGGCAAATTAGTATTGGAACGCTGGCCGCAAAATCTATTGCTTCCATAAATCCATACAACTTTTGTCACTAAGAAAAGCCTCGACTCAAACAAGAGTGCTTTAACGATTTTCTGACGTGTCCAGATTCCAGCTAGCTAGCGGATGTGCCAATAAAGGGACAGGCAGGCTGAATTTCTTATTTATAATTTAATAACTGAGATATCCATGAAATAGGTAGATATACATATACGAAGTTGAATATCACTATTAATGCAATATATACCCCGTATCAATGATAAAATCTGCACGATAATAGTATTAAATGAGATGCAATAAATTTATATTGTAATCCTTAAATAAACTGCAAGGTAAAAAGTGTCATCTGCCGCAAAACTTACAAATGTAATCCCATATCTTGTTTTCAATAGCCATTTTGTATTGACCACGTTTCTAGTCTAAGAGATGATGAACTTATTGTTTCAAGGCTTCATACTTATCGAAATGGTAGAAACAACGCACAGAGCAGAGCATTATATTTAGTAAAAACACGCACAGGTCACAAAAAATTCCATGTAAAATGGAATAAAATAGATACTTCTTCAACTCTTTTGGTTGGTGGTGGTTCTCTACAATAGGTTATTTGCAGAAGCCCATTTTGGGTCAAGTATAATTTTAAATTCATTTAAAGGTTTTTTTTAAATAAGTACAGTTTGAACGTTTGAATCACGTTCAGAAAAAAGTAGTTTATGATGCAATTATCACTCCGCAAATAGATGGTCAAACATAGGTGAAGCACTTTTAAATTAAACAGCCGTTTTTGAATAGCATTTTAACCCACAGTTTAATAAGTTTGCTTTTGATACTACAAATATTACAGTGTATAATATTATTTATTTTTATTTAAGTTAGTTATTAGAATGGAGTGACCTTGGTCATGTGATGTAGTATTTGAATGAATCATCCACTAGTTCTTGTACTACACAGAATGTCTTGTATTCACAACTGCATTACACACCGACGGTCCCTACGTACAATCCCTTAACTATACATGACAAATTTTACAGGAGAGCGCTTTCAAGTTTCAAACATGTGTATTTCATGTTCTACTTAACATTAAGTCTTGAAATTTGGTATAAAGTTTTCTAAGGTGATATATTTTATGAAAAATAAAGTGATAGCTAATAAAAATCACTTTTAGTATATTATTCGTCACTTATCTCCTTGTACATGGCAATTATCCCTATTGCAAATAGCTTAAGTGGTACTTATTGACTTTTACGTGGTAGTATTAAAATTAAGCTGAGTCGTAACTGCTATTTATGAAATTGTACGTGGGTATAAAAATGTTGTATGCAGTATTGCAGTGGTTGACACACAACTGAGTAACTGTACCAAAAGAGGATGGGTCGGGAAATTTCTCTCACAAACCGGCGATACAGGGTAGGTAAATTTATTGTACCATCTAGGTACAATAACACTCCGCAATGAGTAGGTACTCATAGTAGAGTTTAAACATTTAGTCATGGTAAATTCACTATCTAAGTATAATTTAGAGGATTCTTTCCGAGTATAGTGTGACTCCACTGGGGTAAATGATTTTACTTGGTCACATACGCTTTTAATCATGTCATCATTATTTACTTTAGAATGATTGCAATGACGTCCTCTCTCATCACAAGCTATTGCGAGATTGTTACAATCAGTAAATTTTTTCAAAGCTGTTCGTACGACACCTTCACCAATAGCAAAGGTATGCAAAAACATTGTTTTGCATACAGTAACTCCGTCGTCTTTGATATCTCCTAAAGTTTTTGGCAGATAATACTTGACTGAAAATAATCTTTTTGAAGGGCCCTCCGTTGTAATATGTTTCGTACCGATTGTTCCACACCACTGAGTCAAAAAATCCCACGGACGCACACGATCAGCAAGAGACAAATATTGATTAAACATCTGTTTTCTAACATCTTCATCTATTTTTTCTTTACACTTTAATCGACACTCATCATCGCAAGCAGGTAACTTTCAGATCTTACTTTTCCATTTCGACTGACGTAACATAAATGAATCGGGGTATAAGCAACACCACCAAGAGTCGTCTGGTCCGTGCTCTGATTTTTCCGAGAGGCCGCTCACCAACCAGATGGTCAGACCAGCTGAGGGACTCCAAGTGCAAATTTCACACCATTGCAAGACTCAATGTCCACATCCGTCACAAGGCCTCCGATAAAACCCGATGGAAAAATTTAATCCGCACAAGGCTGCAAAATCCCCAGGACCACGATCTTCAGCAATGAAGGAACGACTGGAGAGAGAGAGAGAGAACATAAACCCAGATTTGTTAACTTTCCTTATTTTTCCTAATGCAAGGTAGGAGACCTTAATGCAATGCTCAATGACCTCAGAAGAGTTTCACAATAGGTGAGCCTAAAAATGAACATAAGTAAGACGAAAATCATGTCTAATGCTCATGTTTCGCTCCACCCAGTTATTGTTGAGAGCTCTGCACTCGAAATGGTAGACGAGTATATATACCTGGGACATACGGTCCAGTTAGGTAGGTTTCGAGAAAGAGGTGAGCCGCCGAATCCAACTCGGCTGGGCAGCGTTCGGGAAGCTTCGAGATATCTTCTCGTCCAAAATTCCTCAGTACCTGAATACTAATGTCTTCGAAAAGTGCGTGTTGCCAGTGATGACATACGGATGTGAGACTTGGTCGCTAACTGTGGGCCTCATAAGAAAGCTCAGCGGGTGATGGAGAGAGCAATGCTCGGGGTTTCTCTGCGCGATCAAATCAGAAATGAGGAGATCCGCAGAAGAATTAAAGTAACCGACATTGCTCGACGAGTTGTGAAGCTGAAGTGGCAATGGGCGGGGCACATAATTCGAAAATCCGATGTACGTTGGGGTTCCAAAGTGCTGGAGTGGCAACCTTGATTTCCTGAGATTTCCTTCTATATAAGAAGTAACCTCTTTAGCTATTATTCCAGAATTACAAAAAACACCGCCATTGGAATGAGTGGCAATGGTGGTATTTATCTTTTCATGAGCTAGGTCTGATTCAGAAACTTGAGTGGCAGAGTTCGGGGATAAAGGCAGATCAGAAAGTGGCTTTGAAGAAGAAATTGTAACTTTCTCAACCTTATCGTCGGTGTTAGGTCGTAAAGCTGGAGTCGAGCATAACGCAGAAGAAATGTTTGTTGGCTTTAAGTGGGTAGATTCTAATCCCGGCTGCGATGATTCTAATACTTCTATAATCATTGAATTCGACAGAGCGGCAATATTGCAGGAGCGAAAAAATATGGTCTCTTCATGAGCTAAATCCGGGGTAGAAGCTTCGTTTGTATGCAACTGCAACAAGCTTCTACCCCGGATTTAGACCGTCAGCTCCAATAATAAATTATTTGTTTTGTTCTTGTTCTTCATCGTGAATAGATTCACATTTACGCGGTGCTGAAAAAAATAATTATACACTTAAAATAACAGAAACGGTAATTACTTACGAGATGTAAATAACATTTCCGAAGTAAAATTTCGTAAGTAGTAGATAAGAATAAAATCTGTTTTCATTTTCCAGTGTAAAGTCACTTATTTACCACTTACTGCAATTTCCTTTTCAGTTTTCCGCTGTAAAATAAGGTAACTACCATATACAGACATTGACGTTGGAATGTTGCAAAATGAGTTTAATTCGTATAAAAACTGAAATTCTAAGTATTTATCTATTTAAAATACACATACAAATAACTATAAACTTAAGTGAAGATACATATAAATAAAAAATCTTTCAAAATTAGCTTACCTTTACAAGTTTTGATGGAAAAACTGTTCTTTTTTTATATTCATATCTGTTTTTACGTAACGCGGTTGCATATTACGATATTTTGTGGTAGTTTTCCTTGTAGGCATATTTATTTTGTATAAATACTTGATATTCACGCGGCAAACATAGTACGACCGTCGCCTAGGCTCAATGTCCCGCAAGTGCCAGTTGCGGGGGTGACGCGCGGGGATACGATTGATATTATCAAACGTAAAATTACTTAATTACCACTACTGTTGTTGTTCGTCGGAAATTGTAGTTATGGGAAATTTCGTGTGTGAATTTGAAGTTCAATTTGGCATCTAAGATTTATTTTTATTAAACTAAACGATAGTATAGGGTGGCCTAAAGGTCACAGAGACAAAAAATGCAAATCACGGATCTACCACCTAGGGGATTGTACGTAGGGACCGTCGACACGTAACATAATCCAATGTATTTCACTTTAATTCATTTTCAACTTTACGCAAAAGTATTAAAGTTTACAATGGTGTATCGTTAATCTATAATAGCGCCTACGCGAACTAGATGCTGTGATATATTTTTAGCATCGCATATTTTTAGCATCGTTTATTTTGAAATTCAATATTATCACGAAATTATTCAAATAAATCTTTTTTGAAATGGGAATTTCTGTGGACTAAAAATATTAAAAATCGTAAATTAATATTGTAAGTAATAAATTCTTCTATTCAAAGAGCTGAAGAAATGCCTCTATTATAGTGTTAAGTTGAGATTAAATCATACTAATATTATAAATGCGAAAGTGTGTTTGTTTGCCCTTCAATCAAAAACGGAACGGAGCAACGAATCGACTTCATTTTTGGTACCTATGGGTATAGTTAAGGACCTGGAGAGAGAAATAGACTACTTTTTATCCCGGAAAATTAAGGAGTTCCAGCGGGAATCAAAGAAATTTTAACCACGAGGACGAAGTCGCGGGCATCAGCTAGTTATTAATAAACCGAGCCGCAGGCAAGTGTTCTGAAGCCAAAAGAGGAGCTTTGTCAAACACATTTATTTATTTTAGTTATTTTAGTTATGACAACTGGATTACACGGGCCTACACCATTTTTCAGAATAAGAAATATACTGTAAAAGTATATTTCTTATTTTTAATAATAAATAATTAAAGTGTCAATAATACTGAGAAAAGCTAAAATTTGAATGCCTGGTGTCATAGCTATAATTTCTAAACTTAGAAAAGCACAAAACGCACAAACAGACAGACAAATTTATCGTATTTGTGAGACGTTATTACCGCCACCTCAGTATGACATGGCGGTATAATGGGTCGATAAATTCATCCCTGCCCGTCCTTATGCTATTTTTGCCATTTGTTTTTGTTCTGTGTTCCCGTTTGCAGCGTGCGTGAGCAGTATTGCAGCACTCGTGTTTTAATATTTCCCTTTTGACTTGCATCTTATTGTTTCTACTTACCTACCTACATCAATAATAAAATTAATTAAACTAGAGTTTCGCCCGAAACAAAGACTTCGATCTTCATATCTCTCTCGGTGACGTATTGATCGTTGCTGAAAGTCGTGACCCCTTTCCATTATCCCTTTCCATTATTTCCGTTTTGTTTTATTATATTTTTGTAATTTTTTAATCTTATTGAGTTATTTGTAATTTTATATGACATTCGTGAGAACTTTATGCAAGCCAAAATCGAAATAAATAAATAAATAAATAAATATGAATATTAATCACATAGTGGCAGGGGGTTTCTTTTGATAATAATGCGCTGGGTCCCCAGATCCGCATACAACTCTAATAAGAGTACGATTTACTCTACAAAATTACTATCAGATGTTAGTGAAATAAACCGGTATCGACGGCTTAACATGCTCTCCGAGACACGGAGGAACCGAAAAGTTGGCCTTTTCGTTTTCGGACTACCAAAGTCACCCATCCTGACTTGGGTCAGCGTTGCTTAATAATCGCCATCGAGTGATATGCGTTGTCCCAACTTGGCTACTCATCCCTCTTCAAAATATACTTAAAGATTTATAATTTTATGTACCTACAACTGGTTCCATACAGCATACCACGATCGCTCAAAGCAGTATTATTTTAAATTAACAGTCGTATGATGTCCCTAAAATAAGGATTATAATTCTGAACCAAGAGCGTTAACAATAGTACCCCTGGACTTATTAATTTAAATAGGATCTCTCCAGGTTTGTCTTTAGTTACAATAATTTAAATATTTTTTAGTCCCAAACCCAAAATGGACTTGGGACTCATTATTGAAACGTATATTTTTATTTTCATTGAATACTAGATGATGCCCGCGACTTCGTCCGCGTGGATTAAGTTTTTTGGATGGCCGCGGAAACTTTTAAATTTTCCGGGGTAAAAAGTAGCCTTTGTTCTTCCTCGGGATGCAACTTATGGCTGCACCAAATTTCATCAAGATCGGTTAAAAAAATTGGCCGGGAACGCCTAGTAGATAGACAGACAGACACACTTTTGCATTTATAATATTAGTATGGACTATTGTAACTGGAATACTCAATTCAGTTTCATTTTGCAATCTTCATTTTTTCACCAGGATCACGTTCCTATCCGTCGCCTGTAGCTCTCGGTAACTAATTTGCATTTCCTGCGTTTCAACTGGCGCCATATTTATTCCGTGAATAATCTGCACCTGTGCTATTCACATCAAACGGCAAAAAGTACCACGGATATACTCCTGATGGGGGGAGACAATGTGCAAAGCTTCTTTTGTCAAAGTGCCAGACCATTGGGTCCAACGAAGTGCTAGTGTATAAGCTTTAATTATGTAATACGGCCGGATTAAGGAAATCAGGGTTCTGTAAGCAATCTTGACATAGCCGGGTTCGATATTTTAAATTCGAAATGTGAAAATGTGAAATTTTACTTAATTAAACCATGCAATAGTCAATTCCATAGCTAAATTCTTTCCTTTTTTCTTATATTTTTAAAATGAAATTAATTTCAGACAGACAGACAGACACTTTCGCATGTATAATATAAGTATGGATTATAATACTAGATGATGCCTGTGTTCGCGTGTATTAAGGTTTTTCAATTCTCGCGGGGACTCCTTAATTTTCCGGGATAAAAAGTAACCTATGTAGGTAATTCCCCGGGTCGCAAACTATATCTGTACAAAAATATTTTATCAGAATCGGTTGAAAAGATGGGCCGGGAAAGCGTAGCAGACAGGCGGACATTTAAACTTTCTCATTTACCTAATATAAGTATGAATTTTCGTCACCTAGCCGTGCAGCTTTTTGTCAGATGGTTTTCCATTTCCATTTGCACCTCTGTCTGTATGTGTTTGTGGTTAGGGGTTTCATTTACTATGTTTTTTGTTTATATTTCTCGCACACAATATAAAATTGTATAACTTTCATTCTGTGACAACTATCCACACGTTTTCCTCCATGTCAATGGTCTTCAAGCAACTTTGCTTAGATTTTTTTCATGTACTTGGCATCGTATTGTAAAATGTACCTACTACTCAATCTCAAAACTCAAACACAAAGGTTAAAATAAGTTATTTTGAATCATCCGTGGAATATACCGCTGCTCCGAAATGCCATTTTCACCGAGAAGAGCCAGCAAGCAGTTTAAAAATCAGCATAATTATATTCTACAAATAAACAGTACAAGCTTCCTGATTACAAAACGGTCGGAGCTTGCAACTAGCGGCGCTGGGTACTCCATAAAACACATTACTTAGCTTAACTGGGCCACGCATATGGGACACTCCTGTATCGCTGCCTATGTGCGACGTAGACATTAGCCATGGGAGTGCCACAGTCTACGAATACAGTCTATCAACTTCACGTAAATAAATAAATAAATCTTTATTTGGAATTACCAAGGGCACAGATCAAATAATTAATAGAAACTAAACAGTGACATTAAAATATTTCCACTAAGGACAAGGGTGATTTTCAACGTATTTCAACTTCAAGTACAAAGTGATTACTTCCGTTTTACTAATTTTAGTCGCTAGTATATTCTGCTTAAATTTAAAAAGAACTAGGCTAAAACTAGAAAAAAATGGCTTATATATTGAGGGATTTTTAACATACTTAAAAATCTACGCTGTCAAATTTAAAATCATATTCAGCTAGTTTCGAATAATTAGATTTTGTACGGATCAGAGGGCTCAGCCGTAATAGTAGGAAGTTATTTTATGTGGACTAGGCTAACCCGACCGAATTTAGGTTCTGTTAGTAGCGCTCTGTAGAGGAAACTTCGATAGCGCGATTCAGACCCTGTCATTTAAGCTTTGTTTAGAAGGGATTACTTAATATGCCGCGAGTAGCGCTATTTTTTGCCTTAATGTGACCACCACGATTTCATTCAAATTCAAATTCAAATGGTTTTTATTGAAATAAACTTTTACAAGTACTTTTGAATCGTCGAGTGAATCTACCACTGGTTCGGAATGCCACTTATACCGAAAAGAACCAGCAAGAAACTCGGCGGTTGCTCTTTTGAGAAAAAAATAATAATTACAATTTGATTAATTTGTAGAATACATAAGTAACAACTAACAGCTGTCCTTAGCATTGCTGGAGCGAGTCAAATCCATGCTCCTTTGTCATTTACGTAATCTTCAAAGACTTCAACAGTATAAGCTTTTTTCAGGAGCATACTTTTAATGGACTTCTTAAACTTTTGTTAAGGCAAGTTTAAGATAGGTTGTGGAATTTTGTTATAAAATAGAACGCTCATTCCCACGAACGACCTTCGGACCTTCTTGAGGCGGTGCGATGGAGTCACGAGCTTATGGCGGCCTCTGGTTTGCCTATCATGCATTCGGCAAAGTTACCTAGCTGATTTTTATAGGCTGTCGCGGCAGTGTAGATTAATGTTAGTAGGTAGGACAGTCGCACGGTCCCGATAGCAAGCCGGACGCATCTATATTTGGCGCGCTGCGGACTATAATGAGCTCTGGTGGACTTGAGGAATCCAATGCAGTGGACATTTTTCAATCCGGTGACTTAACCGTAAATGGTAACAGCGTTGAAAATTTTCATAGGGATTATTAATTATTTAGGGATTTTTAAAGGAAAATAATGCATTAAATATTGATGCTAATAAAGATGTACAAATAATTAGAGTTTAAACAAAAAATTAAAGCGGTACAATATCTCTTACAGAACTTTCTTTGTTTATCCATAACGAGAACTTGAGTAAACGTCAAACGTATAAGTACTATTACCTATTCTTTTTTAATAACTAATAAGTAAGGTATAACCAATCTCCTTTCATAAAGGTTGCCTGGAAGAGATCACTCTTAGTGATAAGGCTGCCTTTACACCGCAACAAGTTGTAAATCATATTATGATTAGTTTTATCTCTGTTTAATTGTTTGTGTGTAATAAAGTGTTTACCACCACCACCACCACCACCATATAAGTAAGTATACTTACTTACTTATACCTATGGTGGTATAGTACGGTGCGCGCGCGACACTCGGCTGATACGAGTGCCATGATTCACGGATTTCGCCACCGTAGGTATATATATTTATGGTCAGCCGGGGGTTTCTTGGGTGCTGGCATTGAGGAATTTGAATAAGAAGACAATTCTCGAAGCTGCTCAACCCAAGTTGAAGTCGGTTTCTACGATGGATAAATACTAGTATTAAATAATTAACTGACACAGTTTCTCCCAAAATAGTCTTACACGTTCCAAAAGCTTTACACAAAAAAGTAGTAAATACAGCCGCGAGCAGGAAAATAAATGTAAAAAAAAATTATACAAACATTTTCAGGGGCGTCCAATTTGCATTTTAATGGAGATCCACGCGTACGTAACAAGTTTAACTAATAGGCGTGAAATGAGAGCAGGCAAAATGGGAGCTATCGCTGTACCTACTCCCGAACTATATACCCATTAAACGCTGAATTGTCCGTTTGTCTTCGTCCCACAATGGGAATGGAAATAGCGATGTTTCTTACGTCAACATCAAATTATTTTTTAGTGATTCTCGAAATATAAAGGGTCTTCATAAAGACGTTTGACAATCTCCCTGGCACAGGTAGGTATCACCTGGTAGGGTCAATTTAGGAATTTGTAATTTATGAATTTTCTCTAGTCTAGTCTGGTGGGACACTTAGCTCGTGGTTAGTTACCCTTACCACCCTACTGGCAAAAACGTGGCGTCGTCTTGGTATGATACCGTGTAGAAACCGATTAGGTATGGGTTAAATACCAAGGTTTAATATTTATAATTAACTAGCTGATGCCCGCGACTTCATCCGCGTGGAATACGTTATTTTTTATTCCCGCGGAGACTCCTTAATTTTCCATGATAAAAAGTAGGTAGCCTATGTCACTCTCCAGGTCCTCAAACACCCATACCAAAAATCACTTTGATCCGTTGCTCCATTGCGGCGTGATTGAAGGTCAAACCAACAAACAAACTGACTTTCGCATTTATAATATTAGTAAGTATGATTGGTGAAGTCGAATTCAAGGGCTAGCTTGTAGTGGATAAAAAATTTATTGTCTCGTATTCGTCCATATTTCTACTCACACATTCACATAATCTTGCCTTTTCCAAAAATAGCAAGAATCGCTGTTTATAAATACGTCAACTAGAAGATAACATGATCACACCGTGAAGCTACTTTCCTATTCGAAAATAAAACTCCATAACAAAAACCATTAGGTACATCTCTTAGAATAATCCAAACATTCGTAAATAAAAATTCACGCCAAGAAAAATCGCATAGAAATCTCGGTTGAAAGCGTATTCCACAACACGATACATCTTGTAATTTCACAAATACAACGTGAACTGTGTCTACGGGACTCAGTTTCCACTGGAAATATGTTTTTGTGGCGAAACACGGCTCAGGTTATGCACTTATCATATGCGACTGCACGCCGCAATATGCCGAGATAGCGTCCCGGACAGCTTTATGTGGCGACAAGATAGAGATGAGGTAACTCGTAGATACACCTTTGTTTTACCCATTCATGCCTACTTGGTCTCAGAGTGCTTCAAATATTTTTTTCTATCCTTCTTTATTCGTTGTGATTATGAAAAAAAGTTTAAATTCGAGAAAGTTTAATGTCTACTAGAATTGAGCTTTTACGGTGAAACACGGCAAGATAAGGTAACGCTTAGAAGTGCAATTTATTGCGCAGCTATTTACCTATCTAAGTATTTACAGAAACTATGTAATATCTTATTTAATTAAAATACTTTCTTTCGAAGTTTTCGTTTCCTAAATAGCGATTTTTCTGGTAGCAACAGGTGTAATTGCAACCCAAATTAAAAGAACTTAGTAAGTCTATCATGCTATGAGTACTTCTCTATGTTACCAATCTGCATTTTTTTCAGATGCTCTATAACATTCTATTTCTTAGTACAAAAACCTCTTAAAAATACCAGATAATAAGTACATCGTCCACAGATCCAAGCGCAAATTATTCAACTTGCAAAATGATTAGGCAGGTTAGAAAAAATATCAGTTAGTGCGAAAAAAGTGTACCCTCTACAAAATTTTTCTTCTTCTTTATTCTTTGATATCCGAAGAGGGTCCTTACTTATTTAGAATCATATTTCGCCTGCGAGACCGATTGTTCCGCCAGTATCAGCACAACAGCACTGTCCTTTTACCGACTGCACAATATCCGCTGAAAGATGAACGTCGCCACTTGGAACACTAAATATATTTTACTCCCAAGCTTGGAATTTCTGTGCGGAAACTATCCTGCAGAAGAACTACGCCAACAAAACAATCTACAATCACTCAGACAGCCAAGCAGCTCTATCAGCCTTGTCATCAGAGGTAATCACCTCAAGACTGGTTGACTGCTGCAGGGACACACTAAACACCCTGGCCCGTTGTAACAGGGTGGTTCTTCGCTGGGTACCTGGGCATATGGGAATAGTCGGCAATGAGAATGCCGACATTCTGGCTAAAACGGGCGCCAAGGATAGGCAGATCGGACCAGAACCGGTCTGCGGCATACCTAAAGCCTGGTGCAGCTCACCCTGCTTACCTACTGCTTCTATGAAACACTCACTCGTTGGAGAAACCTAAGTGGTCTAAACCACTCCAAGGCGCTGGTTAAAGCCTTCAACAAGAAGGCCGCCTCCGAGGCGCTAGCGCTCAGCAGGAAAAACTTACGCGTTATAGCGCGGACTTTAACAGGTCACTGCGGTCTGAACAGACACATGTTCAACCTTAAGCTCAGGGACACTGATATCTGCAGATTATGCCAGGAATCCACTGAGACTCCACTGCATATCATCTGCCAATGTCCTGCTCTAATGCACAAACGAAGTATCCATCTGGGCCAACATATTATTGACCTAAAGGACGCTTCCCGTATTCCAGTCAAGAAAACGCTGCTATTCCTGGCGGAAACAAGTATTGGCGAGGAAATTTGAAATGGAGGTGATCACAATAGATTGGAGACGGTCGCAGTGATACAGGACGCACGGAACTGGCCTCATCAATAAGAAGAAGAAAGAAGAAGCTTGGAATTACAAGAAATATACTTGTGGCGATCGCTTTGGATTTTACTTTGAATATAACATTATTTTTGAATATTTTGCTTATAATCTCGTAGTTTGAGCGTAAAATAATGAGTTAAAAAGTTATAATTAGCTACGAATTAATACCTAATGATTCATCTGACAATAAACTAATTTGGAAAAGGAGATAACTAATGCTGTCACAACTACATTTTTTAGTTATCTACCACGAAGTCACCAGCCCCCTTAATCTGTAACTCGGATCCGTCATGAGAACTTGGAAATAAAGAAGTTTGCAGATAGCCACCAACATTTTCTTCGACTGAATTTTCCAATACAAATACAAACAAGTAGGCAAAGTATTTCTTTATTTGCAGATAATTTTAAGATTAGGTTCAAATCAAATTATTGCTTACCGAAACATTTCAAGCTAACCAAATTACTGCAATTATATTTTTTTTGCTTTCCAAGTAGATAAATCGCAAATCATTTTATTTACTCCCTAAAATATTTATTTCTAATATTGTGTGACGTATCGCATAAAAATTGTAAATAAAATAATCCCAACAAAAACAATGTAGTCGATAAAATTCCATTTTAAAAGGACCTAATTTTTTTCACATAAAAAAATCAATAAAATCGACTCTTTATGATCCAGATATCGCAAACAGGAACCTTGGATGATTCATAATTAACATTCCTTCGCGGAATTCCATAATGCGAAACAGACGCGAGGATTCTTTAACATTAACAAAATAAACGATTCAGGAACGTATGCGTCATTTTACGCTTAATAATGGTTAATTATTGTGCTCTTGTATGCACGATATACAATTTGCTTGAACTTTTTATATTATCGAGTGTTTTTACGGTTTGTCAAATTCGGGTTGATAATTTTGAGTGTACAACAATAATTATAGTGAAGGACCAGAGTGAGACAGACTGAAGCAGTACTATGCAAATGGCATCTGCCAAAATTACTAACATCCTTTTGACAATATGGTTTTTTATTATCCACTACAAGCTAGCCCTTGACTGCGATCTCACCTGATGGTAAGTGATAATGCAGTCTAAGATGCTAGCGGGTTAACCTGTTAGGGTTTCTTACCTACTAGTCAAATCAGCTAGGTACCTGTTTTTCAAATGCTCGCTTGAGATTTTATAATATTATTGAACACTTGCTTGTGACGTCATCAAAATTCGAAGCACTTTTTTTGTGTAATCGATTTCAAATTATAATAAGATTCAGCCATATGTTGTAGCGTGAAGGAGTAACAAACAACCAAATTTTCTAACGAATTTACCATCATTCAAAGTTTCACATTTATAATACTAGTAGGATATAGGATAATTTAAGCTAGAGTTTGCGAACTTTTACGTTAGTAGCTGTCCAAACTAAGATTCTAGCCACCACCAGATGTTGGCAATGGACTCTTGCTTTCCTTACTTTTTTTTATTTACTGACCACATTTTAATAACCTGACCTTTTAACCCAACATGGCATACAATTAATTCATATAACTTAAATAAGCGCAGATTTATTCGCATGCAATTTCACTATTCAGTTATAAATAGTCCCACCCACAAGCATTCACGTGTGGCTAAAGACTTGCACTTTAAGGTTATGGCACACACAACGCGAAACAGAACATGACTACCACGGCGTCTTACATTAATTGTAATACAAGGAAAATTGTCATTCAGCCTGACTGCATAATAATATCAGAAAGATCCCCCCCCCCCCTCTTTACCTCCTTCTCCCTCTCATATTAACATCATCATTCAGCAGGGTACGCCCGATCCGATTAAAGTCTGATAGCCTGAGGTGTATATGCCGGAAGTTTTCGGACAGTACCTACTATCAGAAATTTCTACTACGAGTACTTCTACTAGCCCGGTAGGCTTACTACGAAGGATGTATGTAGTAGCCACGCTCCTGCGATCAAGAGGCATACTAACCATCGCTTAAAGCCGTGTTATTTTAATATTGTTGGTGTTCGTGTGTTAGAATTATAATCTTTATTATTGAGACGTCAAGGTACGTATCATAAAACTGTCATTTTGAAATAATACTGCTTTAAAAGTTCCTTGCTGCACATGACGATTAAAGTGAATGGTATGACTAGAATCTAGATGTTGCAAAATTTTCAATGAAAGAACTGGAAAAAGTGTGTATCTTGCACACTGCATTTTTTCACTCTTGATTTGAAAATACCTATATTAGAAGTGAAGAAGGAAAGAACAGAAGTCAGATTCCATATTATAGCACGATCACTGCGATTTAGAAACGAGGAAGAAAATCGTTTCTTGCGTTTTCATGAAATTTGTCATTCAGTAGTAGTAACCCTCCTGGCAAATCCGTACCACGAAGTAATAGTTGCGTTATTCAACGGCATCGAAACTTACCGTCTGTTAAGATCATGGTGTATCGCGTTCTCTTTATTCAACTCTTTAAGCGCTCGCGATTTATTGCGTGCGCAATCACAGCATAGCGGTCAAAATGGGTACGGTTCATAAAAGGTAGTCTGATGGCGCCTGCGCATTGTGGAGGAACTTATAAGGCATAAAATATTATGACAATTTGTTTATTACCTTGAGCCTTGTACCCAATGGGCCAACCTTGTTGTTCCAAAGTGTACAGGACCTCTTGGTTTAATATTACTGCAATACTACTAACAGGTTAGCCCGCTACCATCTTAGGCTGGATCATCACTTACCACAGGGTGAGATCGCAAGGGCCAACTTGGTTGAATCCATACGAATATTCCATACTTATTATAAATGCTAAAGAGTGTCTACATGTCTGTCTGTCCGCTACGCTATAATGGACAATCTTTTCAACCGATTTTGATAAAATTAGGTATGGTGATCGGTTGCATCCCGAATGACATAGGCTTTTTTTATCCCGGGACATTAAGGAGCAACGTCATCATCTAGTTATCCCTACTCTACAGATAGTATAGCACCTCGTAAAACAATAGGAAATATACCAAATGAATCACGCACTTCCTCTCCCTTGTTTTCTTAAAATGGTAAACTAAAATAAAATAATATAAAAATACTTAACGATTTCCTGCATTAGACTAGATGCGACCCGCAACTCTCTTCATCTGCTTTGACATTTTTGTTAGCAGTTCAAATGCTAGTAGACCCCAATATGTGGAATACGTATTTTTGCCGTGTAGAAACCGATTATGGTTTAATATAACTGCCATTACCCTAACAGGTTAGCCCGCTACCATCTAAGACAAATACCATCAGGCAAGATTGCAGTCAAAGGCTAACTTATATAGCTTCCAGCAGTGGACGTCAGTACATTGTGTTGAGATGACGACGAGGCAATGGACGGAGTGACCATAGTGAATATGATACAATTTCGTCTTTTCGTCTTACTGACGTAATAACTGATATTCGAAGAGAGAATCGCTGGACCTGGCATATAATCTATACTATACTCTATACTAATATTATAAATGCGAAAGTTGGATGGATTGATGGATGTATGTTTGTTACTCAATTACGCCAGAACGGCTGAACGGATCTGGATGAAATTTGGCACAAAGTATTTTTATCTCGGAAAATCAAACCGTTCCCGCGGGAACCAAAAAATCTCAATCCACGCAGACGAAGTCGCGGGCATAGTAGTGGATAATATAATATGAACTATCCATATAGTCCGTGCCGAAGACATAGGTAAGAGTTGAATGCAGAGTAAATGTATGGTTATTTACTCTGCATTCAACTCGCGCGCAAACTGTATAATATGTAAAGCAATGGACAACCATTGACAACGAAGAATTCAATAAACAAACAGACGCACTATCCTAATTATAATATTAGTGCGTATGTGGATTTACAAAGAGCTCTTTGTGTCGCTCAACCCCCTTACAGTTTTTACGACTCCCACTTGACGGAGAGCAGATGTTTAAAACAAATACGGCATCAAAGTGGGAGGACAGGGCTAACTATTCTTTTCTGAGTGTAAACATAATACGTTTCAATGTAATTTATACAATATCCATCATCAAACATGGTCGCTCATTATGGGCCTGTTAAGAAGACTCAGGGTTATTCAACAGGTCATAGCGAGATAGAGAGGGCTATTCTTAGAGTATCCTTACGTGATCAAATCAGAAATCAGAAATGAGGAGACTCGTAGGAGAGCCAGTGTAGCCGACATAGCTCGAATAGCCGCTATGTTTTAGTGGCAATGAGCAGGGCTTCGAACTATGTTCAAAGAACTGATAGGTGTTGGAATCTTAAGGTACTTGAATGGCGGCCTCGCACCAGAAAGCGCAGCGTTGGATGACCTCCCCACTAGCTGGACGGACGATCTCAAGCGAGTAGCTGAAAGCCGCTGGAAGCAAGCGGCACAAGACTGTGGAGGACTCCTGTGGAGGTCCATGCATGAGACCTTCTTCCAGCAGTGAACGTCTATCGGTAGAAACGACGACGATCCATCATCATCATCATCTGGATCGCCGGCCCACGCCCGGTCGGTCCCGCCTTGAAACAATAAGTTTTAAAGATTTTAGGACATAGGCCATAGCCCACCATAACGGTCAAGTAATAATATCTGCGTGACCAAATTTCTGTCACGGCAGCGGCCAATCTCCACAGAGATTAGGCATCTGCGCGGAAGACATTATAGTGCCCAAGTGGTTTTGTCTTAATTTTTATGAGACTTTTGTCCGACACGGTGCCCAAGTGTGAGCTCAGCGCATACACAGGTACTCTCTATTCCCTTACCCTCATAGCCCAATGGGATGGAAAATCCGACACGACCAGACTCGGCGCAAGCGGCAGGACCGGCGGCTTTACGTGGTCTCCGAAGCACGGGAGTAAAAAAACCAAAATGGCGGTTTTTTAACTCCAGGTTAGTACCTACTGGGAATTTCCTGATATAAATACTTAATTATGCTCCAACCCGGGAATCGTCCACTGCTGACTGGACCAACAAGGCAGTTAATGTACATTAAAAAAAAACAATATGTTTTCAGCTGAATAGTAAATACTCAGTCGTAGAAGTAAAGTTCTCAAGAAAAGAGGCAATGTATAGAGGCTGTAGAAGTATGCAGAGTATGTTTTCGCAGCCGTCTCAATCGGCAACGAGTTGCTAACCGGCAACCGCTTTACGAAACGGAGACATAGTTTCTTGTTTGCTTATCCCTCGCCCGCTTGTTAACCACATGTTAGTATTTAGTATAAGAGATTACAGCAAAATCAAGTGATCAATCAAACAATGCCTTATTCGGTACTGTATTCACTGTACTCTTTTTGAACGTCAATCATACTTAATATTATAATTGCGAAAGTGTGTTTGTTTGTTGGTTTGTCCTTCAATCACGCCGCAACACAGCAACGGGTTGACGTGATTTTTTGTCGCGAGCGTCATCTAGTAAGATATAAGACGTGATGATGATAATTAACTACGGTATCTCAAAACTAAATCTATGAGGGTTTCAAACGCGCCCTGGTCTAAGAACCCAGTCGCGTTTTTTGCTCTCTCACTCAGCAAACTTGAAGACCTAGGCCCACTAAAGATGCACAGCGCAGTGAGGTACGTAGCCGCACAAAATTATTAAGTAACTAGCTAATGTCCGCGACTTCGTCCACGTGGATTGAGGTTTTTAAGTTCCCGCGAGAACTCCTTAATGTTCCGGGATAAAAAGTAGCCTATGTGAAATTCCAGACTATAATCTATCTCTTACCTGGAAACTATCTTTTTCCGGAACTGTTGTGTTGAGATAGATAAATATTTTAAGATTGAGTTTTATTTTAGGTTTTAGGTACCTATTTACCTTACTTTTTTTGATGCAGCATATTAAGTATTTATATACGACTCAAAAACACTTTTTAAAGTTTATTTAAATAAATTTAATTTTAAAATACTTACACGTTTATGCAATTGGCTCTCAGATAATTCCAGTTTTACTATTGACTCATACCGCCAAGGTCAGAAGATTGATGCTTAAGATAACCATAACAAATCACGGCTGTAAAGTTTTACAACAGTTTTATGAAACTGCTGTGCCTAAGAAAACAATTTCGAAAGTTCATATTTTTATGATCACAAATTATTATTTTGTTTGCTGTATTTTTGTATTAATTTTAATGCTGTTTTTCTTTAATTTATTCCAGAATATTTATTTGTATATTTATATTTTATTCTACGATTATACTTCTAAAAAAGCGCTTGCGAAAGTCAGATCGGTATAGTACAATACAATTGAATACAATACAACATTCAAAAAAGTCATAAAAATTAATAGTTTTACTTTCTTTAGTTTTTAGATTTCTTCTTTTTCCTTCAATTTCGATAAAAGCCGAAGCTTTTTGGTCTATATTACAGGGAAAACCTAAGTATTAGTCAGTTTCTAGATCCTAGACCATGCAATTTTAGTCATTGTTGTGTTTTAGTCAGTCACTACTTCAGTTTAGTCCTTATCAAACAACTTACCTTACAAACTTATCTGACCCGGTGACAGCATCGCTAGTAGATAAAAAAAATAAAATATTAAAAAAAACTAAAAAGACAAAAAATTTAGTTCCAATTTTGGCCACCGGGCCACAAAAATTTGACGGACTACTATTGTCATACTGACACACGCCTTGGAGAAGCCTCAATAATGGCGCTAAATAGGCGATAGAGTGAGCTATACAATTAATGCTCTCTCACAAGCTCAGTTCCTACCGAAAATCAAACCCACCACGCCACCGCCACTACAGCCTATTAACGTCCCACTGCTGGGCACAGGCCTCCACTCTCATAGGAGAGAGGGAATTAGAGCTTAGACCCACCACGCTGCCCCAATGCGGCTCTAACGACTATAATATCATGTTAGTGATAATAACCGGGACCGACGGCTTAACGTGCTCTCCGAGGCACGAGGGTGAAACACCGCCAACTTCCAACTCCGGGCTGGCACTGAGAATTTTTGAATTGAAAAACCCAATACCAATTTTTTTGCCCGACCGGGAATCGAACCCAGGACCTCGTGATCCGCAGTCGACTATGCTAACCGCTAGACCAACGAGGCAGTTGAAAACTTAACCAGAGCACTCGCAATGCCGCCAGGGCAGGCTCCACTGGTTCCTAATGAAACTTGCAGAAGACAATATGGCAATAGGGATGTTGCCTCTATCAAAAATAAATTATTTCTAACTGATTATTAAATAGAGGGTCTTCCAAAAGACCTAAAATTCACATCCTCGGTTAGTTTTAAGTTTGATAACCATTTTAAAATATAGATTAAAGAAAAAAATTTGATGACATCACTATTGTGAATGTCATACAACTTCCATACTAGAAGAGCGTTTTTAAGTTTGATAAAGAGTTGCTGATTTGATTGAGTTGTCATTATCCCTATTACAGTGATTTCTGCATTTTTATTGCTGAGGGCTTCTACAATCGCATAAAGCAGTATTATTTTAATATTAATATGCTCACAAGCCACTTAAAGTTACGTAAAGCTGATATAATAATATTAACGATAATAACTGACTGACTCTGACCTGGCAACGATAAAACAAGAACTTTAAAATCTTAGGATGGCGCGAGAATGTATATCCGGCATTTTGGATTTATTTGCCGGGAGATAAATAAAATGCATCTGCTACATTATAAGGGTATTTTTGGACAAAAAATTGGGTTAGACCGCGTCGGTGTATTTCCGGTACGACATAAGGGTGGCTTCTCAACGTGCGTTTTAACGCGAACGGTAGAGCGATTCCATTTCACGTATTGACTGGTTTGAGTATCCGAATAAAAAAATCACTAGTGCCCGAAGCTTGAGATGATTATTAAATGTCTGTGATAAAAATAGTCGAGCCATGCTAGATGCATTGAATTCGGCGGATCGCCGCACAATTTTAGTATATTAGCAAATCGAAATTTAATGTCGTAAAACGTGCCTAATAATGTATTTTTCTGGTTTCAAGATCTGGTTGTGTTGTAGTATGTTCTGGTATCTACTATTGTACAAAACATCGTCAAGATATGCAAACGTACGTAGTTAATATTCACGGACACGCACTTGGACTCGCTTATATTGCGAACCGCTATTCCGTTTTCCTATCCTCACACACCACATCACACCTTACTGATAGGGCAGTGGCGTGCAGTTCATAGAGGCATAAAAGCACGCTTGCCCAAATGGAAATACGTCAATGCTCATTTTTCATCACGACAGTCAGGACAGGTCATCTGACTAAATAATTCCTACCCTAGCTTCAAACCTACCTAGGAGCATGCTATTGCTGATAGGTAGGGCAGTCAAGGGTTAGCTTGTAGTGGATTTAAAAAAAAAGGTAGATAAGTTCAAATCAAGACTCCAAGAGTGAACATTCATCTTAGGCTGCTGCTGAATAGTTACATCCAAAAGCTATGATTTCAGCCGCGGTAGACTATGTAGGTATTTTAAAAAAAAGAGGTTTGATGAACAGTGAGAAGCTACCCTAGGATTTAACTAATGACTAACGAGTTGACTTTGTATAAGCTTGACTTTTGTTTGACCGACTGTACATCTCCTGATCGAAATGTTTGCTTTGTCGATTAAAATATATGACTGAAATTTATTTGCGCAATACCTAATTAGCGGTGATAGGTTGATAGTCTACTGTAGACGCCCGGCCTCCTATTGGTGGTCAGGAGGACTTTACTGTTTTTCGGAGCTATGTGCGTTTTAAGAAAATAAAATGTCGCTTGCTTGAAAGGTAAAGTAAAACATCGTACCGGACATCATCTATTTAAGAAAAATCCGAAATATTTGGTTAAAAATTGTAGAGCTATACTAGATATCTCTACAATTTTTAACCAAATATTTCGGATTTTTCAATTATTGAGACTGATGTATATTCACAGCTTAGATATTCATTTCTGACATCATAATACTATTATCTTATTTCAATCTATCTACGGAGGAAATTACAGGAATGAGAATTTGTTGCTTTTGTCTCTCTTTTAGAGCAAGGCTGTCTTTTTCCAGCACGATTTGACAAGTATCACTTACACGTTTTATGTGAATAGAATCGTAAAGACTGCAATATGATAGTCTGATTTTAGGGTTCCGTAACTTAAAAATAAAACCATTCTGAGTTTAAGTCGATATTATAGCGTAAATACTTTCACTTGCTCACTCAAGTCATTGCCGGCTCATTGGTCACTACTGAGCACGAATGAGAAACAAAGAGATTTTTTTATTGCGAGATAGACTTGCGCTTGACTACAATCATGCTTAGTGCAAAGCAATGATGTGGTCTAGGTTGGAACGCGCTTTCCTAGGGCCCCAGAAGATGCCTATTCACTCTTGTCTTGAAGGTACTTATGTAAGTTACACATGCGCTGGGAGGGTGTTCCACACCTTGGCGGTTCGTATCAGAAATGTCTAGCAAAATTTTTTTTTTCTTGATTTGGCCATAATCTAACACGCTGGCCAAGGATGTATTAGTAAACTTCACATACCTTTGAGAACACGATGAAGAACTCACAGGCCTGCAGTTATCTTCACGATGTTTTCCTTTACCGTTATAGTGAGTGATATTTCAATTTCATTTCTTAAAATGCACATAACTAATATCAAAAAGTTAGTGCTGCGTACCCGGGCATTGTATCCCTGACTACTTGAACAGGAGGCCATTAATGTGTGTATTTTTTTTTATTGACTACAAGTTAGCTCTTGACTGCTATCTCACCTGATGGTAAGTGATGATGCAGTCTAAGATGGTAGCGGGCTAACCTATTAAGGGTATGGCAGTTATATTAAATCCATATCCCTATTCGGCATTATTTCTACACGGCATCGTTCCGGAGCGCTAAATCGCTTGGCGGCACGTCTTTGCCGGTAGAGTGGTAACTAGCCACGGCCGGAGCCTCCCACCAGGCAAACGGTTTGTATGGTGATTAAAAAAAAACATCAGGCATCATTTAATTTAAAATGGAAAAAAAATACGGAACCGTCTACTATACAAGCTCTTTGTGCTTTAGCGGTTTTATTTTTTTGTATCTCAACTTGAAGGCCTCTCTATTTGAATTGGTTTTGACTTGACCATCACTCTGGCATGTAAGTTGAGGTCACTTGATAGTGAAACTGATACTGTTTACGTTTCACGTGTTACGTGTTGTGCTTTCTAATGAAAGTCAAGTGAATGCTTTTTGGACAGTCATTGTTTTATAATGCACTTACGATCCCACTTAAGTATCTCTTAATTTTATTTAAGAGACTCTTATGCAGTGTTACTGCTTAAGAGTGTCGTTGCTCTAGTGGTTGGCATGCTCGACTGCAGCCGACGAAGTCCCGGGTTGGAGTCCCGGGTTGGGCCATAATTAAGTGTTGGGTTTTTCTGAATAGAAATTCTCAGTACTAGCCCGGAGTTAGGAATTTGGCGATGTTTCACCCCCGTGCCTCAGAGAGTACGTTAAGCCGTCGGTCCCGGTAATATCACTAACATGTTAATCGTCGTTAAAGCCCGCCACCCTCCATTGGAGCAGCGTGGTGGGTCTAAGCTATAATTACCTCTCTCCTATGAGAATGAAGGCTTGTGCCCAGCAGTGGGACGTTAATGGACTGTAGTGGAAGCAGTGTTATGTGGCGCTGGGTGAGAATACCTACTACGAATACCGTGGACCAAGCATTTGACGACCTCCCTGGCGCAGTGGTGAGTGCTGTGATCTTATAAGTAGCAAGGTTCGATCACCATTCGGTTTGGTCTGTTTGGGAATTTATGGTTATTGAATTTTCTGTACTCTGGTCTTAAGAGAGGCTTTGTACGTGGCTAGTTAGTCTAGTTACCACACAACTGGCATACAAGTGCCGCCTAGCGAGCCGGATTCGAACCCGGGACCTTTTCAGCCGCAGTCGACATTAACATAACTGTCATATCCGTAACAGGTTTTTCCGCTACTTACTTAAACTGCATACTAACTTACCACCATCATATCGATCACATCTCTTATATCAGCAGAACGGAAAGGCTACGTTGCACGGCAGCATTTCTTTGCTAGTAGGATAGTAAATAGCCACGACCGAAGCCTCCCACCACCCTGAACCAGGGAAAAGTCAGGAATTATTCCAAACCAGGGACGCCCCACTTGTAAAACCTTAACCAATAAAACCGTGACTTGTTATCTTAATTCTTTAATACCTATTAGCACTGATTAAATAATAGTAACTTCTGCACTAGATGTCATTCAAATTATCGAGTGTACACGCACCTATTTTTAGGGTTCCGTACCAAAATGGTAAAATGGAACCCTTATGGTGCGACTTTCTCCGTCTGTCTGTCTGTCTGTCCGTCCGTCACACTCGATTATTTCAGTAACTACCGAAGCTATTGACATGAAATTTGGAATAGTTGTGTATATTAGTGGCCCAAAGACACTGGAATTAAAAAAAATTGGAAATTATTTTTGTTCTTATTTAAAAAGGGAGGAAAAGTGGAGGGTTGAAATTTAAAAGTGAGATAACTGTACTTTGTGGGGTATCATATGAAAGGGTTTACTTTGTACATTCTTAAACAGATTTTTAATTATTTTTAGTCATGATAGTTTTTGATTTATCGGGGAAAAAGTCTAAAAAAATACCGTTCCCCCCCCTTATCTCCGGAGTTTACCAATCGAAAAATCTGAAATAATTATGGTCAATAGGAATTTATGTATATTTTACAGGAAATTTATAGCCAATGCTCTAACTGGCATAGTTTTTTTGATATTAACAGTAAACCTCTACAAACAAAGTTAGTTTTGCGGTTCATTAACAAAGGTAATCATTACCGTTTTACATCTTTGGTCGTTACAGTTTTCAGTACGGAACCCTCGGTGCGCGAGTCCGACTCGCACTTGGCCGGTTTTTTTATATATAGGCTGACCTGCTTGCAAGTGTTGATGCAGCCTAAGGTGGAGCGCGCTGGCCTTTAAGATTCACTCTTGATTTGAAGGTACTTCCTACATTAAAAGAGGAAGTGAAAAAGGAAGCCGGAAGGGCATTCCATATCGGGTGGTTCGAAATAGGAACAAGGAAGCAAATCGCTAACCTTAACTTTACAATACTATGAACACTGCACTAGAACTATTTAAACGTTCGATTCGGAAGTTGGAACAACGGACTCGCTCGGCGCCAAAATTATTCGTTTTCGGCACCTCACTGACATTTCGGTGGCTGCATTGCAGAGGCTCGCCCGCTACGGTGGAAATTCCGAATTTGCATTTTGATACATTTAAAGTGGCATTCGAAATTAACGCAATTTGGTTATTTTCTATTTTTTAAACTTTTACATTATATTTGTGTGTATTTTTAATTATATTTGCCTTTTTGGTGTTTTGAGGACTGATTTTGGTTTCAAACAATCAACCAGTGCTTGAATGGCTGTCTCGTACCGGAAAGCGCCCTAAGGAGTTGTACAAACGACCTGAAGCTAGTAGATAGCTGGAAGCAGCTGAAAGCAAGCGGCAAAAGATCTATATAATTATTTTGAAAAAAAAATACTTATTAATTATTATACTCTCATTTATTAAATGTACACTGATTTCTATACAATTACTCCCAAACATGTTTTAAATAAATATATAAAAATAATATACAAAACATCTTTAAAAATAATTCTACAAAATTATAAGCCCCACCCTGCGAAGAAGGTCCCAAGCAGCCGGTGGTCAGGAATCCACAGAAAGGCACCTCATTCCAATTTGCGCCGTCTTGAGGATAACCGCCTTTTGTATCCGACCTCTAATCCAACAACCAAGCGAAAGCTTCTTAAGGTGTTGATCGAAACTTTAATATTCACAAAGAAAATCTTTAACGAAAACCCTCCTTTATCCAACGACCTCAATTTACATAGATGGGCCTGTCAAACAAAGAATGTGAACTTATTTTACTAACGCCATCTAGTCTGAAAAGCGGGACAGCGCTATGACGTGGACAAAGCAGGCTTATATAGTTGAGGGGTACGCCCTACAAGTTGGACGCCCAACTTTTTTCTATAAAAGGGCCCATCTAGTACCTACATATAATATAATATATCGATGCCTTTATCACTTAAATTTTGCTGTTACAATTTTAAAACAATTTTAAATCTATCTCAAGATATCGGAAACCAAAACAAAACTGCGTTGTTATTCAACATAAAGCTTTTAAATATCGCTTCCTCCTTATCAGATGGCTACCAGCGGCCATCTTTACGCTTTCTATTTTGACATAATTAAATTAAATGTGATCCTTCACACCCAATTACGTATCTTATTACAATGCGTTAAGATCTTTCACACGCTTTTTAACAGGTTAGTGTCGAAGCGACGAAAAGTTTAGGTATTCCGTAGTTAAAATTAAAATAGTATTTTATGAGTTTCCGAGAAGTTTTTATGTTAATGTTAACGTAAGGCCTTTGAATAATATTAATTATTCGGTCTAAGAAAGCCTGTCTATCTATCTGTCTGCTACGTTTTCACGACTTATCTTTTCAATTATTGATTTTTATGAAATTTGGTATAGTGATAGGTTGTATTCCAGGGAAGGACAAAGGCTGCTTTTAATCCCGGAAAAATGAGGATTTTCCGCGGGAATAAAGCTAAACCTCAACCAAGCAGACGCGAGGATCATCTATTTTATTATGATTAAATAATTGTTAATACAAACAGTACCTACACGGAACCCTAAAATTGACCGAATTTAAGCAATATCTTAAGTGTGATGTTAACCCAAAAACGATGTAGAGGAGGAAGCGATTTATTTAGAGTATGTTATTTTCTCTTTCTTTTTCAGGATGTGGGATAGAGACAGATTCCTGAGTAATGTGCATGTCATAGTTAATTAGCATCAAATTGTGTTAAGGGTAGGTTATAACTGGTTAGGGTGTGTAATTATAGTGTTATTGAACAATCGAGAATTATGCTAATAATCAAATCCAACGAAACGGTGGTAATCCGCTGGATGAAGGAATATGTTTTTAAAAAGCAGATGATATTATTGCAAGCTATCATTTATATTATTCATCTGTTCGAATGTCTGTGTGTTACCTTTACACGGCCCACATTTTAAATCGATTTTTATTCGAATTTATCGAGATTATTTGTTTCTTAGAGACGGACATCGGCTGCTTTTTATTTCGGAAAGCGTTTCCACGGGATTGTTGACAATTAATCTGAATAAGTATCGATATACAAGTGTGCATTATAACTTTAGCCAATAATAATGACTCCCACAGTTTTTACTTTTTTGGGAGATAGAGGCCAAATTATAACTGTGAACCTTTGTAATTTAGCAAATAAAGTTTTTATTTCTTATTTATTATAGTGCAACCTACTCCTTAACATTAAGCCTTCTTCACACGCGCCAAACAAGTCGAGGGCCACTGCGTAGGGCCGAGCATTTTTCGTTGTAACTTTCTTAATTGAGGCCACATGTCCCCAATATCAGATGCTTTGGAGATCACAGATTGCATCTACAGCACTTTATCGAGGGCGTAATTCGTGCAATTAAAATTAATTACTTACGCTTTATTTTTTATCGTGATATTGTTTTTGTACTATGAAGATCACGAATAAAAATATGTGGAGTTGGGACCTTTTTTTAACCTGCAATTCTTCTTTTTCAAAGGTTGGATTTCTTAACACCGGATTTTTCGATCTAGAACGTGCACAAATTCTACTTAATATAGCAAATACGGGAGTGTGTTTGTACCAGCGGCATCGGTGTTACGAATCAACGTGATTTTTTGTATCAATAGATAAAGACTTGCAAAGTAATTCATGGTCATTGAAGTAATATGACGCTAGTTCGGTATACCTTAATGTTCATGGTACTACTGACTACCCGTCAAATTAAAGGATTCAAGATTTGAAACAAACTTAATAAAAAATCCTGATAAATAAAACCTGATAAAAATGTGTGATAGTTTGATATATAAATCAAACATTCTAGAAATATTATAATTAGAGAATTTTATTCATAAAAAATTATACAAACCAGGTTTTATATTAATATGAAATACACCAGTTAATATTAAAATCAAAGCGAAAATAATACAAAAGATTAACACCCATTAAGACCCAAAATATCACCAAAAAGGGTGTTAATTAAATATCCATGCGTCAAATTGATCAAAGCGGTCCAACAATTAAAAGGATACATTGAAAAATATCGAAAAGAGATCTTATCGGGACAAGCCTATCACACATTACATAACATCATTGAAAAATGATCTTAAAATTTAAAAGGGTAAAGTTGATATTTGGAGGGAAAATTATTTTGTGGGTTACCTCCGCACCAATTTACGGGAATCGTCCGAGTCACAGATAATTAAATAACAAAAAGAATTGAAACAAAAAGCGGCTGATTTATTTCGTGGTTGGACAAAGTGTGGGTGAGCCTTTATATTTTGGGACGTGTCGTTAGGGTTGGTAATCACTTAATTACCGTGTATTGTTGGTACTTTTCGATGTGTAAAATGTGTCACTTATGGTGATAAATTAATTTGTCAAACATGTTTTTTGAGATTTTTTAGTTTTATTTTATAAGTCGTGTAGGCGTATTGTTATGGTAAAATTATGAAGAAGGTTGTAAAATAAACAGATCGGTACCTAGAAATTTTAATGTATATTAGGACAGTGACTGAATATCGCGTGTTTACTTTTTTAAGATGTACTTCATTTTTTTTAAATTGTCAAACAAAAAACATTAATTAGTATGCTAGCAGGCAAGTCTATTAATATAACACAAAGCATCTTAAAAGTTTTAACTACTTTCTTTAATTCAGGCAAATTTCAGTCAATTTAGGAAACTTTGGAATTTTTAGTGCAAGAACTATTGATGAACAAAGATATCATGTTTAAAAAGCATCGATATATAAATGTAGGTACTAGATGGGCCTTTTCATAGAAATTGAGCGTCCAACCTTTAGAGCACGCTCCTAACCTGTATAGCCCTTTCCTTGTCCCCGCCATAGTGCTATCCCGCTTTTCAGACTAGATGGCGTTAGTAAAATAGGTCCACATTCTTTGTTTGACAGGGCCCGTCTATGTAAATTGAGGTCGTTGTTAAAAAGTGGTTTTAGTTCAAAAATGGGCTGGCACGTTTTTTATATATCAAGCAATATCATTTATTATGCATACGGTTTTATCAGGCGAATTATGATGATTATTTTATATAATATGTTATTATATATTTATTTATATTATTGCATAAAAAATGGACATAAACAAAGAACATAATACAAAATAACAAACAAAAGGCGACCTTTATCACTAAAGTGATCTCTGCCAGGCAACCTAAATGATAATATTAGTTTTATTTATTTTTCTTTATTTATTTAGAGGCTTTTAAAATATATTAGTTTTGCATTTTGTTACATACCCGTACTATATTATCCATCAAGTTAAATTGTACTTTTACTACTGCAACTGTGTACTTCAGTGAAACCTTACCATCGGCTATTGTAATACTCGTATCATAAAATCCATAAACAATGCGTCCACATTAAGTTTCATTTTCCACTGACCGAAAAGCCTATTCATAAGTTTTTTTTTTTTTTTTTTTTTTTTTTATTTTTTTTTTTTTTTGAAAAACATACAGTAACTTATCACACAATAGGTAAGTAAAATATAGCATTACACTTAGACCATAACAGTTTTCAATGTTATTTAACACATATTGTATATAAGAAAAAAATCAAATGAATAAAATTGATATCAAGATTGGTTTAAGTTACAAGCTTAGGCGGGTATTTTTTATTTTTTTTTATTTTTATTTTTATTTTTCTCAACTTACAACTAGCATTACAGGTTTCCCTAATACACTAGTGTAGTACACCTAAATAATCCTTACCTATATTATAAACTAATCAAATATAAACTAAGTAATTAAATATAAACCAGGTAATTAAATATAAACTAATTAAATATTATTATTATTATGATAACATAAAGCCCACAGAGCAATTCTTGTGAGTTCACCCAGAGTACAGCAAAACAGATCCGTTCTCTCAGCTATGACGTTAAGGGTGCGAATCGCGCGCGTCAGCGGCGCCTTGCAGAGCAAGTTGGTGCGTCCGCGCGGCACCGCCAGCAGCGGTGGCCTGCGCCTGCGCCACACGTACCGGTCCGGGACACGGAGACTCACCTGTCCTAAAACGTCCGCATTATATGACTTCCCCCGTAATATTTTAAAAATGTACAATATCCCTAGTTCGTTATACCCGACCATACCCAAAACAAATAATGCTGGGTACATTAACGGGTAGTATGGGTATACCCCATATAGCTTCATATATAGGTACCTAACAAATTTATTTTGTACCCGCTCTAACATAAGGCTATATTTAGCCTCATGTGGAGCCCAGATGACTGAGTTACTTTCTAAGTGGCTCCTGACCAAAGCATTGTATAAGGCTATCACCGCCTTTATGTTACTGAAGCTCCTAACGGTACGAAGTAAGAAGCCTAGATTTTTGTAAGCTTTCTTACAGCATTTTACAATGTGGTTACGAAACGTAAGTTCTGTGTTCAAACCAACCCCCAAGTCCCTCACCTCTGAAACTCTCACCATTGGTACCCCATCGATATTATAATCATAACGGATGGGGGATTGTGCCTTAGAAAAGGTGATAACTGCACATTTTGAGGTGTTAAATTGTAAATGGTTGTCCTTGCTCCATTTGACTGCTCGATCAATGTCCCGCTGCAGCCTCCCACAGTCACTCTCGCCATCTACAGTCAGAGAGAGCTTGAGATCATCCGCGAACAGCAAACACTTGGCATCCTTGATTACCTGAGGTAGGTCGTTTATCATTAAAATAAACTAAGTATATTATTTATCTATTAATTGAATACTTAAATAGTGTAAAGATAAGTTCGTAATCATTAACCTAAAACAAACTCAAAGATTAATATTGTCTCAAAGGTCTGGGCATCTATTTCATATTATCTTATGTTTTTTTTAATCCACAACAAGCTAGCCCTTGACTGCGATCTCACCTGATGGTAAGTGATGATGCAGTATAAGATGGTCTAGTCTATGTAAATCGTTAATTATTGTGGAACAGGGTAACGATTCTTAAAAGAGAAAGAGTGTAGGCGATACCAAACCTCCAACACTATGAACTACATTATAATAGACTCCATATGTGGTTCTATGTGGAAATCAAAAATATGGAAACCCTGAGCAACCAATGAGGCAACAATTAGAGAAAATTTTTCAGATAACCGATGGAGACTGCCGTGGTAGAGATGTCGTACTGTTAAGAATAGTTTTGTTAGAGCTTCTACTAGAAAGCTGGATATAAACGGCACATGATCGTGTGATTTGAAATTCCTTAATATTTTTAAGTGAATGGATTTTTATCTTTTTCTCTATTTGAATGAAAGTCAAAACGTAGTCATGTAACTAGAAATACCAGCTTTTTGTAAAGTAAGTATTTTTAATTTTTTTTGACAAAAACTTCGATCGAGCTCGGTAGATGTTCAAGTTAAAAAGATTTCAGAAATCGCTTACTCTTCATAGTTGTACCACAGACACAGGCATCATCATTTTCTATAATAATATTATGTGTGCCGATCAGTGGTTTCCTGCCACAGAATTTAAACAGAGGGGATTAAAGTACCGCCTATAATTCGTCGATCGCACTACACGGCTCACAAATCCCGGGGCCTATAATAATATTAATTGTTTTTATATTAAAATGGCCGCCAACGCAAACAAACCTGAACGCGTATTAACGTGTATGGACTCATAGAGTTTTATATACTAGAGGTGGTAATGTAAAATTGAATCAACGTGATTTTTGACAATCAAATTGACAACTTTTGCAATATTTTTGTTTATTACCGTAATAATTTTCATAATATTACTGAACAAAGTTAGCTCGTGTGGAATTTCTGAAAATTTATTTCTAAGAGGGAGCCTACGTTAAAGAGAGAACCACAAGTCTTCAGTTGCTATCGACCACCGAGCTGTTTTACGTTGATAAATAATAATATCACGTCAGTCCGTTTAAAACTTTGCAATTGAATAGCAGTGAAACCCGGCTTCACTCGGAAAAAACTTTTTAAAATCCTTGCTCTACAAAGTAATATGTACAATCTACATGTGAAATGTCAGTTTGTTCATCCAGAAATGCAGGCTCTGCGTTGATCAAGCCAGTCAATCAATTTATAATTCATAGTTTTTATAGATAATATAATTATAACTATCATTAATATACTATACTAGTGGTTCGCCCCGAACTAAGACCTCGCGGCGCCATCTATTGACATAAATGTGAAGTTATGTTAAAAATACTGAAGCTCATTAAAAATTGAATAATTCCGTTTCCTTACAATATTTATCTAATTTTAGTATTTGTTGTTCAAGTACAGGATATAATTGAAATAATTGATCAAGTTTCAGGCTCATCCTTTCAGAAAATTTAGAGTTCTGAGGTCATCTTTGGACGTTAGAAAATCACCACTTTGAAAGCCCCCCATTTCGTCAATTTTGGGGGAAAAATTAAAAAAAAAATATTTTTGGACTCTATTCCTAATTATCTTTAAAATGATATACCGCAACCCTATGTAACTTTATAAAAAATATTTTTCTTCGCATTCGCTTCTATGAGAGCCCCCCTGAAATAAAGATTTTTATTATTTTTTAAGCCATATTCGGCGGGAGGCCATTGGTTTACATATTATATTTAAAGCTGAAGTAATTTTGCGTTCAGTAATTCAGAAGTTATAATGCTCTGACAGACGGACGGACGGACAAGTGCCAATTCATCCAAGTAGACTCAGAGACCTTCGCTTCGCTCGGTCAATTAGTGCTTTTTAGTGAGATGCCTGATGCTCTATGATCTAAAACTCAATGCACTTACGAATTCGTGTCAGCTTCGGTATATTACTTAATTATTTACGATTTAATATGCGCTCGATGAAATTGAATATTGTAAGAGATAATGCTTGTAATATTCGATGAGAGCTGATATGTGACGCCATTATGTAGTAAAATTGGACAAATTGCACACAATATGTTATTCAATATGCCGTAAGTTGCGCAAATATGTATTAATTATAATTAATTAAAATTTGCGAAAACCAAAAGTAGGTAGGATTCATTTTTAAATCGAATTATTTTATCAATTGTCTGAACTAAAAATTCATTTGAATGAAACTGGACTGCTCACTTAGGTACTTACTTAAAATAGTAATTTTGAAGTTATGTGAATAATATCTACGTTAATCTGATAATGAAAACAGAATTTAAAAAAAACACTACTGCCCTACTAAAAAAAAATTAATAAGTATAGTACTGATTTTTTTTCAAATTATAGCCAATGTCACTCAGGAGGATGTAGGGATTCTAACGATATCCCATAAATCCAAATCTGTTCAGGAATTTAAAAGTTATGCTGGTATAAAGAAACTCATATTCATACCTACATGAATTCTGAAAACATTACACTCCTTTCATATTTTGGGCAGTCGTGTAATAGTAGATTATACACCAAGGGGATAAAGCACTGTTTTATGTCACGGGCGCAACATTGAATCCTGAACGTAACGAAGGACTCCAAATTTAACTCCCGAGCGCAGCGAGGGTGTTATAAGTTAATTCCCGACCAAAGGGAGGGAATTAAGATTGAGTCCTGAGTGCAGTGAGGGATTCAAGCGCCCAAGAAAAAAACTGCTTTATCCCGGTGGTGTATACTCTACTTTATACTTCTACCATAACAGTAAAACAAACTGTAACGGTTAGATATTTATTGCAAATCATAGTAAGTAGGATACATAGGTCTAGTAAATAATAAAAAGAAAAGACAAATTAAAAGTGAATGTTCACGTTCGATAGAGTCACATTTGTCCATTTGTCATTTTGCTTTTCATGCTGCCAGTGTTTATGCAGGTACACATACTCCTTGGTTTAAAAACTTTTATGTCAAATGGTACGATCGTTTGGTCGACCAGTCTGGAGCCTAGACTCTGTTGTGCATATTTACAGTATGGGGTTGGTCAACCAGTTGGGCGATCGATCGACTAGATTACGGCCCTAGGGCATGAAGACTGACTTTAAAACAGTAGTAAAGGTATGGTAGAAGTATAAAAATAATAATTTGCCTTTTTTAAAACAGGGGACATTTGACTTTCGCGCTAATCCTTATTTTAGAAACGTCAAGGTACGTGACATCAAACTGACATTTTAGCAATATTGCTTTAAACTGCCTCGTTGCTCTAGTGGTTGACATGTTCCACTGCGGCCGACAAGGTCCCGGGTTCGAGTCCCGGGTCAGGCCATAATTAAGTAGTGGGTTTTTCTGACTAAGGTGGGTCTAAGCTCTAATTCCCTCTCTCCTATGAGAGTGGAGAGGCCTGTGCCCAGCAGTGGGACGATAATGGGCTGTAGTGGTGGTGGGCTTTAATCTTTGGCAGTATTGCCAGTAATTGTAGAAAACGTCACTAATGAGATTTTAACGGTAGCTCATTATGGACCAAGGAAAAACTATGAAAGTTATAAAAAATTTATTAAACTTGAAAAACTAAATAACGAATTAACATTTTAAGTCGTAAAAGTAAGTAAAAGGTATAAACGTAAACATAAAACGTCAGATTAATTTAAACACGCAGTATTCACTAAACTTACCCAACCCATCAAAGTTACCCACAAAGCTAAGGCCTAAGAGTTGTCATTTTAGAGCCTCCATAAATTTCCGCAAAATTACTTGTATCTTGAAAGTGACAAGTCGTTCATTTTGATAATCAGTAAATTAAGGCTAGACTTGCTTTTACTTTTTATCACTATGGATGGGGCCCGCGACCTATACATGTGGGTTTAAGTTTTTCAAAAATTGTATCCCAGAGATAATATCCATGCAATAAACATTTTGTCAAATCGTTGCGGTGTGATTTTAATCACGACAACCCAACAAACTAACACAGTTTCGCATTCATTATAGAATTATAAAATTGTAATTTTTATCATTATAGAAGCGCATCTCTTAGTAATGTATCAGCCAATACCGACAATCATTGGCGATGGAATATAATATTATAATAATACAGATATTATATTGATTTTCAAGCAAATATATTATGTCATCGCATTGGATGGTAGGTAAGTTAATTTAGTCATGTAACATCAGTAAACCAAAACCTCATTGCCTAGCTAGGCATCATAATATAACAAGAGTAAAAAAATCGTTTTACGTCTTTGTAATAGAAATTACCTCATAAAGTAATACAAAAATAAATTTTAAAAATGTAACATCTTTGGAATGATGGATACGGTCTGTTTCCTCCTTAGTATAACTACGTACTCTGTGTTCTGACTAACTCAGTGCCACGAATGAAGAGATCAGCCAGGAATATAAATTATAGAATCAATCCGACACAAACACTAACGAGCACAATGTGGGAAAATTAAACTTAATGTGATTAATATTTAGTGTACGACATAAATCTTTTGAAAAAATTTACAGTCAACAAAAAAATACTATAAAGTAAATGTGTGGTAAATGTGTGTGTATTGTGGATTGTGAATTGCGATCCTGTGTGTATTGCTAATATTTTTTATTTTTTAAATTACTACAAGCTAGCCCTTGACTGCGATCTCACCTGATGGTAAGTGATGATGCAGTCTAAGATGGTAGCGGGCTAACCTGTTAGGGGCATGGCAGTTATATTGAACCCATACCCCTACGGTTTCTACACGGCATCGTACCGGAACGCTAAATCGCTTGGCGGCACGTCTTTGCTGGTAGGGTGGTAACTAGCCACGGCCGATGTCTCCCACCAGACCAGACCAACGAAAATTCAGAAATTATAAATTCCCAAATTGACCCTGCCGGGGATCGAACCCGGGGCCTCCGCACGTTAAGGCAACAGCGCTACACACTGCGCCACGGAGGTCGTCAAAGGTAGTAGCTAGTAACTTTATCCAAAAAAATCCAAAATCGAGAAAAGCCTTAATTTAAAACTTTATTATATTAATCAATCCAATATAAATGTGAAATTGTATCAATCGATCCATCTTCTATGCTTTTGCGGTTCATCTGTTCAACCGAATACGACGAAATTTTGTACAAAGATAGGTTGCAGTTCGGAGAAGGACATTATCCCAAAATATCAAATCAGTTTTTTTAACCACTACAAGTAAGCCCTTGATTGCGATCTCACCTGATGGTAAGTGATGATGCAGTTTAAGATGATAGCGGGCTAACCTGTTAGAGGCATGGCAGTTATATTAAACCCATACCCCCTACTCAGTTTCTACACGACATCGCACCGGAACGCTCAATCGCTTGGCGGCACGTCTTTGCCGTTAGGGTGGTAACTAGCCACGGCCAAAGCCCACCAGGCAAATGTTTCCATGAGATTTTTTAAAAACCTGATTTCACGTGTGAAGTGCACAAAGTTGCACTATCAATAGTTTTTAATAATGGTCATAGTTGATAGCTCATGATGACAATCAGTCAATTTATTCTTTTTCGTTTCCAAATTTCTTTTAAATTTACGTTTCCTGAGCTAGCAGCCGTTTTCACAAATCTCTTATGCTGTCGGTACATGAATTTACGTTTACTACATTTTATCCGGTGAGCGTTCCAAACACTGCACTATTAGTGTAACTGTTTTATTGAGTATCATTAAACTAATTGACGTATCACACAATCTACCAAACTCGCAGAGCTTTTATAGTTTTTGCTTTTTAAGTTTTAGGCCGGTGCTGCCAGTTTATGGCTTTGAATTTAGATTAAAGGCGGCACTACAATATGTTGGCATTTTTTTTTAGTTTTTTTTATAAATATTTGTTTCAATACTCATTTGCTAATCGTTAGGGGATCGGTTCTTTTCTGAACTGCATATTATACTACACAATTTCCTCAGGAAATTTACATGGGGCCATTTCACCAACCTATGTATAGTAAGTAACCTTTTTGAAAAAGAAAACTATTGTCAAAATCGCTTAAGATTGGTTGAAGTATGAAGGACCAAAACCTTTATCTACTGTCCCATTGGAAGTTTATTCGAGATAAAAAATATCTAATGGTTCGCCCCGAAGTAAGACCTCGCGTCCTATTAGTTTGGACCTACCGACGTAACATAGTGAGATGCGTATACAGACTGACGGACAGGTATACAAAATAATATTCAATATACCTTTATTATTATATTAGCCGGACGAATGGCCTAGTTGCAACAACGCATATCAGTCCATTGCAATTGTTAAGCAACGTTGACCCAGGTCAGTAACTGGATGGGTAACCAACTTTGGAAGTCCAAATTTGGCCTTTTCGTTTTAGTAGTCCCGGTTATAATCACTAACATCTGATAGTAATCGTTAGACATCGTTACAGTTGAAATTATACTCTTAGCCGAATCGGATCGCATGCGGAAAGACCTGGGAACACACCAAAAAACCCCTGCTATTATGTGACTAATGGAAAGTGGTCACGACATTCAGCGATGACGAAGTAGATACTAATAGACGATCTTGTAAATGAATTGTGACAAGAGGTTTAATATTTGGGTTTATATATTTTATCAATATTGTGCAATATATAATGGTGTGCCCACGCCTTTACCGAGTGAGTTTCAAGCTATGGTATCAAATTTCAATAGTTCATGTAGCTCTACAACAAGGTCGTATTTCTTCGACACTATGTCGTCAGCTCACTATAAATTACCAACATACAAAGTTTAGTAACCGATTTAGAACGAGATAATAAAGCAGCCTGAGACTTTTGCATGGATTAAAGCCTTGCTCACATTTTCAAAAAATTAAATCTTTTCAGTGAAAAAATCAGCCTCCAACTTCGATCAACTGGAGGCTTCGGTCGTGGCTAGTTACCACCCTGCCGGCAAAGACGTATCGCCAAGCGATTTAACGTTCCGGTACGATACCGTGTATAAACCGACTAGGGGTATAGGCTCATGCTCATAATAGGTTAGCCCGCTACCATCTTAGACTGTATCATCACTTACCACCATGGGCTTACTTGTATTGGATTTTAAAAAAGAATTTAGAATAGAATAGAATTTAATCATTTTTATAAATCATCAGCTTTCTTTATCTTGTGACGGATTCACCCATCAGCTTAGAGTAAGTTACGATTGTTATGCCCTTAAGTCAAACAAAGTACAGTCAGACAACCAAAACTTAATTGAGTAAAGTTGAACCGTCCTCTAAAACTAATTAATCAAAAGAAATCCACTTCTCATTTCTCGGGCGTAAGACCAAGTACGAGTCATACTAGCCCATCGAGGATTCCGTAGTTTGAAATAAAATATTTCTTGATAGACATTGCCCTCAACCGATAGACGTCCACTGCTGGACATAGGTCTCTTGAAAGGACTTCCACATGCAGTCTTGCGCTGCCTGGATCCAGCGGCTCCCTGCAAATTTTACTTAATTTGGTTAAACAATAATTAATTAGTGAACCATTTCACAAACATATTGATTTTGTACTGATTGATGATGACTGAGATTTGACACTGTTAAACTAAATTGTAATTAAGCTACAATGATGATTTATAATAAAAAACAGTACAAATTTGAGATTTACTAGCACAGTAATTTACTTTTCCTGTACGTTCTAAATAAATTTCTACCACTACCACTACCATTACCATTACATTAACGTCCCACTGCTGGGCACAGGCCTCCACTCTCAGAGACGGAATTAGAGCTTAGAACTATCACTCTGCTCCATTGCAGGTTGGCGGGCTTTGATGACCATTTTCATGTCACTTTTAATAACGGGACCGCCGGAAGTGCTCTCCGAGGCACGGGTGTGAAACACCGCCAACTTCCTAACTCCGGGCTAGTACTGAGAATTTCTAGTCAGTAAAATCCAATACTTAATAATTATGGCCCGACACGGGACTCGTACCCGGGACCTCGTCGGCCGCAGTCGAACATGCTAACAACTATTTCTACGATTTATTATTATTTTAGATTTTTTGCTTGGCAAACGAGTTAAGCTGATGCATGGAAAACAGTATTTATTAAAGGTAATAAGGTACTAAACTTTTTTCTATTTTGGTACGGAACGCTAAACACTTTCTCTTTCCACTTTTTTTTCTTTTTAATTTGTCCCCTTATAAAATTCATTCATTAGAAAAAACGGCAAATAAGGTACAGGAATAAGATGTCCGTCATAAAAAGCAACGAGCCGGCCCTAATGAGGGCGAAACGTGTTTTTATAAAACAAAATCAATTTGCTAAAATGTGTAAAACGAAGGTTTTTTTCTGTGCTTCCATCAATTTGTTTTATTCCACTACAAGTTAGCCCTTGACTGTGATTTCGTTTGATGGCAAGTGGTAATGTAGTCTAAGATGGTATCCTGTATCCTGATGGTAGAGCTATCCTGATGGTAGAGCTATCCTGTAGGGGTAAAGCAGCTTTATTTAACCCATAGCCCTAATCGGTTTCTACACGGCATGGTACCGGTAAACGGTGGTAAATCGCTTGGTGGTACGTCTTTGCTCGTGGTAACTAACCACGGCTGAAGCCTTAACTAAATAGACCTGGCCACAGAAAATTCTAAAATTATAAATTCCCGAATTGACGCTGCTGGGAATTGAACCTGGTACCTCCCATTATAAAACGGAAATCCCCAACGCTTAACACTGCGCCACAGCTCCTACGCACATCACAGTATAGAAGTAAAATTATTATACATGTTTTGACTCCATCACAAAAATTCTAGACAGAAACATCCTATAGGTACCTTATTTTTTTTGTCCGACCCTGGTATTATACCCAGGACGTCTTCGTCCAATGACAGAAAATTACACAATGTATGGATTGACCGTGACTGTCAAATAAATGTTCAAGGAATTTACATCATTCTAGAGATGGTGGGACCTTAAAAAAAGAAAAATCAGAAGATCTACGGGGTCCATTTTCTTAAAAAGAAAAAGAAACCAGTAAAAGTAAAAAGATAGTATAGAAATGTCGACTTGAAGTAAGTAAAAATGACTTCTTAGAAACTCCGTTACCAACCTTGCCTATTTGGTGAGAGCGAAAAGCTGAAAAATTAAAAAAAAAATGAAAAATTCTTTTCAATTCTTAAGGGATTCCATGTCAGCAATCGTTCATGCTGCAGAAGAATATCGTTTGAGGTTGATTGGACCGAGGTTGGTAAGGGGGGATTGCAATTCTCCTATCTATCAAGTTTATAACTTCGATTGATTTATAAAAGGTAGGTTTAGGTGACCTAGGTTGTAAAGCAGGGAACCGTGCTTGTTTCATTCAATACGTTTATTAAGATTTTTCAATAACAATTGGCTTGAGCTTAAAGGTCTAGCCCCACTACAAAGGCGCAGTGCGGCGCGGCACGTATACGCAAGTATTCTTTGTACAATTACGTCGCTGTGCATCTCCGTGCCACGTCGTATAAGTGCACCTAACTCCATACAAAATCATACAAAGAATATTTGCCGCTACTAGAATAGATTCAAGGCGCGGCGCGGCGCGTAGCGGCAAATATTCTATGTACGAGTTTTTTTATGAAAACAAGGCCCACTTAAGGCGCTGTGAACTCAAGAGATGAAAAACAAGGCGCAGGCGCAGGCACAGGCAGGTGTACTTGATTTAGAAATATGAATTTTATCTTATATTTCTAGAGCTAATTATTGATTTCAATAAGGAGAAAAATTGCTTTAAAAGGTAAATTAAATGGTATGTTTAAAATAAATTTCAATGCAGAGATTTTTTAAATTTTGTTTTGAGATGCGTCAATGGCTGCTCAAATGTCTTGAAAACAGCACATTATTTTTACAAGCATACATTATGCCACCGTTTGATGGATACACTGCTTTTAAAAACCTCCTTTTACGCTACACAGGGCGGCTTAAGCGACGCGGAACGAAGATGCACTACAACATAACTGTACAAAGATTCGCGTGGCATCGCGTTTGTGTAGTGAGGCTTGATCTTTGCAAAACATGTGGAGTCCACCGATCTGCACTTAGCCAGCGTAGTTCAACACGCTGGCTAAGTGCAGATCGGCTTAACCAATCGCCATTCTAAATCTAAGAGGAGACCTTTGCTCAGTTGTGGGTGGACCTCTAAGATTTACTGCTCCCCCGTTATTTGGCGATCAGAAGTATTTTGAACTAAAGGAACCCTAAAAATTGTTCAGACCTCATTGTACTTAAGGTCCATTCAATTGAAAATAACCTAAACCACAAGCAACCAGTAAAACGTTCAATCCGATTTCTGAACTGAATGGAAAATTCAAATAAATGAAAAGCCACGTCGCATATTTCGGATATCGCTTAACTCGCTTAGTACAATCCATCACAATCGAGATTCCTGAACGAAATCCTCTCATGGAATATTACGTCTTATTGTTGAAATTGTTAGGATGAAATTTGGGTGAATGATTTTGGTTTGTATGGGGTTTAGGCGACGTGGAGTGACCGGATTGGTCATTGTTTGCAAGGAACAATGACTACACGTAGCGTAGGAACGTTGGAATCTGCCTTTCGTATCGCTCAAAGCTTCGGTTTTATATGAAAGGCCTTTGGAACTAGTGATATAGCCAGGGTATACCTAATCGTCAGGTAGTGGTAGAGGCAAATTGAATTGAGCGATTCCTCCAATAAATTCTACGCTATCTAGAATGTTAAGCGATCTGGGATTGGTTGTATTATTTACCATAACTTTTTAAAAAATGTTTGATTTTTGAAAAAAAATATCAATCTTAATCATAGCCTTGATATTATTATCATTACCCATAAAATTAATTTAAATATTGCTCATGATCTTCTGGCCCAAAAGGTCAGAAAACTTATTTGTCGATGCTGTTACAAACATAAAATAAGTATTTGATATAAACAAATATTTTGTTACTTTCAAATCTTTGCTTAGTTCTTTCTATACAGTATTATTGCCTAATAGAAATTCTAATCCATCCTAAATCTATGTAGTGAGTAGTCATAGTAGAAAGCAGCAAAAACAAGTTAAAAATATATAAGAAACATCTTTCTAACAAAGTCTTTGTAGGTATGTGACAGAAGAATCAAGTCGAAAGTTCCCGACAAATTAATGGCGACGCACCGGCAAAGCCTCTTCATAAAGCCGGCGCTGCCTTCAGCGTTCATTTTTATTAGTTCCAAGGAAAAGGTAACTTTCATTATGACGTAGAAAGAAAAGGCCTTATTACCCGTAACAAGGGCGTAACACTTAACGTTTAATAGCAACTTAAATCCAACGGGCAAAATTTATATCAACCCAACCTTTTAAACATCTTACACACAATCGAGCCTGCACGCTTTACAGGTTTTTAACATTAGTGATTTGTAATTAATTGATGGTTCTCTATAATTAAGGTACTTTTGCACCAAACTGCTTTACATTTACTTAAATTTTGTGATGCAGTCCCTTTGAGAAATATTTATATTTTCAAGGTTGAAAATTTAAATGCATTTTACAGCAAGTGGACCTAAATATTTAAAGCGCCGGCGGGCAAATAACCTTCAACTATTACCTATTCTGTGATATAACTATATTATAAATCCGATTTCTACATAGTATGCATAACAAAAATTTTCATATACCTTTTAAACTTAAACTAGGTTTTCAGGCAGCCACAATAAATGCGAGACGAATAATCTTCAGAGACATTGCGTCAGCAAATTCATATTTTTTTTACAGAACATACATCGAGCATGTGCGCTCGTAGCAAACAAGCCTTAGAACCTGTATAAGGCTTTAGTTGCAAATGCCGAAAACAAAAGCTAATAACATCGTTATGGACGGAGGGCACTAAGTGCCGTCATCTGCATAAGTAATTGTTACTTTGGAAATTGGATAAGTATGAGTCGCAGGGCTTCAAGATTTTCACTTTTCCTTCACATTCATTTATTAGGAACTGGTTTAATTTACCGTTCTTTTCGGCAGGATCAAATTAGTATATGTGACAAAAAAAAAATTAAGCTCTGTCTCTCTCTAGTACATATGGAGAAAGACAGAGTACTTGTGTGTAACTCCTTACCCATGACGGAACATGGATAATAATAAACATTTTGAACACTTGCAAGTAGTTCCGTTGGCAAAGATCCACGTTGAAAGCAAGATGTCACAGGTTCGAATAAATAAGTATTAGAATCAAAAAACGGGTTCTTACGGGTGTCCAACGACACTTGGCTTGTTCACTTTACCTTTTGAAAATGGAAAGAACTACGAAATATGCCCATAAAATCTAAATATCTACATTTCGAATTTGAATTCGAACAAAACCTTTCGGTTAAGTTTCTAGTGTTCCAAATAGCGAATTCGATTCGGCAATTGTATGAATCGCTCGCATAAACGTTTGATTCCAGTGTTTTAGTTAAGGAAATATGGTAACGTAGGGCGCGCGGGTCAGCGGGTCAATATACCGCAAGGTACTGATAGTGCGATTGCTTTCATTGTAACGTCAGCATTTAAAATGACTCGAGGAAGTATTCAAGTGAAGTGTAAGTATACGCCTTAATGTTTACATAATATTATCTGTGAAATCGTATTTACTTCAAATGACTTTTGTCAGCTTTTGACAACCTCTTTGGCGCAGTTGTGAGCACTGTAGTATTTTAAGCAAAGACCTCGGGGTCGATCCACGGCAGGGTCAATTTAAAAATTCATATTTTCTGATTTTCTCTGGTCTGGTGGGAGGCTTCGGTCATGGCTACTGCCAAAGACGTGTCGTGCCGTGTTAAAACCGATTTAAGTGCGTGTTTTTAATGGGCTTAATATTACTGCCATATCCAGGCTAGCCCGCTACCATCTTAGACTGTACCATCACTTATCACCATTCACTTCTTTAATAGCTGTACATTATTGGTTTGACAGCTGTCATTCTAATAAAGAGTTACTGTTAAAGGTGAGAAAAAGAGGGCTTAATTGTCGTATAATACAAAAAATGTACAACCTAGATGTCGTCCGCAATTTCGTCCGCGTGGTTTAGGTATTTTGAATATTTCCAATTTAAACACTTTATCCTATCCGGAAGTGACCTATCTCTGTAGCAAATTTCCCTAAATCGGTTAAACAGATAAACAATCAGACAGACGAAAATCAGCTACTCTTTCGCTTTTATAATAATATTAACAATGGACAGACGTTCCCAGAATCTGCTGACGCTACATGAAGTCGTCATAAAACGCGATGCACCGGTGTTATTGCAACAAGTTAATTTATGCCCGCCGCGTGAACCGATTCATCAGGGCTTTGTAATGCGGCGTTGTTTCAGGCCAGGGTTGCCCCGGGGCCAGCGAATGCGTGCCCCGGCGATACCGTGGTAATTCGCGGGGCTTAGGACTGGGCTCAAATATATTCGCTGTCAAAAATATTCGCTGTCAAAAATATTGTGCGATAATTATTCAATTCATTCTAATTCCCACAGCTAGATTACCTTTCTCCTTTCTTTTTAAGGACAAGGGATGAATAAATTAAAATTTCAGATTATCCCGTCATGTGGAATGTGCTGTCATTACATAATATAATTATTATTTTATTGTCTGTTAAACCATAACATCCTGTAAGTGTTTCATCTGCTTCATCATCAGAGCTTATAATTTTACTATCATAATCAATTCCTCGAGTTGAACACAATGAGTTCAAGCTCGCTAGCTTTGCGTTTTATAATCCTATCATCAGTAAATATCACACAACGATTTATCTTCTAGATGTTGCCCGCGACTTCGTCCGCGTGGACTAAGAATTTTTCGATTCCCGCAGGAACTCCTTAATTTTCCGGGATAAAAAGTATTCCGGGAGCCTATCTCCTTCCCCGGGATACAAACTATCCCTGTACTAATTTTCATCAAAATCGGTTGAAAAGATGGGCCGGGAAAGCGTAGCAGACAGACAGATGGACAGACAGACAGAAAAACTTTCGCATTTATAATATAGTAGTAGTACCTATGGATTATATGGTATATAAGGATATTTGGATAGTATGGATAGGTATGGATATTTATTTTTTTACTTTAGATAAAGTAGCATACGAAACTCCTTTTAAATCACGTCTTAAAACCTCGGAATTAATAAACAGTAACACTGTATTATCGCGGAATACCATCCGAAAAAGTTCCACAATATGGGCAGAGGTAGAGGAGGTAGCCAAAAGAAATCGCAACGCCTGACAGGCGAAATTAAAGTTCCCCACCTCGACAGATCCACGGAATTAAAAACCCAATCTAAGTTATCCCATACAATTACCACTCACTTACCACACCCTCCTGTTTAAGGGTGGGCAGTAATAATAAAGAGGCGTCACGTAGAACGATTCCTTCGGGATCTTGGGCTAAGGGGTGGTGCATCTTGCATTTGTTAGGGGGTAATTGACTCGGGGGTTAATGGTTTCTAAGGTGGTAGGAAGAAAATTGTCTGTTATTATATCGGGGACCAGCCGATGGGGAATCAAAAGGTAACCACAAATACTTACGAGACTACGAGGGTCTTTCTGTTCGTATCTAGTCTGTGGTTATGGTATTTAGTTGAACAATCAAAGTTTTACAATAACTGGTTAAGTGCGTATTGGATAGAAGCAGGCGTTATTTTGCAGAAGTCCATGATAATGAAAGTTATAATACGCTAAAGTAGACAAATGATCTATGCGGTACAGAGTGTAGCTTGCGATTCTTAGCGCCCAGTAAGCCAGCACTTTTAAATTTTCAGTTTTTTAAAAGTGCTGGCTTAAAATTACCTGTTCAATGAGGAGGCTCGAGGGGTATCAAAATACAGATTTGAAATTTCAACAAATCATTTAAATTTAGATAAAATGATAAATTTTAAATTACAACTTCTAAGTAAATCTACATTCCACCTTCATGATTGATGATAAGACAAGACAAGACAACTCGTAATAGTAGATTATACACCAAGGGGATAAAGCACTGTTTTATGTCACGGGCGCTACATTGAATCCTGAACGTAACGAAGGACTCCAAATGTAACTCCCGAGCGCAGCGAGGGTGTTATAAGTTAATTCCCGAGCAAAGCGAGGGAATTAAGATTGAGTCCTGAGTGCAGTGAGGAATTCAAGCGCCCAAGAAAAAAACAGTTTTATCCCGGTGGTGTATACTCTACTTTTCTCACTTCATGCGAGACAATAAAAAACCAGGCTTAGTAGATAGTGTTTTTTTTTTATCCACTACAAGCTAGCCCTTGACTACGATCTCACCTGATGGTAAGTGATGATGCAGTCTAAGATGGTAGCGGGCTAACCTGTTAGGGGCATGGCAGTTATATTCAACCCATACCCCTTCGTTTTCTACACGGCATCGTACCGGAACGCTAAATCGCTTAGCGGCACGTCTTTGCCGGTAGGGTGGTAACTAGCCACGGCCGAAGCCTCCCACCAGGCCAGACCAGGGAAAATTCAGAAATTATAAATTCCCAAATTGACCCTGCCGGGGATCGAACCCAGGACCACAGCGCTACACACTGCGCCACGGAGGTCGTTATTACAGAAAATTAAAAGTGAAAATTGATATTGGAGACATTAGTCCAATTATGGAAAGATAACGTTATATTTAATAGCTTCTGGAGTCAAAATACTCATCACATCACTCATAAATATACATCACTCGACATTTTTGAAATATTTTTTTAAATATTTATAGAATCTTCTAAAGGTACTACTAGCTACGGCTATAGCAACTTCTTTTAGCTGGCGTGGCCTACTCGATTGTACAAACAAACGAAGTTCGTCTCAGTGCGAATCTAGTGGGCCACGGCTTCGGTTTTCTAAAATCGAGTTGGCCGCGCCCGCTGAGAACACATTCTGTTTAGCGAAATTAGACTATAGGGACATAGCAATAAGAATTATGAAAGTAAAAATCACATTATTAACCAGCGGGTTATAATGAAATTCAATAGAACATTATAACCCGGCTAAAGCCAAGAGATATAATGTCTTGCTTTCGGTAAGGTTTACATGACATATAATTCGGCATTGTCGAGCATGTGGTGTGAAAATAAAATAAAACCTTTGCTAGAAAGTAAGTGATATGTAGTTTATTTTATTGTTTTTAATGGTTTTTCTTTTATTATAGTTTTTTAGAATGTCTAATTTGTTAGTTTAGTTTGTTTTATATTGTGTCTAATTTTTATTTTAGTTTTTTTTTATTAGAGTTTTTTCAGTAGGTATGTCTAATTTGTTAGTTTAGTTTGTTTTATATTGTCTAATTTTTATTTTAGTTTTAAGGTATTTGTAGCCTGGGGAGACGAATTGGGCAACTGTAATGTCTCCCAAGGCATGTTTCACAAATAAAGAATAAAGAATAAAGGATAAAGGATAAAGGATAAAGGATAAAGGATAAAGGATAAAGGATAAAGGATAAAGGATAAAGGATAAAGGATAAAGGATAAAGGATAAAGGATAAAGGATAAAGGATAAAGGATAAAGGATAAAGGATAAAGGATAAAGGATAAAGGATAAAGGATAAAGGATAAAGGATAAAGGATAAAGGATAAAGGATAAAGGATAAAGGATAAAGGATAAAGGATAAAGGATAAAGAATAAAGAATAAAGAATAAAGAATAAAGAATAAAGAATAAAGAATAAAGAATAAAGAATAAAGAATAAAGAATAAAGAATAAAGAATAAAGAATAAAGAATAAAGAATAAAGAATAAAGAATAAAGAATAAAGAATAAAGAATAAAGAATAAAGAATAAAGAATAAAGAATAAAGAATAAAGAATAAAGAATAAAGAATAAAGAATAAAGAATAAAGAATAAAGAATAAAGAATAAAGAATAAAGAATAAAGAATAAAGAATAAAAAGATTTCCGAAGAGATCCGTCACCTTTTTACTATCGACATCGACAATGTCTGCACCCCTACGCAGTCGAAATTCCGCGGGCTCGTATGTCCTCGTTTCTTCGCTAGGATATGGAATGCCCTTCCGGCTTCCGTTTTCCCCTCCCGTTTTAATATAGGTACATTCAAATCAAGAGTGAATAAGCATCTTCTAGGCAAGCGCACTCCATCTTAGGCTGCATCACCAAGCGCAGCCAAGCGCTAGCCTATAATATATAAAAAAAAACATAAAATTTATACTGTCAGTAAAAAATTCCGCCAGCTCTTCGGTAAGTAATCTTGCGATAAGCGTAGGCTCAGCAACATCTTTATTTCCAAGCGACACGCTCAAGACACGTTCTCAAGATTCGCGCTTGCTTGAATTTATGACCGCACCATTATCCTGTGGGCTTACTACCATAGCTAAAAGCAGTATTATTTTTAAATATTGGTTTACTCCATAAGGACTTAATTATGAAACAAGAGCGTAAACAGTATTAAAATAATACAGCTTTAAGCGATGGTAGTAATCCCCGAGAAGCCTTGATTGTCAGCTCAGCAGAAGCGTAGGATTTAAAGATTTGGGTAAATTCTTATTTGAATTGCATGCGCTTTAATAATAAATCTACCTATGGCTTAAAAAACTTCCCGCAAAAAATCAACGAGAAATGTTTGCGTTCCACCTTTACGATCTACTTAATATTTGAAAGCACAATACGAAACACAAAGCAACTTTAAAACGCGACCTCAAAACACATCCGCGTATCGTTTATTATAATAAACGCCACCTGTGACGTAATAACTCATCATAAAATGAGCTCGGTTTTTCTCGGCGCGGCGTCGGCGAACCGTAAAATACACAGCCTTATAAACTTGCTCGAGTTTAAATGTTTGCTTTGATAAACGTAAACTGCTCAAATTTTATGACCGTTTTGTCACTGTTTACGCTTTTTACTACGGGTGCACATATCGTGATCTATTCCTAGTGACGTCACAGTATAGTACCTACGCAAAAAGGGCATCAGATGGTCAAACACGTATTCGCTCTCGAAGGAAACTTTAAACTGAAAATATAAAACCTCTTTATTTCCTATCCCGCAAGAATTTTGAAAAATTGTTTCTCATTCTCTCTCTCTGTGCAAAATTTCAGCTTTTTATGTACAAAAGTTTGAGCTGGACTTTGATGAATCAGATAGCCAATTGAACTTGTCTTTCTATTATAATATTAGTACTAGCTTTTGCCCGCGGCTTCGTTCACGTCAGGTTCAGTTTTTGAAAACCCTATTTCACCCCCTTAGGGGTTGAATTTTCAAAAATCCTTTCTTAGCGGATGCCTACGTCATAATTGCTATCTGTATGCCAAATTTCACAGCCCGATCCGTCGAGGGGTTTGAGCTATGCGTCATAGATCAGTCAGTCAGTCACCTTTTCCTTTTGCATATTTAGATAATGATTGATATCTAATATCTATGGACTAATTTTCAGCTCTAATTGCATTTCTCCAAATTTTTGGCTACAATTTGGTTACAATAGGATTAAAAACGTCCCGAAAGATTTCTGTTGCGTTAGGACATAGGATAGTCATATTGCGATAAGTTAGTGTTATAATAACCGGCACCTGTGACGTCATAGCTCATCACAAAATGAGCTCGGTTTTTCTCGGCGTCGCGTCGGCGAACTGTAAAATACACAGCCTTATAAACTCGCTCAAACTGCATAAATCTTTGCTTTGATACCGGGAACTCGATGGGAAATTATTGGAATAACAATTTCATTATGCCGCGCGCATAGATTTAAAGGTTCGCGCGCTCGCGCGAACCTTTAAATCTATGGCCGCGCGCTTTAGAAAATTTATGTTCCAGTGCTGCCGTTTTGAAAAATATAATTATGAACAATAGCGTTAGAGCTTATTTAACTTTGTTTACAGTTAACGCTCTTTGTACTCGTAGTTAGTTTTTCTATAGTTTTACCTTACAACATTGTTGTTACAAAGTAGCTCAAACCGACATACTCTTTAAAGTGCTTGCTCTCAAAGATTCCTTTACGAAATGTTTTTCAATGGTTTTTACACCAATTATAAAGAGTGTAACATAAAATGTTTCTATGCCTGGGCTATTCCATCTAAGCTTATGAGGATTGAAAAAAGATGCGGGAAATTATGCGCATTTCGCGTATCTCTAATAAGGCTTCATCTAGGTATGAAGTTTTACTCAGCCTGGAGTCAGGAAATTGGCGGTATTTCACCCCCGTGCCTCAGAAAACACGTATAACCATCGGTCCTGTGCCTGATGTGTCTCCGTTCATGTCAGATTGTCCGTCCCATCGGACTATGAGAGTAAAGGAACAGAGTTTACCTGAGTATGCGCACACCTAATGTGCACTATAATATCTCCGACGCAGGGCTAATCTTTCTGGAGATAGGCCGCCGTGGCCGAAATTCGGTCGAGAGGACATTAGTTTACTATGAAGTTTATACATACTCTAAAGCACCAGGCAAAGAGCGTCGCTCGCGCATTTCAGAAGACTAAATTGTAGAAAATGTTCAAGTCAGGTAAAAATGAAGAATATACATTTTACTTGATAATATTAGGGTTGAATCAATCGTATCAGTCCAAGTTTTGATCCCGGTATATATTTGTTAGATGAGCATTCAGAAAATTTAAAAAATGCTCTATTTTCAGTCAAATAGTTAAGCTGCTCAAACGAAAAGTATGCTTAACTTTTTAAGCTACTTATTCCCACATGCTATTCAGCTATAAACTGTGAATGAAATAAAAAAAATGTGCTCAAAAATGTTCAATGTAATCAACTTTAATCCGATTAAGTAAAGAAATGAAAATGTCAAGACTAAGGATTTTGAAGCTTAAAGTTTTGTGGTAAGGTTGTAAATGGACTGAAATTTTTTGTACATTTTTAAGACGACAAAATACGAGTTTTATAGTTCATTAATAGACAGTACAAAAGGATGAGGACATGTCGTGAGCCTTGAGATCTTAAGAGATCTCTAGACAAAACGCTTTATGTAGACGTCGATACTTTACTTGCCGTAGGGTTGCCTTTTTACATTGAATATTTATCAAAAAAAAAAACTGAAATTAACTGAATTTAAGTTGGCTGTTAAATTATAAGTTGAATGTTAATTAATCCTTGAACTAAAACTTCGATCGAAATTAGCTATCTTTAATTACATTATAAACATTTTTGGATCTACGCAATTATTGGTGTAATCATCTCCATAGAAAATAACAGTTTGCATGAGCTGCATAGAACTGAACAAGTTCAACTAGATCCTAAGAAAGAGTTTCAGGCAAAGTCCGCCATCTTTGACCGCCACTCTCCTACAGATATAGTTTAGGTTTAGGATATTTTGAAACCCCTTTAGCAAAGGGTTCATTCAAAGTACCTCTAGGTATTAATTTCCCCCCACGATTCGTTACGACGGTCGTAACTTGCAGTTGAATTTCTAATATGACCGTTAAAATCTTTACTGCACTTCGCGACTAGACTTTTCGATTTACTCTTTCTTATGAGTTTTAACTGTAACTCTTACTATGAATTTTAAAATCTCGTAATGTTTAGATATCAATGTCTGTTAACACTTATCAGATTTCTTCTGTGTATTTACGATTATATTTATAATACTCTAATAATTCTTAAAACTTCTTCTATTTCACGAATCAAAAGATTTCTTGTTACAAATTCATTAATTTAAAAAATGTTGACCTTTTAAATTATAACTGGGATAATAAATTATTTATTTAAACACTAATATACTCTAGGTCAATGGAAAATGCTCAAGTTAAATATCTATTTTGTACACATGGCATACTGTACGTACCTTAAATATCTAGGTAACATTTTTTTTTTCATATGTTATGGATTTATCGTAATTTTTTGACAACCCTAGAGTTCCGACAACCGTTTTATTGTCTCCATTAATAGATGGGCTTTAGGCGATCATCTTCTTAAAAAAATCCCCTCCATTTTGAGGATTTCATGCTTCAATCGCTTTCAATTAGACTTTTGTTGGGGGTCCATAGATAATATCACCAGCGAGTAGCGTTTGCCATGAGAAATTTTACTCTAGTAGAAGCCACTATACCAAGAAAGCGTTACTAATATAATAAACTAGATGATATAAAATACATACATAAGGGGAACTTTCAAGATAGCACCGGTGCAGGAAAAGCCTAAAGAGAGTAGGCTTACATGGTACGGCCATATAATGCGAAGAAGCGATGACTACCCTATAAAGAAAGTGCTGAATATCCCCACCAAACCACGAGGGAGAGGCAGATCCCCAGCCACATGGTGTTCCAATGTCGAAAGGGACGTTAGAGCATCACGCCAATGAAAACCCAGGACAGAAAGTCCTGGCGCCTACGTACAAGGAAGCGCGACCCTAAGTGAGATGGGATGAGGGCATGAGAAAGAAGAAGAAGAAGAAGATGATGCCCGCGACTTCGTCCGCGTGGATTAAAGTTTTTTGATTTCCGCGGGAAATCTTCAATTTTCAAGGATAAAAAGTAGCCTTTGTCCTTCCCCGGGATGTACCAAATTTCATCAAAATCGGTTAAACAGATGGGCCGTGAAAGCGTAGCAGACAGACAGACTGACAGACGGACAGACAGACACACTTTCGTATTTATAATATAAGTATGGATACGAATGTGCCGCCTGTCTGTCTGTGTATATCTGTCAGCTACGCTTTAACGCGCCACACCAATTTTGATGCATTTGGTAAGTACATAATATTTAGGACATACATAGGCTAAAATCCTATCCCAGAAAATCTAAAAAAGATTTTAAGGATCAGCCTGCCTGTCCAGCGCGGAAAGACAGCCAGCATTCTTGCCACCATTCCACGCGGCATTATTTATATAGTAATTAGGTTAGGCCTAGCTAGCTTTAAGTTCTATTGCATTGTTTCAATAAATGCCTAGTAAAAAAACATCGAACAAAAAAGATTTTTTTAAAACCATGAACTTACCACAGAGTTATCCGAAGTAAATACGCAGATATAATATTTACCTGTAACAAAAATGATCAAATATTAAATGTTGTTAAAAAAAAAACTGTTAACGGACAAACGTAGGACCTGAAATATAAAAAAAATGTCACGGGTTTATTTTAGCAAAATTCAAACTTCTACAAGTGCTTTTCAATGAATTTCAATGAAAGTGAATGATCAAGGTGGATCTACTATGATGTGAATGTTCTTGTGTTTGTAATATATGTAAATTGTTAGTGTACTTAATAAATAAATAAATAAAAAAATAAAATACTGGTTCTGAATGCCAATCTTACCTAGAAAAGCCAGCAGTAAACTCAGTAGTGGCTCTTTTGAAAAAAGTTGTATGTTAAAATCCTTTCGTATAGGTTGCCTGGAAGAGATCACTCGCAGTGATACTGACTCGCAGAGGCCACCTTTACACCATAACGGATTGTTAATTGTGTCACGAATTGAGTAAATATATATATTATCTCTTTGTGTGTCATAATGTGTTTAAATTACTTACTTCCTTCCAACTAATTAAATTAAAGTGTAGATGGATAAATTACCGTAGTCCCACATATTACTGGAGCGAATCAAAATATCCACGTTGATTATAGTTTATAATATTGTAATCTGCATCAGTAAAACATTTTTTTTACTTTTAATAGTTAGATATTTTATATTAAATGCATTAAAACCAATACCTATTCTCACATACATACACATATACTAAAAACCATGCTTTCGCTCAAAATTACAACAATATCCTAGATTAATGTTGCATACTTGTTAAGTATTACAGTCATAATATCGGTCGGTCCGTAAAAGGGATACCATAAAACCGTTTACGTCTTTCATATTGGCGGTAATGCAGCTAAAGTACCGCAAATTATCTGTTAGGTTGGTACAACCGTTCATTGTAATACTGAGACCTAGATTGAACTTAGATACCGGTTATAAGTTATCTGGTGTTATCTATTTGTTAAACTAGGGAGGAACTGCTTTTTAAGATATTAGATTGCAAACTGAAAGTTGCTGGCATTTTTTTTAAGTTTATAATTCGCACTTAGCATGCGTGGTGAATTATGGCCTAAGTCATTTTGCCTTAGTATAATTAACCTACCATCTCTCTCTGCGTCGTATTCCTCATTGCTGAGGGTCGTGACCTTTCCATTAATCGTATAATGGCAGGGGTTTTCTTGTGATAATTTCCTTTCCTTCCGCATAAGACTCAGCTAAGAGTACTATTTCAGCTCTTAGATTTTAACGATTATTATCAGATGTTAGTGATAATAACCGGGACGGGAGGCACGGTGGAAACAAAAAGGCCAAATTTGGACTACCAAATTCGGTCACCCATCCAGTTACCGACTTGGATTTAACGTTGCTTAACAATCGCAATTAAACAGCCATACTCCTTCTCAAAACTACTATCACACACTACCATGAACAACTAATAGTGCAGGAACATTGAAACGGCTGTATTATTTTTATTTAAAAAATAACCCTTGGCTCACTAGTGCTGTAAAATGCAGTCCGCTTACAAATAAAAACCAAATCGATCGCTTAGCTGTACGTTTTGACAGTACTATTGTTGCTATCCTGTTGTTCAGCGGCGATATGTTTGACGTGCTCAGATAGTTAATGAGATAACGCCCATGTCATAACGTACCGATGTGAACGACGCTTTACTATGCAGTACCGTTTACAAAACAAGTGCTCTAAATTAATTGTGATATTTTAAAACAGATTCACTCTGGGGGCTGGCATGGATATTGTGATAAAATGATTGCTATAAAATGCAATTTGGAGTAGTATCGAAAGCAAGATAGGAATGAAGTAACAGCTAATCAGATGGCCATACTGCCAAACGAACGTTTCATTATTTAAAAAATGCGCGCAGAACTGGAATCTACTATTTTTTTTTAAATTGTTGAAATAAACTCGTATTCCATGATTTTCCTATCTCGACCTAAGCAAAGACCGAATAATATTACAGTTTTTATGTTCAAGTAAGTCATGTACTATCAGTTATAAAAAAGAATCAAAAATTTCTAAATGAATTTGAGATACAACAAAAAATATACAACTAAACTGACGACAGAAGGGGTGGCACATTTTTGCCTAGCTGTCCAGCGGGGAAATGCAGCCAGCATTCTTTCCACCATTCCACGCGGGCATGATTTATATTGTAATTAGGTAAGGCTAGCTAGCTTTAAGTTCTATTGTATTGTTTTCAATAATTAAAAAAAACTAATCTGATTCTTGATAAAAAAAGTTAACCTCTAAAGCCAAATATATTAAAGTTTTTTTTTAAGTTTATGCACTCATTTATCCTCTGACATGGTGGGCGTTAGACACTTTTTTAATGCGTGTTTTGTTCTGAATTTGGTGGTCACGATGGTCGATAAGTGGTTGTGTTTATTTTAAAGTTATTATATATTTAAGTACGCTAAACATAAAACAACTCAAAATTAAAACCACCGGTAAACAGAGACGCTCCATAAATTACACGTCAGTAAAACAGATAACCTATTAGGAGATTACGGGGAAAAAATAGCTGAAAATAAAAATCAAACTCCCTCGTCAATGCCAGGGCATAATTAAAAAGTTTTAGTGAATATTTTTCTAATTTCCTTGCCGACGCTCCTCGAGGTCGACGGTTGTCCGCTCCATTTTGACTTTTTCTCTTTTTCCCATTAGTTTCTTAATTAATACCCCGCGCGAGGGCCGAGTGTGAGCCGAGGCGAATCAATCATAATCATCCGTTGTAAAATATTTTAATATCCAGAGCTGAATTCATCAGAGTTCAGAGCTAGTCTTTATGGCGAGCTGTAAGAGACCGTTTACGTTAGTTCTTAAACCTCTACTGTGTTATTTTTTGCATATTTGCAAAGGACTGTTTAAGTTATTATCTTACCTTAATAAAATAATTAATGGGAAAGTTTGGATGGATGGATGTTTGTTACTCAATTACGCCACAACAGCAGATCTGGATGAAATTTGGCACAGAGATAGATTTTAGTCTGGAATAACACACAAGCTACTTTTTATCTCCGAAAATTAAGGAGTTCACGGGAATCAAAAAACCTCAATTCACTCGAACTTAACGAAAATCGAACTTAACGTGAGCAAAGTTATTCTACTGAGAAAAGCAAAACTCAGCAAAACACACTCAACAGGTTGGTGTACATGGTTCCTAATAATGCAGTGTTACTAATTGAAGACATGAGTGGATGAAGGGGTTATGTAACATTTTTAAGATTTTTTATTTTTTTCGTGGAATGAAGTTTTTATGTGCGTACAAGCCATATCAGACCTTAAGACAACACAATTTAAGCTTAGTTTTAGAAATAGCAAGTGATGAAGGAGTTATGTACAAAAATAAAATGATAATCACCGTGGATGAAAGTGCTATGGGCACTTAGCATATTCTTTATACTAAAATGGTTCCAATCTATGTTTTTCTGGAGTGGATGAAGGAGATAAGCGCAAGCGAACGTACGGTCGCGCTGCGTTGCCATGAATGAAGGTGTTATGTCGTGTACTTGTCTCTTTCATTCATTTAGCATCGTATTCAGTTGCGCCGCGTCACGAGTGACATCGTGAGAGATTGTTTGTTTACTTATTTTAATAAAACAAGTGCAAGTTAATTTTATTATTTTGTTACGACAATGTCAAGAGCTAGAAGACTTGTAGAAGCTGCACTAAACTCTTCTAATAATTTGCGTGATTTAAACGACAGTAATTGCCAAAATAATGTCGTTTCTAACCTCAAAATCTTCCAAAAAGGTAAGTAGGAATTTTATTATAATATTATCTGTGTAAAAATATACTTTAAATATAGGTACCTACTACCTAGCTATTAAGATGATGGTGTTTTAGAACTTTATATTCAAGTTCACATACATGGTGTGGATCTATGGCTTTGGTGTCGTCTTAATGTTTTTTTCACTGAGCGGTTTTTGATCCGTAGTTAAGTCCACAAAAAATTGCAATTACTTATCGTAAAATTTCCTTTAAAAAGGTTTCTTGAACCATACCTAGTCAGCGTACCTAATGATTAAGTAAATATCTAACCACTAGCTGAAGCCCGCCAATTCATTTGCGTGGATTCAGTGTTCTAAAAATCGTGGGAACTTTAATTTTCTGTAATAAAAAGTAGCCTATGTCACTCTCCAGGTACTATATCCATTAACTATAACCATACAAAAAATCACGTCTATACGTTGCTTTGTTGCAACGTGATTGAAGGACAAACCAATATTTTGCCAATCTACCGGCCTAGTTATCACTACCTATTTACCTATCTTACATGTTAATTGCTTATCAAGTACTTAAGTGCTTACCATTGTTAATTTTTTTTTACAGATAGGAAAAGTGCGTCACCAGATGTATGTGAAAATAAAAGTTTGTTTAAGAAAAACGAAAATAATCTGAATTTTTGTATACCATCGACTTCAACCGATTATAAAGGAAATTCAAATTATGAAGACCCAGAGTCAAGCCCTATCCTATCACCATCCATAGTTACAAATTTAATTTTAAAAGACCAGACTAATACTTTGCTAAATACTGAAAATTTGGATATTATAGAACCCTCAAACGAATTGCACTACACCGATTTAATTAATGTTGCTGTTCCTTCAATTGAAGAAGAAGAAGAAGAAAGAAGTGTTATAGAACAGAGAGATTACATCGATTTAAATGTTGTTGTTCCTTCAATTGAAGAAGAAGAAAGAAGTGTTATAGAAGAGAGAGATTACACCGATTTAATTAATGTTGCTATTCCTTCAATTGAAGAAGAAGAAGAAAGAAGTGTTAAAGAAAAGAGAGATTACACCGATTTCAATATTATTGTTCCTTCAATTGGAGAAGAAGAAGAAAGAAGTGTTATAGAAGAGAGAGATAACACCGTTTTAAATATTGGTGTTCCTACAATTGAAGAAGAAGAAATTGTTATAGAAGAGGTCCCAGTTACATCCTGTAAACGTAAACAGTTCCCTCCGAAAGAAAATAGATCAAAAAAACGTCCGAGAAACGAAGAAAAATGGAAAAAGAAAGCAGCAGCCTTAGCAAGGGAAAAAGGAGATGAATATTTGTCTTATAAAAACACCGTCATGCCGAAAAAAACAATAAAAGAAGGGGTATTATGTCATGAAAACTGTAGGTTGGGTTGCTCTAGCAAATTTGATAGGGAAGAAAGACAGTTGATTTTACAAGATTTTTATAAACTAGATATAAATAGTAAAAATTCATTATTGTTCAACTGTATAGTGAGTAAGCCTGTTGAACGACATCGTACTAACGCCAAAAAAAATAAGTCTGTCACCTTCAAATATTTTATTAAACACAATGGCATAACACAGGAGGTTTGCAAATTGGGTTTATGTGGTCTGTATCAAATATCGAGGAAGAAGGTGGATGTAATAACCAACAAAATCAAGAGTGGTGCTTCTGCTCCACTTCCAGATAGAAGGGGCAGGCACAATATTCGTCCTCATAAAACGGATGACGAGGTTATACAACGCATAAAACTACATATATCAAGCTTTCCGGCCGAACAATCTCATTACTCGCGTAACAAAAATATGTTCAAACGGTATTTGTCACCAATATTAAATGTAACAAAAATGTACGAACTTTATTTAAGTATGTGTGATGAGGAGGAACTGCCACAAAAATTTAAGATAAAGAAAACTACATACAATAAAGTTTTCGTTACTGAATTTAACCTATCTTTTGGTTACCCCAAGAGCGACACATGTGCAACTTGCGATGCTGGAAATTCTAATGAAGAGCATAGATTGAATTATCACGCTGCTATTGAAGCAATGGCCACTGATAGAAAGAAACCTAAAGACGATAGTGGTTTGTTATACCTCACAGTAGATTTACAACAAACCATGCCACTTCCAAAAATACCGACATCTAAGGCATTCTATTTACGCCAGATTTGGTTTTATAATCTGGGTATCCACGTTATAGACGAGACTAAGGAAAAAGCTGTCTGGTGCACGTGGACAGAAGACGTAGCCGACCGTGGTAGCATTGAGGTTGCTAGCGCGCTACTAAGATTTGTTGAAGTAGACCAATCGTGTCGAAATAAGCATCATCTACTCATTTGGTCAGACTCTTGTGCTGGTCAAAATAAAAACTTTAATATGATAGTACTCTACCAATACATGATCATTAAAAAATATTTCAAAATCATTGATCATAAATATCCTGAAGTCGGACATTCATATCTGGACTCTGATAGAGATTTTGGCCGCATTGAAAAAGTGTTGCGCAAGCAGGAAGCTATTTATGCACCAGAGCAATACAGAGAGATCATATCCAAAGCATCTAGGAATAATGTCATTATCGACATGACGGATCATTTTCGCAAGATAAACGAGTTGGCAAATCAACTGAATTTAATCAATAGGAAAAAGGATGAAAATAAGCAAAAGGTTTGTTTTAGGGACGGCATTAAATGGATAAGGGTAGAAGAATTTGGTTCCTATTTATATAAAGAATGTTACGATGAAATGATGCCGTTTAAAAAAGTGGACATTTTAAAAAAAAGAGGTCAAGTAGATGAAGTAGATGATTTTGAAGTTGAGCGTGTTGGGAGAAAATATGGAACAATTTCTGAAGAAAAGAAAGCTAATATTAAAGAACAGATTAAGTTTGTAAAACCAGAATATCAATACTATTATCAAAATATTGTCGGCTAAGATTAATCTGTACTAATCTCTATATCTATACTTACAAATAAATAAAATTGAAGTGTCTGTTTGTATTAATTTCGAAATAACTACCTCATATTAAGCTCTTATTTAAACTGTACTTAATACTTACTTACTTACTTTACCATAACTAAATCACACGTTTTTAATTTATTTGTCTGTATGTCTGTATGTATGTCTGTCTGTCTGTCAGTCTGTTTGAACGGGCTAATCTTTGGAACGGCTGTTCCTATTTTGACGGGACTTTCACAGACATGTAGAGGATTAACCAGGGAGTAACATAGGCTACTTTTTTTACCGACTTTCAAAAAGGAGGAGTTGTGTTTGCTTAATCCCTATGTACACCGAAATCGGAGATTTTCGTGTACATATTAATGAACCGATTTGCGTAGTTGAAGGAGTTATGTACATATTTTTTCCAATAAATACATATTCTTACATGAATGAAGGAGTTATGTACATATTTTTTCCAATAAATACATATTCTTACATTTTTTTTAAATTTTTTCTTTCAATATCAATGTATATTTATAATATACAAAATTTGACGTAGTTAGTTCTTAAATAAGTAATCAGAAAAACGACATATGTCAAAAGTAAGTAACAAAACTTTGCGGCCCATTTTCTCAATATTTACAAATTGTATCATACACCCTTCATCCACTCATGTCTTCAATTGTTAACGTGATTATATGGATATAAAATGTACAATAAATATCGATTATAATTAATTATATTACTGCTTTCAGTCATTATTTAAAGCATTAGTTGCTTTAGTTTCCATGTGCGTTTAATCCATACCATGGATTTAAATTTTAATGTTTAAATTACAACTTTTGTAAATTAATCCGCGGATAACTCTAAATTGTAATAAAAATGTATTCCTAATTATAGCTTTAAGTATACTTAATTAAGTCCCATCTTTTTTTATGGAGCTAAGCCACAAATTATGACTTTAAAGCTACTTACCGGAAGGCATCATCATAGATACACCCGCAACCATCTGCATCATCACTTACCATCGCTTTCAAGCTCTAAATTGTATTAGATAAAAAGCCGGATAGAGAGATTCTTGATTAAGTATGGTCTGGACCTTCGATGAAATATGGACCAGATTTCTCAATAAAATATGAAATCTTAGTTCTACTTATGACAACCTCTAAAAATATAACTTACTAGTTGATGCCAGCGACTGCGTCCGCGTGGATTGGAGGATTTTTTTGGTCTTTAATTTTCTGGGATAAAAAGTAGCCTATGCGTTATTCTAAACTGTAATTTATCTCTGTGCCAAATTTCGTCCAGATCCGTGAACGGCGTGATTGAGGAACAAATAACGATCCATCCATCCATCCATCCAAACTTTCGCATTTATAATAATATTAAGTACCTATAGAAGTAAAGAGAAAATATATCCAGGAATTATAGCAAAAACTTTAAAGAAATACGCAAATAATATTTATTTTCCGTAAACGGCGAACAAATCTGACAGGCGAAGGAGATTGGCCAAGCCAAAGCTGCGTCGCGGTGTTTTAAGGAAATCCCGGGAAGAATCCCTTTGTTCCCGTGATATTCCGGGAAATGCACAAGATCGAATACTAAAAACACTCGCTCAGCGTTCGACAATCTAAACCGAGAACCAGTGGTTTTGATTCGGTTGTGCACAAACCATTACTTTTAGTATAATTTATACTTAAGCCCTGTTTCACCAACATTGCCTGAGTTTTAGGGAACAAATAAAACCAAAATGATAAATACAGAACTCTTTCTGCAGGACTTTTGGAATATACCTATCAAATTATAACTTTAAGTAATACCAATGTCAACATAATATTAAATTGTGCTTTAAAAACGATGATGTTTTTCAAAGCTGTCCTTCACATTATTTTTGTTAGTGCTTCTAAATAATAAAATAATGTCCATCCGACCGAATTTCGGCCACGGCGGCCAATCTCCATAGAGATTAGCCATCTGAGTGGGAGATAAACATTAAAGTGGACAAGTGCGTGCGCAAACACAGGTGCACTCTCTTTTCCTTTACTCTGATAGCCCGATGGGATGGCAAATCCGACACAACCGGCATGAGATCAAGCGCAGGACCGACAGTTCTTGTAAGAAAAACCCAATACATAATAATGACCCGACCAGGGACACGAACCCGGTACCTCGTCAGCCGCAGTCGAACATGCTAACCACTAGACCAACGAGGCAGTCATTGATGTGTCACTGAGAGGACCGTTCACCGGCTCTTAGACTATCCGCAGTAGTAACGCCGGTGCAGCGGTTGCGTTTTTAAATCGCCATTTATTTTCGCTTTTATTGCAAATTTTTATTACGACTTGAATTAAAACCGCGTTTTCGTACCGCCCTGCATTTTACTGTTACAGTCTAAATGTAACCTTAATTTTTTCGTCTTACGTTATGTTTTTGCTTGGCAATGCATGTATTAATAGGTATGTTAGGGAAAATTAGGTTTTATGAAATTTCTTTGATGGCATTTAAGACCCGACGTTGCAATCGTATAAAAACTCATAAAATTGTTATTCACGAGTAAGTAATAACTCACTATCTAAAATTGATTTATTCAATCTTTATAAAAAAAAAGTTTACGAATTATTCTTGGTGAGCAAAAATTCTTGTCAATCATATTTATTACGTTTGTACTGGCCTTTCAATTGCTGGATAATTAATCTGCAGTAGACACTATTGTTTCTATTCAAATATGCCAAACCGTTAAAACATTTATTTTGCAATTTATTGATTTATTTCACTTGAAAAGAAATAAAAAAGTGTTTGTGTGTGTAATTCACACACGGCAGAAGTGAAACTTTTTGTTATCCATTACAAGCTAGCCCTTGACGGCGAATCTCACCTGATGGTAAGTCATGATGCAGTCTAAGGTGGTAGCGGGCTAACCTGTTAGGGGCATGACAGTTATATTAAACCCATACCCCTTCGGTTTCTACACGGCATCCTACAGGAACGCTAAATTGCTTAGCGGCACGTCTTTGCCAGTAGGGTGGTAACAAGCCACGGCCGAAGCCTCCCACCAGGCCAGACCAGGGAAAATTCAGAAATTATAAATTCCCAAATTGACCTTGCCGGGGATCGAACCCGGGACCTCCGCACGTTACACACTGCGCCACGGAGGTCGTCAAACTTTAGAAAAGTAGCCTACGAGAGAATGGGATAAGTACAACTTGAATTCTATATCTTGTATTATTTCTCATTCTCTCGCAGGCTTAATCCTATTATGAATATATTTGTCTCTATTTAGTATAGCTTTTTCGTTTCATCGAATTTTCAAATCACAACGATTCTAAAGAAGTTTCACTTCAAAAGTTGGGCCTTAGCATCAACATTTTGAAATCGTTCTGCCTACTAAAAGTACCTGACGCTTCAGGCGAGCACGTAGTCGAGTAAAAACGCATTAATATGAATTGTTATCATTGCCAACCGCAAGCTAGTAAACAATCCATACCTACTTGTATGATGTCATAAATGCGAAACTGTATTTGTCTGTTTGTCGATTGTTTAAACGAAATTAAAATTGTTACTGATAGATCGATAGATTGTATCCCAGGGAAGGACATGGGATACTTCATTCTCTAAGCTAGGTATAAGTCCATACGGAAAGACTTGCGGGCCTTATCTAGAAAATCTAGTGAAATATAAATAAGTTAAAAAAAAACTTATTCATATTACTAGGTAATGACATGACTCCACCTTATGTAAATATAATTATTTATCATCACAGCCAAAACCACCAATGTTTATTCAACCAAAAAAAACTCATTACTGATCATATTGAGCTTAATCCATTAGGTGTTTCATCAAAATAATATGCAAAAAAATTGACATTTCGCACGGATACAGGAAATACCTACCTCGTGATTCCATATTCGCCTATCATTAAAGTAATGATCATTAATCATGTTAATGATAATAACCGACCCGTATCGTGCATGACGTAGCCAAAGTGTGAAACTCTGTCACTTCGAGTTTGACCCAATTATTCAAGTAAATAATATTCTCGTAGCGGTGCAGATGACTTCGGACTCCAGGGGCCAAGTATGGCCCAGTAAGCAGTAACTTACGCTTTGTTAACTTGCGTGTTTTAGAATTTTAACCCTTATTTTTGGAACGTCAATGTCCGTGACATAAAACTGTCATTTTGAGTAATATTGTTTAAGTATTGCTCTAAGTGTTGGCAGTATGGCCCCTGCTCAGGAAGTCCGGGGTTAAAATCTCAAGCGCTCTAGTTCAAATCCGGCCAATATTGTCCTACGCCACGTCGCAAGAATTTGCTCATGAGTAAGGACCCTGGACATTAAACCTATACCCCCAATAGGGTTCTACATAGCATCGCATCGGAACGCTTATTCCCTTGGCGGCACATCTTTGCTATTAGGGTGGAAACTGGCCACGGCTGAGGCCTCCCACTAAACAAATTCTTCCTCACTTTCAGACAGGCGAAGACTAAAAACGTAAGTAAAATGTATTAAAATCAAATTAACTAGTCTCATCTACGAGTTACGAAGCTTCAGTTATTGACTGTAACACATAATAATATTGATGAGGGACGGTTCACACTTGACCGCCTTCGTGACCCCTGTTTAAGTTTGAAAGCCTCCAAGCTAAGGTCAAGTGTCAGATTGAAATACTTTGATGTTTTAAGGGACTCAAAATATAGAAACCGAATAGGGGTATGGAATAATAATAACTGCCATGCCCCTAGCAGATTAGCCCGCTACCATCTTAGACTGCATCATCACCATCAGGAGAGATCACAGTCAAAGGCTAACTTGTAGTGGATAAAGAAAACTTGACGTACACATACAAATAATACTTGCACGCAGCGGAAAGTAAAATTTGTATGAGTTTGTAGTTTTTTCGGGGCCGCGTCCCTTTGTGCATCTCCGTGCCGCGTCGCTTAAGTGGCCCAGCTCCGTACCACCATATCATACAACTCATACAAATAATACTTGCCGCGCGGCATGCCGCGCCGCGTTGCGCCTCTCTTGTGGGGCTAGACCTTTAGTACATTAGGCTATAGTTTCTTATCAATTTCGTTTAAGTATCATGATTGATAACTGATGCATGACTGATTGAAAGTTTTATTGAAAAGTATAATGAACTCTCAGATTTTCTGGGATAAAAAGTAGCTTATGTCCGTCCTTGGGATGCAATCTATCAATGTAACAAATTTCGTTAAAATCGTTTGAACAGTTGGGCCGTAAAAACGGAGCAGACAGACAAACGAACACTCTTTTGAATTAGTAAGGATTATCAAGACGCACGAAAGAGCCATAAAAATATTTGGGGTGCATTTCTCATCACTGGAAAGTCAGCCGCATCGATAGCGTCGAAATGCGATGACGTCATTTGAGTCAGCCGTACCACAGAAAATAGTACAGTTGTACGTACGCCACATAATATTTCAATGCGCAAAGTTCGTAGCAAACCTCTTTAATAATAAAACTCGACAACCGTGCAACTTAAACCACAATGGCACAACTGATGACATAAAATAACTCATTTTCCAACTCCGAATCCATAATAAAGGGTCCCTTTGCCTCTGTAATCAGTGACCATAACAGTAGTCCGTTAGTGATGACAAAAGTACTCTCTGAATGTCCAACAATAATTACAGAGGTCCCTTGGACCTTAATCTTACGGTAGCCGGTTGAAATTCGACGAATTGTTGTGCATAGCTAAGACAGACGCTACTATTGATTCTCGAAAGAAACTGAGAAAAGTGAGATTATTTTAGCGTTAAACTTTCGAGATTGAAGTAGGCACTAGCCAAAATTCTGATAAAATTCTAATCTGATTCTGTTACAATTTTTTCGTTTCGAGATAAGATTTAGTTCAGGCAACGATAAATTTACTGAATAAATTAAGTAAATTATCCAAAATCTGTTTATTTTTTGTCAATCTCTGCATTGGTTAGGTACAGTTTCTCCTATATAATATTTTAATAATAATAGTTTAGCAAGAGATTTTTTAGATTTTTCCCTACTTAACTCAAGTAAGCACACAAGTAAACTCTTTTAATCAATACAACAAAACTGTTAATAATGTCAAGTGTGAAATTATTGTAAACTAGATGATGCCCGCGACTTCGTCCGCGTGGATTAAGGTTTTTGATTCCCGCAGGAATTCCTTAATTTTTCGGGATAAAAAGTAGCCTATGTACTTCCCCGGGATATAACCTACTAAATTTGGTATAGACAAATTTCAGCAAAATCAGTTGAAAAGATGGGCCGGGAAAGCGTAGCAGACAGACAGATAGACAGACCGACAGACACACTTTCACATTTATAATATTAGTATGGATTATATAAAATTATTTACTTTTCTTCTACTATCACGGGAAATGAAAGAGTTCTCATGGTATTTTTAATAAACCTTAATTTATGCGAGAAAAGTAGCGGGTATCTTCAAGTAAGACTATAAATAAATCATATTAATATTCCATGTGGTATTATAATCAGTAAATTATATATAAATTACATATACATATATGTATAATCTATAATTTAAGCAGCCTATATTCGAATAACTGCGAGAACAAGTAGTAACGTCTTTCGAGTGTACCTGTTGATATCAAGGAACGTTAATACCTGTTATTATTCCTTTGTCGCTTCCGCCATTTTAACAGATGATGCGCCCGCGCAACCGTTACGACTCACCTGCTACCCATTTGTTACTGAACAACCGTTTAATTTGCCATAATAAAGGGTTAGTGTTAAGTTATCCATTCCAATTCAACTCAATTGAAAATTCCTGCATTTGTTTGGATACCTTTTGTTGTAATTCTTTAAGCATTTACAACGCATGATGGTACTTAATATTATATCAAACTAGCTGATGCCCGCGACTTCGTCCGCGTGGATTTAGGTTTTTTGGTTCCCGCGGGATCTCTTTAATTTTCCGCGATATAGAGTAGCCTATGTGATATTCCAGACTATAATCTAGCTCTGTGCCAAATATAATCCAAATCCGTTCAGCCATTCTGGCCTGATTGAGTAACAAACATCCATCCATCTAAACTTTCGCGTTTATAATATTATTATAAGTAAATAATACATATACTCGTAGATCCGAAAGTATGTCTGTCTGTTTGCTATGCTATCAAGACCCATCTGCGCTACTGATTTTGACGGAATAGTGATAGCATAGTGTTTCAAACGTCCGGCTACCTATTCGGGGGGTTGGTGTTTCGATCCCCGAGCACGCACTATTAACTTTTCCGATCGTGAAGTGCATTTTAAGAAATTGAGTTGCACTTGTTTCAGCGGTGAAAGAAACCATCGTGATGAAACCTGCATACGCAAAAGTTTTTCATAATATTCTCAGAGGTTTGCGGAGTCTGCCAATCCACTTTTGGCCAGTGTAGTGGACTAAAGCCTGACAATTTTCAATCCAGAGCGGACTGCCGGCCGGGTTGAAGTGATGAATCAAGCAAATCAATACTTGTTTCGCAGTATTTTGGAGAATTCAAAGCGCTAAACAATGTTTACTAAGTTATATGGAACGCTTGTACCTATGGTGGGCTGGCGTGTCTTTTCCCCCAGCGCCTCATGCATATATGTATGAGTCGGACAAATTGACGAGTGGCCGTTAAAACGCGTATGTACTCGTTATTGTGTGCACTCCGCCGATTTTATCGATGCTTTTTCACTGTGCAGGATTATTATAAAGCTTTTATGCAGTGTCTAGTATGCCAGTACCTACTTATTTTTTTACTAGATGATGCCCGCGAACCTAATTATTTTCCGGGATAAAAAGTAGCCTATGTCCTTCCCTAAGGACATACCTCTGTACCAAATATCATAAAAATCCGTTGAACGGATGAGACTGAAAGCGTAACAGACAGACAGACAGACATACAGACAGACACACTTTCGCATTTATAATATTAGTATGGACTGGATCAGAATATCTGCCGCGCTGGAGTAAATCCAAAAATCTTGGGCTCCCATATACCTATACTGAGTTACGCAATAGATAGTAGCCATTTCGCTATTCTGCATTTATTCCTATCCACTGTTTAGGATCGGAATAGTTGTGGAATAGTGCATCGATCAATATATTGCTAGCGCGGCACCTGCACCTGAAGGCGACGACGCAATAGCTGTGACGCTGATGGATAGACACTATTTGAATACAACACTCGCAGTGGAGCAGTAGGTTACTGTGTTTCAAATCTAGAAACCATTTTATTCTCTCCAGTTTACAAACAGTATAGTTCAATGATTCGCAAAAATATAGTGGCAGAGATTTTTTGGCTTACTTAGTATTTATTATAAAGTGGACTCTAAAACTCGAAAAAATAAGAAGAAAGAAAGAAATGATGAATTTGTATAAACATGTGAAATTAAGATGTTTGTTGATGAATTAGAAAGCCACAACATATTATCCAGCCAGGCAAATCTGACGTATAAATACTTTTTCACAAGTTTTCACAATTGTTTCAAAACATTAATTAAAGTAGCCTATTAAGGGTATTTTAGTAATAGTTAAATTACTAAAAGACCCTTAACAGGCTTCCGACTTGGTCGTGAATCAATTAACATCAGATTTCCGTACAAAACCCTTTAATATATTATAGTTTATTATAGTGTGATCGAAAGCGTGCTGTAGGGAGCACGAAGGTAGCAAAAAAGCAAAGTTCGACACTTGGCCTGAGGGCTTCTCATTCTGAGAGCAAAAATGTACTTAGTAGTCATGAACTGAAATCGAGATGAGCGAAAATAAATAAGATGTAGTAAACAAATTTCTCCAGCGAATTATCCGTATCAATAGTCGATTCAAAACGACGAAATAATGACGCAGCTCAGATTGTCCCGGGCCTGTGTAATTAGTGACAGTAATCTCTCGTCGAACGAGACCGGCCGAACGATTGCAGATCCCATTTAGGATAATGGCCGGCCGTGGTTGACTGATGACCGTGCTCCTAGCTCCTTCATTCACTCGTTCACAACCATTCAGCTGTTTATAGCTATAATTTGGGAGCTGTTGACAAAATTTTCAACTTTTGTGGGTGTAAATAAGCATCGTGGTCTAATAAATATCAATTTCTAGCATACTCGTATCATTATCACTACGAGTATAATAAAACATTTAAAAATTAACAGGCTAGAAAATGGCTGGCTGTGGTTGACTGATGACCGTGCTCCGAAATCCTTCATTCACTCGTTCACAACCATTCAGCTGTTTATAGCTACAATTTGGGAGCTGTTGACAAAATCACTAGCTTTTGTGGGCGAAAGTGAGTATTTTGATGTTATGGAATCCATAAAGTTTGCTTCTGGGATGATATTTGTATCATTTTCACTGTAATAATACGTTTAAAAATTAATAACCGGCGGTTATTGACTTATGACCGTGCTCCTAGCTCCTACATTCACTCGTTCAAAACCATTCAGCTGTTCAAAGCTATAATTTAGGAACTGTTGGAAAAATAAAGCTCCTGTAAGTGAAATTTAGCATCACAATGTTATAAAATTCACACTCCCACCAGCTCCCTGGTTGCATCGTTTGAAATAGACTAGTAACTGATTCCGCTTCATGACGCGATGCATGTTAGTGCCCGGCGCGCGCCGGTGCTGTTTCGTTGTTTTTGTGCTGCCATGCGTTACTAAGTGAGATATTTGCTTCTAATTTAGCGTGATAAAAGCATTTGCACTAAATACTTGTCTCAAAAGGCTCGCCATATTGTTTCAGTATTGTTGACTTGCGTATTTTAGAATTATAATCCTTATTTTAGAAACGTCAAGGTACCTACGTGACATCAAACTGTCATTTTGAGTAAATTTTCATAAGTATTGCTATAAGCGTTGGCAGTATGTCCCCTGAACCGACACAGTCATATATCAGCATTATTTTGAAATTGACGTTTTATATATGACGTACCTCGACATCCCTTATATACGGATTATAATCCTGAAACAAAAGCGTCAACAAGATTAAAATAACACTGCTTTAAGCGATGGGAGTGGAATTCCATGTGCAGAAATTCAGTCAAAGGATTTTTATTCATTGGTATATTATAAATTTTTTGTTGACATTGTGTGAAAAATTGTAATAGTGATAATTTTCTAACGGTACTTACAAGCAAAGGTATGAAGATTCCAAACGCGCTCTGGTCTGAACACACGAAGATTTCAAACGCCCCCTGGTTTTGGAAAGATTTCAAACAAACTCAGCCGGGTTTCGTATTTTTGTGATCGAATACGATGGAATTTTTTATTTATTTGGGCCATGGGAAAAACCATACCTGAAGTAGGTAAAGAACCTCACCGATAAGTCGAGAAAACTTTATTTCACGTTCAAAAACCTCCAGACAATGTATTGTATACTGGCTTATAAAACATCCAGAGTTCTAGATTTTTTTTTTTTTTTTTTTTTAATTTATTTATTATTTTACAATACAATAAACACATAGTTATTACACATTGAAAAAAACCACAGAGGTTTGACCTCAATGCAAAAACGTCTGCGCCTCAGGCTTCTTAAGCACAAAAAAAAAACAATTATTGAAAAACCTATTAGGTACATCTAGCATTAAATCGTCTCCGCAGGAACCAAAGAAACGTCTCGTGGCAACAAGGTAAGATAAACACGAATCAATACATGCAAGTTCATATTATGTTGCCCAAGAAATATTCCTTTAGTTTCCGCTTAACATTAGCAAGCGTCACTCCACTCGGCAGAGTGGGTGACAACTGATTGATAAGACGTGGAATAATATAGCCCGTAGTTCGTTCGCCGTACACATTGTTAGCTGGCTCAGTGCGCAACCGGTTTGCAGTTATCGCCCGCGTATTTATAGGATGTTCTATTTTGCGACGTAAATTATCATTAAAATATTCATCTTTTAGGATAGTATATTTAAATTGTTCCTGTATAGGTAAAGTATTGCAGTGTTTGAATATACCTAGATCATTGTCGCTGTACTGTTGTCTAACAGAATCAGATAAAAGCCAGCGCTCTAGGCTTTTACCTTTACAAAGGCATTTCGCAAACGCTCCCGGCATAAGAGCCTCATAACAATCGTTCAAATAGATAAAAGCACGGTATCATTCACTGCTCATTCGCGATGAAACACTTCAACCAGCTCTCGAATGGAGCAAACAGGTCTCGGACTGGATCGAGTACAATCAGATCGAGTTGAACTGAAAAATCGATTCAATTCACATCACTATTCAAATCGCCCGTGTTGTTCTATTCAGGGATTTGAATTTGGAAAGTTTTAAGCCTATTGTGTCTTTGATTCGCGAAAATGCTCTGAATCGGCCTCCTTTCAATTGTGAAGTCTTCGTATGGAGTGCGCTTTGTAATGGAACTTGTCTACGTGGATTTAGGTTTCAAATTCCATAGGCGATCGTTAAATAACCGGGATAAAAGGATGGAAAGTGTTACTTACCAGGTCCAAGAATATGGGCTGCGCGTTGATTACATAGGTATTAAAATAAATAGCGTCTACTTTATGCCCTAACGTACTTGCCATTAAATGACAGCTACCAAATTTGAAATTCGGTACTAATAATGTATTAATTAGTCAAATATAACATAATCAGTTAAATTAATTGCCGTCAAACAGCAAAATTAGCTCTATTAACGCGTAACAATAGCCTAACTGAAGAATGTAACAACCGGCACAGGAATAAAACCTCTATTATAAGGAATTTAAAAACCATATTCCCTCGCAGTCCCAAATTGGTACAGCCCGATAAATTTGAAGAGGCACTTGCCTTTTCAAAACCGAATCGGAATGCCCGGACTGGCGTTCAAATTTAGCTTGGACGCAGAAATATAGCCGGCTTCCAGATCCTAAATTTAGACAGTCTTATTCCAACAATACTGAGTTTAAATTGACGGCACTTTTCAAAATGTTGCAGGCAAAGAAACCGCCTTGTGACATAATATACCTGTCCTATTTATTGTTTTACTAAGTAAATCTTAGTCTTGACGTATCTAATGTGAAACAAGTTGTCCTATGTGACATAAATAAATCATTTAAATTTAATTAAATCATTTAAATGCCTGTTCTAACACGGAAATGATTTTTAAATGGATCTCGAATTAAACAGGTAGGTACTTATCAAGGCAGCTTTGCTAAGGTTTGCTATCCCATAACTGTTTTTATGATGAGGAGGACTCTTCACATATAATGAGGACATCATACTTAATATTATAAATGCGAAAGTGTGTTGGTTTGTCCTTCAATCGATCGACGTGATTTTTGCATGGGTATAGTCAAGGACCTGAAGAATGACATAGGCTACTTTTATCCCGAAAAACCAGAATTTCCCATGGGAATTGAAAAAAAAAATTCCACGCGGACGAAGTTGCGGGCATCAGCTAGTTATAAATACAGAAGACATTTAAAAGAACCCTACCTAAAAGAAAAAAAATACGATCAATACCGTTAAACAAAACAACTATAAAAAGACGAAAACTATATACCACGCAGCATTCCCGTTGCCGTGTACCAAACAGAGAAAAAGAAAATCAACGATAGATAACATCCACTGACAGAACTGAACCGTACGTCACTAAATCCACTAATTTATCGCCTAATATATTAACGACTAATCTCGAATAATACCCGGTATAAAAAACCCGGTTCCCGTTACAAAAGAAACTCTATTCTGATTAAATCACTATTTGGTAGTGGCACATTAAAAATAAACTCTAGGGAAAATGAAATTTTATGTCACGCACCTTGTCGTCCCTAAGATAAGGATTATTATTCTAAAACACGAACGTCAACAATACTGAAACAGTACGGCGACGATCGTATGCCTCCTGGTATACCGGAGGCGTAAAGCCATTGACTTATAATTACCAATAGATTTCATTTACTATAGGTATAAGCCGAGATACATGCATGATTACCGGAGGCGTAAAGCCATTGACTTATAATTACCAAAAGATTTCATTTACTATAGGTATAAGCCGAGATACAATTGCATGATTACATCGCCCATATTTTATTCAATTTAAATACAGTTCTAGGCTACATTTCGGTCTAATGGCTGGTTAGCGAGTAACGCGTTAACCGAAACTTTTTTTACCCACTACAACTTAGCCCTTGACTGCAATCCCACCTGATGGGAAGTGATGATGCAGTCTAAGGTGGTAGCGGGCTAACCTGCTAGGGGCATGGCAGTTATTATTATCCCATTCCTCTATTCGGTTTCTACACGACATCGTACCGGAACACTAAATCGCTTGGCGACACGTCTTTGCCGGTAGGGTAACTAGCCATGGCTGAAGCCTCCCACCAGGCCAGAACAGGGAAACCAAGATTAACTTAGGCACCTCAAATATTCTATTAAAAGATTGTTAAAAGTAAAGATTAGCTGTTGGGGAGTCACTGCAGCCAAGCGTTAGCCTTTATATTCTTTAGAGCCACATTAGTGCAATGTTAGTCTTGAAAATACTTAAAAATTAAAGCCTTATTTTTATCTCGTCCTCACTGCAATACCAATGCATCTCAGCAGGACCCCCTGGACATAAAAACCCCGTAATAGCACCTTAAAGGCACTAAAAAGGTCGATCCTGTACACCTGATAATAAATCGCACGAAACAAAAAGAAAAATCCCCCATAAATCGGACCTCAATGCAATATACGTCTATTAGGTTCGCACTCGAAAGCCTTTAAATCTTTCCCTACCCCAAAATACCCCCGTTTTACAGCTAGCTAATACCGAGACTAAAGTGTTAAATAAATTTTTCGATACCCCACCCGTTTGCCGTGCATTAGTGGTTCTATGAGAGCAATTACGTGTAGTTTAATACAGGACAAGCAATGGACAATGTCTTGGACGAAAGTACCCTAATAAGTATGCAGGTTGCATGTTACGTAATAGCTTTATCGTATGTTGTTGCAGTAGTGGGTATCCTCTGCAAGGAGTTTGATAAATTTTTAATTCTGTAATAGTACTCTGGGGATTTAATAGAGGCCTGAGGTATTGCTTATCTATGGAATGTATGAGCGAGGGTTGTATTCGAAGTTTTCTCTGGACTTTATACCTACGTTATTTTGGGATTTGAAGACTACCCTTTCTTTCACGACTGTTTTACTGAGCACGACTGTCATCTTGTTTATATATAGGTACTAATATTATAAAGAGGTAAAGTTTGTGAGTTTGTGACGTTGTAGGGGGTAATCTCTGGATCTACTGAACCGATTTTGAAAATTCTGGTACCAATAGAAAGCCACATTATTTGTGACTGTCATAGGCTATATATTAACCCTAAAAAGTTTCCGTGGGAATTTAAAAAACTTATTTCACGCGGACGAAGTCGCGGTCATCTACTAGTTGATAGATATATTGATCATAATATTATGTTTTTAATGCAATTTGGAAAGAGTTGTATCATTAGTTTGGTTTTAGTGCAAATCCAAATTGCTTGATCTAACATTAGATCACTAATGTTAGATCAAGCAATCGTAATATCAGATAATCGTAATATTAGATATCAATCTAAGCTATGAAAATCAAGCGATTCAATTAACTGTACGCAGTACGCACTTTTTTAATATTGTAATTACACTGTACACCCGTACAGTAAGGTAGAATAAATAAAAACCAATAAAAACTCTGGGCTGGTCCTCTGTTTGATATTGTACCATCGTCTTTAATACTGTCAATGGCTCAGTATATTAGGCATTTGACTGCCTCAACTAGGAAGTGTCTAGTTGTTGGCATGTTTGACTGCAACCGATGAGGTCCCGGGTTCGAGTCCCGGGTCGGGCCATAACAAATATTAGGTTTTCTGACAAGAAATTCTCAGTACTAGCCCGGATTCAGGAAGTTGGAGGTATTTCACCCGCGTGCATCGGACAGCACGTTAAGCCGTCGGTTCTGCGCCTAATCTCTCTTCGGTCGCGTCGGATTTTCCGTCCCATCGGGCTATGAGAGTAAAGGCACAGAGAGTGTACCAGTTTATGCGCATACACTTGTACACACCTCCGGATATAGGCCGCCGTAGCCTTTATTCGGTCGGGAGGACATTATTATATTCAAGGCATCTATCAAATGAAATCGAGCGTGAGGTAAGTAATAACAAGCAACGCCACCTAGAATAATTTTTCGTACTAAAGCGACTGAGACAAATAACACCTAAACAGTGGGTTTGACATAGCTCCGTAGCTTAGTAACGTAGCACATCTCTGGTGGAAACGCACCCTTAAGGGGGTAAAAGTAAAAGATAAAGATAAGATATGAGACAAATGCCGCAGAGTTAATAACAACATTCCTTAATGGATGTGTGTGATGTCTTCGGCGAGGAGTTATTGCTGCTATCTTATCTGCTACCTATGTTTATTTGATTTTTGTTGCTTAGGTAGGTACAATGCGTTCTTTACTTGTGCGTGATTACTGGAGTAATCTTGGGATTTGTGCGGTTTATTACGGGGATAGCCATGTCAATTCCACTACAAGTTAGCCCTTGACTGCGATCTCACCTGGTGGTAAGTGATGATGCAGTCTAAGCGGGCTAACCTTTTAGGAGTATGTCAGTTACACCCCTAGTCGGTTTCTACACTGCATCGTACCAGAACACTAATTTTCTTGGTGGTTCGTCTTTGTCAGTAGTGTGGTAACTAGCCACGGCCGAAGCCTCCACCAGACCAGAAAGGAAAAAAATCTGAAATTATAAATTCCCAAGCTGCCCCTGCCGGGGATCGAACCCGGGACCTCCGCATGTTAAGACAACAGCGCTCAAGACTGCGCCAGGGAGGTCGTCAAGAGGAACTCCTAGAACTCACCTAGATGGGAAAAGTTGTTGGAAAGAGAGGGGTTGGTCGCAGAAAAAAGTCTTGGCTGCGCAACATACGGGAGTGGACAAGTCGCCGAATTATTTCGCCTCATGAAGAATGGAAGTGTCGTGTAGTTAAAATATACACCATTTATTATAGTTACCCTAGCATATTAAAATAATGAAACAATCAAACGAAGCGAGCAACGGTGAGCGCTGTGCACTTAAAAAACGTTAAAACACAACAAGGGCGAACGAATACGTTAAAAACAGTGTTTAACATTAAAAAAAAGTGATTTGGTGGAGCGGCCATGACAGCACTATCATTTGTTTTAAGACTCTCGGGCGACATCTGTGAGTGAGCACTTAGCACGGACCACAGTGCGGTAAGTACGTTTTATGAAAAAATAAGAGCTTACCACTAAAAATTAAGCTAAAAACCTTGGATAAAATAAACACGGGATAGGAAACGTATAAGAAAAAAAATGTATGAAATCACGTTTGACTAACTTTTGCGGGGCGAGGGGCCTTATCATTTTCTGTCCAATTATTGACACTAGTGCATGAAAAGTCGATTACTATGACAATACAATATCATAATTAATGACAGAACTGCACAGTTGGTGTTTAGAGGGGTAAGACGAATATGGTCGATATCACGCGTCCCGTGATTAACTCGTCCAAGTTTCAAACTTGACATCATCATACTAATATTTATACTTAATATTATAAATGCGAAAGTCAGTTTGTTTGTTGGTTTGTCCTTCAATCACGCTGTAACGGAGCAACGGATCGACGTGATTTTTGGCATGGTTATAGTTGAGGACCTAGAGAAATATATAGGCTACTTTTTATGCCGGAAAATTGAGGAGTTCCCGCGGGAATCCAAAAAAACTTATTCTACGCAGACGAAGTCGCGGGCATCAGCTAGTATTTTATAAAACTATCAAAATGAGAATTTTTATCATAAGAACAGTTCATTTGCATTTGCAACGTTTAAAGCTGTTGGTACTATCATAGATAGCACAACATAATATAGCCTATATTCGCCTGGTGGGAGGCTTTGGCCGTGGCTAGTTACCACCCTACCGGCAAAAACGTGCCGCCAAGCGATTTAGCGTTCCGGTATGATGCCGTGTACAAACCGAGTAGGGGTATGAGTTTAATATAACTGACATGCCCCTAACAGGTTAGCCCGCTACCATCTTAGACTGCATCATCACTTACCATCAGGTGAGATCGCAGTCAAGGGCTAACTTGTAGTGGATATAAAAAACAAAAAAAAAACATAAGTATGTATAGTAATTAAGACTCCGGTTTCCTTTTTGGAGGGCCCGCAGTTAGAATCCCGAGCACAAATGTCGCATGAATATTTATCACTTTTAAACAGTGAAGGAAAACATCTTGAAAAAATGAATCTGCATAATTTTAGAGTTCTCCGGAATTTTCTCTATAGCCGAACAGACTATAACCTAAAACTTCTCTTTCTGCGAGGAGACATAATAAGCTCTCTTTTAGACTGGCGTGGCGATGGGTTGAGATGCTGAACACGTCATGCTACTTATAATTAAAAAAAAATTTTTTTTTGTTAAGTAAACTTATACCACTTTAGTGTCAGCGGCACTGATATGTTAATCTGTGTGACGAGGCTGTATAAATATTTATTTAAATATTAATCCCGACTTCCAAATGCATGTTTGTTGAGTCAAGTGCGAGACGGCATGAGAAACTCTGCTAGGGGTGCTTTTACTAATCACGTCTTTTTGTGTGACAATGATAAAAATACAAGGTGTTTTCATCACCTTCACACATTGCAGACAATATAGTCCACCACGCCGGCCAAGTGCAGTCAGCATAAATCAGAATACACAAATCTTTGACAATATTGCCTAAATGCCGTATTCTAGTTTAGATACTTTTATCTAATAACAGTATTTAGATACTGGACACAGGAAAATATAGCTCTACGGGCATACTACCATCGCTTGTAGTCTTGTTTACGTTCGTGTTTTAGCATTATAAAACACGAACGCCGCCGGACGCTCCAGAGGAGGGCCCCTGGAGCGTCCGGCGGCCGTCCCAGCTGATATCATACCTAATTCACAGTAGAGCGTCCGCCGGCTGGCCCAATTTGAGGATGTCAAGGTACGTCATATAAAACATCAATTTTAAAATATGACAGTACAGTCCCACAAACTTATCTTAGCCCGGTGGCAATTGTTAGAACTATTTTTTATGCCTCTTTAGCTTTTGTTTTTATTTTATTTTTAGTATTTACTAGCGACGCTGTCACCGGGTCAGACAAATTTGTCGTACTATAAGCCTCTAGCATCTTATGGCCTATTCCAAAACACACACCACAATAAATTAAAATATCACATTTTCTTATAGAACACGTGGCTTAGGTATCAAAATATTATCACTATCTAATTTGAAATCTTATCAATTTGGAGCTAAAGTGGCCAATTCAACCCTCCAAATGGCGCTATAACACTGGAATACGATACCAAGCTGAAGCGGGTCAGTAATACCCGGCCCTCAGTGCCGCGCAAACGGTTATGGAATACAGTGTCAGTGCCAAAGCTGTGTCCAAATATGTAAATAGCTTCGATGGGTCACTAGGACCGATGCGGAGCGAAATTAATTATATCGGTATACACCATCTGTCGTATCAATATTCAATCCGATTGGGACCTGTTTGCAGTGGCTGTAGCTGTATTTGTATGATACTTAACTCTGAATATTCTGCCTCGTTGGTCTAGTGGTTGGCGTGTTCGATTACGACTGACGAGGTTCCGAGTTCTAGTCCCGGGCCGGGCGGTAAAGTATTGGGTTTTGCTGACAAGACATTCTTAGTAGGTACTAGCCCGGAGTTACGAAGTCGGCAGTGTTCAACCCCCGTGCCTCGGAGACCACGTTAAGGCGTCGGTCCTGCGCCTGATCTCTGTCCCATGCATTTCCCAGGATTTTCCGTCCCATCGGACTATGAGAGTAAAGGAACAGAAAGTTCACCTGTACACACTTGTGCACTTTAATATATCACCCAGGTAAATAGCTAATCTCTCTGGAGATAGGCCGCTGTGTCGAAATTCGGTCGGGAGCTTAAATAAATATTAAATGTTTTTTTTTTAAATTATGCATTTTAGATTCAACGTTTGTATAGTATTTCTATAGGGGATTGTACCGAAAGTTAAATCGGTTAGCTCGGCTGCATGTCTCTGCCGATAGCCAGCCACGGCCGAAGCCTCCTGACAAAGGAATTTCAGAATTTATAAATTCTCGAATTGACCCTGTCGGGGATTGAACTTTGAACCTCATGCTTAAAGACGACAGGACTCACCGCTACACAAAGAAGGTCATTTATTTATTTGATTGATATTATGGTAAATATCTGCCACAAGATAGAAACTAGGTGGATGTTTTTTAATATCTATCGGAACTTCAAAGGTCACAGGTTCCTATCCAAGAAAGCTGAACCTCCGAGAGTTAACTGTTTTAGATGAAATCATCAATCATAGCTCCAAAGCTGTTTAAAAAAATAAAATTGACTCAAAGTGAATATGACTCACTATTGATACATACGTAGATGTAATTGATAGGTTGTCCGTCTGACCACACGTCGCGAAGACGGATCACTCATGGTTTAGTCATTGTTTTTGCTTGTAATGAATAATCAATGAGTACCGAGTAAAATAGAAACTTTGCGGTGTTTTCCTGCCCCTACTTGCATACCTATTAGTAGATATTAGTGTGCCAATAAAAAAAATACATATAACTAGCTGATACCCGCGAATTCGTCCGCGTGGATTGTGGTTTTAGTTCCTGCGGGAACTCTTTAATTTTTCAGTATAAAAAGTAGCGTGTTAAACCAGACTATACCAGACTACTAGACAAGACTATCTCTGCGCTAAATTTCATCCAGATCCGTTCAGACGTTCTGGTGAAATTGAGTAACAAATATCCATTCGAGGCATTCATACATCCATCCAAACTTTCGCATTAATAATATTAGATAGTATTGATTATCAGGCCCTCCCTATTCCCTATAGTACGGTGTTAAGCGCTGTGGTCTAACAAGTGGGAGGTCCCGGGTTCGATCCAGCAGGGGTAATTTTAGATTTAAGAAATTATCCAAATTGTTACTGGTCTAGTCTGGTGGAAGGCTTCGGCTTCGGCTATAGTCCACCCTACTAATCCCTTGATAATAACTTCTAGGCCCTTGATTGTATGAATTACCTTCTTTGTACTGCGCATATTCGGATGTAGACTGTGTGTAGAATACTTAATAGGCCGAAAACATACTACGGATAAAAATGCTTGCAAGCTAAGCGACAGGGCAAAACATTGTTCCTGACGCAGACGGACGATTCGTTTGACTGTTAGCAAAGTATACGTCTTTTCTAGTGAGTAAATCTAAACATAATATGGGTTATGCTAAGCGTATCGGAGCAACGCGTTTATAGCTTTTCCTATACTATGGAGTTAAGTACAAAATGCGTGCTCATACATATTGTATGAGGGATCAGCGTTTGGACGGATGAAATAAAGGCGCGGGCACAATGGTTTGCAGAGGATTTCAATATTACTGGCAAAAAAAGTATGAAATTACTCGATTATATCCGCTACTTCATCCACGATTTACGATTACCGCGAGAACTGTTTAATAATTTTCCTTGATAAAAACTTATGTCCTTCCTTGGGATGAAACCTATATCTGCACCAAATTTTATCAAAATAGATTGTTGAGATGGGCCGTGAATGTGTAGCAGACAGACACACATACTTTCGCATTAATATTAGTACCTACGGATTTGATTATTTATCTGTACTAATACTATAAATGCGAAAGTTTGGATGGATGAATGTTTGTTAACAGAAAAACGCTTTCCGATAGTGTAAAAATAATTACTTAAATTATATCGTAAATACGGGTATCTAGTTAGAAGTCAGACCTACCACCCACGAAAATGGCCAAATTATGACGTAAGTTCAACTTTTTTTTTTTATCCACAGCAAGCTAGCCCTTGACTACGATCTCACCTGATGGTAAGTGATGATGCAGTCTAAGATGGTAGCGGGCGAACCTGTTAGGGGCATGGCAGTTATATTAAACACATACCCCTTCGGTTTCTACACGGCATCGTACCGGAACGCTAAATCGCTTGGCGGCACGTCTTTGCCGGTAGGGTGGTAACTAGCCACGGCTGAAGCCTCCCACCAGGCCAGACCAGGGAAAATTCAGAAATTATAAATTCCCAAATTGACCCTGCCGGGGATCGAACCCAGGACCTCCGCACGTTAAGGCAACAGCGCTACACACTGCGCCACGGAGGTCGTCAATGTCCATGTTATTTGTGTTTCGTAATTTTTTGTAATTTTTTCTACTTATATAAATCGACACAGAACAATATTATAATCAGTAAGTATACATTAACTCCTACGTTAGCATGTAAATGCTCAGAATTATTAAAGATCTGTAGATTAGTCGCTATAAATTATTATATTTATAAATAGGTATGTCTCAATGTAGGTAAGATGTGGCAAAAAAATAAAGTACCTATTGTACGATGTGGGCACACCTTTATACGCCTAGAACGCATCCGGCCATATTTTGACCGCTATTAAGAGTTATTGCTGCATTTTTATTCATGGAACAATTTAAGAAATACCCGGTTTTACAGTTTAGGGGTAACCTCCATAAAGGGTGAATGTAAGGCTCGGACCGCGTGGATTCCGGTTGCATTCCGGTCCGGTTCAATTTAATCTAATACTAGCTGGCTAATACTAGCTTACCAAAAAACCTCAATCCAAGCGGGCGAAGTTGCGGGCATCATCTGAAAATTAGCTGGCCCGGTGGTCAACTAATTTTTATGCCTTTTCAGTTTTTGATTTTATATTATTTTTAATAGATACTAGCGACGCTGTCACCGGATCAGATAATTTTATGGGACTATACCTTGAGTCAGAACGGATTGCCATCGGCCGTGCGTCTGGTCCAAACCTAATTGGCCGCCCGTAATATTGGATGATGTAAATGCGTAACCGACATATTTGACCGGCGAATAGTTCTCCCTTTTGTATGAATGTATGAATGTACGGCATCCCATATGTCGTAGGCTTGTGGGACTTGGAATGAGGTTCAGTAGTCTAGGTTATAATACCCAATTCATCTCTATACGGGCGTTTATTTTTTTTGTTTTGTGGGAAGCTTCGGCTGAGACAAGTTACCGCCCAAACCAACTTGCAGTCATGAGCAAGCATTAAAAAAAAAAAAACTGATTTTTATTTTAAGCGTCCTTGATTTAAAAGATGAGGGTAGTAGGTAAGTAGCTAAATAGTATGTAAACCATAAGACCAATTGGAATTTTGATAAGAGCTACAATTAATTTGTAATTATCTAAAAAGTCTTTTGGTATGTTCAGATTTCTTTTCATTTCATCAGAATAATAATAATAATAATAGATCTTTATTTCAGACAACAAGGTCCATAGAAGGTTGACACAAAATAACTATTAGGTATTAAAAATAAACAAAGACAATTTACAAATAAAATAATGTTAACAATAATGTATGTTACGTGGCAATAGCCAGCCATCGTTTGTATGTTGCAGTCAGTTGCAGGCGGTCAGGCAAACTCTTAATTATACTGTTCGTACACATGTCAACTCTGGACATAAAGGAAGCAATCCTTTTCCTCTGAATAGCGTTAAAACTGTCAACGCGTGGGTCAAAGAATACTAATATCAAATTTTAGTCTTTTCTATGCCTGTTGAACAATTGTGGCTTGAATCAAAATCTATACTTATATTATAAATGCGAAAGGATGGATGGATGTATGTTTGTTGAACTAACTGCAACTGAACAGAGCTGGAATAACACATAGACTTTTTATTCCGGAAGATTAAAGAGTTCCCGCGGGAACCAAAAAAACACAGTCAAAGTAGCGGGCATCAGCTATTTAGAATAGAAAACTAAAGCCTGTTTATATGCCCGACTAGTTTCAAAACCGTTTAGGAAAGGTTTAAATATAGTTCTCTTCATAAGCTGGATTGCGTGTCTCCTACCAACTACCGATCCAAACTACGAGTTACTTCAGCCATTTTCTTATTACAGGGAAACTTATCCCAATTAACAGCTTAATCTTAGGGTACTAGTGGAACCCTAAACCTGTCAGACCTTAGCAAACTAGCGAGTGTCCTTGAAATTAATTAAAACTACCCTCCGAAGGGTGGAGTTTACCAAAGCCATTGGCGGATCTTGAATCGATTAGAAGGGTTATATTGAGTTATCCATCGCTTAGTGGTAACAATGTATGGGGTCTTTGGTGGAGACTTTACCACAAAGACTATGCTTAGGGTATGTAATTACTTTCCAATGATTTCTCTCTTAATAGTTGGGTGATAATGAATTTCGACAGTCCGTGGTACATTAGTATCATCTTTTGTGTCACTTTACACTTATGATATGTCAAGACTCTACCATTTTACCACCCTACTGGCAAAGACGTGCCGCCAAGCGATTAGCGTAAAGGGTATGGGCAAGGACTGAAACAGTAACCGAAATAAAGGGTTTAAACACTGTTTTTTGAAACTGTTTTAAAACAGAAACCCTTATAACGGAAACAGAAACGAAACTGTAACAGAATCAATCTGTAACCTTTTATTTCTGTTAATAAGTGTTTTAATCTGTAACCGATATAAAGTACATACAATAACCTACTACCGCTTGAATATCGCGCGTGGCAACGCCGCATGCGCGGTCTCTCTCTTTGTGCAACTTCTCACTTCATTGGACTTTATACACACTGACACCACATCGGCCATGGTTTTCTTAAATCAATTGCAACCATAACTGCTTTCAATTAGGTTCAAATTTGAATACGCGTCAACAGTGTGATATTACGTATAGCAACGTACACGAGACTTTAGTGTTTTATTTATATTACCAATTTCGACCCTCGTTGCCTACAACTTAGATCCAAATTAGAAATAACTAAGTTAAGATCTTTCCTATTTTTCAATATTAGATTTAGTTGCATATGAAACAAGGTTAAAAACATTGATTTAGAATTTTGTTATTATACCTACTTAGGTTTTTGTCAATTCTTTGAATTTTTCAGTTTGAATTTCTTTGAATTCTTTGACGGTGTCTGTACATCATACCTACAATAATAATATTATTATTATAAACTAGCGACTCGCCCCGGTTTCGCACGGGTGCAATGCTGATATTAAATAACCCCCGACCGCCGCCGCAACCGCTATGCATTTTAAATCTGTAATATCTTCGAAAATATTAATTTAAATTACATGCTGTAAAGGACCATATGGATCTATACTGGATCATAAGGATGCTGCATCAGTTCATTGATGCAGCGTCATAGACTAATAATATTTCTAGCTGAGTGCTTTATTTTTGTAATGTTGTTTGTGTTTTTTAAGTTTAACGCTATTTGTTAGCTGTTAACCCCGCACTTGCAAGATCAGCTAAATGCATGCTGGCTTGCCAGTAATTGGGTGTACACTCAAAAATGTTTTTTATGTATTTTGTTATTTTTATATTGTTATTGTGTATTACCTGTTGGCAAACCATTAAATAAAATAAAAAAAAAAAAATACTAAATGCACAATGTATTTAATGTATTTAATTGGATAAGGATTAATGCTGTATTGCTTAAAATCGCTTCGTAAATAAGCCATTATTTCTAGTAAAAAGTAAAGAATAAAAAATGGTTATTGTGGGGTATCCCTAAGAGATAGACATATACTATCGCGGACTTTTTTGTAGATCTTTTTAATGTGTACAATACTGTAGTAAGTACATTATTTTGATCTATCTCATAGGGTTCAGCCAGCGTTTGCAATGTAACGCAAAAAATGTGTTTATTTACGACATACATTAGAAACCTCTAAAATTATCAGTGTTTCTCTACTATATTATGCATGTATTGTACATATAAAACTTCCTCTTGAATCACTCTATCTATTAAAAAAAACGCATGCAAATCCATTGCGTAGTTTTAAAGATCTAAGCATAGGTATACACAGGGACAGACAGTGGGAAGCGACTTTGTTTTATACATATAAAAAATATTTGGTAGGTATAAAATATGTTAGTGATACAAAAGTGTGTTTGTTTATTTGTAGGCTTGTCCTTCAATCACGATGCAATAGAGCAATGGATCGACGAAGCATGTTAAACCAAATTAAACCTTAACATTGAAGCATTAAAGTTTAATTTCGAATGTAGTATATTAAGATCTAATAATTATTGTCTTCGTAACAACGCGAGCATGTCGGCGATATGCATGTCGTTGACGCCTCGAATCCACATTTTTACTCCCTACCAAAAAGTGCTCAAAGCGGCTAAAGGAGTTTGACTTCAAAAATCATAATAAAAAATGTATACCTGAATAATTATTTTCTTTTTACCTCGACTAGAACATGAAATTAATATTTATGTATTATGGAACTTTGCTCCTAGCTGGTGTTATAGTTATTAGGTGGTATTAGGTGGTAGGTTTTATAGTTCATTTCGATAAGACTAATAGTTTCGGAGATATGTAATCTGTGTTGCATGAAAAGATTTCTTATGATTTCCATAATAACTGATAGAGCTACGAAAATGTTGACTGTAGCAAAATGAAAGGTTATAATCATGCTAATTACAATTCATTTGAATTCATTCAGTAGATAGCTTCGGCGTGTTGCGCGGCCAAAATACAGATAGACAGAAATTCAGAATATATTTAATATACTTACTTACAGAATTTGACCTGATACAGTTGCATTATAAGTTAGTACCTACTTAAAGATTTGTAATTTTAAAATAATGTAGTTTCAAGCTTTCTTGATAAATTATGATGAACTTTTTACACTGGTTTTAAGTAATTAAATAACTAGGTACGAGTAATAAATTCATTCTTTTGACTCAAACTATCGATATAAAAATAATGTCGGCCACGACAGCCTATCTCCAGGGCATCTGCGCAGGATATATTATAGGTTAGTGCACAAAAGTGTGTGCGCATACACAGGTGCGCTCTCTGTTCCTTTACTCACATAGACGGAAAATCCGACACGAGCGGAGAGAGATCAGGCGCAGGACTGACGGCTTTACGTGATATCCGAGGCATGGGGGTGAAACACTGCCAACTTCCCTAAACTTCCTAACTCGAGCTACTAGCTAGTAGGTACTAAGAATTTCTTGATAGAAAAATCCAATCTATACTATAATATTATACAAGCGTAAGTTTGGATGGATGGATGGATGGACGAACGGATCTGGATGAAACTTGGCACAGAGATAGATCTGTCTGTAGAGTCTGGAATAACACATAGGCTAGGTACTTTTACTTCCAGAAAATTATACAGTTCCCGCGGGAACCAATAAACCTCAATCCACGCGGACGAAGTAGCTAGTATTTAATAATTATGGCCTAACCCGGGATTCGAACCCGGGATCTCGTCAGCCGCAGTCGAATATGCTAACCACTAGACCAACGAGGCAGTGTTACTATCTAATAGCCAATAATATTATGTACACAGTAAGTTTGGCAACGTCGCTATTTCGGTTACAGATTAAAACACTTTAAAACACTTTATTTCTGTTACAGATTCATTTCGGTTACAGAAATATAAGTGTTTCGGGTTAACCGAATTAAAAACACTTTCAAAAGGGTTACAGATTCGTTTCTGTTACACTTTCAATCTGTACCACTTATATTTCTGTAACCTTTATGAAACTGTTTTTCAGTCCCTGGGTATGGGTTTATAACTGCCATGCCCCTAACAGGTTAGCCCGTTACCATCTTAGACTGCATCATGACTTACACTACATCAGGTGAGATCACAGTCAAGGGCTAGCGTATAGTGGATAAAAAAAAATATTAATTCGAAAATAGGGATGTTTCATGTCAAAAATTATTTTTAAATAAAAAAAAAGACGCCTTCTAAAACTAAAAATCAAAAAATAATTGGATGTATTTACATATTATTATTTCTACCTACTATGTAAAAGTCGGGCGAGCCTTGCGTCAACTTTGCTTATCCTTGTTATACCCGCCCGACTTCAACATAGTGGGTAGAAATAATAATATGTAAATATATCCAATTATTTTTTGCTTTTTAGTTTTTGAAGGCGGTTTTTTTTATTTATAAATAATTTTATTGTTTGCTTTTTAGTGCTGTAAATATATAAAAAAAAAAGAAAAATAGATTCTCGAAAGGTAGACCTGTACCTAATAACTATCTGGGTTCGTGTCCTTATAAAATTTAAGTTCCTTTGATTTCCCCAGGATTCCATCATCAGACCTAATGACCATGGCACCACCTGGAAAGTATACCCTTTCAAAAAAAAAGAATTTTCCAAATCGGTCGAGGCGTCTTCGAGTAATCGGGGAACATCTGTCTTCGAAGATCTCGGGGAACATCTGTCTTCGAAGATCTTCATCAGATCTTCACCAAATTTATATGGCACCACTTTTGAAGTATATCCTTTCAAACAAAAAAAGAATTTTCAAAATCGGTCCAGGCGTCTTCGAGTAATCGGGGAACATACATAAAAAAAAAATGTGACGGTAAAATAGAGAGTCAACCAAAATAAATAAAATCCACGTCCTTCGCCATCTTAACAAAATTTCATCAAAATCGGTTGAACAGCTGATGAGCTGTGAAAGCGTAGCAGACAAACAGACAGAGACACTTTTGCATTTATAATATTAGTATGGAAGTAAGGATAGTGTCTGTTTTGTCTCATTCAATCAGTTGCGTTTAAGGTCAGTTTCCACCGCTCGCCATACACCGGCGTTACATTTGTTTCCAGCAGGAATGCTGCATATTTGAGCATTCACAGCGGGTGCCGACAACGAGCAAACTGCGGTAGATTACTACGTGACTCGCATCGCGAGCTCATACAAACAACCACACATAACTAGCGTTCTATTGCCGGATAAAGGAGTTTGGGCAACAATCGCCGTGTGTGTAGCCCGCCTTAGCACGGGGCCTTGTTTAATAAGTAACTACTTATAGGAATACTGGACACTCGCCATATTTAAAACGAGCTTTGATTTTCTCTCTCTCTCTCTCTATCTGCGTTGTGTTCCTCATTGCTGAGGGTCGTGACTCCTTTCCATTAGTCACATAAGGTCAATGACTGTGCCGCTGACGTTTTTACAACTTTTTCACACCGATAATATCGAGTAGCCAACCATTAGTCCTTGTGTGGAATCGATTTGTATTGTATAGAGTTTTAATAGTTAAAAAAATATTTCAACAGTTTTAATTTAATGATAAATAAATAAATAAATCTTTATTTGGAATTATTAAAGACACAGCACAATACAATACAAAACACAACATTACTAGACACGACTTAGGAACTACACTGTGACACAAAAATAATTCCAAAAAGGGCATCGCCTCAGCGTTCAGCGGCTGAATTTCAGATGGAAAAAGGAATGGCAAAATTGCACTGTTTGTAGCCCGCCTTAGCCTGTGCTACAATTATACTCTCGTATGAATGAATCTTCATGCTTCATTTGGTAACTGGAGACAAGGTTCTTGAAACTCTTACAATAATAACGGTTTTGTTGCTGTGACGACGCTTATTATTTAATTGTTGGTATACTTAGGCTATTCAATGTAATAATAAGGTACTAGCGGACACCCGCGACTTCGTCCGCGTGACATTACTTTTTTAATTCCCACAGGCACTCCTTAGTTTTCTGGGATTAAAAGAAGCTTATGTCTTTCTCCAGGTCCTCATTTATGCCCATGTAAAACATCAAAAAGTTGACCCGTTGCTCTCTTGCGGCGTGATTGAAGGACAAACTCCTATTTAACGTCCTTGGGGATAGAAATTTCAAAAACGGTGAATTACATTTTGCATAATTTTAAAACGAAAGCCCAAATAACAAGTTGAATGGCTATAACTTCAAAAAGGACTTAATTTCATACAAACTTTCAACCCCTATTTAACCCCTTTGAGGGATGAAATTTTTAAAATTGTGACACACGTGCTTCTTTATTTTTTCCCGAAAGCCAAGATATCAAACATCGTAGATATAAGTTGAAAATATCTTGTAAAATAAAGGACTTTCATACAAACTTTCATTCGTTATTTTAGCCCTTTGGGGAGAGATTTCAAAAATGGCGAAACACAATATATTTCTTAATTTTTAACTGGTAGCCCAAATATCAACTAATATATTATTAAATATTTCATGGCTATACTCGTAACTTGAAAAACGACGGACTTTCATACAAATTTTTTAAATCCCTATTTTATCCCTTTAAGGGTAGATTTTTTTGAAACCAACATAATATTGTATTTCATTAGGTAAAAATGAGCACTCAGAATTTTATTTGAATAGCTGGTCGGAAGTTGGCTATGTGAGTAAACTTTGATTTTCAGCAACACCCTTAACGTGAATTTGAAGAAATTATATTAATTAGTTCGGAAGTTATGAGGCTCTGACAGACGGTCGGATGGACGGACTCAGAGACCTCCTTTTCGCTCGGTCAAATACATATTAAAACATACAAAAAAACAAGGGCCCCTAAAAATAGCTGTCAGAGCTATAGGTATTCCTCGAAAGAGAATTATGAAATTGTTTTACTAGTATTAGTTGTTACTAGAACATTATTTCGGGCACCACTGGACACGTGTCACCTGCGGCTGTGTGCCGGCAAAAACATCCGCTGTTTGTGTTGGATAAACAGTTTAATTTGGGACATTCGTAATCGTTCGGAGAAATTGATGAAATGTAATAAAATATACATGACTAGATGATGCCCCCGACTTCGTCCGGGTGGATTTAGGCTTTTGGTTCCCGCGAAAGAACTCTTTAATTTTCCGCAATAAAAAGTAGCATATGTGTAATTCCAGACTATAATATTTATCTGTGCTAAATTTCATCCCGATTAATTCAGCCGTTTTGGTGTGAGTGAGTTACAAAAATCTATTCATCCAAACTTTCGAATATTAGAATAGATTCTGTTCAATATGCAGAGGATATACAAATTCTGGATAACATCCAAATATCCAAAATCCAATAATAAGGTATGAATTTTCCATCAACTGCCAGTTATAAGTTATAAAGTATTAATCATAATTACTAGTACACAGAATTGACGGGTCGTCTATCAACCGTCGCCATTAAATTGCACCGCGTTCGAGAGCCCTTATTTATTCATACGCGAACTTCGTCCTTACTATGTATTTCGAAGGACGTACTTAGAAATTATTCGCTAATTATGTTCGATTAAAAAGTTTTTAATGGCCGAATACTTAATGTAACAACACTCGATTCCTTTTTAAAGTTGAAGCTCGTTAAAAATTGTTTTTATTAAGCACACTTTTCCTGATATTTTAAGACTTTTATCCATACTAATATTATAAATGCCGGTCTATCTGCTACGCTTTAACGGATCTTTTCAATTTTGGTGAAATTTAGTACAGAGATAGGTTGTATCCCGGAAAGTTAAGGAGTTCTCCCAAAAATCAAAAACTTTCATCGACGTGGACGAAGTCGCGGGCATCAGCTGGTAGATTATAATATCAAGTTGTCTATATATATTTTCTTTGCCGTACTTTAACAGTTAGGATATAAAATGCCCTTCCGCCTTCTGTTTCCCTTCCACTTTAACTAGAAGTACCTTTAAACGAAGTGAGACAAGGCACCTTACAGGCAAGCGCGCTCTAACTTATAGGCTACATTATCACTTACCAGCAGCTATCAGCTTAGTGCCACTACCACTACAGCCCATTAACGTCCCACTGCTGGGCACAGGCGTCCAATCTCATAGGAGAGAGGGAATTAGAGCTTAGACTCACCATGCTCCTTCAATGCGGGTTGGCGGGCTTTTTAACCACTATAATCATGTTAGTGATAATAACCAGGACCGACGGCTTAACGTGGTCTTCGAGGCACGGAGGTGAAACACCGCCAACTTCCTAACTCCGGGCTGGCACTGAGTATTTCTTAACTGAAAAACCCAATACCTAACAATTTTTATGCCCGACCGGGAATCGAACCCAGGACCTCGTGATCCGCAGTCGACTATGCTAACCGCTAGACCAACGAGGCAGTGCGAGAGCCATAATATTATTAAATTATTATATAAACAATAATAGTGTAACCTCGCCTTGCCCGTCTACCTATAGCTTGACACCATCTACGCATCGTTAGTAGGTTTTAAAATTGGATATAAAGTTAATAGGATTATTGAGGATTTCTAGTCAGATAAATCCAATAATTATGGACCGACCTAGGACTCGAACCCGGGACTTCATTCTCTGCAGTTGAACATGCTAACCACTAGACCAATGAGGTAAGTTAGAGCTTAGTGCTAGCCTATAAATAAAAAAAAACAGAAAATCACTTCACAAAGTGCTAAAGCGCACAGCACGTTTCAAGTCACTGACTCAAGGCCCGGCGCGGGTGACGTTGAGCGAATTTTAATGCGCTCCGTGGACCCTAATTCAAGGTCGTTTCCGAGAAAATGACGCTTGCAATTTTTTAAACATCCCAAACATTGATATAAATTCTCGTAAAACAAAGATGGGTAGGAGGAGAACTGGGTATTTGACAAATAGTCAAATCAGCACCTTTTTTTTAACGTCAAAACGCGTGCTTGTTATGGGAGTTTGTATGAAATTTTGAATTGTGACGTCATCGAATTTCGAAACACTTTTTTACTTTAATCGATAGTTTTAAATGAGACTACACTAGCGGCACGCTATGATGGCCGGTTACCGGTTAATTTAAACCTTTAATAAAGGTCCTAAACCTAAAACTACATTCGATAAAATTTATGAATCTCTGCACATCACTATCGTCAATAAAGTAATACAATTATTTCCTTCAAAGTCGTTATCGGATATACGGAACTTCATGAGCGTTGATGATTCAAACCGGCCATCATAGCGTGCCGCTAGGTAGGTATTTAAACCATGTCTATTGCAATGTCGTCATAAAAATTTAGCTAAATTATTTTTTTCACTTACGAGTAGCTATAAATTCTTCCTTAAATATTTTATTCCTTTCTTTTTAGAACGATTACGTACCTGAATAGAAAGAAATAAAACTATTCTTTCATTTCTGATTAATTGATATACTATAATCTTCCTGGGTGACAAATTTCATCCAGATCCGTTCAGCCGTTCTGGTGTGATTGAGTAACATCCAAACATCCATGCATCCAAACTTTCGCATTAATTAATATTAGTATACATTTTATTATTCTTTGAATGCCAATCTGACAAGCACAGATTTACAGTCAGCTTCGTATCGAAAAAAAAACCTGCTGTGTTTGTTGTGGGCTCTTCTCAGACCAGGGCGCGTTTGGAACCCTCGTAGCTTTAGTTTAAGATGTCGTCCTGATTATCACCATTAATATGTTATAAATAACCGGACGTCAATAAGTGTAGTATACCTACCAAAATTGAATAAACGTTCTTTGACTTTGACTTTGAATTTACACCATATTTTTCCTATCTATCGTATCTTGGAGTTCGTATATCAATGAAATTTCTCTATAATTTCTCTCGAAAGCCTTTAAATTCGACGACAAGTCACCAGCCGCTTATGGAGGCTCAAGTTATTTGAGCAATTTCCTCCGGCGCGGTGTACTCGTATTGGTTTTGCGGTTTTTAAAACATATTTACAAAAGGAAGAGGTTACTCAACCTTTCAGCGAAATTAATGTGCTCCAACTGGTTTAAAGATGGGAAAATAATGTGTTCAACTGGTTTAAAGATGGGAAAATATTTATTTTCGTTTAAAGACCTTCTTATACGGAAGGACTGGAGTTCCATACTGGTAATGCACCGCTTACTTTATTTGTTTATATTTTTGGACACCGAAAAATTGTTTCAACAAAAAAACCTAAAAATAAGACAAAAATAAGAAACATTGCTAAATGTAGTTTATCGTAGATGCCACATCATACATTTTAAAAAAAATCGGAGCTTATTGGCTAGATAATGCCAGTGACTTCATTTGCGTGGATTAGGTTTTTTGATTTCTGAAGAAACTCCTTAAATTTCCAGAATAAAAAGTACCTACCTCTATACCGAATTTCATCAAAATCGGTTGAAAACTTGGGTCATTAAAAACACTATGTGTGTCTGGACAACAGACAGACACACTTTCACATTTATAATATTAAAATAGATATTATAGATTCAGCCAATTACAACAGTTGAGATTTTAGCAGTGATTGATGCAAATTTAATATAATATTGCTATAGAGTGGCGTGATTACAAATTTAAAAGAACACATTAATAGAAATATACTATATATATATAATAAACTCATATCACAAATAAGCCTTTTAATAAAGAAAGCTAGATAATACAATGCGAATTCATTGTCTAACTCTCGGCTCCGTCGTGAACTCTCTTACGAGTTGATTAAAACCCTACCCACTTGGCGCAGCCGGCCATCATAATTTGATACTCTATTTCTAATACGTGACTTATCGCTAAGCGATTCAGCGTTCCGGTACGAATACGTTGCCAGGTATGACTGAGGGTCGTGACCCATTTCCATTAATCAAATAATGGTAGGAGTTTTCTTGGGATAATAATGCGATGGATTCCTTACGCATACGACTCGAGTATTTAAATTCTTAGGTTTGTGTAACGATTATTATCAAATGTTAGTGATTATAACCGGGACTGACGGCTTAACGTGCTCTCCGAGGCACTGAGGTAACGAAAAGGCCAATTTTCATCCTCCAAATTCGGTCACCCGTCCAGTTACCGACCTTGGTCAACGTTGCTTAACCTTCACAATCGTTTGCTATGCGTGGTCACAACTAGGCCACTCGTTCCTCGATTCGGGGCTATCAATTGAATTGATTAGGGGCTATAAATTTCCAGACTTCTAGTCTTCCCAGTAAGCATATTATTTCCATCTAAGTCAGCATTATCGCTAGTTAGTGAGATCCTAATAAGATCGCAGCCTCGCGAGCATATTGTCATCAAATTAAAAATAACACTTTTTGTCTGAAAATATCGCCGCTTTGCTCGACAGTAAATAAGCCTTTCATCAGAAAAAAGAAATAAATAATATTAAAGAAGGATAGATAATAAAATGCGAATTCATCGTCTAACTCTCGGTTTCGTTGTGAACTCTCTTACGAGTTGATTAAAACCCTACCCACTTGGCAGAGGCGGCCATCATAATTGGATACTCTATTTCTGATCTGCGCCGCGAGCGCTCGAATACATCAAAATGTCTTGGGGTGACCGCAAACGTAGCGTGTAACTGCTTTATAGTGTAGGAGCGGACTTTTAACTGCATTATTGTCGTCACAAACGTCGGTGACTTAGAAGTGCTATATATTTAATATTCAGGTCATATCAGGTGACCATCGATCGCCTGCGATCTAGCTCCCGTGAGAATTGAAAAAATTTGGCCTTATTAGACGATTATTGCGGCTTTCTCCGCGTGGATTAAGGTTTCTTGAATCGTGCGGAAATTCTAGATAAAAAGTAGTATTGGCCTTTCCTGGGATTAAACTTATCTCTGTACCAAATTTCGTCAATATCGGTTTCAAAAATAGGATAGACATATATACACTTTAAAACTCATAAAGTTACTATGGATTCGTTGCTAATATTCATAATGGGGATAATTAATACAGGGTCTTCCAAAAGACCTAAAATTCAAATCCCCGGTTAGTTTTAAATTTGATTACCGTTTTAAATAAAAACAATTAAAGAAAATAAGTGCGTTGAAATTCAATGACGTCACAATACTATGTATTTGATACAAACTTCCATGCGAAGTGCGTTTTTAAGTTTGTTTTAAGAGTTGCTGATTTGATTGCACCATCATCCCTATTTCAGCTTTCTAGGCGTTGATGTGTCTACGAGTGGAACAGGACTTTCCTTTTTCTTTAACCAACCGTTCGACTGTAGCAACCCTTATGTCGGGAAGAGATATATTCCACGACACCTATATACGGCGGTTTAATTTTTAACTCGCGCTGTCGTGTTTTAAATTAATGAGGCTGTACGTTAACTTAATGAAACGCTGGTTTTTGATGTGTTTGAGTTTTTCATGTGGAGCGACATTAATTTTATTACATTAAAGTTTATATTCGTATTGGGTGAGGTATTGTTATGTATCATTTTCATGATAACATGAAAATATTGATTATTAAAATTATGTTATTGCTATAGTTAGTTCTAATTTCGATTAATAAAGCAACTAACATAGCTTAATGAGTTGCGACGCTAAATAATATGTAACTAGTTTGAAAACCGATTGACATTTGACGTTGTATTCCCAAGCTGCTGAAATGGCATCATAGTACCCGAAAACATATAGTTTTGGCATCGGGTGTAAAATCGTTAGAAACCGCCTACAGGCCCTTAGAGTTTTAATACAAGAGATCTACTGAAAGAGACATCCCACCACCACTACTACTACAGCCTATTAACGTCCCACTGCTGGGCACAGGCCTCCACTCTCACAGGAGATAGGGAATTAGAGCTTAGTTCCACCACGCTGCTCCAATGCGGGTTGGCGGGCTTTAACGACTATTATCATGTTAGTGATAATAACCGGGACCGACGGTTTAACGTGCTCTCCGAGGCACGGGGGTGAAACACCGCCAACTTCCAACTCCGGGCTGGCACTGAGTATTTCTTAAATGAAAAACCCAATACCTAACAATTTTTATGCCCGACCGGGAATCGAACCCAGGACCTCGTGATCCGCAGTCGACTATGCTAACCGCTAGACCAACGAGGCAGTGCGAGAAACATAATATTATTAAATTATTATATAAACAATAATAGTGTAACCCCACCTTGCCCGTCTACCTATAGCTTGACACCATCAACGCATCGTTAGTAGGTTTTTTAATTTGATTTAAAGTTAATAGATTTTAGTGCCGATTTCACCAACTCCGCGGTAAGTTTAACCGAGGATTAAAATTGATGTTTTGACAGATGTTATGTAGTAATTCTGTCAACTTACCGTGGCCGTGGCTAGTTACCACCCTACCGGCAAAGACGTGCCGCCAAGCGATTTAGCGTTCCGGTACGATGCCGTGTAGAAACCGAAGGGGTATGGGTTTAATATAACTGCCATGACCCTAACAGGCTAGCCCGCTACCATCTTAGACTGCATCATCACTTACCATCAGGTGAGATCGCAGTCAAGGGCTAGCTTGTAGTGGAATTAAAAAAAAAAAAACTTTTCAAATTTAATCCTAGGTTAGACGTTATTCAGAGTTGGTGAATAAGTTTAAAGTAGAAGAGCGGCTACAAAACAAGGAAATCATACCCAGAATTTGTAGTTTACAAAGCAAATACGTATATACCGTTCGTCAGTGTCCTCTACTAAATTATTTCTAGTCGAGAAAGCGAAATGTTTCAGTCCAAGAAGTACTAAATTCTAACTCGAGCCTTGACCAGCTGGCTGCCGGATATCCGGCGCCTCGAAACTTATTAATTGCGAGGTTCTAAGGCCGGCCGCAAATTAACGGATCAGATAATATATTTCAGTTGTTTTGTCCTTACTATTTTGTATTTTAGGGCAACTTTAACAAGACAGCCTAAACTGATTAAGGATTTTTTTAATAATGTTCGGTCCATATTTTTTTCCCATGGTTGACATGAAAAGGACCAGTATAGAAAATTTAACGTATACACTGCTTTATGCAAATAGGTCCTTTAGTTCTTATCTAGGTGGTAAAACGGATGTTTGTTTTGCTCAATAGCTCTTTCAACTTTTGGACAGGTTTTATAAGAATTTTATTTTTACTATCCTTTAATTTTTATCAAAGGTTGACAACAATTACGTAATTTTTGGTCGCCAACTGTTTGTGCACTACCTGGTCCTGTAGATCCCTTCACTGGACATTACGGCTGCCCCCTCAAACTTTCTCACACCCTTGGGGTAATTTAAAAACAGCATCGAAGCAACTCGAAAAGAATATATTTTATAAAAAGAAATCTGCTATAGAAAAAGAAAAAAAAATTGATGCTTGAACAATGAAATTTTATAATGTTATTCTTCGGCCAGAACATTTTACAGTAGCTCCATTGATTATTATGAGCGGACTCGAGCCCCGGGCGTCCTGATAAAAACGCCGGAGCCACTGCAATTCGAGGGAGCACTTTCTAGATAAAACCGTTCGATTTCCTTGTCTCTGATGATAAAAGTTGTACTATTATTTCTGCCGAGTATCTGCATAGCTTGAGGCGTTATGAGAAGAACCGCCGCTGCCGGTAGCAGATACCGCGTCCGATTATCGAAGGAATCTCGTATGAATTATGTATTTAGTTGAGAGAAAAATTTGCTTTGCGATACCAGAGATTTATGTGCAAAGTTTTATTGCTGTTCGTCCTATATTTATTGTTCGCGTATAATGTGAGAGATCTCATTTCATTTTAATAAGTATCTTATTTACAGATTTTTGCTGCTGAGCTGGAAAATAATTTTTACTTATTAGATTGATTAAATAAATAAATATATTAATAAATAAATAAAAGTTTATTGACCAAACACTACATTATACTACGTATAACTTTTTTTTTTAATCCACTACAAGCTAGCCCTTGACTGCGATCACACCTGATGGTAAGTGATGATGCAGTCTAAGATGGTAGCGGGCTAACCTGTTAGGGGAATGGCAGTTATATTAAACCCATACCCCTTCGGTTTCTACACGGCATCGTACCGGAACGCTAAATCGCTTGGCGGCACGTCTTTGCCGGTAGGGTGGTAACTAGCCACGGCCGAAGCCTCCCACCAGACCAGACCAGGGAAAATTTAGAAATTATAAATTCCCAAATTGACCCTGCCGGGGATCGAACCCAGAACCTCCGCACGTTAAAGCAACAGCGCTACACACTGCGCCACGGAGGTCGTCATAACTAAATTTATACAAATACAAATTACACTTAGACTACGTGTGGCCAATGGGCCACCTCCTCAGCCCGTGCCACAGCATCAGAGATAGGTATATACCTACCAAACATACTGCAACGCTGATTTTCAGGAGGGGCCCAAGGGTCAAAACGTCACGGACCATCACTTACACCTAATAAAATTTAAAATAAAAACAAAAATAAAAAATTATTTAATTTAACTTAAAATAACATCCGTGTGTATCATTCGTTATACTGTACTAATTTTCTACTTCCATGGTTAAGGTATCTGTGTCTTTGATCTGTGCGGAGTCTGTGGTTAATCTTTATTATTGTCACTGTCATTGTCCGCAGACTATGGTCATGGTCTCTGTTTTCCGTATTAACAAATCACAATGGTATTACAAAAATGAAAAAAATATGTCAATCGATAGATTACTTTCCTTTGCTTACATTAAACAAGGTAAGAATCTCATCATTGGTTAGTAAAACTTTGTTTTTTTAGTGCACATCTTTTTTCTGGCAAAGGAATATTTATAGAGCCTAATTTTTGACATTTCGAATGTTAACAAGCAATTGTGACTTAGGAGTGCTCTTATATTGGTGTTCATTTGTCAAACAACTTAATAACAGGTGTTTACTGTGTTGTCCGTTTAATAACAAGTATCATCAAATTAGATACACTTACCTATTACGCCTTTAGTAGGTACACCTACGCGTTCGTATGCGGCAGCGAGTCACTGCGAAACTACTGCGGTAGCAATTCTATTGAAACACTGCTAGGAAATGTCTGCGTCTGTGTAACGACGATTTCGCAGTTCCTTGCGAAACAATACCGACAAGGACGCAACTATTTCATGTAGCTAGTGCTAGAGTGAGACATAGCGTATGCGAAATTCTGCCATACTACTTACAGTTTTTTTTGTTGTTTCGCTGCCGCATACGAACGCGTAGGTGTACTAAAGGCGTTAGCTGTCTATTATAAAAGTAATGACGTAACATTAAAGGGTAAAATGCGTATTATTTCACTGTCATTACGAATGATGACATTACGCGTCATTATAGTAATTATCCGGAATCGCGTGCTCGGCACAAATGAGTGCCGCATGAGTGTAACATTTTTCGATTTGTGTAACGAGGGCCCGGTTAACAAGTAATGACACTTTTTACACGCTGCCTGTCTAGGGTTGGTGCTAACAAACCATTGCCACACTAGTGCTCACAAAAATTTTATGTGTAACATAATATTTCGAAACCTCGTGAACGTGGGTTTAGATTTGGTTAGTTATAAGCCTTTATTGTCATTTTACAAACATGCTTTTATATTCATTAGTCAATGGTACCGTGTACCGTTTTATTAATTAAAAGCCTTTATTGGCATTTTGCGTACCTATATGCTTATATGCTAATTTGGCATATTATGTACTTACCGTTTTATTATTTATTATTTTGAGCCTTTATTGACATTTTGTATATAAAATGCCCATAAATATGCAATCAAATCAATCAAATAATGTTTTATTCAATATAGGTAGGTATACTACACTTATTGACGTCTAGTTATTTATAAAATATAATGGTGATAGTAATCAGTAACGGTATCTTAAAACTAAAGCTACGAGGGTTCCAAACGCGCCCTGGTCTGACAAGAGCCCACAACAAACTCAGCCGGGTTTTTTTCCATTATCACCATTTCACAATTAATCATCTTAACTAAGGAACTATCAGAGCCATTAGAACAAATCATTGGCAAGCTTCCTTGTCATTTAAATAATCCTTTACATGGTAATAAGATTTTTTAATGAGTTTACGTTTTACATTAACTTTGAACTTATTCAGAGACATCTTCAACATGTCTTCTGGATGATGATTAAATATGCAGTTTGGCACTATATTAATATTACAATTGCAAATGGATGTTTGTTACTCAATCACGCCAGAACAGCTAAATCCATATCGGATGAAATTCGGCACAGAGATAGATTGTAGTCTGGAAAACACACAGGTTACTTTTATTCCGGAAACCAAAACAAAAAAAACGGCCAAGTGCGAGTCGGACTCGCGCACCGAGGGTTCCGTACTGAAAACTGTAACGACCAAAGATGTAAAACGGTAATAATTACCTTTGTTAATGAACCGCAAAACTAACTTTGTTTGTAGAGGTTTACTGTTAATATAAAAAAAAACTATGCTAGTTAGAGCATTGGCTATAGTTTTCCTGTAAAATATACATAAATTCCTATTGACCATAATTATTTCAGATTTTTCGATTGGTAAACTCCGGAGATAAGGGGGGGAACGGTATTTTTTTAGACTTTTTCCCCGATAAATCAAAAACTATCATGACTAAAAATAATTAAAAATCTGTTTTAGAATGTACAAAGTAAACCCTTTCATATGATACCCCTCACAGTACAGTTATCTCACTTTTAAATTTCAACCCTCCGATTTTCCTCCCTTTTTAAATAAGAACAAAAATAATTTCCAATTTTTTTTAATTCCAGTGTCTTTGGGCCACTAATATACACAACTATTCCAAATTTCATCTCGATAGCTTCGGTAGTTACTGAAATAATCGAGTGTGACGGACGGACAGACTGACAGACGGAGAAAGTCGCACCATAAGGGTTCCATTTATGATTTTGGTACGGAACCCTAAAAATCTTCAACCCACGCGGATGAAGTCGCGGGCATTAGCTAGTTTGGCATATTTTAATCACTCTGTACCGTTATGTATTAAATATTTAATGCTGGAAGTTTGAGTATTTAGTGTCGTGATTCGAAAGGTTTTTAACCTGAATAATATTATGCGTGACCTCTAAGACGGCCACTCACGAACATCTAAATTCAATAATGCTAATATTACATTACTAAGCTTAGTTTCAATTATTCAAATCGGCCTAATTCGGCGTGTACAAAATTTACATATCCCTACATGTAACGTTATAATTGTACACACTTCACATTGACCACTACACCTAATGTCATGTCAGATTAACGCAAAGATAATCGATGCGGTCGGATTGCTATCTGATTAGCTTTTACACCACAAAAAATCAAATAAACACTCTATACTTTGATTTAAAGATCATTATCGTGTTTGTAAACGTTTATAGAAAATGTCGGTATTATTAATTGTCGACTATAATAAAACTATTTACTTTCATTAGTGCTAGAATTGTGTTAGGTCACAGGTATGATGTTATAATTTTTATTTTTGCTGTTTCTTTTTCGTTATTTATTTGAATGTACATCGCAAACATTTGTGAATCGTTACAGTATTTGCGTGTTATAATAACTTTTTTTTTATCAACTACAAGTTAGCCCTTGACTGCGATCTCACCTGATGGAAGTGCAGTCTAAGATGGTAGGGGGCTAACCTGGTAGGGCTAGGGGCATTGCAGTTATATTAAAACCATACCCCTATTCGGTTTTTACACAGCAGCGTACCGGAACGCTGTTCGGAATCGCTTGGCGGCACGTCTTTGTCGGTAGAGTGACAACTAGTCACGGCCGAAGCTTCCCACCAGGCCAGACCAGGGAAAATTCAGATATTATAAATTCCCAAATTGACCCTGCCGGGGATCGAACCCAGGACCTCCCCACGTTAAGATAACAGCGCTCTACACTGCGCCACGGAGTTAGTCAAAACTTCGTACTTGTAAGTCAAGTTAATAATTAATTCAACATTATTGACGTTCAGAAAGTATACTTGCTTTACTTACGCACGGAAAGAGGGGAGGAGTCATTCAAACTACGCGTTACAAAAACATATAGGTACGTAAAATCTTTAATTTCTTACAACTCCCCATGCTATCCTTCTGTAACAAAAGCAAAACATACCGTACCTATATAACGTCAAACGGTTACATAAATCAGCCTGTAGAATATACAGCATGTTCCTTAACAGCTTTATCACGGTCTGCCGCGCCGTGACCGCCAGTCGGCAAAGTTGATACCACAAGGTTACTACCATCGTTTTTAGCAGTATTATTTCAAAATGACAGTGCTATCTCACGTGCCTTGACGTCCCTGAAATAAGGATTATAATTGTAAAACAGGAACACCAACGATGCTAAAACAATAGGACTTTATGCGATGGTAGTATGCCCCCAGGCCAGACACAAGCCTCTTTGACGCCCGGCCTATTTATTAAGGAGTTCGGAGTTGCCGACCAAGTCGAGAGTCATTTGAGCATCTATCCCAGATACGTGCAGATTTTGAAATTGTACCTAAATTGTACAGAATTTGAGCTATTGTCTAACAAGCGGTAGTACCGAGTTCGTTCCCGGTAGAGTCAATTTGAGAATTTCCGAATTATCTTCGGTCAGCAGCCCTATTCTCTAACTCGGTGGCTATCAAAAAATAAAAGTCACTGATTCATTGAAGGTTTACAAAGAAATAAAAGTAACGTATTCATAGCAAACCTTCGATGGATAAAATGTATGCCAGTGCCCTTCATTTTTTGATAGACACTGAGTTAGAGAACAGGGGCTGGTAATAAAAGCCACTGATCATTGGTCGATGCCACTGATAATCCAATTAAGTTAAAATATTCATTTAATATATTTTAAATAACTGAGACATCACATTACAACCATTTTTGTTCTAAGATTTTGTGCATAGGTGACAACCAGAAACATCAGTAAGTACAAAAAGTGAACATTAACTTTTTTCTCTCCAGCCTGTTTCCAGTCTTGATGGAATGGGCTTAAATAGTATTTCCAATAGCTGGTCTGGTGGGAGGCTTCGGTGACAAACAGGTGAGATTGTAGTTAAGGTCTAAACTCTGCTAACTTTCAGTTCATGCATTTGTTGGTACAATAGGCATGATGACTGATTTTGAAAAATGGTCAGATTATGTTCGGAAGAAAAATAAGGTTTGGTACATAATATTGGCATTTGAAATTTATATTTTAAAATTCACGCCATAACGCTCCCCGGTGTCATGGCGTCGTTTGTGACGTCACTATTATTTTTACCAATGTACTCTGTGCAGTGTGCAGTAAGCAGTAGTGTGATTGTCAAAGCTCGAAAACAAACCATTGTGACGTCATTCGCTTCTTGGTGTTTAATCCATTATGGCGGATTGCTGTATTTTATAATTTTATTTTATCAAAATAAATAGCAATCTCACTCGAAATAGAAAAATAAATACGTTTTTTATAATTCATGAATCCTATTTCATTAGATAACTTCATAATTTCATTGATTCTTGGTTAATGTCATCATTATTCCAAGCCTACTGTGGGTCATATTTGTTCGGAGTCAAGTCAGTTGGCAAGACGCCTATCAGATGAGCTGGGCCGCCCGCTGTATTGTGCCGTAGATAGCCCAATTCTGCTGAAAACGCTCCGTGTACATGACATCTACTGAGATTGTATTACTTACTGTTTACGCGCAATCAAGATTACCCCACATTTTGTTTTGTTGGATAACATTTTGCTGGATTTCGCCCTCCGAAATCACGGATTAATATTTAAGATGGTTGTAACTAAATTAAAATAGTACTATTTTAAGTAACTAGAGATGATTAGAGCCGAAACATTACTTACCCATATATTCTTACTAACTGATGCCCGCTACTTAGTACGCATTGATTGAGGTTTTTTGCGGTTCCCGCGGGAACTCTTTGATTTTCCGGGATAAATTGTAGCCTATAAAATGTACCTATATTCTTTATTGTATTTTCACTAAATAGCCATCTCTTCCAGACAACCTTACATAGGCTAAGGTTGTCTGGAAGAGATGGCTATTATCATATTATATTATATCCAGACTATAATCTAGATTCGTTCAGTCGTTCTGGCGTGATTGAGTAACAAACATCCATCCATACATCAATCCAAACTTTCGCATTTATAATAGGTATTAGTTTTTTATTATTATCAAACAGTAGCCGACCCTTCACGTGGTCTTCGTTGTCGGGCAGATACGTCTGCTGTCATTTTCTGTCGCGTCGTATCGCGTTGCGTCGCTTCTGTCGCTCATTTAGGACAACGGGTCACGTAGGACAACGGGTAACCTACATATTATTTACCTATTGATTTGAGCGATGTCGGGCGAATTCGAGCGAAGTCACCTGACATCTCTAGCGCCACTTGTCACGGGACATTTGTCCTCTGATGAATACGAGCCTTAAAATCAGGATGTTTTTTTATCCACTACAAGTTAGCTCTTGACTGGGATTTCACCTGATAGTAAGTGATGATGTAGTCTAAGATGGTAGTGCGCTAACCTGTTAAGGGCATCAGGCAGTAATACGAAACCCATACCCCTATTCTGTTTCAACACGGCATCGTACTGGAACATTACATCGCTTGGCAGTACGTTTTTTCCGGTAGGGTGGTGACTAGCCACGGCCAGACCAGGGAAAATTCAGAAATTATAAATTCCCAAATTGACTCTGCCGGGGATCGAATCCGGGACCTCCGCACGTTAAGACAAAAGCGCTCAACTCTGCGCCACAGAGGTCGCCAGAGGCATACCTACAGGTAGAATTACTTAGGCATTCATGCAGCGTACTTTGCGCGTCTGTGTCAAAAATTACGATGGAATGATGTTAGCCCAGGCTACTTGTGCAAGCTATGTATGGGAACCCTAAAATAAAAAATGTAAAGCTGATTTTTGGCACAAGCGTTCCTTGGGGTCTGAGAAGTACTTCTTAAAAATTCCCCCCCCTCTAGGCCGCGGGCTCAACCCCCCACCCCCCCAAACGTCTCCCCAACCGCAGTTTTTTGTAATTTTCTCAAAAAATATTAGTGCTAGAAAAAAACCATCTATGGCGAAAATAGTTAACATTAAATAATCTACCATATGGCACTTAAATCATTATGATCGGATAAATAGTTTTGCAAATATGCCGGCTTATTTGACGCATTTGTTTTTTTTTTTTAAAATCGTGTAAGTTTCTTGTGATTTGCACAAAATGTATAAGAGCTAGGAAAAAAACGACAAGAACAAAATGAAAGTTCATAAAATCTTCTACAAAATGCTTTTTAATTCATTTCAATCGACCGAATACTTTCGGAAATATGACGATCGAAAACGTGCATGACAGAAAAATATTTTGCAATAATTTTGACTTTGTACCTACCATGTACCTACACATTCTATTTGATAATGATCGATGCTATATTACAATAAATTAATAGTAGGTAATAATCATGATATCTTTATCTACAAAACAACACCACACTCAGTAAATAATATACTAATTATTATTATTTATATTCGTTCAAAGTTCTAACAAAGACAAGGCGTCCCGTCGGCCGAAGAATAACGAATAGGATTGCAAAGGAAATGCGGGTGGAATGACATGGTTCGTGTGCAAATGTTACCATTGATGGGGAAGAAGGTGATGATGACGACCATGATGATGTGCTTTAATAATACCTACTAATATAATAATAATAAATACCTACGTCTCGAAGTCCTTTCAACTATATGTAGGTATGCAATTATGCATTTATCACCACCACCAACATCCAACAGCTATCTGGGGGGAGGGGGGTTGTGGGAGTGGGGAGAAAAGAGGACACCATTTGCGCCTAAAATCAAAAATACGTTATTTATTTAGAGGTTAATTTCTATTTATTCCATAGTACTATGCTAAGTCTACATGACTACCACTGGTTCTTACACAACAGCAAGGTATATTTCGAAAACTATTTGTCCTATCAAAATAAACTAAACACTATTTTATAGGTAAATTAATAATCTTTGTACTAAGTCCTGACAGCTTTTTTCCTAACTCTAATACTTTTTCTTTAAATTACAATAAACATTTACGGATTTTACAAAGGTTTAGTTTTTTATTGCAGTTAGGCAGCCATATATCCGAAACTATTAGTTCTATCAAAAAAAACTAAAAATTGTTTTGAAGATAATTTAATGAAGTTCATTTTTGCTTCTTATGTTTTTTTTCCTAGTTCTAGTAGTTTCTGTGAAAATTCAAAAATATACCAACGGTTGTCAAAAAAAAAAAAAAACTTGGAATATAGGTTGCCATATTTCTCGAACTATTGGTCCTATCTAAATTCACCATAAGACTTTTTTGTGGGTAATTTAGTGAAATTAATTACTCTTCCGAGGATTTTTTCCAGCTCTAATAGTTTTTGTGGAAATTGCAAATAACATAGGATTCTAGCAATTTTTTTATTTTTTTTCGTACACTATACATGGATATATATTCGAAATTATTAGTCCTATCTTTATGAACTAATTTTTTTTAATAAGTGATTAAATGTTGTTTATTTTTACTTCTGGGAGTTTTTTGCCTAGCTCTAATAGTTTTCTAGAAATTACAGAAAACATATAAAATTTTGAAAAATTTTGCTTTTATGTTAACTATGACAGGTATATTTTCGAAATTATTAGTGCTATCAAAATTACCTAAATACTATTTTGTAGGTAATTTAACTATGTTTCTTACTGTTTCAATCAGTTTTTCCTAACTCTGTTATTTTTTTTTCGAAAATTAAAAACAACGTACACGATATTTGCATATTATTTTCTTTATCTTACACAATAGGTAGGCATATCTCCAAAACTATTACTCTTATCAAAATAAACTAAATATCATTTTATAGCTAATTTAATAGCCTTTCATTTTGCTTCAGACAATATTTTTGTAGCTCTATCAGTTTTTATGGAAATTACAAGAAACTACATTACAAAAAGCCATACATGCAAAATATTTTCTTTTCATGCACAAAGGGTTAACATATCTCCGAAACTATTAGTCTTATGGAAATGAACTGAAATATTATTTTGCAGATAATTTAATGAAGATAATTTTCACCATAGAAAGTTTTTTTCTAGCACTAATATTTTTTGAGAAAATTACAAAAAACTGCGGTTGGGGAGACGTTTGGGGGGGGTGGGGGGTTAAGCCCGTGGCCTAGGGGGGGGGAATTTTTAAGAGGTACTTCTCAGACCCCAAGGAACACTTGTGCCAAAAATCAGCTTTACATTTTTTATTTTAGGGTCAATGTTTATTAGTCCCGTACTATGTCGGGAACGGCATAAATACGCATTGTTTTATGGACAATGGCTGAAAACATCACGTTTTAGTCAAAATGAATATCGTTAGTCATCGTAAACCTTTTTAGGTTGCTTTGAGCATCTATGTAGAAATAGAATTAGAAATATAATCTTTTGGAATAAGAAATGAAAAGTTTTATTTCATGTAGGAGGACTTTCTGGGATCTATAGAGCGTATTTTGAGTTGGCTCAGATTTTACTTAGAGTTAAAACGAGATAGACTTATGTGAGTAACTTAAATCAACCAAATTTTAACCTTTTCGTAAGACTAAGCAAAGTCAAAGTTCGCCCTATATACATCTCACACTTAGTCACTTATGATACGTGGCGACTCGACCACTGGATCGGAAATCAGATACTACTGAGAAAAGCCTACAAGTAGCTCAACAGTTGCCCTTTTTTTTTAAATAGAAGATAGATAATAAGTACTATAATATTTTCATTCTTTTTTTCAACCTGCTGAGCACCGGTCTCAAGTTGGTCTTCGCAGTCCACAGATAATCTAATAGATGACACTACCAGTAGCGCACGAAGAACACGAAGAGCCTGTATGACGATTTCGAAGTTTTCTCTGTATTACGCTATATATACGATTTCCAAAGATCAATGGTTGGACCAGACGTCCCCTAGCACAACACCCGCTTGTAGGATGATCATCTACAAGGTATAAAGCCATGGTCCACCACACTAGCCTAATTTTCAAGCCGAACTGTCAAGGCATGCAGGATTCCTCACGATTTTTTCCTTCACCGTCAAAGCAAGCGATAATTAATTGCTAAAATGCAAATAACTAAGTACAACGACAATGAAAGTGGAAACCAATAATGGGAAATATTGAAACATTCATTCTGCCGTAACTCGTATTTTATTTTATTAAATTAGGTATATACAAAAATCCATCACAAAAATCACTCCTAAACGAATTTTTTAAAAAAGAACGGCCTGTTAGAATCGAATTCGATTATATTTTCTGCGCCAACATCCATATAAATAAATGCATTGAAATGGTTGTGGAAAATGATTTTCGCATCGGGGCGCGAAAAAAACAGCTGAAATCCTGGTTGTTGGGTGTTGCATTTTTGTCGCGCGGAAACGGGTCGTAGGCCGCACGCCGCGTGCATTATTGAGTGCCGCTGAGTGACGAGACGCGTCACCGAGCACTGTTTCAACCTGCCAGTGCAGTGGAAACGCACATAAACATCTGCAGGCAAGTAGCTATAATCTATAACACTATTATTCAGCTCGAGTGACGGCTTAAGTAAGTACGATATTGATTAGCTTGTTGTGAAAACAACTGGAATCCGGTTTTTTGGGTGTTGCATTTTAGTCCCGCTGAAACGGGTCGTAGGCCGCGCGCTGCACCGCGGCGCGGCTTGTATGAGTTTGTATGGATCTGGGCGATCGCGTGATTCTGTTGCCGCGGGGTATAATGCTGCCAACCCGGACGATAATTTTGCTACATATTCCTATTATTATATTGACATTCTTATTTTGTGTTGTATATCCTGTAATTTCTTTGTCATTGTTTTATTGGATATTTAGTTATTAGACATTAGTTTATTTTACAGGGGTGAATTGAAATTGTATAACGTAAATCCTAATTTTATTTACATACTAATTATTCATTTAAATTGGACGTCGCTCATGTAATATTTGCACACTATTAATTTATTTGAATGATAATAAACGGACTGTATTGTTTAACCATCTATGTATAAATGATTATTTATTTAAGTTACAAGCCAGTCGAGTATTTAAAGCGATGTGAACGCAGCACGAACAGCACTCGACGCCCCACCGCGAGAACGAAGCCAGACGCTTTTGTAGCTGTACAAGTATCCACCTATGCTAGCTACGTGTGTGTCTAAAAGGATCCAGTTTCATATGAAAATAATTTGAAAACACGCATTGCATGGAGACCCGTATCATAACACGACTGCCTAAAAAAGGAGTCTAATGTTTTCAGGGTTTGTATGTGAGTTTATTCCACCATAACTTCTAAATGCCTGAACAGATTTGGATGTATGGCATGTATTGCATTACAATCCTTACATCGTCCTAAGTGACACTGGATACACATTTTTTTGAATATATTCAATATGGCACCCGTTTTTGTAGTTTTTTTTAAATTACTCGTATGTTCACTTGTGGTAGTTACTAGGCAGTGTGGCCAATTCTGTATAACACAATCTCTAAACTAAACTAAAATGACAGATTTAAATCCAGTTCTGTCCCTTTCCGCAGGGAGTAATAAGAAAAGGTTAGCAATATTTTTAATGCTTTAATTTTAGTTTAGTTTAGAGATTGTGCACTATAGAATCAGCCTCATTGTCTATAGGTAAGAAAAATATAGGTGAATCGAACGTGTTAGATCCCTTTTAGTATGGAAAATTTCTGATGTTTTAAAAATTTGTTAACGAATGAGCTTTTCAGCGTTACATCCAGAAACATGAGTCGAAATAATTAGGTCTCTACAGTTTCTTCTACAGCCTTCCACCAGACGAGACCAGAAAATTTTATTATGCTATTATTTTCGACTATACTTTTCAAAGGTAACGCACGAGTCTCCTCGGTGAGATGGGTTTGGCCAGATAGTCCACCACGCTGGCCAAGTGCGGATTGCTACGCTACACACACATTCGAGAACATTATGAAGAACTCTCGGGCCTCCAGGTTTCCTAACGATGTTTTCCTTCAACGTTTGAAGCAAGTGATATTTAAGTTATTTCTTAAAACGCACATTACTTCGAAAAGTTAGAGGTACGTGCCCGGGGACCCTGTATCTCAGTAGGTCGGGTGTCTGAACAACTAGGCTATCGCCGCTTCCAAAGATTTAAAAAAAAATCCCTGCATCCATATTTCTATTTTCACTATATCTGCATCCCCTAGCACTTGAGACGGCTGCAGTCTACGAGGGTGACAGCTCAACGAGTTCAAGGTTGTATGGAACTAGCTATAAAATAGTCTACTTCACTTCCTATAAGCTTTGAAGGACTTGCATAGAAAAACTAGAGTGTCTGAAGTGAGTTAGTTTTTAATCTGTTATTAAGCAATTTTCTCCAAGACTGATTTCAGCCGCGGAAATTCTTAAAATAGACTTGTCAATTACGCAGGAGATATTATACTGCACACAAAAAGAGCGATGAAATACAGTTGCATTCTCTATTCCCCCACTCTCACAGATGATGAACAAGATGGAGTTGGTACTGTGCGGAAAGATGCCTTCCTTGATCTGAGAATTTAGACGACCTCTGTGGCGCAGTTTTGACTTGCGGAGGTCCCGGGTTCGATTCCCGGCAGGATCAATTTGGCAATTTATACTTTTAGAATTTTCTCTGGTCTGGTGTGGTGGGAGGCTGCGGCCGTGGCTAGTTACCACCCTACTGGCAAAGACGTGCCGCCAAGCGATTTAGCGTTACGGTACGATGGCGTGTAAAAGCCAAATAGGGGTATGGTTTTAATATAACTGCCATACCTCTAACAGGTTAGCCCGCTACCATCTTACACTACATCATCACTTACCATCAGGTAAGATCGCAGTCAAGGGCTAACTTGTAGTAAATAAAAAAAAATAAGAATGGCGAAGACGTCGGACCTCTCGCAGTGGCAAATTTAAGGCGAGTTGAAGCAACTGTTACTTAACTTGTAATAGCTAGACTTCAAGTTCAATATAATACTAGGCAGAGATAATACTAGTAGGTGTCTACGTGGAGTACAAGTGTTAAAATGAGCCCAAACAAAGTGTTTCGCGTGTGCCGTGAGCCGGTGAGACTACAAACAACGCACCCCGCGTTTTATTATGAAATTACTGTAACGAACCCCGCGGGGCGCCGACTGCTGGCGCTCCGCATGAATCCTTGTAGGCATTTCTGTAATTGCTACACAATTTATCACACCTCGCTTGTTTGCTTAAACGTCTGTGTTAGGTATATTTTGACTTAGTGCTGCATTTCTTGTGGGCATCTTAACAGACAGAACCCCCTTTTATATACATTGATAACGACAGATTGACAGAAGATTTGAGGGACGCAAATGAGTCGATTGCTATTGTTAAGCAACGTTGACCAGTCCACAGACCAAGTCAGTAACTGAAAGTAACATACCCCTTCGGTTTCTACACGGCATCGAACCGGAACGCTAAATCGCTTAGCGGCACGTCTTTGCCAGTAGGGTGGTAACTAGCCACGGCCGAAGCCTCCCATCAGCCCAGACCAGGGAAAATTCAGAAATTATAAATTCCCAAATTGACCCTGCCGGGGATCGAACCCAGGACCTCCGCACCCAAGTAACATTTCATTCGGGCCTAGGTTGTAAAAAATGCCTTTAGGTTATATATGAGTCGTCAAAAGGTTAATGATTTACTATCTGGGCATATTAAGTACTTGAGAATGATTAATAAGTCCTAAAACTAATTGTTTATTATTAGAACCTTGGAGCCATTTACAAGAGCTTAAATTAACGTTATTTTGACCTGTGTGTCAAGAGCATATAGTCTTAGGATCTTAAAGCTGTCGTAGACTCCTGATTAAGTTCTGAAAAGCCTAGCATTTTGCTAAAGTGAGATCTAAAGGTTTAATTTTTAACTTTGATATTACCATAAAGTTGAATGTTGAAATCACTTATAAGTAATTTTTAAAACCTACCTTAAACCTTTAGGCTCTGTAAGAGTTGTCTATGCGAACAAATTAGGACTACGAGGTGAAAACCAAACCAATGAGCTATTGTTTATGAGCTGAAGGCATGTTTAAAGTCCTATGAGAATATTTTAAGCTGTAGAGGCACATCTTCAAAAAACGTCAGTTGTTTCCGCGACTTCAAAGCAGTTGTAAAGCAAAGATGAACCGACACAGGGTGATTTCAAAATAACCGAGTGGACATTTCAAACGTAAAGTACGTAAAAATTTCTTACGAATATTGAATACATCGGTAAGTTTTTATTATTTTTATTAATTGTTATTGTAGGTAGTGAGGTGACTGGTAAAGACTACTTATTAGGGTTCTTACAGGTCGGCAATGGCTGTTAGCGACGGTGAGGTCGCCGATTTGTACGAGCCCTAACTATAAAATACCTAAATATAAAATAATCATGAAGTATGGCTAATCTCGACAAAGGGTCTTATGGATTAAAACTAGGTTGATCGCCTGTTCTATTTTAATTATTTTTACAGATCATTGAGACCATCGAAGATGCACAACCTCCTGAAAGACCTCCTCTTCAGTTCAAACCACAGATGACACGACACCATCGGAAATATTTGAGGAATCACAAAACAGTAAATCCAATGATGGTGATGAGGGCAGTTTATCTGAAGATAGTGAAGACTTTGAAGTTCATACATTAGAAACAAGTGTTGATACAGTAAAGGACTTAGAATATGGCCTTTGAAATCCTTTTGACGCTACATGGATAGATCAACCATTTTTTTCCAGGGACAGAGTTTTCATCTAACATGCTGCTGGCTTCTGATCTTGGTGGCCAAGACAGAGTGCACACTTTCTCCCAGTCGTTGGGTACAACGAAAAGGCATATTTTTCCATTCTCTATGGTTTGGACGACCTTGTCAGGCATACTGAAAACAAAACACAACTTTAAATTAATGAAAGAGCCAAAAAGATGTACCTTACTTAGAGTTTACCGCTTGGCATTTCTCGGCTGTTATCGGAACAGTTCAGAAGTAAAAAATACACGAAATACATTGCTGCATATTCAAACACCGGGTGTGTTTGAATTAGTAGTAAAAAAGTAATGTACTGAAAGACCTGAGCGGTAAAAATTATGAATGCGTAAGAATTTATTTATCCGCAATCAACGTGACGACATAATAATTGCTAATATATTTTTACAGTATGAATGTTCATAACGTCTTTGACAGGTGATATCTAGTGAAAAGCCCGATGAATAGCGTCAGTTTTAGTACTGTTTACATAGGTATTGCGCATACTTTAATACTGTACAAGTATCAGCCTTTCTAGTTATGGTTCATTTTTGGTAACCATAAACCGTCTTGCAGCGGCCATATCTAGACAAAGGCACATCCGCATGCGGGTAGACTTTCACTTTTGTCATCAGTGTAGAACCCCTCACCTACCTAATACTGAATCAGCCTTTCTGGGGATAGTTACCAAAAGTGCAGCTATCTCTTATAATAATAAACGAAGAACCGCGCGACGCACTGCGTGACGCGACCGCACGTGTCTAGAAAAGAGCCCTTAGTAATCGTACTGTAAAATAAAACTATCTGAATCCTTATTTCTGTGGCCAAAATAAGTCAAGAAATTAAATGTCAATTATACCTACTCTCAGCACTTGTAAAAAAGTTTATTTGAATAAAAAACGTTTCTATTCTATTATATTCTCAACACTGTCGTTATCTATCAAACATAATCTAAAAAATAGGAACTTACTTGAACTCTAAGAGCAGCCTGTAGCTGTTTGTTCAATACCCGTGTCGAAACGTCGAACGCACTTTATCCTACAACCAAAACCTAAAAGGAACTAATTGTGCTCAGCGGTTGTTTTCGCGACTGGCAAGTCTTGAACAACTCCTGGCGATAACCTTAAAGCTGCGAAAACAGCCTTGTCGTTTTAAGTAGCTCCACGAGATTACCTTTAGCTCTTATTTTGGCAAACATTAAGAGCTTCTAGTTGTTACAGTCCTGGATTGGTTATTTTTAATACTCTCTAGTAATTTCCTAACGCCAGCCATATTTTTTCACTAAAATAAAACAAAAATCTAAACAAAAAGCCATATTTTAAATCAATAAGGCAAAATTAAGAAACGTGTACTATTCAAAATAAAATGTTCTTACATGGATATAAGTTTTATTAATTCTAATGCGACTTACCACCAACCAACTAATTTTATAATTATTTTAATTGTAATTATTTTATTAAAATATCTTAAAATCTTTAACTTACGAAAGGCCCACCTCGTATATAGCACTATTATCCTAAATTTTCACGATAAAGTGCCAGTCGCACTATTTTTTTATTTTTCCTGACTTCAGCAAGTTACTTATTATTTTTTATGAATATAACACTTGTACGTCCTATCTAGTTAGCCATTTTGAAACTTGGTATAATGACAGTAAAAGGCGCCATTATGAATTATTTTTAAATCCACAATTCTGTGTAAAAAAAATCTTACACAGAAACCTTTTAAAACCCGCAAGTCCTGGAAAGGCATTTATTCATGTCCATCAAAAAGGTTATAAGTTGTCATAGAGTTACATCCAAGACTAATTTAGAACTTAAAAGCTGTCTAGCAAGGTTATATTAACCATAAATTAAGGTTGTGAAGGTTATATTCGGGTTCTGTGTAAGTAGTTGGAAAGGTTCTGGATTTGAGCTATAGGCTTTGCTGTAGCTCTCAGAAAGGTTCTACAACGAGGGCCCTTTTTGCACTCAGGAGGTTAATATAAGGTTATTATAACGTTATTGAGCCTATTAAGACTTACGAGCAGATTTTCATACAAAGGTTCTAGAACCTTTACAAAACCTTTCTAAAACCTAAAATGTTACTTGGGCAGTCCACACGTTAAGGCAACAGCGCTACACACTGCGCCACGGAGGTCGTCAAAGCTTTTTGTCATAGCTCATCAACTTGCTTTTGTAATTTGCATATCCATCCAAGAATATGCATCCAAATACCTATCTCAATAACAAATTGAGAATCCACTAATAATAGCATCTCCCGTTCAATAATCTACACCACAGCGTCACATTCCAAAATTCACAAGCAATCAATTAAATCTCAACGCGACAAATCAATTTCCAGTTAGTTATCAAATAGATAACTAATTACCTAAGTGTGGGCAAACAAAAGGGTTCCATTCCATTCGTTCACCCTCCACGGGGCTGTTTAGGACACGATCAGGATATAATTGCCATCCCCACCTGGTAGACATCCCCTCTGCACAGTATAATGCATTTAAATTTTAGGGCAGTTTGGTAATGCAACCTGTGATATCGAAAGCGAAATTTAATTTCACATGGAACTACAAACTTAGTTTTTAATTTATTTCTTAGTTTTAATTCAAATATATACCTAGCCTCAGTTTCTTGTAAAATGCAAATAAAAACCTAGGTACAATTTAAAAAAAACTAGTAATATTAAAAAAAAATTGTAATTCAAAATAAAATTAAATTAAATTATCGACTTTTTAAATTTTCGGATAGCGACCGACGGAAGGACAAAATATGTTTCATGCAACATTCAACAACCTTTTTTGGTAAAAGCATCTTCAATATGGCACCTCTGATTTATAATAAACTACCAGCATCATTGGCTGACCGTAATCTGAGTACAATATCTTTCAAAAATAAAATAAAGGAATTGCTGTTTAAAAAGCGATACTACAGTATTAAAGATTATTTATTAGATACTTTATAGTTAGTAGGAAGGAATTAAAATTAGAGAATAATAAATAATGATTCTTTGGTGGAATAGATAGGTATATAAATTTTGTAACTATTTAATATTTATTGTATGTTTGCATTGTTATTTTCGTGTATTTTTTATTGTAATGATAATATTGTATTGTTTAAGTAGCTGAGAATACTAATAATTACGTCTTTTTTGCATGCCATCTCCATGGCAGATTGTATGCTACTGCTAAATTATTATATAACACCTTTATATCTTCAATCTGTGCAAATAAATAAATAAATGATGATGATTTTAAATGAAAAATTATTTTTTTTTCGTAAAAAAAACTTAGAGCGAAACATAATATTAACATCATACATACCTATATACTTCGGCGTGCGTATTTTTATATAAAATATAAAATACTAATATAGAATACGTGCGTGAAGAAACTGGTTTTTTATATAACCTGCATTGAAAGTGCGAGTTTGAATGCTTGTTGAGCCACCCGAAACGACTCAATTTCTTCAAACCAAAACTGACATTGTTACCATCAACTAAACTGGCAGATATGATATTTTGCAACTAAAATAAATAAGAAATACAATTTTAATAATACTCGCACTTTTAATGCGGATTATATGAAAATGTGACGCGGGATGAAACACGATATTAGACTTCGTCGACAGACACGTCTGAAATCGTCCTGTTTCATCCCTAGGCACACAATTTACTATTCCATACGACGGGTATATACGAATACGCAGGCCGCTAAATACAGCACAGATTAAAATCTGCGTAAACGTTACCCCACACACGTCTCGCCATTCATCCTATAGCAGGTCATAGACCAAGCAAAATGAGCTTTTCTTGCTTGTTTCATATAATACTGGCTATTCAGCGGCCACTCTGTAAGAAATAAGCCATCTTTGTGGGAAATATTATACCGTACAAGGTAACTACCACTAAAGCCCATTAACGCCCCACTGCTGGGCACAGGCCTCCACTCTCATAGGAGTGAGGGAGTTAGAGCTTAGACCCACCACGCTGCTCCAATGCGGGTTGGCGGGCTATAACGACTATTATCACGTTAGTGATAATAACCGGGACCGAAGGCGTGCTCTCCGAGGCTTGGGGGTAAAACACCTGCGACTTCCTAACTCCGGGCTGTGAATTTCTAGTCAGAAAAACCCAACACTTAATTATGGTTCGACCCGGGACTCGAACCCGGGACCTCGTCGGCCGCAGTCGAACATGCTAACCACTAGACCAACGAGGCAGTTACAAGGTAACTATTACTTATCATTAGTTAATCTGTTATACAAGTGTGTCCATAAACTCTGATGGACTCTCTACTTCAGCACTCACTCAGAAAACCTAGCACAGGTAAAAATGGGGCAGTTGTTCTTGAAAAATTAGCTATAGCCACTCCTGAAGTGAGATTGCGCTTAACATCACCCCTAATTGTGACAATATATCGCTGGATTGCGTGAAATCAACCAGAACACTCCTGTCTGGTACCCGGGCCCGCGCAGCCGAGCGTGGTGGACGCTGGCACGAGTTACTGCCAGCGTGCACCACGCTCGGCTTTTAACAATCCTATTATTAATTAATATAATTTTATTATTCTATTCCACTTAAAGTAAGCCCTTCATTGCAATCAATTCAATTCAATGTTTATTTATTCGAATTAGGGACACTATACACTTCTTGAACGTCCAATAAGTATAAATCTCATCTATTGGTATGGCCGGTATATTAAACCCTTACTCCTAATCAGTTTCTAGCGATGGCTTAATCAGCCATCAAGCCAGACCAGAGAAAATTCAGAATTTATAAATTCCCAAATTGACCCTGCCGGGGATCGAACCCGGGACGACCCACGTTTAGACAACAGCGCTCTACGCTACGCCAGGGAGGTCGCCGAAAGCAACCCATAAAGATTTATCCCATTAATGTTATAAATGCGATAGTATGTTTGTTTGTTGGTTTGTCTTTCCATTACGCCACAATGGGTAACACAAATAAATAAATAAATAAATAAATAAAATATCGGCGTGAAACGCCCGCGCCGTGTATATGAGACGTTGGAGCTGCACCGATCTTCGGGACAAGACGAAACGTGTTGTGCAGATCTGTGCACCAAACCTGTGTTGGAGACTACGCCTCACAACCGGTTTCAACGCGCGGGGCGCGGGCAGCGGGCGCGGGACATCGCGCACTCGGACACTTGCCAATTACCATTTTACTTTCATACGCGGCAACTGTGCACTAATACCTTTATATACAGTCCGCAAACATATTATTTCATTATATTATTGGAAATTATAAAGTTCAACCTTATTTACAAGACTTTCTCTCAACAACCTGGAGAGTCAAAGTCGCAAAATAAAAGCGTTCTCGCGGGATTTTAATCGTTCTCGGCCGAAGTCAAATTCGAATTTGTATGTGAATGTACTACTTTTCTAAATTGCATGCTGTAACTACCTTCCTATAAGGTGAATAATTGCGTGTGTACCTAGCCATTTAACATTTTGTATACCTTCTTCGTGTAATTCTTTTGGTAGTTCAAATAAATAATTTAAAATAAGTCGTGGGGCTCTGTTAATGATATTGTCAATTAATAAAAGATTAATAGACTGTAATTTTACATACCTTGGGTATAATACATAATACTAGAAGATCATTCGTAGCAAATTGTTGGCTCGGTTTACCACGTAACTTCACTCACCTAAAACAAATGAAACGAAACATGTTTTATGTTCTTCATATGAACTTTGCATACTTAATTAGATAATAAATTATTATACTACAGATAAAAAATCTGCTATGATTTGACATGACAAATTTGGAGACTAGTGATGACTGTGTATCGGTAATATGTTTTATCGAGGAAGATAATAATTAGTATGCTGTACGTAAATGGAATTCAGAATTGTTACAATATTTGTTTATCAATAATTAATTAATGCAACGCAATACCAAATAAATAAAAAACTATGCAATTGTGTAGTACTCCCCTTTTCTTGTAATTATTTCAATAACTCTATTATTGATAAACTAAATAATGATAAAATAAACATAAATTAATGAATTGTATAAATGTTATTATTTGTCTTAATTTTATTTTATCATGTTCATTGTTATTTAAAATCTATGCTCGATTTCCATAGAATTAGCCAAAAGCTGAAATCATGAAAATCGCACAAACATAGAGAAATACCATCATGCATGCCACAAAAACCACTGCCTTCCGCAATGCAATACAAAGGCAAATCTCTCCAAGCTCTGTTCAACAATCGACAAGATTAATTTCAACAGCTCGGTTTAACAACGCACACACACAAACAGGTGTACCGGAGCCAACTGCACGGCATAAATATAAGCAAAACACAAAGTTATCGATGCCCACTAAGCCGCCTTTATTGACTATCGTTACATCACTAGTGCAGCGACTAAAGCTTGGATAACTCATTAATTTTCAACTCTATTCCGTTGGTATAGAGATGCGGTTTGCGTGTTCTATTTGATAGGAATGTTTTGTTAAGCACAAACCGAGTATGGTTTTGCAATAATGACGCAGTGACAGCGACAGTGTGTGCCGACTGCGTTTCATATCGTTAATCGATAAGCTGGTATCGCTTCTGAATATAAAGTGCCTTAAAGTGGTGACTATGAAGCGATTTAGTGGCTGCTTATGTCGTGTGGCGAAAATTTTGGATTCTAGTGCCCACTTCCGTTGGTGATCACATAGAGGTCAGTTAACCGCAATATCGGCGGTCACTTTTGATAGGTACTTAATATTTATTACGAAATGTTTTTGCTCGTCTTTGCTCGACGTTTCTCATATGAACCGCTAAGGTGTGGAACACCCTCACGTGTTTCCTGCCACGTATAACTTAGGTACCTTCAAGGCAAGAGTGAATTGGCTTCCTCTAGGTAAGCAAGTTCCATCCTAGACCTCATCATTGCTTTGCACTAAGCATGATTGTCGTCAAGCGCAAGCCTACCCCGCAATAAAAAATATGTGATTCAATAATTAAGCATCATACTGAAACATTACAGTGTGAAAGGTTATGATAGGGCAAATTTAATGTTTTTGCTGAAACAATGCATTCTAATACTAATACAATCTACAACAACTCTATTATTTTTACAAATAAACGCTTAATCTGTCTTATATTTAGGGACTCCTACATCCATGACCCATCCCGTACGTCGACCACAACCCATGCAACTGGGTCGAAATATCCGAAAGATTATCGTATTTATCGTAGTACGTACCTGTTCTATATGACATGCAATGTTATACGGCGAGATAAAAGTTAAAGAAATCAAGCCCAAAACTCAACACTTTTTGTACGGACCATTAAAAATATTATTGATTTAAACAATTTTAATGGCTGCCTTGAAATGATCGACTGGAACGGCATCTGTGAGAGGGAATCTGTTGACGATATGGTTAATACTTTGAGCACTATATTTGTTGACTTATACGACGTATTTGCACCGCTGAAAAGAGCATCTATTATGGAAAATATTCAGCCTTGGCTTACGAGCAATGTCCGTTACATGATGCTTTTACGCAATCAAGCATCAGAAATTCGTAAGACAAGTAACACGGAAGACAACATAAATGAGTATAAGTCCCTGAAACACCTTGCTAGCGTTAGCCTGTATTATGAAAAGTGTACCTACTTTAAATTCTTTATAAATATTCATGCAAAAAACTATTTTTATCTTTGGAACAATCTTAAAAAAACCGTTTTAACTAGTTTAAACAAAGCTAAAGAATAACCTAACGACTTTAATGATCCTGATAGCATCAATACACACTTTCTAAATGTTCCCGGCACCACTAATACAAGCATGTATATATACAATACTATTGTTCGGTGTTATCAAGAACAAAACGCCGGATTATCTTTATAATAGGTTATCTTGGCATACGCCAGCTTTTAATGCTCGAGGGCCACTAAATAGGCTGACTTGGCCACGTCATAAATCAGCAGCTTTTCGTGGAAGTTTTCCATATCTACTAAATGCTGGAATAATATTCCTCCTCCGCTTAGGAATCTAAGCTCAGTTCCCGCGTTTAAGAGCACATTAAAAAAGAAACTTTTAAACGATCAAAAACAACAAACTTCTACTAGTTCCAGGTTATTTAGCTTGGTGGTTTGAAGCTGCTATATGTACTCACAGAATATGCCTATTATATTTTATTATACTTATTAATATATTTTTTATTACTATCTTTAAATCGCTACTTCTAATATTTAGTTTTACACACTAGGTACACTCACTGCGCAAATAACATATCTTATTTTATTCTATTTATCACACTCATCCCGTTACTGCAGACGGCTGCGAAGACTGTTGAGCTCGTGCGTGTCACTCGTTTGGGTTCCGGCAGAATACAAGCGCTCAGGTTTTGTTTTCAAAACCTGCAGCATCAATGCTGAGTCGGGACCTTTTCATCTTGTGCCATGTGGGTGGAAAAGCCATAGCTTAATTTTAAAGTTTGATTTTATGTATGAGGCAAAAGTTGAATAAATTATTTTTCTTTCTTTCTTTATATAAAGCATACTAAGTTAGGCATAGTTGACGCATCAGGCTCGCCCGACTTCAACATAGTGTGTAGAAATCAAAATTATTTTTTACTTTACAGTGGCTTTGGAAGTCGGTTTCATGGAAATAATTTTTATTTTTAACTTTTTATTGTACTCTAAATCCCCACAGCTTAAGAATGCAGTACCCTGCAGCATCAGAGCAGTATGAAGTCGTTGCTTGACATCTATAATATGACTTCACCACAAAAAAATCTTAAATCACTATTCGGAGTTCTGTACCCTGCAGCATCAGGATGAGGAATTAGGACTCAGAGTTGAATCGTGTATACGTGACTTGATATATATGAATATATGAATTCACCATCAAAATTTCGTAACTCCCTAGTTTTGAGGATTTCATGTAGTACGGTACACCTACATCATCAGGATAGAGGATTTGGAGTTAGATTTTTTTATGGGACCACCTCGGGAGCTTCCTCTAACCACTTAAAAGAAAATGTTTCAAATCGGTTCAGAAACCAAGGAGATATGCACCGACATACCTACATTAAAAAAAAAAAACCTACGCGCTGAATTGAGAACCTCCTCCTTTTTTGGAAGTCACTTAAAAAAATTATACTACGGTATTAGAGCGAAAACAGAGCACAATTTTATATAGCGGAAAGATTTTATTTGTTAGGCTAGGTTGTTACTTTAGTGAGTATAGGTAGTAATAGAAAAAATATGTATGGTGGACTAATTCTTTTTTATGGAGCGCGCATACGAATCGATTGGACAAAACGTCGTTCCACTCCAACACGGACGTTTGTGCGGACGTTTTATCTCATAAGGTCCCAAGAATATTTTCGGCATCAAAATGCTTCGAAAATGGCACTTTCTACGCTATACCCCTCCGCCATCCTCTATAGGAATTGTTCCTAAAAGTATTAAAGAAGTGAAAAGGGAGAGCAAACAATAAGGAAGAAATAAAATATTGATACAAGTTCCTGTAGAGTCGATTGTATTACTTAAATTGACGGTGAAGGGGCGGAGTGCATTGCAAACTTAGACTGAAGCTCGTTGGGAAGATTGTTATACAAATGAAATCGTTTTGGGAATACAACTAAATAATGTAGGTACTGAGACTTAGAATACTTTTTGCTGTCCCCATTTCATTGGACTTGTTTGCTTATTTACTGACAGTAGCTTTACAGTACTTAACACTTTAAGTATCGTTATTAATAAACTTAGCTTGCCTCTATTCCGAATTATTCTAAACTAGCTGATGCCCGCGACTTCGTCCGCGTGGTTTAAGTTTTTTGTTATTCCCGCGGGAACTCCTTAAATTTCTGGGATAAAAAGTAGCCTATGTCACTCTCCAGGTCCTCAACTATACCCATGCCAAAAATCAAGTTGATTCGTTGCTCCGTTGGGGTGTGATTGAAGAACAAACCAATAAACCAACAAACAAACACACTTTCGCATTTTTAATATTAGTATGATGCCAGAATAATTTGGGTATTTGGCAACTATTCAAATAAATTATTTTTTAGTAATTACTTGCTGATGCCCGCGACTTCATCCGCGTGGATTTAGGTTTTATTAGTTCCCGCGGGAACTCTTTAGTTTTCTGGGATAAAAAGTAGTCTATTTGTTATTCCACACTATAATCTATCTCTTTGCCAAATTTCATCCAGATCCGTTCAGCCGTTCTGGCGTGATTGAATAACAAACATCCATCTATCCATCCATACATCCATCCATCCACCCAAACTTTTGCATTTATAACATATTATTTAGTATAGATTAAATTGAGGATCTCCCAAAAGTGCCAGTAAGATGTTACCATCCCACCCGGCAAAAAAGGTGCCGTCAAGCGATTCAATGTTCCGGTCTGATGCCGTCTAGAAAACAAAAAACTGATTAGGGGTATGGGTTTATCAAAACTGCCATACCCCTAACAGGTTCGCCCGCTACCGTCTTAGAGTGCATCATCTCTTACCACCAGCAGTCATAGGATTAACTTATAGTGGAATAAACAAACTATTGAAAAAGTTCTATTTGTATGAGTTGTGTCGGTCTCGTCACGCATGATACGACCTCCAGACACAAGGGACAATTAGCCCTGTCTCGCCGAAGCCCTACACAATCGTAAGCCGGTGTCAGACGTTGCCACTTTTATCCCGTCTATATCTACAATACATGCCTGTTGAAAACGTACACATTTCATAAACTATGTAACATCGACATATACTAGTATCTACAGCAACCACCAAGTTTGGTTGATTTTCTAAGGAAGGTATACGTAACGAGTCAAAGGCAAAAGGCAAATTTTATTTGAGGGACGGGTGGCCTAGTTGCGGCAAGGCATATCAGCGATTTCGATTGTTAAGCAACGTTGACCCAAGTCGGTAACAGATTACCGAAACTACTATGTCCATTTACTCTCGGGCTATGAGAGTAAAGGAAGTGCACTTATGTTTGCGTACACACTAATGCACTATAACATCTCCCGCGCCGATGGCAAATCTCTGGAGATTGGCCGCCGGAATTCGGTCGGGAGGAGGATTACCGAATGTGGTAGTCTGAATTTGGCCTTTTCATAACCTTCGTGCTTCGGAGAGCACGTTAAGCCGTCGGTCCCGGTTATTATCACTAACATCTGATAATAATCGTCGGTAACCTAAGAGGTGAAATAGTACTCTGAGGGAGTCGTATGCGAAGGACCTGGGAACCCACCGCATCATTATCCCCGGACAATTAAAAAGTTCCCGCAAGAACCGAAAAACCTCAAACCACGCGGACAAAGTCACGGTCATCAGCTAGTATTTCTTAAATCCTTCATCTTTTATAACATGCTATTAAGACTTATAAAATAACTCTTAACAACACTAAAGCTATTTGGTGTCTTTTTTTTATTTTTATTTTTATTTTATTTTTATTTTGAAAAACATACAGTAACATAACACACAATAGGTAAGTAAAATATAGCATTACACTTAGACCATAACAGTTTTCAATGTTATTTAGCACATATTGTATTTAAAAAAAAATCAAATGAATACTAAGTTGGGTATAGCCGCTAGACGAAAACCTAATTTATTATTATATTTACTTTAAATTATAACAGAGAGAAAGAAAAACAAACTAAAACATACTGATTAAAAAGAGAAAAAATGATAAGCTAGTTGGTTTTTACCAAACTATCTTTAATACTCACCTTATACTTAGGGAGAGACAGATGAAAAATGTCTTTATCAGAAAACAACTGATTATACTGCTTGCAACATCTTTTTATAAATGTATTTTCTGCATAATTTGTCTTGCTTGGTGCAATGTGAAACAGTTTTGGATATCGAGAGTTTATCCGTGGACATCTTAAAGTTATTTTAGAAATAAGATAAGGAGAGTCAACACCATTATTCAAGAGTTTGAATAGCAGGATTTGATCTCTTTGAACACGTCTACTAGCAGCTGAATGTGGTGTATCAGGATTGTCGTCACAGTTGGTATTATTTGAAATATAATATGAGAGTCGTTTTAAAAACCGATTATGCACTCTTTCAATTTTTTCTATATGTACCTTATACCGAGGACTCCAAACCGTGGAAGCATATTCCATAATAGATCTTACAAACGAATTATAGAGAAGCATAAGTGTTGATGGTAGTTTAAATTCCTTGGAGACCCTTAAAACAAATCCTAACATCCTATAAGCCTTACTAGAAATGTGGTTGATGTGTTCATCGAAAAGTAACTTTTTATCTAGTATTACGCCAAGATCCCTCACAGAGGACACCCTGTTCAAGACTTCATCTTTTAGTTTATAATCATAGGTTATAGGTTTACGTTTTCTTGTGAATGTTATAACATTACACTTTTTTATATTTAAAAATAGAGAATTTTGGGAACAATAATTACAGAGTGAGTCTAAGTCATTTTGTAAATCAACGCAGTCGTTTACACTACTAATAATTTTGTAAATTTTATTGTCGTCAGCATAAAGCAAGAAATTTGAGTGTTTAAATACAGATATGATGTCATTTATGTAAATATTAAAAAATAATGGACCAAGATGAGAGCCCTGAGGCACCCCTGAAGGGACAGGGATGAACGATGAACAGTAACCTTTAATTGTAACAGCTTGACTGCGATTAAATAAGTATGATTTAATCCATCGAAGTAGGTCCCCATGTATACCAATATGCATAAGTTTAGAAATAAGAATATTATGGGAAATTTTATCAAAGGCCTTTGAATAATCTGTGTATACGACGTCAACCTGATATCCTTTATCCATTGCCGAAGTAACAAAATCAGTAAACTCGCATAAGTTGCTTTCTGTTGACTTTCTATCGACAAAACCGTGCTGCTGATGTATTATTAGAGGACGTAAAATTGGGAAAATTATGTCGTAGACTATATGCTCAAATAATTTAGGAATACAACTGATTTTGGAAATAGGGCGGTAATTTTTAATATCATGCTTATCCCCATTTTTAAAGATAGGAACAACAAAAGATTGCTTCCAAAAAGTAGCTGGCATGTTACCTGTTTCCAAAGATAAAGTAAACAAAATACATAATGGAACACATATTGAATAAAAACAGTTTTTTAGAAAAAGGGGCGGTATTCCATCGGGTCCGGCCCCTTTATTGACATTAAGTGATTTAAGGTACTTTTTAACAGTTGATAGGGAAATACTGACCGACGACACACGTATAATTTGTGGAATTGCAGGGATTAGAAACGGGAGAAGTTGAACAAGATAAATCTGGTTCAAAGGAAGAATGAAAGTATTTATTAAATAGATCACTTATCTCTTGACCGTTGTTTGTAGTAACGTCATCTAGGTATAGTCTTTCAGGTAAGTCTATAGTTTGTTTTTTTGATTTAACAAATGTCCAGAAGTAGCTAGAATTCTTAAGGAGAATTTTTTCCGCATGGTCTAAATATCTAGTGTAACAGTCAGCTTCAACCCTTTTCTGCCTATCGCGAAGGCACCGGAATAGAATAGAATAGAATAGAATAGAATTTATTTGTCTGAATATGTGTTACAATGATGGTTACAGTATGAAAAGTTGCAGCATATCCAATCAGGCAACCCTGACGTACAAATTTTTTTTTTTTTTGTAGTTATTTAATATTTAAATGACATAGTAGGTACAAGTATGTTCTAGTATTAGAATAACACTTCGTAGGCCTGAATAATTTTCATAAAGACTTGAACAGTTAATTAATTATTAATTAATTAATAACGTCAGGTAACCTGCAAAACCTGACTCAGGTTTTGTAGACCAAGTGACATTCACATTACTTAATCTTACATTAAGTCTATGCTACAATGTAATGAATGGCTATAATGTCATAATATTAATAAATTAAAAGTAAGTATATAATGTTATGTCAATGTTAAAATGTCAAAAATACCAAATCTATGATTAATTAAGTCAATAGTTAAATTAATAATAATTAAAATTAGAATTTATTACAATTTAATAAGTCATTTTTTGTTTTGTAATTGCAAAAATTCTTCTATAGAATAGAATGCATTTTGTGCCAGCCACTTTTTTAATGTATTCTTGAATTTAGTAGTTGGTAATATACAGATTTGGGAGGAACAGTAGTCCGCATAATTATTATAGATTTTCCATTTTTTATGAAATTTTAGTTTTTCTTTTATGATTTTTTTAAGTGCGGCTGAATACCAGACCGGATATATATTATTATCAATAACTATTCTCGTGGGGATATAAGTAGCAATAATATTGTTCAAAATATCATAAAATACTCCAATCGCTCTGTCGACATCAAGGCCTTTGAAGCAGACATACCAGTTAAACTCGGATAGTTTCTTATTAATTACAATATAATCGGCTTTATGAAATGTCTTGGTTTCAGTTTCAAAGGAAATTCAACATTCCTTATTCAAGACCGGAGTTGGTTGGTTTTTCTTGATATTTCCATAAATCTAGATCCGTTTCGTCGTCAAGTAAAGAATTCACAATGGTTTTCTTTTTGTTCAAATGTCGTCACTTATTCTTCCTTACGGCTGCGCGGGTGAGCTTCACTGGTGCAAGTGACGGTCGACAGCGAGTTAAAAATGCTGAATTTAAAAAAAAAAAAGCTGCTAATGAGGCTGATTCTGTAGTGCACAATCTCTAAACTAAACTAAAATGACAGCCATAAAAATATTACAATTACAGTAAATCTGTATTACAGCGATTCTATAAGTTGCTGTTCAAAACTTATTTACCAAAATTATTTTGTCTGTATCAACCAATCGGATCTTACATTAATTGTCACTCATCACCCCTCGGAATAGATAGATTTTTATTTCGAATCTTGAAGTGCTATCACTTCACTTCAATCCAATGCTGGCTCACTACTGAGCACAAGTCTCTTTTCAGACTGAGAAGGGTTTTTCCATAGTCCACCACGCTGGTCAAGTGTTAATTAGCATACTTAAAAAACTACTTTAGCCTTACCAAGGACATCCATTAAAAGATTGCTTTGTTGAAACATAAACGCTTAGTGAAAAATAAGTATAAGTAGCCTCGCTGTCAAATCGTATTTCTTTATATATTTATTTTCCTATTTCTTCTTTTCTATGCCAAGTATGAAGAGATTACCATACCCCATACTCCTGAAACTTAGGTCACACAACTCGCACGAAACTAGCGAGCAAAAGTTGCTATTTTTCCCATCTTAAAGGCTTCTAATATCGCAGCCTCCCGCCTCGAGCCCGTTGTCATTTGTCCGCCGCGCTGTAGGCAAACTTCGCCCCAATGTTTGAAAGCACTACATTATATCCGCAGCTCTTCATCGTCTTCGTTGTAGTGAGGGGATTACGTCGATAAGAGTTTGATGAATCAAAGTCAAAAAGTCAAAAGTCAAAATATGTTTATTACTCGACACTGGCGAAACAACCTGTGCCCCTGTGGCATACCTAAAAGCCATCATCTGGGAATCGAATTGAATTGGTGATAATTATCGACGGTTACGGTACGGTGGCACGTAAACGTGGCAAACATCATCCGGGATGAGGGGCACAGGTTTTGTGGTACAAGGCAAGCAGGCAGGAAGTCTAAACTCTCAGACGAGACTCTGCAACTTATGAAAGAAAGGCGGGAGAACGTACAGTCTACCCCGACGGACCGTCAGAATCTAAATAGAAAGATTAAACGATCCATACGGCGAGACCTCCGGTACTTAAGTACACAACAGATAGTTAAAGCTATTGAAGAGAACCGGGGGTCTAAAGTGTTTTCACAAAAGCTTGAAAATAGCCGTATAAATAAACTTAAGACCTCGAGCGGTAGAACTGTATGCAACAAGCCAGAGATCCTTTCTGAGATAGAGGACTTTTACCGCCAACTATATGAGACTCAAGTCCCACAGCCTGAATCCTTCGAACCGGATCCCAGAGCCAAGTTAACCCGCCATTATACAGACGATCTTCCGGATGTTAGTGTAGACGAAATAGTGTTGGCCCTGAAACAGCAGAAAAATGGAAAAGCCCCGGGAAAAGACGGAGTCACCTCTGAGCTCTTGAAGGCAGGGGGTATGCCCTTACTTAAAGAGCTGCAAAGGCTCTTTGATTCGGTCATTCAAAACGGGAGAACTCCAAAGGCGTGGAATAGGAGCATTGTTGTTTTGTTCCACAAAAAGGGGGATAAAACACTCCTGAAGAATTACCGTCCCATCTCACTTCTAAGCCATATATATAAGCTGTTTTCCAGGGTCATCACTAATCGCCTCTCACGAAGACTCGACGACTTCCAGCCACCAGAGCAGGCTGGGTTTCGAAGTGGTTACGGCACCATAGACCACATACACACACTGAGGCAGATTGTGCAGAAGTCCTACGAGTACAATCAGCCTCTGTGTCTCGCTTTCGTGGACTATGAGAAGGCCTTTGACTCCATTGAGACCTGGGCTGTTCTGGAATCCTTGCAGCGATCCCAAGTTGATTGGCGATACATCGAAGTGTTGAAATGCCTATATAGCTCGGCATATATGTCTGTCCAAGTACAGGGTGCGTCTACAAGACCTATCCAATTGCATCGCGGAGTGAGACAGGGGGATGTTCTGTCCCCGAAACTGTTTTCTAATGCTCTGGAAGATGTCTTTAAGACGCTTGACTGGAACGGACAAGGCATCAACGTGAACGGAGAGCACATTTCACACCTCCGCTTCGCCGATGATATCGTCATCATCGCAAGTTCGCTGCAAGAGCTGCAGAAGATGCTCGATAGCCTTCATGCTGCCTCCCGACGTGTCGGTCTCCGGATGAACTTGGACAAGACCAAGGTCATGTTCAATGAATTGGTCGTTCCGGGGCCGATTACTGTCAATGGATCTATTCTCGAAACTGTCCAAGAATATGCATACCTTGGGCAAATTTTGCAAGTAGGAAGCAACAGTTTCGAGAAAGAGATAGAACGGAGAATACAGCTGGGCTGGGCAGCATATGGCAAACTCCGTCGAGTCTTTTCGTCGCCTATACCGCAATGCCTGAAGACCAAAGTCTTCAATCAGTGCGTCCTGCCAGTTATGATTTACGGTGCCGAAACGTGGACACTGACATCGAGGCTAGTCCACAAACTTCAAGTCGCTCAACGCGCTATGGAAAGAGCTATGCTCGGAATTTCTTTGAGGGATAAAATCCGAAACGAAGTAATTCGCCAAAGAACCAAAGTAATTGACATATCTCTCAAGGCTAGCACGTTGAAGTGGCAGTGGGCTGGTCACGTTTGCCGTAGGACCGACGGCCGCTGGAGTCGTAAGGTCCTACAGTGGAGACCGCGTCTCGGCAAACGGAGTGTGGGGCGCCCCCCGGCTAGGTGGAGCGACGACATCCGGAGAGTGGCTGGCATCAAATGGATGCTAACAGCCAAAGATAGGCAACGTTGGCGCAATCTTAAAGAGGCCTATGTCCAGCAGTGGATGCATATTGGCTGATGATGATGATGATGATGATGACGGTACGGTACGGTAAATATGGACTTAAAATTATTTAAGCTATGAGTATCTCAGGTACAAAATGCGATTTTAGGTCACACGTACCTACTGTACAATATTAGAACCTGTGAAACTTTAAGAGTCGACTTCACCAAATCCGAATGACGTTTATCCTAGGAATAAAGTACAAATTTTGTAAAGATACACAAGTTTATTCGTAACCTGGGTAATTGATTTTTAACCAACTTAGCCATAAAATAAAAATCCTCCGAGCAACAAAAAAATCTTGACATGCTGCAAAAATATACTACTAATTTACGGGGTCTAGGTCACGCAAGGTTATGAAATAAAATAAATGAGTAACATAATTTTACTTATATGGTGGGACATCACTACTTGGAAGTAAGACGCGGCACTTCCTTACACAGTGGATTTCTTTTTAATACCCTACATTTAAACTCCTTGCAGGGAAAGCACATGTCGTCGTATAAACTTCTCTTTTTTATCTGTATCATGCTAATGTTGCTTTTTTTTGCTTTGTTGCTGGCAGGACTAATTTAAATTCTATATGGATTTGGGATCTATGTCATATTAGCTAACTAGCACCGGCTTCTTAAATCCATAATCCATACTAATATTATAAATGCGAAAGATGTGTCTGTCTGTCTGCTATGCTTTTACGGCCCAACTACTCAACCGATTTTGATGAAATTTGGTACAAAGACAGGTTACATCGCGGGGAAGGACTACTTTTTATCCCGGAAAATTGAAGAGTTACCGCGGGAATAACAAATCCACGTACGGTATCCACGGTAATATTATAAATGCTAAGTGTTTCTTCTGTCTGTCTGCTACGCTATGTCTGTACTTAGGTTGTATCACGGGGAAGGAAATTGACTACTACTTATTCCGGAATGTAGAATTACCCGCGGGTATACAAAAAAACTTATTCCACGCGAAAGAAGTCGCAGGCATCATCTAGTCATGTACATCATACAAATATTATAAATGTGAAAGTGTGTTTGTTTGTTGGTTTGTCCTTCAATCACGCCGTAACAGAGCAACGGAATGACGTTTTTGTTTTGATATATAGCTGAAGAGTGACATAGGCTACTTTTTATATCGGAAAATTAAGGAGTTCGTGGGAATTAAAAAAATATCCCACGTCGATGAAGTCGCGGGCATCATCTAGCTTGTTAAAATATTTCAAAACGTTCTGGTTTAAATAAGTATTATAGCAATACAAACGTTGAACTAAAAGGTCGTTTTAATTATACGAATTAAACTGTACCAACTCGGGACAAATGAAAATGCGTTAAATATTTAATTTGAAAAAGTTTCAAAGTTAATTCTTTTAACCGCCAAGTCGACACTCGAGCAAAAGGTTGGCAGTCTAGACTCTAGAGAAAAGAAATTGCCGACGCAAAATATTCTTTAGGAATTGCTGTGTTTAAAAAACCGGTCAAGTGCAAGAGAAAGGGTTCCGTACCACCCATTGATGTAGAATTTTTTTAGTACCAGAATGAGTACCACCACACAATGTAAATTATTTTAGTAAATAACCAGAAATGTCATAAAAAGTTATAATACGTCATCAGCTGTGAATTAACTGGCTTACATATGGAGCTAAACTGGTAGCGCTCGACACTGTATGAGTACGGAACCCTAAATAACGATTTTCGTTTTTTTTTTAATATTTTTGCTGTGAGACCTTGCTTTTGGGCTTTCATGATTCTTGCTCAAAGGGAAGTACCCTATCAAGACCCTATCGGTATGATTTATTGGCGAGTGTCAAATATGCAAAATATTCGGAATAAACAGCCGTATCTTATAGATTGTGTTGACTAAGAAGCTTGATTTTCTTAGACCTTAGTATTTGATAGTAATTTCAACTAGATATATCCACGCATTTACAGACGTACAGGCGGACACCGAAGTGATCCTGTCAGGGTTCCTTTAATCCTCTTGAGGCACGGAACCCTAAAAAACAACAGAAAAACACACCAAAATGAAGTATTTTTGTAAGAAACCGTGACCCAAAAATACACCAAACCTAAGAAGCTGTACTTCATTGAAGGAATCTGAATGTAGTGTGACGTCACAGGGGAAATCAGGCTGCCTTCAGTCACTCCGGGGCTGCGATGTAAATTTATGGAGGCCTGTCAGAGGTCGATCGGCTCTAGAGGGCTCGGGGACGGAACCATAATATCAGACGATCGTCTGGCGTGATACCTCATACTGTCTACTGTTTTAACGACTAAAATCTAAGGAAATTTAGTCTTTTTTCACCATCAGTATTTAAGAATTTAGCCTCTTAGTGAGAGGTCCGCGATATGCGAGTTCTATATATATTTATATATATATATATATATATGTATATATAAATATTTAGAGAGCTCGCAAATACTCCACTGTTTTGGTTTCTTTTTGCGCTGGTTTTATGTAACGTGTACCCTAGAATTTGAGGTATAATTGAGTGTTCATTTAACCAGCATTCGCTTAGAATGATTACATCAATTTTTATTTTAAAAATCAAATTTTTTATAGAGAAATTATTAAAATTTTTGTCAAGACTTCTTATGTTAAAGGTCAGTATCCTAAAATTTTGATCTGGGCTCAATATATGTTCACAAAGAGTGACAATTTATTTGAAAATTGTCTAATTCAGCAGATTATATAGTATTTTGATCGCCTTTTAAAATTTACTACAAGGTAAACAATCCGAAGGTAAGTCACTCAAGTCACTTATGAAACGCAATACTAACGCAAACTATACACGCGTCAGACGCAAGCCTATAAACAGTTTGAACAACTGAAAACGCGCAGACACTGCGTGTACATGATAAACTACGTCGTGTGCATAGACTCTTACTACCAAAAATAGATTAACATTTGTATGAGTTTGTATGGGGCCGCTTCACGCAGTGCATCTCGCGAAGCTCCATACAAACTCATATAAAGAATACTTGCCGCCACGTCGCTTTAGTGGGTCACCTTTGGGAAGTTGGAAGCTCGTGTCTCTTATGTTAATTGGCTGAAACGGGCAAGTTCACAGCCGATCTATTTTGATGCGATAATTCACAGGAAGTTTGTTAAACAGTCTCTTAATTAAATTAACCAGAGTTTGCTAAATTAAATTCGTTAAAATACTTACTAATATTATAAATGCGAAAGTCTATTTGTTTTTTGGTTTGTCCTTAAATCACGCGGCAACAGAGCAACGGATTGACGTAATTTTTTGCATGGGTTTGAGGATCTGGAGAGTGACAAAGGCTACTTTTTATCCTGGAAAATTAAAAAAATCTCTCTCACTATCTTATCTTTCTCACTGCCAAGGGTCACTGGTAGAGATCTCTTATAGAGATAAGTGCTTCCTTGTCCACTATGTATCTGTTTTTCTTCGTCTTTTATAACTTTTTGGTACTAAATAAATAAATAAAAAAAAAAAAAAAAAAAATTATACCACGCAGGCGAAATAGCAGGCATCAATTAGTATAGAATTAAAAAGATAGCAATTTTATTTTTTTCAATTAAAATACTCAAGCAGAGTAGAATTATAGCAGTATAACAAAACAAATTAACTTGTTTTCTGTCTCAACACCTTTAGAAATCAACATCTAGTGTAATATTTATGACGAAGCCACCATAAACCTCGCTTACAACATCGGCCATATTGATTTTGTGACTTAGGGCCCCATTGCATAATGCGATCCACTGAATATTGTATTGGGCCTCGAATCCACTTCAATAAGACTCTTTTCTTTTTCTTTTCAGGTGGCTTACTACCATTGCTTAAAGCAGTATTATTTTAAATTGACAGTTTTGTGTCACGTACCTTGACGTCCTCAAAAGAAGGATTTTAATTCTAAAACACCAACGTAAACAATGGGGGCTATCGCGTGTGAATTTGCCACTAGAGGCGCTGGTGTCGCGTGAGGTCCAAGAACATTGATTCACTTTTCACTGGTTTTGGCGGGCTTCGTGACATAAATTATAATTTCTTTAATTTACATGTTGAAAAGTGATCTCCTTCGTGAAATTATCGCAAATATGGATTATTTAGCGATTAATGTGAACGTTTTGAAGGCGGAATTAAGAAAAAGAGGCGCATAAATAAGCGCAAAAATTTCTTTTTTTGACGTTGAGCTCTTTCTTTCTTTTAATTTCCTTTCTCTCTTCTCTCTTGACTAGGTAGGTACAACTTTTGGCTTTAATTTAGGAGATGAATAAGAAAGATAATTACTTACGATTTTCTGTACTTATTTGATTCTTTGGGTAACACATAATCCTCGGGGTGAAAATGTTTTTTACAAACACGAGAATTTTTTGTCGGGTATAGTTATTCCTGCAAATCGCCACTAGCCACTGTTTTAGAACAGTTTTATCTTTTGGAAACAATTGTGTTCTCCTCTTTTCTCCGATTAAAACGGAACTGCACAACATTGCGGCATAGCTACTCGATATGATGATAGATAGTTAACTATTTAACTAAACTAATATACCAATTATAAAGAGGAAAGATTTGTTTGTTTGTTTGTAATGGATAAACTCAAAAACTACTAAAGCGATTTTAAAAATTCTTTCACCTATAGAAAGCTACATTATCAGCAAGTAACATAGGCTATATTTTATTTTCAAAAAAATTTGAGATCCTTACGAAAATTGCAATAATGTGAACTAAGTCGGAAAAAATCATCTCTTCTGAGAGCTTACGCGGCGTGCGCTGCGTAAATAGTTAAAGATACACGAAAACAATGTATGGTGAAATTGTTCCTCTTAAATAGTTCTAAAAAATAGTCCGCGATAGCATATATCTATCTTTTAAGGTTGACTCACAATAACCATTTTTATGATTTTCAAATTTGGTCTAAACCAATGCTTTACTTGCGAAGGTGTTTTTACCGACATAGTATTAATCCTTATCAAAATAAATATATTAATCATCTCAAGTATTTAACTAAGATAAAAATAGTCCTTTACACCATTTAATTTAGATATCATAGAAATAATGAGGACGGGGCGTACCCTTACAATGTAATATTAAAATGTAACCTGCCCACTGCCCACTGGCTATATTGGGTAGGTATATATTAGGATTATTAGTGCTACCCGTGCGAAGCCGGGGCGGATCGCTAGTAATTAATAAACTAAATGAGATTCAAGATTTAAAACTTTGTTTCGGCGCCAATCTTATAAAGTCGCCTTTGACAGCTATACCTCTGGACCTTAGTCAACAGTGGCGCCAACTGGTGAGCAAAGAAAAGATAGTCCCCATTCGACTTTAAGCGATGGTAGTATACGGTATGCCCGCTGGTACCTTGCACTGTAATCTGTAATTCAATTAGGGTTTAATTTGTTTTGGAGACAACAATATTATAATGAACTCATTTCAATGGCAGTTAATTATTAGTTTTTTAAGCTGTACTACACTTAATACCTCACTCAGAGTCGCCATTACTTAATTTTGTATTAAAGTCAAAGTCATAGGATGTTTATTCAAAACTTGTACGTACACAGTATACAAAGTATAAGACGTGACAGTGATAATTAACGACGGTATCTTAAAACGAAAGCTACGAGGGTTCTAAACGCGCCCTGGTCTGAGAAGAGCCCACAACAAACTCAGTCGGTTTTTTTATTATCACCATCTCACACAACATCATAAACTAATTGGATTAATTAACCGCTGGGACAATAATTTTCTCATGATTTTTTATCATTTAAATAATAATTTACAATGTAATAAGATTTTTCAATAAGTAAAAGTTTTTTATGAATAAAAGTATTGAAGTAGTAAAGTATAGAAACCTATACTAAGAAGCTCTTTAGGTAATGATTAAGTGACTCTCTCTGAGACTTGAGTGCGGCACTAAGTAACGTATCTATTTAGTTCCTCGCTCTTTGCCGCGTCTTGTGCGGCGGCTGGCTACCGGAAGCGGATGCGGGCCGCTTTTATCGCGCGCGGCTGTTTCGAGCGCGGCGTCGAATGACGTGCGACGAATTGACACCCACGTACTGATGGCTCTGACAAATTGATTGGACTCCTGCTAATGGCTTGAGGAAGGTCCTTCGAGCTGCTTCTTCCTCCTTAATTCACACCATTTAATACAGGAATTTGGGTAATGTCAATCGTTGAAATCGTGGGCTAAGTCAGGCCTGAACGTTGTTTTGCGTACAGTGATAGCTAACATCCTACGCTGTTTATCCACATAAGCTATTTATCCACTACCCTTATAATTGATTTATTTAGAAGAACATCGTCATAGTTTTCGAACAATTGCTATTTAATTGATTAAAACGCATATACTTGCGACAATTACTTAAAAGTAGAAATAAGAGGCCCAAAGCCTTACTCCTATAGCTAAGCTATCGCCGTTAATTCATATTATACTTATACTAGCTAATGCCCGCAACTTCGTCCGCGTGGTTAAGTTTTTTGATTCCCGCAAGAATTCCTTAATTTTCAAAAGTAGCCTATGGTTACTCTCCAGATTCTCAATTAGGTAGGTATACCAAAAATCACGTTGATCCGTTGCTCCGTTGTGGCGTGATTGAAGGACAAACAAACAAACATGCACACTTTCGCATTTATTACAAAAAATTTGTATGATTAAAAATACGAAAGTGTAGATGCCTGTCTGTCTTTATATTTACAAAGGTTTCGCGGACCATCTTTTCAACCGAGTTTGATGAAATTTCGTAAATTGCACCCTAGACTTTTTATCGTTAAAAAAAACTACGTGGACGAAGTCGCGGGTAACATTTAGTTTCATAACATATATTAATGTCTATGGATAGACGGAATTCTTTCATTGATCTTGTCTTAAATTAAGGTTATACCTACTCCACACTTGCGAGCCTACGCTTACAAGTTGGAAGTACTGCTCCGTGCTCAGAACTTACTAATTAAGTTCCACAACTCTTGAGTTAACATTTAGAGATGTTGATTAACTGGGACTGAGTACTGTTTGGTGGAAATTTATTGTGACTTTCACGTCACTTCCCCGACTCTGGTATGTGAATTAGTTAAATATTCCTGTAAGTTTGGGTAACTCGTCTTTTCATTTCCCGAAAACTTGTCTTTAATGATATTCTCGTTGATTTAGCGGTTAGCTGTGGATCATGATATGATGGATTTGGGTCACGGTCGGCCCTATAACGTATTTTTTTAAATTATTTTATTCTACTACAAATTAACCCTGAACTGCGATCTCATTCAGGGAAATGCCAGTTATATTAATCTATTTTTTTTTATTCCACTACAAGTTAGGTTAGGTTAGGTGATACGGTAGGGTGATAACTAGCCACGAAAAACCAGACCAGACCAGAGAAAATTCACAAATTATAAATTCCCAAATTGACCCTGCCGGGAATTGAACCCGGGACCTCCCACGTTAAGGCAACAGCGCTCAACACTGCGCCAGTGAGGTCTAATTAACAAACAAAACAATTTTCTAAACATAAAAGTATCAAATCAAATTGATTTTGTCAAATTATATGTATCTGCAGTTGCTTTATAAAACTAGATAATGTTCGTGAGAGCGGATATTTTTTTTAAATTCCGTAGTAACCCTAGCCTACTCCGGGATGCAATAAGCCATCTTGCATTTATAATACTAGTATGTAAAAGACTCGTTCACAGATTACTACCTGTGAGAGTTCGCAAAAGAAAACAGAAAATGTTTAAAATAAATCACTTAACTCAAATCTCGCTGATAAATTCGTAAATAGCACTCTAAAATATTGAAAAACGATTCATAGTATGTCATAACTGGATTGCATTTTACTACCCAGTTTATTAATACCCATTCCACGCTACTATGAATACGGATCCAAAAAGTCACTCCCGAAGATTTATAAAACCCACGTTCCGAACGTTAAAGTTTAATATTATGCTTCAAAAACGCCATGATCTTTTGGTGGACACAAATTGAGATTTAGCTGATCGAAAATCTGAATTCTCCGCCGGCTTGACAGCCAAGTGATTTATTGCGAGGCCGATAATAACGTTATCACAGCCATCTTGGATTCTAGGACATAATGGAACATGGTCCTCCGAGCCGGATAACGGGTCGAGTTACCTGGGTGGACTGTATTATGGTATCTCTGCGGAGGTGTCGCTTATTAACCCTTGCTTGTTATTTAACTTGGACCCTTATCTTGTAAAGCTAGTTTGACTTGTATATTTTACCAATATGCTTTATCCGTGGGCTTTGTCTGTTTAAATTTAGGTATATAAAACTATCATGTTTGAAACTTCGCCAAGAGCGGCGTCCCCGACATAATATTTGTATGCACATACTTTTTTACCGTTTAAATTATCGTGAGTGATTTTCATTATAACTATATAATGTTGTAACTCACTTGTTTTGTCGGAATATGCCCGACTAGTTTCGAACCTGTTATTCATGAGCCGGTCCCCTGACACGGCAGCTGAACTTTGACAACGTTGAAGATCTTGATCCTACCTTTATAATATGACTGGATGTTTTTTGGTTCTCGCGGGAACTCTTTAATTTTCCGGTAAGTCTTTAAGTAGGTACCATATGTGCTATTTCAGAGTATAATCTATATCTGTGTCAAATTGCATCCAGATCTGTACAGCCGATCTGGCGTGATTGAGTAATAAACATCCATCCATCCAATCTTTCGCATTTATAATATTAGTATAGATGAATCAATCAATCAATTTGTCAATCTACATTGCAAGTAAAAACCGTTACAGTCGATTATTATTCAACGCATCTAGATGCAGCGGAAAAAAAACGAAAAAACTAAATATTTTTATTCCATACATACAGTTTAAACTTCGTTTTGTATAACGAGATTTGTTCGAAACTTTTTAAAGCTACAATAATTCGGGGACGAGCAAATAAAATCGCGTCGCAGCATGACGTCACGGCACGCACGTCCACACAATCAAAAGGAGAATAAACTTGGATGCAGCGCACACGTTTCATGCGAGCGTGGCATTAGGCAGGCGGCACACGTACGACATATTAACGTACACCGCGACAGACGTGACTGCGCCGAGTTGTATAGGGGCGTTCCGATTCAATAAACCCCGTTTATTACGTGTGCCTACTTGTGCCTACGCTTTTTGGCTACAGGGAAACAAAATGGGGCTTAAACAAGGATTACTGTAAACATTTAGCGTGTAATATTTCGAGTATGAGTCGAAATCTATACTCCAATGTCCTTGTTTGTATAATACAAACAAGAACTCGGTAGAATCTGCTTTCTAAACAGGTGGTAGTAGGGGACGACAAAGAATACTTTTTATAGAGTACTAGCCCGGAGTTAGGAAGTCGGCGGTGTTTCACCCCCGTGCATCGAAGAGCTCGTGAAGCCGTCGGTCCTGCGCCTACCTTCTCTCCGGTCGTGTCGGATTTTGCGTCCCATCGGGCTATGAGAGTAAAGGAACAGAGAGGACACCTGTGCATGTGTTTGCGCACACACTCGTGCACTATAGTAGCTCCCGCGTAAATGACTAATCTCTCTGGGGGAAATTCGGTCGGGACGATATCATTTTTTTTTTTTGTATTCCGGAAACAGGAGAAGTTCCCAAGGTATTTTCAAAAAACCTAAACCCACGCGGGCAAATTCACAGGCATCACCTTATTATTTATAAATATTGAAATGGAATCCTCGTAGTCAAATGCCTCTTCGGAAGGTATTTGCAATTCGGCCGCCAATATTAATGAATTCATTAGATATGACGCGCTTAATTCGTGAGGGCCATACCGCCAACTCTTAAAGTAATACTTAAGCAATATTACTCAAAATGAATGGTTTGATGTCAAGCACCTTGTCGTTCCTTAAATAACGATTATAATTCTAAAACAAGAAAGTCAGCAATAATGAAACTTGACTTAAATGGCTCCAGTTTGTGTTTGATTAATTTAATTTAATACCGTTTTTTCGTATTATTTGCACTGACTTATACTAGATTGGTGGAGGGGACTAAATTGGGGGTAAATTGCTAGGTACTAATATTAGGGTAAATTACCAAAGTACGAGATAAAAAGCGTGGAATTGATTCGCTCCAGTTTTACGCATGATTCTATTCAACAATACTAATGAATTATTATCTTAATATCAGAGAGCACCAGAGCAATGAATTGAAGTTATTTTGACGTGATTTTTTCAATCTTTGATTACATAGAATAACAACTACTGATTGAAGTAACTATTGCTTGCAGTTTTTCTACGAGATAAAACGGGAAAATGGGAGGATCTACAGAAGAATCAGAGTAACTGACATAGTTCAACGAGTTGAAAAGCTGATATGGCAATGGGCAGAGCCCGTCATAGATTATAGAACCAAGACCTGTACAAAAACATAACACCGAAATCTGTGGCCAATCGATCAGCTTCACGCTTAACCCGCACCTAAGGCAATGACGCGCACTGAATGCCTGAATAGAAAATGTGCTCCGTTACACCAAAACTAACACCACATGCCATTGATATACGACCAAGATATGATGAGATGTAGTGTCATCTGTAAATAGATAGGTATCCATAAACGCTCTATGTTTGACTCTCATCCCAAAGTTTTAAAATTGTATAATTATGTGAATCATTTGCCTCGTTAGTCTAGCTAGCATGTTCGACTGCGGATCACGAGGTCCTTTTTAGGTATTGGGGTTTTCAGTTAAGAAATTCTCAGTGCTAGCCCGGAGTTGGAAGTTGGCGGTGAGGCACCCCCGTGCCTCGAAGAGAACGTTAACACATCAGTCTCCTGGTTATTATCTCTGACATGATAATAATTAAGTAGTCGATAAAGCCCGCCAAACCGTATTGGAGCAGCGTGGTGGGTCTAAGCTCTTATTCCCTCTCTCCTACGAGAGTGGATGCCTGTGCCTAGCATTGGGACATTAATGTGATGTAGTGGTAGTGGTGTAAATCATTTACTTTCTACAATAATGTGTCTTTCAATTTGTAACACGGTTTACGCAAAAAAATTTACTTTCGAAAATACAATAGTCTTCAAAAGCTTGAATTACTGAGCTAACATTAGTTACTGCACTGCATTTAATTTAGTTCTATTTCGAATTTAGCACAGGAGAAACAGAGAAAATTTTAGTATTTTATGTCAGTAAATCAAACAAATAAATACACAAATTATAAAAAAATTGTCAGATTTACCGAAATAAAAAAAAACCTTTTTGTTTATTTCTTGTTTTTTATCTTCCTTTCAAAAAAGCTGTCAGCTACGTGCATTGTGTGTATCCTTGGCGTATGTATATTGATGGCATGTACGAACGGACCCAATAGGGTCCACATCGAGTCGATCAATCATCCCTATCAGTTCCATTCAAAGCCTATTTATGTACAGAGGGACATTTACATCGGGGGATACAAGATTTACATAAAACAGCACACATGATATTACCGTCTGTCCGTCAAGTGAATAGCGGTTACGTGAAAAAGAGAGTTCCCATCAGTAACATATTATACAAAGCTTAGTGTTTGAGTGAAAAAAATAAATCCAGGAATCTCATATAGCAATTTTTCTTGGGTTAAAGGTTTTGAACTGGGCGTAATACATATATTTATAAACGCACTAGATGATGCCCACGACTTTGTTCGCGTGGATTAAGATTTTTTGGATTCCCGCGGGAACTCTTTAATTATCCGGGATAAACCTATCCCTATGTCCACCAAATTTCATCAAATCGGTTCATCATCAAAAGACAGACAGACATAGGTACATACTTTCACATTTATAATATTAGTATGGAAGTATGGATTTTATACATACAGTGCAGTAAATTTACTTAAAAATTTACGTTAAATTATAGTTCACTAGAAGGAAGATATCCGCGACTACCTAAGCGAGCAAGGTTTTTTATAATCCCGTGAGAAGTCTTTGATTTTCAAAAAAATATTCTTCTCCAAAATGCAATATTGCAATATTGCATTGCAATATTTTCAACCGATTTTGATTCAATTTGATATGGAGACACTTTGCATGGGGGGGAAGGACAGGCTTTTTTGTTCCGGAAAATTAAGGAGTTCCCGTGAACGCGGTAATCAAAACACCTGAATTTACGCGGAAGAAGTCACGGGCATCATCTAGTTAATATTAGTTATTGGTATGGATTGATATTCGATAAATCTAATGGCCGAGGCAAAAATTACACTTGGTCTTATTACGCAAATTAAACTGAAAACATTTCGATACGAAAATTGAAAAATATAGCGCAAAAATACCAAGGAGATGCGCAAATTGCCGAAAAATAAATCTACCGTAACCGCCTGATAAATTCCTGAGGGGAAAAGCCAGTCATTGCCTAACGAGCTACGATTAAAAAGTGTACAAAATGTACAGGAGTCAGGACTGTATGATACCTTTCATAAACGTTTCCTATAGGTACGTTAGTAGTACAATAGACCTTTTAAGGGATATTTCCGTCAAAAATAAAGTATTTTTAGTCATTATTAAATAGAGGATCTTGCAAAAGTTGTTTAATCCCCGTTTCCTGTTTTTATGCTTTGTAAATTTAAAAGTCAAAAATGTTAAATTGAGGGTATTAGTAATATTAATTTGTATCGCTAGTACCCTTGATAGTATTAGTGGTACTAATAAACCATTAAGGTACCTTAATAATAATTACCTAATTATGAAATCATTGTTTGTTCTTTTATTTAAGGTCAACGTATAATGAGATAAATACGCTTTAAAACGCACGTTTTGACGTTCGATAAAAAGCTGCTGATTTGACTAGTTATCCAATACCCAATCATTTTTTTCTGATACATAGATTAGGGCTATCTAAAACGAAGTAATTCTAGAAAAGAACTAAAGTGATCGACATAGCTTTCAAGCTTTATCACGTTGAAGGCTGCTATAGTCAAAAGAAGAGTGGCTGGCATCCAATAGATGCCACCACCACCACCACTACAGCCTATTAACGTCAGTAGGGTAGAATTGGGGCTTCTGCGTCACTTCGTCTCGCTTCGCTCGGTGACGCAAAAAACCCCAATTCTTCTATCGTGTTTTATAAGCCATTGATTTTATATCTGCTCATCTTAGTTATGATCGACAAATGAAATCGGATCACCATCCAGATAGACTCCTAAATCCATTCATCAATTTGACAGCGCCGTTTAATAAAGCTGTTCATCACATGGCGTCAGGTCAGCGAAGTACTACTCGATGTTTGACGCAGAAGCCCTCCGAATTTTTTTTCTATCATGTTTTATAAGCCATTGATTTTATATCTGATCATCTTAGTTATGATCGACAAATTAAATCGGATCACCATCCAGATAGACTCCTAAATCCATTCATCAATTTGACAGCGCCGTTTAATAAAGCTGTTCATCACATGGCGTCAGGTCAGCGAAGTACTACTCGATGTTTGACGCAGAAGCCCTCCCAATTTTTTTTCTATCATGTTTTATAAGCCATTGATTTTATTTCTGATCATCTTAGTTAGGATCGACAAATTAAATCGGATCACCATCCAGATAGACTCCTAAATCCACTGCTGGGCACAGGCCTCCACTCTCATAGGAGAGAGGGAATTAGAGCTTAGGCCCCACCACGCTTCTCCAATGCGGGTTGGCGGGCTTTAACGACTATTATCATGTTAGTGATAATAACCGGGACCGACGGCTTAACGTGCTCTCCGAGGCACGGGGGTGAGACACCGCCAACTTCCAACTCCGGGCTGGCACTGAGAATTTCTGAATTGAAAAATCCAAAACCAATTTTTTTTGCCCGACCGGGAATCGAACCCAGGACCTCGTGATCCGCAGTCGACTATGCTAACCGCTAGACCAACGAGGCAGTATATCCAATAGATGCAAAGGGGGTTAAACCAGGTTAAGTAACGTTGACACATACATACTACATGTATCTGTCACCGTAAGATTGCCAAAACCGTTAGATTTATTTAATCGTATGGCGTTTGGTACATAATAAGCGTTTTTATAAAAAAACGCTTATTTCGCCTGCAAGTTCGTCGCTCGTTTAGCACCACCCAGGGGACACGTGCAGGGAGGTAGAAGGTAATTCCTGCGGACGTGAGCGACGGGGCATCCCCCACCGTTAGATTGTAATCTAACTAGCGAAATTGTAAACTGTCGACAGATTACAATTTAACGCATTATTTTTGGGTAAATTGTAATCTGTTAGGTATATTAACCCGATACAAACAAAGTGCACTACCTGGGTTATTTATGTCGAACCCTAACCTAACCTAACCTACAAGAAAGAGACAAGAAAACGTAAATATTCATTATATTTCAAAAATAATTGACACTCAGAACATTGATCGGTTCACAATCTGTCGAAAGTTTACAATTTCGCTAGTTAGATTATAATCTAACGGTTTTTGCAATCTTACGGTGACTTATTTGTGGTTATTTTTATTATTTATTTATTTATATCCACATAAATAGGTACTAGCTGTTAGTTATGATCATGGTTATTATGGTAAGTACTCTCTCTGCGTCGTATTACCCATTGCTGAGGGTCGTGACTCCATTCCATTAATCACATAATGGCAGGGGTTTTCTTGGGATAATAATGCGGTGGGTTCCCAGGTCCTTCCGCATACAACTCTACTAAGAGTATTATTTCAAATCTTAGGTTACTAAAGATTAGTATCAAATGTTAGTGATAATAACCGTGACCGACAGCTTAACGTACTCTCCGAGGCATGGATGAAACGAAAATGCCAAATTTGGACTTCCAAATTCGGTCACCCATCCAGTTGCCGACTTGGGTCAACGTTGCTTACCAATCGCAATCGACTGATATACGTTGTCGCAACCAGGCCACTCGTCTCTCATTGGTGAGTACTACGAAAACAATATCTATTATTATTCGTAGAGTAAGTACAAACTAGAAGCGTATTATTTTGTGAAAGAGGAACACAAGGTATATTTCCACACATAAATGTACCAAAAAAGGGGAATTTATTTGTCAAACTATACTGTGTATCTCATGACAAAGCTACAAATTGTAACCCGTATCGCAAACACGCACTTTTATGAAAGGAGATTTGTTTATTCAACAAACGTCTTATCCAAGGTCACGTCCTGAGGGCCAGAGCTTCCTTTTAGGGTTACCATATCACTTACATTATATAGATTTTCTTGGAATTTCGTATCAACAGAAATTCGTAATAGACGTCCACAGCTGGACGAAGGTCTCCTGCATGGATCTCCACAACACAGTCTTGTGCCGCTTGCTTCCAGCGGCTCTTAGCTACTCGCCTGAGATGGTGGGGCGGTCATCCAACGCTACGATTTTCGGTGTGAGGTCGCTATTCGAGCACCTTGGGACTCCAATGCTTATATCTTTTCTTCGAACTATGTGCCCCGCGCTTAGCAACTCTTCGAGCTGTTTTTGTTTTAGAATTAGGTACATTCCTAATATTTTTCTTTTATTCCACTACAAGCTAGGCCTTTACTGCGATCTCACCTGTTGGTAAGTGATGATGCAGTCTAAGATGATAGCGGGCCAAGCTGTTAGGGGCATGGCAGTTATATTAAACCCATACCCCTTCGGTTCCTACACGGTATCAAAACAAGACTATGCAAAACATGCTCGATCAAACTGTTAGTTTAATTTTTTGCAAAAGGTATCGTTTTTAAGAGGCAAATGCCACATTTTTATCAATCTTAAAGTCTACATCACACCTAAAATCGCAGTTTAATAGCATTCTTCTATTCTTTTTTTCTATTCCTAATCTATTTTTGAGACCTAAAATGGTGAGCTCAATGAATAGAATAAATAAATAATTGTTTATTGGTTGCATAATTTACAATAGTAAGTCTTAGGTCTACTGATACATTGTATGGTCGGTTTCTGCTGCCTAATTTAGGATACCCTGGTCTTTAGCAAGCAGTAACTTTCCATATTTTAAATGGAGTGACAATAATATTACAACAATTATTTAGATTAGATAAAATAAGGAACAATTGTCACCCTAGCGTCGCCCAACAGTTGTTTCGTCACACTTACAAATTCTTCCTGTTTAGCTTCCCCTTATTTTGTCGCGGATTAAATTAAGATTTCACAAAGTCACTAGAAGAGAATTTTGAAGAACGACCTCCGATCCTTATTGAGTTTGTCAAGGGACAGGGATTTTACACAAGGTTGTGCCTCGCGCAAACGATTGACAATCTTACAAAAATAGTACACAGAACATTTACACCATTAAAGAAGACGACCAAAACTAAAAACGGTCGCACATATTTTGACGACCTCCCTGGCGCAGTGTTGAGCGTCTTAACTTGGGAGGTCCCGGGAATTTGGGAATTCATAATTTCTGAATTTTCTCTTGTCTGGTCTTTCACTGGCTTCGGCCGTGGCTAGTTACCAGTTACCACCCTATCGGCAAACAGGTAACACCGCCAAGTTTTAGCGTTCCAGTACGATGCCGTGTAGAATTTTTTTTTTTTTTTTTTATCCACTACAAGCTAGCCCTTGACTACGATCTCACCTGATGGTAAGTGATGATGCAGTCTAAGATGGTAGCGGGCTAACCTGTTAGGGGCATGGCAGTTATACTAAACCCATACCCCTTAGGTTTCTACACGGCATCGTACCGGAACGCTAAATCGCTTGGCGGCACGTCTTTGCCGGTAGGGTGGTAACTAGCCACGGCCGAAGCCTCCCACCAGGCCAGACCAGGGAAAATTCAGAAATTATAAATTCCCAAATTGACCCTGCCGGGGTCTCTCTATCGACTAGCAGTATGGGTTTAATATAACTGATATACCCCTAACAGGTTAGCCCTAATCTTAGACTGCATCATCACTTAACATCAAGTGAGATCGCAGTCAAAGCCTGACATGTAGTGGATTTTAAAAAAAGTCGGAGTGATCGGAAGCAGAGATCATGAGATGTCTTTATCGTTTAAATTATAATATTAGTAAAGTAAAGAAGATTAGCATGTTGACTGTTGATATACAAAAACATACGCGCCGAATTGAGAACCTCCTCCTTTTTTGGAAGTCGGTTAAAAAGTTGTCGTCTACGTTAAGCCTTAGACAGTAGCCACTCCCATTGATTGTCTCTAGAAAATTCAGTCAAGTAATGTCCCCTCGCTGACGTTAGCGTTCGTTGCACAAAGACGCACTGTTTACCTTCTCTGGAGCCTTAGGTAAACATTGCTCCTTGTTTAGATGCTTTTGTGACTGCTTGATGAATTTATAGATACTTGCTGACCTCTCTCGCTTGCTTCAATACTCAATTTATTACATCAATGGAACACCACCCCAGCGTACGTGTTTCCTGCTACATATAACTTAAGTACCTTCAAGGCAAGAGTCAATAGGCATTTTTTTTTTTTAATCCACTACAAGCTAGCCCTTGACTGCGATCTCACCTGATGGTAAGTGATGATGCAGTCTAAGATGGTAGCGGGCTAACCTGTTAGGGGCATGGCAGTTATATTAAACCCACACCCCTTCGGTTTCTACACGGCATCGTACCGGAACGCTAAATCGCTTGGCGGCACGTCTTTGCCGGTAGGGTGGTAACTAGCCACGACCGAAGCCTCCCACCAGGCCAGACCGGGGATAATTCAGAAATTATAAATTCCTAAATTGACCCTGCCGGGGATCGAACCCGGGACCTCCGCACGTTAAGGCAACAGCGCTACACACTGCGCCACGGAGGTCGTCAAAAATATAAAATATTCTAGGGAAGCGCGTTCCAACCTAGACCTCATCATTGCTTTGCACTAAGCATGATTGTCGTCAAGCGCAAGCCTATCACGCAATAAAAAAAATTTGGACTGAGAACATACAGGTGTCTAATAAGTTACGTTATGATTTGACTCTACCATGGAGAGTGTAGAGAGGCACGTCTATCGCTTTGGTTGATAGTCTACGTTATAATTATAAGACCTGCATGCAAAATCTCAAGATTCTGGCCTAGCTAACCCATAATTAAACGATTACTCTTATATGACTGATGGTGGTAATGAAGGTGTTATTGTAATTGGTGCTATATATATCATCATCATCGGTCTTCAAATTAAAGTTTGCGGTCGGTTGGCGAAATGCCTTCCGCGGATCTTGACCTATATATTCTGTAATCCTTACTATAGGTAATATTATAAATGCGAAAGTCTGTTTGACTGCTACGATATAATGGCACATCTTTTCAATCCATTTTGATGAAATTTTTATAGGGGTAGGTTACATCCCGGGAAAGGTCATAGGCTATAAAGGAGTTCCTCTGAGAATCGAAATCGAAATCCACGCGGACGAAGTCGCGAGCATCATCTAGTTAGTTGTGAATAATTAATACGGGCCAAGTATGATTTTATTTTATTATTGCATTAAATAAATTTATCCATGCAATTACCCTGTGACAATGATGAGAGATTTCTCATCACCTGCGCAAAATAATTTCCTTGCATAAATTAATCAATGAGAAGTATTGTCTAATATTTAGCTTTAATCAAATTACTAGGAGCAATTTTCAAAGTATTTTATATCAGAACCGTGCACAAAGTCAATAATTATTTATTTCATCGTAATTGGTAAAAACAAGGAATATTTCATTTCCTTCATCAGTAGAAGTATTCGAACTTGTTACTCTTCTGCTGCGTAATCGAAACAATTTTTCATGAATTCGGGTACTGCATGCTGTAATGACGTAGACGCAATTATTTTATTGATATTTATTACTTTAGTTCAATCACGTTATGAGTGCGAAATTACTTTTTTAATGATTGTTTATTAAGGATCGCACGCAGCTTCGCTTCTGTGGGTATTTTTAAAGTCTAGCCTTATTAGACTACCGTAATCAACAAGGAACCCTTATAGTTTTGCCATTTTCGTCAGTCCGTCCGTCCGTGGCTTAGCTCAGGGACTATTAGTACTAGAAAGTTTTAATTTGGCATGGGAATACAAATTAAAAAACTATCACAGGAAAGTAAACTTTACAAGTTTACGAGTAATAGTCGACCACAGTATACTAGAACTGAGACCTCGCGGTATCCAATATCCATAAGATAGTTTTAACTATTATAATATATTATTATATTATTTTATTTAACTTTTAACATTAGCGCCATCTATTGACATCATTGTGAAGTTCTGTTAAAAATACTGAAGCTCATTAAAAATTAAATAATTTCGTTTCCTTACAATATTTATCTAATTTTAGTACTTGTTGTTCAAGTACAGGATATAATTCAAATAATTGATCAAGTTTCAGGCTCAGCCTTTCAGAAAATTGAGACTTCTGAGGTCAACTTTGGACGTTGGAAAATCTCCACTTTGAAAGCCCCCCATTTCGTAAATTTTAGGGGAAAAATAAAAAAATATTTGACCGAGCGAAGCGAAGGTCTCTGAGTCTACTTGGGTGAATTGGCACTTGTCCGTCCGTCCGTCCGTCCGTCCGTCTGTCAGAGCATTATAACTTCTGAATTACTGAACGCAATTACTTCAGCTTTAAATATAATATGTAAACCAATGGCCTCCCGCCGAATATGGCTTAAAAAATAATAAAAATCTTTATTTCAGGGGTGCTCTCATAGAAGCGAATGCGAAGTATAATATTTTTTTTAAAGTAACATAGGGTTGCGGTATATCATTTTAAAGATAATTAGGAATAGAGTCCGAATTTTTTTTTTTTTAATTTTTCCCCCAAAATTGACGAAATGGGGGGCTTTCAAAGTGGAGATTTTCTAACGTCCAAAGATGACCTCAGAACTCTAAATTTTCTGAAAGGATGAGCCTGAAACTTGATCAATTATTTCAATTATATCCTGTACTTGAACAACAAATACTAAAATTAGATAAATATTGTAAGGAAACGGAATTATTTATTTTTAATGAGCTTCAGTATTTTTAACAGAACTTCACATTTAAGTCAATAGATGGCGCTGCGAGGTCTCAGTTCGGGGCGAACCACTAGTATATTATATTTAAATTTGAAGTAATAACGTTCAGTAATTCAGAAGTTATAAGGCTCTGACAGACGGACGGACGGACAAGTGCAAATTCACTCAAGTAGACTCAGAGACCTTCGCTTCGCTCCGACAACAATTTAGCATTTTGTGATGAAGTAAAAAGTAAAACATTTGTTACACGTCTATATTTGATATAATATGACCATTGCTCATGTCATTACCAACAACAGAAGGAATATGAGTGATATTTAATGTGACTGAAAAAACTAGGCTGGCGCAACTAAAACTCGGGCTGCAAACAGATCGTTAATAAGGCACGGACTATCCATCAACTTCCGAGGTTTTTTCCAGCGGCTGCCTGATGGAGCACGTGTCTGATGCCGAAGGATTCTCTTTGGGGGATGTTTTACTTTTTTACTTCCATAAGAAATGCTCAAACTAATTGATTGTAGGCTGTTTTTATTATAGCACTTGTTGGCCTAACTGTAAAGTTTTGTTTTTAATGAAAGTAGAAATGATGACAACTCAATCAAATCAGCAACATGACCAACTGTATTATTTTACCCATTCTGTGATCAAACTCAAAAACATGCTTCTAGTATGGGAGTTTGTATGGCGCCATTAATTTTTCTATAATTATTTTTTTCTTTAACCTATAGTTTTATTTTTAACGTTATGCAACTAAAAATTAATCGGGGATGTGAATTTTAGGTCTTTGAGAACGGTCTCTATTCAAAAATCAGTAAGAAATAATTTATTTTTGACACAGGCATCATCTCTTTTCCCTGGCACTGTACTGAACGATTTGGTCTTATAAGTGGAAGCTCTCAAGTTTGATCCCAAGCTGGGTGGATTTCAGAATTTATAATTTCTGAATTTTCTCTGGTCTGTTGGGAAGCTTCAGCCGTAGCTAGATACCAGCAATCCGGAAATGATCAAGAAATTGTACGTTCAATCCATCAATTTATTTATTGCACATTTGGGTTTGCATGGTGTTATTATATGGTATGGTGGATGGTGGTGGTGTTTTACATCCAAATATGGCATGCAGTATTAAAATAGGTAGATAATATAAGTAATTATTTTATTTTATTTTATTTTATTTTATTTAGTACAGAAAACTTACAGCTACAACAGAGATGGGATATAAATAAAGAATAAGTATAACGCCAATAACGAAAACTTGTTTCACTGATAGAATTTACATGAGATAAAAATAGCTCGCAAAGGTAGAAAAATAAATAGTAATATATACTACATAGGAAGTAATTAGAAAATAAAAAGAATATGAATTAATACAAGAGAAGGTAATTTAGAAATTATAAAGATTAGGATTACCAGCCAGCAAACTCTCACTCAGGCTGTGGGAGTCAAAGAATTCATTGACTAGAATTCTACGCATGGAGGTGGCCGTGGTGCAAAAGAGATCTAGCTTAATATTCTTTTTTAACAATTTATTGAATGATAAAGAAGATCTTGGCAAATAGGAGTTCTGACGAAATCTGGTATGCGCAGACGATAGGCGGAGAATAGAATGGGCACGGGGATGGGTACCTATTGGTAGGCACTTTGAGGGATAACTTTTCAAGAAGCGGCGGACAATCGACTGTGCGATATATAAGCGATATTGATGAGATAAGTTATATCGCTGACATTTCTCCTAACGGTTAAAGGCAGAAGGTGTAAGTGAGTACATAAAGCATGATAACATGATATTTCAAAATACAATTCTATATTCCGGTAAGATTAGGGATAAGGGCTCAATACAGACTGCAATACCCCTAACAGGTTAACCTACTAGCGCCTTGCAGCAATTTGTAGTAAAGGGCTAAATTGTAGTGGAATAAAAAAGACTTTAAAAGGAAAAAACTTTGCACTTACAATACACACAACTTGAGCACAAGTAAAAATAAAACACTAGAGATAGAAGTATGATATTATGAAGATGAGATAAATCATCCCGTGTCGCCATGGCGACGGCGGCTACAATCGGAGGATGAAATCCATACTAAGATTAAAAATGCGAAAGTGTGTTTGTGTGTCCGCCTGTTTGTCTTTCTACAATGCTTAAATTGCTCACAAGCTGTCCAACCGACTTTAAAGAAAATTTATTAATTTAATTTTTCCACTCACTTTTCAATTTTGGACAAAATCAGCTCAATCGGTTAGGGATAAATGTTTTAAAATTCAGTTGCAAGATTTGAACTAAACGAACATACCAACAAATAAAAGCTTGTAGAAATTCAAGAACAATAGAGATAAGAGTCTGATATGAAGATAAGATAAATCATCCCCTGTCGCCATGGCGACGGCGGCGACAATCGGGGGATGAAATTAGAAATAAATTACATTCGACATGCAGGGGTAGTGTCGAAGCATTTTATTGGTGTGCTTCAACTCAGATGCAGGGCATCAGGTGTGAAAAATGGTGCCGGTTCGCGCTTGATGAGTTTTTCTTGTAGTTGATGAGATGGTGGCTGATTTCCCAAGAATATGTTTACACCAGGGGCCCTATTACGTAAAAATGATCCCTACAGTCTAAATAACGCAATCACGACTGATTGGTTAACACTCCCAAGTGCCATTTCTGGCCAAAATCAATTGTCACGACAAACAAGACTACCATAAATTCATACTTCTACACAATGGGGATACGTTTTTGTCGTCAGAGTAATTTTATCTAGCCATGGCGTCCATACTAATTTCATAAATGCAAAAGTGTACCTAGTCTGTCTGCTACGCTTTCACGCTGCATCTGGATTCAACAGATTTTGATGTAATTTGTAATAGCAATAGGTTTTATCCCGGGGAAGAAAACAGGCTACTTTTTATCCTGTGGAAATTAAAAAGCTTTAAACCTAGCGCACGAAGGCGCGGGCATCATTATCTACTAAGTTTGCCACTAGAACAGACATGTTAAGACCATATTGCCCCTGTCAAGAATCAAATTCGTGACTTCTCGCTTAGTACCTACCTACCATTATTAGTGCAGTTCACTATCGCGCTTAAAAAAAGTGCTGGAACATCTGAGTACTTATACTGTAACAAATTTTTAAAATCTTTTTTTACTGATTCTAAACAGTTGAACAAACCTTGGTACTTTACTTCAGGTATCTTGAAAAGTACAGACGTCAGCTCTCGGACTAATTGTGATCGCGCGAATTTCTTATTGAGAATCATGGCGGCGGTATTTTAATGTGGATGCTTTTTCTTTGGTTTTTACATCTTTGGGAATTTTATTGGATTTTGAGTTGATCTATCTCATAAATCGTATTCTGTTTGATCATTCGAGGGTTGCAAAATTGGAATAAAATAAAAATTGTAAAAGAAAAGTAAGTACGATTAAATATATTGACTAAAGAAAGTATGTCTTTTCCAAAACAATATATCTTTCGCTGGTTTAGATATCAGTATAGATAGGTACACTTTTCGTGATCTAGGCATGAGTAGGTACTACAAATTAAATAAAAAAAAATCGAGCTGGAATCGATAAAAAATTGCCTATGTCCGTCTTCAGGCTTAAATTATCTCAGCTGTAAGAAATTTGGTCAAAATATATTTAGCTGATGGGCCATGCTAAGTTTACAGACAGACAAACATACTTCGACGTAGAAGTTCACGTTTATCTAGAGATGCAAGAATGTCACTCCACGAATTTTCCACTGTCCATCTCATTTTTATCAAACCAGTACTTTCTTTATTTCTATTCTTATATTCTTTATATTCTTTATCTTTATTCAAATATACCTTTACAAGTGATTTTGAATCATCCAGTGAATCTACCGATGGTTCGGAATACCATTCCAACCGAAAAGAGCCAGCAAAAAACTCAGTGTTTAGGGTAAAACCGGGATAGATGCCCCACTTTTTGAAAAGGACACCTAATTTTAAAAATATTAATTTTATACGAATAATTTCTATTAATGTAGCTAGCTCAATCCTTAATGTTGAATTATTATTATTATTTTTTAACCTATCAAATACAGATTTTGCAGAAATTAGCTTTTCGTGGAACATGTTTTTTGGGGATAGATGCCTACCTGTATGGATAGTTGCCCCACCATGAAAAAACTGAGAAGGATAGATGCCTGCAGTGCAGGATGGATGCCCTTTATAGGTGTAAACGAAAAATCCATACCAAATGTTAGGTAGAAGTCCAAGGGTCATAATAATGAAAAACATTTTGTATTTTTTAAATCTTTTAATTGTTATCATTAGAAGATATTATTCTAATATCACACAAATGACATAGGTAATTAATTTTTTAAAGCGTTTGTTTAACTAAAATATAAATTCTTAAGTTTCAACATGCATAACCATATTGTTTGTTGTACCATAAATCACACCTAAAATAAACTGAGTTATAAAAGCTGGATTTTACTCAAATATTTTATCTGGGCAAGTTTTTACTGCTGTTTTTCCGAACAACTAAATTTTTTCATTGGAAAAGTGCAGCTACAGCCTCGGGGACAAAGTTGACAAAACTCCGATGACCATAAAGGTGTGCTCACACTGTAAACTATTTAATTGGTGTGAAACTTCAATTATTGAAACTTTTACTGTATTACATGACTTCAATTAATACAATTTATAATAATATATTAGATAAATTAATTTTGTGTAATTTTCACGTGGGTCTCAAGTGCTAAAACTTTTAAAAATGGGTACGTTTCAGGATGCGATATTTTGTGTCGTTTCTTTTATTTAAACTAACATCTCACAAACATTTTAAAAGTCATAAATTCTTTAAAAGTAAATAAAAGCAGTAAAGACCTAGATATCAACACCAATTATATAGGTATTTTACCACTGAAAAATTCCTACCAGCATCGTATACAAGCCAGGCAACACGGTTACAAGGTTGGGTTTCAAATAAAACACTCACAAAAATATCATTAATAGATATGAACTTCAATGTGAACATACCCTTGCCACGATTGTACCTAATAATAATCCAACAATCCGCCCGCGGCGGTCTCCCTAGTCCCTCTCGATAACGTTTTGACTATTTGACAAGCATTGTTTCTGTGATATAGATTAACTTCAGTGTGAACACATCCTTACCACGATTGTAGTAGCAATCCAACAATGGCTCGACTCCGCCCGCAGCGGTCTCCTTCGTTCCTCCAAATAACAGTTTGACTATTAGACAAGTATTTTTTCAAAATAAGTCCTAACTAGCATTCAAAATGATGGATCGAAATACATACTATTTTAGTAACGACGAAATATTGCAAGAAGCATTAGCAGGTGATAAGATGTAGTTAAAAGCTTAGAATGGAATAGAAATATTTATGAAATAATATGATAAATTATTATATCGCTAACCCCACTTTGCCAATCTTAACACCTAGACATTATGAAAGAAACATACAAAAATGTTGACTTTTTCAAATAAATACCATATAACTGAGGGACGAGAGGCCTAGTTGTGACAACGCATATCAGTCAATTGCGATTGTTAAGCAACGTTGACCCAAGTCGGTAATTGGATGGGTAACCGAATTTGGAGGTTCAAATTTGGTTGCTCCGTGCCTCGGAGAGCACGTTAAGTCGTCGGAAATCACTAACATTTGATAGTAATCAGTACAAAAACCTATAAGAGTTTAATACTCTTTAGTTTTTTTTTTTGGGCAGTTGTGATTTAGTCGAGACTTGGAGGTTCAAATTTGGCTTTTTCATTTCGTCTGTGCCTCGGAGAGCACGTTAAGTCGTCGGATCCTGTTAAATTATTTGAAACTACCTGATGCCCGCGACTTTGTCCGCGTGGTTTAAGTTTTTTTGATTCCCGCAGGAACTCCTTAATTTTCCGGGATAAAAAGTAGCTTAAGTCACTCTCCAGGACCTCAACTATACCCATGCCGATCACGTCGATCCGTTGCTCCGTTGCGACATGATTGAAGGACCTACTACTAACTAACAAACCAATAAACCAACAAACAAACACACTTTCGCATTTATAATATTAGTATGATTAATCGGTACAAAAACCTATACCTAAGAGTTTAATACTCTTATTCGAGTTGCATGCGGAAGGACGTGGGAACCCACCGCATTAATATCCCAAGAAAACTTCTACCGTTATGTGACTAATGGAAAGGGGTCACGACCCTCAGTAATCAAGAATACGATACAAAGAGAGACCATAAAACTAGTAGAAAACACAAAATGTGAACAAAATAATGATAATATGACTATGTTGTAGCTAATCTACCGGTGTCTATCCATCAAAATTGAACAATGCTAATACTGTAGGCAAAAAATATAGCAGTAAACTGAAAATAGTTCAAGTACCTAGCTACAAAAGACAAATGTGTAAAATTAAGCCCCCATAATCTGCCCATCGATCATGGCGTACGAATTGTGCAAACGAACACACGCACAATTTTACTATTCGTAATATTATATAATTTGTCGCGCTTTCGACTGCAAATTAAAACGACATAGCAATCGATCAACGTTGGAAGACAGTTCTTTAAATTAAACCTTTTTTGGGATGAGGGATACCTAATTTCATAATTTCAAGCCCATTCACCAATACAGTGATCTGTCTGGCAGAATGAGCCTTCCTATTTGGCCGTAGTCATTGGACTTCGACCAAGTGCGGATTGGCAGACTTCAAACACTTTTTAAGAACATTATGAATTAACATTCACCATTAAATGTCTAGCCCCACTACAGATGCACGGCGCGGCGCGGCACGTAGCGGCAAATATGCTTTGAATGAGTTTGAAGCTGGGCCAATTAAAGCGACGCGGCACGGAGATGCACGATACATGCAGAGATAGGTACGGCAAGTAATACTTAATTGCTTAAAATCCATAATTATAGCCCCGGAAAGTCTGAGAATTTCTTAATCTGGAGGAATCTTGTGCTCAGCTGAGTGATGTTTATTGTTAGGTATCAGTACTAATAATAATGTCCTCCCGACTGAATTTCGGCCATGGCGATCTCCATGAGAGATTAATCATCTGCGCGGGAGATAATATTATAGTACGTACACAAGTGTGTGCGCATGCACAGGTGTGCACCTTTGCATGCGTGTGCACCTCTGCTCCTTTTACTCTCATAGCCCGATGGGACGGAAAATCCGACAGGACCTAACAAAGATCAGGCGCAGCACCGATAGCTGAACGTGCTCTCCGAGGCACGGGGGTGACACCCCGCCTACTTCCTAACTCCGGGCTAGTACTGAGAATTTCTTGTCAGACAAACCCAACCTCTTATTATGGCCCGATCCGGGACATCGACGGCGGCAGTCGAACATGCTAACCACTAGACTATCAAGCGACACTGACATAGTTCAACACCCGAAAGTAGATAATTATAATAATAGGCAAAAAAACTATACAAATTATATTCTGGTGATCGCATTATTCATAATATGTCACGTTTTCGCCGTGGACTATAAATTACGGCCGGCGCACAATCAATCAGGCCGGATGGGCGACAGTGTTATAAATTAAGCCTCGCTGGGAATTAGAGCTCAGATCGCACGCGGGATGACGCCGATCGCTTAATCTCGTTTAAAAATCCTTTACACCGTAAATAGTATAATTCGAAAAACTGGTAAAAATCTTTGTTCAACTTCCACTTAAGATCATTTCCCTTTAACTTCTCTACTTTTGTCACTTTTTGCTATTGATTAGGAAGTCTTATGTGTAAGTATTATAAACCTACTAACAATATAGTTTGCAACAGTGATTCAATGCCCGATTCCAAAAATACACTAAATTGATTGATAATTACATAAATATCTTCTTTCTCAGGATTCAATTCAAATAAAATAATAAATATTACTTCCTGGTCTAGATGTAACGCAATTTAGTTATAAAGTTAACACGATTATTATTAACCGCCATATCTTCTACAAGCACTTCTACGTAATGGGACACAACAATTTTCTGCTTAGGTAGGCACTTTATATCATCATACAATAAAAACCCCAAAAATAAAAATGAGATTAAAAAAAAATAATTATATATAAACGGATCTCTTTTTTTTAAATCTATCTCTTCTTGATTGACCCGTCAATTATCGTTTCATTATTCGTATAGTTATATCTGATTTGTGACATCAGGGGTCATACAGCCAATGTCTTATGCAATACTTAAGTAATATTACTCAAAATGATAATTTGATGCCAATTTTAGGATCTTGAGGTTCCTAAAATATAAGGATTATAATTCTAAAGCAGTATAGCTCCAGTACATACCAGAGACACCAAAGCAATTCAAAACAGCTCAAGGATACATACCTGAAAAGAAAAAGTCAAACATTAGTCGAAACGTAACAAATGCACTGACCTACTCGAGGTGAAAGGAGCAAACGAACGTCGGCTTCCGGATACAAAAAGAGAAGCGATAAATTTTGTTAAAACGTTGGCAAAAAGTGAGCGTTAGATAAAGCTTGCCACTGACGCTACTACAAGTTGTCTACAAATAGATATTATAAATGCCTAATAGAAAGAGAGGAGCCTTTAGGATAAGCCTTTATTAGGGGGTAGAATAAAAAAATGAGCTGGCTAATCTGTTCGGGGTAGGGCGGTTATTTTAAACCTATGCCTATGCCTATTATGATAGAGGAGCATGGATTTGATCGCTCCAGCAATGCTGGGGACAGCGGTTACTTATGTACACATTGAAATAGTAATTGTAAATGAATTATTTAAAAAAAGCAACCACCGAGTTTCTTGCTGGTTCTTCTCGGTAGGAATGGCATTCCGAACCAGTGGTAGATTCACTTGACGATTCAAAAGTACTTGTAAAAGTTTATTTGAATAAAGAAGCTTTGTTTTTGAAGTTTTTGACTGTTGGTTTTTCCTCCAATCACACTACAACAGAGCTAGCTACAGATCTATATATGGATTTTACTTACTCTCGCAGAGATTTTGTCGGTATACATTCTGTTATGAGCTTTTGAGTTGCTCGGCGACAGGATGAATTCAACCCCTAATAATAGGGGTTCGAAATTTACCAAAAGCTCAAGTGTTATTAAGTAATTAGGGTCTGCGCAGACGGGGAAGTTCCTCGACGTAGTACATATTAAGTAAGTTTACCTAGTGTTTTTTTAAAAAAGTGGGCAGCCCTATACTCCGTGGTCTAGTGAGTCACGTATTTTCTTTCCTTCCGATTTTCTGACCTATTTCTGCATTATACTTATACGAGTTTCTCTTTCATGTCTGCCAACTAATAAAAACTAGTTAGATATACATATGTGGAAATAATTAGCTATTACTAAGTATATAACTAACTACCTACTAAAACAATTAAGTTACTACTACTAATAGGTACTACTAACTAGGTACCTTAACTAATAATATCACTAATAATAGGTAATCATTACTTACAAACCTCTGACTTACTATTTTTGAGGTTTTTTGGTTCCCGCGGCTTTAATTTTCTGGGATAAAAAGTAGCTTATATTCCAGACTAGAATCTATATCTGTGCTAAACGGATCTGGATAAAAGGTCCAGATCCGTTTGGCCGTTCTGGCGTGATTGAGTAACAAAAACTTCCATCCAGACTTTCGCATTTATAATATTAGTATAGAAAGGTCTGCAGTGGTCTCCACTTTCAAATTAGTTTGTTTGTTAGTAACGTATATATTTTACAGTAATTACTAGTAGTATGCGGCGAGCCACTCACGTGAAGCCTCCTTCACGGCGCTGCACGCAAGCGGCGCGGCGCCTCAGTAATTCGGGACAAAGGCTGGCAATTTCCTTTGTGCTCGTCTTGACCTTATTTCATTACCTCTTCCGTCTCTAGCCCCCCCCCCCCCTCTCGCCCCGCACCCCGCACCCCCCTGCCGCACATCGTCTGGTAACATCTTTTACGGGCGTTTTGAAGCGTACTAAATTTGCTTCACGTTTCAAATACCGAGCGCATTTCTAAGCACTGCATTTTCTAAGCGTTACACAGTAAACAATCCAACTACACGGAAAAAAATGGGGTCTGGCAAAGTTTTCATTCAAGAATAAAATTATTCTCAAGTATATTGTTTAATCTCAAGCATATTTTTACTCAAGGTAACAATAATATCTTGAATAAAGTAAAATGGAATTCTTCTAGATATAAAATATTATTCTTCATTTATTTATTTACATCAAGAATATTTTTTTGGATCAAGACGATATTTACTCTTGACTGTACAAAACATTTGTATTTTGAAACAAGTAATTAAGAATTCTTACTCTGAATATAAAAGGATTTAGCTTAAGAAGGTCAGAGATTAGGGCCAAGAATAAAAATAAATTATTGGTTTAAGAAAATGTGTAAATTCGTTCAACAATAATATTATTGTGACAAAAGTTTTATACTTTTGATTCAAAATACGTAAAATACTCATTTTAAATAAAGCCTACTATTTAAAAACAAGAATATTATTGTTTCATTAACGCTCTCAAGAGATACTTCAATTTCTTAACCTAAGAATATGGATTTAAAATATCAGACAAGAATAAACATTTTATGTTAAGAAATATTTTTTTCATTTAAGATTGATTGATTATACAGTAAAAAATCTGTCTATATTGATTTGAATACTTACTGTTCTTCAATTAAGCATTATAACTGTCTGCTATTGAGACCTCTTTTTCTTGGTTAGACAAATTCAACAGCTTTGCGCTGAGTGCAATGGCTCTTAAATGAAGAATATCGTTTATAAAATTGGTGAAGAACCAACATTTTAAGCCAAGAAAATATCTTCTTCGGTGAATATGGTTATCTTTTACAATCAATCATATGTCTGTGTTAACTGGAATACTTCATTATTCTTTCATAAAGAATTACCTACAGTTCATATTTTTTTGGATCAAGACGATATTTACTCTTGACTGTACAAAACATTTGTATTTTGAAACAAGTAATTAAGAATTCTTACTCTGAATATAAAAGGATTTAGCTTAAGAAGGTCAGAGATTAGGGCCAAGAATAAAAATAAATTATTGGTTTAAGAAAATGTGTAAATTCGTTCAACAATAATATTATTGTGACAAAAGTTTTATACTTTTGATTCAAAATACGTAAAATACTCATTTTAAATAAAGCCTACTATTTAAAAACAAGAATATTATTGTTTCATTAACGCTCTCAAGAGATACTTCAATTTCTTAACCTAAGAATATGGATTTAAAATATCAGACAAGAATAAACATTTTATGTTAAGAAATATTTTTTTCATTTAAGATTGATTGATTATACAGTAAAAAATCTGTCTATATTGATTTGAATACTTACTGTTCTTCAATTAAGCATTATAACTGTCTGCTATTGAGACCTCTTTTTCTTGGTTAGACAAATTCAACAGCTTTGCGCTGAGTGCAATGGCTCTTAAATGAAGAATATCGTTTATAAAATTGGTGAAGAACCAACATTTTAAGCCAAGAAAATATCTTCTTCGGTGAATATGGTTATCTTTTACAATCAATCATATGTCTGTATTAACTGGAATACTTCATTATTCTTTCATAAAGAATTACCTACAGTTCTTTATCTAAGAATAACTTATTTATTGACTGTAGAAAAAATACCTTTTTTGCTTACCAAGTCCAGACAAGAATGATAAAAAATTGCATTAAGAATTCAGGTATAGTATATATTCCTTCAACAATAATATTCTTTAGACAAGAGTTTTTTTTACCTTTGGTTCAAAATACGTTATACTTAGATATATTTTAAGAATCTACTATTTAATAACAAGAATATATATAATTGTTTTATAGCTCTCAAATGACAACTATTGTCTCTTAACCTGAGAATATGGAATTAAATATCAGCCAAAAACAAACATTTTATGAAAAGAAATATTTTTTTCATTGAAGATTGATTTCTTAGACAATTAAAAATTGGTCTCTATTGATTTGAATACTTACCTACTGTTCTTCAATTAAGAATTATAACTTTCTGCCATTGAGACCTCTTTTTCTTGGTAAGACAAATTCAACAGCTTTGTTGTGAGTGCAATGGCTCTTACCTGAAGAATATCGTTTATAAAATTGATGAATAACCAACCAACCAAAATATCTTCTTCATTTAATAAGGTTATCTTTTACAATCAATTTAATTTATATTATGTCTGTGTTAACCGGAATACTTCATTATTCTTTCATAAAGAATTACCTACAGTTCTTTATCTAAGAAAAACTTACTTATTGACTGTACAAAAAATACTTTTTGCTTACAAGGCCAGACAAGAATGATAAAAAATTGCATTAAGAATTCATGTATATTTATATTCCTTCAACAATAATATTGTTTAGACAAAAGTTTTTTTTTGCTTTTGATACAAAATACGTTATAGATATATTTTAAGAATAATAACAAGAATATATTATTGTTTTATAGCTCTTAAATGACAATTAATGTCTCATAACCTAAGAATATGGATTCAAACATCAGAGATCATCAAGAATAAACATTTTACCTTTGAATTGTCCAGGATAAAAAAGTAGCCTAACTTCAATGTACCTACTCTGTGCCGTGGGCCGTGAAAGCGTAGCAAACAGACAGACAGACACACACACAATTTCACATTTATTGTATACTAGCTGATGCCCGCGACTTCGTCCGCGTGGTTTGAGGTTTTTGGTGGAACTCTTTAATTTTACGGGATAAAATGTAGCCTGTGTTATTGCAGACTATAATGAGTCTTTGTGCAAAGTTCATCCAGATCCGTTCAGCCGTTCCGGCATGATTGAGTATTCATATTTTGAGGTTTCTCGTTCCCGCGGGAACTCTTCAATTTTTTGGGATAAAAAGTAGCCTAGGTCACTATCCAGGTCCTTAACTCAATCAATCAATCAACTTGAGAAATCGCGGACTTTCATATAAACTTTCAACCCCTATTTTACCCCTTTTAGGGTAGAATTTTGACAAACTGTGACATAGTTACGTACTTCTTTATTTTTACCGAAAGCCAGTATACCAAGTTTCGTTGATACAACTTGAAAAATATCTTGAGAATTGAAGGCCTTTGATACCAAATTTCATCCCCTATTTCACTCCGTTGAGGGTAGAATTTTCAAAAACTGTGAGACACATTTTTCTTGATTTTCAACCCGCAGCTCATATACCAAGTTTCATGGCTATAACTTTCATACAAATTTTCATCCCCTATTTTACCCCTTTGGGGGTAGTATTTTGACAAACTGTGACATCCTACGTACTTCTTTATTTTTTACCGAAAGCCAAAATACCAAGTTTCGTTGACATAATTTGAGAAAATCTTGAGAAATTAAGGAATCTTATACAAACTTTCAACACTTATTTTACCCCTTTGAGGGTAGAATTTTGACAAACTGTGACATAAGTACTTCTTTATTATTTACCCAAAGCCAATATACCAAGTTTCGTTGATGTAACTTGAGAATATCTTGAGAAAGGAAGGACTTTCATATCAACTTTCATCCCCTATTTTACCCCTTTGGGAGTCGAATTTTCAAAAACTGTGAAATATCAAGCGCAGCTCATATATCAAGTTTCATGGCTATAACTTGAGAAATTAAGGACTTTCATACAAATTTTCAACCCCTATTTCACCCCTTCGGTGGTAGAATTTCGGGATAAAAAGTATCCTATGTCCTACCTCGTAGTATGGGCTCAAATCGTGCCAAGTTTCGTTTGAATTCATTCAGTAGTTTCGGCGTGATGCGCGGCCAAGATACAGACAGACAGACAGACAGACAAAAATAAAAAAAAAATCAGATTTGGCTTCAGTATCGAATAATGAGTGCCCTCCAAAAAAAATTTTCAAAATATCTTCAATGTAGGGACCTGTTGGTTTTATTATAAGTATTGAAGTATGGATGTCTGGTTAAAAACCTACTGTTTACTAAGCTATTACACTGATTGCGAGCAATTTACTCTTAGCCATTGAGGAGTTCCGTTTTCCATGTCCGAATATTTGATCTGAGTCGCGTATTAAAATAATATAACTCTATGGTTAAAAACCCACTGTTTATTATGCTTTTACACTGATCGCGAGCAATTTACTCTTATCCATTCATGATCCATATGATTCATCAGATCTTCATCAAATTTACATGGGAAAACCTCTGAAGTATGATCGATCAAACAAAAAAGAATCATCATAATTGGCGGAGTAATCGCCTACCATAATATAATAGTACTGACGTACAGAAGTCTCACTCCTTTGATGTTGACTACTTGCCGACGTTTTAATAGCCTACATAATTATTATTAAAAAGATAAATCACGCACGCAAGCTAAATTAAACTTTATCGCCGCGAGCGAGTGTCCGTATTGCTTTGCATCTTTTCCCTTTCCTACGTCACGGACGACATTGCGAGCTTGTCTAGGGCTGTCAGCAAACTTTGACAAAAATTGTCAGCAAATAGGTACAGTAGGTTTTTCGAATTGGTAAGTAAGGTACCTACTCTGAATATGATCGACTGTGTTTACTGTGTGTCGCTACACAGTGAGTTCTTGACTACGCACGCAACTTGCAAGGTCATTCGTCGCGGCGAAGCAGTGCGGCGAAACATAATATTTCGCTCGGAGAGGTAGGTACACTTCGATCACGGAAATATATAAATATATATTCCGTGCCCTTACTCTAAATCGGCAAGGTGTAATAAGAATTAGGGAGTAAGGGCCTAACTAGGGCGAGCGTATTCCCTGCGACTCGTTTGTACTACCTACAGCTCGTGCCTCGATTCAAAAAAATTACTTGAAAAGAGGCACGCAACAATAATTATGGTTGCAGCGACTTTTTGCCATTATAATTCTAAAGATCGATAGACCATTATACATACATGAGTTTAAATGTCTACAACTATTTATCCTACAAATAATTAATATGCTTATTAAACTATTAAACAAATATTTTCAAAAAACTATTTACGAAAACAGCGTTAAATTCACTAGCACGTCGCTCGCTTATAACGCGCCAGCCCCGACTGCGTAAGCATTCCGGGAATGAGCGCGATCGTCGGTATTTTCGTCGCGCAAGTACCAAGAGTGACACAGGCCTGCCTTTGATTATATGGGAGTATATAAATTATAATCAAAGCGCCTACCTACCAAACATACAAAAACTTACAGCCGAATTGATAACCTCCTGCTTTTTTTTAAAGTCGGTCAAAAATATTTAAGAACAGTTTTGAATGTAAACAATAATTTTCAACCGACTTCCAAAAAAGGAGGAGGTTCTCGATTCGGCGCGTAGGTACATGTCTTTTCTTGTATGAAAACTATGATACAAACATAAATAGGTACTTAGGTACTTAGGTAGGTAGGATACAAATGAGCGTTTTAAACCAAATTCACGTTTCTTGGTTGTAGCTTTGAAATCTTGAAAAAATATTGAAGAAAAGCTGTCTTGAGTCTAAAACAATAATATTCTTGAATTTAAACTATGATTCAATTATATGTTTTGAACCAAATTCACGTTTCTTGGAATTAGTATGGAAACAAAACAAACTGGTAAGCTTGTATTCGGTGTTGCAGTATTTCTTTTCTCCCAAGGTGTAGGGAAAATAATTGAACATTCTCCCTTCACTCCGTTGGACTATTATAACCGAGTGAAGTCAGGTTTGCAGCTAGTAGTGATTATAAAATATATATATATATATAATACACACGGGAGGTCCTATGTAATAATCGGACTATTATCACGGATAGTAATAGGTTTCGCAAATTAGAGAAAAGTACTATACAAGCCTCGGCCGAAATAGCAATTAACGGTCTCGTTAAACTAAAAAGGCCTCGGCTAGCGCCTCGTTCTTCCAATATTACTCGCCGTGAATTGCTTTATTTTCAGCCTCAGCAGTCATGTACTATTTTATATTTTTATGTATGCATAATGATTAAAAATTAATAAAATTAATTTCGTAGTAAGTCAATGTCAGGAATACGTCAATAGTGGAGACGTAAAATATTCGGCCTTATTTTTGGTAATTAACATTTCGTAGCAGGCAACATCCTTTTTGTCTTGGATGTGCCGCCGCCGGCGCAGTGCTCCGCGTCCGCTTCCGCATTTACATTACGTCTTTTCATTCTGCTAGTGTCAGGTCGTGACTCGTGGTGTTCTAGATGTGATTCTTTTGCGTTATTGGGAGATTGTGTGTGCTTTAAGGTAAGTGTTTAATTGGAATTTATTATAGATATTAAGTTATTGTATCTTAAAGAATAAAGATGGACTGACGCACGATGGTCGATGAATGACATGGCACGGGGCCGGCTAGGCGCCATGTTGTGAGCAAAAATCATTTAATTAATCTGGTTTTACCTACCTATTAGGTTCGAAGTCGAATAATAAACGCTTGTGAAATGATAGGCTGGTAGTAGGCAGATATGCGAAGCGGTAGACATTTCGCGGTTCCCTTACGAATACTTTGAGCTTCAATGTTCAAATTTACCGGTAGGTACCACGCAACCGAATTCTCGTGCATTCTCTTCTCACAGTCCAGCGAAGTACGAAGCTGCTTTTTACGTCCAGAATCTAGGCAGACCCGGCTGGTAGCACGGTGAACTTCACCAAACTTGGCGGTCAGGCGGCTGGTGGTATTTTCACCAGCTAGGTACCTACATTTACCGGCCGAGTGTGCCTAGATTCTGGATGTAAAAAGCAGCTTCGTACTTCGCTGGACTGCCCTTACACGTTGTCTCTGGGTGATGGAAATATACCTATATGTAATCATTACCTAACTTAATGAGCTAGTAGAGGTTCTTGTTACTCTTATATAAGTACCTACCTTATCTACAATGCTAAACCTGCTGAATGCTTATCCTACCCAGCTGTTTTTTTACGTAGTTACTAGAATAATCACAAATTTATGTTGTCTATTTGCAGATTTAAATCAAAACCTGTACAACACCTATACTACTTATAATAATAATAATAGAGTTGCTTCTATATACTACCTATCTATAATAATAATGGAGTTGCTTCTTAGGGAGTGGAATATCCCACAGGATATAATCACAAATTTTAACGGTAGGTGAATATTTAGATAAACATTTTGTCTGGAACAGGCCATCAAGTGAGTACTCTACTGTACTACCTTATAATATTACTATTCCCATTGATGTAGAATTTAATTCAATTACTATTCCAAAAAAAATGTGCAAAGTTCTAAATTAAAGCATAATGTCATAAACACAATTTTAATGTGTTAATGAACTTTAGGCTGCTTAACAGCCGGTATATTAAGATACATCAGCATCAGCGCTTGTTCGAATGCTATAAAATTTAGGTAATTAGTATTTTGTTAAAATTTGTCTAGTGATTAAGGAAATTTTTGTTTTAGAAAATGATGTAACTGTGGAACAATTAAAGGAAATGAATGACAATATCCTGAAAGAACTGTGCCCAAAGATTGGACTAAGAATAGAACTTAAAAAAAAAATTGATGAGTATTTAGTAGCGACCAGCACAGTAAGTTTCCTACCTAACTATAGAATATTCTGTTTACCTATAGTGATAATATTATTTATTAATTATTATTAATAATCAATCAAATGTCCTCTGTTAATTCTTGTCCTACTTGTTTGCAATAAAGATTTTAAATAAATACCTAAGTTTAAAACATCAAGGCGGATCTACTGGCAAAACCTGGTTTTCTTACAATAATTACTTTAATGTTTTCAGACTAATACAGTTACAAATAGCAGCATCACTGCTCCTAATCTATTCCCGGATAACGAGGACCTGGAAGACTTACAAGATATTCTTACAGGCGATATTTATGTCCGACCAAATTTCCCTGATTTTGACCTCAAGACGCTTCTAACAGTAACACCATGTGGCAAGAGCATATTAAATTATTACACTGCAAACAGTACCTTGACAAACAAGCACCGAAATCAACTTACTGATATCATTGTTAGACATCTCTTCACACGTGTCGTAAATTAGTAAGTACATACTATTTCATTCATGTTACCACTATAATTTCATGCGGTTCTTTAAGCACAAACTGGGTAATGCAATAAAAGCATTGTCCTTCTCTTGATGGACTTTGTGGATGGCGAGGGCCTAAAGATAATTAATTGTGACATTTTAGATAATCTTTATGCTTTATTTATTTTTTCATTTATGCTAGCTGCCCTACAACACATGAAACTTTATTTTTGTATTATTCTTAGGATTCCAAGTGCAACAAGTAACCCTTAAATTTAGATTTATTTTTACCTATTTCAGTAAAATAACATACGAAGAGTACAACATTTTAACTGCGAAAATAATAGCTTTATTTCCATGTGAAAACACTGGCACATACTTTGTACCACCAATTAAAAAAAGACAGTCCATATCCGGTAAACCTTCATTTGCTAAGGGCAAGCTGGTCGATAAAATTCGGAATACCCTGTATAAGTCTGGTGAAAAGAGAAAAAAATCAACATCAGAAGAGAATGACATTCCAAATAAAACAAAAAAATATGACGAGTTGAAAGGTTTTAAATGATTACACCTACCTAAATAGTAGCTAGAGTAGTTACTTGTCTAGGTAGTACTTGTAGGTATACTTGAGATATTATTTATCTATTGAGAGATTATTTATTTATATTGAGATATTAGTTAGTATTAGTCGGTAGTTAGGTACTTACTAAGTAGGTACAATGTAGATTATAAATTATAGGGCAAGTAGTAGTCAATGTAGTACTGTCAGGTAGTTTGTCTTAGTAATACCTACAACCAATTTATCTGTATCTGTCATAAGTATTGGCTAACATAACATTTATATATTACAGAAGATCACACAGACCAAATAATTTTTCTTAAGAATAACAATGAGCCATGGAGTGAAATCATTGACTGTTGGAACAAAACATTCGAAGTGAGGCAGTGTAGCACCAACAACAACGTTTCGGATTTTATTGACGAGTGGAACGTTTTAAATGATCCAAGGAGTGATAGTTTGGTAAGTATTTTTTATTTTATTATTGTTGCAAGATAGGCTACATTAGTAAGGAATTTAGGGCTAGATAGTGTTGTGTGGATTGCCCACAAATATTCATTTGTTTATGTTGTCTCTAACTAACACCAGCATGCCAAATACTTTTCTGTAAAATTATAAATGTTTACAGATAACCAATTTTTGTTTCTAGATAAACCTGGACTTTGAAAGACTGTATCCTGAAAGATCAACATGCTTTTTCAGGAATTGGAAATGGTTTATTAATAAAATCATCAGCCTCAAATTTGGTGAATCAAAAGATGACACATTGATGACTTTATATGAAAGTATTCAAGAGCAGCCTGGTGATGGTAATAAGTTTCATTTTCATATTTTTTTTCACATCTGTTGGCACTCCCGGAGTGCCACTGTTTTTTTAAGTCTGATTCTGAGTTTTATAGCATCAACTAAGTATTCTTATTTATTTTATTTACGTTACTAGCATCCGCCCGTGGCTCCGCTCGCATGGTACTTACTTTGAAATAAATCACCTGTTTTAATACATTTTAGATCTAAAAGTGCCAGATCAAATAAAACTGTTGTCCTACCTGATTCCCCCGAGAGGCAGACTGAACAAGCGCAGAAAATTTTCCACATTAGAATGCGTCGAAAACTTCATAATTGACGTTCAGGTAAATATATTGGGGTACTATTTTATTTAATCTGCTTATAGTCCAAAATCAAATAAGACTGATTGCAGAGAGCATAGAAATAACAAAAATAAAGCTATTTTATTTAGTTGAATGGTATGCTTTTAATATCTATACCTCGCGGGTTCACTCGCGTTTATGTAATTTTATGGTATGTTTCATACCAAATTTCATCCAAATCTGTTTTGCCTTATCGAAGATAAGTGGGAACAAACATATTCTTTCAATCACAAGCTTTCTCATTCATAACATTAGTAGTAAACACGCGTGCTTTGTAGGTAAGTTTATCAATTTTGCAATTTTTATATGTTTGCTATTGTTTTCAGAATCCTGGAGATATACAAACGAAAATTGATGAAGTAAAAGAAAAAGCTCTACGCAGCAAGCAAAGTGTTCAACCGTACCTACTTAAATGTGGCACTGGCGGTGATGGTAACGATAACTATTATTTGGTAATAGACAAGGTTATGTGGAAGTTTACCTCGCCAATGAAAGCTTTTGACACATTGTTCAAATCATACCATGTGCTTCACGCCACGTATCCAGCAGCTGCTGCGCATTTATACGTGCTGATTCAGCGTTGTGTCTATCAAATAGAAACAAAGTATGATAAAATAGCACCATACATCGCAGATTTGTTGTCGCTTGCGAAAATGTAAACAAAATTATTGTTTAATCTTGTTGAAGTACCTACTGTACTCTATATAATTGCACGATGAAGTGCCTTAAATGTCGCAAGGAATATCAAGATTTTCAGCAATACTTTGTGCATTTGCGTTACGCGCATAATATTGTCAATTATTTTAAATGTCCTGAAGAAAATTGTGCCAGGTTATATCACTCTAAGAGTGATTTAAAGAAGCATTTAACTCATTACCATGAAACCTCAAGTAGCAATCTGGTCTCAGATGCCAATGTATTCGATGTTAGTGGTAAAGCAAACTGTAATTCTGGTTCAACATCTGAACCTTTGAATGAAGTCCCTAAATTGAATAATAATACTAGAAATCAAACCTCAAATTTGTCTGATTATCAAATAGAAGTCGATAATGCGTTACTTACATTTATTGCAAAATTATATAACATGTCCAATTTGCCAAGAAGTGTCATCCAAAATATAATTGAAATCGTGTCTGAGCTGTTTATATCGGAGCCGTTTAACATTATTAGACAATCCCTAATAATGTCAAAGAATGATTTGAATAATGATAGTTTGCTGTTGTTATCAATACTTCAAGATTCGTTTAAAAACATCAATACTGATTATAAAAGAATAGAACATTTCAAACAATTAAGATCGTATGTCAAACCTATTAAAAAAACCATTGGTGTTTCCGAAGATAGTAATCGTAGGAATAACACTATTGAAATGGTAATCAAAAATAGATTTTCTTATTTTATTCCTTTGCGTGAAACTCTTACGGAGTTCCTTGAAGCAGCAAATACATTAGAAATTATAATTAACTACCAGAAAAAAGTAAGCGAAGAGACAGATGTCCTTAGAAACATAATAAATGGTACATCTTGGCAGGATACAAAAGAAAAATGTAATCACGGCACCATTTTACCTTTGACAGTGTATTATGATGATTTTGAATCTGGCAATCCACTAGGCAGTCACGCTGGAAATCAGAAAATAGGTGCTGTATATGTATCTATATCTACAATACCACCACAGTTCGGCAGTCGTTTAGATAATGTCTTACCAGTTCTTTTGTTTTATACACAAGATAGGAACACTTTTGGTAATGAACCTGTTTTCAGACCGTTACTTAAAGAATTAAAGTTTTTACAGGAGGAAGGGATAAACGTAAAATCTAAGAAGTCTAATATATCTGTTACTTTTTGTATAGCCAATATTTCAGGAGACAATTTAGGGCTTCATTCAATTTTAGGTTTTCACGAAAGTTTTTCTTCCAATAATTTTTGTAGATTTTGCACAGTACAAAAAGAGCAAACAAAAACTGATACCAAAGAACGATCTGAATACATTCGCAAAAAGGAAGAATATAATGCACATTATACTAACAAAATTGGCGTTAAAGAAATATGCATATGGCATGATTTAAATTATTTCCATGTTTACAATAATTTAACGTGCGATGTTATGCACGATTTGTGTGAGGGCATACACCGTTATGACATGTGCTTAATAATCAAACATTTTATTGACAACAATATTTTTGATTTGGACAACTTAAATTCAAGAATAAAATACTATACTTATTTAAAGTCTGAAAAAAATTGTCCTCCACCTGTCACAAAACAAAACTTGTTAAATGGCAAAATAATGTTTTCGGCTTCTGAGATGTTGTGTCTTGTTCGTAATTTTAGGTACATAATTGGTGACTTAATTGCGGAGCATGATCCAGTATGGAAACAATATTTATCTCTGTTAGAAATTACAGAGATATTAACATCTCAGATTTTCACTTCACATTTGATTGACTACTTGAAAATTTCAATCGAAGCTTACTTGGAAAATTTAATTCAATTATTTAACTGTACATTAAAACCGAAACATCATTTTCTCCTACATTACCCAAGAATAATACAAAAAGTTGGTCCACCAATATTAATAAGTGCCTTTAAATTTGAGGCTAAGCACAAAGAGTTGAAAAAAATAGCACAATCAATAGCTAGCCGTAAAAATTTGCCACTAACACTCGCAACAAGACATCAATTGACAAATAGTCATAAATTACTTGTTAACACTGGACTTACTGATCGCTATTTACACGGAAAAATATTAAAACTAAATAATATGACAGAAATTGATGATGATGTTTATAATTGTGTTGGTTTTATAGAGATTAATGGTATAACATATTGTGATAAAAATGTTATCTTGTATAGGTATGACCAAGATCTACCATTATTTTTGAAAATTGAACAAGTGTTATCTAACGAATCTGATAAAAGTAAAATTTACTTTAAGTGTAAAGTTCTTCAAACAATTAATTATTCTCCTCATTACATGGCTTATTTGGTCAATTGTACAAGAAGTTTTCAAATTATTTCCTTACACGATTGCTATAGCACAACACCGAATATAATTCATAAAATAGGTATAAATCAGTATGTTGATTTGAGAAGTTGATTAATTATTCATGATTAGTAACAATACATATAAATAGTACTTACAATAATGGTATAATAATAACCTGCATCAATAAAGGAACGAATTAAGTTTCGTTTCTTTATTGGGGCAGGTTATAATAAAGTAAAACTCACATAAGAGTGAGCTATGTTTATTGGCGTTCATAATATAATTATAATTAATATCATTGATGACCTTCTCGTTCGCACATTTTGAAAGATATAAAATCACTATAACTTAAGTTTAATTACGAATGATCATGAGAAAGCGATATTATAAAGATATGGGGCTGATTCTGTATAACACAATCTCTAAACTAAACTAAAATGGCAGCTTTAAACCTAGTTCTGTCCCTTTCCGTAGGGAGTATTATGAAAGGGTTAGCTATATTTGTAATGCTTTAATTTTAGTTTAGTTTAGAGATTGTGCAAACAGAATCAGCCCCTTATAACATTATTAGGTAATATGATTAATACCTAGAATATATTTAAATAAAATGATCAATACTGTTGTTTTAGGAAGTTTATTTTTTAATAAATGATTTCATAGAATTAAATACATTGTATTATTTTATCTATCATTAATTTGAGTACCTACCTCCACTTATTTAGCTACCTCTATTTTCAGGCATGGAATGACACGCGGAGATCAGATTGAAAGATGTGACGGTGCATCAGGCTCGAAATTCTGTAAGTGAGTTTTAGTGCTTTTTCTTGTTCATTTCATGTTTCAAATGGTACTCAATAATCATGGTATTTTATTGAAGCCGTTTCAGTTCTATGTACAGCAGATTCAAGAGCTTTGTTAGAGTTAAGATTGGCTTATTTGAATTACAATAGTCTTGGTTCAATGGTTAAGATGCTTTTCAGTAAATATTTTTCAGTTCATCGTTCGATTGATTCAAGCTAAAGTCATAATGTGACTAAACAAATATTTTTTATTAAAAAAATTTGTTCATTTTTATTTTGCAACTTTTGTTACTAAATATTTGTGTTAATATTTTGTTTAATTACATTCTGACTAAACTTTAGCTTGAATAAATTGAACGATGAACTGAAAAATATTTACTGAAACGCATATTAACCATTGAACCAAGATAATTGTAATTCTTCAAATAAGACAGTCTGATCTTCGTGTGAAACATGCCATGATTTGAATCAAGAACTGAAAAGTCTTACAGTAAAATACTTTTTTTATTGAGCCAAGAGATTTCTGATCTCCGTATGAAACATGCAATGAATTAGATCAAGAACTAAAACTTCTTTACTGAAGTACAGGGTTTTTATATCAATAATAATGACATTATTCGTTGGAAACAATCTGATCTTCGTATGAAACATGACATGCATCGAACCAAGAGCGATTTCTTGCAGTAAAATACACTTATTATTGAGCTAAGAGATTTCTGATCTCCGTATGAAACATGCAATGAATTAGATCAAGAACTAAAACTTCTTTACTGAAGTACAGGGTTTTTATATCAATAATAATGACATTATTCGTTGGAAACAATCTGATCTTCGTATGAAACATGACATGCATCGAACCAAGAGCGATTTCTTGCAGTAAAATACACTATTATTGAGCTAAGAGATTTCTGATCTCCGTATGAAACATGCAATGAATTAGATCAAGAACTAAAACTTCTTTACTGAAGTACAGGGTTTTTATATCAATAATAATGACATTATTCGTTGGAAACAATCTGATCTTCGTATGAAACATGACATGCATCGAACCAAGAGCGATTTCTTACAGTAAAATACACTATTATTGAGCTAAGAGATTTCTGATCTCCGAATGAAACATGCAAAGAATTAAATCAAAAACTAAAACTTCTTCAGTTAAGTACCTACACGTTCTTAAATCAACAAAATTAACATTATTGGTTGAAGACAATCTGATCTCCGTATCAATTGCTTATTGTTTTTGAATTAAGAATGGGCTTCTTCACTGAAATACGTTTATATATTGAACTAAGAACATTGATATTATTCTTTCTAGATAATGTGATCTCCGTTCAAATTCGATATTATTATTGAACTAAGAAATAAAACTTCTTCACTAAAAACGCATGATTGTTGAACTAAGAACATTGAGACTATCTTTTTAAAACAATGTGATCTCCAGAGAATAACTTATTGTTATTGAACTAGTAGCTAAAACTTCTTCATTGAAGAGCATCAACTGGTAACTAAGATTGTTGGTATTCTTCACTATAGATAAATTGTTCTCAGTGTGAAAATAGAATTAATCGATGCAAGAGTTAAAGCTGTTTCACTGAAATAAGCCGTAGCATACAGATAAATAAATACTATTCTTCTTACAAGTTATTTATTTTTCATACTGAGAATTTATTTTCTTGTAAGAAAACTCCGGGGACCGTTTGACAAAGTGTTCAACTGAGAAAAGCATTATTCTCAAATATATTGTTTAATCACAAGTATGTAAATTCTAGAAGGAAGACACATTTCTTGACTTAACTATTTATTTACTAGTATTGAGAATAATTGTGTTTTGATACAACCATTTATTGTTTTCCCCATATATGAATCACGGAAATTCTTGACCAATAGATATATTCTTGATGAGAAACAATGACATTTCTTGTCCAATAAATATATTCTTGCTAAGAGATATTACTCTTCATACTCAAAGGAGTAATCGGAGTAATCAAGCGTAAATTCGAAGAGTAGGTTCTAGATTTAAGACTTAATTGTCTTAAATTTGAGAATTTAAGATTCTAGACTTAAAAAAAAAAACTTACTTATGCAAAGAAAATGTTGCTTTCTTATTGCAAGAATAGATATTGCATTGGTTAGTGAATATATATACTTGGAAGAAAAATGGATAACAAGACAAATATTTACTAATTTTAAGAATATAATGTTTTCCCCATATATGAATCACGCAATGTCTTGACCAAGTGAAATATTCTTAGATTTAAACAATTTTTTTTTTCCGTGTAGCGGCAGCAAAACAGCGACCGGACAGGACCAAACGTCCGTGTGAAATATCTGCGTTGAACGGACGTGTTATCCTGTCGCCTAGTTTGCGTGCTCCATATAAAAGTGAATGATGCGGAATTTTTGTCCGCTAGACAAAAAAAACCGTAGGTTGAGTTCGTTCGCGGTCAGCGGTGCCGCTTTTGATTTTTGTTTTTGTTATTACTTAATGTTAAATATGAATGAAATATACGAAAAAGTGCCTTGTAGAGAAAGCCAGCTAAATGATTTGTTGGATCTTTTGGGTGAAGGCGATGAACCGCTACCGGTTTCGAGTTCGTAGTCACCGGTATTATGAGAAAATTACGAGATGTAGCAGATGCACCTACCTTAAAATTAATATATGTATCCCTCTGTCAATCGCTTCTTAGTTATTGCATACTATCCTGTGGAAGCGCAGCTAAAACCTTTTTACTAGAAGCAGAAAGAGCACAGCGAGAATACGAGTCTGTACAATGGAGGAGAGACGCTGCTTGATGCCGAGTTCTTCAAGAATGGACTTGTTTGTTCGGAATTCGGTCCAAGACACACTCAAAATTCTTCTTCAGCACCACTCTTCTTCTCACTTTCTCGCAGAGTTCCTTTGGCACAGAGATAGATTATAGTAGTAAAATAAAAGAGTGCCCTCGGGAACCAAAAAACCTCAATCCACGCGGACGAAGTCGCGGGCATTCGCTAGTACTTAAATATTGGATAGAAGCAGGTTTTACTTGGCGAAAGTCCATGATAATCAAGGAATAATTGTATGTTTGCAGCGTATTAGGCTACAAATTTATTGATTTTGTTCTGATTTTCCGGTAAGTACACACGAAAGAAGTGTTTGGAACGAAGTTTGAAGGCCCACATGCGAGCGGAGGGTTTCGGGTTAATAGGTCAGAAGCCCCGCTATAAATTACCTTCTTACTATCTTACTTCTTACTATAATATTATAAATGCGAAAGTTTGGATGGATGTATGTTACTCAATCACGCCCCAACAGCTGAAAGGATTTGGCTAAAATTTGGCACAGAGATAGATTATAGTCTGGAATATATATAATATAAACTTTTTAGTATAGTTAAGGACTGGAGAGTAACATAGGCTACTTTTTATCCCAGAAAGTTGAGGAGTTCCCGCGGGAATTTAAAAAAACTTATTCCACGCGGATGAAGTCGCGGGCATCAGCTAGTGATCTTATAAAAATTAACACTAAAGGTAGATAGGTTACGAATTCTAAATTGGCGATAGATGGCGTTGACTTACCTTAATGCAATGCGACTGATTCTATATTGCACAATCTCTAAACTAGAATGACACATTAAAAGTATGCTAACCGTTTCATATTACTCCCTGCCGAAAGGGACAGAACTAGATTTATAAAGTTAGCCTAAACACTTGAGGTGTTTAAACTAACTTTATGGCTAGGCTAACGAGTTTACATTTGGGCTAGCTCCAAGCCTCAGTAAACCTCTGATACAAAGCCGGTGTCACTCGCGATCACGTCATGATACGAAACTGTAATTAAAACTTAGAGGGAGATCGAAATTTGATGACGTCACGTTTGTAACTTTCATACAATTTCCATACTAAAAGCGCGTTTTTAAGTTTGATAAAGAGTTGCTGATTTGACTGAGTTGTCCACTACAGCCTATTAACGTCCCACTGCTGGGCACAGGCCTCCACTCATAGGAGAAACGGAAATAGAGCTTAGACCCCGTGAGCGAAGCTGCGGGACAAAGCTAGAGTGCAAATCATAAAGTTGCTCTTGTTTCTTCGCTCTTCTATACTAATATTATAAAAAGTTAAAGTTTGTGAGTTTGTGACGTTGTAGGGGGTAATCTCTGGATCTACTAAACCGATTTTGAAAATTCTGGTACTAGAAAGCCACATCATTTGTGAGTAGGCTTGTGCTTGACGACAATCATGCTTAGTGCAAAGCAACGATGAGGTCTAGGTTGGAACGCGCTTGCCTAGAAGATGCCTATTCACTCTTGCCTTGAAGGTACCTAAGTTATACGTGGCAGGAAACACGTAGTTGCCTACATTGTTACTCTGAGTGAACCCACAATACGTCTGAAAATATTCAAAATAATTATTTATATTCGACGGGCAAGAATACAAATTGAAGTCTCCTAATACTACAACTTGAGAATAGCTACTACAATACTGTTCAATGATTCTAAATAATACCATGTATTCATTTTCACTAAGTTTAGAAACTTTCCTCGTGTGTGAAGCACTGTAATAAAATTATGAGATTAGGGTTTTTATGCATGATAAGCCCGCTTGACGGTGCCTGCTGGAAAGCAGTGATGAGGTTATATTATTTTGGATATAGGTTGGGTAACGTACCTTGTCTTACCTAAAAGACATTCAAGTCTTGTAACCTCAAATGCAAGAGATATCCTTAATTTATGGAGGCCCATTTATTCCTAGAATGAAAGCCTATGAATATCACGAATTGCCATTTTCCTAAAGACGCTGCATGGTAAATTAGCGTTTATGTTTATTGAAGATCAATAATTTTCCTGGAAAAGTTCAGGAGTTCCCCGAGAATCAAAAAGTTTTTAATCCACGCGGACGAAATCACGGGCATCATCTAGTTAAAATACAATTGTTTGCAGAAATTCCCTATGCCTTATAATAAAATTATTAATGTATGAGTACGTGATCTCAGACAACCTTTAATTTTAGAAATAAATGCAATGAATGATGAATTTACATTAAAAGAGCAAATCTAGAATCTTCAAAGTTAAACTCAAAGCATCTTTATTCAAAATAGGTACCTACAAAGTACACCTTTATCGAACGTCATGTTTGCATAGATACTATATCAAAGGAATTATTCATAATTTCAGTATTCTATTTTCAAAGGCGCTCAGTTCGGTTTTGGTCTGGTAAAATATTTATCATTCTTCAATAATAACAAAGCTAAATCTCCTTTATTTTATCTAACATTTCAAATACCGGTCTTAGGGAAAAAATATTTGATTTTCTCACGCTATGGTCTCATATGTACGATGTCGTAGACTCGTAGCATCAAATAAAACGATTGCATTGATTTTAGTCTTACATTTATTAAAATTACACATAAATCCTTATTGCTAGTTAATTCTAAGGGCATTTCCTCTCCAACTGCCCCTTCCCACAAGTCGCTTCAGTCGAAGCTTTAATCCGTTTGTGATATGTAGTTATAAGTTTTTAACACGCCATTCAACAAAGATAATTTAAAATGCTTCATCTATAGGCAAAATGGATTAGGTAGTTTATAACACTGTGATATGATAATGTTTTGCTAATTTTATCATTGAGGTATAATGTACTTATCAACAGACTTTATAAAGCCGAATAAAAGAAATAAATGGACTTAACGTGACTTAATTGAATTAAAAGCACTTCATTTGTGTGTGAAGATAATTTTGAAGTATTAAATCTCGGCTAGGTACTCACAAAATTACTCACTCGAGTAAGATACAGATAATACTGCTTTAAGCGATGGTAGTAACCACCCTGTGGTGATAGATTTATATAAATAAGAGATTTATATAAGAGTAATTACCAGAGTAAGTAAAGTACCTAGGCAAGTAAAGTACGCCTACTTACACAGACTTGCGTGCGTAAAAGGTTGCCGAGCTTCTATGTACGCGTAATTTAATTAAAATATTTTAATAATTATTACATTATGATTCATTTCAGTTAATGAATTTGTCGGTAGGGCTGTAACTAGCCACGGACAAAGCCTTCTACTAGATCAAGAGAACCAGTATCACATCACACTAATATTATAAAGGCGAAAGTTTTTATTAGCGTGTGTATGTTGTTAAATCAGAGGTGATTGCGAGCGCTAAGCCTGTAACAATCATTATTCTTTATTCATTATTCATTACCGAGTTTCTTGCTGGTTCTTCTCGGTAGGAATGGCATTCCGAACCAGTGGTAGATTCACTTGACGATTCAAAAGTACTTGTAAAAGTTTATTTGCGAGAGCTATAAATACCATCTAATAGATATTTTAAAACATAATGATATTTATTGTAAAGGCCTTGAAAAGCAGTTATGGTTAAAAGATATATTAAGTAATCCTAACGTACATAATTTAGAAGATAAAGGATGTCAACTCTTTAATTTTCTGGGATAAAAAAGTTCTATGGGTATGTGATTTTCCAGACTATCTCCATCTATCTATTTCCTAGCCAAATTTCATCCAAATCTGTTCAGCCATTCTGGAGTGATTGAGTAACAAGCATCCATCCAAACTTTTGCATTTATAATAGGTACTAATATAATGGGGTAGGAGTTAGACTTACCTTTTTCAATTTTACAAATCACAAATAATAAAAATATCATAACATAAAGTCGTGCTCTTTGATTACCCTAGCGATTCTTTTAGCCTCAAAACAAATTAATTGAGTGACTCTAAGAAAAAACTGAAATATCGTATGAATTGCATAAAATTTTGAGCTGTCTATGAAAATATACTTGTTACAATAAATTTTGTTTGATTAAAATACGTAATAGCTGACTCTTTAATAATGTAAATTAAATTCCACATCTGTGCGTCCATAGCTCTGTAAAACGTTAGTAAAAAGGGATATGAACTTACATCGACAGCCTCCAACTTAATCAGGGCTTTAGAACAGAGGTCAAAAGCTCTGCCTTGCAAGGAGAGAGCTGCGACGGTACACCAAACCTGAGAAAACAGATGAGAGAGACAGGTGATAAATAAAGACCAAGTATACGAAATGTATTTGCAATCCTCTTTACATCTTATTATATTTTGGATTCTTGCAGTTTATATGTTTAATATGTGAATTGTGAATAGTTACAGCTGTAAGTATTTTTTAACCGACTTAGAAAAAAGGAGGAGGTTCACACATCGTGATTCTTCCCCCAAAATCTTGAAAATAATAGTTAGCTAAACAGATGCCCAATTGTCTAAGCAAATCATTTGATTAAAGAGTTCATACATGCTTTTTGACGTGCAGGCATCTATGAGCTCCTTAAACAGCCTGCGTCTTCGTTCGCGTGGACTGATATTTTTTAGGTTCCTGCCGGAACTCTTTAATTTTCCGCGATAAAAAGTAACCTATTTGTTATTCCAGCCTATAATTATATCTTTCTGCCAAATTCAATAAATTAAGGATAAGGGACTGATTTCGACTTACGAAGTCCGAAACTAGTCGGGCATTTTTTTTTACAAAAATACGTGAGTTCTAGCCGGGCTTTTACTTTGAGAATTTTATTTCATGCCGAATAATGATTACTTGCAACTATAAAAAAGGCTTTATTTAGCGATCGTAAATTTAACTTTAAATTGATGTGTGTGGTAAAACGAATGATTGAATTTGGTGAGTTTATGATTTTTTTAGCAACTTCACTTTAAATTTTCAATTAAGTATATATTTAGTATTTAGTTTTTTAGAGACCGAAAGCTCGGCTCGGCGTGATCTTCTAGGCAAGCGCGTTTCAACCTAGACCTCACTAAGCATGACTGTCGTCAAGCGCAAGCCTATCTCTCAATAACAAAAAAGTACAATTGATTTAACATAAAGAAGTCATTCTTATGAGCATATATTTACTTTTATTGATATGGCTTGGCGATTCTATCAATGAATGCTACGAAATAAAATATACCTACGTAGTAAGTACTAGTAGGTAAGTATAATAATTATCCTCGAAACAATATCTGAAATATGAATTGAAACTAAGAACCAATGAATAAAACTGAAATGAACCTATAAAACAATGAATGCATCTTCACATGAGTGTAAAGATTTCATGTTTTTTTTCTTTTGTGTTTTTGTGGTGTACAAAGTTTGCTATGTATGTGCCAAACATCAAGATTGGTCAGTTGTTTAGCAGTCAAAACTTTCAATATGCTATAATATAATATAGAACTTCAGCATTTTTCCTATGACCGAACCTTTCGTCGTCGGTTAGGCTATTCATCGCTTCTCTACTACCCTACTAACCGATACAATATTGAGGTACTTCCATCTAGTAGGACATAATATAGCTTTTTTCCGTCCTGGTGAAATGATTCGCGGCCCTCTTAATTCTGTTATAATAATGACTGCCGCGTTGGTTCAGCGGTTAGCATAGTCGGCTGCGGGTCACAAGAGTTCAATACCCGGTCAGGCATAACATTTTTTATGTATTGGGCTTTTCAGCTAAGAAATTCTCCGTGCCAGCCAGAAAACATGAACTTAGGTTCACTGTCCTTTGGTTATTTGGAAATTGGACAAGTCAAGGTGTAAATTGGTCAAGTACCCCTCTTGACACGAAAGGTTCAATGAATGCCTAATTAATAAGTACTGAGACGAATATAAATAATACTTATAAGTCACTAAGCAACTAAGAAGGATCTAGCTGAATCATCAAAAACTAGTAGGTGAAATCGTAGTCAAGTGTTTATTTGTCATCGATAAAAAAATGAACAGTAATATATATTTGTGTGGTCCAATTTCAATAGTCCAAATTTCTTAAAGTTAAATAAGGAAATTACCTGCTACTAGAAGCAATAGGCATTTATTGATATAGTAATTGTAAATGAATTATTTAAAAAGAGCAACCACCGAGTTTCTTGCTGGTTCTTCTCGGTAGGATGGTATTCCGAACCAGTGGTAGATTCACTTGACGATTCAAAAGTACTTGTAAAAGTTTATTTGAATAAAAAATATTTGATTACAAGTAAAGTATAGAAAAATCATTAGCTTTCAATGTTAGGTTTTTTAACAGTCTTAAGCACTTACCTAAATGTAAAAAAAAGTAAAAGTTCTTGTTGATAGAGACAGGTTTGTGGAGCCATTTTGATAATAGTGTAAGAGGTATGTTATGGTGTATTTCCCATTCAATTGTGTAAATCAGCAGGCCGAGTAGGAGATTTTTTACGTATTCGATCGCGACAACGTGAACTATCGTTTATAAAGTACCATTCAATGTACCTACCCAAGGGTACACTGTTGCCGGCAAGCCTCGAGAGAGGTAACAGATAGAAGAAGAATAAAGTTTAATAATAATAACCTGTATAAGCCATTTTACGAAAACAAAGGGTGAAATGGGGGTTGATAATTTTTATAAAAGCCCTATGTTTTTGTAGAAAGAGACAGGAAATTTCAGCATTTCGGTTATAAGTTTTAAATAATAAAAACCTGCATAAGCCATAAGGCAGTCATGTCGCATTTAGACCGTGAGTATCCTTTAAGTAGTTTTTTATTGAAACCGAATTCCAAACATAGGGGGTTTATCAACAAACTAGAAGAAACGAAAAATATTTTTTAACTTTTGCGGAGGCAGCAAATGCATTAGCAGTTTTCGCATAAACTTTAAATTTATCTGTGAAGAATTCAACATTTCGCACAATGGTAAGAATCATTGGAATATATTTGTGACAGTGAATAGTGATAACGTGAGTGTGTCGTCAGAGTGGTTCGTTACATTTACTCTCCCATTTTAGTATCATCATTTACATTTCTTACAAAAAGTCATGAGTCGTTAATAGACCTGTGATTTTCTTTATGATAGGACGCGTCTCATTACTCATTAGTAATGAAACGTTAGAGCACAAGGTGATGTATGAAAGGCAGTATGTGGCAACTGGCAATGCTGCAAGCTTGATGGGGACGTTTAGCCCAGGGGCAACCAGGGCTGGACTTTTTGATTAGGGTTATTTTTGTTAGTAAGGATTTATTTTAAATTTATTTTATAGTTAGTTTCATATTTAGATTTTAGTAAGATTATAACTATTATCGTACCAAAGTCTCTTACATGAGTAGGTAATTGACAAAATACCTATTGTAAATCGCATATCGTGTGCAAATCCATTTTAATACTTAATATTATAAATGCGAAAGTGTGATTGTTAATTGAATTGCCCGTCAATCACGCAGCAACTGCCATGAAACTACTTAATCACTTTAGCGTCTCTATACTTAATCTATGTAGGTGTACCTTAAGTGTGTCATACAACCATATTTAACAAGTTTGTGCAGCCCTTTGTGAAAGAACTGTCCCTTATGTACGAGCAATCGTTTTCCATATACCACATTTGCTTTTACATAAAGCATTATAAGTAGGATCAAGCACATCCCAACACTACTTACCCATATAGAGTGGCCTCTATAGTTAGCCTCTGTAGAAACGTCTTGTATTTGCCAATTAAAGGTAGGTACTTGTGTGAAAACAGTGATATCTATCTTTTTTTTTATCCACTACAAGTTAGCCCTTAACTGCCATCTCACCTGATGGTAAGTGATGATGCAGTCTAAGATGGTAGCGGGCTATCTATTCTGCTGGGATTGTTAACCACTGAGCAATGAGTACCTTCAGTAAAATTAATTCGTTCAAAATTTCCACACTTATTTCGATATTTTCCGGAATAGCAGTTTATCGGAACGATCTGAAGGTACCGTTGCAAGCTGTTTTTTCCTGCACTGGTGGGTTGGTATCAAAACTAAGTACGTGCGACTAACTACTTGAAAAACTCGATTAACATTAATCACACTTTATTATCAATGACTTATAAACACAATCCAAATTATTCTTCACAATACTTATTCTTACAGTAAATCACTAAAAAAGACCTCACTATTAATTCACTGGTTCACTATAAATTCACTTCAATAATTCACTATTAATTTCTTCACTTTTATTTCTTCGCTTTTCTTTAGAGTTCACTGTATAACAAAATTTGACCAGTCGTCCGAGCCGCCCGCTTATATATGGCTCGATGCTATTCCCGTCCCGTACTTGCACATACATCCGTCTCTTTCTTTCGTGCATCGAGATCTATCCAGAAAGTTATAGGTAATAGGGGAGTAATCTCGAATCCCGTAAGGTGCCTACAATTACGTAATTCTGCCTTGGCTCCGCCCACAAACGTTCTAATTGGTGCGCATGATTGCTTCGAGATATTTCTGACGAATCGCAAGGCTTTTCACTTTCTATGTTCAATGTACTACTTATCTACGTATATATGCGTTGTAATTTACGATCTTTCTGATTGGTCGATGCGCGCGCCATACTATTTATTTATTTTCTCTTCTATTTATGTCCCATCGCTAACAGGGATGTTAAATCAATCTCAGCATAAATATGAAAATCATCTGCTTTTTATTTGTTAAACCATTTCTACAACCATGAGTTTTCATTCCTCTGATTTAAAATCTTTTCTGGGATCTGTGTTTTATGACACACAAACTCAGGCTAACGCATCAAATATTAGCCAATCGCTCTTTGTCTATTGGATGAGGTTCCGAGTGACATTAGTTCGAGGACCCCCCACCTATCTACAATACCTTGGCCGTGCCCTTTACCCGTCTCCGAAATCCTCAATCTCTCTCAAGCTGTCTCCATATTTTTTGTTCAAGTTCAAGTATTTTTTTAATAAATTATAAACAAAATAGCATCTATTTACACCTAGATGCAGACTCAATGAACCAGTATATTGACGTAATAAAAAATATAACTGAATTTATTACTAATTATAAAGTTATACAACGCAACATACTAACCTTTAAATCTTTGCAAGAAGACCGAACTCGTGTAAATCTAATTATTCGCATGCCTTTAAGCGACTTGCCACAATCATGGCACTTATTCTACGGGGAGCAGTGAAACTCTACTACTATCTAAATGAAGAAATTGCGGGTAACTATCAAATAAAAGATACATCAGGCCGCAACAAACTGTAGGTATAAAACTCGCCACACTACAGCATATATATGTACGCATATATAGCACAACGCTCTACGCTCGATTTTATAGCCAACTAACCAATTTTGTTACTTGGAATATTTGATTATTATTTATTTACTACATAATATCTTATGTAGTAAATAAATAATAATAAATAATAAATAATAAATAAATAATAAATAAATAATAAATAATAAATAATAATAAATCGCGCCACATTATTATAGTCTCTCTACTCCCATTCATAAAATCCGATGTAATAATATCTACCTATAATAAAATCCTACATGACCGGAGAGAGATCACATGCGTTGGAGTGATGGTTCGATGAAATCGGGGATAAAGCACCGCCTGCTTTCAGTTACAATACATCAGGAAGAAGAATGAATGATGACATTCACCAGGACCAGGAGCATAAAGGCAGCACAGATGGACAGGTTTTCTATGAGCTATTTTGTTTGTGTTTCAGTAATGATTATGTACTAACCACACAGGAATGAATAAATGCACAGGATTGCGGCAAGATTTTTATTAAAATGTTTGTCAGGTTAGTAGAGAGACCAATACAACTATACTTAAAATTGAATACAGATACCAATTTAAAAAAAAAATTGACTCCATTCCTATCAAATCATACTATGGGTTTGTTTGTCCTCCAATCATGCCGCCATAGAGAAATTTATTGATTCAATTTTTTCATTTTAATCATGCAAGCATGCAAGGGTGAAAGCAAGTGTGTGTGTGAGTTAGTGTGTAAAAACTAAAGCTGGAAGGGTTCCAAACGCGCCTGGGTCTGAGAAAGGGCAGCGGGGCGAGGAGAACAATACCGCCTCTATGAGAATACGCGTTCAAATGGTATCAGTACTGTTTTTCTAACCCCGCCCTTATTACATAAAAATTCTACTGTAAACCGATCGCAATCACCTCTGATTGGTAATGTCGTCAGTAAGAATGACATAAATTCAGCAGCTAATCAGAAAATTGTACATTCTTGTATACTAATAATAAGGGATCTTTCAGTAGAAAAAAATATTTGCTAAATGTCTGCCAAAAAATACACTCTACCATCGACTATATAAATTATGCTAATAAATATTTATCATACACTTTCGAATTTATTGATAAAAAGTAGGCCTGATGGCTTACTTTTTATATTCAATTTGATTGAAACTTTGCTTTACTTTTTAAGACAAATATCGATGTTTTATACTACTCTCCGAATAAAATAAGGCATTGTCTTTTAAAGTCCATGATTGTGTGGGAGCTTGCAGCTGAAATGTTCTATGCCCAGCTCTTGTAGAAGCTGTAGTACTGAGTATTGAGGATCTCTATTCTTGAATTGCCCTTAAACTGTTAGCACAGCTACCAAGTAGCCTTAGTAGGACCAAGATCGAGCACAAAACACAAAATAATAGGGATATGGGTTTAATATAACTGCCATGCCCCTAACAGGTTAGCCCGCTACCATCTTAGACTGCATCGTCACTTACCATCAGGTGAGATCGCAGTCAAGGGCTAGCTTGTAGTGGATTAAAAAAAAAAGATTTGTACACCAGACTGCGGCACCTTTAACTCCTCAAAAACACTTTTTGCACAATATACAGGACATAAAACGATATAATTTGAATAGACGCAGTCCGGAGCATTTTTGACTAAATTCGAGCACGACCCCGCCGACCCGGGGCAGAGGACGCGGTTACAACAGTTAAAAGTAAGAGATGATTCCATTTTTTGTCCGAATCATACTTCTTAACATGGAATAAATACACCACAGCGTGTTGGGCTTATATTTGTTGGCTAACTCATTAAAGTAAGCCAAAAACACGTTCTCCGAGAACGACTGGGCTTTTTTGAGGTCGAATTATCCGTTTGACAAACGATTACGTTTACATAAATTTCCTTACACAATCGGGGGGCAGATCAGTTACAGGCATAGCGAGTGCAATTTAATTGCACAAATCGCGTATAATTCAGAAAAGTTTTCTAAACTTGATCAATTATTTAATACTAAAATTAGATAAATATTGTAAAGAAACGGAATTATTTAATTTTTAATGAGCTTCAGTATTTTTAACAGAAGTTCACATTTATGTCAATAGTTTGAGGGAACGTAACAACCCGCACCACACCAAACAACAACACAAATCCGCAGAACAAACAGAAGGTTGTTCTGCGGATTTTAGCGAATTAAACTTCTAGTTTTTTCATTGTCTTGGACTTCCGCAAAGTAACGCCTACTTCTATCCAATATTCGACACATTGTAATGTGACTAATGCGAGTTTAGTGAATTCAACTAAGAAATTGTGTCCATGCGATGAGCCGTTTTGGGATAGAAGCGTGTTTACGGAAACTATGCAGACGAAGTTTGGATTATACTGCGAGAGAATTTGGTTGGTTAGCTTCTCTCAAAAAATGACTCTCTTGAAAAATGAATCTTTCTCAGAATTTACATGTTTTAAAAGTCTTTTTTGTGATTGGACAGGTTTCTTTCAAAATATGTATGTTAGTATATTTATAGTGATCAAAATCGATATTTGATACATGTTCTGAACGTCGAGTATACAAAGTGAAAAAGTTACACAAGTCCTTCTACAATCTCAATTGCTGTAATTGACGGAATTTAGCTATGGCGTTCTTACTGTGACGAGAGAACCTTAACCAGACACGCTATCGTTACACAGTAGCAATCATAACCGTAATAGGCCTCAGATTGACTAGTCAATTCTAGGAAAGGAAAAGTCTCAGCTTCGACTGGCTCGCTGTTCGATTTCGAGCGCCGTCTCACCCACAAACACCATCACCACATCGTCGGCGAATGCCTGCGCGTAATCGCCACTGGTCTCCAAGTCCCGAAGCAGTGGGTCTAAAAGAGATAAATGGACGTTTAGCACATTAGGTTATTATTATTTAATCATAGCACTTTGACCCAACACGAATGTAGTTTTGATCAATACAATCCGTCGGTCAATCAATCGAATCTAGCCAAAAAACCAAAGATTCTACTTTAGCCCCCGACGCAAAAAGAGGGGTGTTATCAGTTTAAAGCGTGTATCAGTGTTTCTGTCTGTGGCATCGTAGCTCCTAAATGGATGAACTGAATTTTCTCTCGGGATTAAAAAAGGCTTTTGGGCTTGTCCACTACGCTTGAGTGAATAAATAAATTAAATTAGGCATTGTAGAAAGGATTTGTAGAATTACCACCGAAGCGAAGTGAAATAATCGAATCAAAATATGTAATCGAAAAAGGTGAATGACTGATCTATTAACGTACAGCTCATAAACACTTTGCTAAACAGCTTGCAAGCCTACTCATGCAAGAATTGTGGCGTCGTAACGTTGATTGGGACGAACCAGTGCCTTGTGATTTGCAGAAAACATGGGACGAGTTAAGACAAGACCTGAGCCAATTAGAGCTTGTTGAAGTTCCCAGAGTAGCCCTTTGCTATTCGTTTGTTTTTTAAATTAAATTGGAAATAATGATATTTGTTTTAGACTAACTGACCCTCCTGGCGTTATTTTATAAGAAAAACCTACATGCATAACCATTATCACGTTTTTAAATGAGGAGCTCAGAATTAAAAAAAGAGATCACATAATGACTAATCAGAATATATTTCCTGGCATTTGGCTGGTAACGAAAACAAAGAGCAATAGTAAAAATTTCTATAATGCTAGGTTAGTAAGTATGTAAGTTTGAAATAAATTGTTTAATAATTATACAAAAATAAGGAAAAAAGCTTAGCTTGATAACAACATAAGATTGAGTGTTACTGAACTAAACTCAGTTATATCTAAATTCAAGCTAATTATGGCAATTTATACATTTTATTTAAATATAAAATAGGTGCTAATTTGGTTATACACAAATAAACTATAATTATAAATTCTGAAGATATCGCAACGTTTATTACGTTTAGTGTTTAGGAATTTATCATTTCTGAATTTTCCCTGGTCTGGTCTGGTGGGAGGCTTCCTCCGTGGCTAGTTACCACCCTACCGGCAAAGACGTGCCGTCAAGCGATTTAGCGTTCCGGTACGATGCCGTGTAGAAACCGAAAGTCGTGCTTGATAAATGTAATTTTTATTTTGGCGGAAACGTCGATCTGTTTAAAATTTTAAACTGCAAATTATTACTATTTAAACGATTATGCTGCCTTACGGCCCGCCCGTTCTAGTATCGCCATTGATTAGAGGTGCAAGATATGCGTTTTTACTGGCGGGAATAATACCTCCCTGCACGTGCCCCCTGGGTCACAGTATTGGTATATAGATACCAATATGTACTGTGCCTGGGTGGTGCTAAACGAGCGACGAACTTGTAGGCGAAATAAGCGTTCTTTTTATGCCTGGATACGATTAAATAGTTTCGATCCCGATATACCACGACCTTCGCCGATCTGAATAGAATATTAGAGTGGATAGTATTTTTTTCTAGGATGAAAATCAATTCCTTTGATTCTGAATCTGCAGTAGTAAAATATATATATTATTATACTTTAATAGAATGTACTCTATGTAAATAAAAATAGTGTTTGAATGTGTATTCAATTTCATTTCAAACAATCAATAAAAATCACATTTCTGTATTTACCAGTTTATTGAAAGCAAATTTTACTGTGCATAAAAATAAATATTTTTAGACATATTTTAGCTTCACATTAAATTTTAAGCTCTTAATACATTTCTTACATGGGCTGAATACTTACTTGTACCTATGAATCTGTAAATGTTTGTTATAGCCAATGACCTTCTTGGTTATAGCGAATAAAACTGTAGAGAGTGGACGTCAGCCATTTTGCTATTTCTATGCTAAGTTTTGATCCCGCAAAAAGAAGATATTATTTTGCGCATAATTTTGTCTTTTAAAAACCATAAAAAAGAAAAATAAATTGTCTTTAAAAAAGAAGCTTTCAAAAATAGATCAAGTGATTTCACCAGCTCCAGATTCATCTTTTGTTATACGGAAAAATAAAGCAAATTAGGGCAGTTTTATTTATCCCGACCAATCTTGTTATTTTTAAATTATGACCGACACTCTTGACGTAGAAATAGATTAGATCACACCCGATGTAATTGAATAATTTTAATTTTGGCTAAATTTGAGAAACCGAACATAGAGAGATCGATTATCAAAATTCAAACGTGTGAGCGTTTGAATTTTGAAAATCGACAGAAACGTCAATGTACCTACGTGACAACAAACTGTCATTATGAGCAATATTGCTTTTTTATTTTTTATTTATTTTTATTTATTTGTTTACATCAGGCAACTGGGCCCATAGAAATATATACATAATATAACATATAACACAATAAAATAATATTCGTTTCCTTATAATATTTATCTAATTTTAGTATTTGTTGTTCAAGTACATATAATTCAAATAATTGATCAAGTTTTCGGCTCAGCCTTTCAGAAAACATTGTAATATGTAAATTTTAACATTAGCGCCATCTATAGGTAATATTTTAACCAATATTATAAATTCGAAAGTCTAACGTCATTCAATATTATTGTGAAATGTCGTATGTATAATTTTAGTAAATTAAAGCCTAAATCTATGATTTGCGGTATTTCGTATTATATCAATAATAAAATATCAAAATTATTATTCAAGCAAATATCGATATCGATGAAAATTTCCAGGCGATAATAAACAAATCTCAATATATTTATATAGGCTTTGAATCACGATACAGGAGTTTAATGGACGTGTTTTACCTCACAATAAAACACATATTAAACTACTTACCTGATTCAAAATCAATCAATATAATAATAAATAAAATAAAATAAAATCCTCAATTAATATACTTCACTTTTAATATACTTCTGAAAAAACTTCTTCTTTTAAGAAGTCGATTGTCATCAAAAATCTAATCAGTAACGCATTAGAACATTATCGAATCGAGCTGCCAAAAGATTTTTAACAACTTGAAAATACTTACAAGATTAATTGACATTTTTTTGTTGTAATTAGTTTACATTTATTTAAATAGATGTTTTATTGATGATAATAATTATTAATCCATTTCAAATTTCGATGCACAATACGTAATACAAGGCAGGTAAAATGAATGTGAAATGCTCATAATATGAAAATCTCTAAAAAGTTAAAAATAAAAATTCTTTCCAAAAAACCGACTTCCAAAGCCACTGTAAAGTAAAAAATAATTTTGATTTCTACACACTATGTTGAAGTCGGGCGAGTATAACAAAGATAGGCATAGTTGACGCATCAGGCTCCATGATCTCTACCAGTGACCCGTGGAACAAATTTTTATGCCTGTTAAGGCGCTGTGAGCTCACGAGATGAAAAACACAGGCGCGCGGAGGTGAAATCGAGCAAGCCCATGTCGCAAAAAATGCATGAAATAATTTGTAAAAAAATTAATATTTACTTTTCATACGGGTAGACTGAGTATGTCACGCTCTCTTTAAACATTTCTGTGGTGGTGTCGTGTGGTGCGGGTTGTTACGTTCCCTCAAATATGGTCGAGCGAAGCAATGGCTGGATCATGCGTCATGCTCGTGAACGGGTGCCACCGGCGGGAATGGGGCTACTTTCTGTCTGCCCGTCTTTGACATGTTGAAGCTGCTAGGCTATGGAACTCCTTACCGTTTCATATCAGGCGTGCGCAATCTCTTGCAGCTTTTAAAAAGCTCATCAAAGCGCACTTCCTTCCTCCATGATTTACTTTGCGTCTTCTGGCTTTTATTTTATTTTCACACTTGGATGCGCTATGCCCAGCCACGAACGGTCAGAAACCACTGTCCTCAATCGATTACCGTTTATTACATGTAACATTTCAGCGTAAGATAACATATGACTTTCGTCGTAAAGTGTAACGACTGAATTTTTCCCATTTAGATTAAAACCATCCCACGCGAACTAAACTAAAACAACGCAGGCGTGTATGCTTTTATTTCAAAGGCTTTGTGCTCCAAACGCTGCGGCGTTCTGGGGGAGGTGAAGAGAGATAAACTTTATGAAAATGTGTACCTCTAAATCATACAAATATTATAAATAAGCGAAAGTTAGTTTGTTTTAAGTGTTTATTCATCTTTGTGACAAGATATGTGCACAATACAATATCTGCTAAATAACCCCACGTCCGAAACAAAAGTGTGCTAGATAAATAATAATATATCGCTTGAAAACATCACGACCGCGTATTATCGATTGAATACTTCATACATTTCATGTTATCATTAAAATTTCATGATCCCGAATTAGATACGGGAACCAAACCCTCCTATTACTTAGGTATTTATTAATTTATTTATTACTAGATGATTCCCGCGACTTCGTCCGCGTGGATTAATATTTTTGATTCCCGCGGGAACTCTTTAATTTTCCGGGATAAAAAGTAGCCTATGTCCTTCCCCGGGAAACCATCTACCCCTGTACCAAATTTCATCAAAATCGGGTGAAGAGACAGTTTTTTTTTATTCCCGCGGGAACTCTTTAATTTTCCGGGATAAAAAGTAGCCTATGTCCTTCCCCGGGATACCATCTACCCCTGTACCAAATTTCATCAAAATCGGTTGAACAGGTGGGCCGTGAAAGCGTAGCAGACAGACAGACAGACAGACAGACAGACAGACAGACACACTTTCGCATTTATAATATTAGTATGGATTTATTTAGGCTGGACTTAGGTATTTTCAGTCTGTTCTACAGGAATTTAAACAGACAAGCAAGTATTTAGTGGCTGGAAGGACACATTTTAGCTGGACATTCTCGATAGTGATAGACGTCCACAGCTCTTGTACAGATTTCCACATTGGGGCTGATTCTGTGCACAATCTCTAAACTAAACTAAAATTAGAGCATTACAAATATTGCTAACCCTTTCATAATACTCCCTACGGAAAGGGACAGAACTACATTTAAAGCTGCCATTTTAGTTTAGTTTAGAGATTGTGTTATGAGTAACGTGTTTCGTGTATCCATTCTTATACGTTTATGGTATCGTACATACCTAAACGTATAAGAATGGATACATGAAATTGAGCTCTAATTCAATGATTTTATGGTTTATTTTACTTTGAAGCCGAACTTTAACGATTTGATCGGCAATCCTTACATGATTGCACTTCTGCCCAACGTCCTTCCTTGTTGCGGATAGCGTGGCCTTATTTCGTAAAACACGATAGCTTATGTTTTAGTTAGTTATATAAAACCGTATTTATATTGCACAGGGCCGTATTTATGATAATAGTATGTTGTTTTTCTTTTTACAACTTTTTTTAGTGAACATCAGCTTGTCATGCGGCCTCCTCCAGAGCCTTCCAGATCTACCTTTCCTATGTTGTTCAGCGCTATGTAGCACCAGCCACCACTCTTAAATCATTCCCATCTTTTCCTTTGCCTTCCTTTCCACCTTTTCCCATCCCAGAAAATCACCACTTTGAAAGCCCCCCATTTCGTCAATTTTGGGGGAAAAATTAAAAAAAAAATATTTTTGGACTCTATTCCTAATTATCTTTAAAATGATATACCGCAACCCTATGTAACTTTATAAAAAATATTTTACTTAGATATAGCTATCAAAGGTTTCATAGTAGCATCGTGGATAAGAGGCACCAAAAAGTAAGAAAAATAAAAAACGATGGTACATAATTATTATAATTATAAATCAATCTATATGGATAAAAAAAAACAGTCAATCTCATCAGAAGAGACTGTAACAAGGTTTGATACAGGTATTTAAAAAAAGATACTGACTTTATCTACAAAGTCATGCGAAGTTATTGTAAAAAATATTTGCAGCATATCAAGGAAAAATGTATTTTAATTCAGACAATGCCGGTACAAAGGAGCCGAATGCGAGATTTTATAAACTGTCATCAATGGCTCGCAGAATGGACTTTATAACTTGAATGCTTCTTGAAAAGGGACCCCTGGACAATAGGAACGCCGGGCCCCGGGCATATGTTCGAAAAGTTGATAAATTTCAAAAATTGGATTAAGACTGTACCAGCCAATGATCTATCGTTCCGGTAATAATATCTGGCTTGAATAAAATTAAAAACAATGTCTATTTTTATACCTCATACGCGTTCAGAAAATAGTCACTTCAAATTGACTTCCGAACATAATCTGACCATTTTTCAAAATCAGTAATCATGCCTATTATATTTATAAAAGTTAGTTTCATTATGTCAAAGGATTCACTAAACACTTCTCTCCATTTTTAATAAGCGAAAACAATACAACTAGCTTATCCTAATTACTTTATAAGACCCGGCGAACTTCGTACCGCCTTAGTATGCAAAATTAAATGTATATTTTTCAATATTTCTGAGAGATTTTCTTAATATTTTTTTCCGTAAGAACATTCTCCTAATAATAACAAATACAACAAAAAAAAATTAGTGAAATCGGTCCAGCCATTCACGCGTGATGCCGTGACCACGTAGATGTCCACACGAGTACGCAGTAGACACTGCCAACTGTATGCTTGCTAAACTGTGGTAGTGTGGTAATATTAAGCTGGTGCCACACATGTGCACAAAGATTTGAAAGTTTAAGGTAAATACTTATACGCATTCAAATACCGCGTCAAACTTTATTTATTCAAATATAAATGAATTTTTTATAATAAAACCTAGGAACAATGAGAATAAAACTCATTTCCTAATTTTAATGTGAAAAACATAAGTATTATTGCATTTGTTAAAGTAATATTTATGAAAAACATCAAAACCTATCTTCCCAGAGGAACTCTTTTATTTTACGGCATAAAAAGCAGCCTATGTTACTCTCAATCCTCAACTATGCCCATGAAAATAATTTAATCACGTCGATCCGTTGCGGCGTGATTGAAGGACAAACCAACAAAGAAACACGCAGCTCAGCCCTAGTATACTAAAAACGCAGTGATAATCCCATTACCATGCTCACTATTTTGTAATAATGACATACTCATCAAAAAATTATGACAAATATCTGTTGTGATAAATTATTTAATGCCACACTAAACGTCATACTAATATTATTAATGTGAAAGTGTGTTAGTTTGTCCTTCAATCACGCTGCAACGGAGCAACGGATCGACGTAATTTTTTGCATGGGTATAGTTGAGGACCTGGAGAGTTTTGTAATAGGCTTTGTCATTTGGATTTTTTTTAGAAAATTGACAAATGCTGACTCAAAGATTTGATGTGGTCTGGGATTCTGTTGTAAATTTTTACACACATCGGATTAGGACTGGTACTGTGGATACTTAGGTTGGAACTGTAAATCATCATAAAAAAGTCCGTCGAACTTTATTGGCGTCACAGTTCAGAATTTCATATAAATCAAATGATTAGGACGCGTTTTGACGTATGAAAAAAGTTGCTGATTTGACTATTTGTCAAATACCCTATTATAATAAACTTGTTGATCCGCCCCTGTGATCAGGTCTACGACTACGATTACTCATGAGTAAAGTCGTTTTGTACTTAAAATATAATTTTTCCAAAGAATTTTTAAAACGAGTTTTATTTCCCAGAAAAAATTCGAGTTACTATTAAAATATAAATTACTTTAACGACACCACGAACTGTAGCAAAATATAGGTCTTTACGCAGTCCAATTACTCATTAGCCAGCTACCGAAAGGTTTTACCGGTTTTTTGGACCTTTAATCAAACCTAATTTTCTATACTGTGACAGATATGAGTTGGCCTATGGGAAGATGCCGAACTATCTTCAACGGTGATCCCAATGGCCCCCCGGCTGCTTCTGCTGATAAGCTGAAAATGCTGAAACTGGCGTGGAAGTGATAAATAATAAATAAATAAATAATCCTTTATAATGTGGCTAGTGTTGTGAAATGCAAGTTTGAACTGTGTCGCCGTTTGTGATTAAACATTGGCTGGATCAGGTAATATGTTCTCACAGATAGCATGAAAAGGAAGCTAATAGTTATATTAAATAGTAAGTAATCATACCACCCGGAAGGACCTATAGGAACCGCATTATTATACCAAGGAAACTCCTGAAATTATGTAATTAATGAAAAAAGGTCACGACCCTCGGTTATGAGAAAATGAAGCCTGGCTCTGAGGGCGTCCAAATATAAATAAAATATGTAAACCGATGGCCTCCCGCCAAATATGGCTTAAAAAGTTATAAAAATCTTTATTTCAGGGGGGCTCTCATAGAAGCGAATGCGAAGTAAAATATTTTATAGCGTTATATAGGGTTGCAGAGGTTTCGTGAACGAAAAATTATAATAACTTTTTTTTTCTATTATTGAGTACCAATGAAGGGTGTTCAATATAATTACATTCGATTCGACTATTATGTAATTTTTTTTATTTTGTCTACGTAAGGAAGGTCAAATCACTGGGCCCAGAAACTCAAAGATTTACATGTAAGTTTTCGTATCAAAGTACCTCTAAGTTCCTTCGTCTTCCTGAAATCCCACCCAATACAAAGCCGGGGCAGGTCAACTAGTAAAATTTAACATCCATTGATTGGCATGTCTGTCATCAAAGTGAGCTGATGGGTTTACTACCAGGGCTTGAAGTCGTATTGTTTTAATATTGTTCACGTTCGTGTTTTACAATTATTATAATCCTGTTGTAAGGCCTGGCCCCCAGGTGGGACAGGGTGGTCACCTGGATTAAGTAACCGCAGGGATGATAATGAAATGGGACCGTAAAGCCTGTCCCCATAGGTAGGCAATTACTTACATGTAAAATCATCACTATTATTGTACAGCAGTGTACAAAACAAATTAACCACTCAGCTTGTGTTGGGCTCCGGGCCTCTCAGACACGAAACCACTATAGTGGCGCACATCTAAGGTACCAGGTGCTCCAACGCTGGGCCTTCAGGGCTTGACCATATATGAGCCCTGTATATTGGTGGGTCTAAACTCAAAACCTAAAGGAGTTGGAGATTTTTAAAGTTTGTAACTCTCCAACTCCTTTAGGTCTCGCTCAAATCGTCAGATTATTTGAATGTACACTTTTCAGCATGTAATTAAACAGGGATACCCACACAGCTTCATAAAGGCGATCCTGAATATAATAATGATACAACAGACTAAAAAAAATCATCCCTATTGGAACAGACTTTACCACATAAATAGTGCTTATAAGTGTAAAACTCTCTTTATGCAGGAAATTTTGATAGTTCAAAAGCAAAATTAACGTAACTTTCACACTTACTCATACTTATATTTAACTATGTAGATACTTATAATATGAAGTACCTACCTACCTAATAATAATTATTGAAGGTTTTATTAATGAGGATACTATATTTTAAGGGTATCAAGGATAATACTGTCTGACTGTCTTCAACATAGCTGATACTTTCCCAATAATGGCAAAAATTCTTAGTTGTAGGGTAAAACCGGGATAGATGCCGCAGCAGGATAGATGCCTCATATTCTAAAAACCTTACTTCCCGAACTCGCGACTAAGAATTAATTTTATAAGTAGGAGCCGCAGTCACCCCGTACCATAATTACCCACAGACAGTCGTGCGGTGAGGATGCGTTTTGCTCGTACGTGTAATTATCTTCGCAGCGATATTCCCGAACACGTCAAAGATTTAAAGGTTAGTATGTTGCGTTGTATAACTTTATAATTAGTAATAAATTCAGTTATATTTTTTGTTACGTCAATATACTGGTTCATTGAGTCTGCATCTAGGTGTAAATAGATGCTATTTTGTTTATAATTTATTAAAAAAAATACTTGGGCATCTATCCCAATCGAAAAGGATAGTTGCCCTGATTTTTCGAGGGATAGGTGCCCCTAAGGGCACCCTTAAGGGCACCTATCCCTGCATACACTGCCATTTATGTTTACCTACAGCACCACGAAAATATAAAAGAAAAGAAGGAGTGCGAGCTCGAGTATGTTCTTGGACTACAGAAAACCTACAGTCGGCTTTGGATGAAATGGACAAAAACCATGGGAATACAACAATTAAGAATTTATATTTTAGTTAAACAAACGCTTTAAAAATTTAATTACCTATGTCATTTGTGTGATATTAGAATAATATCTTCTAATGATAAAAATTAAAAGATTTAAAAAATACAAAATGTTTTTCATTATTATGACCCTTGGACTTCTACCTAACATTTGGTATGGATTTTTCGTTTACACCTATAAAGGGCATCCATCCTGCACTGCAGGCATCTATCCTTCTCAGTTTTTTCATGGTGGGGCAACTATCCATACAGGTAGGCATCTATCCTCAAAAAAAATGTTCCACGAAAAGCTAATTTCTGCAAAATCTGTATTTGATAAGTTAACAAATAATAATAATAATTCAACATTAAGGATTGAGCTAGCTACATTAATAGAAATTATTCGTATAAAATTAATATTTTTAAAATTAGGTGGCCTTTTCAAAAAGTGGGGCATCTATCCCGGTTTTACCCTAAATATACCTCACTAAACTCAATTATATCAAACAGACTAGGATACGAGCTTCAATCAATCAGCTTGAACAATAGACAAGTCAACAAGAGCCTATTGGGGTTTTTGACAGCTTTAGGTATTATATACTGCTTTCGAAATACTCCCTGCGGAAAGGGGCAGCACTCGATTTAGAGCTAAACAGAATTGTTAAACAGAATTGGCCACAGTATGACACTAACGATCTTTTCTTCGATCGATCACCATTTCACTATTTGCCAAAATGTCGTGGACAGTCCTATGATAACGCGGCGAACATGTCTGGCGTATACATCGGCTTACAGGCAAAGATTAAAAACGAAGCCCCTTTTGCCGATTACGTGCCTTGTTCTGCACATTCTCTAAATTTAGCGGCATGTGCTGCTGCTGAATCGTGATTACGTTTTATATGACATAGGTTGACGTCCCTAAAATACGGATTAGGTTTAATATGTAGGTACTCGTATTTCTAAAACAAAAGCGCCAACAAGATTGTAAAATGAAAATATGAATTCAACTTTACAGTTAAGTTGAATATTTATCGAACGTTTCCAATTAAAAACTTAGTACTTAAACTTGACTTAACTTAGCACTTTTTGGGTCTTTCCTTATAAGTGAAACAAGTGGTCCTACATAAACTAAAACATTTAAATAATTTTATTTCATTTAATAATCGCCAGGCTTGCTTTATACCCTTTATCACATGCAAGATTTTATAAAATTTAAGGTATTGGATTTTTAAACAAATTAATTTTTAATTGGCAATGAGATATTATAAAATATTATTTATTTAAATGTAACCTATATTTTTTTAAGTGGCAAGATTTTATGCATTAATAAAATCAATGCGATCACTTAGCTTAGACGGCAGGGCACAGATGGACGCCATTAAACTGAAAGGATGAAACCCTAATGTTTTAGAATTTTTTTATGAGTTAGTACGTAATTATAACTAAGTAGTCCTTATAAAAAGGAAAAATGGACGATTGTTTTTACTATACAGCTCGGTTATTTTAACAAACTTTGTAAGGATTTAAGTTGTTATAAAAGCTTTGTTTTCAACAACGCAAAAGTAGGCTTTTATTATATAAAAAAAATGAGTAGCACTATTCAATACTCAAAGGATAACCCGTAATTATTAACCTTATTTGAGACAAACGATCGAGTGAATAATGTAGCGATATTTAAATATACGAGTAGTTATGCTATTTTTAAAATCTCTATCATTGAGTAAAATGGTTTGTCCTATATGCAGAAAAACAATCGAAAATGTAATGCGAATATATTTTTCATGAGCTATAAAATAGTCCTATCAACCGCGAGTATTGCCAATGATCATGACAGTCGTCAAGCGTTAGTCCTGTGTTATATCAGTGATAACTATGTTATTTGTTCTTATTAACTATAATTAACGGTGATTTGGAGTACTGTGCTGTGTTTTTTTTTTTTATCCACTACAAGCTAGCCCTTGACTACGATCTCACCTGATGGTAAGTGATGATGCAGTCTAAGATGGTAGCAGTATGATGGTAACCTGTTACTTTTTTTTAAAATTACTTTAGTACAAACAAGAGTGAATAGGCATGTTTTAGGCAAGCGCGCTCCACCTTAGGCTGCATCACCACTTGCAAGCAAGTCTGATCGCAGCCAAGCGCTAGCCTATAATATATTTTTTAAAAAAACCTAGTCCGGCCATTTTGATAATAAATAATCATAATTTACATTTTAGGCTACCGTTTCAAAGATTCATTTGATTCGCTGTATATAGATTTCGGTTTTTAGTACATAAAATTGCAAGCTATAGTAACAAATTCTGAACATTAGTGGTTCGCCCCGAACTGAGACCTCGCGGTTATCATAAAACGAATAAACTTGAGCGCCATCTATTGACATCATTGTGAAGTTCTGTTAAAAATACTGAAGCTCATTAAAAATTAAATAATTTCGTTTCCCTAAAATAGTTCGTTTCCTAATTTTAGTATTTGGTGTACAAGTGCAGGATATAATTCAATTGAACTTAATTGATCAACTTTGTCTTTATATTTTTGAAGTCTCTATTTTCGTGCATAAACATAGAGATCATTTTCCAAGTATAGCCGATACGATCTCAAGGTCCAATAGACATGGAAATAAGCTTGTGATACCAAGACAAAGAATAAACTTATTCCAAAAAAACGTTTATAACATGGCCATATACTTTCGCATTTATAATATTAGTATGGATTTACTAATAAATATTTTCATAGTATTTTCTTTACAGAATGTTGAACGAGCAAGATTTAATGTTGGCTCGCGCCCTCGCTGCTGAGTCGCGCGAAAATTCTCCAGGTGGATCACCGGGACATGATTAAAGGAGAGATATTTGCAGTGAAATTACCGGCTTGGAGTGGCCGTTGGAACGATTTAGAGTTATGAATCAGCGAACGCCGGCTAATTAACAACGTCACTGTTACGAAAACAAATCTTAATATTCTCTCAACTATTATTAATTGATAATTGTAAGTATTACATATAAGTTATATCTCATGGTTACAAATTTGCTCTTTAAGTAAATAGAGATAAGGTTTTTTTTCAATAAAGAACCCATGTGATATATAAATCCACGCGGAAAAAAATTGTGCCACTTTGGAACGCCTTGCCTCAGGGTGCGTTTCCACAGAGATGTGCTACGTTGCTAAGCTACGGATGTTACTTGTTGGTAGGTACTTCTTGGCATACAACTATTTTTTATATCAAGCAAGATAATGTTTAAACTCTTCAAAAGATAAACTACCTTCCGTAGTAGTTTATAGCTATCAAAATAATATCTAAAGAACTAAGTTGGAAATTCTAACGTCATCCCTCGTAACTTCATCAAAATTCTGATATTATATTGACGGAAGAGCACGCAATTTAAGCTAACGTGGTTTTACCCACCAAAGCTGTATCGATTTTTATGTTAATTAAAAAAATAAAAATTGTAATAAGCTTTATTTATTTATTTATTTATACATTCTGTACTGAATAAAAGGTGACTTGAATATAAGCCTAGAACACTTGGCCTAGAAATATGAGACGCTAAGCGACATCACTTTCACAAAGTCCCGGCACGTTAAGTGTATAAAACTGGGATAAGGAGATTCTTGTCTATGCCCATCATTGAATATCGATTGATACTTCCTGGCTAGTTGTCACGGGACGCACATGCGAGTAATACGGCCATCGGAATATTTTCGCGCCCAAAAGTAAAAAAAGTGTTTGTTTTCGTTTCTTTCATAGAGCCACACTGACTGTAAAGAAAAGATTAAGGTAAGTTCATATTGCAGTCTTATTATATCCTTAAGTAATGCATCTAAGATTGACATTTTATGTCTCACGGAGCATTGGCTCAGTAAAATTACCAATTAATTTTAAATCTTAAAGATTACTCGTTGTCAAGTGCGTTCTCTAGAAAATGAGGGCAATTTCGTCCTCTATGCCAGCGTCTAAAATTGTAAACGTATCGAAAGTTACTTGCAATTGAAATAAAAATGTAGCTCACCTTCCTAAAGGAATTTTTGAAAGCATATATTGGGCTTTGCTGGGCTCTGACCACACTCGTCGGCCTAGTTACTTGACGATTCAAAAGTACTTGTAAAAGTTTATTTGAATAAAAGTCATTTTGAATTTTGAACTACACATTTTACTTTGATGCTAATGTGATTGAACGCTCAATACAATCGATCGAATCTGCAATGTAAAAACTTATACTAAGCGTACTCAGTGGATAATAATGGTAATTTTTAAATTTTAAATTCTAAAATTAAGCTGAGTTAAAGAAGGCAGGGTTTAATGAGTTTACCTTGGAACACACTGATGAAGTCCTCAATAATTTAATGAATAGGCTTTAAAAAGTCACTCATTAAACTTTAATGTCTTATTGTTAAGGTTTATATTTGAATAATTTTATAGAAGTGAAAACGATTTTATTTTTCAGTCCGCAGTCCCTATGACTGCTAATTTTTTTTATTCCACTACAAGTTAGCCCTTTAGTGCGATCTCAGTAAGCTACAGTGAAACGATCCAACAGATATCGACGACGGTTTTTCTATTCCTTGTTTATTCGTAGGTTGTAAATTGGATTTCTATCCTGTTATAAAATAAATAAACTTTATTATGTTATTTTGTATAACTCACGTAAAATAACTTATCCTATTATATTATTGCCTAGACCTACTGACAAAGTTACGAAACAATTTAGAGCATTGCCTCATTTTTTTAAAAGTATTGGACAAGTTTGAGTGAAGATTGTTCAGTGTATGAAGAAAGTAGTGAAGTTCGTCGGTATGTACGGCTCGTAGACGGTTATACAAACAAATGCTATTGAGTGGTCTGTACATAATAGATTTTGAGGGTATTTTTCCCTTTTTAATATTTAATACGCAATCAAGAAAGGCGTGATTGCTCAAAGATGCAATCGGTGTCACGGTAACACTTTTAACTGGCAGGTTGGTAAATGTTTTCAGTATAGAAAACTATGAAACGGACCTGGTATTTGGGTCATACAGAGACAATGGTCTGCCCTCCTCCGAGGAAGACAGTGAGGACTCCAATGCGGAGAATGATTGGAGGAATGAGTACCCGGACTCCGATCCCAGCAGCATTGACGAAGAGGACATGATCAAAGCAGTTGAGAAGTGTACACAACAGTTTTAGGTTATATCACTATCTTGTTGAGACTGTCGCTTCCTTCCTTGCTGCGTCTTGGAGGAGCTGTGTATCCACTTCATCAGCCGGTAACTGTACGTAGCGCACCACGGAACCCCTTATAAAGCAGTTCTTCACCCCTTCTTTGGCAGCCCCTAAAATGGCGACCACTTTTTTTATTTATTTTATAATTTTGAACTTTTACGATTTTGTAAGCTTTATGACAACTTAGCCCTCAACCTATAAACACAAACTGTATAAATCAGCCGTTCAGAAATACAGTAATAATAATAGTATTTTAGTTATATATTTATTTAGCGAATAAAGTGTTTTTATAAGAGTAATTAATGATAGGGATGATGCCTACATAAAAAATAAATTATTACTAACTGATTATTAATTAAAGGGTGTTCCAAAAAACCTAAAATTGACATCCTCAGTTAGTTTTAAGTTTGATAAGCATTTTAAAATATGGATTAAAGAAAAAAAGTATGTTGAAATTTGATTATGTCACATTTGTGAATTTCATACAACTTCGCGGTAACTAATGAACTCGACTAATTCGACAGGTTCAGACTTGTTTAGTTGGTCGGCCAGTGAGCACGTACGCGTGGTGGGAGGTGCTACTCGCCCGATAAAAATAGAATAAAATGGATCGGCTCGACTAAATTCCTTACTAAACATGAAACTAGTCAAATTAACTGATATTATACTTCCTGTTTCATGAGATATAATGACAAATAGTAATAATACTAACACTTAAAGGTACACACCTTTGAGAAATAAAATTCATTAAAATAAAATAAATATTTAACACTTAGGCTATACAAACATGCAGGAGGTTATCAATTCGACACGTATGTATGTATGTAATATTATTGGAACTGCAAAATATTCAGATCCAAACAAATTTTCAAAATTTCATATAGGTATGTAAGGTATGCATGTTTGTCCGCGGATTTCTCCGAAACTACAATTCTGATGTTGTGACTATTCTTCATTGTTGGCTTACATTTACTTCAACTTAGGGAACAGTGCAAGTTTGATCAAAATCGGTTCAGTAGTTTGAAAGATATGGACTGTTTAGTGTGTGGTGAATTTTAAAATTATCACTTGTTGAACTAGCTGGACCCCCTGGCTTCAGTCGGATCATCGTCATCACTTTAACCCGTTATTGGTTCACTACTGAGCACGAGTATCTTCTCAGATTGAAAAGGGTTTGGCATAGTCCACCACGCTGGCCAAGTGCGAATTGGCAGACGGCACAATCATACCTTTGAGAACGTTATGTGGTTATATGAAGAACTCTTGGGCGTGCTTTTCTCACGAAGTTTTCCTTTACCGTTAAAACAGTCATATTTTATTCCTTAAAACGTAACTCCGAATAGTTAGAGGTGCATGTCCGGGCATCAAACACAAACCACCCGAATTATAATTTTAGCCCGAAAAATCATTATAATTTTCGCTAAAAATATAAGCCGCATTTTAAAAATAAAAATCACAATAAAAGTGAGCAGACAGATTTCATTATAGGTAATTATTATCTGCACCGACGATGCAAATGAATTATGACACTTAGGTATATTTAACAATATTATTATTAATTTGCAACCATTAATTAAACTGAATGACAAGATCATCGACAGTTATTAATTACTGGGTCATAAAAAATTAAGATGTTTGAAAGGATGTTACAATATTATCATGAACATTAAAAAATGTGTGACAGAAACACGATTTGCTTAAGATTTCTAGTGTTAAAGGATTACGAAAACAATTTTTGAAGTGAAAACTTCTTTAGGCGCGTTGAGCACTTTTTGGTAGGGGGTAAAAATGTGGAAACGCGTGACCGACACCGTGACCAGGGACTGAAAAACAGTTTCATAAAGGTTACAGAAATATAAGTGGTACAGATTGAAAGTGTAACAGAAACGAATCTGTAACCCTTTTGAAAGTGTTTTTAATTCGGTTAACCCGAAACACTTATATTTCTGTACCGAAATGAATCTGTAACAGAAATAAAGTGTTTTAATCTGTAACCAAAATAGCGACGTTGCCAAACTTACTGTGTACATAATATTATTGGCTATTAGATAGTAACACTGCCTCGTTGGTCTAGTGGTTAGCATATTCGACTGCGGCTGACAAGATCCCGGGTTCGAATCCCGGGTTAGGCCATAATTATTAAATACTAGCTAGGTACTTCGTCCGCGTGGATTGAGGTTTATTGGTTCCCGCGGGAACTGTATAATTTTCTGGAAGTAAAAGTACCTAGCCTATGTGTTATTCCAGACTATAATCTATCTCTGTGCCAAGTTTCATCCAGATCCGTTCGTCCATCCATCCATCCATCCATCCAAACTTACGCATGCATAATATTATAGTATAGATTGGATTTTTCTATCAAGAAATTCTTAGTACTAGCTAGTAGCTCGAATTAGGAAGTTTAGGGAAGTTGGCAGTGTTTCACCCCCATGCCTCGGATATCACGTAAAGCCGTCAGTCCTGCGCCTGATCTCTCTCCGCTCGTGTCGGATTTTCCGTCTATGTGAGTAAAGGAACAGAGAGCGCACCTGTGTATGCGCACACACTTTTGTGCACTAACCTATAATATATCCTGCGCAGATGCCCTGGAGATAGGCTGTCGTGGCCGACATTATTTTTATATCGATAGTTTGAATCAAAAGAAATGAATTTATTACTCGTAGTTATTTAATTACTTAAAACCAGTGTTAAAAGTTCATCATAATTTAACAAGAAAGCTTGAAACTACATTATTTTAAAATTACAAATCTTTAAGTAGGTACTAACTTATAATGCAACTGTATCAGGTCAAATTCTGTAAGTAAGTAGGTATATTGAATATATTCTGAATTTCTGTCTGTCTGTATTTTGGCCGCGCAACACGCCAAAGCTACCTACTGAATGAATTCAAATGAATTGTAATTAGCATGATTATAACCTTTCATTTTGCTACGGTCAACATTTTCGTAGCTCTATCAGTTATTATGGAAATCATAAGAAATCTTTTCATGCAACACAGATAACATATCTCCGAAACTATTAGTCTTATCGAAATGAACTATAAAACCTACCACCTATCACGCTCCAGCGGCTGAACGGGTCTGGATGAAATTTGGCACAGAGATAGATTATAGACTGGACTCTGGAATAACACATAGGCTAGTTTTTATCCCGAAAAATTACAGAGTTCCCGCGGAACCGAAATACCTCAATCCACGCGGACGAAGTCGCAGGCATCAGCTAACTTGTAACTATTCGAAGTTAAGTAATCAACATTGTAATCAATTTAATATTACTGAGTAAATATAAAGATGGAAAACATCAGCAAGAAAGCCTGCATGCCTGAAAGTTCTCCTAAACTTTTTGCAAGGCGTATGAAGGAGCTAAGCATGGTAACTTTTGAAAAGTTTTATTGTTAGGTAGGTACATATATGAAACTTTAATACCTACCGTACAAATTTAAGTACCGCGCCGAGCATATTGAGCTATTAAAATTAGCTCTTTCAAATCATTAACAAAGATCCGTGGTTTAAGTTTTTGTTATTACCGCGGGAACTCCTTAATTTTCCGGGATAAAAAGTAGCCTATGTCACTCTCCAGGTCCTCAACAATACCCATGTCAAAAATCACGTCAATCCGTTGCTCCGTTGCGGCGTGATTGAAGGACAAACCACCTAAATATATTATGAAAATTCTTTAACCACTCAGTTTTATTTTAAGTAGGTAAATACCTACTCACTGACCAAATATTTCTTACTTCTGGCTAGCGTGAGTTTAAGGTCAAGGTCACGGTACTGCCGGAAGGACCAGATAAAATTTCACACAAATCGCGTCCTTCCAGAATGGCAAATCGAAATCGATAACGGAAAGTGTATTGGATTTGCATTTAACTTAATTTTATCGATGCTCTAGTATTTCCTGAAATTATTCATTGCATTCAATGACCTTAGAAGGTCATTGATTGCATTGAATGCCTCCCCACATTTCATACTTGATTAGGTAATTTATTAAAGGTGAATTGAAATGCTTTAATTACCCGGTATTGGAAGCCCTAATTATAACCACATAGATCCATATTATTATATATATTATACTGTGCTATGACGTAAAACGAAAACCCGTAACGACGTAAAAAAAAATTAAATCTATTAAACCGTTTTAAATTATTTCCGGTAGGTAAATCCACAGTTTAGTAAGTAGATAGGTACCGAATCGTTAACGCATTAGGACATCATTGACTCGGGGTCGATATACATCGCGAGCACTGTGCTCTTACTAGGTAGAAATTCGTTCCGTTATGGACTGACAGTAACAATGCAGTTAGTTTTGTATAACGCTATCCCGTTAAAAGCAAAAATTAAAAGTATGTAATAAATACTATCTAAGTCGAAATAATTGTATTATAATTACTTAACTACATATGGTATAACACCATCCATAAGGATAATACGCAATTGTAATTATTCAAATTTTAGTATAGTTATCGGTTATAAAGTTATAGACCGCCAAATAGGTAATTACGGGTGCTAATTAGACGATCCTCAACCAATCAGGCAAAGGGAGTTTGCAAAAATCGAGGCAGACACGTCGGGACCCGACAAATGTCAAACTGCACGTTTTTAGAGACCTCATGAGGAAAAAAGGAACCCTTTTAAGATTATTTCGTTTATTTAATTTAATAGCAATCAATATACTTTTGTACATTTCTATGAATTATTACCATTGCGAAATAATCTTAGACAACATCATATTATACTTCATATATCATACTTTAATATTATAAATGCGAAAGTGTGTAGCATTTGTTCCAACCATGCCCACAACAAAACGTGATTAATCTCACGACTCACTCTTAGAACCAAGTACGTCGTCGCTAATCCAACTATCTCTGATTACACTTCACTAACACTAACATCAATTTGCTTTAGCATAGCTTATTGTATAAAGAGCGTACTTTGACTTTGCTCAGGCTTTACTTAGAAATAAAACGGGATGGACTTATGTGAGTCTCTTACGATAAGATCTTTTCTTTTTTACTAACATGACTAACATTAGATATAGTTTAGTTAGCTTAGATTATATTATTAATTGTATAATAATTATGGATGGTATGTCTGAAAATAAAGATTATATTATATAGGTAATACTAATCATACTTATTTTTTTTAATGCGAAAGTGTGTTTATCTGTCCTTCAATCACGCCGGAACAGGCCAACGGAGCGACGTGATGTTTTGCATGAGTATACCCGTGCAAATATGCGTAAGTATGTCTGTCTGCTACGCTTTAGCGACTCATCTTGTAAAGGCAGATTAAAATAAGTACAAAAAATAGATATAATTCATCTTATAAGTAGTGAAGGTCACTTAATTCTGCCTAATGAACTATACTACTAATAATAATTTCTGTTAGATTATGCGGCAAGCAAAAAGTTCGTTATTTCTTAATTGATTTCATCAAAATCGGTTGAATAGATGGGCCGCGAAAGCGTAGCTGATAGACACACTTTCGCATTTATAATATTAACGCGGAAAAATAATATGATGATTCCCAGTTCCAACCTGAGTATCCACACCATCCATCCGTAACCCAAAGTGTGTACAAAGTTGTAACAAAATCCCAGACCACATCAAATCCTTGGAGAGTAAAACGGCGTTTGTCAATTCTCTTTAAAAAAAATCTAAGAATCCCACCGGGACGTGTGAAGCGACTTTACACGCATAATTATAACGTTTTGGGTAAATTCCACCTTCTTGTATTTTAAGTAGAGCAGTTTTGCATGAAAATTGGGGAAGTGATCTCTTCCAGGCTACTTAAATGAAAGGATAGGTTGCATGATGACCGGGTGGTGGTTTACACGTGTAAATTTCACCATTTTGTATTTGATCATGTTATCACTTAAAAATTTGTTTGAAATTTTGTTCTAAAATCATACTTAATATTATTATTATAAATGCGAAAGTATGTTCGCTTGTTGCTTTGTTGGTTTGTCCTTCAATCACAAAAATTCTTTAAATTTTTTACGTATACGTAGATTATTATAATAAAACCAGCTGTTATAACTTGTTCAGCGAAAGACAAAGAATAGAATGTGTTTTAATTTCATAAAATTTAAATTGTTGACAAGGAAGATAATGGGGCTGATTCTGTATTGAAAGTTATTAATAAATACATACCAATAATTTTCTTACCATCACAATTCAAGTTATAGGTACATAACAATGCGGAATACGAAGTCACGAATAAGCGCAAATTAAGGAGGTCATGAAAAAAAATTGGCAACATTAAGTTAATTTCTGTACAGTGTATACTTCAAGACTCAAGTGCACCGTCGATGATTTTGATTAACTTTAAATTTTTAATTAAGATAATGGTTAACTTTAACTTGCCAAAAAGCTCGCAAACAGCGTTTTTTCTTTGGCCGATAATATCGTTGCACTTATAGTGAATGCATCACATTTTATGAACCTAAATCATATTATTATTATGTGAATCCGATTACCGAAACAAAAATAGGATAAAGTCCTCGAAAATACGACGACCGCAGCACGACGCGCGACGTTCGCAACATGTCTTAACTCGAAACTTTTCATTTGTGGATTCGTCTATTATTTATAATAACAGGGGTAGCATTCAATACGACAGATCATTTTACTTCTATCATTTAATTAAGAAACCTTCAAACAGCTGCAGCGTAGGGACGGGATACCTAAATAACTGAACGAGTATTATAACACTAGCTAAATCGTCCTGACTTCACTTGGGGTCTGTCATGATTGACATTATCTTATCCTAGTTAACATAACTTCCCAAGGTATCAGGTGATCATAGTCTCAAAGAGATAATAAATTCGTTTTCCTAACTTCAGCACTTCTAACTCCCGGTCAATCTCAACTTGAGGGACACGCAAAATTTTGAAAGGCATACGTAGTATCGAGGAGGTAAAACTGTGACGTCACGCCATTTGTCAGTGCTGCTAATGTATGAACGTGAAAACCTTATTTGGCGCGTCCACTCTGTTACCAAATTTGAAAATTATTCTTTATTCTTTATTATTATAATAACATGCCAGGGAAGTAAAGGACAGATAGATACTTTTTGTTCATTTTGGTTGGTTATGCCATTTGTTTTTACGATTAATTAAAATTTGGATGGATTACTATGTTTCTAAGCGAAATAATACTTTTAAATCGTTAATAACTAAATGTTTAATTACTGAAAATATCCACGCGGACGTAGTCGCGGGCATCAGATAGTGACATATAGATATTATTGTTAGTTTATTATACTTATGTTAGTTTATATAAGTAAGTATAGTAATTTTACTGAAGAATATATTCAAATTATCTTTTCCAAAGAGAGATTTGTAAATTTAAATGAAATTTTGAAAGTCTTTAATATAGTAACTATGCAACTATTAAAAGGAATAGTACACCGTATTGATACACAGTACACACATTAAAGCACTAAGTTTAATTGGTCTCCCTGTCCTTGTGGAGATTCGCCGCCAACTGCCGTGTGCCGTGGCTGAAATGCGGTGGGGAGAAAATTTACTATTATAAACTCAAACTTAAACCCCCCTGGACAGTGCTTTTAAATGCCTTTTCAATCGGCGATTCGTGGAACTGTGGAACACTGTAAATGCCATTGCTTATAGAATGAGCCGTCAGATTTTATTGTAAGATTCTTTTGCCAGAAGACCTAGTACTGAAGTTTACCTTACCTTACCGTACCTTAGTCAACAGCTCCGTTTTAACCAATATGGCGGATTGCTGTATTTTATAATTTTATTTTATCAAAATAAATAGCAATCTCACTCTAAATAGAAAAATAAATACGTTTTTTATAATCCATGAATCCTATTTCATTAGATAAATTCAAAAAATATGACTGCTCTGCCGTAGCCCGTATTGCTTTGGAATCTTATTCACATTTTTATTAAATGATATTTTTTTGTGAATCACTGGATATTGAACTATAGTGTTATATATATTTTTGGAATCTACTCATCATTTTCTAGATGATGATTATAAGTTTCTATCAACTAGTCTTCATAAAACGCAATAAACTGCAACAACACTAATATAAATATACGTATTATATGTACATTATGTGATGAAATACGATACAACCTACTTGTTTATTTTATCACACACGTCATTTATGTATGAAACCGAGCGCAAAGAATATTAGGCCTAATCACTATTATATTATCGGCATATTTCAGACACTGTATTTTCTCGAATAAATATAGGTAACTAAAATACCTATACAATATGTTTATTTTGGGAAAGTAATGAAATCCAATCTCTCTGTTGTACCTATCTCATGTTAATTTACATCAAGGCTTGCTATGTATATTTTTTAAGGTTTTAGGAGTATTTATATATATGTACATAGGGTGGTTGCCCCTAATACCAGCCCTGCCCCTAATACCAGCCCTTTTGCCTTTTTTCTTCGATAATAAGTTTTCTCATGGGGTTACCTATGAATTTAGTCATTTAAAAAAATATTTGCACCCAGTACTAACTATATTCCAGAATTGGCAACACTGGCATGAATCTGTAAATGTCAGTTAAACTGCAGAGAGTGGACGTCAGCCATTTTGCTATTTCTATGCTAAGTTTTGATCCCGCAAAAAGAAGATATATGTTGCGCATAATTTTGTCTTTTAGCTGTGTAATTTGCAATATTATTGTAATAAATATAGTATTGAATGTATTTCTCAGTCAATTTACAAAATGTTTCTTTTCTGTAAGCGGAAATTATAAGGGCTGCAATTAAACGCACTAAATGTACGGAGTACACAATGCCAGCCTAGTAGGCTGGTATTTGATTTGACAGAGTATCTAATTCCAGCCTTGTGGTGTAATTCAGGGGTGCCACAAAATTAAGTAAAGAATTATAAAGGACATCATTCAAGTTCGAACTCATTGATTGTACACTTTTTCGATAAAAGTATCTAATTAGAACGTTCAGGATTTCAATGTTTTTAAACATCCACGATTTGCACATAAGTTATACAATATTATACAGCGGGTCTTGACACGTGTATCTGTGTGTCTGTATGTCTGCCTGTGGCATCGTAACGCCCAAACGGCTGTACCGATTTTGATTTAGTTTTTCTTGTTTGAAAGGCGACTTAATCGAGAGTGTCCTTAGATAATGTTTTAAAAAATCTGTCCAGCTGTAAGTATTCACTTGTTTATTGGATTGGAAATTTTGGTAAGTAAGTACTCTCTGTAGTATCGTTTGTAGTAATTTAGTGTATGATTAAGTAAAGTGAATGAAATGGGATCGAGTGAATGAAAAAAGCATGAAATAAAACTCAAGTTGAAAATTTTAACTCTAAAAATAAAAAATAAAAAGTTTAATTTTTTATTTATCATTTCTGAAATAAAGAGTATGCGAGTTGGAGGCAAAATTTAATTGGGAAACACTGCTCTACACCAACACAAAATTAAATTAAGATAGGTATGAGTAAATTTTTCGGTCCGTACAGTTCACGACACAAAATCTCAAAAGACATAACCCTAAACAAGGCTGGTATTAGGTACTCGAAAGGATGGCATTAGATACAAGGTGGCTGCAATTTGAGCCAATAGGTCTTTCTTCGTTTGTCCTTTTTTTAAATTTATTCTTGAGTACATATCCTTATCGTCAACTATAAATCACAATCATACTGAAATAACCTGTTGTTTAAAAATATTAGCAATTGATTATAAAAGATCGTTAAAATTCTATGATTTATTAAAGATAATAAAAGTACTAAAAGGCTGATATTCGGGGCATCCACCCTATTGAAACTAGATGATGTCCGCTACTTCGCGTGGATTAAAGTTTTGAAGAATCCGCAGGGGACTCTTTTTTCCGCTTTGCTACGTTTTCATGGCCCATTTGCTATGTGGGATACTTCATCGAAAAGTTAAGACAGTACCTATATTGAAACGTTTAATTCGGAAGTCTTTGATTTACTTGTTTTAATGTATAACTTACTACAGGTTTCCTTCCTGTTTTTTATTACATTCTGCCAAAGAGCATAAAGAACCAGGGGTAGAGGTACAACTCCATACTTAAGCAAAAAGCATTCAAAAATCTGCTTATCATCGCTGATACCCTGTAGTTCTTCTGCTTAGCTCTAGATGGCGTTAAAACGAAAGCTTTTAGCGCCATCTAATGACCATCTGATGAAACTTCAGGCTATATACAGTGCCATCTATCAAACCTTTGAAAATACTTCGCGTTTAATGCAACATGACCAAAGATTTGACAGAAAAATCTTTGGTTTAGTAAGCTAAAGATTTTATGATTGTATTTGGTTTAGCCATGAACAAAAAGCATAGAGTAGGTACGTACATAATACAAACAGGACGGGGGTCATATTCTGTAAAATTGACACTTGCAGTGACAATGAGCATTAAATCATAAATGCTCCTTGGCAGTGATGATCACTGTTGTCTAAGGTTCTTTCTACATTGCTGCTCTATTATATACTTAGTCAAAGGTCTGTGCTCTGTGCTGGAAAAATCTTTGGTTTATTATTTGCAAAAAAATCTTTGGTTTATTATTTTTTTATTTGTATTAAACATTTTTTTTTATAAATACTCTGACAAAACACAAAAATAAAGATCAAAACAAGTAGAATTAATAAAATGTAATGCCATCTAGCGCAATTTAGTGTAACAACTTGGCGGAATCAGCTACTATTTCGAAAAAGTTTCAGTTTCAGTTTCAGTTTCTTTATTATTGCAATTCCATAGTTACATTATTTCTTAATTAACATATTATTATAGTCATTAGTAAATAAAGCATGCTATGGATACCCAGTTTGGGTGTGGCAACAGAATAGTACATGGTGGTAGGGAGACCGATTTAATTAGTGTTTGTCAGTATCATTTAGAAATTCATCAATATTGTAGTAACATTTTTCAATCAGATAGTTTTTTAGCGTGTTATTAAACTCTTTTTCCTTCCCGATGTTCCTAATGCAGTCTGGCAGATTGTTAAATATTTTTATTGACATTGAATAGGGGCTTGAGCTGTGCAGTGCCAATTTTGACGGTGGGAGAATCAGTTTGTTTGCGTGTCTCTCGGGGAACCGGCGAGCTTTGTCTTCTTTCTTGGTGTAAAAGTTTATATTTTTTCTTACAAATTTACACATTTCAAATATATAAATAGAAGGTAAGGTCAAGATTTTTAACTCTTTAAAGTGAGGTAGGCACGACTCTGTAGTTTTTATATTTACTAAGATGCGAATGCATTTTTTTTGTAATATAAAAAGATCCTGAACATTTGTGCTGTTTCCCCAGAGGATAATGCCGTATCGCAAAAATGCGTACCCATAAGCGTAATACGCGGCTAATGCAGTTTTTAAGTTAGTAGTTTTCTTTAACTCTCTGAGGCCGTATATAAATTTAGATAATTTCGTTTTTGTTTTATTTATATGACTTTTCCAATTTAAATTAGTGTCAATGTCGATGCCTAAGAATGTTAAACTTTCAACGCATTCTATTTCCGAGTTATTATAGGTAAATTTTATATTTAATGGTGTTTTTTGGTACGGTCGAAATTGAATTAGTTTAGTTTTATTGCAATTTATTTCTAATTTATGGTCATTCATCCAATTATTAATGTCATTTAGTAGTCGAGTCAATTTATCATTTAAATTATTATTAAGTTTAATAAGTTCAACTCTAATTCGAAATAAACTTTTTGCTATCGGATTTTATGAAAATTTTATATTTAATAGTTAATTAAACTTAATAAATAAATAGGTAAAATAAAGTAAAACAACAAAATACATGTTTTCATTGAGTTTCGGTTGATTTAAACAAAATTTATACTTATTCGAGACAAGTAACGCCATCTAGAATTTATTTTAGAACTATGGTACCCGTTGTATGGAGTTGTACCTCTACCCCTGGTTCTTTATGCTCTTTGATTCTGCTAAGGTTTTAAATCGTCTTCCGACATTTTAAGTACATGATATATTTACATACGTTAGTACTACTATAGTACATTATGAATCATGATGTTACGACGCGTAAAATGTTACTTACACCGTTTCGCTGGTGAGACGTCACGACTTTTATTATGAAATTCACTGTCGACCACGTAAGCGCGTCTATTTAGCTATAGCTTAGGGCTACGGAACGCGAGACAGTTTCTACGACCACTCAGCTCGACCGACAAAACAAGACTGAGCTCCGACAATGTTGTTCGCTACATCGTAGACTCCGTCGAGCACCAAGAGATGGCGCTAGAACACCTGACGGAGGCGCGCTTTGATGTATGTAAACTTGCAACATGCACTACAACTGTTTTGTAACAATTTTTTTTTTTATATAATTTGAGAAAAAGAAAGTCAGAACACAAATTAATTGAACAGAGGTAATGAGCAGTCGTTTAAAGTGCGGATATATGCAATTCATCTCTCTAGTTACCAAACGTACCTATAAAGGTTATGGTGTAGTCAAAGGTTCTGAAAGGTGTATGAACTGTGACTTCTGCCAATCCTTCTATGAGCCCTTGTCATTAAAAGAGGAGACTGACGCTAATTTGCAAGCTTATAAATTATTAGGTATACAATGGAAGTTGAAAGTTCATTCTTAACTAATGTTTTAGATACATTTTCCGCTATTTAAATATAATTCGATTGTCGAAAATATCCTAGCTAGTAGCTACTCAGACTGATCTTGTGGCTCATTAAAATTCCCAAAGAAGTAACATCCTGAATTTTTATAGGTGACGTAATCGGATGTGCCCTGGACTTGACCATACCCTTGATAAACTTCATGTTCATAAACACATTGAAGATATAATTAAATGTTACTTTCATCAACACAGCCTTGTATTATTTGACCCCCTTTTATTATAAATCTCCGCTTTTTACCCCCGACGAAACGCAGACGGTATATGTGTTTCATAATATACCTAATATAATAAAGTTAGTAGGTATGTTAGATCCATCCCTTAGATATTTTTATTTCTCCTTTCCTTAGAAATCACAGAAAAAGTGCAATTTAGACTTGTCCGCAGAGGATTCTGTAACTTGGATAAAAAATTTAAATAATATCAACTAAAACATAACTAAAATGACAAGATATATTCATGACTTGAATGAATTAAATATATGATTAAATCATAATAGATACACAACATAAATTATTATAATCAAGCTTATCTAACAATAATTTCCACCTAGCGTTTTCAGTAATATATTAAGCGTTACTTAACATAAATTTATATTCACATAAATTACCTACAAATACTTATTAAATTACTTATTTTTAATTACTTATTTTTAGGGATTTTCATGACATGTACATATTATACTTATTTGGTTTAAATTGTTGCAATCGATATTTTTTATTCAAAGAATAAAATAAGATTTATTATATTATCTTCTCAAAGAACTTTTGAATCGTTGAGTAAATCTACCGCTGGTTCGGATTGCCATTCCTACTGAGAAGTGCCAGCAAGAAACTCGGTGGTTGCTCTTTTCAATCAAAATTAGAGTAACAACAGGTGGGGTCGGCCATAGTTTACTTTAAACGGATTTAGTTTACCGTTTCCACTATCACTACAGCTAAAAACCTAATAGGTACTTAATATTATGGCCCGACTCGGGACTCGAACCCGGGATCTCGTGGGCCGCAGTTGAACAGGCTAACGACTAGATCAACCTTTTATAATGTTAGGTACATACAAAACAAAAAAAACCATTAAAAATACTTTTATACTTAAGTTGTCATTTTTAAAACTGCCTAGCATATTTCCCTAGACCTTCCTGTTTATCCACTCAATTTAGGGTTAACATTCGTAATATTGTATTCAGACATTTATCTAGGTACTTGTTTATGGGCTACATTAATTTATTAAATTATAGATATCTACCTTATAGACACGATAATTCAATAAAAGGCAATTTGGAGCAAAAAAATGTCGTTTCACAGTAAAATCGGCCAGATGCGACCAATTTCAGCGCTCCAAGGTGGTGACCGGCCGTAACTTGTAGTTAATCATTTTTTTTTTACAAATACTGTGTAAGCTATGTAATTTCTATTTATTTTCACTAAAACTAGACTTAGGACCTAGTTGTTGTTGGAACAAACCTTTAAACTTGAGAGTTGTTCGAACAGTAAAAATAATACATGTCAAAGTTTTGGGACTGTCCCTAAAATAATTGATTGTATGTGGTCCCTACTTTTAAATATCTTTATCTCTTTTCGAAATGAGAGCCGGACAAAGTTGTACGTACTACACGTATTATTATGGTTCTCATATAACAATACTGTTGAATTGTGAACACAGTATATTTTATTTTAGGTTCCACATTGTTGAGACATAGTGATGTACAGTCTAAGAACTAGGTATACTTATAGTTTGTAAATAATATTATAATAATCTAATATATATTATATGTATACTGCCTCGTTGGTCTAGTGGTTGGCATGTTCGACTGCAGCCGACAAGGTCCCGGGTTCGAGTTCAGGCAGCCCCACTTCTAATAGGTTCGTCGCTCTTAATTAACCTGAGGTCGAACAAATTGACCCCATTTAGAAGTATCCTATTTGTATGCGAACCCCATAGGTAAACACTTTAAGACACTTCACCACTACCACCACTACAGTCCATTAATGTCCCACTGCTGGGCACGTAATCGTAGGAATAACAATATTGAAATGGTAATCAAAAATAGATTTTCTTATTTTATTCCTTTGCGTGAAACTCTTACGAAGTTCCTTGAAGCAGCAAATACATTAGAAATTATAATTATATAGAGTACAGTAGGTACTTCAACAAGATTGAACAATAATTTTGTTTACATTTGTCACGTCAAGTAAATTATATGTGTAAATTCATGCTGTTTTGAGGAGTTGCCTATTTATATATGGCCACGAGGAATAATTCTTTCTCGTGCACCAACTACGGAGTTAAAATTATTATGTGAAGGAAAAGTTTTCATGTTTCGGCCCCTCGTATGCCTTCCAAAGGTCCGGGATCCCATGGTCCCGAGATGGAAGAGACAGACATGATAATAATAATAATGATATGATAATGATATTAACAATTCAAAGTAAGGATCTGCACATAAATTAACTCTATTTTGTAAGTAAAATATCCAAAAGTTCAAGTTAGATCTAAGGAAAGAATAAGTAAGTACCTTTGAGGTACAGTCCGCGAGGCGTAAGCTGAGCTTTGCATTTGTGTGAGTGTACATAGATAGTGTAGGTGTAACATTGGCCTAAAGGGCGGCGCGTCCCTTGCTAATATTTTATTTTATTTTTATTTTTTACTAAAACATTTGGGCTATGATAAAAGGCTACGTTGCGAAAAAAAACGTGTCAATGAATATGGATGTAATAATGAGGTTAGTGACAGAAAAAGTTGGCAGTATCACTGCACAAGAATGGAAAAATGTATGCGATCACGCAGTAAAAGAAGAAAATGAGTTTAAAGGCCACGACGCTGTTCTTGATGATTTATCGGAACGATTCATTATTAACACAGACGACACATCAGACGAGAGTGAAAATGATGATAAGGAAAATGATGAAGATGCAATGTCCGATGTAGAAGAATTTTAATATTTTTTCATATTTGAATTGTATTTATCTTTTACGAATAAAATTTATTTTTAAAAGTTTTTTGTCTGACTCTACTTTTAGTGATCACTCACACAAATGCAAAGCTCAGCTTACGCCTCGCGGACTGTATTAATCATTATCATTAAAGGGCAAAACACACAGGGAACGGGCGGGGGTCGGGCGCGGGCGGGGTCGGGTGCGAGGCGGGTGTAATTCCTTGTATTTATACGGACGACATCACACAGAACGCGTGCGGATTGGTAGCTGGTGATCTCCGCGTTCCTGGAGTCGGTGCTGGGCGTGAGGGGGGCGGCGACGGCCGCGGCCACGACCACAGCGAACACGATGAACTGGAATACAGTAGAGAGGTGTTTATTAGCATAAACCCTTAATAAGTTTCAACCCATCGTTCAAGCTTTTACACTATGCACTTTTTCGACTGTTGTTAAGTCGTATGAAACAAAGAACATTAATATCAAAAATATTATTGTTGAAGTTGAATAAATTTAAAAATGGTATGACTGGATCTTGATGCCTATGAAATATTTCTCTTTAAGAATTTGAATTTATGCATTTACTTACTGTGTATAAAGAAAAAGCGCAGTTAGGTTCTATATGAATTCATCATAAAAAAATTCCTAAATCGCTATTTTTAAGGAGTTCTGTACCCTACAGCATCAGGGTTGAGGAGTTGAGACTTGGGTTTAAGTATGAAGTCGTTGCTTGACAACTAGGTACAATATGAATTCATCATAAAAAAAATCCGACGGATCTAAAATTAATTAGTGCTCATTCACGCCACAGCATAGAAACTTACAGCCACTGTCAGTATGTTGAAATCAACCTATTTTTGGCAATAATCCACCACCACTACTACAACCCATTAACGTCCTACTGCTGGGCACAGGCCTCCGATAGAAAACAAGTAATATTTATGTCATTCTCTCTTAGGCTACTTTTCTGAAGTTTCACTTCTGCCGTGTGTATTGCACACACACACATTTTATTTTTCTATTTAAGGCGAGTCACCTGCAAGATTTTAGGAGGTGAGGTGTGGGGTGCCGCCCGCGCGTCTCGCGGTACATTTCTCGTAGAGACTGGCGGGGAAGCGGGCAGCGCGGTATATTCTGAAACCGCTTGGCAACGTTCAAGTTCTGGGATTAATTTGAATTAAATAAATATAGGACTTCAGTTTGAAATAAAGTTTAGCAGGTTCTCATTAATACTTCAAGAGGAATTTATCCATATAAAAATGATGAGCAAAGTCGAAAATTTTATTAATAAAAAATTCGTTTTAAACTTTTAATTTAGCCTGTTTTAAGATTTTTTTTGATCGAGTAAAGTACATCCTATCGTGTAACAAATTAGCACATTCTTTAGACAATATCTTTAAGTGTATCGGATATTTTTTGTAAGACCGTTATTTAATAGTAAATACCGAAAAAAATTGATCTAGCAAACCAGTTTTCACCGCTGAGCTGGGGTGACTCGCCTTAAGGAAAAAACTTTACGGTTGTCTGTGTGGAAAAGGGACACAACTGTCAGTATGGTATCTCTCACTCGGCACACTTTATTAACAAGAGCTCATTCCGGTTGTACGTAGTACTTATTAGTACCATGTGCTATATATTTTACTCTATGACTTTAGTGGCTTACCAACATCACTGAAAATAAAATATTTTATTAATACAGGAACATATATTAATTTACTCATGGATTGGATGGATTTAAATAGAAAATGATGAGCAGGATTTAGGAAATTTATTGCATAAAATCATCGTTAGTCATAGAAATCGTCGTTAAAATTATATATTTTATAATGTCTTAGGGATCTTCATAATGTTCTCAAAGTTGTGTGGAGTGTGTCAATTCGCACTTGGTCAGCGTGGTGGATACTGGAATGCTGATGACAAATGACAATGATTATCTGCCTGCATTTACCTAAGTACCATGCCTCGGTACGGAATACGAAATAACAATTTATCAATTTAGTGAATTGGACATTAATTTGAGGATAAAATTGAAACTTAATTATTTATCTATATTTTCAATTATTAAGATGAAATATTTATACAAATCACATGAAATCATGCATAAATTGAAACAAAAAATAGCCACTAAAGAAAATAAAGACTCACCAAAGTAACATATTAAAAAAATAAAAATAACGATTGCAACGCAGCTTGGTGGACTATGGCTTTATGACATTATTAAGAACCTTCTCAGAAGCCATACACATCTAATGCAAAAACCGCATCTAAATCTGCTTAGTACCTAAGAAACAAGATAACATATTAAAAAATAAATTGCGAATTAAAAATTAAACGCATTATTATACGTAGGTAGATACTTCGACTCAACTTGGTTCCCGGCGTTGTGTGCGTGTGGTTTAAAATATGTAGCTTTGATTTGCGTTGCTTGGACGACGATTAACGACGAATACTGAAGCCGAATACTTCCACACAAATGACTACTCAACTGATTCTGATAAAATTTGGTACAAAGTCAGGTTACATCCCGGGGTTACATAAGATCAGCTTATAATTTTTATCCCGGAAAATTGAAGAGTTCCCGCGGGAGCAAAAAAACCAATCCACGAGGCCGAAGTCACGGGCACTATATACTCTTAGATGTGAAACTAAGAGAAAATAGTCCAAATCACGAAAAAAATGGTAGTCCGTTGGAGCAAGGTCTGGCGAATACGGAGGGTGGTACCAATAGTTTCTAATTGCAGTTCCTGTAGAGTTAAAACGGTTTTTCGTGCTGTATGAGGTCTCGCGTTATCATGGAGCAGTAATGGTGAAGATAGATTCCTTCGCCATTCTGACTGCCGACTCATGGTCGGCGCTTTGCACTGGTACAATGGAAAACGACTCGGGCTGCAAACATTAGGGTAATTTGACAACCAAGTAGTCAAATCAGCAAAATTTTTTCAAACGTCAAAACGCACATATTAGTACGGGACTAATAAACATTGACCGTAAAATAAAAAATGTAAAGCTGATTTTTGGCACAAGTGTTCCTTGGGGTCTGAGAAGTACATCTTAAAAATTCCCCCCCCCTAGGCCGCGGGCTTAACCCCCCCAAACGTCTCCCCAACCGCAGTTTTTTGTAATTTTCTCAAAAAATATTAGTGCTAGAAAAAAACTTTCTATGGTGAAAATTATTTTCATTAAATTATCTACAAAATAATATTATAGTTTATTTCCATAAGACTAATAGTTTCGGAGATATGTTAACCCTTTGTGCATGAAAAGAAAATATTTTGCATGTATGGCTTTTTATAATGTAGTTTCTTGTAATTTCCAAAACTGATAGAGCTACAAAAATATTGTCTGAAGCAAAATGAAAGGCTATTAAATTAGCTATAAAATGATATTTAGTTTATTTTGATAAGAGTAATAGTTTTGGAGATATGCCTACCTATTGTGTAAGATAAAGAAAATAATATGCAAATATCGTGTACGTTGTTTATAATTTTCGAAAAAAAAAATAACAGAGTTAGGAAAAACTGATTGAAGCAGTAAGAAACATAGTTAAATTACCTGCAAAATAGTATTTAGTTAATTTTGATAGCACTAATAATTTCGAAAATATACCTGTCATAGTTAACATAAAAGCAATATTTTTCAAAATTTTATATGTTTTCTGTAATTTCTAGAAAACTATTAGAGCTAGGCAAAAAACTCCCAGAAGTAAAAATAAACACCATTTAATCATTTATTAAAAAAAAATTAGTTCATAAAGATAGGACTAATAATTTCGAATATATATCCATGTATAGTGTACGAAAAAAAAATAAAAAAATTGCTAGAATCCTATGTTATTTGCAATTTCCACAAAAACTATTAGAGCTGGAAAAAATCCTCGGAAGAGTAATTAATTTCACTAAATTACCCACAAAAAAGTCTTATGGTGAATTTAGATAGGACCAATAGTTCGAGAAATATGGCAACCTATATTCCAAGTTTTTTTTTATTTTTCGACAACCGTTGGTATATTTTTGAATTTTCACAGAAACTACTAGAACTAGGAAAAAAAACATAAGGAGCAAAAATGAACGTCATTAAATTATCTTCAAAACAATTTTTAGTTTTTTTTGATAGAACTAATAGTTTCGGAAATATGGCTGCCTAACTGGAATAAAAAACTAAACCTTTGTAAAATCCGTAAAGGTTTATTGTAATTTCAAGAAAAAGTATTAGAGTTAGGAAAAAAGCTGTCAGGACTTAGTACAAAGATTATTAATTTACCTATAAAATAGTGTTTAGTTTATTTTGATAGGACAAATAGTTTTCGAAATATACCTTGCTGTTGTGTAAGAACCGGTGGTAGTCATGTAGACTTAGCATAGTACTATGGAATAAATAGAAATTAACCTCTAAATAAATAACGTATTTTTGATTTTAGGCGCAAATGATGTCCTCTTTTCTCCCCACTCCCACAACCCTCCTCCCACCTCCCACCTCCCCCCTCCCACGACCCCCCTCCCCCTCTCAAATATCTAGCCGATTGTGCTTTTTTGTAATCGTATTACAATTCAAGTATCAAATCAAATGTTTTTACTCAAGTAAACTTTTACAAGTGCTTTTCAATCGTCCAGTGAATCTACCATTGGTTCGGAATGCCGTTAACAGTTAAAAGTTAATCTGATAAAATTATCTGCAAGATAGCTGTTGGATGTTGGTGGTTCATTTACATTGTTTTTAGATAAATGCATATTGCATACCTACATAATAGTTGAAAGGACTTCGAGACGTAGGTATTTATTATTATTGTATTAGTAGGTATTATTAAAGCACATCATCATGGTCGTCATCATCACCTTCTTCCCCATCAATGGTAACATTTTCACACGAACCATGTAAATGAACGAACGAGACGTGCGTTTTCTTTTCATGTGTAGGTATAGGAAATATATGTTAGCCCTGAAAAGGGCTTTTTATTGTTGCGGTTGTGAAGCCGCACGCAGAACTCGAACGCGCGCATCTCCGCCCCCGCGTCCCCGGCCAAGGCCAAGGGCGCCGCCTCCAAGGCGAAGAAGACCGCCAAGCCGCCGACGAAGAAGCCCAAGGCGCCGAAACCGAAGAAGGCCGCGCCCAAGTCGAAGCCCGCCGCCAAGAAGGCAGCCGCCGCCAAAAAGTAAGCCAAGCTTCACTATCGGCTGCCGCCTGCCGCCTGCCGCCTGCCTCCGGCGAACCGCTCGCTCGGCCGCCGCCGCTGCCGGCGGTGATGCAAAGCTTATTGAGACTTTCAGGGGAATAAGTATCCTGAAACTTGGAGATAAAAAAAGACCCTTCCAAATCTAAATAGCTATCTTGATCTTTGTCGACATCTTTATTTAAAATTAGATCAGTTTTAGCAACGAAGAGCCCAGTTTCTTCATCCAAAAATAAAGATTCCTTAGTTTTTCTTTGTCTTTTTTCTGATTTCTTTGTTGCTTTACCTTTGCAAGAATCAATATTTAAATCTAAAACCGTCACCGATTTCCCTGGCTCGCAATTAATCCTTTTATTCCTTTTAACTAGCATCGGCCGTGGCGCTCTGGTTTCTTTTAAATAGTCTACCAATGCTTGATCAATTGTATATGATAATATTTCTTCTTGCATTTCAGGGATCTTCTTTAGAACTTCTTGCGGATTGTATGGAAATATTCCTGTTGCTCTAAATCCATTTTTTATGTTCTCTGCTTCCCTAATCTGAATGGCGTTAATTAATTCACTAAGCAATTTCGGAAAATGTTTTTTATTTAAAGTGGTTTGGTTTGGATTACAAAGTTTATACTGATACAAAATTTTACGCCAGGCTTTCTTTAAGGGCCCAAAAAATGCCACGTCTAGTGGCTGGGTGATATGTGTTGATCTCGGGGGGATAAAAATAAATTTGATGTCATTTTGCTGGCATAACTCTACTACTTTAATACTTAAATGACTAGACAAGTTGTCGCAAATGACAACTTTAGTCCCTGAAATCTTTTGCGCCCATGGGAGGATTATGGTTTCAAAATAATTCTCAAATATAGCGCTGTCAAACCACCCAGATTTAGTGCAGTTATATCTGGTTTCCGGTGGTCCTCCACTAATCCATTCTGAATATAAAGTTGTTGACTTGTAAACAACGTATAATGGAAGACGTTTACCGCTTGCGGTAGCAGTAAACATGACTGATATATTTCCTTTTGTTGAATTGGCTATTCTTTCGGGATACTTAACTCCCCTCCGAAAGATGCACTTCGATGAACCTGGATCGTCTGAAAGGTTCGTCTCATCAAAGTTGGCTATATTTTCTGCTGGTATGTCTTTTAATGTTGTGCTTAAATTTTCAAAGTACTCCGCTATTTCTTCGGGCCCCTTTTCAGCTCTCGCCTTGGAAATATTTTGAGTAGTTCTTAGACTCAATTCATCAGCATGTCGCGCCAAAAAGCCCTGAACCCATGCATCACCAGGAATCTTATTCTTGAACTTATGATCGCGACTATTTTTATTTAGATATCCATGAACTAAAAGCTTTAGGTCCACTTTAGTTAGCGGGGAGCCAAAATCGCTAGAAGCTTGCAATACTCTTATAATTTGGGTCTCTTCTACATCTGATAAAACTGTGGGATGCCCAACTTGCTTATTATGTTTGTTTTTTATTTTATTATCTATGGTGCGTCTTGGGATACCAAATTGTCGTTGCGCATCTCGTGAAGAAATTTGGCCTGATTTTACTGATTCGCAAGCAAGTTTTAACATTTCTTCAGTATAGTTTTTATACAATCTGGCTCCAATTTGACGCCTTGACTTTCTTTGTCGAATTCGAGATTTAAGTTTATGTTTCTGAAATAAGCCATACAACGACAGTATTAGAACTTTAGAAGTAATCATATAAAGGTTTAAATATTAAGTAAGTATGGAGAAAATGCTATTGGTTACTATGTCATTTACCAACAAATACGAATATATTGATAAATTATATTCTTATGTACATAAATCACAACAAAACAAAATAAAATAAATCACAGTGTTAAATGTGCCAGCCCTAAGCATTTTTAGATGACGGGCAATGTTGTCAATCGTAGATCGGAACATTACTGGGTAACTTTGCCCACAATTATAACTTTAGTTTTAAATTATTCTCAGCGATTACACTAACAATAAAACACTCTACAAATAGTTTATAATACCGTGGTATAAAGTAAACTTACCTGTGTTTTCGCCATCACACACAATTCACTTTCAAATCTGCACCAGAATTTGCCCGCGAAAACACGCTCCTACCATAACGAGTTCCAACTAGTTACTGACTGAAGTTAGAAACACACACAATAGTCTGTGTTGCCAGTCATATAACCTATTTTTACCAAAGTTAAATAATGTTAGCCTAAGTATTAAAATATTTTTGCACTTCAAAGATTTCCTTTAAAATGGATCTTAGGGCAAAATTACCCTTGTGGGCAAAGTTGGCGTATTTTACGGTATTCAATCTATTATAAAAATATATAACCACAGAATAGGTAATAGTAATATAACTTAGTTACATACAAAAGTGGGACAAATAATATTTATACATAGGTAAAATCTATTTTAAATTATCGATTAAATTAAAAAAAGGGCGTCGAACTTTAATGATGTCACAATTCAGTATTTCAAACAAAATAGTTTTTTAATGTTTATGTAGGATAGGATCTTACTTCTTATCGTTTCCACTGGGTGCTATGTAGGCTTCGAGTATGTCCAGGGAACGTCAAGGTACGTGACATCAAACTGTCATGTTGAGTATTGCTTAAGTATTGCTTTAAGCGCTGGTGGTATGGTCCCAGAGCCTATTTTACAGCGGGTATTTCACAAAATATTTCATAGCGAAACTAGATAATGCCCACGACTTCGTCCTCGTGGACGAGAAAATAGATAAATTATAAATACCCAAAGACTCTGCCGGGGTTTAAATCAGGGACCACACACATAAAGACAACCTTGAACCACTGCGCCAGGGATGTCAAGCAGTATCATTCGTAAATTCGAATGAGATTGCCTTTGAGAGCGCAATTTTTAGTTACATCATAAAATAAAAATATTTTTAATAATTTTAAACTTACTACAGGTTTGTACGGAACCCTCGGTGCGCGAGACTGACTCGCACTTGACCGCACTCTTCCTCTATAAAATCCCTGTTTTATCCGCATTTGTTAAAGTTGCGTACCTAAAAGGTAGGTTTGCAACCCTTATAAAGACCACAGGGGTCTAGTAGAATCAATCAAATTGTTTTAAGCCATAAGGCCGCCCTCCAGCTAGTAATATGACGTAGCTATAGGATTCTGAAATATGTACCTAGATTCTATAGAGTTTAAAGTCTACAATGTAGACTGTAACTCAAAATCTCCGTGAAAAGGTAATAGACAGACACACGGTGGCCAATTCTGTAAAATCACATGCTTGAAATAGGAAAAACATTAAACGACCATTTTTGACTTCAGAATGGGATATCCAGAAAATTGAAAATTACCGTCTTTCCTAATCAGCCTACAAAACCTCGGAAATGACATCCGAATCGCGACTTCGTCTGCGTGCATTGAGGTTTTCGGTTCCCAAATAAGTTCAAAGAACCAAAAGAAAAGGAACAATCATTATTATGTTGTTGCTATTTTGATCGAAACCTATTTTTGACCTCAATGTTCAAGCTCGCAAGTGGATAAATGTTGGTCAGTGGGTCGTATACGGCGAGTCGCGTAGGGACTGTTACAATAGGAACACTAAATATTTTATTAGCGGATACACACACTTTAAACAATGATTTATTGACTGTGGCTTATTCGTTGTCGTTAATGTTTTTAGAATTGTACATAATAGGTACATGTAGGTATCTTTAAACAATAACCTATTATCTTATTAGGTATTATTCTATTATATTATATTATCTCTACCAAAATTTTTCTATATTTAAAACTAAAATGAAAAAACGTATACGGTCAAACCCATACACAAATGACTCGTGTATTAATTTAAAATTAGAGAGTTACATCGTTCATACGGTGTCCATGTCCCACTGAGCTTGGTCTTGCTGCACGTGCAGCTTCTTAGAATTAGGTACATAGGTTGGCTAATCTAATGCTGACGCGCGAGGTGTAACCATAACTAGGTAGAGGTTAACGAAATAATCAGTCAGGCCAACAAACAGCCGATGGACACATTTTGGTAAGCTCACGCCGGGTCAAACTAGCAGCAAAGCCTGAAGCGGCATCATAACTCTTTATCAGTTATTATCAACACTCACAGGCCGCTGCCCGCGTCCCCATGTTTATTAGTTGGATCCTAAAACTGCCCTGCATTTGAGTCAGAAATTTTTACCGGAGGACTAGAAAAATGCTGATTTAGAGAGTTTACGTCAACTGAGGACTTGAAAGTTTCAGAACATTTTCCCACCCCTAGGGACTTGAAAAATCTCCAAGACTGCGAGGAAGAAAAATTATTTACACAAGAGAAAATATGGCGACGCTTAGCATCCCTACACATTCTATTGCAGAGATTACGCAGCCTTTTATAGACAGCTACATTATCATCACCATAGTTTATTGATACCAAGAATAAAATAGAATAGAATAGAATTTATTTGTCTGAATATGTTACACGTGATGGTAAGTGATGATACAATCTACGATGTTAACGGGCTAATCTGTTAGAGTACCTACGGTATATATTTTTGCCAGTACTTTCGTATAAGCCTCCAAGTTGCGTACCTATTTGTGCTTAAATAACTTGGAGAGCACGTAAAGTCGTTGGTCCTGCGTATCCTAAAAAAAAGCTTTTTTGAAACATCACAAAGCAAAACAATCTTCAATCGGGATGTAAAGATTAAAAGAGAGAAGACAAACGCGATAGACACATGTCTTCCGTTTCGTTTGACTAGCAATTTGGCGCAATAACTGCACTAGGTATATCATCTCAACTTATCATATCATTAAGGCCAAAATAAGCACAAGGTAAGGTTCAATTAAAAGTGTATTCCTGCGAAGTTCTGAAATACTTACATCAAACATAAAATATCTTAGTAATTCGCCATTTTATATTTTATTTTATACTTTAATTTACTGTACAAAAATTAAGTTTTAAATCACACAATCTAGCGGGATAACCTGTTAGGGGCATGGCAGTTATATTAAACCCATACCCCTATTAGGTTTCTACACGGCATCGTACCGGAACGCTAAATCGCTTGGCGGCACGTCTTTTGCCGATAGGGTGGTAACTAGCCACGGCCGAAGCCTCCCACCACCCTTCATCTTGGCTCCTACTTTTCATGGTATATCCGTACCGATTAGTGATCATATTGAGCTCTTGAGTATTGACATCTCTCCCAACATCAATTTCGGGAAATTTGTCGAGTCAAAGGCCAAAACATCAAAAAAGTCACTCAGTATAAGCAGAGCTAGCTGTTTTTTTAAGAACTTTCCAGATTTAAAAGATTTTTTAAGAAATTGTATATATATTATTATATGTTTTATTATAATAAAAATTAGAAGTTACGTAAGGTAAAATTATGTGTCTTATAAATCGATGATTGGTACATTAGTTAGTGGGATCAAGGAGAAGTGGGATCAACAATCCAAAACGGTTTCTTTTCGGTCATTTGCAAACCAGTGGTTGATTCACATAAAGAGTCAATAGCACTCGTGAAAGTTTGAAATCTAAAGCGTCGTAATCGTAACACGTAGCGGGTACATCCTAAAGAAATCCGAAGGAAAAGTGCGAAGGGTTTGGCAAAAGAGAAGGTGCAGGGTCACGGCGGAAGGATTCCTGGACATCTTCCACGCCGACGAGAACAAAACACCGGCCAGAGTTAACCTCCTTACGTGCCAGATAAAAGTCGCCAAAAAAATATTAGAGCCGTTTATGGCATGAAACCAAGAGATTCTCTGCGGGATTTCCATAAAGAAATAAATGTTTTAACCTTGCCATGTTTTTATATACTCGAAAATATAATGTACGTCCGACAAAATTTACACCTTTATACGAAAAAATCTGATATCCACACAATTAAAACAATTTTATTTTTGTTAGTTTAGGTTGACCAGGAGTATAATTTCGAATGTAACATATAATATTTATACATTTAAATATACACGGTTATTTTAAAATACATACGAGCAGGAAAATAATTTAAAGTTAGAATCTTTACATTTTACTTTATTGGATTTTTTTAAGCTTTTTACATGTTCTTAAGGCGTGGTAACATGTCTTTATCTTTATATTAGACGATGCCCGCGATTTCGTCCGCGTGGATTTAAATTTTTTGGTTTAATGCGGAAATTGTTTAAGTTTCCGGGATAAAAGTATCGTGTCCATTCCCGGGAAGCAAGTAGCAACCTGTCTCGGTACCAAACGTAAAGACCTCAATCTACGCGGACGAAGTCGCGGGCATCAGCTAGTGGACCAATAAGTAAATGGACTTTTTTTATACCTAAAACCAATATCAAATAGCAAGTTTCTTGCATTTCAGTAATTCCGGTTTCAATTTTCTGCAATTTTTATAACAGAGAATAAAATATAATGTTCCACCAATATCAATTTTACTACCATTTAGTTAGTAGCACGATAAAAAATAATAAGCAATATTAAACTTTTATTTAATTTCATTTGCATATACCTATATGCAAATGTACATGTTCTGCTCCGTAGGCTATTTTCGCCCTCAATTGTCTGCAGCGTTAAATAACACACTTCAAAATTTATTATGTACTAGCTTCTGCCCGCGGCTTCGCCCGCGTGGCCTACAAGAACCAAATGTCATTTTTTTCAGAAACAAACATCATAAGCGTTCTCACTCCCTCTCAATTGTATGTAATATACAAACTGACAATATCTCAAACAAAGCAATAAGCACGAAGTTCTAAGTTCTATAACTAAACTAATCTCTGGAATGAGAGTAGTACGGTTTTAACAGAACTCAAAGCGTGTGTGATGAGATCTAAATAATTTCCTAATTACAAAACAAACCAGAAGTGGATAATAATTAACATTGTTTACAACGAAATACTATCCGCACCTAACCTACCGCAGTATTTCTTTGTAAACAATATTTTTTGTTTTTCCTTCAGGTGCTAGAATCACCAGACTGCTCCGTGAGCTTACTCTGGAGCAGGCCACGTATAACTGACCGTGTGAAAAGCAGTTCTCCCTTAGGTCTACCCCTGCTAAATTAAGAGTTTGGCCTTGAGACTTATCATGGTCATGGCAAAGCAGACTTTGAGGGGAAACTGCACTCTTTTGAACTCGAAGGGGTAGTTCGATGGTGTAAGAGGAATCCTCGGAATAAACACAGACTCCCCTTGGGAACAACCGGTCAGTATAGTTGCCTCGATCACATTTCGTTGCAATGTTTTCACTCGCAATCTGGTGCCATTGCATAATTTTGGTGGGTTTAAATTACGCAGCAACATAACTGGGGCACCAACTCTCAATTTTAATATGTGAGTTGGGAGACCAGGAGGCTTCAATGTGTTGATCCGTTGCTGCGTGATTGAAGGACAAACTCTCTATTTAACGTCCTTGGGGATCAAATTTTCAAAAATGGTGAAAAATATACTTCTTCATATTTAACCGAATGCTCAAATACCAACTTCCATGGCTTTGACTTGAAAAATGAATGACTTTCATACCAACTTTCAACCCCTATTTTACCTCTTTGGGGGTGGAATTTTAAAAGCTGTGACACACGTACTTATTTTTTTTACCGATAGCCGAAATTCCAAGTTTCGTTGATATAAATTGAAAAAATCTTGAGAAATGGAGGACTTTCATGCAATTTTTCATCCCCTATTTCACGCCTTTGGGGGTCGAATTTTCAAATTGGTGGAACACGTACTTCTCCATATTTAACCAAAAGCCCAAATGCTAAGTTTCATGGCTATAACTTGAGAAATGAAGGACCCTTTGGGGGTGGAATTTTGAAAAACTGTTGGTCTGTTGGTCACATACGTACTTCTTTATTTTTTAACGAAAGCTAAAATACTCAGTTTTGTTGATATTACTTGAGAAATATCTTGAGAAATGATGGGCTTTTACACAAACTTTCATCCCCCAGTTCACCCCTTTGGGGGTCGAATTTTCAAAAATGGTGAAACACGTACCTCTTCATATCTAACTGAAAGCCCAAATGCTAAGTTTAATGACTATAACTTGAAAAATGAAGGTCTTTCATACAAACTTTCAACCCCTATTACACCCTTTCGGGGGTGGAATTTTGAAAGCTGTGACACAGATACTTCTTTTTCTTCGTTAATATGACTTGAAAAATATCTTGAGAAATGAAGGACTTTCATACAAAATTTCACCCCCTGTTTCACCCCTTTAGGGGTGGAATTTTGAAAAACTGTGAAACACATATTTCTTTATTTTAAACCGTTAGCTTAAATACCAAGTTTCATGGCTATAACTTGAGAAATGTAGGACTCTCATATTAACTTTCAACGCTTATTTTACCCCTTTGGGGGTGGAATTTTGAAAAACTGTTGGTCTGTTGGTCACATACGTACTTCTCTATTTTTTAACGAAAGCTAAAATACTCAGTTTTGTTGATATTACTTGAGAAATATCTTGAGAAATTATGGGCTTTTACACAAACTTTCATCCCCCAGTTCACCCCTTTGGCCCGAATTCGACCCGAATTTTCAAAAATGGTGAAACACGTACCTCTTCATATCTAACTGAAAGCCCAAATGCTAAGTTTAATGACTATAACATGAAAAATGAAGGTCTTTCATACTAACTTTCAACCCCTATTACACCCCTTCGGGGGTGGAATTTTAAAAGCTGTGACACAGATACTTCTTTTTCTTCGTTAATATGACTTGAAAAATATCTTAAGAAATGAAGGACTTTCATACAAACTTTCACCCCCTGTTTCACCCCTTTAGGGGTGGAATTTTTAAAAACTGTGAAACACGTATTTCTTTATTTTAAACCGTTAGCTTAAATACCAAGTTTCATGGATATAACTTGAAAGATGACGGACTTTCATACAAACTTTCATCCCCTATTTCACCCCCTTAGGGGTGCAATATTGAAAAATTGTAAATCACTTATTTCTGCATATCTAACTGAAAGCCCAAATGATAAGTTTCATGGCTATAACTTGAGAAATGAAGGACTTTCACACAAACTTTCAACCCCTATTTTACCCCTTTGGGGGTGAAATTTTGAAAAACTGTGACACACGTACTTCTTTATTTATTACCTAAAGCCAAAATACCAAGTTTCATGGATATAACTTGAGAAATGACGGAGTTTCATACAAACTTTCACCCCCTATTTCACCCCCTTAGGGGTGGAATTTTGAAAAATCCTTTCTTAGTGTGCGCGCACGTCATAAAAGTAACCTACTGTCAAAATTTCAAGTTTTTAGGCCCAGTGGTTTAGGCTCTGCGTTGATATATAAGTCAGTCAGTCAGGACTTTGAATTTTATATATATTATAGATTTTCGTAAGCCTATCAATAGAGAGGTTGTTGGATTCGTCATCTATATTGGCTTAAAATTCTCTCTTTACGTGGTACTAAGACTTTTCAATGAGTTTATGTTTGGTTTTTTCAGAGACATCTTCAGCGTATTGTCTTCTGGAGAGCTTCGTGCAGGAGAGCTTCGATCAGGACAGAACGTTTCCAGTTGAAACGACAACGACGACACTACATACCTAATTTCGTATTAAAGAGGTCACGTCGGGGAGATGGATTGTATTGCAAGAGAAAGCGGGACACAAGATAAATTAACAATGGCCTTAATTATATATATTCCTTGCCTCCCCCAACGTCTGTGCTTCATTTTAGTAAGCTATCTTTAATCTATGGACTGGAGAATAAATCTATCCATCTAAATTATTCTGCTAAAAATTAGTTTCCCGTGTCCCTAGTTGTCCCTAGTGATCCCTAAGTATACTCGGACCTTCAAATGCCTTAGAAACATATTAGGTAAATTGAATTTAAAAACCACATTGTTCATTGAGTGCGAATTCAAATGGCACCAGTACTATAACGGTTCATCATCCACCTGACGATGAACAATAGATTACACTTGTAAAATCCATACTGCCTCATAAAATATTCATGGATAATGAGGTCACTAGTCTTGCGCCACCTAGATCCAGCGACTCCCTGCAACCCGTTTGATGTCGCCGTTCACCTAGGGGTCTGCCACTGGGCAGACCCCTAGGTGAACCCTAGGCGTATGTTTATTCAAATTTTTTTTATTCAAATAAACTTTTACAAGTGCTTTTGAATCGTCGAGTGAAGCTACCACTGGTTCGTAACAGATAATTGTACCTTTTTTTAAATATTTCAGTTATTATTCTTTGCATATGTATGTACTGCGATTGGCGAGAGTTAAAAGGCGATGAAGTGGAACACGTGAAGATTTTAAAGAAAATCAGGGATTTCTAGAAATATAAGATAAAATTCATATTTCTAAATCAAACACATTGTCGGATTCATTTGTATTGAAAAGTAAATATTAATTTTTTTACAAATAATTTCATGCATGTTTTGCAACATGCACTTGCTCGATTTCTATTTTCATACAAGACGCAATCTCTGTAAAACCTATGAACTACAATAAAACTTTGAAATTTGTAACGAAGCGAGTTATGGTACAAGTACATGAAAAAATCATGAATTTACAGTCCTGTGTGAAATATTATGCGATAAATTTTTGTATAATGCCTAATGAATAGTTCACGTGGAAACAAAAATAAACTCGCAGGCATTATAATATGCTAAAAATATAATTTAATATTTAAAAAGTAAATCTACCTAGTTAATCAAATATAGGTACATTTATCAATCACTTTAAAAAGATAAGTTGTGAATATAACAATAAAACTATTGGAATAACACACAGGCTACTTGTTATCCCGGAAAATTAAAGAGTTCCCGCGGGAACCAAAAAAACTCAATCCACGCGGACGAAGTCGCGTGCATCAGCTAGTTTATAATATTAGTCATTATGATATGGATTAGTCATGGGGCTGAGGCCTTCTATTAAGCATAAGAATACCAGTGTCAGACGGCCTTGCTCTTCCAAATTTAACAATTACATTTAAAAAATAACAAAATTGGTACAATTTTTAAATGCTAATCATGCAAGGGTGATAGCAAGTGTGATGGATTGTGATTCTTACTAGAAGGTTCTTACGGAAAAAAATATTAAGAAAATCTCTCAGAAATATTGAAAAATATACATTATTTTTCATTGCGATTTTCGAGTTTTCAAATATTAGCGAGCACAAAAATCTTTGAATGAAGCCAGTAAAAGAGCGAATTAAAAGCAAATGTATCTTCTAGTAGAGAAATTCCATCCTTAATTCATTTACAATTACTATATCAATGAACAAATTGTTTCCTCGAATTAGAGAAAAGTACTATACAAGTGTCGGCCGAAATAGCAATTCACGGCCTCGTTTACTTCTTTCTTTCTACTGGGCAGGTTTCCGCACTTAAACCTCCAGTTGGAGGTCCGTTTGTTGACTGAGTTATCAGATTCATGCCATTTATTTGCTTCTAATTTAATATTTTTAAAACCCAACACACCACCTATTCTGCTATCTACATCGAAATCTATAGTACTAGTACAAAATATTAAACATTTTAAAGTATTATTATTGGGTCTTATTTTTATGATCACCGTGCACCTTACCTTATCAATCCTTCTTAATTTGAGGATACTCCTCTCCATGGCCCTTTGGCATGTTCTAATCTTGTTCTTGATCTTCTAATCTGCCTCGTATATCGAGATACTAGACTCAAACTTTGTCAATGGTAAATCTACATCAATAAGATTATAAATTTAGTATATAAACGTTCGTGTTTTAGAATTATGATCCTTATTTTAGGGAACTCAAGGTTCAATACATTACTGAAATAAATTTAGAGCATGAGCAGAGTAAGTCCCCCATAACAACCGTAAAGTAGGATTTGGCCGCTTTACTAATTACTAATCCGTGACGTCATCCGTGTGATAGGCTGATACATTAAACAGACCGACCGAAGACGACACCTTTTCCTTATATATATTTTATATATAAGGAAATATAGGTGAATATACATATATAGGCTACAAATTCTTTCTCATAGCGGGAACTTACCTATGTCCAAAATCTTATGTTTCTTGACCTTTTCTAGACCCAGAGCGTGGTCTGATCGTTACATTAATTTGACTGACAGTTTTTTCTTTTATATTACTATATTGTGATTTAAGTGTTTTCTTTGCGGTTGCCAGAAAGTGACAGCGGTTGAAAAGCTATGGACTCCTGGTATTAGAATGTGCACAAAAGACTCGTGCAATTTTTTTTTAGTATTTAGTCGTCATATCACTTTATCTAGAGACAAAAATAATATATACGAGTACCTATTCGTTTAATTTACGAAACATGTTTTTTTTATCAATAGAATGTTCGATTGCGGCCGACGAGGTTCCGGGTTCGAGTCTCGGGTCGGGCCATAATATTAAAGTATTGGGGTTTTCTGACTCCAAATTCACTGTACTAGCCCGGAGTTAGGAAGTTGGCGGTGTTTCACCCCCATGGCTCGGAGCCGTCGGTCCCGGTCATTATCATTATCTTTATCACTTTAGTTACTTTCTGTTTTAAATTTAATATAGCACAACTTCGCAGGTTTTATTTTTCTCTATGTAGGTACTAGTTAAATAAAAGTAAAAAATAAAAACATCTACTTACATAACAAGAGTTTTAGGGGGTTTGTTTCTGTTGGTAGAAATGTATGGCGACACATACTTTACTCTGCATTCAACTCCCGCGCGAACTGTACAAGAAAGAGACAAGAAAACTTAAATACAATAAATATTAAGGTGCATTTGGAATGTGGGAATCAATCAAAAAACTAAGCGAACGAAGTTGCGGAAATTGTCTAGTATTTGATATAAATCGTAGTCGAAGACCTAAAATATACCTATCGAAAACGCCTGAATTAAGTACTTCAACAATTATTGTTACGATTTTATACTTCTACTAGCTTTTGCCCGCAGCTTCGCTCTAGTCGCTCAAATTAGATTTTCATATAAATTTTAAACCCCTTATGGGTTGAAGTTTCAAAAATCCTTTCTTAGCGAATGCCTGCGTTACAAAAGCTGTATGCCAAATTTCTCACCTAAAGTGTAGAAGCGGTATTCCTTGCCAAGGTTTGTAGCGAAATTCTACTTTAATAATACGAACACTAAGCTCATTACATAGTAGTATGTAATTAAGCAATTTTTCACTTAAAACGATAATTTATGGGTTTCCGGTTCCCGCGGGATTTAGCCTAGGTGTGTGTTATTCCGGACTATTATTTATCTTTGTGCCAGATTTCATGCCGATCCGTTTAGCCGTACTGGCGTGATTGAGTAACAAACATCCATCTATCCAAACTTTCGCATTTATAATATTAGTAAGTATAGCTGATTATTGTAATCTAATAAGTATATTAACCCGATAGAACCTAACCTGAATATTCATGTCAAACCCTAACCTAACCTATAGTTCGCGCACGAGTTGAATGCGAGAAATTCAGACGTGTTATTATTTGTTCCTAACAGCCAACTAAAAGACAACACGCTAGTAGCCGCGAAGTTATCCGCGCGGCATTTTCACGAAGAAGCATCCCACCAAGTGCATTAGAAATCATGTGTGCTTCAATATCGGACAATTCTGTTAAACAATATATGGTGTTGCTTTCAAAAGATGGTCATGTTTTTGTAAAACTCACAATATTGATGCTTATGAAGCTTCAATTCCCTATGTAATTACTTTTTTAACTGAAATGTTTAATAATGGACTTCAGTATAGTACTTTAAATACTTATAGATCCGCCTTATCTTTGATTGTGAACCCAAAAATTGGCACAGATGATAGGGTATCTAGATTGTTTAAGGGTTTCTACCGGCTTCGACCACCTTTGCCTAAATATAATGTCACTTGGAACCCTTCAATTGTATTGAATTTTTTGGAAAGCTGGTACCCAAATGATGATATTAGTATGGAAAATTTAACAAAAAAAATTGTTACATTACTAGCTCTTATAACGGCACATAGAGTGCAAACTTTAAGTAAAATTAAGGTACAGAATATTGAAATTAAAGCAGGTGACAGGATAATTATTAAAATACCAGATTTGATTAAATCCTCACGAGCTGGTTCATTTCAACCCTCGTTAAGTATTCCTTTTTTCAAAGAAAAGCCTGAAATATGTCCAGCAACTGCTTTGTTAGTATATGTTAATAGAACAGGCTCTATAAGAAAACATGATGACCTGTTTATTAGTTTTAAAAGGCCATATAAACCAGTTTGCTCCCAATCAATCAGTCGTTGGATAAAGGAAGTTCTAAATAAAAGTGGAATTGATACAAATATTTTTACAGCTCACTCCACGAGGCATGCTTCCACGTCTACTGCTTATAAAAATACAGTTAATATTGACCTTATACGCAAAACCGCGGGATGGTCGGACTCATCCTCGGTATTCGCACGATTTTATCAAAAAGTTGTGGTAACTGATGATAGCAATGATTTTGCCATGTCTATTTTAAATCAAAATCCATAAAACATATAATAATTATATGTTTGTTTGTCTTAGAAATCATGTACTTAAAGTTAGTCAATGATTTACTTTCAAGTTGTTATTTTTTGAAGATTATATCAATAATTACTTAATGATAGAAATATACCTATGTAATTTTTTCTTTTTTTTTTTACAAATGTCACATCTCTAAAGATCTACAAGTATTCTAATCTCGAAGACGAAGCAAAGTATAATTGATGATTAAACGAACTTACCTTAAGTGATGTTCTATCATAATTATACGAAGGCTTCGTCTGAAGAGATTAGCTCCCGCCCACCCCTTTTTTGGACACCCTATCATGAATTTGTGAAAAAAAAAAAAAAAAAAAAGAACTAAATGTACTCTAAACTAAATGAAAATGGCGACCAGTGTTGCCAGTATGGGAAGTACAGTCTATGGAACGTAAAATATTATGAATTTTTATTTTATTTACTAAAAAAAATATATTTCTCAACTACAGTGTATGAATGGCCACACGGTTCGTACTACTACAAGTATTCTAATCTCGAAGACGAAGCAAAGTATAATTTTGATAGAACATCACTTAAGGTAAGTTCGTTTAATCATCAATTCTAACAGGTAGTGTAGGCAGCCATAAATTTGGCAATTACAAGCCCGATGGCATAACAAGACGGCTAAAATGGCACTGCAGGTGATATCTTTTTAGATGGATCAAATCACACATTCCTTTGCGGAAGTCTCCGCCTTGCCACGTAGCTACCTACCTAAATAAAGAATTATTATACAGTAGGTATACATATTATAATAAAATATTGTATTATTTTATAAACCATTAATAATAATGCAAGATGGTATATTATTATTAATTAGTTATTTTATCACATTTTCTAAACTAAACCCCAATTTTTAAAAAATAACTTATTGTTTACCCCCTACCAAAAAGTGCTCAATGCGACTAAAGAAGTTTTCACTTCAAAAATCCGAAATTCCGCGGACTCGTACGAAGTGATTTGCTTCCTCGTTCCTATTTCGAAACGCTAGGAAATGAAATGCCCCTGAGCTCCGGCTTCAGTTTTCCCCTTTTCTTTTAATAAAAATAGTACATTGTTCACCGAGGGGAGAAAGTGACCGATTACTATCGAGGGTGTAGTTTGAGGCCCGAGGCGTAGCCGAAGGGCCGCAATACACGCGAGGTAGGAATCGTACTTTCTACCGAGTGATACATAGTGCTTTATACTAAGAAAAAATATAAACTTTTACACCAAGATGGAGAGCGGAGATGTGGTGTGCCTCGGAGAGCTGCACGTTTAGCCGTTGGTTCCGGTTATTATCACTGACATAATAATAGTCGTTAAAGCCCGCCAACTCGCATTGGAGCAGTGTGGTGGGTCTAAGCTCTAAAATACCATTGTGACCAATTCTGTATAACACAAACTAAATTAAAATGACACCTCTAAACCTAGTTCTGTCCCTTCAGGTTATTGGTTTCTAACATTGTAGCTGGGGTAGCGATAGGAAGTATGATAGAAACAGTAGATAGATAGAAGTTAAGGTATATATTAAGGAAAGAAGAAAGATTAGTTTTTATAACAGAAAAATATGACGTCGCGACAAAGGCGTAGCGGATAGCGGTTAGAAATTGTACCGGGTGACACGGGCTTCGCGTGAGACTGTCGGGCGCGCACTAGTCTATGTCCGAGCGACAGCGATTAGCGTCGCCGCGCCGGCCGTTGTCCCGTATGTTGGAGGCGCGCGGGCGCGCGGGGTGAGGTAAGACCGGTCCGCCGCGGGCTGACGCCTGACGCGCGCGCCTGCTGCCTGGTGAATAACTCGCGTATTCGCTCCCACAACATAATTTATTATAAAAGAAAAGCCACTGAAATTATATAATTTATTATTCTCAAGAACTCCAAAAGTTTTTGTGGCATTATTTATCTACATAAAGTATATTTTGAGCAGAGTTTAAAAGCCAAGCAAGCTAATGCATTACATTTTTTTTAACAAACCAACAAACCAATAAACCAACAAACAAACACACTTTCGCATTTATAATATTAGTATGTTACAATTATTCTATTGCTAAGTGAATTGGTATTGATTAAAAAATTGGTATTGGGTTTTTTAATTCAGAAATTCTCAGTGCCAGCCCGGAGTTGGGTCGTTATATTTACTACGGAGCTAAGCCGCGGACAGACGTAGGAACAGACGGATAGATGGTCATGGTGAAACTATAAGGACTAAAATATGTTTTTATTAGCTTATCCTTTTTTCAGGTAAAACGGAATAGATAAAAAATGTTTATAACCTACCTATGCATGTCCTAGGGCCTCCTCCAAAAGGAATATGAGTGAACGGCTTAATATATTTTTTCTCCTCTCCAAAGAATCTTTCAGGACGGTATACTTCCGGCTCAGGGAAATAGTCAGGATTGAGATATTTATATTTGTTTGATTGATATTTGATGAAGCATATTATAATATTATTATAACTGAATAATAAAGATAAGTAAACGTGCAACATTAAAGCTCGTAAATTAATCACATAACATCGACAATATAACATGATGTAAATTGCCGTGAATTTACTGTACCTTCAAATGTCAAAAAAGGACAATTTTATCTCTTTCCTCTGGCCCCATGCTCTAGCTGGGGGAAGTTTATAAACAAGCTAGAGACTTCATAAGACTTTATTTTCCTTTTCTAATTTGTAGATCACTAACTATCGAATTGTAAACTTCTCTGATACCAATAAAGTATCCTGTTCTTTCACTCAAAAAGAGGGTTCTGATAACTGTGCAGGTCATCCACAGTCTGTGTCTACAGCGATATCACCCTCAAAGAAGAGGGAGGTGTGTGACAGGTTTCCCAAACTAAATACCAATAGTTCCTTTACTCACACAAGAACTAGTACATGCAATACAAAAACTTTTATGTATAGGCACTAAAGTTTTTGCTAGAAACATGAATCGCTATTGAAATACTATAATGTGGGAACTACTTATATCCAAGACAATATAGTTCTTACGCATTCCGTTTCTGCTTTATTACATTAATAACTCTGCAACGTGTATGTAACATTAAGCAAAATTAACGTTTACTAAATAGCTAAGTTCTCAGCACAAATAGGCCTTAGAAATACGTGCGTTTTTACGGGTTGACTCCTTGATATAGAACGGACCGCCCATATCAACGCCGACCGTATGAAAGGCATGGATATCCTCTGATCGAAACTTAGGGAGTTCAATTTGTGTTATACGTAGTATATAATAATTAAAATGTTGTGTAATTAACTTGTTTGTTTGGTCAATAAACTTCTATTTATTTATTTATTTATTTTTATATTGATGTAATGTGCTTATTAATATGTGTGGACATTATATTTAAACAGTGTGTTGTTTGTTGGTTTTTCCTTCAAAATCTGTTACCGAGTTTACGAATTACGATCGACGGTGCATGCATAAGATCTGAAGTATAAAATAGGTTATATTTTTTATCCTGAAAATATAAAGACGTTTTAATGTGTCGGGGATTTTTATGAATTCTTAGTTTATATGATTCCAGACAAAATGGCTGCTCAATGCAAAACTTTTACTTGGAGAGGATAAAAATGAATTGAAGTTAAATAACCTGAGTTTGAAACACCACGCTTTCGTCACAAGACACAAGTATGGATTTTAATAATTAACGTGAAAGTAAACTTTTTTTAGCAATGTTGATGGGTACAAAGAAACCTTGTATTCCGAAGCTAGACATAGTGACCTACTCTTTATCACGGGAAATTAAAAATACCACATGAATGCCGACATTCGTATTTCATTTGACATTGCACTGGAATGCTTTATCGCTATACTTACTTGGCTATTTCAAGCCACAGATACCTACTTGATTCACTTAATCAGTCTTATTCTCATTTATGAATGATAATTTTATATTTTCGGGGATAAAACCCGTATAAAACTATCCCGAATATTACGGATGTTCTTGACAAACTAGGTAATTGTCAATACTTCACCACCTTGGATCTTGCTAGTGGGTTTTATCAAGTAGAGATGCACCCCGACGATATCCCTAAAACCGCTTTCAACGTCGAACATGGACACTACGAGTTTTTACGCATGCCGATGGGATTGAAAAACTGACACTTTGAATGCCGTTTTTATATTATAAATAATGTAAATATTTGTCTGACATGAAAATTGCGACCATAAAAAGCCCTAAAGAAATGATAAAACAAATTAAAAAAACACAAAAATGTTTATATTTCAAGAATAATCGAAAAGAAAAATGTATGAAAGTATTTAATATACTGATCTGCTGTCCTAGACAGACCCACCATTATACAGGGCTCATAATATTATTATATGGTGAAGGTACTCTACAGGGTTCAAAGCATCCCCCTTTATATTAAACGAAACTAATTCCGCGTTTATTGGCAAAGCCCTTTTGAATTTTGATGACTTATCGCTTTACTTCTGCAAGTTTGGTGAGATCTCAAAACATAATAAGTTCCATATTTTCCTTGTTTTTTTACACCTTTTAGGTACAGAATAAATCCATATGGTTATTATAAATGTGAAATTACCTCCCAATGCTAAGGTTTTGTACTATTCTTATTCGTAGGAGAATTTTTGCGGCGGTAGTCTTCCTCGTCATAACGTCTATAGACATGCACTGCTGGGCTTAAGGTGGCAGCGGTACTCTCCGGAGATTCACCAAATAGGGGTCTCATAACAGCGAACTTTTTGGTAGGAGTAGTAGGTACATCTACCAAAATTATTTTCATAAATAAGACAAACCATAAGTTAAATTTTCTGACGCTGTCCTCTTTTTAGCAAGTTAATTCCATGTTTGACATAGGATGGATATAGAAAATTTAACGAGAAGGGGGAGGGGGGGGGGAATGGTGCACACTATGGAGATGCAGAGACTGCTGCGAGAGGACGAAACTAGTTTCACATACGATGTGGGCATTACGAGTGGACGTTTTGTCCCCAAATTTCATCAAAATCAGTTGAAAAGACGGACCGTTAAAACGTAGCAGACAGACACATTCTCGCATTTATAATATTAGTATGGATTTTTAAATTAATATTCATTTACTTTAAGGGCTTTTATTGCGCGTTGTACATCTTGAAATGATTTTATTATTATTTTATTGATTAAAACTAAAAGTGGCAGTGATTTAAAATATCACAATTTTCTAAGTAAATAAACAACAATAAAAAGTTATTTAAGAAAACTTATTCTAATAGAACGAAAATAAGATATAAAGTACTGGCTCTTTAAACAGTCTCAATCTTATTATTAGTGTAATATTAACATGAAGGCTAATCCACGACAACAGGAAAATCGTATGTGGTACAGTGATTTTTTTCCCCCACAACACCACAGAAATCCCCCAAAAACTACCCTCAACGTACGTTCCCGGCCCTCACTTACAAGTTTACACGACAGCTCACAGCAAACTAAACCTTATTGTAATTCTAATAAGACCTCTAATTCTATCTTGTTTATTGACAAGAATTGACAGGTACACCAAACCTTGATACTAAAACTGCAACCTGAACTAAAATGTATTTCTAATAATGTTCGAGATTTTGAAGTTGACATCTATGATTATCTGTGCTACTTAATACTATAATATGATCCAAATACGGATATCTAAAATCCAGACGCCGCTGTCAACGTAACTGGTACATCATAAAATTAACGAGTCTCATATAATTGGAAGATTTTCCCTATTATCAACGATTAAGTGGTCGTTCAAAGTCAAAGTAAATCACCTGTTACAAAACCTTGCTCTACGATGCTACAAATGTTGCAATTTGATAACAACATAATTAATTCCATTGAAATATTGCAAACTATTGTTTATTTACGAAATCTTTATAATATTATGGATTTAAGTACAAAAGGTTAATTATTTAATATTTAGAAGGTCACACACACACATAGGTCTATGTTGGTTGACACGGCGAACTGATTTTACCCACAATATAGTAGGTATACCTGAATGAATCGTACGAAGTTTAAGAATGTGAAGACACCGAGCTCTGGCTTCATTACTCAGCTTGAAGGGAAATAAGAAGTGTTCTCAATATATATATTTTAATAACATTTGAAGTACCAGTTGTACCTTTTATAATAATTATTATTTTTTGCTGAAATTTATCTAAAACTAGCTGATGCCGGCGACTTCGTCCGCGTGGATTGAGGTTTTGTTGTTCCCGCGGGAGCTCTTTAAAGGTTTACATAATATTAATTATTAAAAAATTAAAAAAAAATACATATTTGTTTTCACTTCTATCTGACTGCCAATTTTTTTTAGATTGAAATAAAATGGGCAAAAAATAAGCTTCTATCACCAGATGCGGCAAACATACGAAAGAGCACATCAAAATCTATAAAATACACCAATTTTCAAAACTCCCGAGAAACTTTCCAGGTAACCCCCTTTTAGAGCACCAAATTACTGGGTCTGGATGAACACAGCACAGGCACAGACATAAATTAAATAACATAGGCTAAACCTCAATCCATGCGGACGAAGTCGCGGGCATCAGCTAGTGAAATAATATGCCCCATGCCAACTGGAAAAAATAATTTAATTTATTATGTATACAAGAGTTAATGTAGTTCTATAATAACATTTTTTGGAGTCGGTGCCAATGTGGAGTCACGTCAACAATAATGAAGAGTAGGTAGACGGTTCATGCGAGAAAACTGTCGATTATATTATTTTGTTCCAGTCTCATTGTTCTCTTGCCAAAACTGAAAACAACGGCCAAGCTGGGTAATGCCGTTTTCCATTCGAAAGCCGAAGCCAAAAGCTTTTATTGCATAAGCCAGTGATGCCCGCGGCTATGCCCGCATAATCTTTTCGGAATTAGATACATAAATATGCGCCGTGATTTTGAGGAGAAGTATTCAAATACCGAACTACCCTCTTATGCACAACTGAAACAATTTTTACATTGGAAATGCGAAGCTTTGTTACGCGATACACATTTCACCGAACAAACACAGCATAATAAGACAACACAGAAGTGCAACCAACGGTTCTAGAACTTAGGTTCTTTGAATACGCGTCAACAGTAAATTTGGCAACGTCGCTATTTCGGTTACACATTAAAACACTTTCATTTCTGTCACAGATTCGTTTCTGTTACAGAAATATAAGTGTTTCCTTTTAATAAAAAGTAGACTTAGGTACTCTTATTATGCGATTAATTCAATTGACAATAATTGACTTAAATATTCATTTTTAAATATAACTACATTCATACAATATTTTTTCTTGTTGAACAGATATCTTGTACATTATAATAATTATTTACAAGTCAAAACAACGCCAAAATACATAATTCGACATAATGAGGTTGTGCCCAGTCGCAGACCGGGCACTTAGGTTTTATCGGGTTAATATACCTAACAGATTACAATCTACCGAAAAATTATGCGTTAAATTGTAATCTATCGACAGTTTATAATGTCGCTAGTAAGATTACAATTAGAACCTCTATTTAATAATCAGTTAAAAATAATTTATTTTTAATATAGGCATCATCCCTATTCTGTCCCCGAAAGAGAAAAGTTTCACGATAACAAACTTTTTTAATTACTATTAATAAAGCATGAATGCCTGTCATGACCAGCAGGCGTCGAAACTCCAATAAATATGCATGATGACTGATTTTGAAAAATGGTCGGATTATGTTCGGAAATATCTACTATTTGGAAAAATTATCTTATTTCAGCAGAAAAAGGTTTGGTAGATAAAAATAGCATTTTTAAGTAGTCAAAAAATTAAAGTATTTATAAAATATATCGTTCATCTCTACGAGGTTCGATTTTTTTACAGAAAACTCAATTTTTACCCGGGCATCGAACCTTGGACCTCTTCTTTAACAGCCGAATCTAACCAAGCATCCACTCTAATTATAAATTCGAAAGTGTGTCTGTCCTATCCAACCACTCATCTTTTCAACCGATTTTGATGAAATTTGGTATAGAGGTACGGTAAGTTACAACCCGGGGAAGGACATAGGCTTTTTATCCCGGAAAATTAAAGAGTTCCCGCCGGAATCAGAAAAATCTGAATCCACGCGGACGACGTCGCGGGAATCATCTAGTTATACATAAAAGTATGAGTGAAACACGACTTTTCGCCGTATAACATAGCTCAAGATGAATTTCGCGCAATAGGTACTAGGTAAATACGTAAGTACAGTCGCGGTCTGATAATTTTTACCACTTTAAGGTTCATAATTGCTAGCATGTTGCATGCACACATCTGTGTGAACATGTTGATATGACGTGATTTGATTAGGCAAATATTTTTTAACATAATGGGTAATAGCAGTATGCCTACTAGATAGTTTTAGAAGTGAAACTTCTTTAGAATCGTTGTGATTTGAAAATTCGATGAAACGGATGTTATCGCCACGTACAAGTGGCGCCACCAGACGAACATGTATACAAAGCGTTCATTTTTGTAATTTTCCATTTGATTGTTTAAATGTAGCACTAGAAAGTCCGATTTTGTTTTTTATGTTTTATTTTAATCCGCGTCTAGTTGATAAAACGAAAAACGAAACGAAAAAGCGACACGAAAAAGAGACAAACATATTCATAATAGGATTTAGCCTGCGAGAGAACAAAATAGAATACAAGTTATATTTATCTCATTATCTCGTAGGCTAGTTTTCTGAAGTTTCACTTCTGCTGTGTGTGAATTGCACACACACACTTTTTTTGCTTTGGAGGCCCAACTGGCCGCTTCAGTGTCACCGGGGGGTTGGACGAGCGCTAGGCATCGCCGAGAAATGAGGCCTAGGGCTTGAAGACATCGGGGGGCAACGTCTTCCTAAGAGCGCCTCCTGTGAGGCTCGGACCACGGCTTAGGATGGCGTAGTGGGGGCTCTTTTCGCTCCTCATATCATGCCACCCCTGGAAGACAGCAGCTGGCCGTGGCTCCAGTACGATTACTCTGGGTTTTTACATTGCAAATATCACATGATCGACGTGAGAGCTCACCACGCCAAGTGTAAGCGAACGTCAAAGTAAAATGGACCCAAAAGCTCTTGCTTTAAAGTCACAAATTCAGCGATTGGAAATGAGCTCTAAAGAAATGCAGTTCAAATTCAAAGACCTGACTGACTTTTTAAAACGCACAGCCTAAACCGCTGGTCCTAGAGACATGAAATTTGGCGGGTGTGTTCTTTGTGAAGAGTCCAATAAGAAAGAGTTTTTCGAAATTCCACCCTCAAAGGGGCAAAATAGGGGTTCAAAGATTGTATGAAAATTTGTAGATTTTCAAGTTATAGCCATAAAACTTGGTATTTTGGCTTCCGTTTTAAAATTATGAAATAGGACGTTTAGAGAGTTTGACCTTCAATCACGCCGCAGCAGAGCAACGGATCGACGTGATTTTTTGCATTGGTATAAATGAGGCCCTCGAGAGCGATGTAGTCTTCTTTTTATCCCGGAAAAATAAGGGAACTTATGCCACGCGAACGAAGTCGCGGGCGTCTGGTAGTTATAAAAGTGTAGTAAATTGTTTTTATTACTAACTAGATGATGCCCGGAACTTCGTCCGTGTGGATTAAGGTTTTTGATTCCCACGGGAACTCCAAAAAATATTTACAAACTGAGAAACATTTTCAGACCGCGACTGTACCTAGCTAATGTTTACCTATTCAATAGGTACATATTCTCTTGTTAGTTACATGAATTGTGCTTAGTTTTAGTATCGTATTTGACGTGCTACTTGCAAGATGTGATAGAGATAAAAATAACAATATTATTCTTAATAAAATCAAACTTTGTCGATTGTTAATCTTGCTTCCTTGATTTCCAATTGTTTTAATACAGTGTTCAAAACATAAATAACAATTATAACACTTAGCTGACCTTATTTAATTATAAACTCCCAAAAAAAAGCAAAAAAAAACACACATTTATTTAAAAAGGTCACCTTTTCTTAATTTTGGAATCTGAGGTAAGTTTATTTTTCACTATATTTTTCAAAAAGTACAAAAAAATATCGACGGTTCAATTTGGATAACCCCTTCTGACGCAGTGCTGAGCGTTGTGGTCTCATAAGTCGGAAGTTCTAGGTTCGATCCCCGGCAGGGTCAATTTGGGAATTTACAATTTCTTTATTTTCTCTGGTCTTGTCTGGTGACATTTACCTAGGTGTCTTACCAATATAGAGGCTAAGACGTGCCGCCAAGTGATTTAGAATTGAATTTTATTATCATAGGAAAATCAACAGCGATTCAGAAACAGGCTATACTCAAACATTAAAAAACAAACTCAATTATGGATTTTCTCAAAAAGAAAGACGAAGAAATAATTAATTACAGTTAGATACAAACCAAAAAGTAAAAAAAAAACAACAATAAGTTTTTAAAATAATATGAATTATATATGACGTAAATATTGAAGACTAGTGGTCGCGCGCGACTTCGTCCGCTTACCTACAATTTGTGGAACCAGCTTCCATCTTCTGTGTTCCCTAATGACTTATAATATGGGGCTCTTCAAACAACAAACAAACTTAATAGCTATAGCAACGCATTGGCGGTTCCTCTGGTGCTGCAAATGTATGAACATTACGCCCATGAGGGCGCCGATAATCACTTACCATCAGGTGACCCGCCTGCTCGTTTGCTCGCTATATACATTAAAAAAAAACTGGTTTCCTATGAGATTATGAAATTTTCTCGCTGCAAAATGAGAGATTATAGAGGCTGCCGATTTTCATGTTTTTAACTTCAAAAACATAGGACTTTCATACAGACTTCTTACATCCCCCTTTCATCCCCTTAGGTAGGTATGTATCTAAGCCTTAGAAGGAACCTACCGTCCAATTCCAGGTTTGTATGTTTTATAGTTCCTGAGATATCGTGATTATAGTTAATGAGTGGTAGGTATTTCGCTTTTTAGACTAGTTAAAACATATTTTAAGAATCAGAGACTTCATATAGTTACGACATATTAATTAAATTACATGAGTTATGTATAAATTTAAGATATTTTAGATTGCGTCTGTGTGTGTAGCATCGACCTTACAGCCTGTAAGGTCGACGGCATAGGTCGATGGTGTCTAGTAATGCGTGCGTGCGTGCGTGCGTGCGTGCGTGCGTGCGTGCGTGTGTGTATATTATGTGTGAGTGTGTAATGTGTATTTTATTTATAGAGTGGCGGCAGAGGTCAATTTTAGAAAATATTTTATTAATATATAACAAGTAATTCTAGTTATTATGGAATATTGGGTTTAGTTTTTTTAAACGCCACGTGCAGGAACTTAATTTTGAAAAAAATAATATAAAATAGATACGGACTGTCTATTTATGATATAATACATAAAAATATCAGCTATTTGCTCACATGTTTGTAAATTATAACGTTTTACTAAATTATTTTTACTTATAGTCAAGAGTTAAGGATTAGGCAAGAGAGTATAGTGAAGGATTAGGTTAGAGCAAAAATTTAAATCTATACTAATGTTAACGAAAGTTTGGATAGATGGATGGATGCTTGTCACCTACTCAATCACGCCAGAACGGCTGAACGGATCTGGATAAAATTTGGCATAGAGATAGATTAAAGAGCTAAAGAGAAAATTAAAGATTTCCTGCGGGAACCGATAATCCACGCGGAAAAGGCGCGGGCATCAGCTAACTAGTGTTTTTTAACCTGCGCATCTAATCTATTGCCTCAACAGGCTTTATGTACCTTAGTACCTTAGGCTGCTGCAATATTCTGAGTTGTTATAGTCCCACAAACTATTATCTGACCCGGTGGACAAAGTTGGAACTAATTTGCACCCTTATTTTATAAAGCGATTGACAGAAAACCCCCTTTATAATTTATTTATTTTTATTTTATTTTGAAAAACATACCTACAGTAAAACATAACAAGATAATTAAGGCGCTGTGAGCTCACGAGATCAAAATGCAGGCGCGCGGGGGTGAAATCGAACAAGCGCATGTCGCAAAAAATGCAAGAAATCATTTGTAAAAAATAAATATTTACTGTTCAATACAAATTAAACCGACAATGCGTTTGATTTAGAAATGTAAATTTTATCTTATATTTCTAGAGCAAATTATTAGTTTCAATAAGGAGAAAAATTGATTTAAAACGTAAATTAAGAGGTATGTTTAAAATAAATTTCAATGCAGAGATTTTTTTTAAATTGTGTTTTGAGATGCGTGGCTGCTTAAAGGTCTTGAAAACAGCAAATTATTTTTAATATAATAAGCAATTCAAATACACTGCTTTTAAAAACCCCCTTTTACGCTACACAGGGCCTTAACATAATTAATTACCTAATAATTGTTAACCTTAGCCAATATTGCAAAAATAGCACCTATGCAGCAATAGGGAAGGCACTAACTCCCATACAGTCTTAACTTTTTTGGGAGTTAGAGGCCAAATTATAATTTTGAACCTTGTAATTTTGCAAATAAAAACTTTATTTATTTATTTCAGATAAGCTGCTAAAATGAAGAAATTACTCCACATCTTCACCGCCATGCTGCTGTTAGTGGGAACCAATCAGCAGCGAAGGACTCTTGGAAAATTCCAGGAAGTCTTCGCCTGGAAACAGCTGACTTACGATATTAGTGGAATACAGTGTTAGTACACCTTTTTTTTTAAATCTACTAGGTTTGCCCTTGCCTGCGATCTTACCTGATAGCGGGCTAACCTGTTAGGGGCATGGGAGTTTTATTAAATCCATACCCCTTCGGTTTCTATACACGGCATCGTAACGGAACGCTAAATCGCTTGGCGGCACGTCTTTACCGGTAGGGTGGTAACAAGCCACGGTTGAAGCCTCCCACGAGACCAGACCAGACCAGAGAAAATTTATAAATTATAAATTCCCAAATTGACCCTGCCGAGGATCGAACCCAGGACCTCGTCCTACGCACTGCGCCACGGAGGTCGTAATAAGGTATAAAAGGAGTATCTACATATACATTATATCGATGATACTCATATTTTGGATATCAAGTTTGGATGGATGGATGGATGGATGGATGGATTGTTTGTTAGTCAACGGCTGAACGGTTCTTGATGAAAGGCGCAGTCATAGATTTATTATTGGGTTCGCGCGGACCAACCTTCGCCTTCCAGGTTTGGTTGGCTTAGCAGGAGTTGGCTTCTACTTTCGGCTTAAAGTGGTTGCGCGCGAACCCAATAATAAATCTATGGGCGCAGTATATTACTTAGGTATAATTGTAGTCTGGAATAACACGTACCTATACCTAGGCTACTTTTTATGCGTTGGATGCGCCTCATGCAAGTTGCCTTAATACCTTCACCTCTTAACCAATCACCTTTATAAATAGACCATAAAACATCATTGAAATACACATAAAACGTAAACGTAAATATCTATGTTCTAGGAACTAACAAAATCGTGACGTGCTCATCCTTCAATATATGCAAAACTCATTGCTTACAAGAACTTAGGTACTCGGTGTTGTTAAAAATACCACAGAATTCTAATTAAGGTAATAGAAATGACAAATGGATGATTAAAAATCAAATGTTATGCACGGAATCGAATTTAATGTTTTTTAAATGCACCATTGGTGGAACAACATTAAATTTACTTACTGCGATCTTACCTAGTGGTAGTAGGTATGTTATGTTGCAGCCTAAGATGGTAGCAGGCTAACCTGTTAGGGGTACGGCAGATTATACTATAAAATCCATTAATTAAGAGGTGAAATCGCAGTGAAGAGCTAACTTGTACTGGAAAGAAAAGAAACTAAAACACTAACTTCCGAACTAAAGAAAAAAAATTTTTTTCTATACCTACACGTAATTAAGTTGAAGTCGGGTGGGCATTAAAAGTTTATACACAAAATCAACGCGTCATCTTCGAGTAAGTGTCGACATAGTGTGTAGAAACAAAAGCTACGTCGGTTTTTAAACTTTTTTTTTGTAACTATATTTGTGTTTTGTATACTTACGAGTATGAAATAAATTTAAGCTTTAACAAATCAATAAACTTTTACAAGTGCTAAAAAAAATTGCGATTGTGTAAGGAAACTGTAATCGTAATCGTTTGTCAAATGGATAATTCGACATGTTCATAGATGCCTGCACGTCAAAAAGCATGAACTCCTTAAACAGTTAGTGTCATACGTCAAATGATGAAGATTTGCTTAGGCAATGGAGAAGTTTACCAGTTTTTTTTAAATTTAATATGAAAATTAAGACAAAATAAAACAAAAATATGAATGAATCATTAAAATATCTCAACAAATAAAAAAGGTTTAAAGTTGCGCTTGCAAGACGGGAGACGTGACGTCATAATTCTCTATCAACAGACTTTATAAAGCCGAATAAAAGAAATAAATGGACTTAACTTGACTTAATTGAATTAAAAGCACTTAATTTGTGTGTGAAGATAATTTTGAAGTATTAAATCTCGGCTAGGTATTAAAACTCATACACAAAATTTCTCACTCGAGTAAGATACAGCAATCGGTGTACATTATATAAGTAATTAAACTTTTAAATCGTCATTTATTGATGGATTTTAAATAAAACACTGATTTATTAGTTTTAATCAGCTATATTTCACTTCCGTTGTGTTAAATATGATATTCACAACATCATGAAACTTCTCCATTGGGCCTCTCATGACGAATGTGTACTGAGCGACCACTGCAGGCTCTTTTAGTTCGGCGAGTTCTATACCTACATATTCTCAATTCTGTGATAAGTACACACTTTAAATAACGATCGAAGTTGATCTTAAACACTATATTACCTATTCTGTGCTTTAACTGTGTACCTAGTTAGAAACGAACTTGTTTGCATAATTATAGTATACTATGATTGCAGTGCAAAAAATTTAATCACGATACTTTTTTTTCACCGTAAAGTGGCACATCATGACGATAAAATAAATGATAAATGTACCTACCTTGTTTAGTACCTACATTTGGCTATAAATATAATACTAGGTACTTTTGACTGCTTTTTTTTGGTCTAGTAAATAGCATTTTCGACGATTCGATTCTGGGGTCATGATTAAAATAGGTGTTGCTGTCGAAAAATTCTCTTTAGCATTGGTAGCCGGGACTACGGGACGCGTGATATCGGTGTTATTCGCCTTACCCCTCTAGCCGTGAACTGCAGTATTACCTATTATTAAGACTAGTATGGCGCGTGGATGCGCGGCCCGCTGAAGCGGACCGCGTAGAAGAGTGAATAATAAGTCCGTTTGGATTTGTAGTTTTGGTGTGTTATAGGTAATACATAGTGGTGCCTTTTATTATATTATTGTACTAAAAATTCTTCATTTTCTTCAAGTTACCCCGGGTAGCCATATCGAAGAAGACTCTTACAAATTCTTACAAAATATGTATTATCTGAAACAGGAAAATAAACATCGGTGACTCAACTGGTCCACTATTACTTATTACGTTTATTTACTTTACATTTTTATGTATCAACTTTCTAGTGTGCTTTACTTTATAATATCAAAAAGTGTAGTGGGCCAGTTTCCAAGCCACCGAAGAGGTATGGCCTCAGCTCGTTTTTTTTTACGTGGTTCTCCCATTCTCAGACAGTTAAAACCAAATAAAATTTTAATTATAAAAAAATTCTGCATGCCTGAGTAATGAGACCTATTGCAATTTAGCAAAAATATTATTAAAATTTAAATATTTTTGCAGCTCTGCTCCACGGTAGATAAATAAATGGAATAAACATTATAACAAATAAGTAGGTACTGTTATGAAGGACATCAAATAAATATGAAATAGAACATAAAACTAAAAAGATAATATCATCTACAAATTACATAATATTTAAAAATAAGTTACATACCTACAGATATACATATTATCTACATATTATTTAAAATTAAATTTCAAAAGATTCCTGCAATTCAGACATTTTAAATGTCTAACTACGATTTTACCGGAGTGACAACATATTATTTACAGTAATGATTTATAAACTATATTTTTTGTCAGAGCGTAATATCTGGTAACTCTTTCTGACGGGACTAAGACGCACAAATTGTGACTGTGTCGTACTCTGCCCAAAGCAACGTACAGCTGTCCATGTGAAAAAACATCGCTTCTTAGATCTACTCCTACACGATCAAGCGTTTGCCCTTGCGATTTATTAAACGTCATAGCATAAGCCAACTTGACAGGGAACTGCTTGCGGGTCATTTCAATACCGTTTCGCCCTATTTGAAATTTAAAAGTTATGCGAGGTATTACGATAGGCTCATTACTATTTGGGTGATGCGCTAATAGAGTGAATTTCGAAATTTGATCTATTATTAATTTAGTACCATTAACTAAACGGTGTGTGAAACTGATATTTCGAATAAGTAATACGACTGCGCCTACTTTCAGTTTCAAGTCATGATCTGGCACACCGGGTGCTGTGAAAGAATTTAAAACGCTTCCTTCTAATCGTTCAGGTGAGTTGTCATTTAGGTGGTTGGTGGTGTCGGCGCTGTAACAGATAATAATGGGTCCAGGTATCAGTTCCAGTATTTTTTGATTAATATCTCTTATGTTTTCATTAGTTCCTGATAGAATAGCCCTTTTACACAAATTTTCTACATCACAGACTTCGTGCTGTGGATATATATCATCAATTAATTGTTGTAAACTATTTACATAATTGATATTTTTTACCCATCTTGCAAACCCTCGATCTCCATATTTTCTTTCCGAATCATTTGTCAGAATGACAGTACGAAGATACAAACTTTGAAAAGGTCTTGCATAATTTCCAAATCCCAGTCAACATTCGCCATACATTTTCTATGGAAAAATAAATTCCGCCATCTTGAATTTTTTTCCTGTTCATCAAGTAGACCCTCATGTCCTGATCATCTTTTGCCAAGAAACCACTCTTCCATCTCTGATACTCTCCGAGATAGACACCGACGAAATTTGTATGGCGGCCATCTTAAATCCGCCATTTTGAATTTTTTTTCAGCTAACTGTCAATTGGATGACGTTTCGAGTGACATTTGGTCGAGCACCCCCCACCTATCTTCAATACCCTGGCTGGTGCTCTTCATCCGTCTTCGAAATCCTCAATCATCAGCTCTCTCTGTATTTTTCCCCTTAATGATTTTTTGTCTTCTATACGAAACGATGAGTGAAAAAAAAAATGTTCATACAAAATTTTACAGGAGAGGTGATCAATGAGTCAGTCAGCACGAGCAGCTATATATATATTAAACTAGTTTTTCGCCCTGTGCGCGAGCTGCTAAAGCAGCTCACGGGTTGTGGTTTGACTTACAAGTGGTACAGACTTTACTATACGATTTTGAACGAATTCTGTCCATTAATAAAGAATTTCAAAATGGCGCTGATTTTTAAAATTTTGATATCAGTTTCCTGTTTTGTAACCCCAGGGAGTCCTAAATATCGATTTTGAACGAAATCGGTCAATTAAAAAAGAATTTCAAAATGGCGCTGATTTTTTTAAATTTTAGTACCAGTTTCCTGTTTTGTAATCGCAGGGAGCCCCGTCGTGGGTAAAACAGAACCGTTTCAAAATCTTGCATAGTTCTACACAGTCTTGTTGTATTCTTCAATATTGGCCATATATTTTCTATGGAAAAATAAATTCCGCCATCTTGAATTTTTTTCCTGTTCATCAAGGAGACCTTCAGGTCCTGATCATCTTTTTCCAAGAAACCACTCTTCCATCTTTTATACTTTCTGAGATAGACACCAAACAAATTCGTATGGCAGCCATCTTAAATCCGCCATTTTGAATTTTTTTTTTGCTCTTTGTCTGTTGGATGAGGTTCCGAGTGACATTAGTTCGAGGACCCCCCACCTATCTTCAATACCTTGGCCGTGCCCTTTACCCGTCTCCGAAATCCTCAATCATCAGCTGTCTCCATATTTTTCTTCAAGTTTTATTTTCTTACTTCAATACGAAGCCATCAGTGAAAAAAAAATTTTTATAAAAAATTTTACAGGAGGAAGTTTTTGGGGAAAATCTCGAAAACTACCCCAAATGTGGCAACACTGTTTAGATATCTCGATACTACCGGTCGAGCTTCACAACCGATCCATACATGTCAACTTTCCTAAATGTTACCAACTGCCTCAAAATCGTGATCGAAATTTTCAAAAACACAAAAATAATACAAAATGGCCGCCAACTCGTTTTAAAGAAACATTTTATATAGTTTCATAATTTTCTTGTGAACTACAGGATATACCGATCCTGATGACGTTTCAACTTTTCATCTCGCTCGCACCCAGCCGAAATGATAGCTCCTGAAAAGAGACCATGTCGAAAATCACTTTTACTTTGATAAATTCCAGTGTTGCCAGACCTCGGCAATGAAAATACCCAAATGTCATTTGTACAAGTAGGACACGTGGTCGCTCGTACTCGAATTTTGCAAATAATACGTATTTCGATTTTTTTATTTTTGGGGTAAATCTTGAAAATTTCCCGAGAAATGGGGTAATTTTTTTTCCCCAATCCATAGTTCGAGTTTGTACACACAATCGCCCCCTAGAAGTCGAAACGCTCCGACGTTACCAACTGTGAGAAATTTGAAGTTTAAAATTGCGTTTTTTCGTACCTCAGACCGAACGGCCGCGGCGACAGCCGCCATCTTGAATTTTTAAAAACCACTCCCGTTCTGTCAAAACACAGGATAGTTGTAGGCGAAAAGAGAAAAAAATATTACGCTCGACCACGCCGTTTCGGATCTGTGGCGCCGCGGTTCGGGGTCGAAAAATCAAAAATTTCAAAATACTACAGCTCGGCCGCCATCTTGTTTTTCCAATTTTTTCCACTCTTTCTATTGATCGTTTCCTAGTTTCTTCAATCGTCGCGAGTTGTAACGAAATCGGTTGGAAAACAAAAGAGTTGCAAGAATCACGTCGGCCGCCATCTTGTTTTTCCGAAATGTCATAATTTTTCCATACTCGACTCCCGCACCCGAACACATCTCCCGTACATCATGGTATCGTTTTCGGTCTCTTTCTGGGAGAACAATTATGTCAATGAGTCAGTCAGTCAGTCAGTGAGTCAGTGGTAATCGAGCTATATATAGTATAATAATATTGTGTTGTCATAGTGATCGACTTTTTCATACACTAGTGTCAATAATTGGACAGAAAAATGACAAGGCACTCTCCTCTCGACCCGCTAAAGTTAGTCGAACGTGATTTCATACGCTTTTTCTTACGTTTTTACGTTTCAGCTATCCCGTGTTTTTTTCATCCGACAGCCCGGAGTATGTTCGCAGTTCACAGCATGTACCCCCTTCAATCGTGTCTCTGAGCTCTTTCCGTTTGCGTCCGGATTGCCGTCATTTAAGATTATGAGAGTGAGGGAATAGAGAATTCACACATATACGCAGACAGTACACGTTTAAAGACACTTCGATAGATACAAATGTATTAGCCATCCTATGGATTTAGTTTAACTGCCTGCTGCCATTATACCCCTATAAGGTTAACCCGCTACCATCTCAGACTGTATAATCATTAATCACTAACCATGATGAGAGAGTGCAGTCAAGGGCTAACTAGTAATGCTGTGGAATATTAAAAAAATCAAACCTCCCTATTTTGTAGTCAGTCGGTTATCCTGAAAAGAGCAACCGCCGAGTTTCTCTCTGGTTGTCTCGTTAGGGATGACCTTGGTACCAATAAACACTTGGCACATAGTTCATTCACTTGATGATTCAAAAGCAATGTACAAAAGATTTTTATAGCGAAATACCTTTTGAATTTGAGCCAAAAATGCAAAATCACGTATTGTTTGTGACGATCAGTCTAGGACACGGCTGATGCATCATGTATTATTGATATTTATTGTAATGCATCATAGTAAAGTTAACAATACATCATACCATTGATACTAATATTATAAGTGCGAAAGTGTGTTTGTTTGTTGGTTTATTGGTTTGTCCTTCAATCGCGATGCAACGGAGCAACAGATCGACGTGATTTTTGGGATGGGTGTAGGTAGTTGAGCGGAGTCAGGAAGTTGGCGCTGTTACACCCCCGTGCCTCGGAGAGCACGTTAAGCCGTCGGTCCTGCGCCTGACCTCTCACCGGTGTCGGATTTTCCGTCCCATGCCATCGGGCCATGAGAGTAAAGGAACAGAGAGCGCACCTCGTGTGCCTGTGTATGCGCACACACTTGTGCACTATAATATCTCAGGCGCAGATGGTTAATCTCTTTGGAGATAGGCCGCCGTAGCAGTCTGGAGGACAGTACCTATTTAAAAAAACTCGGTGACACATTTTCAAGAAAAGAATCCGCGAGTATTTATTAAAAGTTGTAGTTTTTTCACTGTTTTTACAAACTTATATTTAATTTACATAAAACGCGTGTTTTCAACACATCAAAAACGTACATGAAATGTAAATACAAAGGTGCTGTTATTTACATTTTATGCATGTTTTTGTCGTGTTGAAAACACGCGCACTGTAAATTAAACTCTCGGAGCTATTATTTTAATATTAAAGTTTGCACCTCGAGTTTAATTTGCATCTTGCTGCACTAGTACCATAAATAACTATTACAGGTGTCTCATAATTATTTTCGTATTACAGTACTCCAGGACAGATTTTCCGAAGACATCGAAGAGTTTCGATCGAAGAGAGAAGCTCGAGAGGATCGACTAATTTTCAGTGATGGCGCACCCAATGGTAATAAAAATTGAAATGAAGGTATAATCCTTAACATTCTTAGGGTCTTTAAATAAATAAATATCCTTCACTCAGCCAAATACACAAGTACACAAAATTAAACTTAAAAAATTGGCAGTCATACGGACTGCACCGATAGAAGCGAAAACGAATATTTAAAAGAACAGCACAGCACTTTTAAAATAATTAAAATATAAACCTTAAAGCTAAGAAATTAAAGTTTAATTAAGAATGTACTTTATTATATAAAGGTAGGTACTTATGACCTTTTGTCTTAAGAAGTATGGTGTCGCGATGTGTTAGTCATTAGACATCACTTTTAAATATAAACCTTGAAACAAAGAATATAAAGTTTAATTACGAATGTACTATATTATTTATACATAAGATCTTTTGTCTTAAGAAGACCGGTGTCGGTCTCGCGTTTCAACATTTTTACCCCCTACCAAAAAGTGATCAACGCGCCTAAAGAAGTTTTCACTTTTCACTTCAAAAAAAGTAATTATTTCGTTATGCTTTGCAGGATGGGACGAAAAGCCTGTTTGGCAAACGACACCCCGAAATCCTGCTGCAAATCCTGATGGTGTGTCCTAAATTACACTACTTTTAACTTTACTATTCATTTAATGTCAAGTCAAAGTTAAAGGTTCCAAACACGCCCGGGCTGAGAAGAACCCACAACAAACTCAGCTGGGGCACACGAGTATATATGTGGCTGGGGTTTATTATAAATGAAAAAGTTTGGATGTTTATACGTTTGTGAAATTTGTATGTTTGGATGTTTGTTACTTTTTCACACCACAACTACTGAACCGACTTGGCTTAAATTTGGAATGGAGATAGTTTATTACCCTGAATAAACATGTCATACAATGTAGGTACTAGGTACCACCATGATGTGTGCACATGTTTTGGGTTATAATTTAGAACCGATCTATTTTATACTTACCTGAAATATTGTAGTTATTTCCTCTTTTGTGTACCTACCATAGAATCAATAAACAATAGCGTAAGATGTTATCTAGTAATAACTATATAACGTAATTGTACCCTTTTTCGTTATATTAAGACTCCCAAGACTTTAAGATTTTTTTAAATATATTCCTAAACATGATATCAGTTTGAAAGCTTTTGTGTCTTGAATATTGGTATTTTGCCAGTAATTTAATGTATGAATTATGTAGTTTTGTTTCGTAGTTTTTTTTATATTAATTTATTTGTGGACCTCTTGTTTGAACCCTATTTCGTGATAAAATTTTGGTCTGCTCCTAAGTTCGTGAATTCGTGGCCCCTATTTCGTGATAAAGTTTTTACAGCGAGTTACGATTATTTATTAATAAAAACATAATTATTTAAAAGGTTTTATAATTAAGAACGGGATAAAGATATTTTTTTATAATAATTATTATAATAAAAAAGATGTGAGAGTGAGATTCAGCCGACTGACAGCTTTTATTAGGTACTTATCTACTTGAAACTTAAAATTAAAACAAAGCTAGTCCCTTGTTTGAAACTTTGGTTTGTTAAAGAATATTATTAACTAGATGATGCCCGCGACTTCGTCCGTGTGGATTAAGGCTTTCTGATTCCCGCGGGATTTCTTCAATTTTCCGGGATAAAATTAGCTTATGTCCTTCCCCTGGATACAAACTATGCCTATCCCAAATTTCATCAAAGTCGGTTAAAGAGACAATTTTTTTTGGTTCCCGTGGGAATTCTTTAATTTTCCGGGATAAAAAGCCTATGTGCTATTCCAGACTATAATCTATCTCTGTGCCAAATTTCATCCAGATCCGTTCAGCCGTTCGGGCGTGATCAAGTAACAAACATCCATCCATACATCCATACATCCAAACTTTCACATTTAAAATATTAGTAAGATAAGAAGTATGGATATATTGCGATACCAGTGGTATGTGCCTTACCTACTAGCCTACCACTATAGATATATCTGTCACGAACTTGGGGAAATGTATAACAAAATAGACTGTCCCTTGGTTCGTGATATTGATTTTTGGAAATTCCAGCATTTAATTTTTTCGACCATTTTAAAATTATGTAAATTAACTATTAACTGCCCTATATATATAAAAATATACAAATATACCTAAAATAAATCGAATAACAAACAAAATTAAGCTGGAAGTACCTGTGCGAATTTACCTCCAAAATGTAAATTCAGGTCACCTTCAAACTCGTTTTATAAGAATTCTAATGGACAAAACATATAACGAATTTAGCTCCTAAGAAACTTAATTAAAGACATTATTTGATATTCTTTTTTTTTTTTTTTTTATCCACTACAAGCTAGCCCTTGACTGCGATCTCACCTGATGGTAAGTGCTGATGCAGTCTAAGATGGTAGCGGGCTAACCTGTTAGGGGCATGGCAGTTATATTTAACCCATACCCCTTCGGTTTCTACACGGCATCGTACCGGAACGCTAAATCGCTTGGCGGCACGTCTTTGCCGGCAGGGTACAATTCAATTCAATTCAATTTACATTTAAATTATCTTAATTATTATATAAATGCACGAGCTACAAAAATGTATCTCGAATATCCCTAATTCGGTAGTGTCACGAACTAGGGTACACATGAAAAATAAAATGACCGCTATTTCGTGAGTCGGTTTATTGCAATTTTAAAGGAATCCTATGTTTTTATTTAACTTTTTCCGAGTCAAATCGATTGTTAAGGAACACATAAAAGCCCTATTAATTTTTTTATTCAAATGGACTTAGCTATGCCTATCTGTAAGCTTAAGAAATACGAGCGCTACGCTTACGGTGACGAGTCATAAAGGCAAGCTCCACAGCTGTTTGTGGCCGGCTGACAGTTTCGAGGGTCGTATTGCTTTCAGTTTAGCAGCCAAAATGTGGGTACTTAATTTTTTGGACAGTTTAAATGATAGAGACTTTATACAAATGTATAATTTAAATAAATATTATTTAAATTGCTTATTATTTGCGCCAGAAACAAAACTAACGAAATGACGTACTTTCACGAACTAGGGGCCCGTTACCTTAATACCTAAATGTTGTAGGTACACCAGTAATGGCTGCATGCTGCTGCATGCATGCTGATGTGTACACAACGAATAAATAAATCTAAATCTAACTTTTCAGAGGAAGCAGGCAGATTCTTCATCCAATACAACAACGTGCCGATGGGTGTAGAGAGAGTCGAGGATCGGTTGTTCATCACCGTGCCACGGAGGCGATATGGTGAGCTCTTTTATCATCATCAACCCATCAACGGCCATAAAACTTTCCAGCCTACGTTACTTAGAAACATCATAGGTGGCGCTGTGATACACACTAAGGATATCAGAGTACAATGAGGTGATAAGTACCTTAGTCTATATAATGCTCTATGCCCTGATGCCTGAATTTTTTTTACGAAGAAAACTTAAGGCCTGTCACTCACTATTTCGTTTTGCGATACGGTTGCGTGATTTGGTTGAATTCATGTCAACCACGCTGGCCAAATGCGGGTTGGTTATAAGTCATAATAGTATTTCAGATTAAGTAAATCACAAACAACGGTAATTCTAATTAGTTTTTAATAATTTTTAATAATTCTAATCTCAAAAATTAAACTTTGAATTAACATTATTCATTGTTTCTGAAGATTTTCAGCCTTCACTCACTCTAAGAACTCAGAGAAGTCTCTGATAACTCAAACCAATATTTGAATATTAAAAATTATAGTTTTAAAAATTTAATACTATTAAATACTTATGTTTAATACTTATGTGTCCAAGTTAAATTATCAAAGTTAACTGAGATGGACAGTGCGTAGGAAACTTATGAATTTTTTTCTAATAAAATAGACTGGATATCGTAGTAATAGACTGGATATATTAGTTGTAAGGGAAATCCACCACTACAGCCCAATAACGTCCCACTGCTGGGCACAGGCCTCCACTCTCATAGGAGAGAGATATATTTTAGAGCTTAGGCCCACTGCTGCTCCCATGCGTGATGCGGGTTGGTCATGTTAGTGCATTTAGTGATAATAACCGGGACCGATTAACGTGCTCTCCGAGACACGGGGGTGAAACACCACCAACTTCCTAACTCCAGGCTAGTACTGAGAATTTCTACAGAAACCCCAATACATAATTATCGCCCGACCCGGGACTCGAACCCGGGACCTCGTCGGCTGCAGTCGAACATGCTAACCACTAGACCAACGAGGCAGTTATGCATGGAAATAAAAAATAATAATCGGTTAATCGCAGTCAGCCTCGCTCATCATCTGAGGCGACTGGGGTTCCGTGGCAGTTCGCTCGCAGCCAGGATGCAGAAAGCGGTGTTGCTACTTGCTAGACTCGGCTAGGATAGTCCGCCGGTTTCTCAACCTGTCCCGCTGACCCCCGGCCGTCTGGTCTCCCCTGCCGGGGTGTAATCCTCCGCCCGCTACAACTATTTATTTGTGTATTTGTGTATGTAAGTTTATTCATTTCTTTTAACTTACGTAAGATTATTATTTATTTTGGCCATATATGTATTTATTTTGTATGCGGGCGTGAGAGCTAAATTTATACCGAAAATAATAATAGCAATGGTTTCTGAAGGTATCCCGTCAACACTGAACTACATATCCCTATCACGAGATGGCAGCACCAGGTCCCCGGCTCTACGCCCATACCCCGACATTGCCCGCGCGAGGTCGCTGACCTCCGTGTACAGAACCCGCGCCGACCGGTGTGGGCGGCTGTGGATGGTTGACACCGGACTTTTAGAGATACCTGGTGAGATGGAGTTTGTTAGAACATCTTTTTAGGACGAACGCGAGGGCCTTGCTTGGAAATATCGTAGACTAGCTGATGCACGTGACTTCGTCCGCCTGGTTTAATTTTCCGGGATAAAAATTAGCCTAATGTCACTCACCATGTCATCAACTATACCCATGCCAAAAATAACGTCGATCCGTTGCTCCGTTGCGGCGTGAACCAACAAACAAAAACACATTCGCATTTAGGTACATTTTTGTTTGTACCAAAAACTATAAAATACGTAGAAAACCAGAAACTAAACCCTTGGCAGTGGGAAAGGTGAAGGAAGAATAGGTACTTAGGCTTTTTTGGTCACTTATAACATTAATAGAAACATTGGGGCTGACTCTGTAGTGCACAATCTCTAAAATAAACTAAAATGACAGCATTAAATATATTGCTAACCATTTCATACTCCCTGCGGAAAGGGACAGACCAGATTTAAAGCTGTCATTTTATTCGTCTCTCTCCCATTACTCTTATTCCAGTTTTTAATTCGATTGATCGCATTATGGTAGAGACCATATTCATATTTCATAAGTTCTCTTCTTTTTCAACCAGGTAACCCACAGCAAATCCAGCCACCAGCGATCGTGATATACGACCTGGCTTCCGACAGGCAAATCTTGAGGTACCCATTCAAGAGTTCCGATATACCAGCTGCGAATACTCCAACAGGTAAGGTTATACTTACCTACTCCAGAGTCCAGATGCCCAGCTGTCTGAGAAAATCGTGATCATTTTAGGACTTACGTTTAACTCGAACTGCAGTGCGACCGCGTATCTTTTGCATCAATCATTGATACATCGCAATCACCTCTGATTGGTTAACACTCTTCCACTATTGGACGAAATCCATTGACGCAGCAAGATACCATAACTTCGGCCAATCAGAGGTGATTGCGATGTATCAACGATTGATGCAATAGATACGCGGTCGCCCTGCTAATGCAATCTGCATGACATAATGTCATATGAATTTTGTGGTGGAAGAATATTTTCTCAGATGAATATGTTTGTATGGACAAACCGCCGTACCATGGCCCCTTTTATTCCCCAGGCCTGGCCTCAATCACAGTGGACAGACATCACAGGCTCCTGTGGCGCCGCGTACGCGTACGTGCCAGACCTCACCACATATGGCCTGATCGTTTACTCCCTTCAGGACAACGACAGCTGGAGACTGACTCACAATTACTTTCATTTCAACCCGCTCGCTGGCAACTTGAGGATTTCTGGTAAGTTTTGATACTTTTTTTTATCGACAACTAGCTGATGCCCGCGACTTTGTCTTTGGAATGAGGTTTTTTTGGTTCCCGCGGGAACTCTATAATTTTCCGCGATGAAAAGTAGCCTACTTGTTATTCCAGACTATAATCTATCTCTGTGCCAAATTTCATCCAGATCCGTTCAGCCGTTCTGGCACGATTGAATAACAAACATCCATCCATCCATGCATCCATCAATCCAAACTTTCGCATTTAAAATCCATACTAATGCCTATAATAAATGCGAAAGTGTATCTGTCTGTCTGTCTGCTACGCTTTCACGGACTATCTGTTCAACCGATTTTGATAAAATTTGGTAGAGGGATAGGTTGTATCCCGGGGAAGGATATAGGCTTCATTTTATCCCGGAAATCCATACTTAATATTATAAATGCGAAAGTGTCTCTGTCTATCCGTCCGTCTATCGAAGTCCGTGTCTATCTTTCTGTCTGCTGTATAGCAGACAGAAAGATAGACACGGACTTCGGACTTTAACGGACTATCTGTTCAACCGATTTTGATAAAATTTGGTACAGGGATAGGTTGTATGTACCTACCCCGCGGGGAAGGACATAGGCCTCTTTTTATCTCGGAAAATTAAAGAGTTCCCAAGGGGATCAAAAGTCCACGAGGCCGAAGTCGCGGACATGATCTAGTATTACCTAGAATAGGTTTAAAAAAAAAAGTAACTTGGTATCGTTCAATCAGGTGAAAGCTTCCAATGGAGCGACGGCATCTTCAGCATAACACTAACAGATCCTGGAGCTGATGGCTGCAGAGTTGCCTACTTCCATCCCCTCGCCAGCACCGAGGAGTTCTCTGTCTCCACTTGTGTCAGAATCGCACCATCAGTAACCTCAGTGACTACTATAGGTTTTACTCCGTAAGTCCATCTCACGAAGCTATCTCTCTCTGCGTCGTATTCCTCATAGCAGTGACCCGTTTCTATTTATCACTTAATGGTAGGAGTTTTCTTGGGATAACAATGCGGTGGGTTCCACGTCTAGGCTAAGCTATATTGGCATAGAATAGGTAATAAGTACCTATTTGAAAGCGAATCCCATTTCAAAAATTTTGTTATTTGACAACTTTTCAAATAAATATTTTTTTAGTGAAATTATTAAATATACGAATAGGATCTCACAAAAGTCTAATATCCTCTCCTATGTTAGTTTTATGTTGAATAACTATTTAAAACTGTCGATTAAATTACAAAAGTGAATCGAATTTTGATGACGACACTATTCAATATTTCATACAATACTTATTCCATACGAAGCACGCGTTTTGATTTTTGAATATAGTTGCTGATTTGACTAGTTGTCAAATACCAAATTCAACTGCCGAGCGAAAGGGAGATCTCTCTCTCTCTCTCTCGCTCTAATTAGTCGAAGGGGGATTTCCCACAAACAAAGCTGACAATGCAGTCTGTGTCGCAAAAAATCCCAAAAAGGGTATTGACTCAGCGTAATGCTGATATGGTGTAGATACCACCATAACAGCGCTGATTTTCAGTCGACCCATATAATGTCGACGATGAGATTAACATCCACCACCACCACCACTGCAGCCCATTAACGTCCCACTGCTGGGCACAGGCCCCCACTCTCATAGGAGAGAGGGAATTAGAGCTTAGACCCACCACGCTGCTCCAATGCGGGTTGGCGGCTAGCGAGATTAACATAGGTACCTTCAAACTTTCTCATTTGGACATTTCAGTTGGTCGGCAACCGAGGTGAGGGCAGTCAGTCCACGATGCACGGCTACCACCCGGAGAGTCGCGTTGTGTTCTACGCGGACGTCGCACGAGACGCCGTGTCGTGCTGGAACAGTGGAAACATGCTCAACCCGGCCAATGTGGCCATACTGGCTAGAGACAGCCAGAGGCTCAGCTATCCTTCAGGTACGTACCTACGGTCTTTAACTATATCCATGTAAAAAAATTGGCAAAAAATAGGCTGCAATCAGACTTGCTGAAAATAGTGATGCAGCCTAAGGTGGAGCGCGCTTGCCTAGAAGATTCCTATTAACTCTTGATTTGAACATACCAATATTAGGTATAAGCGGATGGAAAAACGGAAGCCGGAAGGGCGTTCCATATCCTAGCGGTTCGAATTAGAAACGACGGTGAACTTATTGAATGATGATGTATTTCCAGATCTTCACGTCACGGACGATGAAGTATGGGTGATGTCGAACACTCTACCACGTTTTGGATACTCCAGGCTTGATACAAACGAATACAACTTTTATATTTACAGGTAAGAAAATTTTATGGCACATTTCCGTTGTATAATATCATCTGGGTCCGGTTTCTGTTGTCTTTAGTTTTTTTCGAGTACCTATGTATTAAAGTCAAGCATAGTTCTAAAAGCCCTCCCAGGCGTAGTGGTGAGTACTAGTCTTAATAAGTCTTGGGTTTTATTCCGGCAGGACCGTGCCTTTTTATGACTGCCTGAAAAAAGGAGTCCTATATTGTTTTCAGGGTTCATGTATGTATGTGAGTTTGTATATTCCACCATAACTTCTATACGAATGAACCGATTTTGATAAATGAGGTATCGTTAGAATCCCTAGCTTATTCCGGGTGACATGGGCTAGTAAATTTTTTAAAAAAAATTGATGGGGTGACCATGGTCCCGCATTAGACTAAAAAAATATCATTTAATAAAAATGTGAATAAGATTGCAAAGGTAATTTTTAATGACTGTGGTATCGTTACGTAGTAGCAGTGGTAGCCGTACTTCCATTCGAGGGGGATTTTTGCATTTGGACTAAGCAAATCTGAATGACGTATTCCAGTGTTCGAGCGAAAAAATCCTATGTCTATGGTTCGGACTTTAAAGACTGTCATTCAGTGAGTTTATTTATTCCAACATAACTTCTAAATGCCAGAACAGATTTGATTATTATCTTTAGTTTATATATGCCGACTGATATGAACGAGAATGTCGTAGAATTTACAGACTGCCTGAGTCAAGTTAAAGCAATAATTGAAAATAGTGATGTGGGATGTGTTTATATGCTAGGTGACTTTAATTCACATCCACATCAGCCGTTCTGGAATGAACTTTGTAGTTTTTGTGCTGATCAGTCATGGTTATGTGCGGACGTCGAAAAGTTGGGCATTAACTCAAATACATTCACTTACATGAGTGACATAAATGGTAGTTTGAGATGGCTAGATCACTGTCTAGTCACACGATCTGCCTGGCAAACTGTTTTGAATATTAGCATACGTCATGATATCTATTGGTCTGACCACCTACCGCTCTTAATAGAGTGTGATCTGAATTTGATCGTGCCAAAAATAACTGTGGAGGACCACGTCGATTATAACAAAATAATATGGGGTCATAGATCACAGGAACAGATAAATAGATATCATGACCATTGCAATAGTAAATTTAGAGGTTTGTTTTTCCCGGAGATTTTTGTGTCGTGTGGTGGAAAAATGTGTGAGAATCTTGAACACAGACAAAGCCTTGACAGTATGTACAGTGAGATAGTGAGAGTTCTTTCAGATGCCGCGATTGAGACATACAGGGGCAGTAGGGGCAGGAAGGGTCCGATAGTTGGATGGAACAAGCACGTCCGGGACGCGCACTGTGAGGCTCGGTCGAAGTATAAAGTGTGGTTGTTATATAATAAACCGAGGTCTGGAAGGTTTTGGGACGAGATGTGTGAGAGCCATAAAATATTTAGAAGTCGGTTAAGATGGTGTCAAAACCATCAAGACCAAATAAAAATGGACATAATTGCTTCTCACAGATCTGCCAAAAACTTTTCAAAATTTTGGAATTCGACCAACAAATTGAACGTTCGGCCGAGCTTACCAGTGAGTGTCGCCGGTTGTAGCACTCAAAAAGATATAGCCAATATGTTTAGGGACCACTTTAGGGTGTCATCACCGTTGGGGCCGTCAACTCGAGTGTTTGATGCTCAGGTAAGCCGTGATCAAGAATTGCTGCGTTTTTCCACTAAGCAAGTATCAGAGGTTATTCAGAAAATGAGCAGAGGGAAATCACCTGGTCACGACAGCCTTAGCGTCGAACATTTGAAGTACGCGGGTTCTCACTTACCAAGGGTGCTAGCAATGTTTTATTCACTCTGCATCAGTCACACGTACATCCCGGCTAATATGATGAGAACTATAGTGGTCCCTATTGCTAAAAATAAAACGGGTGACCTCTCTGATAAGTCCAACTATAGACCCATATCACTTGCAACCATTATAGCTAAGGTGTTGGACAGTCTGTTCGACAGGAAGCTGGGCGAAATACTCGATTTTCACGATGCTCAGTTCGGCTTTCGTCCCGGACTATCAACTGAGACCGCGATATTTAGCTTGAAACAGACTGTACAATATTATACGAGCAGAAAAACACCTGTGTACGCCTGTTTCCTTGATCTCTCAAAAGCCTTTGATTTAGTTTCATATGATATATTATGGCAAAAGATGGAGGGAGCAGGCGTGCAACAGGAGCTGCTTAAAGTCATGCAATTCTGGTATGCAAACCAAATAAACAATGTTAGGTGGGGGAAGGAGCTCTCTGATTCATACAGGCTGGAGTGCGGGGTGAGGCAGGGGGGGTTGACCTCACCGAAGCTCTTCAGCCTGTATGTGAATGGGCTGATCATGGAACTCAGCAACAAGCCAGTCGGGTGTTGGATAGACGGAGTCTGTGTAAACAACTTAAGCTATGCCGACGATATGGTGTTGCTGGGTCCAACGGCTAGTTCAATCAGGGAGTTGCTTCAAACCTGCCAGGAATATGCTACCAGACATGGGTTAAAGTATAACGTGGCAAAAAGTCAGTACATGATCTTTAAGGCCCTTCGTAAGCACGTGCATTACGAGCCAAGCATTTCCCTCAACGGGGTTGCGCTCACACGAGTGCTGCAATATAAATACTTGGGTCACTATGTTACGGAGGACCTTAAGGATCATATGGACATTGAGAGAGAAAGAAGAGCATTGGCAGTTAGATGCAATATGTTGGCTCGCAGGTTTTCCCGATGTAGTAAAGAGGCAAAAATAACGCTGTTTAGAGCATACTGTCAAAACTTCTACTCGGGAGGCCTGTGGGTCAACTATTCAAAAAAGACCATAGACACTCTGAGGGTGCAATATAATAATGGATTCAGGATGCTGTTGGGCTTACCGCGGTTTTGTTCGGCGTCGGCTATGTTCGCAAATGAGCGGACTGACGATTTCTTTGCCATAATGCGGAAAAAATCGTCCTCACTGCTGACAAGGCTGCGCTCAAGTACCAACCGCATCCTGAATATGTTTGCGAGTAAGGTGGACTCGCCAATGCTTGGACACATTATTCAAGTGTTGGTGAGGCCAAAATAGTATAATGATAAAAATGTTTATATTTTTCTAGGTAATTACTAACATTAATTTTTAAGGTGTGTGTTGTACTAACAAATTGAGCCTTAGTTGCTTCCAATAAAGAGTATTTATTTATTAAAGCAATATCACTCAAAAAGACAGTTTGCTGTCGCGAATAAGGATTACAATACTAAAACACGAAAGCCAACAATAATGAAACAATATGGCTTTAAAAGCGTTGGCATTATGGCGCCGAAGCCGCTATTTTAGCACTTTGGGACCCCAATGGTTGTTCGTACTATGTGGGGGCTTTTAGGATTCCGCATTTTAAGGACATAACAATATTAAATCTAAGTATTTATCTTTGCATAAGAAAGAAAACTAAAAATGTAATTGTAAAATGTTTATTTAATTAATATTTACTCATAATGACAATAATTATTACTTACATTAGGTATTTTTATGTTAATAAATCAGTTATCGATAGCACAAAAGTTTTATTCAATACCCTTATCTTAAGGTATCTAAGGTCCAATTGTATTGATTCCCGCGGGAAATCTTTAATTTTCCAGGATAAAATCTAGCCTATGTGTTAATTCAGGGTATTAGCTATCTCCATTCCAAATTTTATCCAAATCGGTCCAGTCATTGTGGCGTGAAGGAGTAACAAACAACATACAAACTTTCACATAATTGTTTTTGAGTGTCCTCTAGAAATTTAAAACTCAAGCGCTCAGACCACGTCAGAAAATCGGTGACCGATTTTTTGTCAGAAAAAAATGCCCATAGGTTAGATGGTAGTACTCAATAAAGTTGCCATTATAATATTAACTAATTTAACTTTATGATAAGGACAAAAAAAAAGCAAAACTGCACGATTTGCTTTTTTTTACATACAGATTGCAATATTGAAAACGCACACATCCTACAAAAGTCAATCAAAAACGAAATCGGTGCATCCCGGCCGATCCGATGTTCGATGGAAAATTAAAGATTCGAAAGTTGAGTCGTTCACAAAATCGGTGACAAAAGTCGACGAAATTATCGGCCCAGTTATGGGACCCACAAAGTCGACGTGGGCGGAAGCCCTTAAACGATTTATATCCACTATACTCTAACAAAAACCGGACGTCACTATTAAACGTCGGTCGTCGAAAATTCACAGTCGGTCACAAAATCGGTGACAAAAGTAAGAGAGTCGGTAAGAGGAGCCCTTTCACCTTGGCTCCTACTTTCCAGGGTATATCCGTACCGATAAGTGATCACATTGAGCTCTTGGGAATCGACATCTCTCCCAACCTCAATTTCGGGAAATGTATCGAGTCAAAGGCCAAAACAGCTGCCAAAAAACTTGGCATCCTGAACAAGGTGAAGCGATACTTCACGCCAAAACAGCGCCTCGTTCTCTATCAGGCACAAGTCAGATCTGGCATGGAGTATTGCTGCCACCTTTGGGATGGATCCGCCAAGTACCAACTCGATACATTAGACTCTATAGATCGCCAGGCCCGAAGGATAATAGGCGATCAATCACTTACGCAGGCGAAATTGCTCAGTATACAGCACCGACGCAATGTCGCCTGCTTATCGGTTTTTTATCGGATATTCCATGGAGAGTGTGCTCAGGAACTTCACAACCTTGTTTCTCCTTCCCCGTTTTACCACAGAACAGCGAGAAACCGTCTGCGTTGGCATCCTTATGTGGTTGATGTCCAATCTGCCCGCACAAAACTTTTTTGCTCGACGTTTCTGATCCGAACCGCTAGGGTGTGGAACACCCTCCCTGCGCACGTGTTTCCTGCCACGTATAACTTAGGTACCTTCAAGGCAAGAGTGAAAAGGCATCTTCTAGGCAAGCGCGTTCCAACCTAGACCTCATCATTGCTTTGCACTAAGCATGATTGTCGTCAAGCGCAAGCCTATCTCACAATAAAATAAAATAAAGTCGATGAAAATAACGGCCCTTACTCGTTGTGCTAGGTCAGTGACAAACGCGGCAACACGACGCAACGCGACAGTATCAAACAGTAGCTGACCCTTCAAGTGGCCTGCGTTTTCGCGTAGATATGTAGATGATTGTCATAATGTCAATTTACTAGAAATAAAAATAAACTTGTAATGCCTGCTTCTAGGCTTAGTAAAACTAGCAATTCATTTGTTGGAAACAGTGTCCGCTTCTACAATAAGCTTCCAGAAGACATGTTGAAGATGTCTCTGAATAAGTTCAATGTTAATGTAAAACGTAAACTCTATTACCATGTAAAGGATTACTTAATAAACGTCAAGGAAGCTTGGCAATGATATGATCTAATGGCTCTGATAGTTCCTTAGTTAAGGCGATTTGTGAAATGGTGATAATGAAAAAAAAAAACCCGGCTGAGTTTGTTGTGGGCTCTTCTCAGACCAGGGCGCGTTTGGAACCCTCGTAGCTTTAGTTTTAAGATACCGTTACTGATTATCACCATTATATTTTATAAATAACTGGACCTCAATAAGTGTAGTGTACCTATCTATATTGAATAAACATTATTTGAATTGAATTGAATTGATTGATTGTCAATGGCGTCGTATCGCGTCGCGTCGCTTCTGTCGCTCACCTAGGACAATGGGTTAAACGCAACGACCTCAATTTACATAGACGGGCCCTGTCAAACAAATAATTTGGGCGTATTTTACAACGCCATCTAGTCTGAAAAGCGGCAACTTGCTTGCAACATACATGCGCCATCGTGAATTACAGCTTGAAAACGTATGATTCGGTCATAGATAATATAGGTCATAGTCATAGAAGCCATAAGGCCAGTTAGTAAAAAAAAAATAGTACATTATGATACAAGTGCGCGAAGTTGGTCATTACAGTCGAGGCGGTATTGCACAGCCCGAGCCGCAAGGCGAGGGCTGTAATAGAGCCAAGACTGTAATGAACAAAGCACACGCGTATCATACGACGTTTTTCAACACACTTGCGAGGAAAAAACAATTAGGTAGGTATAAAATACATTTTAGAATGTCATCCACGTTGCCTCCAATGGTTCCATCATCAAGATACGGTTAAGTCCAGAGGCACCGAACACCGCCATTCAGCCACAATATATTAAACTTTATTAGGTTTTTAAAAGGTACACTTTCCTCTATTAGGTTTTTTAAATGTGCATTTCTTTCACTGATATATTGTAAACAAGAAGGTTATATATTACACTCCTTGTTCAAGATTGTAAAATTAAAAAAAAATTTAATTAAATATTTATTTACAAAATAACAAATCTTTTGGTAACAACCTCTTTACGGATATTAAAAAAAAAGTGGAATAAGAAAAACACTAGTGCGGATATGAAAAGTAAAACGAACTAGTGTGTAATAAATCGCATACCGGGCGTAAGACTAAAGAAAATATAGCAACTTTACGAGCAAGTGTGTTGAAAATATCATATCATACAGTTTGCCGCGGAAATTATTATGATTGCGTAATGGATAAAAATATTAAATAGGAAGATTAAATAACGTTTTTTTGAAAATGTATAATTTTGAATTGGAACACTTACCTTAAAATTTAAATTTTACAGTGCCAAACTAATTAGACTTTAGATGTTAACTTAATAATAACAAATTATCTACACGACGAGCTATCGTGACAGTCCTACGACGCGGACAAAGACAGGCTTATGACAGGTGCGGAACGAGCCCATCTAGTACCTACATATATGTCGATGGTTAAACAATATAATTGTGTCCACTATACTCTAAATAAAATCGGACGTCACTAGTACGCGTCTTTTCTCTGGCGTGCTACGGCCAAAGCGCGCAGCCGGCGATGCGGGTCGGTCGACCAATCGTAGTCTTCGTCGTAACGTGACGTCACAAGCTTGGCGACCAACCACCGCATCATCTCTATTTTCTCAGATATAGTTTGAAGTCTCCTGAAAAAAAATTGTGTGTCAGCTCCGACGCACGACTGGAGTTTACTCTTTACGAACGATTATAAAATATATAGATTAGTAAATGAGGGTAAATGAAAGCATTTTTTATATTACTGAAAGCATGTTGATAAATATATTCATATTAATCATTGAATTATATGTACAAGTACTAGAACCGACGCCGCAAACAACAAATTTGCGCCATGCTTTGCAGCCGGCCGGCTTCACCTTATTTAGTCACTCGCCTACGCTCTTCGCGGCCGCGTGTCGAAATTGTGCACGCACGACAATTTTAAAATGCCGTCGTGCGTTATAAAAACGTGTAAAAATAATACAACTGTAAATAAAAAAGATTGTGGCGTGACATATCATCGGTAAATAAACAAAACGTTAACGAAAACAAACCAAAACAAATTTTTGAAGATAATTTTCTACTATTCACCCACGTTCCACCATTTCTCTGAATATCATAGATTAAAAGGTGAACTTTACCTACAGATGAGACACCTACGATCATACATTTTACATTTTACTTTTTTATTATTCGACTGATTTCAGCGCCAGTTTGAAATTCTTAGTTATTGTACCGATTTAAAATAATAAACAATATGTTTGATTTGATTATGTTGTAACACGATATAAAATATGAAAAATAAAAATTTACTTTATGAACGTCATAGTATCCGAACGTAAAAGAAAAGAAAATATTTAAGAAAACGGAAAAAAACATAAAAAATCTTCTTTAGTTTCTTGGTATTTAATTACTGTAAAACTTAAGCAAAAAAATGTTAGCTCTCTTATTACACAGATAACTATTATATAAACGGAAACGTTTTTTTTTCACTTCATTTCTATAATGATAAGGTAGAGTAAGATAAAAATGTCACTATTATTTTTAACATGATAGGTGGATTGGTTAAGTTACAACGTTTTCTTTTAAAGTGTCAACAGTTCCTAATAAAAAGGTTAAAGTTGTATAAAATGAATATCTTTTTGTTTTTACTTTTTAATTATTTTTTTCCGTCTATAAAACTAGGTCTACTATTATCTTATTTCATATGTGCACTTTATGTAGTCTTACACTGCATAAATTCAAAAGTAGTCTCATTGAATTACTCAATAGGCAGAAAATACGTAGTGTCACTTTTGCGTGTCTCATCTATGACCTTACCCGCGCGCACCCCGCGCGTCCCGCACCCGCCGCGTGCTTCGCGACGCAGCACAGATTACATTCGCGGTGTCTTCTCTAGTACGTTAGTACATAATACCTCAATGATATTAATTATATAATTTATATTCATAAAAATACATCACATAGTCATGGAAACATAAACAAGTGTTACCATGGAAACACAAAGTCAATAACATAACGGAGAAAATTTGATTTTACTCCCCATAAATTTTCATACCCCAGGCTAATAATATATGCAAATCGATTTTAAAGGAGGTAAACTCCAATAACATTTAATCCTGATACAGTCCCACCAACTTATCTGACCCGGTGTTACTGACTGTTTAGTTTTTGTTTTTATTTTATTTTTAATATTTATTAGCAACTTTAATTTTTTTGTAGTGTAAACTTCTTTAGCCGCGTTGAGCACTTTTTGGTAGAGGATAAACTTGTGGATTCGCGTGACTCGCGAGACCAACATGCGACAGCGACATGCTCGAACGTTGTTCTTCATTCGAAATTAAACTTCAATGCCTTGGTTTTAAGGTTTATATTTTAAAGGTTCATATTTAAAAAAAAATTAAAGAAAAAATGTTTTCAATATTCGTTTTCACTTCTATCGGCAGTCCCTATGTCTGCCAATTACTTTTTTAATCATCTACAAGTTAGCCATTGACTGCGATCTCACCTGATGGTAAGTGATGATGCAGTAGATGGTAGCGAGCTAACCTGTTAACGGCATGACAGTTATATTGAACCCATACCGCTAATCGTTTTCTACACGGCATCGTACCGGAACGCTAAACCACTTGGCGGCACGTCTTCGCCGGTAACTAGCCATGGCCGAAGCCCACCAGGCCAGGCCAGAGAAAATTCAGAAATTGACTCTGCCGGGAATCGAACCAGGGAGAAATGATATGTGTCAGCGACACTGCCATAAATAACTTATATTAAACAATAAACAATAAACATTTATAATATTAGTAAATATGGATTCTGTGGCTAAATCACACTGTAAACTTTATACTTGTATGACTACCCTCGATTTTGTAAGGAAATTGATGTAAGGAAAATAATTCGACCTGTTTAAGGAGTTCATACATGCCTGCACGTCAAAAAGCATGTATGAACACCATGAACAGTTAGAGTAATACGTTTTAAGGTGCCAGCGGAGAATGAATTGCCCATACAAACGTAATACCAAAATAATTAATAATTCGAGAACATTTCCACCAAAATGAGAGTTTATTTGGATTCAAATTGTATTTATCTAGTCCCCTGGATTTATATGTTTTCAAAATACTTTCCTAAAATGAAATGTAAATGAATTGCGTTTTGCATATTTTTACGACAAGATGGACATGTTTCCCTCTTATTTGTTTCATATTAAAACCAACGATATCTTACGTATTAATTGGTCAGCAGCATAGCCTATATTGTCAAGTTACAGAATAACAAAACGAAGTAAAAAGCACGATAAGTTTTCATTCATCATTTTTGGTATTCACGGAACAAGACTAAATGTATAACAAATTCTGTAAGCTCATATTGCTATCTCGCTTGAACGCGATCATGTGTCATCAGTGAAATAGAGATAGCAATATACCGGCAAATTTATATTTGCGGTTCGAATAGAAGTTGCGAGCGGCGCGAACCGGCCTCTTAAGCTGTCAAATGATTTGCTTAGGCAATATGGCCTCTGATCCCGTTATACTCACTTATACAAAGGCCCGTCCATCTGTGCTTCATTCGGCGCCACTTTGGGGGTATCCCTCAACTTTCCTACCACTTCGTCCCATCTTCTACGTACTTCTAGAAGATGAGCTTCTCTGTTCTCTAATTCATTTTCAAGGGAGCGCAGTTCTATTTCGTTTTGCCTATACTTTGTCAGTTCTTCAATGATCCTTCTGAAAATTATAGGTATTAGTCAAATACGAGGTTTAATGGGGCTCCCTTTTTAAAACCCCCTAAAGGGTTTTGTAGGAACCCTTACAGGGATCACTTCGTTTTCTGTTTGCTGTCTGTCTACAACCTTTTTGGGGAACGGGTGGAGGTCACAAGTAGCAATTAATATGAAGCTTCCAAGTCAATGTGATCAAAAGATATGGCTGTTTATGGCGCATATTATGACATTCGCCCAATAAGTTAAAATCTATAGGGTCCTTCCTGAAATTTGGCAAGAAGCAAGGTCTCACAGGTACAAGAAAAAATCTGAAAAAACGTTAAATAGGGTTCTATACTCAAAGGGTGTAAGGCACTACCGGTTTAGCGCCATATGTAAGCCAGTTACTCCAGAGCTGATTATGTGTTGACACATCTTTCTTGTTATTTACTAAAACAATTTATACTATATTATATGGCACCCTTTGTGGACGAGCCTGACTCGCATTTGACGTCACATGGATATTACGAGTACGTCTTTTGGGAAATGCTCTACTAATAATCACTAAAAAATAATTTATTTTTGACAATGGCAACATCCCAATTCCCATAATGCCGCACCACAGTTAATCAGTCTACAACACATGTAGCGCAACTTCGTCCGCATGGATTGAGGCTTATTGGTTTCCCAATAAAAGTAACCTGAGTAATAAAAGATCTAAAGTAGCCTATGTGTCATTCCAGACTATAATCTATCTCTGTGCCAAATTTCATCCAGATCCGTTCAGCTGTTCTGCTTAATTGAATAACAAACATCCATCCATCCATCCAAACTTTACAAACAGTATTATAAATGTGTAATACTAGTGATTCGCCCCAAACTGAGACCTCGCGGTGTCCATAAGATAGTTTTAACTAGTGGTTCGCCCCTAACTGAGACCTCACAGTATCCACGAGGTATTAACAGTATAATGCGCGCTCTTTTAACTAGTGGTTCGCCCCTAACTGAGACCTCGCAGTATCCACGAGGTATTAACAGTATAATGCGCGCTCATCTTTACGTTCATAGACATCAGTACTATCAGTAGACTATTGTTTTATTCCACGTAAGATGGTGCTAACGTCTATTATTTGTAAGCACAAAAGAATAAAATTTTACAGAGCGCCACCTATTGACATTATTGTGAAGTTCTGTTAAAAATACTGAAGCTCATTAAAAATTATATAATTTAGCTTCCTTATAATATTTATCTCATTTTAGTATTTGTTGTTCAGTACCTACAGAATATAATTCAAATAATTGATCAAGTTTCAGGCTTTTGAGAGGCAAAATTGAGAGTTCTGAGGTCAACTTTGGACGTTAGAAAATCTCCACTTTGAAAGCCCCATATTTCGTCAATTTTTGGACTCTATTCCTAATTATCTTTAAAATGATATACTGCAACCCTATGTAACGATATAAAAATATTTTACTTCACATTCGCTTCTATGAGAGCCCCCCTGAAAACAAGATTTTTATAACTTTTTAAGCCATATTCGGTTGGAGGTCATCGGTTTACATATTATATTAAAATTTTAAGTAATTACATCCAGTAATTCAGAAGTTATATAAGGCTCTGACAGATGGACGGACGGACGGACCAACAAATGCAAATTCACCCAAGTAGACTCAGAAACCTTCGCTTTGCTCGGTCAATTAGTTCTTACATTTATAATATTAAGTATAGATACTTACTGTTTTTTCTCCACAAACTCAGGCCTCAGCTGATGGCTGGGTTTGGTCAGTAGATTTTGGACTGTGTGGCTTTGAGTTATAGCTTTAACTACTAGTTGTTCGATTATTTTGGAAGATACTGCATCTTCATATTCTAGAATGGTGTCTTCATTTCTGATCTTCTCACTTATCTGTGGTGTTTCTGAAAATAAAAATAGTTATTTAAAGTACTACCTACACCCTAAATTTTTTTTTAAATCCAGTAGCTGTTGACATTGGTTTCTTGCACTTATTGGTAGAGATTAACTACAATAACAAGGCGAACCCCTCCAAATTACTGTTTCAATATTTGTAGTCACACCACTAGTCTAGCAACAAATCCTTAGATTTATTTTAGTTTGACGGCCGCCTTTGGTGGTGTATGTGAATACTTTCAAACGTTTTGAATCTTGAAGGGGCACCTCACGTCAATTGATAAAGATGTTTTAGTTTAAGTGGGCTACAATAATTATATTTGCCATTTCTATGTGGCATTGTACTGGAAAGCTTTGCATGGTAGCACGGCCATTCCGGTTAGGTGATATCCACCACCGAAACCGCCCACATAGATAATTCAAGCCTGGAAAACTCTACTGTACCTGGCTTAACATTGTTTAGAAGGTGAAAGAACTTTTAAAAGACTTTAAAAGACTTTTTAGCATTAAATAATTCTTCATTAATTTTTTCATTTAATATCTTATAAAAGTACATACCTGCAAATGATTTTGCTTCTAACAATCTTAATTTCGACGTATAAAGCATAACATCGCGAAGTTTTTTATTGACTACGTCTTCGAAAGGCTCACATATTTTGGCCGAGAATAATTCCGCGGCGACCTGTCGAGAGTAGTTTTCGAAACCCACGGAGACATCACGCAACGCTTTGAACGCTGCCATATTTAATTTACAAGTTCAAACTTACTAAAAGGGGCTACCGGCTACCAAAACTTTTACCAAAGTTTGTAACAGTTTGTACATGGTTTGTACCACAGATCACGGATTGTACCTATGGTTTGTACTTTACAGTTTACTTTGTAATTTTTTTATTTTTTATTTAACTGGTTTAACGGCTCTGGATTCCAGTCCTTCTGAGCCTTTACTTTGTAAGTTGTAACCATAGAAATAGTATGTATATTCATACAACTAGAACGATCACTAATGTGTTTTTGTTAAACAAATTCACACCTTTTTCCTTAAAAAAGAAAGTTCAATTTAGATTACCTTTCACTCATAAGGAATTTCGGTCTCGACAAGGACTCACTTTTAAGTCGCGCTGTCTCGTTCTCGGAATTGCCATTACACAAAAATAAGTTTACAGGGAGGTAAATAAAAAAAACCTCGAATATTTATATTATTTATTATTAAAATTATATTTTTGCAAAGGTAAGTATACCTAAAATATTATTGTTGCTATAAAAAAATAAACACAGGCTCGATTGTTTATAATAACTCTTAGTAATAGACACGTAATATTTACGTCTATGGAAATAAGGATCATAACGCTATATTTAACGGTTACGGGTCTGTTAAAGTTAGTTGAAACAACTGGGCCTTGCTGTTTTGAAATAGCATATTATCCTATTCCTAATTATAAAAGCAGACAACTAATATCCTAGATTAACATATAGGCTACTTTAATCCCGGAAAATTCCTTGGTTCGGGATTATGAAGAAACCGAATTACATGCGATTTTGACGACCTCCGTGGCGCAGTGTGTAGCGCTGTTGCCTTAACGTGCGGAGGTCCCGGGTTCGATCCCCGGCAGGTCAATATAGGAATTTATAATTTCTGAATTTTCCCTGATCTGGCCTGGTGGGAGGCTTCGGCCGTAGCTAGTTACCACCCTACCGGCAAAGACGTGCCGCCAAGCGATTTAGCGTTCCGGTACGATGCCGTGTAGAAACCGAAGGGGTGTGGGTTTAATATAACTGCCATGCCCCTAACAGGTTAGCCCGCTACCATCTTAGACTGCATCATCACTTACCATCAGGTGTGATCGAAGTCAAGAGCTAGCTTGTAGTGGATTAAAAAAAAAAAAAACATGCGAGCGGAGCCACGGGCAGCAGCTAGTTGTTAATATTTAGAACTTTAGGAGTTATACTTGTGTGATGTGTCACAATATGTTCTTAAAGTTTTTTATGAAACACTCTTACCTACTTATGAAGTTTTGCCCTGTATCTATGATTTCGTGTGCAATCCTGCATTTATATGTAGTCCATGCGCAATATTTTGTTCAGTAAAATTGTACTTTTAGATTGTTCCTGACTCAAAAAAAATTACAGTGCTAAGTTCAATTCAGCTTGCAACATGTCAGTTGAACTCACCCAAGCCTGGAACTTTGGAAGGTTTATGTACTCAGACCCAATTATCATCCACACCAAGAAAAGCCAAGTTAAAACGAAAAGCCAAGTTAAAATTAAAGTTTTAACTCAAAAAATCAAAAGAAGGCATGTTAAAATAGAAAATTTAAAATCAATGTTAAAATTATTAAAAAACAAATGTAATAATTATGAAGAATTTGTTCGTTTCAATATGTTTAAAAAATTCTATATTTTTTTTACAAATAATTTTGTACTGTCGTAATCATGCATCTATCACCGAAAATATTTTTATATTTTGTCCGTAATTAATTAAAATTATGGTGTTCGCTTAGAAAGAGACAACGCGCCTTAATATTAGCTCTCTTTCGGCTCGCGTTTCGTGCGTAAGTGATCCTTCTAGTTGTATGAATATACATACTATTTCTATGGTTGTAACCGAAACATAAACACCAGAGCAGAGATAAACACCGCAGTCCGCAGCGTATATATAATGTACTCTGTGGTCCGCAGTCCTTTAAACATCCCAGTCCTACTCTATGCCGCAGCCCGCAGCCAACAAAGGCAGAGTTCGCCAGCGACGACTGTCACAACACGTCGGCTTGGGGTCCCCGGGCAGACGAGTGGCAGTAGTATCTGGTGAACGCAGGCGGGATCGGTCGCTTCGCTGCTTCGGCCGCGGACAACCCATCTTTCCGAACACCCTTCCCCTTCGCCCCTCTTCTCAGAAGGACTGGAATCCAGAGCCGTTAAACCAGTAACCAACAAAGGCAACGGCCGTCAACAATTGTCAAAATTCAAATTCTACGGTTTAATACGGAAATGCTGTACCTACATGGAACTAATAAGTACCTATTAGTTCCATCATTGAAATAGAATGAGTACACTAAAAAAATTCTACATCAATGAGTTCCATGTCAAACACCGACCAGAAAAAAAAAGTTGTCAAAATTCAAATCTGTTGTCAAATCATAGAAGCAGAGACATCAGACAAGTAACATCATAGAAGGTCATTGTCAAATCAAACAAAAATATTAAAAACCTGTCCTTTAAACCGGTCGGTGTTTAAAAAAATACTCAGACAATAAACCTGAAAAATCCTTTGTACAACCAAGTACCAACAACAGGCAGACAGAATGAACGAACATGAAGACCTATTGGAATATACTATGCCAAACTATGCTACCGAAGTCCTGATATACATATTCTCATTTTTAAAACCAAAACATTTGTTAAAATGTCGGCTAGTATGCTCCAGATGGAAGGTTATAGTCGATGGTTTATTTATAAACCAAAACCTGTGGCGAAGGAGTTGTCAGATAGATTTTGCAGACATCTACAAAACTGCCTACTACAAAAGGAAACCTGGTGTTGCTTGGGGCAATTTATACAGGTAATCCTTTAGTTTTTCTATGTAGCAAGTTAATTAATTTATCTGGTTCTTATAAATTGTAAGTTGTAACTCCTATCCTTATTCCATACATGAAATTCACCTAACCAAATTTTGGCCATGGGCTCCATGGCCAAAGAGCCAATCTTATCAGAGACATAGATAACCTCCCTGGCGCAGTGTTATAAGGGTTTGATCCCCGGCAGGGTTAATGTGGGAATTTATAAAGCCTACACTCAGCACCCTTTATCTCATAGCCGGAAAGTTTGATATCTTTTGTTGCTCTCTGAGTGGACAAGGTAGCAGTGTGGACTATCTATTATACCTAAGTAGGTGATATGTTTTTTTTTTTGTAATAGGATAATTTTCAAAGGTTTCAGGCATTTATATTAAGCTAAGCTAGTTTTAATTTCAACTTCGTTATGATGCTAGGAATCCATGTAAAGATAATGCAAGAAGGTGAATAAATAAAATAAAATAAAAATTACTGAATTCTTGGCTAGTATAATTTCTTAAAACGCACATAACTCCGAAAAGTTAGAGTTCCCAAAGTGTTCCAAGGACTAAACAGTGCACAACACTGTGCCAGGTAGGTTGTCAAAACTTTGTAAACTTAATAACTATTTTGTACTTACAGATCGCTTACCCTATGGTCCAAATTACAAAATGCTACAGAAACCAGTGACGAATTTGCCTCAGCATCTCATTTTACAGATGAAATCCGTGATTTCCAAGTATTACAAGCAGGTGAAATTGGTGTCCATACAAGAAGAGGAATAGTGTACTATGACATTGAAACTTTGACGCAATCCAACAGAGGCATCATATCAGGAGACTATTTACGTTACGTCGAAAATGATTACATAATTCTCATTTTAGGTATTACATTGCATCTATTTGCTATACGCAAAATTCTAAGAAGTCCAAGTCAAGATGAGGAGGCGTTATTTCCATCCGTTACAAACTTTTTACTAAACAACGACGTGGTCTACTATGTCACTTACAATAACGAGATTCATATGTGCAATTTGTTGAATGAGGAACTCAAAAGTAGTTTGCTATGTCAAATGTCAGATAGTGTTATGTGCTTAGGATATAAGAACGGTTTGAACATATTAACATTCCAAAGAAACATTTACACTATCAACAGTCAAGGGATAATATTTCAACATATGTTAGACGATGTACCGAATCTGCTGCATGCGTTGAATCAGTACAATTTTCTAGACAATTTAGATTGGAGAGTATACTTTCAATGGATGTTTATTCTTAGACATGAAATACCACGAGGTTCCATCCGTGATATAATAGTTGTTAAAGTGTATGGGGACATAGTATTCGTTGGATCAGATTCTGGTGTATTCCGAATCTATCATTCACCATACTTTAATAACGAATTTGACTTGTTTCGTACTGAACCTGTTAAACAATACAATTTCACAGAACGTAGCGACTGCCCAGTACTTAACCAAAGTCCTATTATTCAAATAGATGTTATTGAAGGTGAAGATAGTCATACAGTATTAGTTGGTATGCCCAAAAAGATTGCTGTACTGAATTTCCTCCACGACGGATCAAATACCCGTTTCTCTGAAGCTCAAAACATTCAGATACTTAACACAAATTATTAGCACAGATTTTTGTAATTTACTTATTATATATGATTTATTATGTCAAAATGACCACACGCTCGAGCAGTCATTGTTAACTGCTCAGTTCAGTTGCAACTGTTTGAGCAGTTTCATTAGTTAGGTTTCAGAAGCAATTTCAGGTTTTTCTGATTATTAGTATGAAATATATACGAAATTAAGCATTGTAGATAAATTGCTAGGATAATAAAATTTGATAATTAATAACACACAAAGTAAGTATGATACTAAATTTTCAAATAGTTTTAAAAAACCTATTGTATTTTTTAAAATCGGCAATTTTTTAAATACATAGAAATAGTCAAAAAAGCTTCTATTTTAATATTAAGTAGATTCACTGAATTGTTTTTATTGTAGCTAAGCTTTTTCGCGTACATTCTGTATAGTTATTTTCCTGGTTTAAATTTTAATCATAAGAATAAAATTTATCCCATGATCGCACGCACTTGTGTAATAGGTATCTAATTTTGACGATGCTTGCGGAATCAAGCTCTGTCACTTATACTTGTCTGTAAAAGAAGTCGCCGTAGTTTCCTATAGAACAGGGTTTGACACCGTATCATCTACGGGCATAGCAATATACAGTCCCACCCCACACACTTATCTAGTCTGGTGGCCAAAATTGGAACAAATTTTTATATCAGTTTAGTTTAGTGTTTTAATGTGATAACAGTGACAATGAATTTTTAAGGTGGGTTAGATTTTGTTTTTAATATATAAAACAACTATAAATGTGGTAACAGCGACGCTATCACCGGAAAAGATAATTTTGTGGGACTATAATACTTCTTATTGACAATATCTAGAGGAGAATTAGGAAACCGTATTTTATAAGAGCGGCCACACACCTTGGATCAGTCGTAAAACTGACCGCTTCCAGCTTCGGTTGCATCATTGCCAGCAGAGTCTTTCTCTGCTGGATATATTATGAACAAATGAAATACACAACGCGGTATTTGATTAGTTCATATAGACAACTACTGGTTTTGACACGTATTTTTATTCTATATATGTTTATGATCGTCTTCATCCAAGACGATTTTTGAATTAAATCGAACCTTCCCCCCGACTGTGTAAGGAAATGGTAATCGTAGTCGTTTGTCAAACGGATAATTCGATCAGTTTAAAGAGTTCATAGATGCCTGCACGACAAAAAGCATGTATGAACTCCTTAAACAGTTCGAGTAATACGTTTTAGGCTGTCAAATGATCACGATTTGCATAAACAATTGGGCTTCTTGGCATCAATAATGCTAAGTCCGAGGACTAAGCATTATGCCTACGTATGTATTACCTACGTATATTTTATACGTTTAATATTATAGGCCTAGTTTTTCCTACAATTTGGTTTAATTTCTTGAATGAAACAACGTCTTTTCAACTTTTAATTGAAATTGGTCATTTATGTCGTACATTAAAAAAAATGACCTAAATAATACAATATTTCAATAATGCTTAGCCTAGTTTCCTCCTCTTATCATATTTTTCTTCATCCTTGGCGGTGAAATTTTGAATGGTAATTGCGGGAGTTGGAAAAACTTTATTTTCAACCTGAACTTGAACTTCCTCCACACGTTTGGAGAGTTTGGCCAAAGCGATTAGGTACCTTTCCTCATAGTGTAAGCATAATTCCAGAAGTGGGTAAAAAATTAAAATGACTTTAAAAATATGTTTGTACTCTCTTCAAAACTCAACTTGCAGCGGTTTCACGAGATATTCAATTAATTACAGTTAATTATAAAAACTTGGTAAAATAAAGAAAACACTCACCCGATCCCGGCCACGACTGCCTTTCAATCGTCAAAATATTCGTATTTATGCAAATTATACCAATAAGGCGTATCCCCGCCAACAAACTGACCCGAGTGAATTACATCGAATGAGTCAAATATCAACTTAATTAAACCTTCGTCAATAAACAAATACACAATCTTTTATATTTTCTAAAAATTCAATTCAATTTTAAACACAAAGCTGACAGTTGGCTGAATAAGTGTCCTCGGGGTCACTTGGGTTGTCCCCTGGCCTCCCTTGCCACGATTTGGCTATGTAGCCCCTTGAATTCGTGATAGGCGTCGATGAGGTGCTTGAGACGCACCCTGACCAAGAATAGTGCGACATCTTCATTGGCATTGAGCTATTTTGGTTATATGGTCGATTTTACCTTTCCTCATATGCTGAATAAGTGTCCTTGGGAGTTTCTTGGGTTGACCCCTGGCCTCGATGTGGTGTTACAGAACAGACTAAAAATGAATTAATGAACCCAGAAATTGTAGGTCATCACTTTCCCTATCCAATTGGTACGCTCATAGAGTTTAAGTATCGAACTTTCTACACAAGATTGAAATCAAGATCTTATATAATTTTGTAAGGAAATCGTGATAGTAATCGTTTTTCAACCGGATAATTCGACCTGTTTAAGGAGTTCATAGATGCCTACACGTCTAAACGCATGTATGAACTTCTTAAACAGTTCGGGTAATACGTTTTATGTTGTCAAATGATTACTATTTTCTTAGACAATTGGGCCCCATGTCCCAATAATTGGGTATTTGACAAATAGGCAATACAGCAACTTTTTTTCAAACGTCAAATCGCGTCGTAAGTATGGGATTTATATGAAATTCTGAAATGTGACGTCATTAAAGTTCGACGCACTTTTTTACTTTAATCGATTGTTTAAAATTCCTATTCAACATAAAACTCTCAGGAAACGTGTATATTACGACTTTTGGGAGATCCTCTACATATTTGATAATCACTAAAAAATAATTTATTTGATTAGTAGTCTAATCCCCAATTGTCTACAGGTAGCTCTTTTCTAGCAGCATATAGCTGCTGCTATATTTCAGAGATGATTGATCTAATAGATGTAGCTGTACTTTTTTGCACTTCTGGCAGGTGTTCTGGTGCTCCTCGAGAGCAACCCAACATGGTTACTTATTAATCGAGACTTATTGTCAAATCTTTTTTGAGTAGCTCTCGAGCTTTTTCATATATGAATCATTTGCAACAGGTTAGTACTGAGTGGATCATCAGTTAAATATTTTCTTAGACATTTAAAACAATTTTTTTTTTGTTTGTTTTGTTATCGTGTATTCTCTCTATCTGCGTCGTATTCCTAATAACTGAGGATCGTAACCCCTTTCCATTAATCACATAATAGTAGGAGTTTTGTTGGGATAGTAATGCAGTGGGTTCCCAGGTCCTTCTGCAAATTATTGCATTGACTATCAATGCTTCGAATGAGTCTATGAATATTTTGTAGTGTGTGAATTCTTTACCTGAGAAAGCAAATAGTTCTATGTAGGTATATGAGGTAACTTTGAATTTGACACGCTGGAAAACTGAGCACTTCGCACTTAACGGCCCATTATCCCGGTTTTTAGCGACTACGCCACTTTTCAAACCAATTCAAAGTCATGAAAAAATAGTTTTTTTTCACTGTTAAAAATACATATTAAAGATACATGCCTTATCTCTTTAATGTACTCATGAAAACACGATAAGTTAAACTTGCCTCGATCATAAAAATTTTTGAAAACAGGTTGTTTTTGTTCATTTTTCTAATGGCATTTCCAAAGCTTTAGACTAAATTTCATAAAAATTATACGTAAATTAAGCTCATTGTATTACCTATTCACTGTACAGACAGATTTTAAATAAAAAAATTGCTGCAAAATTTCGCCTAACAGAAGTCATAAAATGATCTAACGCATCGAATAAGCGATGTACTCAGTGGCTCACGAGCCTCTATACGAGAAGGACCTGCGCAAGTTTTCACGAATCACGCTCCTTTCGCGCTAAAATTATTTATTTTTTAATTATTTGTAAATAAATTCTTTTGCTACATTTAGTGATAAAATTAAAATAGTTTTAGTTAGCCTGTAAATAAAGTGTTTCTTTGCTTGTGATTTTTATTTAAAATGAGAAATAAAAGTGCCGGAAAAAAAAAACTATCTGACAGGAAGCGAAGGAGAAATAAAAAAAATATATGGTAAGTGTTTCTTGAGTTTATCAAAATACCTAGTCCTCAAAAGCTCCGAAGAAAATCTGATACGAACTAAGAAAATTATGATAGGTAGAGTAAAGTCCGCCACGTGCAAATACCATCACGCGTAACCACAGTTTATACCTATATACAGTCAGTAAGGGAGACGAGGTTTTTTTTGTTTGGCTATACTGAGTTTCTCATGAATACATGATATAATAATATCCTATCCTAAATCTCGACTTTATTTTGGCCATGGCGGTCAATAGAAATTTACCAACTGCGCGGGAGATATTTCTGAACTTCCAACCCCTAGTTTGGTTCATACTAAATAGAAATACCTCACCTACCTACTAATTAGTTTTTAGAAAAATACAAATAATATTAAGGAGCCCAAACCCGGGGATAAACCCGAGACCTGCAGTCGAAGATAGTAGTTACCATAAAACCAACGAGACTCTGTTAGCGATTTTGTACTATCAAAATAATAATTCTTTAAATTTTTATTTCAGTTCAAATATCCCTCGTAAAGGAAATCGTTTTGCATCAAAAAAGAGAGACGACACACCGCTTGAAAAAGATGACATGTGAGTAGTTTCCATACAGATTATATTTTGTTTGATACGTGAGAAAGTGAGACAGTAGCGGACTAAGGGCGATAGGGCACACCGGTGGCCGGACCCTTGGTGTAGAGTTCCCCAAGAACCTTATATACCTAATCTATACCTAATATATCGAACCTATAATAATTATATTTTCAAGGCTTATAAAATTTACATTATATTGTGCTCGTAATTTAATTATTCACTAAAAAATAAAATATTTGTGCTAGCTTCACTCGCATTTCTTTGAAATACTAAATTCAATTTGCTTAATTTTTTTTTAAAGTGGGGCCTCCAGTAACTCACCCTGTAATCAAATTATATTCAACCTCACCGTAATATTATTTCACCTTTATATAATTTCAAACAGTGAATCTGTAGATGCAGTTAGAGTTTAAGGTGGTTTAAGAGCTTTTGTCAATATTTTTTTTCATTCGGTAACAAATACCTACTCTGTGAATTTTATCAAACCTAGAAACGTACCTAAAAATATTTTTGTTGTTACAGGAAAAGTGTGTCTGCTTGGAATCTGGGCAGGCGAAAATGAGCCTTTATATACAGAGTACATCGATAAAGATGATACTTTCTGGTTTAAGAACATGGAGCCAAAGATATTACAATTTTATTTAAAATACCTACTGCCTGAAATTATAGATAGTTGATATGAACGTGGCATGCCTATACGAGACCAGGAAGATATAGAAAACGTGCAGCCTAAAAAACATTCATCTAGTACACCCTCTGATTTGCAACCAGATTTGCAGCAACCAGGTCCAAGCTCACGCGTGATTTTTTACGATGAATTTTGATTGTTTTTGTAATAATAATTTTATAAGTATGTAGGCGCTTTTCAGTGGTTTAAGTTTGTTCATTAAAAAACCAAATAAAAATGTGTGTATTTTATTTTAATAAACTTAATTAAAATTTTCTTAGCACAAATTAAAAAAACGAAGTCTATATTAGTATAGTTAGTTAGTTTAGTTATAGTATTATTGCATACCAAAAAAGTGTCGGGTAAAAGTAAATTAGTGAATCCGTAACAAAAGAGATTTTCACCAATGTATTTACAATACAGCAACCCCCACTGAGATTGCCGCCCCGGGCTCCCAATGGACTTAGTCCGTCCCTGACCACTGTATACACGATATTGACAGCTAATAAATTTAAAAATGCTTGATGCAAAAAAATCTGTCAGTAGGTCTATCGGCTTTAAATTATAAAGAGATTATAAAGATCTATAGAAATTGTGTTGGAAAATCCCCTTTTAGTAATTATTTATTTTTATTCCCTTTTAGTATTTATTTAATAAAATTAGGGATGACAATTAAAATGGGAAAGTTTTAATATTTTTACTCTTATTTTGAAATTTGGAATGTAAGTTGGCTGAAATTTGCAATATAGATACGAGTAGATTATACCCTGAATTTCATTTTATATAGTCTAAATCAAAATATAGATAAAAACGCAACTTCCAACATGTATTTCGTGAAGCGAATTATAATGTAAATAGTCCAACTGTAACAGTTCATACTGTGACGCAAATATTTATGATAGGGTCACGGAGTTCATTTGAACTGCGCGACTCACGGCAATGATCGGTAGGTATCGTAGCGCGGGTCTGAGTGAGCGACAAATGCCTAAAGTGCTGGGATATAGTAGCCTTAACTACTTTTATTAACTTATTTTGACAGCACTGTGAAATATTTTTGCTCAACTAGCGAAACATCTTCAATATCTTTTTCATCACACACTAAAAATTTTACTTGCGTTTCCTCATCGATTTATTTTCAACTGCCCATCATCCACTAACCCGTTTATAATATTTTTCCTCGCATTGTAAGTTAAACCAGGTTTGAGAGAAACTTCGTTGAATATTAAAGCTTCACTTCGCTTTTCATACAATTCGTTTTAATTTTTGACTGCACAAATAAGATAACATTGATTTATGGATAAAGGATTATTTTTTGCAAAAGCTTTGATAAGAGTTTGTGGAGCAGATGAAATGGAACTTTTTTCTTGAAAAGGTATCATTCTGGGGCTTTTTTATATTGACAAGCAATTTATTTTTCTTGGAAAGTAAAGCATCTTTATACTGTGTATATCATATATTACGCAAAACTACTCTGGAATTGGCATTTTGAATTACACGATTGTAATACTCGTTGTAGGGGAAGTGCAGGCAATCCGCCGCCTAAAACTCGCTGACAGCGACTGCTTAAGCAGTTGAATACGACTGCTCCGTCCGCGTATGGCCGCTCTTAGATGGGGATGGGGTGGTGAAAATAATATAGTTTTTCTAAGTGCCTATTTACAGTGGGAGATTTTCTTCCCATTTGATTGCGTCTACGTTAACTACGATTGGTATGGAATTTCAATTCCATACAAATGGCGAATTCATAGAGGTATAAAAGCACGGCTTACCCAAATGGAAATAAGTCAAAGCTCCACCACCACCACCACTACAGCCTATTAACGTCCCACTGCTGGGCACAGGCCTCCACTCTCATAAGAGAGAGGGAATTAGAGCTTAGACCCACCACGCTGCTCCAATGCGGGTTGGCGGGCTTTAACGACTATTATCATGTTAGTGATAATAACCGGGACCGACGGCTTAACGTGCTCTCCGAGGCACGGGGGTGAAACACCGCCAACTTCCAACTCCGGGCTGGCACTGAGAATTTCTGAATTGAAAAACCCAATACCAATTTTTTTTGCCCGACCGGGAATCGAACCCAGGACCTCGTGATCCGCAGTCGACTATGCTAACCGCTAGACCAACGAGACAGTCAAAGCTCGTTTTTCATCAAAACAGCTCGTAGGTAAATAGGTGTGATGACTAATGCTTCCCTGGGCAGCTTCAAAACCTGTGCACGCCACTTGAAATTGTAGTTAACTTTAACGCGATAGAGTAAGGAGTGGTTGATCTAACATCTAGAAATGTCTAAAGCTATGAAAATCAACCGCTCCTATTGGTGGGTTTAACACATATCCATAGCACAGAATAGTCCATAGCTTAGTTACGTAGCACATCTCTGATGGAAACGCACCCTAAGGCTGCATTGCCACTGAAGCGGAGCGGAGCACAGATGACAATGTGTTAAATAGACCAATCAGGTTATTGCTAGATGACATGATAATTTTATCACGGCATTTTTTATTAGTCTGATTAGTCGAAGAGCAGGCGTCGCGCACCGCTCCGCTCGTCTCCACTTCAGTCAAAACGCACCGTCAGTGTGCGAAACCTGTTCTGCTGACCAATCAGTAGGACCAATCATGCGCACAAAAATTATTATCTCTATGGCCGGCCATACACAGACTGCTCGAGCAGTTAGCCAGTGATCAACATACACGAACCGCTCTTGCAGTCACAGTCAACAGCTTGAATCTACCATAGATAACTGCTGCCAACCGCCCGAAGCCGTCGCAACTGTTCGAGCGGTTCCATGAATGTGTGTACGTAGAAGACTGTAGTTCACTATGCAGTCGCAGCTTGAAGCAGTCCATCCTGACTGCTTCAAGCTGTCCGTATAAGGCCGGTTTTACTCTACTCTATTTGTCTACCGAAGCTAACATGGTTACACATATTATGACTTGACTACCTACTTAGTTACGTGAAAAGTAGAGCTAAAAGTAAGTAATATGTCTTATCTGTGGTATTTTTCTCTACGAACCCTTACATGTTGACTATTTTATTCTCTTAATAGGTATATACCGGATTTTGGGCATGTTAGGCGCGGGACATAGAGGCGACGGGCGGGCGCTTCTATCTATTTGGAATCACCGCAGCTGCGCCTCTCGTATATATCCCGCGCCTTAGGATAGATGAAAAATTAGCCGGCAACGAAATCTCTCTCTCGTCGTGAGATATCTCGTTTAATACGGTAATTAGGTAGTTTTACCTGGAAAGTTTCTCGGGAGTTTTGAAAATTGGTGTAGGTATTTTATAGATTTCGACGTGCTCTTTACCTACGAATTTTTACTTTGATCTAATTTAGGTTTAAAGAACTTGTAAAACACCCACAATACAAATTTATTTGAACAGTGGAAGGTGAATTTAGGTTTTGGTTTACGGCTCTCGTAGGATGAAACTATTGATTTTACAAAAAAAAGGTTACTACATAAATTGTAGGAAATTCTCTAGTTTAATACATAGGTAGTTAACTATTTCACCGTAAAATTAGTCCGAAAGGAGTTATTGTCAAAAAACAGTTTTTGGGCGCCATTTTTTATACGACTGCCTGAAAAAAGGAGTATATTGTTTTCAGGGTTCATGTATGTATGTATGTATGTGAGTTTGTATATTCCACCATAACTTCTATACGCCTGAACCTGATAAATGAGGTAGGTATCGTTAAAATCCCTAGCTTATTCCGGGTGACATAGGCTAGTAAAATTAAAAAAAAAATTGACGGGGTGACCATGGTCCCGCATTAAAGACTAAAGTTGAAAAAAAATTATTCTAAAATAAGATCAACTATATAATCATCATCTAGAAAATGATGAATTTCAAAAATATATAACACTATAGTTCAATATCCAGTGATTCACAAAAAAATATCATTTAATAAAAATGTGAATAAGATTCCAAAGGTAATTCAATACGGGCTACGGCAGAGCAGTCGTATTTTTTAATAATTTTAATTATATTCACTTGTCCAATATAGCGGCGCGAGCGGCAAAGATACGAGTGGCAAAGTAAAAACTCGGAAAGAGCAGTCGAAATCTATAAAAAATACACCAATTTTCAAAAGTCCCGAGAAACTTTCCAGGCAACCCCCTTTTTGAGCACCAAATTACCGTATTAGTTGTGCACATGCTAAGTCTGCAGATTACATAGTGAATAAGTTATTATATAAACACGTCATCTATCGAAAGTGTGATTGGTCTAAGCACGTCTTTATTTTCCCTTAGAAACCGTTGTCCTACGTGAGCGACAAACGTGACTCGTTACGAAGCGACGCGACAGTATCAAACAGTAGTTAGTTGACCCTTCGCGTGAGAAGTTGTCGCGTAAACAAGTTTGTGATTTTCTATGGCGTCGCATCGCGTCGCGTCGCTTCTGTGGCCCACCTGGAAATGGTGGTCTGTGACTTAGGAAGATTGATAACAAAAATAACTAAAGTTAGCTTTTAAATGGTTGTTAAAGATAAGTGATATTAGACTTTAATGTTGTATTAAAATTTAATTACGACTATTTTATTCATATTTTGACACTTGGAAATGAAATAAATCTGATTTTTAAATGTAACAGACTTTCCTTTCAACATTTTCATTTTTTAACTATTTTTATTAACTTTTAATTTTAAAGAGACAAGGCAAAGAATATAAGAGCTCGAGGCAGGCTAATTTAAAAATGTACGCGCCTCCAATGTGATTACGCATACATGTAAGGCTCGGCGCAAATGGGCCACCGACCAGTGACCACAGCCACTGGTAGCTAGCGACAAGCAGATAACATTATTTTTCATACATTTTGTATAGACTCGGTGTGGTCGGTGGCCGCTATATGGTAGTGTTAGTAGCGCGACAGTGGTCGGTGGCCCGTTTGCGCAGAGCCTTATAGGGCAAAACACACAGGAAAAGGGCGCGGGCGGGTTGAATTAGTTGTATTTATATGGACGACATCATACGGCGTCACCTGCCACGCGCCCGACCCGCGCCCGCGTTCTGTGTGATGTCGTCCATATAAATATCTACAAGGAATTCAACCCGCCTGACACCCGACCCGGCCCGCGCCCGTTCCCTGTGAATTTTGCGCTTAAGTACGTGTTTCTACAGCAACAAAAGTTGGTCGTTCAGTCACCGGTCATTCAGACATGAATTCTACTTCCGAATCTGCGGATCGTTGACCAACTATTGCATAAGTAACTGCCCGCCAATTGTATAAAGAAATCGAAATCTCAATCGTTTGTCAAACGTATAATTCGACCTGTTAAGGATAAGATACGAGTACCTGCACGTCACAATGTATGTATGAACTCCATAAACAGTTCGAGTTATACGTTAAGCTGTCAAATGATTACGATTTGCTCTGGGCCTCTGACGCGGGCGTTCATATTTTGGATTGGACGATCTCCAAAGCGAATACACATGCTACAGTAGCACACAAGCATGCTAGTTTAGAGCTAGTGCTACATAGTATTATACATTAGCAAGTGTATGCGAAAAGAGCATGCTTCTGAATAAACACGCTACTTAATCGCAAGCCGGTCTATTTTTTCGTGCACACGGTGTAAGGCGCGGGTGAGAGGGGGGTACTCCAAAGCGAGTTTGAACGTATTCTATGCGAGCATATGCTGTGGCAGTTGTCACGATGGCTCCATCCAAATAATGGCAAATCCAGTTCCGCACCCAAATTATTTTCTTCGTCTATTGCTCCTTTTCATTAAGTTTCTTTATTAAATGTGTTGCAAGTAAAAATATAACTGAATTTAATTCATTCCGCAAAGAAACGTCTATTTTGAATGCCAAATGCATGTGTATCTTAGACGTGCTAGAAAGAAGTATGCTCGTAATAAGTATGCTACTGAGGTCTGTGCTTTCATGAGCAAATGTACTTATATACACTCGGAGAGTATGCTTTAAATTAGGATACTACCTAGTAGCACACAAGCGTGCTTTTTAGTAGCATGTGTATTCCAGGCTTAACAGGAGGATGCGCTTGCAGTGAGCTCAGGCTATCTTGTTGACTGAACCCAACAATTAGTGCCTGAGCTACCTGTATTATAGATCAATGCATCATAATCGCCTATATTTGATTCACTCGTCGACTGACTCGAATGATAGTTGAAAATTATTCTCTTTTCACGTTTGCCTTCTAATAATTTCTCAGGCTCGTCATAATCATACCCATAAACTGCTAGAGAATGGCGGGAAGGAAAATATCTTCCCTTACTATCATTGTAATCATCAGATTTCTTGTTATTTTTCGACTCTGAAGTCGGCAGTTTACGTTTTACTTGATTATTTTTTCTCGATCCAAATGATATAACTTTTCTTCTCTCAAACATGCATTCGAAATTTGATTTGTTATTTCTATTGTTTATTTTATTAACAAATTGTATAGATTTCTCATTTCTACGTTTATTCTTTGCCATAACTTTCAATGCATCGTATAGACTTTCTGGCTCATTAAAAGCATAGGTCTCTTTTGCTAGCTCTTCTTTTAAATCATTAAGAATCTGTCTCTTGTTTGGTTTTCTAAAATATTTCTTATTGTTATCAAAGCTTTTAGATTTTGGCACGGGCTTAGCTTTTCTTGTGTATGTTATACTTTTAGGATTAAGAAATGATTTGGCTTTCATTTTAGGTTTTATAGTTGGGAAGGGCTTGTACTCAGATGGTTTGACATACCTTGGAATATCTTCAATAATATCAAAAGTGTCTTTTTCAATTATATGTTTAGGTTCACATTTAGACGTATAATTTACATTTTCGTGTGATGGATTACGGTCGGGTTTGATTTCAAGTTTTTCGGCAACAGTATCGTCTAACTCAAAAGCGGTTTTCGAAATATCGCTAATTTCGTATTCTGTTTTAACATTGTAAACACTGATCGTTGTTTCTAGTAAATCAACAAAGAAATTGTACATATTCTTGTCATCTTTCTTCTCTATTTCGGAAGCTATTGTTTCTGGGTCATCGTTGATCCTTAATTTTTTTTCTCTCTTCGGTTTGCCTTCTAAAACTTCTTTGGTAATACCTTCAGCTACTCCACTGTATATGTTGTTTTCTAAAATATCTCTTATAGTACTTCGTTTGGGTTCATTTTCGTCTATAGTTTTTCTAATATCGCTTCCTGTTTTAACTCTAAAAGAATTAGTGGACGGCGTTTGGGTGATTTCTTTTTTCGGTTGCAAAATTATTAATTGGTCTTTTTCAGATTTTAGCATTTCGTCGTTCAAAATTCGCGATCTATATTTAGTTTTCTTTGTTTTATTAGATTTTTGCATGTATTTAGATTGTGGTGTAAATGGTGCCTTTTCTTTTGTGCTGTCTTGTATATCTGGATATTGCGTCCCTGTGGTTGATTTCGATAGTATAGTAAGAATAGAGGCTAAAAATTTATTTTGACCTGGCCGTGGTCTGCGCGGAGGCTTCGCCTGGGTATTTGTATACTTGGCCTCTGAAAAAAACGGTTACAATTGTATCTTCTAATCCATACTAATCAATTATAGAGTGGTAGACTTGTCGTTTTGGCTAGTAACGGCTCTACCGGCAAAGACGTGCCGACAAGCGATTTAGCGTTCCGGTATGCTGTCGTGTATAAACCGAAAGCGTACGGGTTTAATTTAACTGCCATATCCCTAACAGGTTAACTCGCTACAATCTTAGACTGCATTATCACTTACCAGTCCACCAGGTGAGATCGCAGTCAATCAAAGTCAGCTTGCTTTTTGCATGGACTTGTTGTCGAATAAAAAAAGCCAATATTACCTTGTGTATCAGTGGAAGATTGAATCTTCTTCTCCACATAAACCCCACGTTTCTTCACCACTGACGGCTGAAACTGAGCATTGCTCAAGCTTTTCTTGTTTTTCTTGTGTTCTGCCTTAGCACCAATCGCTCCATTCGAAGACTTGGACTTAGCCACGGTTTTGAAATCCATGATGATTTGAAATATGTTCTACAGCATATTTTTAAGATTTGTTTAAGAAATGGTAGTTGTAAGTAATTTCTTAATATGTTTTTTGCATTGTTGATTTTGTACCGGAAATTTGTACTTAATTAAATTTGACAAATGTGATGTCATTTTGGCAATGAGCTCGGCCAAAGATAATCACCATTTTTGATATATTTTTTGTATGAACCTTATTTTCTTAAATCATAGAGCCAACAAACTGGTAGGCTACTGCTATATAAACATCAAAGATATAAACGGTTAAAATCTAATTATAGTAATAATAATAAATAGTATACCTACAAGTGTGATGTGGAGATCATGTGATAGCACAGTGATATGTGAAAAAACATAGACAATAGAACTAGTCTTTATTGCATAGATTTTAATATATAAGCTTTATTGATTTCATGGAGCTTCCACAGAGTACATGGGAGCTTCTTTCTATTTTTCATGGAACTAATAAGTACTACGTACATCTAGTACTTATTAGTTCCATGCTATTTTTTTAATGATTTGAAGTGAAAAACTCGTTGATAAAAGCTGACAAGTCCATACAAACTTTAATAATCTAGATGGCAAAGAGAATACAACCACTACGCTAGATGGCAATGGCATTTCAAATTCCACGTTAAAATTAACCGTGCTTTTAGTAAACAAAATTTTTAAAATTACTGTCTTTAAATTCTTCGAATAGATGGATAACAAGGATTCTTTAAATATAAATAAAGTAGAAATTAAAAAAGATCGTGGAGATAATCTAAAAAGAGTTGTTAAACCTAAAACTGTGCTTAAGAAAGATTTAAAAATAATCAAAGATTTGGTTGCAGATAGAGGAGATTCTGTAACGAAAACGAAACACGATGAAGGAGTAAAAAGTAAAAATCTTGACAAATCTGTTCTCATTAACTCGAGAAGTCCCAAACAGAATGAGGCAATAAGTAAAAGTTCTGATAAATCTGCTCCAGCTAATTTGATAACTTGTAAAGATTCTGTATCGAAACTGATTAAAGATAAACTTATTACGAAAAATAATAAACAAAGTGACATAATAAGTAAAAGTTCAAATAAAACAGTTCCTAGAAATAGTAAACAGAATGAAGAAATATATAAAAATTCATATGCCTTGATGACTGATGGAGTTTTTTTATCAAAACCTTTAAAAGATAACGTTATTCCTAAAAAGACTAAACACAACGAAGAAGTAAATAAAAAAATTGATAAAACTCGTCCTAGCAATCTACAGAATGAAGCAGTAACTTTTGGTAAATCGGTTAAAGATTCAGTATCTTTCGATATTAAAGATAAAGCTTTTTCTCAAAATGGTAAACATAATTTAGGTAAAGAAAGTAATAATGATTTTGAAAAAACTGCTCTCGTACTTCCGGGAGCCGGAAAACTAATTGAGGCAATGATTAAGAATTTTGAAAAATCTGAACCCGTTGTAAGAAAGAATATCGTTGAAAGTGAAAAACATGTGAATCGTTTCGATATCGAGGAAAAGAAACGAATAAGAGAGAAATATACTATCAAACTGAAAGCTTTTGATAAAAATAAGAGACTTGAAGACAAAAGTAACGCGAAGGATTCACAGGTTGAAGATAATACCGGTATATATCTATGTTTAAGTTAAAGTATGTTTATGTAAGTTTTCAGAATTTCTCCGCTCGAACTCTATTAAATCAGTTACTACTGTTCTCGAAAACGCTTCAGCTGCGCTTACTTGAAATGTAATGTATTTTTTTAAATGGGATATGTCATCGATATATATATGTAGGTACTAGATGGGTCCTTTCATAGAAAAAAGTTGGGCGTCCGACTTGTAGAGCACGTTCCACACCTGTCATAAACCTGTCTTTGTCCCCGTCGTAGCGCTGTTACGGTCGCTCGTCGTGTAGATAATTTGTTATTTTTAAGTTGACATCTAAAGTCTTAATTAGTTTGGTACTGTATAAATAATTTTATTTTAAGGTGAGTGTTTCAATTTGTAAATTGAAACACTCACCTTAAAATAAAATTCACATTTCCAAAATAACGTTATTTAATTTTTCTATTTTATATTTCTATCAATTACGCAATCATTTAATTTCCGCGGCAAACTGTATGATATTTTTTTTACTAACTGGCCTTACGGCTTCTATGACTATGACTTATACTATCGATGACCGAGTCATACGTTTTCAAGCTGTCATTCAAGATGGCGCATAATATGTTGCAAACAAGTTCCCGCTTTTCAGACTAGATAGCGTTACTAAAAATAAGTCCAAATTCTTTGTTTGACAGGGCCCGTCTATGTAAATTGAGGTCGTTGGTAGGTGTATATAGTGTTAATCGATTCTGTATAATAATATCTGTTATTAAGTCGTAATATAATTTGTGTCATTGATTGGTTTCACTACGATTATTCGGTTTAGACTATACCCTGTTGCGCATTATAAGAAAATTTCTTGTGTCTAACCTGGCTTCTGTAGCCAGGCTAACTGCGATACACCGAAACAGTCACCAACAACTATTCTAACATTTTGTATATTTTTAACAGATATTTCAACAAAACAGAGCAACGAAGCGGAAATTAAGGAAAATACGAGCGAAAATACAAAATCAGAGAACACTAAAATCGTAAAAGTTCCAGATTTGGCAGAAAAATCGCGAAAGCGTCCAATCATAAGGACTATTATAGCCAAAAATGATGCAACGAAAGTTTATAAAGCTGTAACATTCGCTGTGCAAAAGCGAAAGTCAAATACACCGTTGCAGATAAAAATACCTGTTTTGTTAAAAAATTCTAATGTACCAAATGACCCTGGCACGGAAAATAATAAATTACCAATACCGAATAATGATGAGAACGAAAAGATTAGGACTACGAAAAACCCTAAGATTTCACAGAGTGATGAAGATGACATGGCTACAAACATAAAAAAACCTAAGATTCCACCAAAAAATGATGGTCATTTGTTGAAAAGTATTAAAATATCAACACTTTTGCAGAATATTAATGATCCCTTATTGAGAAACGTAAAAAATCCAAAGATTCCACAGAGTAATAAAGATAAATGGACTGGGAATGCGAAAAAAACAAAAATGACAACAAATAACGATAAACAGGTAAGAACTATTAAAATACCAAGTGATACAGTGATGAGAAATAGAAAATTACCAGCTGATACAGGGATGAGAAATACAAAAATACCAGGTGATATCCTGTCGAAAAACAATAAAGTACCAAAACTACAGAATACTGGTGACAGTTTGAAGAGAAATAGGAAAATGCCGAAAACGTCTCATAGCTCGGAAAGCAAAAGTAGCGTCAAAACGAAAATAAGTAAAAAAGAGAGGAGAAACAGATTGAAGAGTCAACTGTCACATTTCTCGTTCGCTACAGGTATAGTGCGACAAACTTAGGTATATGACGCGGTGACAGCGTCGCTAGTCGTCGTCATCAACCGATGGACGTCCACTGCTGGACATAGGTCTTCTGTAGGGTCCTCCACAAGCCACGGTCTTGCGCCGCCTGGATCCAGCGACTCCCTGCGACTCTCTTGATGTCGTCCGTCCAACATGTGGGGGATCGCCATTCCTGCACCTTGGGACCCCAACGTTCATCGGTTCTCCGAACTATGTGCCCCGCCCATTGCAACTTCTACTTCGCAACTCTTCGGGCTAAATCGGTGGTTCTCCTACGGATCCCTCCATTTCTGATTTGGTCACGTAGGGACACTCCCAGCATAGCCCTCTCCATCGCCCGCTGAGTGACCCTGAGCCTTCTTATCAGGCCCATAGTCAGCGACCATGTCAAGGATCAGTACGTCAGCACTGCACGCACTGTTCGAAGACTTTGGTCGCTAGTATCTATGAAAAATTAAATACATACCGAAAACACCCGAAAATAAACAGGCATAAAAATTAGTTCCAATTTTGGCCACCGGAAGTTTGTGGGACTATACAACCTGTTTGTAGATCATCACTCCCCGCTTTGACCGCGACTTCGTCCGCGTGGATTGAGGTTTTTCGGTTTCCGCAAAAACTTTTTAATTTTCCGGGATAAAAATTTTCCTATGGGTTATTCCAGACTATAATCTATCTCTGTCTCCCCTTAGTAAAGAGGAATACACTCCGCCTGCGCTTACCGGTACCATCTTGGATCTCATCATCCCTTACCACAGTGAGATCGCAGTCAAAGGCAACTTGTCAATACTTAATATTATAAATGCGAAAGTGTGTCTGTCTGTCTGTCTGCTACGCTTTCCCGGCCCATATTTTCAACCGATTTTGCTGAAATTTGGGACAGGGGTAGATGGTATCCCGGGGAAGGACATAGGCTACTTTTTATCCCGGAAACTTAGAGTTCCCGCGGGAATCAAAAATCTTATCCACGCGGACGAAGTCGCGGGAATCATCTAGTAGTAAATAAAATCGTTTCGTTTCTAGGAAACGGTTCTCCCACAACGGAGGTAGCGAAATGGGCGCCAAACTCCATTAACAAACACACACAACCCTACTACGAGGCGTGGGTAGACACAACCCTGGCAGCTATTTCTAGAAGCACCAAGAAGGATAAAGAATACTACGAGAGCCAGAAACTCGTGAAAACTTTCAAGGACCTCCTAAAACAGCCGAGGAACGAAAGCCCGGATCTGATGGACGAAAACTATTTGGATGAACGTTACACGGGCAAGATTAAAATAAATAATAAAAAATAATGAGTTTACTGTGTTTTTGTTAGTTTACCCGTGGTACCACGGAATAGATATTTTTTCTATGCGCGGTACGTAGTACACCCATTGATTGGATCATGGCTAATTTTATTTACCTACCCGTAGGATCATATCAGCAGTAGCAATTCGACTAATGATGCCCGCGATTTCGTCCGCGTGGATTTAGTTTCTTAGATTACCGTGGGAACTATAATTTTCCGGGATAAAAAGTAGCCTAGTAGTAGTAGTTCGTCCCCGGGATGCAACCTATCCCTGAACCGAATTTCATCAATATCGGTTGAACAGATGGAGACACGCTTTCGCATCCATACTAATAATATAAATGCGAAAGTGCGAAATTACCTATCCCAAGAAAACTCCTACCATTATGTGATTAATGGAAAGGGGTCACGACCCTCAGTGTCGCCAAGGCCATGCACATCAGGCCCATGGCGAATGTATGAGTTGGCAGATACACGTCACACGATATGCGATGACGTAACTACCAAGTTATCAAACACGCGTAATCCAAAAATTAAATTAATGAGGTTGATAACTGACAACCTTATCTTGGGGAAAGCTACCCCGCAAACTGATCGTGGGGGAAATCCCCCCGGTGGCCTCCAACCTCCCCTTACAGCCACCCCATGCCTCGCATATGAACCGGATGACGCACACGCATCAAACCATCCCGGTTTTTCCTGCCCATTCGCCGACCGACAACTATCGGCTTTAAATTAAGGTGTATAGGGCCACGGGTCCACGTGAGAATTAAACCTGCTCACTCGCCGACCGTCAGCTACGGCTTTAAATTAAGTTAATATAATTTAAATTAAGTTAATATCTGAACAAACACCCCCGGGTTTACAAGGACAGGCCAACCACCACTTGGGTCTACGTGAGACTTGAACTTGCTCACTCGCCGACCGTCGACTACGGCTTTAGATTAAGTTAATGTAATTTAAATTAAGTTAATATCTGAATAAACACTCAATCACCGACCTACAACTACGACTTTCAAATTAAGTTAAATTAAGTTAATATCTGAATAAACACTCAATCACCGACCGTCAACTACGGCTTTCAAATTAAGTTAAATTAAGTTAATATCTGAATAAACACTCAATCACCGACCGTCAACTACGGCTTTAAATTAAGTTAAATTAAGTTAATTTAAGTTAATATCTGTCTGTCTTCTAACACACAAGACAGACCGATAATCGGAATCCGCTGAAATGTTACACGGAAAAGACACAGTACAAAATAAACCATACACAATATAGAAAATGATAATAATATCGTGCGCAATATAAAAGATAGAAGATGACTCACCGCTGTCGCGTCGAGTTGCGTATGATCACATACAAAGTGCAGAGGGTAGAAAATCACTTACCAAGCGACCGCTCGCGGCTGCGTCGTGAATGCGTAAGATGATAAAGCGTGTCGCTACGGGCGCAAGAAGCTTCGCTGCCTCGCCGCCCCGCACCCCTGTGACCTAATTAGCGAGGCTGCCCGCTGCACTCGGTCCGATTCCAAGAATCGGTTATCTGTTGCTATGCGCTACCTTCACGCTTCCGTTACTATGCTACTATATTTATGTCTACCTACAACATCTTTCTTCGCATTCGCGACATTCCCGCCCCAGAAACAAAAAAAAAAAAGAATCACAAAATTGATTATTGGACAATACATTATACTCATAAACAATTTAGTTGATAATTTATGATTCCAACAATTTGTCTTATAATTGAGATGTCCACAGTCTCTAGTTCTGCTCGCAGAAGCGTTAGACGGCCGACTCGCCGTGATTGGAAACGACTGTGCTGGCCTTTCAGTTAAATGCCATTAACTGCGGGTATACTGATTTCAGAAGGCTCAGACCCATTGATCACATGAACCTTTGATTTACAGGTCAACACCTCTATGTAAATCCGGTAATACTCTTAATACTGCCCGCAGTACGACGCCCGCAACCGCGTCAATTTCTGTTAAACTCTGAATGTTGCCCGTAAACAGCACGACGCCCGAAACAGCGTCGATTTCTGATAACCTCGGATTATGGAATCATTCTGTTCTAGTAAAGGTACTGTACACTGTTCGCCATCGATTTCCAACGACAAATGGTCTATTATTAAACGGGTAAATATTTCCCGAGATAGTACTAGTTTTACTTTTACAACTGTGATCTGTCCATCCGAACCCTTGATTTAAACTAATATCATGTCAACTTTACAGTGTGCCCTGTTGCTATCTGATTTAATCTAATCGGTCTCTGCTACGTTAGGTGCTCGGTTGACCACAACCCTCGGTTGTCAATATTTGCCACTTCGCTCGCAAAAACTAGTCTGGTACTGACTGGTAAACATTTGAAAATTCCGTAAAAATATTCTGACCCCATTTATAACGTACTATCAGATTCGACTTTGTCTATACTGAGACTTGTTAGACACTAAACATGGTCCAACTAATTAATAACCAAAAAATCACGGTTTGGTGTCTGCGTCGTAACCTCTCTAACTACACGTAAAAATCTGTCAATCTAGACTAGAACTATCAGGCATTCATAAAACCCACAGAACCAGGAATGAATACTTCTGGAAGAACAAGAAACGCACATTGCTCTGTATGCTGCTAGCCAAGCTGAGGCAATAGTAGTAAGTTTAAACTGAGCTGCGTTGCCAGACAAAATTAACATCAACTACGCGTTAATTTAACATCACTGAATCCATCCTATCTACATCTGATCGCATCGCATCTGAGGACATGTTCAGAAGACCGATGACATGTTCGAAAGACCCTCCCCGGCCAAAGAGGTTTGAGTTTGGGTCTTATTCTAACGATCATCAACACCATCAGCCATTGTACTGAATATTTTGTTAGAACTCTGGACGCTTGATTCATCTAATATAAGAATCTACATGTTCCGATCTAGCGCCTAAGTCAGTAGTGACTTATTCTGTTTATTTCATTGATTATGCGTCAGACAAATGGCGTAAGCAACTTTTCTGATTTATGCCAACTTAGAACAATTTGACTATCAGTCCACAAGACATGGGACTGAATTTTAGACAGAAAACTTCATTGAACATATTTTAACAGACCGTAGCCGATTAGTACTCTAAGCTGTTTTAATCTCGGAATTGTAAATCCTTTCGGTCCTTTAAAGGTATTAATAATCTAAGAATCTAATCCAATAACAAAACTAACAACGTTATTTGTGCCCAAAGAACTGCGCAAATAAACGTATTCGTAAAACGTTGTAAAGCAGTGTAATTCATACTGAATACTGTTAGTGATTAGAATATTTCGAGCACAATATCGATCAATATAACATTCCTTTAACTACGAAAACTACCTATGACACTGTGAGGGAATTAATTATTTAAGGCATCTTTGATATGGATAAAAATATATTTTCTATTTAGATATTTACATCAATTGACACACCATTAATCGAATTACAAATTCAACGACAGATTGACGACGCAGCTGTGTCAACTATTAACAGCCAGCTCTATGTAGGTGGCCAGTTCTCACACTCCTCTTCACAGCTAGTGGTCATCAGGACAGTCCTAAGCTGCTCCGAAGTTTGAACAGCCGAGGACCAGCTAAAGCTTTTGTCAATAGATCTGCTTCCATTTCTCCAGTTTGCAGATACTTGACCTCTATTACTCCCTCTTGAACACAATTTCGAATGAAGTGCATTTTTAAGTCAATATGCTTTGACTTTGAAGTAACCATTTCATTTTGGCTTAATTTGAGGGCAGCTTGATTGTCATTCAATACAACTATGCGATCATAGCTGGCCCCTAGGTCTTTATAGAGACTCTTTAGGTGGATGGCTTCCTTTGCAGCTTCTGTTAGGGCGACATACTCCGCTTCGGCGGTCGATAAGGCGACACTTCTTTGCTTTTTCGACATCCAGCTTACAGCCGTTCCAGAGAATTTAAAACAATATCCCGAAAAAGACTTTCGGTCGAGCTTACATGAGCCCCAATCTGCATCTGCCATGCCATATAATTCTTGGCCAGTCTTTCTGAAAATAAGGCCGACGCTCATCGTTCCTTTTAGATAACGTAGTACTCTTTTTGCGCATTTGAAATGAATATCTCCGTAACAATCATTAAATTGAGAGAGATAGCTAATGGCAAACATTATGTCAGGACGAGTTCCTACTGCCAGGTACATGAGAGTACCAATTAAGTTTTTATAAGGAAGATCTTTTCTTTCATCTTTTCCTACTTTTTGTAGTATAAGACCTGGTTCTATGGGTGTAGACGTAGGCTTGCAATCTTCCATTTTGAACTTTTTGAGAGTATCCTTAATAAACTTCTCTTGGTTCAGTTTGATTTCGTCCTTTGTATATGTAACTTCTATTCCAATTAGCCGTTTTGGAGTTCCTAAGTCTTTTAACTCAAATTTAGTATTTAGTAGATCTATTACTTCTTGGAGTTTGGTTGGACACGAATAGGCAATTAATAAATCATCGACATAGATCACTATTATGACTTTAACTCCTCTTTTCTCTAGTATGTATACACATGGGTCAGCTCCTGATGCTTTAAAACCTATGTTCTTTAGTTCTGTGTCGAGTTTTTTATACCATTGCCTCCCTGCCTGTTTGAGTCCATATAAAGCTTTTATAAGATGACAGACTTTGTCTTTGGGATTATTTTTTATGTCTTTTAGCATACTTATTGTCTTATTATACAAAGTTAAGTCTTCTTGTTTACTTTCTTCGCTCATGATTTCTATTAGATAATCTTCTAAAAAGTTAGGGTATTTCATTACTATTTTTTCTTCTAGTTCACCATTTAGATACGCCGTTGTCACGTCCATCTGGTGTAATTTCAACCCTTCTTCCATGGCGATTCCAATAACAGATCTTATTGAACTCAATTTAGCGACAGGAGCGTATGTTTCATTGTAGTCGACACCTGGTCGCTGTGTGAAACCTCGTGCCACAAGTCTAGCTTTCTTTGTAATGCTGTTGTCTGGTCCTAGTTTATTTCTTAAGACCATTTTGTAATCCACTTCTTTCATGTCTTTTGTTTTCTTTCCTATTTTCCAAGTTCCATTTTTGACATGAGCTTTTATTTCGGCTTTTATTGCATCATGCCAGTATTCATTTTCTTCATTTTCATCAGAAAAGTAAGACATATCCGATAAACAATTTTCTTCGGTTGCATTTAATACAAAATCTTTGGTCCACGTTGACGGATGCCTTTCTCTTTGTGGCCTCCCACTTTCTGTTATTTCTACAATCTCCGATGCATCATCGTAAGACTCTACTGAAGAAGCATCTTCTTGATTGTTCTGATCTTGCAATGTGTTTTCATTTTTACTTTGAATTATTTCAATTTCTATCGGTTGTATTTTGTTTGTTTTATTATTACCTTTAATCTTGTTTTCCTTTTCAGGCATTTGCGAAAGTTCCCTTTCATTAATAAGTTTGTCATAATTCTGACCTTCTTCTTTAAAATACATTTTGTCTGTTACCTTGATGTCTCTGCTTGTCACTACGTCATCATCTTCTGGAATGTATACTCGATAACTCTTTGAGATCATTGAGTACCCCATGAATACGCCCTCTTTTGCATTTTGGGTCAACTTTCCTCGTTTTTTCTTTTTCAAAACAAACGTCTTTCTACCATAGACGTGAAGATGATGTGCACATGGCTTTCGGCCTACCCATTTTTCAAATGGTGTTTCGCCATCCAATGCTTTAGAAGGGCTACGATTAATAAGGTAGTTTGCGGTCGCTACCGCTTCCGCCCAAAGCTTCTTAGGTGCATTGGCTTCGATCAGCAGACATCTGGCTTTTTCTAATAAGGATCTATTCTTTCTCTCGCTAATCCCATTTTGTTGGGGTGTATAAACAGTGGTCAACCTTCTTTGGATGCCATGCGATTTGAGGAAATCATCAAACTCCTTATTTCGGTATTCCGTACCATTATCCGTCTGTAAATATTTTATTCTTTTATTGTGGGATGTCTCGACTTCATTTTTATATTCTTTAAAAACATTGAATACGTCACTCTTTCTTTTAATAAAATAGACGTAACAGTAACGTGTATAATCGTCTATAAATGTGACGTAATATCTAGAGCCTGCCAGTGTCTCACACTCAAAAGGTCCACAGACGTCACTATGAATTATTTCTAGCTTGTCCGATGAATAGAGGTCATCATGTCTAGTGAATGGTAATCTTGACAGTTTGCCTTTAATGCAGGTCTCACAAATTTCCAACTTTTCATCAGTTAAATTTAAACCATACATAAGGCCATCTTTAGCCATCTTCTTTAAATCTTTTTCATTTATGTGGCCAAGTTTGCGATGCCATTCCATGATGTCACTATCTCTTTTTGGTGTGTAGTGTGCAGTCTCATTTCTTTTACATTCAAGGTAGTAGAGTCCATTTTTCCTTTTCGCTGTCAGTGATACCTCGCCGTCCTTTTCTATGACGTAGGCTTTATTTTGTTCGAAAATAACTTTATGTCCTTTATCCGTTATTTTTGCAACAGACAATAGGTTGACTGACACGTCGGGAACATAAAGGGTATCATTGAAGTTATAGCCTTGTTTGTCTATACTGACTGTAACTTTTCCCTTACCTTGAATTTTAGTCGTATATTTATTTGATGCCAACTTTAGGCTACCAGTTTCAGGAGTCATGGTAGAAAACATCAATTCATCACCGCACATATGAGATGAGCAGCCGCTATCTAAACACCATAAATTTTCATTATTATCTGAATTTTCAGTGGTGCTCAAACAAACGTTAAAGTTTTTATCCTTGTTTCCGTTTCCTTTCTCACTTTCTGCGTTTTTCTTTTTGTGCCAGCATTTCTCGATTGAATGGCCTTTCTTTTTGCAGCCCTTGCAGAATAATCTTTGCTTGTTCTTCTTTGTGTGATAAGCTTCTGAGCTTTCAGGCTGTTCGTTACCATTTCTGGCCTGGAACTCTTCCAGAATTTTAACTTTTAATTCTTCAGGTCCAGGTAATGTATCTCGAGACTCAATGGCTATTCTAAAATTTTCAAATGTAGTTGGCAAACTATAGAGAAGCATTATACTTAATAATTCTGGTGGTATTTTTATTTCCATATCTGCGAGTTTATCTACAATATCCATGAAATTGTTTAAATGATCACGAATATCTTCTTCTGTGGTCATTCGCTTTAAAACCAGCTGCTTTAGTAAAGTTGCTTTTCTTGCAGGCCCAGTGCTTTGATAAGTAGCTTTCAATTTTTCCCATATAGATTTAGATGTCGTGCAGGTCTTTATTTGTTTTAATTCAGAAGGCGATATCAAAAGTAGGATTTCAGCTCTTGCCTTCATATCCTCTTTATTGAAAGCCAACTTCGCTGCCGCATCCGCATCTGATGGTAAAATTTTCTCGCCGCTTACGATGTCCCAATAATCATTTTTAATTAGGACTGCTTGCGCTTGCAGACACCAAGTATCGTAGTTTGACTTGGTCAATGGTTCTATGTTGCGAAATGTTGTACTCGTAGATGCCATTTTCGTGATTATTAAATTAAATTAATCAACCACGCTCTGCTACCAATTTGTGAGGGAATTAATTATTTAAGGCATCTTTGATATGGATAAAAATATATTTTCTATTTAGATATTTACATCAATTGACACACCATTAATCGAATTACAAATTCAACGACAGATTGACGACGCAGCTGTGTCAACTATTAACAGCCAGCTCTATGTAGGTGGCCAGTTCTCACAGACACTCCTTTGCCATGTACCGGGTAGTAAGTCGTCATCTAATTTAAAATCTCACTTGGTACTTAAATAGTTTCGTTAATTTCCGAAAGAAAAGTCTGGCTGAGAGTGACCCTGTGACTGCGGAAATACAAGGGTCATTTAAACCGAAGCAACACCCTTCTGAATATTTTCACTGTTGTTAAAGTAAGATTTTTTAATAACTGGTCTATGTACAAGTAGTGAAAAGAAAGAAAATAAAATATCAAATCAGCTTTGATTGTTTAAATCCACGAATCCGTCCTAATTTCAGTGGTGAAATTATTTAATCCTTTTACGATTTGCAACACTAAACATGAGTAGATAACAATGGCAGATTCATAATTTTGCCGTTTGCTGTCAAATGTCAAATATTATAACACGGAAAACTGTCAAAAATGACATTTGCCACATTTCGCGACTACTGACTTCGACTCTATGGCTGAAGGAGCCATCTTGGAAGTATATTAAAAAACTTGAAATATATTTTTATTTTTTGCACGTTATTTAATTCACGTTATCAAAGTTCTCCGTTAATTAATAACCCGGTAAATTCTTCTAACATTAACAGCATACAATTTAGGTAGTCATTCAGGCTTTGACTCTCTTTATTTATTTTAGCTGTAACACCATAAGCAATATTAAGCCGTTTTGGTTTATCCTTTCTATGGACACAATGTGACGAACATTCTGCACTGTGTGAGTTTGAGGAACAGTGGGATTGAATACTATTTCATTACTCCTGAATAACCTTATGGTATACTTTAATTTCCCCGTTATTTCATCGTTTTAGTAAACTATTTAGACGACCCCGTGTTAGGGAATATTCCGTGGAAATCTCATCGAAGGTCAATGAACATCCTAAATGATTTATTTCTTTCACGTTGGACAAGACTACTACCAACTCGGAAAGATAATTCTACTGCGAAGAGCCGGCAAGAAAACGCAGTAGTTGCTATTTTCAATAAGAGAAAAATGTTACCAAATGTAAATAACATACAATCCATACGTTACGCAACAAGTTTTACACTGACTTGTAGTGCTATCTATTAAATATCTTTGAATTGAAACCACCACGCTGCTCCAATGCGGGTTGGCGGGCTTTAACGACTATTATCATGATAGTGATAATAACCGGGACCGACGGCTCAACGCTCTCCGAGGCACGGGTGTGAGACACCGCCAACATCCAACTCCGGGCTGGCACTGAGAATTTCTGAATTGAAAAACCCCATAACAATTTTTTTTTTGTCCGACCGGGAATCGAACCCAGGACCTCGTGATCCGCAGTCGACAATGCTAACCGCTAGACCAACGAGGCAGTTATTAATTGAATATTTGAACAATTTTAATATTTGAATTGAATATTCTTGTTAAACTATTTTATTGCTACCTCTATGTGAAAGTATGTTAATACCGACGGCTGATTTAAAACGACCGACAATTTTATTAAATTTTACCGACTATAGCTAGCTAGCCAAACTCTGAATTTTCTAGGAGAAGATTCCGCGTGACCGAAATCTTCTCATGCAACATAAATAAATAGTAATAGTCGTTACATAGCAAAATATCTAACTTGTCACCACAAGAGCCATCATCAGTTTATTTAGTTTAACTTTATTAATTCATTAAATATCATGTACCGAACACCTCTAAGCTTGGACACTAATAATATTTCTTAGTAATATAAATAAGCTCGTACACTGCAATTTAATTCGGCACCCAAGTCTACGGCGTCAATAGGAGATATCGGCATGAATGATATTTATATATGCTTATTGACCAAACAAAGCACAGCGATCATCTTTGTACATCGATTTCCGATGGGAATTGTACCTTTTAAATCAAGAGCAAAAATTGCTAGACGCTTTTCAATCTCTCCATTTGTACTCGTATTATCGTAAATTTTTTTTTTAATGATCTACGAATTTCGAACCTTACTACTGCACTTTCAATCTAATTTGGCAATTTTGACCTGAATGTAAACAGTGATAAATTATTTTTTTCAGCTACGGGTATATTCAGAAAATTGGTAGTGGATTTATATACCCGTACCTATACGCGCGCTTGCTGCCGCAATCTAATGAAATTCTGCATTGTACCTTGTTCAGTTTCTGAATAATTTTTAATCTTAACAATGCAAGTCTGAAGCAATATACTTGCATGCACCTCAGATGTCATATTTTGTAAACTATGGAACAAGAAATCTGTTATACTCTCCGTTTGAACGGATTTTATTGCGTTCAAAAATTAAGAGTGAGAGATATAAGTTCATGACGCCCGGTTATGAACACTGAATTTAGTACAATGCGCTTACGCATACGTACTGTGTAACGCTCGGCTAAGCACACCGAATTTAGTAAAATGTGCTCACTTTTACCCTTACACTTACGCTCACACTGTCGCTTACACTGACGCTCATGCTCATCTAAGCCTGGTGCTTAGAACAACGCAACTGAGCTCTACAATACGTCAATTAGATTCACTAAGGAAGTTCTTACAGTCTCTAATTTGATTTGAGATGACCGATTCGACACATTATATCGAAGACATTTTGGACACAAACACAGCATTAGCACCTTTAAGCTTAGACCCGGAAAATGCACTGGCGCCGACTGCACCATCTAACACTCGTTTTTTTTTTGTCAGTACATACACCAGTGTGTATACTTATAATACCAGGGCTGAATTCATGCCTGATAATACGGACTCGTAAATTAGTTAGAAACGGGTTCGGATGACGTTTCCATTTTAAAATTTTGTACAGTACCTTCTATTCAATCCACTCAATGCTCAACGTTTATAAAAATTAACCATCAGGTAATAATAACCTTTGAAGTGGGTAATATAACAAGTTACCTAATCTGATTATATCTACAGGTAGGTATATTAAAATGTTGAGTAGCTCTGGGTTATATTCGAATGAACTGAACCGTATGCGATGAATGCAATTAGTACCCACAATACGTACCAAGTAATAAAATTCATCTAAAGGTTATAATAAGATCATCTAAATCGAGCTCATAATATCAGTAGTATTTAACCGATTACTACTTTGTTAATCTTTCAATAACTATTCACCCACTTTGGCTTCATTGCAATGTGCAGGGTAGGTATTGCAATACACCGTCTAAGCACACACTAATACCCAATAAAAATAAATTATAAAAACAGGGTACGTATAAAATAATGTTATATAGAAATCCGCGATAGATTCTACTTAAATCTGTTCATGATTCCGTATAAAACTCCACTCTGAACGTAGTAACAATAATCATTATCGGGTCTCCAGACACATTCACATTAAAACACCGTTTCGATACTATTAGGAATCGATCTCGCATCGAAAAATTTTGACGTGCAAGTGGAACTAGAAATACGGTTCGGTTTCGATAACGATATCCATATCGATAGGTACCCGCATCGACAAGTTACATAGCGATCACGTGCGCATTCACGAAGCTTTTACCGAAATTCTACTTATCAAATCAAATTCTTATTAATCAATGAAAAAACAGGCTCAAGTCATTTTAATCAATTTGTCATTTAATAAATTAAGAGGTTAATTCTTTAAAATTATAATTTATTCAATTATCGTTCCAAAATCCAAATGAACTATTGAAGTTATAGTTTTTACCTTGTATTTAAGAAAAAAAAACAGATTAATGGTCGAATGCCCTTTAGCGTTCGAGTAAGTAACTAGTAATCGGACGTTTGGTAATACTAATTCGATTTGTTGTGAGTAGTATCTATCGAATCGAATCGAACGATTCGAACAACAATAATGTTGGGTCGACTCGGATACGATTATTCCGAATTGAAAATTTATCGCATCGTACTTACGATAAAAGGACGAATCGATCGACAATAATTACTGTATCACAAGGTTCTGAATCGGCCTGAATTTTGAAAAAGTAAGTAGGTATGCACACAATTTTTTAGCTAATTCACATTAGACCGAATTTAAGTCAAATAAGGAATGAAAAATCTTTCTTGCAGGTGTATAGACTAAGTATAAATCTAATTATAGTATCTATTCCAAATAACTACTGACCGTTCATAATTATTTCCGAACTTTACGAACACGAACATTTATAAAAATACCGTCGACGAAATACAGTAGGATTCTATAGATATATCGTATAAAGAGTCGTGACGTGCAAACTTGTGACTAACTGAGAATGTCTACGGCAAAGTACCCTCAACGCAATGGATATAGAATTGATTCTTGAAACACTAATAAGTTAATACGCAATCTTTGGTAATCTATTTGTCCGAGAAAGTATCGCCGCCTACCTACATTTTTTGCACTAAAAATGTATCGGATGGTTTTCTTTCCTAGGTATATATATGCGAGGTATATATGTGCTAGGCATCTATCCCAGCATCTCCACCATGTCGCCAAGGCCATGCACATCAGGCCCATGGCGAATGTATGAGTTGGCAGATACACGTCACACGATATGCGATGACGTAACTACCAAGTTATCAAACACGCGTAATCCAAAAATTAAATTAATGAGGTTGATAACTGACAACCTTATCTTGGGGAAAGCTACCCCGCAAACTGATCGTGGGGGAAATCCCCCCGGTGGCCTCCAACCTCCCCTTACAGCCACCCCATGCCTCGCATATGAACCGGATGACGCACACGCATCAAACCATCCCGGTTTTTCCTGCCCATTCGCCGACCGACAACTATCGGCTTTAAATTAAGGTGTATAGGGCCACGGGTCCACGTGAGAATTAAACCTGCTCACTCGCCGACCGTCAGCTACGGCTTTAAATTAAGTTAATATAATTTAAATTAAGTTAATATCTGAACAAACACCCCCGGGTTTACAAGGACAGGCCAACCACCACTTGGGTCTACGTGAGACTTGAACTTGCTCACTCGCCGACCGTCGACTACGGCTTTAGATTAAGTTAATGTAATTTAAATTAAGTTAATATCTGAATAAACACTCAATCACCGACCTACAACTACGACTTTCAAATTAAGTTAAATTAAGTTAATATCTGAATAAACACTCAATCACCGACCGTCAACTACGGCTTTCAAATTAAGTTAAATTAAGTAAATATCTGAATAAACACTCAATCACCGACCGTCAACTACGGCTTTAAATTAAGTTAAATTAAGTTAATTTAAGTTAATATCTGTCTGTCTTCTAACACACAAGACAGACCGATAATCGGAATCCGCTGAAATGTTACACGGAAAAGACACAGTACAAAATAAACCATACACAATATAGAAAATGATAATAATATCGTGCGCAATATAAAAGATAGAAGATGACTCACCGCTGTCGCGTCGAGTTGCGTATGATCACATACAAAGTGCAGAGGGTAGAAAATCACTTACCAAGCGACCGCTCGCGGCTGCGTCGTGAATGCGTAAGATGATAAAGCGTGTCGCTACGGGCGCAAGAAGCTTCGCTGCCTCGCCGCCCCGCACCCCTGTGACCTAATTAGCGAGGCTGCCCGCTGCACTCGGTCCGATTCCAAGAATCGGTTATCTGTTGCTATGCGCTACCTTCACGCTTCCGTTGCTATGCTACTATATTTATGTCTACCTACAACATCTTTCTTCGCATTCGCGACACTCAGTAATGAGCAATACGACGCAGACTATATTGGGAGATATTTTATGAAAAAGTTCAACATTAAAAAAGCACTTATAGAAGTTAACGTTAACAACACGTTGTCGCGATCGAATGAATAGAAAATCTCCTGCTAGGTACCTTTAACCCTGAGCATAGTATAGCTGTGGTATAGCGTACACGATGGGTATTGCGTTTCAATTGTAAGCCTAATAGCATGATGACTGATTTTGAAAAAGGGTCAGATTTCGGTTCGGAAGGGTTCGGAAGTATCTACTATTTCGAAAAAATATCTTATTTCAGCAGAATAATAAGGTTTGGTAGATGAAATTGGCATTCGAAATTTAAATTTTTAAAATTCACGCCAAAACGTTCGCTGGTGTCATGGCGTCGTTTGTGACGTCACTATTTTTTCTACCAATGTCTCTGTGCAGTGTGCAGTAAACAATAGTGTGATTGTAATCGATAACAAATAATTGTGACGTCATTCGCTTCTTGGTGTTTAATCCATCATGGCGGATTGCTGTATTTTATAGTTTTATTTTATCAAAATATAAACAGCAATCTCATTCGAAATAGAAAAATAAATACTTTTTTTGTAATCCATGAATCTTATTTCATTAGATAAATTCATAACTTCATTGATTCTTGGTTACTGTCATCATGCCTATTCCAGAAGTGGGTGAATAATTAAATTTACTTTTAAAATATGTTTGTACTCTCTTTAAAACGTGCACTAGCGAATGGTCACGACGTGAAGCGGTTTTACGAGAGATTTAATGTAATTAGGCAATTATAAAACTTGGTTAAACTTCAGACAATCCAGAAGTAGGTATTTATGAGACACTTTTAATATATTTGTACTCTCATTTGGAACTTGCACGAATAAATGGTTAAACGTGTAGAGGTTCCACGAGAGATTCAATGTAATTAAATAACAGTTGGCTAAACTTAATTTGATCCGGCCACGATTGCTATCGTTAAGCCCTAAATCAAATTATTGCGATCTAAACACAAAACTATTCAATAATCGCTGAGTCTGCCGGTAGGAGACTGACTTTAAAACGTCAAAATATTCGTATTTATGCAAATTATCCCAATATGGCGTATCCCTGCCAAAGAACGAACGGAGTGAAATACATCGATTACCTACGTCAAATATTGGTTTAATTAAACCTTCATCAATAAATAAATTAATAATCTTTTATTTTTTCTAAAAATTCTACTTTAATTTAAAACGTAAAGCTGACACAATAAAACAATTTAGTTGATCATTTAGTTTAGTTTTATTTTAATCTCATACATAAACATAAACAATGCCAAATGTATACATAATATAAAATAATTCCCTTATCTGTAGACAGAGTGTAATTAAACTTGTCAGTTGGCCTTAAAGTTACAAATATCTTTACTACTACTGCTTATCTTACTTTCAGCTAAGTATAACTCAATTCCGCCAGATGTGCTAAGCTATAGATGTGTGTTAAAGCGACCTATAGGAGCACTTGATGTAACATCTAGCGATCTAAGCTATGGAAACTATTATGGTCGAAACGCAACTTATTAAATCCCATAACTGTAGACAGGGTATATAAATTATTAATAAATTGTTTCTAACTGATTATAAATTAGAGGGTCTTTCACAAGACCTAAAATTCACATCCTCGGTTAGTTTTAAGTTTGATAACCATTTTAAAATATAGATTTAAGAAAAAAAGTGCGTTGAAATTTGATGACGTCACAACTGTGAATTTCAGACAACTTTTTTTAATTTTAATTTTATTTAATAAATTCTAACTGAACAATCAATACAGGACTACAAAACGCTCGCCGGTGTCATGGCGCCGTTTGTGACGTCACTAATATTATACTTTTACCAACAAAACAATGTACTCGGTGCATTAAACAATAGGTCTTCGTATAAGATATTTTGTGTGAATAGTATGAATTAATTCTGAATGGAATGTCAATTATGTAAAGGTGCAAACCTTCATTCCGCTCGTTTTGTGGTTGAATGCAAAAAATGTGAGAGGTACGAAATTGAGAAGCTGAACGCAAAGTGTATTTAAATTACTAGCTAATATCCGCGACTATGTCAGCGTGGAATAATCTTATATAAAATAAAAAAATTCCTTCAATTAAGAACGAAAACGATAGATACACAGTAAGTATTTTTTTACAGTTAGGAATTCTGGTCCTAGTTTATAAAAAAAACAGTAATTTTATTACAGTCCGTTTATCCCTATTTGAGAATTAAAACGACCGTTGCAATCAATTTAACTGTGCATAAAGTACACAAAGAACCGACGTCATAAAATTTCAACACACTTTTTTTCCTTTAATCTTTATTTTAAAATGTATACAATAATTTATTTTTGATATTCCCTATTGTGAACGGGACCATTTCTATAAAAACAACTATGTGACGAAAACGCCAGTGCTCACAGTACAAAAATGACGACGATTTATGACGTCATATATACTAGGATACTGTGGCAGTATACTGTCAGTCCATAACGGCACGAATTTCTCCTCATTAAGGGCATTGAACAGTGCTCGCAGGGTAACAGGTCCTCAACTGTGTACTCACGCTTAAAACGCTCAAGTCAATCCGTAGACTCCGTTGAATCTATGGATAGTAAAGATTAATTAATTACCCTCGACGAAACGGAGACGGTATATGTGTTTGCCCTAAGAGGTTGTGTGTTTGTTTGTTTGTTTGTTTGTGCACTTTTTTGTTACCGTTTTCCTGGAAAACTACTGGACCGATTTATATGCGGTTTTTTGCATTAGATATGTATAGCTTGTGAGAAGGTTCTTAGATATATTTTAGGACCATAGACAACCAAGCTGAGCTGTAGTCTATGATTTTAATTTTTCAATATGTTACCATTTTTCTCAAAAAGTACTGAGCCGATTGAAATGTGGTTTTTTGCATTAGATATGGATAGCTAGTGAGAAGGTTCTTAGATATATTTTAGGACCATAGACAACCAAGCTGAGCTGTAGTCTATGATTTTTCAATATGTTACCATTTTTCTCAAAAAGTACTGGGCCGATTGAGATGCGGTTTTTTGCATTAGATATGGATAGCTTGTGAGAAGGTTCTTAGATATATTTTAGGACCATAGACAACCAAGCTGAGCTATAGTCTATGATTTTAATTTTTCAATATGTTACCATTTTTCTCAAAAAGTACTGGGCCGATTGAGATGCGGTTTTTTGCATTAGATATGGATAGCTTGTGAGAAGATTCTTAGATATATTTTAGGACCATAGACAACCAAGCTGAGCTGTAGTTTATGATTTTAATTTTTCAATATGTTACCATTTTTCTCAAAAAGTACTGGGCCGATTGAGATGCGGTTTTTTGCATCAGATATGTATAGCTTGTGAGAAGGTTCTTGGATATATTTTAGGGCCATAGACAATCAAGCTGAGCTAGTGATTTGGTAAGTGGTCATGGGAACTCCTTAAGTTCTCATCGTAAACCCGTCGTGCTTAGACTCTTTTGGTTTGTCTTGACTAGTATTTTGTACCGAGATGCTGCCCAGGGTCTCATGATGGAGCCAGGAGGTGGTAATAGGAACTCCTTAAGTTCTTATCGTAAACCCGTCGTGTTTGGACTCTTTTCATTTGTCTTGACTAGCACTTTGTACCTAGATGCTGCCCAGGGTCTCATGATGGAGCCAGGAGGTGGTCATAGGAACTCCTTAAGTTCTTATCGTAATCCCATCGTGTTTCGAGTCTTTTTATTTGTCTTGACTAGCACTTTGTACCTAGATGCTACTCAGGGTCTCATGATGGAGCCAGGAGGTGGTCATGGGAACTCCTTAAGTTCTCATCGTAAACCCGTTGTATGTGGACTCTTTTGATTTGTCTTGACGAGCGCTTTGTATCTAGATGCTGCCCAGGGTCTCATGATGGAGCCAGGAGGTAGTCATGGGAACTCCTTAAGTTCTCATCGTAACCCGTCGTATTTGGACTCTTTTGATTTGTCTTGACTAGCACTTTGTACCTAGATTCTGCCCAGGGTCTCATGATGGAGCCAGGAGGTGGTCATAGGAACTCCTTAAGTTCTTATCGTAAACCCGTCGTGTTTGGACTCTTTTGATTTGTCTTGACTAGCACTTTGTACCTAGATGCTGCTCAGGGTCTTATGATGGAGCCAGGAGGTGGTCATGGGAACTCCTTAAGTGATCACATTTTTTTAAACAATTTTTATCAGAATATTAAAATTTAACACTATTTGTCACCTCTGCTCATTACTAAGCCCAAGTTTTATCTCGGAATGAGAATGGTTTGGCCATAGTCCACCACGCTGGTCAAAAGAACTACTGAGCCGGCTCATATATGCAGTTTTGTGTTTTAGATATTATTTTATATATACTTTTGCTAAGTTCTAATTGTTGTTTCAATGGAGCTCTGAAGTTCGTCGTGGGTTTTTTAAAATTTTTAATTTTATTACTTGTTTTTAATGCTTTTAAAATTCATTCCCGGACCCTCAGGGAATGCCCGGCATCAGAGGACAAAATGATTATGTGTGGTATACACGTGCTCTCTCGCTATAACATGAGTTAAAACTGCGCTCGAGTCGGTCGACTTAAACCTAAATACATGTACATACAACCATACTATTTTTATTTATTCGACTTTAATATTGAGGTAATAAGAGCGAATTTCCACCTTAAAGTCGTGGTGATAGCGTGTTTTGGCAGACGTCGTCTGATCTAAAAAATTCGTTACTTTCCTAAAAATTCGTGTCAATAATGCACTAGTTAGCCAAATTTTTTCTTTTTTTTCTATTGCAAGATAGGCTTGCGCTTGACGACAATCATTTTGTTATAATCTATGAGTCGTTAAATATTCGTACTAACGAGGTAACACTAAGTTACCTACTTGAGTAGTTTTACCTATTTTATTTTAAGAAAGACACTTTATTGTATGGAATTAATATAAGAATCACGTTGACCGCCATCTTGTTTTTCCTATTTTCTCCACTTTTTGTATAATATATCGTTTACTAATTTCTTCAATAATTGCGATTTGTAACGAAATCGGTTGGAGCGAGGGTGTTATAAATTAATTCCCGACCAAAGAGAGGGAATTTAGATTGAGTCCTGAGTGCAGTGAGGGATTCAAGCGCCCAAGAGAAAAAAACTGCTTTATCCCGGTGGTGTATACTCTACTTCTAACACAGTTTTAAGTTTTTCACGTGGTTTAGTTATTTGAGATTCTTTTTCAGATATCTAGAATTAAAATAGGTACATGCAAAACCACTGCATCCAATTTAGACACGAATTATAAATTTTGAAGGCATGTAATCAGATTTAAAAATACGACTGCTCTGCCGTAGCCCGTATTGGATTACCTTCTTCTTGAATCTTATTCACATTTTATTAAATCATATTTTTTTGTGAATCACACGATATTGAACTATAGTTATATATTTTTGGAATCTACTCATCATTTTCTATATTTAGGTTCAAAAATAGCTTTAAGGTTTCAAGAAATATAAATCCCCGATATCTGATCGTTATAGCTCAACGTGTTGCGAAGTTAGTGGCATTAGGCGGGGATGGGAATGGGGGGAGTTCGAAGGATCGGTTGACGTTGGGGTCTCAAAGTGCTCTTTGAGCACTTTTTGGTAGGGGGTAAACTTGTGGATTCGCGTCACCGACACCGCGTCACTGAGATGCTCGCGAACTCGCGTTGTTACGAAGACAAAAGGTCTTAAATAGAAATATTATACTACATTCGTGAAACTTTAATGTTTTAGTTTTAAGGTTTATGTTTTTTGTATTGGTCACACGTGTTTCAAGTTACAAGAGGCTTTTAGGAGTTGACACATTCCGGTGTATACTTGGGTTGAAATTTATTGGTTCAAATGCTTTTCTTAAGTGTTCTTAAAAATATTGCACTTTGCTAAACTGAGTTAATTTTTTGTAACAGTCATGCGTTTCGTTTTCTATCAATCAAATCAAACCTCTTCTAATATTATTAGGAGTTAAATCAACAATATTGAAGGGAAAGAAAGAATTCGCTAGAAATGCGTGTTCTATTGTATTTTACCAGCTTTCAAAAGGAGGAAAATTAAAAAGGTTCAAGGAAGAGGAGATTGAAATATAAATAAACTTCAACTGTCTACTTTCAACTAATAAACCTTAAACTTTGTTTCAATGATACATTTTACATATAAAAATAAAGTAGATAGCTTCTTAATATACATATAAAGCCTATAAAAATAGAGCCTTTAATTCATTAAAAAAAATAACATATAGAGCTGCAGATGACCCTTAGAAATAGAGGATGAAAGTTTGTTTGTAATTTTTCAAGTTGTATCTACAAAAAATTGTAAGTGGGCTTCTAACTATGTATATCAGGAATCAGGATTTTTGGAAATTCTAGCGGGACCAATTACCACCTCGACCTGCCATGCAAGCGTTGATGATATTGGAGCGTCCAGAAGGAAGCTGATTTCGCCCACGAATCATCTGGCATACAATTGTGACCTGCGCAGCCCTAACAATTACGTAAATGAGAATCGAAAAATAATGCTTCTCTATACCAAATTTCATGAAAATCGGTTAAAAAATGGACCATTAAAGCGTAGACAGACAGACAGACACACTTTCGCATTTATAAGATTCTTATTCATAATGTCGTCCAACTATTCCGCACAAATAACAGTACAGAGTTAAAACGTTCATATCTGAAAGTTTTCTAAATCTAATTCGACTGCAAGTTCGTCGCTCGTTTAGCACCACCCAGGGGACACGTGCAGGGATGTAGAAGGTAGCTCCTGCGGACGTGAGCGACGGGGCATCCCCCAGCAAATGAGCAATACATATATATATAATAGCAATGAGGAATACGACGGAGAGAGAGAAAGGCATGGTTTGGTTAGATCCAGTCCGATCCAAACCGGACATTGGATCGGGGAAGTTAACGGTTCGGTGACGTTTGTTTCTCACCCTTCAAAACCCCGTCGCCGAAGCTTAAACTACCATAAAAAAAGCTACGCTTTTTAAAAAACGTTTTACTAACAAACATGGGCCTCTGTTGCTGTGGCGCGGGCCGTGGCACGAGGCGCGAACTACTGAATGAAAATTATTGACGAGTTAATATTATAAATTACGCTGTCACGGCCCATCGTTTCAACCGATATTGATGAAATTTGGTAAAAAGTTTGTATCCCGGTGAAGGGCATAGGCGGAAAATTAAAGAGTTACCGCGGGAACAAAAATCTTTGTCCACATGGACGAAGTCGCGGGCATCATCTGAGTTATTCAGAACAATTAATATGAATTTGACGACCTCCGTGGCGCAGTGTGTAGCGCTGTTGCCTTAACTTGCGAAGGTCCCGGGTTCGATCCCCGGCAGGGTCAATTTAGGAATTTATAATTTAAAAATGTTGTTGCGTGGGCAACGAACTGTAATAATACATTTGTTCGTAGTGTGTTACCTAAGTATCGCATAATATTTGATAGCAGTTATCAGAAATCCGAATCTATAGCTCCCAATAAGTAACCCAACATAGCACTTAAAATACAATACGTCTAGAATATTACCTCTTGAGGGGGATTTTTTCCTTTAAAATGTGTTATGACAAGTGAAACTAATGAAGAGAGAAAAAAATGACGTTATTGACTACTTTTTATGTTGCCTCAAGTGCTACTTCAGTTTCTATGGTTTTGAATTTTGATGATCACTATGACGCAGCAAAAGCAAAGATTTATTTTATTTTACTTATTTGTAGGGTTCTAAGATTTTCTTAGCAAGAATAAGACATAAAATATGCGTACAATAAGTACTAATACGTATTCTACAGTAGTTAATTGGTGTTATTTTTTTTTAATTTATAGACTTACACTTGACTGCTTTTATTTCAGACGATAAAAAAAAATAGTTGCTATTTCTCTGTTTACCAATCACGTAAAGGCTTACGCACTGTTTCCTTTTTCTCAAAATAACTCCATAAACTGTGACGAAAAGGCCCCCGAATAAATAGCCCCGAGTCGCCGGCAGAATTCGTATTGGTTATTATGTTAGATATGACTTTCACAGACATACCCCATAGGTCACCGGTATTTTTCAATTTTAATAACTTAAAATTTTGAATGATATCTAACGCAGTAATGTGTTTAAATTCGAACAAAACGTTGCACTCTTTAACATTATCTCTCAATATTTAGTACCTTGTCTTCCCTAAAATCCTAACTATGGAGTTTGTTACTCAATCAAGTCAGAATGGCTGAACGGATCTGAATAAAATTTTGAGCAGATATAGATTATAGTCTGGAATTACACATAGGCTACTTTTTATCTCGCAAAATTAAAGAGTTCTCGCGTCTCAATCCACGCCGACGAAAGCTTATTTCTATCTATAACAATATAGTTATTTCTCCTTCATTGTTACGTTTTCTAATAATTAATTTAATACTATAAATAATATTTGATCATTTTCTGCTGATAGAAGAGCTGGTCCATTAATTGCGCAGAGGATCAGCCTGGCTGTCAGCCAGTATCTTGCCACAGTGGGTCATCTAATTGAACATTTTGTGATCAATCGATTCAGTACTATTTGCAATTTGATTTTATTGTGACTAATAACGTCTTATATACTCATGTAATGTATTTTTCCTCCTATTGTGTTTTTATTTCTTAGACCATTATTTCAATAGCAAATTTTAGTAACGTTACCTTTGTTTTTGGAATCAACGTAACTTAACACGTAACTTAACACAATGTAACTTATCGAAATCCTGAAATATCACACTAACACGTCATGTGTAAAGGCTCCCCCACACAGGCGCGTTATTATAGAACTTAAGGGGTTCCTATGACCACCACCTGGCTCCATCATGAGACCCTGGGCAGCATCTAGGTACAAGCTGAATATATCTAATGCAAAAAACCGCATTTCAATCAGCCCAGTACTTTTTCATCTTTTAATGTAGGTACCTTCAAATCAAGAGTGAATAGGCATCTTCTAGTCAAGCGCGCTCCGCCTTAGGCTGCATCACCACTTGCAAGCAAGTCTGATTGCAGCTAAGCAATAGCCTATATACTATATTAAAAAAACATAATGTATTACGTACAATAAAATTGCTTAAACGTGCCACATCTCCTCTTCTCTCGTCTCGTCTCCGCTCTGGTGGAGTCCGGGCGTAATACCTGGTTGTAAAAATTAACAAAATACTAGAGAGACCAAAGGTAAAAAAAAAGAATTTTCGTTGGATTGAAAAGGTTAAATTGGGTTTAGACTTTAGATAAGGGGAACACGCCATGTCTTTACAGCATCTGAAAGAATTTGCCTGGTTGGAGGCTTCGGCCGTGGCTAGTTATCACCCTACCGGCAAAGACGTGCCGCCAAGCTATTTAACGTTCCGGTACGATGCCGTATAGAAACCGAGTAGGGGTATGGGTTTAAAACTGCCATGCCCCTAACAGGTTAGCCAGCTACCATCTTTTGCCAATTGGGTGTTAACTAGCTACGTCGGTGGTTAGGTTACGTAAGCCGTAGCCTCCAAAAAATTCAAAATCCTACCTCCTTCTTGCCCTTGGTTAGCCAGTCCCAATATAAAGCTGTGAGGGTACCCCATAGCCAGATTGCCCAGTCCCAGGTTGCTGCCCAGGCCGTCCAGTCCCAAAACACTCAAAAATATTATAGATAGGTCATACATGGTGTAGCATTAATTATTGTGATCGACAGAATCATAAGAAAAATCCTGAAAAATAAAGTTCACTACATATAACTTTTTGGCAATTAATTGAGTATCATTTCTGTGCATAGCAAAATTAATTTTTTCTTTAACATGTAACTTAGATCTTATTCATAAAGAGGCCACAAATATAACAGCGTTTCTGTCGTCAGTTCGATTATATAGGGACTTTTGTTAAACATTATTGCCTATACTATAAACATTACTCTTTTGGCAAAGTGATAGTAGGGCAATAGCAGTTAGCAATCGGGTTTCGTTCCGGTGCAGAGAGAGAGAGCTTTGCGAGCCGACTTGTGTTGTCGGCGGACGTGGCGAGCGACAAGCGATCCACCACACCACGTTTTGTACGAGATAAAGAGAGTTTTTTTTAACTCATTATAGGCTTACGCTTGACGCCCATTGTATTTGCATAATGTTGGTTTTTACACCACACTACATTTACAAAACTTGCATCACCCATCATCAGGTGAGATCGCAGTCAAGTGTAAACTTGTAGTAGAATAAAAAAAACTTTTAGTTTATTTCCACACTATCATTTTCGTACAGTGCTCGCGTCCAAGATAAAGTCTTGAAGTAAGCTGAAACTGATAATAACCAGCCCACAGGGGCATAATGGATATAAATTGCTTATAATTTTTTTTTTATTAAATAGCTTTTTTAATTCCGTAACTAATAAATGGTGTCCATTCCATATTTTAAGAAAACGTTCACAAGTTTATGCACTGTCCATCTCAGTTCACTTTTTAAATTGAAAAAATAATAATTCACATCCTCGCTTAGTTTTAAGTTTGATAACCGTTTTAAAATATAGATTTAAAAAAAAAGTGCGGTGAAATTTGATGACGTCACAACTGTGAATTTCATACAACTTCCATACTAAAAGAACATTCTTAAGTTTGATAAAAAGTTGCTGATTTGATTGAGTTGTCATCAAGGCAAGAGTGAATAGGCATCTTCTAGGCAAGCGCGCTCCAACCTAGACCTCATCATTGCTTTGCAATAATCATTATGATTGTCGTCAAGCGCAAGTCTTTCTCAATATTAAAAAAAATATAAAATGAACATGATTAAATCAATCAAACATATATTATATACTCAAGAAGTTAATAAAATAGTTTTGAACAAAAATGATGACAAAAGGTTAGTTTTTGACAATATGATTGAAAAGTATTGTATTTATGTACTATGTATATTGAAACTTTACAAAACAATCTACGAAAACAATTTGGCCCTTGACTGAAATATTGTCATGATAATTCATCAATTATTCTATAATAATTGATGAATTGTTGATGCTTAGTTAAGTTAAGTTTAGTTAGTCTGTATAAAACTGAGACTGGCAATATAGTAAGTAATTCAGTAATTAGAATTAATGTAGGTACCTAACTCAATACCTAGTCATCACTCATCGTGTAACTCAAAGATAATTTGTAGATACGTCAGCGGTCGAAACCGATTAGGGGTTTTATACAACAGCTGTCATACCCCTAACAGGTTAGCCCGCTACCATCAGGTGAGATCGCAGTCAAAGGCTAACTTGTAGTTGAATAAAAAAATTGGCAGTCATAGGGACTGCCGATAGAAGTAAAAACGAATATTTAAAATCTTATATTTTATAATCGTTCCAAATTTGAACGAAAGTAAGAGATCTCCAGACAAATCTGTATCGAATTTATAATCGAAATAGCAATATTAAATAATACTGTTGATTATTAGGGACGACTGATATTAGTAGCATTGATATTTTTTACTAGTACGTGTATGATCCTGTAAAATCATTGTTTTTTTTTTGTTAGCTCTTGACTGCAATCTCACCTGATGGTAAGTGATGATGCTGTCTAACCTGTTAGAGATATATTTACTCTATGGCTGGAATCTTTAAACAAAGTCAAAACATAGTTGTACATGTTTTACCTCAGATTAAAAACCTACCTAATTAGGTTTTTAATCTGAGTGTTTTTCTAACAAAATGCATCGTATATCTATAATTGAGTAAAATGCCACATATATATGCCGTCTTTATTTATAGGATTTTGTTCCACATTTTCTGGATTTGCAAATTGCATTTTGTCTTTCGTAAAGAATTGCATCATATTTTATTTCAAAATACAAAGGAATCAAATCAAACAAGCGATTTGTAGTACAATTCCTCATTCGAAGTTATATGGCTCTGATACATTGTGCTCGGTTTGAACGTATAGGTACGCGTTTTCACGGCCCACCTATTCAACCGATTTTGATGAAATTTGGTATAGGGATAGTAGAATTAAAAAACTTCCACGCGTACGAAGTTGCGGGTATCATCTGTCTACAATAAATAGAAGGAGAATGTGCATACTTGGGCTGTGGTTGTGGGTAAGTGACTTTCTGAAATTTTGGTGAAAAAGTACAAATAGCAACTGCGGGTTACTAATTCCGTGTTAAACTTACCTACCTACGCTCACTTTACGGATGTTAATATGCTCAGCTCGTTTTTTATCTTGTTCCTTCCTCACCTTTCTAGATGACAAACTGTTTTATTTTAATAAGGATCAATGCAATGTCAGTAGAGTGAAGAAGTCGAAAGTGAAGCTTCGGTTTAGACCAAATTTTAAAATCATAAAAAATTTTCAAAAAAATAAATAAAAACCGACTTCAAAATCCACAAACACTAAAAAGTAAAAAATAATTTAATTTATTATGTATACAAGAGTTAATGTAGTTCTATAATAACATTTTTTGGAGTCGGTACCAATTAGCCGCATGAACCGTCTACCTACTCTTCATTATTGTTGACGTGACTCCACATTGGCACCGCCTCCAAAAAATGTTATTATAGAACTACATTAACTCTTGTATACATAATAAATTAAATTATTTTTTACTTTTTAGTGTTTGTGGATTTTGAAGTCGGTTTTTATTTTATTTTTGAAAATTTTTTATTTCACAATTTTTAGTGGCCCCACTGTTTAAAAAAACAGGGTGTAACCAGAATGCTAGTAAAAACTTAGCGTTATTAAGAATAACGTCGTTTAATCGTTACTCGTCGACTTGTCTAACTTAGACAAGTCAAGTACAAAGTCCTTTCATATGATACCCCACTTGGTATAATTATCCTACTTTGAAATTTCAAACCCCTGATTTTCCCCACTTTTTTAATTAAACTAAAAATAATTTCCAATTTTTTTGATTTCTATGATATTGGGCCACTATTACGAGTATATACAACTATTCCAAATTTCATGTCAATAGCTTTAATAGTTACTGAAATAATCGACTGTGACAGACGGACGGAGAAAGTCGCACCATAAGGGTTCCATTTTTACCATTTTGGTACGGAACCCTAAAAAAAAAAGATATGCTATGCATGGTTAAAACATACTGTTTACAAAACTATCACACTGTTCGCGAGCAATTTACTCTTATCCATTGAGGAGTTCCGTTCTCCATCTTCGGAGATATTCATCAGATCTTCACCAAATTAAAATGGGACCACCTCTGAAATATGACCTACCAAACAAAAAAAGAATTATCAAAATCGGTTCATAATTGGCGGAGAAATCGCGTAACAAACATACAAAAAAAAAAAAAAACATACAGTCGAATTGAGAACCTCCTCCTTTTTTTGAAGTCGGTTAAAAATGGAGACAACCTAAGAAGATATCAATCAATCAATCAATCAACTCATTTATTCAATATAGGTACACTGTGGGTACACTTATTGACGTTAAAAATTACTTACATAATAAAACATGATGGTGATAATCAGTTACGGTATCTTAGAACTAAAGCTACGAGGGTACCAAAAACAAACAACACATAATCAAGTTCTTTTTTTTGTACTCAAAGTTTTTATTCTAGTGCTTAGCTTAGAGCAAGTTTTAAAGCACGGCTTACGAGATAAGGGTTAACTCGTAACTCGTAACTCATAGACTAACTCGTAGACAGAGAGAGGTATATTCTATGATTTTATTCGGAATAGAGAAGACTAAATTTTCTCGCAACAGAAGACTAAAAACTTTGGTTTTAAATGAAAATCAGGAATTAGAACTCATAAAGTACGACAATAAATTGAAATTGACATTTTATTTTGGCAATATTATTATTTTATTTTAAACCTAAATTTAAAGATAAAAAAATCAAAACCAAATTGCAAATGCAAATTTTATATGCCGTGCAGTAGCGAAATAACCGCAAACGTTCTACCAGACTGGCAGGACTGGATTCGCCAATTGACGAAATTATATTTTTTCACAATTTGTCATATTTCAGGCACACAGATATATTACAATATTTAATCAAAAAAGGTAAGTAAATGCAGGTAGAAAACTAAACGGACTGTCTATGGATATGTTAAATTAGGGCTCATCGAAGACGGCATACTTTTGATCGCCCGAAAGATGACAAAGACGCATCGTAGGATGGAACTTTTTGTGTGTTTTTGAGTGGGTCCCGGGTGGTTAATTGGGCCCGGTAGGGGGCGATGCAATCGGGTTCTAGGTTCTGCTTTGGTCTAGCCTCAAGTTATATTAATTTTATCTATGAGTAGTAGTTAAAGGATCTTATTAAAACGGGCCTTACAGTTTGTTTCTCGCTCAAACGCGAGACTTTGAGAGACTGCACCACAGTATGTGACTTTGTTATCGCGTTTTTACTAAAATAGTGATAAGTTTTCTGGTACCAAATACCTAGGCAAAAGATTACCAAGTTTTGGAGATGGTAATCATGAATGCTCGATTCTTGGCTGAGTATGTTTTGTGACTTTATATTGTTATGTAGTATTTTACAGTAATCTATTGTTCAATGAATTTTTTAAAGAATATAAAGTAGCGGTCACGTCTTCTTACGCACTCTTACAAGAATTTGATGTAGGTATTTTACTGCTTCGGGTGTTGTGATAAGATGCGTTATCCATCACAACAACTGACTTTTCTGGAATATTTGGCAGAAGCTTTTCATTAAGCCACTTGACATAATTGTCGACATTCATGTTGGAGTGTTGGCGGCCCGAAGTTAAGAAGTGGCGGTATTTCACACCCTTGCCTCGGAGAGCACGTAATGCCGTCGGTCCTGCGCTTGACCTCTCACCGGCCGTGTCGGATTTTCCGTCCCATCGGGATATGAGAGTAAAGGAACAGAGAGTGCACCTGTATAATTTGAATTTTGCGGAAAGCTTGTGATAGGCCAATTGCATAATTTTTCTTTCGACGTCCTGATTTTGGTAGACTAATTTTGAAGATTGAATATAAATGATGCATACTTTGCAAGGAAACCGTTTATAAACAGTCATTAGTGCGAAATTTTACATATAACTATCTTTTGAAGTTGCCTTACAATAACCACTTTTATGATTTTCAAATTTGGTCAAATTTGGTGTTTTTCCTAACATTGCATTAATCCTATGTTATGCACAGCCTAAAAAACTAAAGTTTCAAATCAGACAGAGATGTCTAGACAGAGCAAACCAGGGGGTTCACAGGGACTTGTTGTTCGTATTATTTGATCTCATGTTTCTTGGTAGTGTTAGAATCTTGGCCGACTGCGACCTTGACGAATCCAATCAAATCAAAGTGTGTTTATTCAAAATTGGTATTTGGTTCCTACACCTTTTTTACTACGATTATACCAAGTATAAGACGTGATGGTTGATTGATTGGTTATATCCCTGGGAAGGACATAGGTTTTTTATCCCGGAAAATTAAGTAGTTCCCGCGGGAATCGAAAAACCCTAGTCCACACGGACAAAGTCGCGGGAATCATCTAGTTTACTATAAGTATCGGATTTTACGAATCCTGCTAAATATAGCACCTAAGTGAAAACATACATAATATAATGGTATTATAGGTAATTCAAAAGATCAACTCAAAAATGCTTAATATATCACATTGCGATCATATTTTACTTTCCTACCTAGATAGGTTTGTTTAAGTTTACATGAATGATAAATTGACTAAATATTAAGCTGTATTTTATATTTAACTTGAAATGGGACAGTAAGAACTTAATTATAAAAGGGATACGGACACACACGTACTCATACCTAACGAACGTCGCAGGAGCCGGTCGTTCACACAGGCCTGTCCAATTTTATATACTTTTTTCTCAACACAAAAATAATAAAAATAAATATTATAAACTTTTGGGAGATCCTATACTTTATCACTAAAACCAATTTATTTGACTAGTAGTCAAATACCCAATTGACCATTGAAAAGCACTTCTAAGAGTTTATATGAATTTTAAAATATTTTTTTTTGTAGATTTTTGACTTGGAGACGCAGACCAGGGAAAATTCAGAAATTATAAATTCCCAAATTGACCCTGCCGGGGATCGAACCCGGGACCTCCGCACGTTAAGGCAACAGCGCTACACACTGCGCCGGAGGTCGTCAAAAAGGTATTACTGCTTCCATAAGAACAGCCCTACAACCTGAAACTCTTTTGGGATAGTTTGTATCCCGGGGAAGGATATCTATCCTTATCTAAGGAAAAGTAGCAGATATCCTTATCTGCTACTTTTTATCGCACATTAAAGAGTTCCCGCGAGAAAATTAAAACCTTAATCCACGCGGACGAAGTCGCGGGCATCATCTAGTGGTTACATATTGTGGGGAAATGAGGTCAAAAATAACATGAAACCGAGAGTTTTCACTAGTTGATTCGAAGAGTTACAGCATGTTTAGTAATTTCAACTTTCTTAAAATGTATCAGATGCTAGTGACTAATATTATACGCATAATTGACACTCAAACCCCACGAATTTGTACACATTTTACATACCATACATATTACATACCATAATACACTTCTGAAGTATACACAAAAAAACTCACACATAATATTACAATTATTTTTAATTTAATAGATGATGCCCTTTTTAATTCATTTAATTTTTTAATGCCCGCGGGAAGTCTTTACTTATCCGGAATACAAAGCCTATATATACCCATCCCCGGAACCCAACCTATGTCTGAACCAAACATCAACACACAAAATTATATAAATTCAAAAGTTAGTATGGATGGATGGATGTCTGTTACTCAATCACGCCAGAATGGGTGAACGGATTTTGATGAAATAGGGCACAGAGATAGATTATAGTCTGGTATAACACATTAGCTATACCCTTATTGAATTATGCTTTTAGTGTAGTTTAATGTGAAGAACAATTTGTTGGCATTTTCACAAGCAACCTTTATTACTTTCCCAGGAATCCGAAACCTCAAGAAAACAGAGTTCAAGGAAACCCGAGCACAGCTAAAACAATTTATGAATTTTCTGCTTTGGGGTACTCTAGCACCCCAGGTAGGGTTCTAGGGTTAAAAATAAAAATTTGTCCTTCAGAATAAAAATATATAAAGGGAAAAGGTGACTGACTGACTGACTGACTGACTGATCTGTCAACGCACAATTCAAACCACTGGTATTGTTTTTTTTAACCACAGAATAGTACTAAGTCTAACCACAGAAAAAGATGATAATTCAGGTTTAGCGGTTCTTTTTCACGTATGATTTTTCCAGCCCAGGAGGATTACTTCCATCACTTAAAGCAGTATTATTTTAATATTGTTGACGTTCCAACAGTATAATAAGCCTTTTTCAGGAGCATAATTTTAATATAAAAAGGAAATAAATGAATACTACTGAATCACACTAAATCACCGTGGTATAGACCAACCTGTCCATCAAAAATAAGCAATAAAGAGGAACAGCTATTTGAATGGTGTCTAGTAAATTCTACTTTATTTTATGGTAACATAGGTCTTTTTGTGCCCTTTATCTTGATTTGAGTTACCTTAGTTCTTAATTTAAAAAAAAAATATTCTTCTTATGTATAGTATCATCTTGAAAATAATACGTTTATGTATATGTTAGTATGTCGCACTGCGGATCTGGCTGAAATTTGGCACAGAGATAGATTATAGTCTGGAAAAACACATAGGCTACTTTTAATCCCGGAAAATTAAAGAGTTCCCGCAGGAACCAAAAAACCTCAAACCACGCAGACGAAGTCGCGGGCATTCGCTAGTGTCTTTATAAAGTTAGTAGTAGTTAGGTAGGTTGACGTAGGACAAGGCCTTATCGAGAACACATAACGTAAACAGATAATTATTGTTAAGTTAAGTGCGAATTTACAGCCAAGCTGTACTTGTGCTGTCATTTAAAAAATTAACATGTATTTTTGGCTCTGTAGGCGCTCAAGATATACGGATCTCTTCCGATAGTTTTAATGTTGATTTTAGCGGCTAAAATTGGAACAAATTTTTATACCTGTTACATAAATTACCTGTTGTATTAAAAAATATTAAATATATACCTACTAGCGACCCCAGTTTGTTCGACTAAACATGGTTTTTATGTAGATACAGTTGCCCGTCAGTACAGTTATCATCAAAAGTTTTGCTACCTAGTAATTTTTAAGGGTTTTGGAAACTCGAGGGAAAGATTTGAGTTTTGACTCTCATATCGGTCTTAGTCAGAAATTTCAGATCATTCTGAATTCTGACTCAAAGAATAAATAAAAAGAACCTGAATATCCATACCTCCGCAGCAGAAACTAGTTGAACTAAAAAAAATTCCCGATTCACTCACTGACTGACCGAATCATCAGCGCCTAGCCTGCTGCTACAAATTATATTATTGTAGCATGCAGTTTTGTGGAAGGAAAGAGGCCAATAGGACGTATCCCTATAATATGCGTTGGGCCGCGACTGCGGTTGGCGCTAAGATTAAATACCTATAATATAATCTGTGGGCTGGTGGCAGTGGCAGGTATAGTGAGGGAGGGCGTATTCTTGCATATAATATTAAAATGTAAAATCTGCCCACTGCCCACTGCCCGCACATTCTTAGTGCTACCCGTGCGAATCGCTAGCCATCCACCCATCCTGATAACCCAGTCTATTATTATATTATATTTTATTATTATAAATCTCTATCCATCTCTTCCATCTCGGGACCATGAGGTCCCGGACCTTTGGAAGGCATACGAGGGGCCTAAAATATATAAATCCGTATAGTTGGAGGTGCATGCCCGGGGATCGAACCTGAAAAATCATATGTATTAATCATTTATGCGGAGACGCAATCCAAATAGAAGGAATACTGTCATAAAAAATATTTGATTTAGCGTTGGCCGACCCTACAGAAGTTGACAAATGACCAAATGCCCAAACAAGGCAAGACCCTACAACCCCATATTATTAATAAAGAATTATCGCTCCCAACTGGCGTGTCGATGTCAAAAGAACTGTAAAAAAATGTAGCGTGACTTTTCTGGTGGACTAGGTAGTGACTATTGAGGGAAAAAAATCGAACCGTTTTTAAAAAAAATCATAATATGGAAAGTGAGTGAGTGCATGAGACAGAAGACTGTGAGAGATTTTCAATATATTGACAAACGGGATTTCTTGAACGGGAAAATTGATTTCCGGGATATAAAGTAGCCTATCCTATTATTCCTAATTAGGAATGATATTCCGAACCAGTGGTAGATTCATTCGACGATTCAAAACCTTTTATTAAGTTAATTTGAATGAATTTTTAACCGACTTCCAAAAAAGGAGGAGGTTCTCAATTCGGCGCGTATGTTATTTTTTTTTTATACAAGTTTACCGTTAACGCTATACGAAGCCGAAATAACCGATTGTCTCTTTCCAAAGGTCGATGTGCAATATTTATTGCCGGGTACTGTACTTATCTTTCGCAGAAAAAATAAAATTTAATAAAATTAACAAAATTCTTGAGAGGGATTTTTTTTTGCCTCATCCAGAAGGGCTGGATCATTTTCTGCGCAAAGGATCAGCCGCTAACCAAGTTTAGAACTTAGGACAATAATACTGCCTCCATTATCGTGTAATTTCGTGGAAGTTCTAAATATGTGCTTCAAAGTGCTGGAATAACATTCCTCCACCCTTTCGTTGGTTGGCTCCAAAGTTACTTGCAAAAAACTTTTTGGTGTTCTCCATTTTATACAAACTGGTAAAGTGTTTTATCGACTACATCGGAGAATTTATTGTTGTTCCTTACTCATGCTTCTAAATCAACATCCTCTTTAACAAAATCCCTGATCATACTATTGATTTGTTTACATAGTCAAGAACTCCAGACTATGGACGGTAGAGTAGAAAGAGTATTATCTCTTATGGGAGCAATGTTGAAAAAGTATCCAGTGGTTGCTATAAAATAACACTTCAAAAAACTCCCACAATGGCGCCGGTGTAGACATATGTGTATAATATGTGCTGACACTTCATCCTGTTAAATTAAAGCTTTCACTCGATGTTTTTAAAATCTAAATCGTGTGTATCATAGAAGTAATAATGTATTGTCTATCGACTGGTATTGTAAACAAGTGAATATATAATTAAAAAATACGACTGCTCTGCCGTAGCCCGTATTGTCGAATTACCTTTGGAATGTTATTCACATTTTTATTAAATGATATTTTTTTGTGAATCACTGGATATTGAACTATAGTTTAATATATTTTTGGAATTTACTTATCATTTTTTAGATGATGATTATATTATAGTTAATCTTATTTTCGAATTATTTTTTTCAACTTTAATCTTTAATGCGGGACCATGGTCACTCCATCAATTTTTTTTAATTTTACTAGCCTATGTCACCCGGAATAAGCTAGGGATTCTAACGATACCTCATTTATCAAATTCGGTTCAGGCGTATAGAAGTTATACTTAGTGGAATATACAAAAATGTTTAAGTTACAGGTAGTTCAAGAAGGTAGTCAGAAAAACTTTAGTACAAGATGTTCTGCTTACAAAAACTGGTTATATAGGGGCGAGGTTACATTAACATAAGCTGAGCGGATTTTTGTATATGTTCAATAACTTGTTTTTTAAAAATAGGAAATCTTTTGGTATTTAGTATGAACTCACTTTTTTCTTTAATCGATAATTTAAAATGATTATAAAACTTAAAACTAACAGAAGATTTAAGGTCCTTTAGCAAACCCTCTGTTTAATAATAATCAGTAAGAAAGAATTTATTTTTGACTTAGGCATCAACCCTATTCATTTCGCATTTATAATATTAGTATGGATTTTATGCCTTATCCCGGAAAATCAAAGAGCTCCCGTGGAATTTAAAAAAATCTAAATCTACGCGGACGAAGTCGTAGGCACTAGCGAGATAATTATAGATTAAATAATTATATCTTAAAAACATCAGATACTTCATTTGCCCATCTCTTCATTTACTTCATAAAGCTTTAATGAAAGGCTTATCTTAAATGCGAATCATTTGCCAGATGCTAAGCGTTCCTTATAAAAGACCGTGATACAAGAGATGACTGCTTATCCGTTCCCTATTAATCTCTAATGTAAACCAGTTTGCACTTTTAAAATCTTTGGGATCTAGATATTTTTTAAATTTCAGCACATTTTGCCGTGCTATTTTTACTTTAATCCTATAATGCAGTTTATCAATGACCTCGATAAATAGTTAACGTCTACAAAGTTTTATGAAAAAAATCTTTTTTAGTTTCTCTTTGAACAATATTTGCCTCTGCCACTGCTAACAAACAAATCGCACATAGAACTACATTATAATTTATTCTTTTCATTTTCTAAGCTCCTTAAAATTGTCACGATATATACAAATTGCGTTATTATTGAAAGCGTCTCCGATTCCAGTTTATTATATTTTATAGTACCTATTAATATCACCTTGGGACCCTAAAGTCTATCGGTTTTTCGAACTATATGCCCCGCCATTTGTTACTCCTACTTCGAAAGTTCTCTTCTACAGATGTCAACATGATTTGATCACTTATGGACAGCTGATCATAGAGACTTGAAAGCACTGCTCAACCAAGAGAATTTTCAAAATCGGTTCTGTAGATCCAGAGATTACCCTCTACAACCTCACAAACTACCTCTTTATAATATTATTATAGTATAGATTGCTAGGCATTTTATTTGGTTGCCTCATAAGGACACCACTCGTCCTTAGCCAGTTGTTCACACATCCAAAAATTCTCAATGATTCTAAGGAAACAGAGAGTGCAAAATGGAGGAATAGTTTTAAAAATTCGGTCGGGTAAACAACAATAAAAATCTAGTAGGGGGATGCCCTACTAGATTAGATTACTAGATTGTTGTTTTGACTTGAGTTTTGTATGGCCTCTGTGTTTTCGAGTCCATACTGAAATTATAAACGCGAAAGTGTAAAGGTGTGAATCGTAATTTTATTATTTTCACGTGTAAACACTCATCCGAAAGTAGCGTGATATTTTTTTTAAGAAACAGTACCAGTCAATTGGATTATAACAACATAAAAATAACCCTAACCTGAATATAACTACATAACTCTACATTAAATATTGTTCTCAACATACTTATACATTTTAAACCACCAGACCAAACGTAACATGGGTCAAATGATTTAATGGACATACAAAATACTAAGAAAAGATTCGTCTCAAGAAACGTAGGGCGGCGTGTTTCAAGTATGTTTCCAGCACTTCCGTCATGATTTTAAATCCCAAATTAAATATGTGAGTATCATTATAATAGGATGCTAAGGGCGACTTGCAACACTGCCTAAACCATAAACTTGGTATATAATTTACTACCGTATCGCCTAAAGCTAAACAAATTTTTGATGCCGTCAGCATATTAGCTCGCTTATCCGATAGTTGCATTTGTCTCGGGAGTTTTAGCTGATTATGTCATTATTTTTCTACGCCTTTTCTTTAATTAAAATAGCCGTGTTTCTTATTACGTAATAATAATTAATATTATTAATTAATTATTACGATTAATAATACGAACTAGTAGTTGTTCTTGCAACTGGTTGTCTTAAAGTGCGGAGGTCCCGGGTTCGATCCCCGGCAGGGTCAATTTGGGAATTTATAATTTCTGCATTTTCCTTGGCCTGGTGGGAGGCTTCGGCCGTGGCTAGTTACCACCCTACCGGCAAAGACGTGCCGCCAAGCGATTTCGCGTTCCAAAAATAAAATTTCTAGGATTACCATGTCTACAGCCTATTATAACAAAATATGATGCAACGATAACAGGTTTCGTGCAGGTTTTAAGGGGTTTTTATAATCCGTTCAAAGTTAGTTGCACAATACGAAAGATTGACATCTACCAGCAAAGACCACCAAGCGCCAAGCGTTCCAGTACTGCATTAGTTGAAGCTGTTAATTACAAATGAAAATTCGCAATTATTATTAAACTTAGTTTTAATTATGATTAAAATAGCATAACTTAAAACCAATAGGTCATTTTGAGGCTGCCATCTTTGTCTCGCTGGGTTTCCTTGTCTATCCATCTATCTGCTACGTTTTCAGAGCCCATCTATTCAACCGACTCAATATTATAAAAGTGTGTTTTTGAAACCCAAATAATACAAAAAGAGAAATTAAATTAGATTAAAATAGATAAAATAAAATAATTTACATAATAAGACTGTACCTACACAACAGGTGATCTCGCGACAAGTCAAACTTAATGTCATATGGAATACGTCGTATAAGAGAGTCGGAGCCAAGTTTCCAACTTGCGATAAAGTTGCGGCCTCACTTTACCTGTCAAAAGCTTACCTACTCGATTTTCCACATGGCTCAAAGTGTATATCGGAGCCTGGAAGTTTTACGAGGTGAGTAGTAATAGGTACTGTGGGAATCCACAGTATGACTTAATTCCACGCCTGAAATTCGGCTCGTGATTGCCGCTATATTTTTCCCCTGGTCTTAAAAGGTGCTAAGTTTTTTTTGCACTTTTGTTTTAAATCTGAAATTAGTTTTTGGACTATACACAGATTTATTGTCCTAAAAAGCGCAGAGCAGCGTGTGTGAATAAATTCTACGCGTAGATACATTGATGTATAATTTTAGTACTAAATACCTATCTATTTCGATGCGTATTTTTATCGCCAAGCGATTTAGCGATGCCGTGTAGAAACCGACTAGGGGTATGGGTTTCATATAACTGCCATACCCCTAACAGGTTAGCCCGCTACCATCTTAAACTATATTTATATTTAAGACCTTTTGTCTTCGTAACAACGCGAGCATGTCGGTGACATGCACGTCGATGACGCCGCGATCCACATTTTTACCCCTACCAAACAGTGCTCAATGCGGCTAAAGAAGTTAAGAATATTTATGTAATACTTACTGCCCGTTCAAATATTTTATGCCGGGGGTGATTTTCCTTGTCGAAAATTAGCTGAATAGGACGCGTTATGTGTGGGACGTGGACGATAAGAATAGTAGTGTCTGTCCGTGTGTCCCGATTTATCATAATATTTTATACCCTTAGAGGTCTGAGCAAGATTATAAAATTTTTCTTCCTGGATAGCTATGATGGTTCTAGGTATTTGTTTAAGCATTACCTTCCTATTGAAATAATATGGGTTAATATAAGTACCTATATGATAATAATTATTCGCTGGCGATATATTATTAGCAAAAGAGTTATAGTATTGATGTACATCATACAAATAAACGCGAAAGTGTTTTGTTGGTTTATCCTTTTATTACGTTCAAACAGAAGAATGAGAAGAACCTGCGCTAAATGTGCATGCAACAAATCAGAATCTCTTTCGACATTGCTCTGACCTACTCGACTTACTAAGGCTGTTAATCGATTTTGATTTTCTACGATACTATCTATGACCTTTGAATACTGTATCATCCATTCTTTGGTTATGAATAAGTTTTTTTAATTCCCACGGGAACTACTTAATTTTCCGGGATAAAAAGTAGCCTATGTCACTCTCCAGGTCCTCAGCTATACCCATGCAAATCACGTCGATCCGTTGCTCCGTTGCGACGTGATTGAAGGAGAAACCAACAAACCAATAAACCAACAAACGAGCTTGATGCGTCATTACTTAAGTTGTGTACAATATTTTAATTAATTACGATAATTGTACAATGTTTTGATGTTTTATTATTTTATACTATCTAATGTTTACGATGAATAATTTAAAAAAAAACAACACCTTATTAATTTTTTTTATGCAAGAGCGGTTTTATCAACATTGCAAAATATTTGACTCTGAATTTGTCAAGTCATCTCAATGTATCTAATTTACGGTTAATCAACAGTTTAATTAAATTAATTATTTATTGCTTACGTAGTAGGTACCTAAGTACAACAATACTCCCCAAGCTGTTTTTTAGACTGAATATCATTAGGTCCAGGGTTTTTCACGGTCATTCCAATGAGCAATGTTGTTAAATAAAATAGACAAAAAGAGTCGATGCTTTTATATTATTTTAAACATTTTTCGGGTCCAAATATAATGCTTTTTTTTTAAAATCGTATGGCATTTATTACGTCTCCTGGTTCGTCGCTCGCTTAGCAAAAAGGACTTAAGGCGCTGTGAGCTCACAAGATCAAGATACAAGAAATCATTTGTAAAAAAATAGTACATTACATCGCGAGACCGGGAACGCAAACGCGTAGTTTTCTTACAAAATTTCAATATTACGTGAAAGCATATCAGACAGACAGATACTTTCGCATTTATAATATTAATCTTAAGTAAGTAATAGTAGTTACGTTAAATAGGTATATATAAAAAAATTGAGAAATTGTCACACAAACAATTTTAAAAAAGGCGCAAGTGTGTCTGTTTGTTTGTTTATTGGTTCGTCCTTGTTTTTTTTTTACAGTGAAAATGACGAAGAAGTCGGCATGGGTGACGTCTTAGCGGAGTTCCTATAATCGATGAGACGTTAGGATATTTGCAAAGCTGTTTATACAACGTAACTTGACAAACGTCAGGCTCTGAATCTAATGATCCTTTTCCTTAGCGTTTACACATAAAGTTAGTCGTTAAAACTAAAACCTGCTAAGCAATCCATCACAAATCAAATAATATTACTATACTTAAAGAGGTTTAAGTGACAAACTCATAATAGTGCTAATGGATAAACAATACCTACTCGGTGCGCGAGTTTGTCTCATACTTAGCCGGATGATGAGATGAACTAGGCAAAAAACGTCGAAACACTGTCGTCAAAGTAAAATAGATCTTAATAGTCTTATTTTAAGCTCAAGTTTGTCCATACATCCACAGCGGACAGCCAGTGCTCCGAGAGAAAATGTTGCGAAATTAAAATCGACTGAATTTGTGATTTTTAATCATGGACATTTGATACCTAACATAAGGGTTAAGCTAGACATCCTGATGAAAGCTGTTGACGACTACCACTTGACCTTGGAGAAGAGAATCCCTGGCTCTGAATGTCACAAAAAGTAGATCCCAATTTCCAGCATTTTTCAGCTATCCACAGCTGAAAAATTTCTCTCATACATAATATACACTTGTCTATGTACAATATTTTTATAGCTCACTCAGAACAATAATAAAACCTTATTAGTAAGAAAATTAAGTGTAAGAGACCGGTAAACAACTTGAGCAAACAGAAATACGCAGTATAAAAAAGACCTACATCTAAGGATGCTATGAATCCATAAATCTAATTTCTTGAGCATTGTTCGTTTTTTATTTCATTTTTGTCGTTCTTTTAGTGTTCCTTGTTTCCTTATTTAGTTAAATAACCAATTTGTTTTAATTTTATGTATCATGGCCCACTTGCGAATGCACCGCAGATGCAGCACATGGTGGCAGTTGCTGCAATACCACACGGGATCAGTCTGCTTCACACGCTCGCAACACACCAGGCATTCCAATGTGCCCTTGTCTAATTGTTCGCTGAGACGCTCCCTTTGGGTCATATCGTTACACGAATGGGCCGTAAAAAAAGCTTTTTATCACTCACTACACCCCACACAATATTGCATTTATACATCTAAAGAAAGTTTATCTTTTTTAATACGATGTTAGTGTAGTTATCATTTTCCAGCTTATTTGGAACACAAAATTTTTGTATATTAGCCAACATATATTCAAAATAAAGATTTCAACCGCGATGGAAGGTGGATGTTGCCCCCAGCGTGGAAACCGCTTTTTAACACTAGAACGAGGCAATCTGCAAATTTGGAACCGGACACGGTTACATCACAGTGACGGCGCCGGTGAAGAGGATGCAATCTATATCTGTCCCTTTTGTCTAAATCGATAAAAGCGTAGCGGACAGACAGACAGATAGATAGATAGACAGACTTTCACATTTATTAGAAATATAGAAAGAAAAAACATTTATTTCGAAATTGTGCCATACATAACAAACATACCTAAAGAGAAAGATAGACCATAATATTGAGAAGCTTGATAATATGAAAATATATCGATCCAATCAAAAAGTCATTTAAGTTTGGAAATGTGTACAGGACAATAATATTATAACAGACTGATTGACCAGTATTTGTACTTAGTAAGTACAAATACTGGTAATTAGGTAGGCATTAGGTAAATAGTAAGTACTTACCTAATGCCTACATTATTTATAAGAGGAGCCTTTCTATTTTTAGTTTTTATTAATACATACATAAAGTTCCATTACAATACAATGGCAAATTTACTGTCTACTACCATCTAGCCTGTGGGCTAAGAACATCGATATATATATATATATATATATATATATATATTTATTTTATATATGTATAATATGTAGGTACTAGATGGGCCCTTCCATAGAAACAAATTGGACTGGTATAGGGCTATCATAAAATAAAGTTTTATTGTTCGATTGTTTAGGCCACGTCGAGGACCCCGATATTTATTGGATTACGTATCCATTTTAAACTAAATTTCTATACAAAAAGGATGATTTTGACAGTTATTTTACGCTCTATGCCCTCTGTATTCATCACTGTTTAACAAAACATAAATATTTAAAATATTAGTATGGTTGGTGGCCCAGGCGGTAGACAGGTCATCAATCGACTGTTTTTTTTAATCCACTACAAGTTAGCCCTTGACTGCGATCTCACCTGATGGTAAGTGATGATGCAGTCTAAGATGGTAGCGGGCTAACCTGTAGCATGACAGTAAATTGACCCTGCCGGGGATCGAAACCGGGACCTTCGCACGTAATGACAACAGCGCTCAACACTGTGCCACGGAGGTCGTCAAAAAATAGGGTCTGGTGCCTACTAAAGCCAGATAAAAATTGTCATTTTATTTTTGGCGAATTACTTAACGTAAAAAAAGCTAAGTAAGTATATAAAAAATTTTTTTTGGTAAGGGGTATTTAGTATTTTTAAATTAAAGCCCAGTATATAATTAATTAATAGTGGCAACAAACTTACCAAATTAATAGAAATGAAAATTAAAATACACTTTATCAGATACAAAAATTACCAAACTTGATACAAAACAGAAGAACATATAGAAATAATAATAGAAATACTGGATCATATAGATAAGGCAGATAGAGTCCACAATTTTATTTTTTTATTTATCCCCTAAAATTGACAAAATGGGGGGCTTTCAAAGTGGAGATTTTCTAACGTCCAAAGTTGACCTCAGAACTCAAAATTTTCTGAAGTTTATAGACACAGATTAGTATAGAATACTACGTATTATAGAGTAAAGGAAGTATACAGAGAATACTTTGTATAGGACAAACTAAAAATACCTCCACACCTCCACACATATTCGCGGAGATTTGTACCTCAAAGATATGTATTCCACATTTTCAGAAAAGATAAAAAAAATTAAGGATAAAATATATTTTAAACGTAAGTTTTTAAAATATTATATATAACCATATAATATATTACCATGCAAAAAATCATGTCCATGATCCATTGCCCTTTGCAGCATGATTGAAGAACTAACCAAGAAGAAAACACTTTCGACTCCTGGCCTCAAGTGCGCCTGATATAAGTCCTTGGGCATCTCCACGAATGAGGACTCGAAGCTCTGGAAGAAGGATTTATCTTTGACTAAACGGTGTCCGCTTCTACAATAAGCTTCCAGAAGACATGTTGAAGATGTCTCTGAATAAGTTCAAAGTTAATAGAGCAGATATATTATTAAGTTGATGCAGAAATTCAGAATACTTCAGAATTCTATGCAAGGTAAAAGAATCGGTGTATTTAGTATGGAGACCGTGTGTAGTTGTTTTACCAGCTCACATATTACACAAAAATAGCATCTATAATCTATATTATTGCAAGTTTAACCGTAAAACTAAGCGAATAAGTTCCCTTTTACAATAACGCGCGCGAGAGATATTTTTCATATAAGAACAAATAAAAACATCATTCAGTCATAACGCACGTAGCGGAAGGAGGGGGTGGCGGGGGACTCCCAACGCGACGGGTATGAAGTATTAACCTCAAAATTTGAATTTTAAAGACCATATTGACATACTTACAAACAGGGTCCGTAAACCGTAGCGAAAAAATCCTATGTCTATGCCGTAAACTAATTTTTATTTTCAAAAATCTTCGAAATGTTGCCAATCCCCTTGTGATCCGTAATGTGTACTAAGCCCTGTGTCAATCTATTATCCTATACTGCATCACATGTTGACTTCAGCACAATGCTGACCGGTGTATACTGTAACCGACATAGTTCGAATAATTGCGTTTCTTGCGAAGCATAGCATTATAGCATTAGCATTGGGTAAGTAAAGCATAGCAGTCGGTATAGCATTCATGGTAAGAATGCTATACCGATTCACTGGTAGATTCACTTGACGATTCAAAAGATAAAAATAGTTTATGGACATTAAAAAAGATTAAAGTACCTATACAAGATAAAACCTATATGTATTATGTAAGTACTTAGGTTAGTTTAAGTAATTATCTCAATAAATCTTATCTAAAATAGAAAATTCTAGAACATGCGAAATAATGCTAATCATAACTAAAATGATTTGACATAGGATCTCGCCGTATCTCACATTTCATATCCTTGCACCATTCTTCTTTGTCTGGTGAACACATGGCCTCCTCGTAGGAAGTAGGATCGTCCAGTGAACTAGCCTCAGCCAACATAGTAGATAGGTCGTAAAAAGAATATTTCTCTGGCAATTTACCTCTGGTACTACGTACAGGGCGCTGTGAGCTAGACGCATCGGTAGTACTTTCCGATGTAGTCGGCTCTCCTCCTTGACATACAAACTCCGGTTCCGGCAGAGAAAAAACTTCATCACCTTCACCGGAAGAGCTGCCTTGGCCAGTACAGTACTGGTCAGATAGCGGAGACCACGCAGGTGGCGTTAAGTCAGCATCTCAGCAACATACACAAAAATTCCACCAGAATCGGTCCAGCCGTTCTGAAGTGATGCGCTTACATACATTCGGTCATTGTTTTTTATTTAAAAAGATAAAGATGTCAAGGATTTTACTCGAAACGCCAGCGTATCCTGCGACAATTTCCCTTATTTCTTTCAAGACTCCTTTTTTGCCTACATTTGACTAACTATGTTCCAATCTAAAAAATAGAATGTAAGCATACATCTTTAGAAAACTTTTATTTTTTGAACAAATACTTATGGTTTATGTAAGTATTAAAACTATACCTTGATTAAGTACCTATACCTTGATTTTTTCCTATGGCTACATCTGGAGATCATTTCCCATGTTTCCTATTTAAATTTGACAAAAGTTAGAATCCACCGAAGCGTATTTACGTGTCCGATGCGATTAAAAAGCAGTATAGGAACAGGATGGATGGATAAAGAATGCTAAAAAAGAGCGCAGCCCCCAGATTATTTGTTATTTAATTGATTAATTGGAGATTATTTTTAGAATATTCAATATTTTTTATGAATTATGGAGGGTAGAGTAGAAGGAGTGTTGGTTATCTCTGGGAGAAAAGTTAAAAAAGTGTCAAGTGGTTATCTTATCGGATTCGACTGGAAAATCACATTAATCTAACTTACTGGCTATATGTGATCATTAAGATAAAATAAACTACATATGAAATACGCAAACATCCCAACCTGTCAAATCAATTTTAACTTTTGTTATTCTCAGACATTGTCAACACGTTGTTTTCACTCGTGATTTGAAGATACCTATATTTAAAGACGGGGGGAAACGGAAGCCAGAAGAACGGAAGATGCGCATTCCATATCCTAGCGGTTTGAATTAGGAACTAGGAAGCAAATCGTTTCATACGAGTCTGCAGAATTTCGACTTCATTTTTGTAATTGTTACACGGATTATTATTCGCTTCTGTACACGATAAGGATAACACTTACAGATCCGTATCTCGAATTATAAAATTAATTCAATCAATACAATTTTCTTGCTCACAATATTTTTCTTGCATAGGTGAAAGAAGAAGAAGAAGAAGAAGAAATTGATTTCGCACTCAGTAGCCCACAGGTCACACTACGTACCACTTGTTACATTACGTATGTATTTTAATAACATTATATTGAAAAAAAAAGCAATTATAAGGGCAACTGCTGAGTTTTTCCCGGAAAACGTGCAAGCTCGTTTCTTGTTTAAAGTAAATTTATTCTCAACATTGCACGGGCGACTTACAATATTTTCCATTAGCAATATATTATTCATATCTGCACCATCTTAATCTTGTGCAAACAAGAGAAAATAATTAAACGAGCCGACGGTCGCACGTTGGAAAGTTGCCATAAATCCTGCAGAAAATATTATTTTGCTCAAAGCCTAATTTAATTGACCGATTTCGTTTAAAATCAATATTGAGGACTCCCTCGGGTTACAAAACAGGAAACTGAAAAAAAGTTTAAAAAAACCAGCGCCACTTTGTAATTCTTCATTGATTAACCGATTTCGTTCAAAATCAAGGAATAAGACTTGATCTTGATAATTAGCTACGGTATCTTAAAACTAAAGCTACGAGGGTTCCAAACGCACCCTGGTCTGAGAAGAGCCCACAACAAACTTAGCCGGGTTTTTTTTTATTATCACCATCTCACAAATATAGGAAATTACTTTATTATATTTAAAATTATAAGTAAAAGTATAGATGACAGAATAAAATTTTCCATTGCTTGTTTTATGTGATTGAATGGGAGAATCGTGCTTTTAAAAAAAAAAACAATTCTTTTCATTTTTAACCGACTTCCAAAAAAGGAGGAGGTTCTCAATTCGGCGCGTATCTTTTTTTTTTTATGTATGTCAGTTTGCAACTTGGGTTTGTTTTGTTTAGAAACAGTTTGCATGCCAAACTTGTTTCAAGTCTACCCTCGACGAGCTTTAAAGGTCAAACGGAACTTAAGTTTAACTTGTAAAGTGTGAACTGTGTAATAATCTGTCCGAGATGATCCAGAGTATAGTATTATAAAAGATAGATCTTTGTGTCAAATTTCATCCAGTTCCGTTTAGCCGTTTCGGCGTGATTGAGTAACAAACATCCATCCATCTATCCATCCAAACTTTCGCATTTATAATGATTATCATTCATTCATGACTGCATCACCGCTTACCATCAGGTAAGATCGCAGTCAAGGGAATAAAACAAAATTATAACATTTTTACGGAAAATAGCAGTTGGTTTTGAAATTCACGAATTCACCTGTTTATTTAATTAACAGAAAATAGCAGTTACTCGTAGTTCTGATAGATAAACATTGACCACGTCAATACTAATAAAAATGTAAATTTTAAGTACTTAGTCTATTGTTAGATTTTGCACCATCCCGTTCTTTCCCCTTGCTCCTCTCGGGAAGGTTTTCTGTGAGAGATCGCTCTGATAAGACCCCGCCTTTGTATGAAAAGCTTTGACCTGAAATCAACATGAAATCCTGAAAACTAGGGAGTTAGGAAATTTTGATAGTGAATTCATATAGTAGGTATGAAGTCACGTATATATGATTCAACTCTGAGTCCCAACTCCTCAACCATGATGCTGCAGGGTACAGAACTCCTTAAAAATAGCGATTTAGAATTTAGTTCTCAACCAATCGTCCAAACTAAAATGAATTCTATTACTAAGGACAATAAAGTTGTATTTCCACATACAAATTGCTTCAACAAATATGATATCTCTGTAGTTACAGGCACACAGGTAACTGTAATCGTCATTTTTAATTAGCCAAGCTTTCTCATACCAGTCCAGTTTTTGCGCCGCCCATTCGAGCACACGATCGGATCTAATCAGATCTAGATTCTTATTTCTTGCTAATCGTAAAAGCGTGTGCCATGTTTGGGCTCTGTTTTTGTATGCCACGATTTGTCCATGTGTATAGAAGGTCATTGCCAAGTCATAAAGAACCTATGATAATAACAACAACTGCTAGTTCAGCATTTGAAAAGATATTCTTAGATCCCGTTAATAAATGACAATAATTTGTTAATAAAATATAAAAAACGTTGATTGCAATATTCGGGCAATTGAAAAGTGCGTGAAAAAATTTATTCTAACTTACGAGAAAATAATATTAAGAGATTCAAGACATGATGTTGATAAACAAATCTGATAACTAGAAGTTTAATTTGCTATAATCTTCCACAGTAGACAAATGTATGTGGTACAGTGCATGTCTTTCTAAAACTTGCAAAGCACTTTATAATCGTACTACCTAAGTACCATTCAAAATTTTAAAAAGGGAAGTCGGATTTTAATAAAAAAATCTAATAAAATACCAAATGCTGCAAATACCTACCCACAATATTGAAAACGATTTTCAGTTTTCAAAAGAAAGTCGGTTTGACAACAATCTAAATTAATCGAGAGTTCTAAATAAAGCCTGCCAATCCGCCCTTAGCCAGCGTGATGGTCTATGGTCGAACCTTTCTCATTCCTTGAGGAGACAATGCGGGTTGGCGGACTTTAACGACTAACTATTATCATGTTAGTGATAATAACCGGGAACGACGGCTTAACGTGGATACTATTAGATGGTAGCCGCGGCTTCGTCCGCGACAATGCCATGAAAGTGATCGCACAAAGCTGCATCACTTAAGGACGCACACGCACAAGTATTTACACACATAGGCATTTATACTGATAATGCCTGTGACGTTAGCAGCATCAGGTGTGCTGAATAATTGATCAAAGTCATGTCATTGACGATTTCTTGGTTGATCCTAATAATTAGTCCTATAAACATAATAACCCATGTGAAATTTTTAGTATTTTCACAATTTTTCACAGAATTTGTTACATATATAACTATTTAGATACTACAATATGCGTGCCGTAGCAATTTCAGAAAATCAAGCCAAAATTGTACTGACAGGCATCAAAGATTTATTTATTTTACTAAAGTGTTACAGGGACTCGTTCTAAACTAGTAATGAGGCGAGCTAAGTATTCTATAAGCAACATAATTTATGGATTAGTAGGTATAGTGATTTATAAAACTAATTTCTAAATAAAATAGAATACAAGCTAAAAATTAATAAATCCTAAGGATTTTGATAATAAATGCCGTTCGGGAATTATATTTTCACGGAATGTGACTTCGAATGAACTAAAAAAAACAGCTAGACTTTCCGTATAAAATGAATCAAACGCAAAGAAAACTTAACTTTTAAATTTTAAAATAATTACTAAGATCAGTTAAAATGAGTGATGTGCCGGATCGTTAAAAATGTATATCCGCGGATACGGATCCAACCCGCCCACCCTACGAGAATCACATGATTTTGTTGTACCATTTCCGGCACGTCCCTTTTTAAATAGGTTTAAATAGGTTAAGTCCAAGCCTCATTTTTTTATCTGATACCATTATAGGTCATACGTTAGAGTTTAGACCATGCCATGAACACTGGCGCATCACGTCGCACGTGGCGTTTTTTGTAATTTTCTCAAAAAATATTAGTGCTAGAAAAAAACTTTCTATGGCGAAAATTATCTTCATTAAATTAAATTATCTACAAGATAATATTTTAGTTCATTTCGATAAGACTTATAGTTTCGGAGATATGATAACCCTAAATGCTCCTCTCCTTTATTTATTATCTTCCCTTATTTACTTATTTATTATTTTCTGGACCATTAAAATTTCCTATAATATGCAAGCAATTCTAGTAGGTAGTTAAAAAGTAAGTGAGCCTAAATTATGTAGACTTACTATAACGTTTTATATTTCACACACACCGTACCTATATCTGCATGCCGCATTCGCGCCGTTGCACGTTGATTAAAACCTGTGGTGATCATTACTTAATACTGGCTGTCTAATAAAAGCTCTGCCAGTTCTATTATTTCGTTTGAAATAAATTCAATACAAAGGTGTATCGCTTTGACTTGGTTAAAGGCAATAAGCGTTTGTAATAAGTAATGCCCTAAATACTGAAAAGGAAGGAGTGAAAATCTAAGTTATAACTAATTTTCAAATATTGTATAAGCTTGTAGTTGAATATTAGGGAAGTTTACCAAAGTGATGTTACCTGATGACTATCGATGTGGTTTATTACATAGGTACTCAAAATACAGTTTGTTCTATATTCTGAGGCTATGGTATGAGTTTTGATGCTGGCATTAAGTCCGGATTCTGTAACGATTATTGTACAGAATCGAAAACCTTACGAAGTAATTTTTTATAATTAAAAAAAAATCAAATATAAACCTTAAAACCAAGGCATTAAAGTTTAATTACGAATGTACTTTAATAAAGACCTTTTGTCTTCGTAACAACGCGAGGTGTCGGTCACGGTTCCAAAGTTTTAAATAGTTAATCAATGACTGTACTGCTAAAAGAACGATAGTCTTAGTCAAAAAATAGGTGAATGGCCATAATTAGTGGTCTGAATTTCGAGTTTAACTTCCCTCAACCACCGTGCCTCAGATATAATAACCGTCAGAACTCAGATACGATTGAAACGTACGTTGAGAATAATTTGGAAGATTTATGTGGTGTGTGCTGGTGCGAATCGCTGCTGGCGGTGAATATCGCCTGCAAGTGCAAGATACACACTGTACCAGATAGATTTGTCTACTGTGGCAGATTATAGCAAATTAAACTTCCAAAGATTCTTCTTTAGAAAGAACTTATCAAGTCATCACCTACTAAACACTCAAGCAAACCCTGCTCAACACCTACGTACTCACTACGTACCTCATTTTAAGAATGTTTTACTCATTTGCTAAACTAAAAACTAAAATAGAAGTTAAAAAATTAGCCTATAATCCAGAATATAATCCATCTTTGTACCAAATTTCATACAGATCCGTTCAGCTGTTCTGGCGTGATTGAGTAACAAATATCCATCCATAACATTCGCATTTATAATAATATTAGCATAAAAAATTAAAAAGAAACAAAAAAAGTTAACAAGCAAAAAGAAAAAACAAGTGCGCAAAGGCGGCCTTATCACTAAAAGTGATCTCCTCCAGACAACCTTTAATTCTAGAAGCAAATGCAATGAAGCGGGATAGTGCAACAACATTAATACATATAATATACTATTGAGAAAGCCTAGTCTGCCCATTATTTTAATTACCTACATAGGTACATCGCCTAAATATTATTTAATAACCTGATGTTTCTTGGTACCTAGCAGGCAGCTACCAAGATAAAAAATGGTTGAGAAATACTCACCGGTGAAATGTAATGTGCTCGGATTCGAAAAACCTTATTCGTGTAAGTTTTGCGACTTCAAATGTGCACTAAGTAGTAGCCTTAAACGTCATATGAAAACCCACACTGGCGAAAAGCCTTATTCGTGTAAGTTATGCGACTTCAAATGTGCACTAAGTCATAGCCTTAAACGTCATATGATTATAAATGCGAAAGTGTGTCCGTCTGTCTGTCTGCTACGCTTTCACGGCCCATCTGTTCAACCGATTTTGATGAAATTTGGTACAGGGGTAGATTGTATCCCGGGGAAAGACATAGGCTACATTTTATCCCGGAAAATTAAAGAGTTCCCGCAGGAATCCTTCTGCCCGCACACGTTTCCTGCACAACATACAATACCGCTGCACTTGACATTTTTCCCTCTGACTCTGAACATCTCAGGCAGTGGAGCGCTCGCTACTGCATTTAATAATATTATTATTACAAATGACATAAAAATACTTATGTAGGTAGTTAATAACTTTTTGAAAAAAATACATTAAAATAGGGGTCGACCCCCAAAATCAGTTTTCGTTTATGTCGACCCCTGGGAAACCAAACTTCACCTAGAGCCCTAGACAACAGAATACTAATGGCGTGAAAATCAAATGTGCCTATTATATTGGCCACAGTATGCCTACATTCCCCAGCCTCACATTAGAAAGTTCTTCATGGATTGGGAGGCTTAAAGCTTCAGCTTAAAGCTCACGTAAGAAGCCTGCAAGGCTTTGAGCTTTCTTAGACGAGTTTTTGTATTAATTATGTGTAAGTGAACGTTAAAGTAAAATGAACCTTAACTGCATTGGTTTAGAGCTTATTTCATCATTTCGTGTATTTATACAATTTATTACGAAGGGCGTAGGGAGTCAAAGAATGATAATAAAGGATGGGCGCACTATTTATTACCAAGAGAATTTAGCATTATTAACTTTTTCATATATCCTGCATTAAAAGTTTGAGTTTCAATGTCGGTTGAGCCACCCGAAACTAGTCAATTTCAGACGAATACGAGCGGGTAGGATCGATCATGATTTTTAATGGCGGTTAAATAATAAATCTCACGGTTAGCTGGCCGAATATGCGGTTATAATAATTTTAAGTTTAAATATCATCCCATATTCTCACAAATAAATAAATTTCAATATAATTCATAACGTAATACAAAGGTAAGAATATCTCGACGTAACACGTAAATATTTTGTAAAATATTTTTAGTTTCACTTTATAAATGACTAGATGATTGCCGTGACTTCAGCCATGCGAATTAAGATCTTTTTAGTCCCGCAGGAATTCTCTAATTTTTCGGGATAAAAAGTAGCCTATCCGTGCCAAATTTCGTCAAAATCGGTTGAACAGATCGACGTCCTCTCGGCCCGGGGTGTGTTAGGAAAATATGGCCGCTATAATAAATTGCTTTTTTTTTTTTTTTTTTTATTTAACTGGTTTAACGGCTCTGGATTCCAGTCCTTCTGAGCCTAAAGTTCACAGAACAATATTACCCTAGGCGGGCTGAAGTTACAATAACAAATAACAATTAACAAGTCTCACTATCACTCTATCTTTTAGCTTTGGTCACAAAAAGTCAAAAATTACAAAATAAGTTTGAAAAGTTTACATCGGTTCACTGTTTGTTGTTTTCATTGTTTTTATATATCTTGAGCACCAGAAATAAAGGAATATAATGGCCGGAAGAACTTTTTATCAGCTAATAAACTTTGAAGAGTATCAGGAACTTTGCCATCGTTAATATCTTGAATGGAGCTAATGAGTAGTAATCTATTTAGACCAAATTGACGACATTGAAAAACAAGATGATTTAAGTCGCCATTCGTTTCGCCACAATATTCACAATCGGCATTTTCTTTCATTCCCAAGCGATGTAGGTGGGTGGCCACTCTGCTATGTCCAAATCTCATTCGGTTTATAGTCGTAATGAATTTTCTATTATTAATCCCTTTTTTATTATACCAAGGAGTGGCTGGCGGGCTTTTTTGTATTTCATAGTACCAAATTCCTTTGGACTTGCTTATTTCTTCCCAATATGACTTCCATAAAGATTTCAAATCATTGCTTAACAAGGCATATATATCTGTGAATGGTATTTCCAGCATTGAGGAGTGATCTGAACATGTTGATGAGTGTACATCTCTAGTAGCAACATCTGCTACCTCATTCCCAGTTATCCCAGAGTGTGAAGGGACCCACATAAAGGTAACAATCTTCTTTCTTTTATTAAGATTGTATAGCATATTTCTTATATTATATATAATGTAATTTTTTTTGTAATCTATTTTATTAGATTCAATAGCTAGTATAACACTTTTCGAATCAGTTACAATGAGAAACTGTGAATTCACAATATTATTAATGTACAAGAGAGATAAGTATATTGCATAACATTCTGCTGTAAAAATAGAACATAAATTATGAATTTTAAAAGTTTTAGATATTTTCTTTTGTGAGTCATAAAAAGCTGAAGAAGTATGCTCTTCAGATTTTGAACCATCTGTATAAATTGTATAAAAGTGATTATCAGCTAAATAACTTAACATTTCCACTTGAGAATTCACTTTTTCTTGACATATAGTAACATTGACATTCATTAAAGCATCATATTCTAATTTATATAAAGGCCATGGTTTGCTTTTATACATATTTTTGGTTTGGGTCTGTGAGTATAAAACAATCCTTAGAATGTCTGGTAATCGACCAGATAAAAGCATATTTACATCAATGTAGCTATCATCAAAGTTAGCAACTTCATAGGGAAGTATTTTTCCTAAAACTAAACTATTTTTTGAACTTATTAATTTAACACAAAATCGTTCAGCAATTTCAAGTCTTCTTATTAAAAGTGGAGGAATACAACTTTCTACTTCCATTACATGAATTGGTGTAGAGCACATAGCCCCAGTTATTATACGCAAGGCTTTATTCTGAATTATGTCTAATTTCTTTAAAACCAATTTATTAGCATTTAAATATGCTAATGTGCTGTAATCAAAATGACTTCTAACTATACTTTTATAAAGCATTGATAACAACTTTGGGTCAGCTCCCCAATGCACACCTGCTAACGATTTCAAAACATTGAGACCCCTAAAGGCATTTTTACATAGATTATTTACATGTTCTTGGAAAGTTAACTTCTGATCAAGCAATATTCCTAAAAATTTTTTTTCCAATAACCAAGGTAATCTTGTGTTATTATATTTTACAAAGTTATCACATGAATTATTTTTTTTGGAGAAAATTAGAGCTCCACTTTTACTAGGACTGATGTTTAATTTTAACTTATTTGAATAATAATCATGGACTTGTTCCAATGCTAAATTTAAATTATTTACAGCTATATTTACATCTTTATTTACAGTATATACAAGGAGATCATCAGCGAATTGCAGAAAGTTTATATTTCTATCTGTAATGTATTTACTTATTAAACATGTATATATATTATATAGCAAGGGAGATATAGTAGCACCCTGCATAGTGCCTTTGTATACATTTCTAGGACCATGTATAATGTTATTAAATTTAACATACATAGTTCGGTCATATAGAAAATTAAAAATCCATTTACATACTTTTCCAGGAATACCAATCTCACACAGAATATTGACCAGTATGGAAGGATCTACATTATCAAATGCACCTTGTATATCAAGAAATGCACAAACTGTGGTTGCATGACTGGCAAATGAATGATTTATATCTGAAATCAAAGAGGCAAAACTGTCTGCTGCACTTTTTCCTTTCCGGAAACCAAATTGCTGTTCAGGTAAAATATTATTTGCTTCTATGTAATAGTCTAATCTGTTTTTTAACATGTATTCAAATAATTTCCCTACACAAGAGGAAAGTGAAATTGGTCTGTAGGAGTTAAAGTCATGTTCTGATTTATCAGGTTTCAAAATAGGTATCACACATTGCGTTTTCCAAGACTTTGGAATACATTGATTGTCCCAAAGCAAATTGAAGATTTTTAAGAGAGTTTTTTGTCCATTAACATGCATGTTGCTAATAAGTTTGTATGGAATATCATCTAACCCCGGAGTGGAATCTCTCCTTGATTGGATGGCTGCAGTAAATTCATGCCAAGTAAATGCTTTCAATAGAAAAGAACTACTGTCACTACCTATATGATTAAATATTGAATTTAAATTTATAATATTGCTTTCTTTTTCAGATGGTACTACTGTGGGTGCATATTTATCTAAGAAAGAAGGAATCCAATCATCATTTTTTGATGGCTTATGTACAGGTATCCTCTTAAATCTCCTAATATAATTCCAGATATAACTTATTGGAGTATATCTATTAAATGAATCACAAATTCGTCTCCAACTTGCTTTCTTTTTTTCACTGATTAATCTCTTTTTAAAGGCATCAATTTTTTTATATTCTATGTAACTTTCTATTGTCGGGTTTAATTTATAAAATCTTAAAGCATTTTTACTTTTCTTTACAGCTTCCAAACAGTCTGTGTCCCACCAAGGAACTGGTTTTCTCATAACAAACATATTAGGTTTGGTAATTAAAGGTACACAATCTCTCCTTATTTCTAGAAGTAAAGTGCAAAAGTTTTCATAAGTAGCCAACAGATTAGATGTATCAATTGTGAAGTTTTCAAACGTTTTTTTTGTTTCAGTCTGGAACTTTGACCAGTCTGCTTTTTTATAATTAAAATGTTCACACGGTTCTCCTACATCATACTTTTCAACACAAGTATATAAGTCGACTATGGTTGGGTAGTGATAACTACCCATAGGATCATCATATACATGCCAATCACATAAAGGAACTAAAGAAGGACTAACACATGAAACATCAATAGAAGATTGATTAAAATTAATACTTCCTACTGTAGTTGGAGATCCGTTATTTAATATACAAAGATCGCATTCATCCAACATGTTATAAATATCAGTGCCTCTAGTTTTTGTTGTGAGACATCCAAAAGCAATATGATGAGCATTTAAGTCACCCGAAAGAAGAAGTGGTTTAGGTAAACTGTTTATAATTTGTTTTAATCTTCGGACCTTAAAGCGACCCCCACTGGGTGGAGCATAAACACATAAAATGGACATATTGCCTAGGCTTGTAGTAAGGGTTATAGCTACTGACTGCATATAATCATAGAACCGTGTAGGGACAACAAAATATTTGAAACTATTTTTAATTAAAATTGCTACTCCACCACGTCCATTTTTTCCATTCTGATTAATGAAATTGTAGTTAGGAATGTTGATAGCTCTATTTTCTCGCAGCCATGTTTCATTTAACAAGCAAATATCTATATCGTTCTTAACTAGGTAATTAATAAGCAAAGGTTTTTTATTATTAATAGATTGTATATTAAATTGTGAAATTCTAATAAATTGTTTATCCATTGTTTTTAAGATTATTAATAAGCATTTCTTTTACAACTGATGTAGTAAGTTTACGGCCTGAGTTACCCATGGCCACCAATGCTCCAATAAGTGCTTTCAAGATAGTATCATTTGTTATAATTTGTTCAATAAGAGTTTCATTATTATTAGTTGTGGTATTAGTTTGGGCAGTTTCTGTCTTTGATTTCTGTACTTTAGGAGTGTTATTAGGTTTAACTTGTGATTTATCTACTGTAACTGTATCTATTTTTGTTTGTTTATTCATTACGGGGAAGTTTTCATTATAGTTATTAAATAAATTTTGTATTTGTTTTGTTTGTAAAACTTTTGAATAAGAAGATTTATTATACTTTTCCTCCATTTTTTGTTTTTTTATTGGACAGTCCTTAGATATTGCAACATGAGAGCCACCACAATTTATGCATTTAATTACCGCATTTTCCTCACATTCAGTGTAGCGATGCTCCTCTGCACATATAGAACACCGCTGCACGGATTTACAGATTCTTGCTCCGTGATTAAATTTGAAGCATTTATAACATTGTAAGAGCGGGGCAACATACTGATGCACCCTATATTGGAACAAGTCCAGATGTACATATTCAGGTAAGTTGGTTGATAGGAAAGTTATACTTACTGAACTAAACGGTTTAATTTGTCCATTAACTTTCTTGGTGAAGCGACGCACAGCGACAACCTCATATTTTGATGATAGTTTTTTGAATAATTCCTCGTTACTTATACTTATGGGAACATATCTGAGTACCCCAATCGTTTCCACCGCACTTGCTGGTATGAATGCCTTATATTCGTATTTATCCAGGAAATTTTCATTTTTTAAAAAATCATTGGCGTTGATTGCTCGCGCGAACACCACCCCAACTTTAGATGCGTTTATTCGTCTTATATTAATTACTCCTTTAATTTCATTTTTAAAAACTCCCGCCAACATTAAGGGATTGGTATTGCCTAGTTTGACTCCTTCTTTACGACTCTCAATAAAAACCGTGTATTCAGCCATTCCTACTGATTCAGGGAAAACTCTTTTATAATTTAACTTGTGGTATGGCTTGTAAAAATCGACATTTTCCTGCTGCTGGTCTTGACTACGCCTCGGCGGTTTCCTTTTCCCGCCCGCGTCGTTATCCATGCCTGTGTTCAAACCGTCACTATCGGACGGCATTTTTCTTTATGTTTTAATGAAAATTAGTTAATTTTCCTGCACAAGTCGAAAACAAAATAAGTATTTTAAAATTTCAATTTAAAATACGCGCTTCTTGTTTCCCGCCAAAAACAAGACCCTCTTTTGCGTCCGATAGTTTACTCTCCGCTTTATCAGTTAACTTAACACCACCGACTCTATAATAAATTGCATTCACATCAAGACCATAGACTAGGTATACTTGTGTCCTTGACACAGTCACAGATTTAAATCTTTACGGCTCTAGACTCTAATCATTTTAACCCTATTTGCCGCGGTAATTAAATGATTGCGTAATGGATCAAAATATTAAATAGGAAGATTAAATAACGTTTTTTTGGAAATGTATAATTGTAAATTGAAACCTGTTATTACATATATGCATGGAATAGAATGTATTTTGGTAAAAAGTATTATACATCTCATAAAAAATTAAAGCTGGAGAAAAAGATAATAATATCTTAGTAAGAAATAAAAAATAATGCAAATTGGTTCCTCTATTTGGATAATTCTTTTTTCATTAGAAAGCTACATTATCACTGAGTAACATAGGCTATATTTTATTTTCAAAAAAATTAGAGATCCTTACGAAAATTGCAATAATTATTAATATTTTTTTTAATTCTCCAACACAATTATAAGTATATAACTTTTATGTAACTTATTAAGATGAGAAATAAAAGGCTTTTTTATTTTTATTTTATTTTATTTTATACCATTTAAAAGACACATTTAATTCACTAGGGTATCTTATTATGCATTTATATATACTAGTAATTGTTACAAAACATTTCGATATATACAGTATTACTTATAATTACACGTTACTTGCGTACTGTGTCTTTACCATGTAGTTGCAATGCATCGTAGTTGACATTATAGATATGGTATAGTTATAATAGTTTTATATTATAGTCTAAACGGGTTTTGCATACCTAGGTCAGTGCCTCGTTAAGTGTACAGAAGTTTGTAGAGGATGCGCTAGGCTGTTGCATTTACATCAAAATGGGCCATATTTTTAGCCTTACTAAGATCGTTTCGTGCTGTAACATAATTGGTAAGGCTGACTTTTACATCTATCATTTCCACTCCTACATAAAAGATAAATAGGCTAAACATTACGTGCACTTTCCGTAGGATACAAACAATATAATTACAAGAAAGCTTTGTTTATAGGTTCAAGCATTCAGTTTGTGGTTTTTAACCATCTCCGTTACAGTTGAAATTTTAAAAAGAAAAGTAAATCACCAATCAGAAAAAAAAACTAATTATTGATGAGCGGGCCTGATGGACCCCCGCCGGCAGCGGTGGGTCACGGTTATGTCCCCGTACAAACTAGCGGACAGATAGACAGACAAACTTTTGCATTTGTTGTAATATTAGTATCCAAGATTTAATATAGACGTGATCCAAGATTTCTCGCAGGTAATTTTTTTTCAACTGGGCTGGTTTTTAAACGATTTTATTAGGTTAAACTGGTTCACTGGACGACTATTCAATATCTGATACTATTCTTACTATCGGTGCATACTTGGACTTGTATTTGGTACTTGTTTGCGAATAAAAACTTTGATATTCACGAAATACGATCATCCTGGTCAGTAGCTACTGTGAAACTTCCTACTGAGACAACGTTCGATTGACATAAACTACTCGTACAAACGGGTCGTAATTTCAAGCACAATCTATTTCATTTGAATAATATTATATTTTATACTAACTCAATGATAAAATTAGTTCTGTAACACAAAATATACAATAATAAATTATTACATTCAAATTGAAATGTACCGTTGCTTACCTATACAAAATTTGACTAAACGAAGACTTGGTTTTGGGTCTATGTTATTTTTTTTTAAAATCCCTATCAATAAGTTCAATTGGATCACTTCAATATCAGTTATCACTTCATGCTCTATCAGCTCAGATGAGCTAACATCACAACAGCTGAGATTGTGTTAGAAATTTCCTTGCGTTCATGTCAAAGTTCATACCTAATCTATCAGATGTGACATATTCTCTTAGGGAATTATTAAAAAAAGATTCAGTTTTTATTTGGGGTGAGAAACAAAAGAAAGATTTTATTAAATTAAAAGAATTATTGTCATCAAAACCGGTACTTAAGTATTTTGATGTTTCAGTTGCAATAAAAAAAAAATTTGCTAATAGATCTTTTCTTGTTACAGATGTCGTCGAAAGGGATCGTGTTTTATGTGAACAGTGACAAATTGAAACAGATATTTAGTGTCTATTGAAATGTGAGTTCTGTAAGGCTATAAAGTAAACGTTTTCTAACTGAAAATATGTTTAATTTATAATAATTGCTCTAAAATTGAATTTCTTAAAATATCTTTAAAATCTAAATTAAAAACTAAAAACTAAAAATTAAAAATATAATCTATGCCGCTGCAATGAGGCAATGTGCCCAGAACGCTGGCTGCGTTACCCCGCTGAATAGCCAAACTTATATGTTGGCCGAGGTAACTGCCAGCCCTCCGGTCACCTGTGGACTCTGTGAGACGAGAAGATAGATCCTTAAAAAAGGATCTAGCATCTTCGCCCCACGACCCCATGGTTTCAACACCAAAAGGCACAAATATGAAATTATTTTCTATAGTTTCATATTTGCGCCTTTTGGCTCTTTCTGCATTAGTGGCCGCCGCCCCAGCCGTCATGGAGGTCGCCTGCAAGTGTGACAAAATTGAAATTGAATTGCAATTTTCGGTGGAAATTTTTTTTTTTTAAAAATAACTATTTTAATAAACCTGACAAATCTAATTCTTATTGCTATGTCGATAAAGTCTAATTTCGCTAAACAGAATGTGTTCTCAGCGGGCGCGGCCAACTCGATTTTCTAAAACCGAAGCCATGGCCCACTAGATTCGCACTGAGACGAACTTCATTTGTTTGTCAAATCGAGTAGGCCACGCCCTTGGATACAGATCCATTTACTATATACAACTGTCCCGCAGTATATTATAGTGGCAACTGCAATGAATTTGCTACGGATCTATATAAAGGTATGAATTTAAGTAATGTTATGACTAATACCTTTAAACGAGCAATTCTTGTTTATATAATCTGAATATCCAATCACGCGCCAAAGGCTGAACGGATAAGGCTGAAATTTAGCACAGAGATAGATTATAGTCTGGAATAGCACATAGGCTACTTTTTATCCCCGAAAGTTAACGAGTTCCCGCGGGAACCAAAAAAACCACAAACCACGCAGACGAAGTCGCGGGCATTCGCTAGTTAGAGAATTTCACACAATTTGACAGAAAAACCCAAAACTTTTTTTTCGGCTTAACCCATGTATTGAACCCAGTAGCTCGTCTTCCGCTGGCGAACGCATAATGACCACTAGATAGCTAGAAGATGACCTTTGTATTATCTATACCAAAACCTAATTCCTTTGTTTTAGCAATATTCGGAGGCACTTTTCTTTTTTTTAAAATTCATTATAGGCTTACGCTTGACCACGATCACACCTGATGGGAAGTGATGATGTGGCCTAAGATGGGACGCGCTTGCCTAGAAGATGCCTATTCACTCTTGATTTAAAGATACCCGGATTGTAATTGGTTGGAAACACCTAAGAAGAATTTTTTAACAAATAAAGGAAGAAGATTTAGACCAACATTGTAGCGATAAAAGTGATTATAAAATATCAGATATGAGTTCGGAAAGTTTGATTTGGTTGGCACATAGATTGGGTCCAGTGCTCACATGTAGATACATAACGAGAAATCTGCTTAAGATCATCGCCTCCCTGCATTGATGTAGAATTTTAGTACCTATACTTCTATTTCAATGCCTCCCTGCGACTCTTTCAGTGTCGCCATGTCAACAACGCAACTACCCTCAAAAATCAGTTTCAAGCAACCAAGAATTTTTTCAACATGACAAAAAATACTTGTGACATTTTTACATTTCTTTAATTTTATAGCTTTTCACATTAATCATGACTATTATTGACATTGTATAATTATTGAAATCTAATTATATGTTGCAATATTATAATTGTAACTCTTTTGTATGTATGGATGTTTGTCACTCTTTCACGCCAGAACGGCTGAACGGATCTGGGTGAAATTTGGCACAGAGATTGATTATAGTCTGGAATAACACAAAGGCTACTTTTTATCCCGGAAAATTGAATCGATCCCGCGGGAATCAAGAACCTCAATCCATTAGGCATGGGCCATTAGGTTTATTTAATCTACCTCAGTAAGAGCTGACAAGAAACTATTACAACCTTTCCAATGAGAAAAATCAAACTTTCAACTTTAAGCTAATGTAGATAGATTAATTTTAATAGGTCATTTTTAACAATTGTCTAGGTCTAGGAAATATAGCAAGAAAAACATCGACCTATACAACTTGGATAAATTTTTTAATGGAAGCGTGGAATGTAAGAAGGGAAGATAATGATATTTTGAAGTGAAACTTCTTTAGAATCGTTGTGATTTGCAAATTCGATGAAATAAAAAAGCGACACTAAAAAGAGATAAACACTTTCATACAAAGATTTAGCCTGCGAGAGAATGAGATACTCATTTTGACGTATCTATCGTAATTCTATGACCTACTAAGTACGTATCCATCAGAATGGCGGGTGTAGGTTTTCCGATTGCATTAAAACTTTACTGAATAAAATGTACGATAAATGTACGTAATTGTACTAAATTATGGATAAATGTACTTTATCGTGTATTTTTAGAATTGAAGTGGCTTAACTAAAAATTTTAAGAAAATGACTTTTATATATTAAACGACTTATAAACATGTATTCTATCAGTTTATTAAAAATATACAGACTCTTTTAGCCCAGAAAAGGACAAACGTACTTTTTCCGTCTCTTGTAAATTACGCGCGCGTGCCGCAGCGCCGCCAGCTCTTCCTCTAGCCGCGCCGCCCTTTCCTCGTGGTCCGCTAGTTGCTCGCGCTGATAACAAATTTTGTAGTTTATAAAACGGTGGATGCGTATTCCTTGAACTCTGAAACAATCTCCCAATTATACTATAAAGCAATTGTAAGCTTTACAGCTTTATACGCCTACGTTACAGACATTAAAGTACAAAAAATAGGCTGCCTACGTAATTCTTCGAAAGTAAAAACTGACTTCCGCTAGTGTAAAAATTGCTGAGCAGAAATACATTTAGTTTTTATTTATTTATTTTATTTTTATTTTTATTTTATTGCAAGGGTACACAAAACAGGTTGTTACTAAAACATCGTCAAAATACAAAATAATTCAAAACTGGATCCAAGCAGCAACCCTAAAGTATGTGTACACAGCATTATATAGAAAATACTAGTGAGAGCGACGTTGTCTTGGAAGCGGGAGGTCTGACGAGTCACGACAGGGTAAGTTTAGGAATTTATGTATTTTTTAATTTTCTAGCATCTGGTCTGGTGGGTAGCTAGTTACCACCCTTCCGGCAAAGTCGTGCCGCCAAGTGAGAGTTCAAATTCTTAAGATGACACCTGAGACAAACTTGTAGACTACACAATACGCCTCATTATATTACCCTTCTTATCAGCACAACGACTGAATGCTGCAATTCACCAACAAGGCCACGCTGCAGCCACACAACAAGGAAAAGAGCACTCTCTTCAATCAGGGAACAATCAAAAATATTTACATTAAACGTTTAGATTTGTGGGACGAGTGAGTGATATGTACTCGTCCGCACCAATAGGAAGATCTTCCTCCGGGCTGGTGTTGTGCCCGGGGACCTTTCTGGTCCAACCGTTGTAAGTTGGAACGGTCTATATATAGCGCTATTCTCAGAAAACTTCGATAGTGTGATTCAGGCTTGTATGTAACTTATAAGTTTTCAGTCGATTATCTATCCTGCGATGTAGATACAATTAGCGCCATCTAGTTTGCACTGTGGTAACCGCTACAGATTCTTCTTTTTCGAATGAGCAGTAAATTAATTGAATGTATTAAATTTTATTTAATAATTATTCATTTCATAGTTTATTATACGTTACCTATAATAACAAAGCGTGCTGCTGTAGAGAGGTACAATTTATTTTTCTTACAAAGCACGAGGCTATCAACATACTACCACTGTACCTTATTAATTCGTAAAAGGAAAGTTTTTAGTTAAGGCGAGTCACCTCAGCTCAGCGGTGAAAACTGGTTTGCTAGATCAAATTTTTTCGGTATTTACTATTAAATAACGGTCTTACAAAAAATATCCGATACACTTAAAGATATTGTCTAAAGAATGTGCTAATTTGTTACACGATAGGATGTACTTTACTCGATCAAAAAAAATCTTGAAACAGGCTAAATTAAAAGTTTAAAATGAATTTTATATTAATAAAATTTTCGACTTTGCTCATCATTTTTATATAGATAAATTCCTCTTGAAGTATTAATGAGAACCTGCTAAAATTTATTTCAAACTGAAGTCCTATATCTATTTAATTCAAGTTAATCCCAGAACTTGATCGTTGCCAAGCGGTTTCAGAATATACCGCGCTGCCCGCTTCCCCGCCAGTCTCTACGAGAAATGTACCGCGAGACGCGCGGGCGGCACCCCACACCTCACCTCCTAAAATCTTGCAGGTGACTCGCCTTAAGTTGAAATTTAAAAGTGAAGCTTGTTGTCAAACTTTGCCTTGAGGTTTGTTGTGTGCTTGAAATTCTCTTATTAAGTTTTTTTGGATCTCTTTATTTTTCTCAGTATTTAAAATAACATCAGCACTCAATAGATTCAAATTCCACAATGAACATTCCCAAATCTAAAAACGTCCAAGATATCATGAAAATTGATTGCACATTTGTTTAAAAAATATAATATGTGAAGCTTTGTTATCAATATTTCCTAAATTTTCCTTGGTTCCATCAAGAAGTTCAAGTCTTCTTTGCTTAGTCATTTTTGACAAATGACACACAATTGGGTAATTGACTACTATTCAAGTAAATATTTTTTTTTTGATTATTAAATATAGGATCTCCCAAAAGGCATAATATCCACGTCTCCTGATTTTTTAAAACAACGAGTCTGGTTTCAGGCACCAGTCTGTCTGCAACTACACACACTGCACAAAGTTTAGCCTTCCCAAAGTTCAAAATCAATAACAAAAAAAAGTGTTTGTATTATACGCAATTCACACACGGCAGAATTGAAACTTCAGAAAAGTGAACGTTATGATTTTAAAAAATCCATAAAATAGATACCTAGACGATACAAGACGAGAGTTATAATTTCCACGGCCATTCTGTAACCAACCAAGTATTACCTATCAAATACAAAAGAAATCCTTGAACTTAAGCTATTTACCTATATTTTCAAATAACATCTATTTCTTTACTCGTATGTTATAAATTATCACCATGAAAAAATATGTTAATTGTTCATAGTATTAAAAAATATAGCTTCCAGCAAGCGTACCTTATAGTAGGTACAGCTTACGGACTGGAGAGGAAGGAATATCTATAATAGACATCCGTGTCGGAGAGGAACGACGGCATGGGATGTTTGTTACACGCCACGATGACCGAACAGATTTAGTTATTAGGAATGAAGATAGCTTATAACATGAGTGTACATACAGAGTAGTTCGCACGGGAATAAAAAAACCTTATTCCACGCGGACGAAGTTGCGGGTACCAGATCATTCTCATTTGTACTGCACTCATCCAAACAAAGAAACTTTATCGCGTGTCAACATCTCAATTTACAGGTTGGTATACCTTAAATACAGCTATTCAATAAGGTTAAAATTCCTATAAAGATATCTATATAATTTATGGCACTAACATCTATCTACGCCACTGTATTGTAACTAGACACGCCCGAAGCCTCCCACGAGGCCAGACCAGGGAAAATGCAGAAATTATAAATTCCCAAATTGACCCTGCCGGGGATCGAACCCGGGACGTCCTTCTGCTTCTTGCACAGTAGGGGAGAACAGTACACCCATACAATGACTGACACGTCCTTGTCGTTCAACTGCAACTGCCTTGTGAATGTAGATTACGCGAAATGTTAAGCGCCACGCCTTGCCATTGAAACGCACATTTCATTCCTTGTTTATTTAATGAGTGGATCTGAAAGACGACCTCGTTATGACGTCACTACTTCCTTCGCTGAAGTGAGACGGACTATCAACCTATTTAATTTTCTATGAGTAAGAGGATAACAAGCGTCTACTTATACAAAACCATGTTAGTGCTCTTTTTGATATTGAGTCAATTAATCAGGAGTCATCTAATAGTTTGAAGCGCTCGAGCACTAAAGTACATCTTCATGTCGGGAGCTAATAGTAATTGGATGATTGTGAAGTGACGCGTTAATAGACACTATTCACATTAATTGATATTTGAATAATAGGTATCTATACCTATATTATTTCACCAACTCACTAAATGAAGCTCGCTACTTCGGCCGTGTTACGTTGTTGTTTGTATGGAAAACGAGACATTGCGTTATTTTGTTTTGATTTCAATAATATTAATAGTATTTACTATTATGGACGTGTAAAAAGTACAGAGGCGGACTACACCCATAGGGGACCCAGTGCGGTATATGAGTTATTATGTTGGCATTAAAAATATTAGGTTATACCTATATTATACCAATTTACTTTTATTAGATAGTCGTATGAATTATAATATACATAATATATAAGAAGGTAGGTATATGTATAATAGTAGTACAAGATATCCAAGGCCTTCAATTTTTGAAATATTCATTGTATTTACGTTTTCTTGTCTCTTTCTTGTAGGTTAGGTTAGGGTTCGACATAAAATAACCAGGTAGTGCCCGGCCGCATTAATATACCTAACAGATTACAATCTACCGAAAAATAATGCTGAAACATCTAATTACATAGTTAAGTTAAATGAAATGTTTTACTCCATGCGGAATGTTTTATTCCACCTTATTCCGCGCGGATGAAGACGGGAGCAACTTCCTAGCCTATGTACGTCCCTGGGATACAACCCATCACTGTACCAAATTTCATAAACATTGGGGTGAACAGCCAACAATTTTTTAGGACAAACCATAACAAACATACTTTCATATTATATACTTATATTACTAGACTAGCTGATGCCTGCGATTTCGTTCGCGTGGAATAAATTATAATTCCCACGGGAACTCCGTAACCTATGTCCTTCCCCGGGATGTATCCATTTCGTCGTTTGATTTAAGTCAAATAACTTACCGTCTTTGGCATTAGACTCGAAAAGCCTGAAAATCTAAGCAAAATCCGAATTATTTAATTACTATTTCGATTCTCAAGATTCGTATTAGTATCTCTGCTCTAAAAATATTTTTACAAATCAAAATCAAAACTACAGCTTCGAGCTACCTAAGTAGGTAGGTATTTAATCTATTTCCATAATATACTTGCTTATACTAATTATTTCATAAAATTTGGAAATAACGAACACGTGATTATTAAAAAAAATCTTTGATTTCAGTTTTAACTTTAAAATTGACGACCTCGCAGTCCCCGCAAGAATCAGAGCATACTCATTAAGTACAAAAATTGACGAAAAAAATTTACTCAAATAAAAATCTCTTCTTCAAAATTTTTCAAAAAATTTACTAACCAATTTTCAAAATTCTTACTCGAATGCACATCTGGCCTGCATCCGCGTCTTTTAAATCCTATTTGTCTCTTTTTGGTGTCGCTTTTTCTTTTCGTCTTTCGTTTTATCAACCAGAGGCGGATCAAAATAAAACAAAAAAACAAATAACAAATCAGACTTTGTACTGCTACATTTAAACATTCGAATAGAAAATTACAAAAATGGAACGCTTTGTATGTACACATTCATCCGGCCACTTATATAGGTAGGCACTTAATAAAGCTGTTATAATTTAATTATTGATTGAATCTTTGTTGACCTTTGAGACTCAGGAAAGGTTCTGACCTACATAATCTTAAGGGCTCTTAAAGGTTGGAGGTAACAAGTTAATTAAATATATTTTTTTCCTAGTAAGTATGGAGGATTTCCTTTTAACGGAGAATAGCTTTAAAATAGGGTATTGGTGGTGAAATAAAACACAATACATAACAGGGACGTTTCACATTGACTGAAAAGCAACCTGAAAAGTCAATCGAAAGAGAGAATGTCGGCAAAACACATTACGGGCAGGATTCTTTTCCCGGGTTCGATCCCCGTCAATTTGGGAATTTATAATTTCTGAATTTTCCCTGGTCTGGCCTGGTGGGAGGCTTTGGCCGTGGTGTGCTTAGACTGCGTCATCACTTACCAGCGTCATCACTTAGATTTCAGTAAAGGGTTAACTTGTTCCACGATAACTGAGATGTTGTCCTCGGAGCCGGCCCTCTTCGCCTGCCTTACCAGATTCTTGGGCACCGCCTTCAAGTCATCTGTATGGACCAAAAAAATATTTATAGATTTTCCAAACTAATTTCACGATACATTGCCCGAAATCTGCGCTTGGCACCGCCTTGCCTGCCGAAGAAATTCGATTTCGCCGCCAAAACCCATGATTACCATTGTTATGTGCTATTTCGTATGAATTGCTAATATCGTGCTGGATGTTTACGCAAATCAATTCTCAAACAATAGGTCGGCTGAAGAAAGGCACTTCTCGCGTCGACTAGTTGTTTCCACTTGATGACCCGGACGCCGTGAATATTCATATGCTTTTTATTTTCCGCATAGGCAACTGTGCCTGCTGCGCTTACTCGCACATTATCATAATATGTTGTAAAAGTTTGGGCACTGCTCGTTGGCCTATAGGACTAAAGAAAGCGACGCGACGCGATACAACCTCATAGAAAATTGACCAACTTATCTACATGTATGGATGGATGTTTGTTACTCAATCACGCCCCAACAGCTGAACGGATCTGGATGAAATTTGGCACAGAGATAGATTATAGTCTGGAATAGCACATAGGCTACTTTTTATCCCGGAAAATTAAAGAGTTCCCGCGGGAACCACAAAACCTCGATCCATTTCTGAAGACTCCAACGGGGAAACCTCGCTCGGAAATCCCAGACACCCCTGCAATCACATCGCACAATTTACAAAAACAATTGGATAAGCTGTATAATAATTAATGCTAGAACTAATTTTGACATTAAAAATTAAAATAACCACCACTGTGTGATTAAATCGAAACTTTTGGCATACATACAGATACAACGAATAGGTACCTACATCTTCTGGTACGATTAAACCGAGGGGTGGTATTGGTTTAATATAAAGCCCTACCCCCAACTACATCACCACTTACCATCAGGTAAGATTTTAGTCAAGGACTTACTTGTAGTAGCATAAAAAAAATAACTAAAATACCTAATAAGATTTGTATGACAAAAATAGGGATTCTAACAATGATTGATGCAGGGTTCACATAATATTCCTGGTCATTATAAGATCACATGTCCGTTACAGAATGTCAACTTGTCAGACAACATGTCAGACTTATCCTAACTGCATGATCTATCAATGCAGAGCCTAAACTGCTAGGTTTAGAAATCACATAATAACTAGGTAAAAGATATGGATAGGAAGGCATAGAACACAAAAGAGGAAGAATTAAATAACAGTCAAGCAGAGGGACAACAATTTCCGAAAAGTATAGATCATATCTTCGGACATAAGTTATCTTAGCGTTACTGTATCATTACTTACAACCAGGTGAAATTGCAGTGAATGGTTTACTTAATTATTAATTATCTACGTTTATAATTACATTAAGTTAAATATACGAATCCATTATCACGTTACATTGTAAAAATTCATCAACATTATTTATTAGTTTTGTCGAGAGGCACAGGCGTCCACTCTCATAGAAGAGAGGGAATTAGAGCTTAGACCCACCACGCTGCTCCAATGCGGGTTGGCGGGCTTTAACGACTATTATCATATTAGTGTTAGTACCGGGAGGCACGGGGGTTCCTACTGCTTACAAAAAGTACTTACTCACTGTGTTCCCTACGTTACGTGTCTACGTGTTAACGTTACTAATCAAATTATTGAAGATTTTACCTACCAACTCCTAAGGAAATGTAGCAGAAAGGGCGAGTGATAGGTAAAACTAAATCGTTATTTTTTTAGTATCAGAATGTTTTCAAAAAAATAGGAGTTAGTCAGCTTGTATATGAAACCAGAAAAACTAAGTAGGTAGGTATACCTATGGCATTGAAAACAGTAGCAAGTAGTAAGGGATCCTATTTAAATATTTGTGTTTATAGATAAATAGGTGAAAACGGTATTCTGAATTGAATGAGATCGTATTGAGTTTTTTTTAAACCCAAATTGAGCGTAACAAGATCAATGTACCTATAGCTTGGCAAACTTTTATCAGTGCGTGCAACGAAGGCGCCACTGTCTATTAAAAATTGAACATTTTAGGATCAATACAGAGAGTATGGAATTATCACAAAATGGAAAAATGCAGGAAAACGGTAGGTAACTCGTAAAATAGTGACGTCATAGCTGAAATGCATGAAATCATCCAGCTTACCTGCGGTGGTGCGTATAAAGGCCGGTAACGTGGCCCTGCCCATTGCAGCCAGGAGTTGGACATCAAGAAAAAGAACATAAAAGAGGAGAGATCCATCTTTAAAAAAATTTAAACCTCCAATTTCTAACCACCATGACTGTCCCACTGCTCATGTCGCAAGTAACAAACCTATTTATTTAAATTATATAGTGGATTAAAAATTCTCAAAAAAATATATTTCAATAATGAATAATTGGATTGAGGTTTTTCGATTCCCGCGGGTACTGGATAAAAAGTAGCGTATATGTTAGTCTAGGTTATAATCTATCTTAGTGCCACATTCCATCCAGATACGTTCAGCCCTTTTGGCGTGATTGAGTAACAAACATCCATACAAAAATATGTTGATGCAACCCAGCCTAGATCTGTATATCAGCAACCGTCATCAACTTTGAATTAAGCATTAAGTATATGCGGTGATAAGTTCGACTTCTTATTTAGAGGGGTTGGGGTCGAATAACAGGCACCTCTGATTTTTTGGAGTTATGTACGTTTTAAAATTATAATATATAGATAAGCATATTGTTGTGGATAATACACCTCACCTCACGCAAGCTTTATTTATTTAAATCTTTATTGCACACAAATACACGGAAATGAAGAAGACATTAAAACTACGAATAGGATAGCTTTGTGCTTGATTGGATAGAAATATATATCCTAAATTCCCAAATTGGCTCTGCCGGGAATCGTACCCGGCACCTCCCACGGTAAGACAACAGCGCTCATCACTGCGCCAGGGAGGTCACGTTTTGTCCTATCCGGTCCCTAGTGTGCTTTCACTCTTATAAAACAGACGCAACCTCCTTTGTGTAACATGCAAAAATAGTCTTCATTTTCTTTTTCTGGTACTGTTCTGTGGTAAAAAAGCAAATCGTATATCGTGCTCTTCACAAAGTCTTAAAATAGTCACACTCAGGTGGCTCGACAAATTGTCGCCAATATCAACTTTGGGTCCATCAAGGTTAGTCGCTGTTGTCTTAACGTGCGTGTCCCCGCCAGGGTGGATTTGGGAATTTATAATTTCAGAATTTTCCTTGGTCTGGCCCGGTGGGAGATTTGGCCGTGGCTAGTTACCACCCTACCGGCAAACACGTGCAGCCAAGCGATTTAGCGTTCAGGTACGACCTTTGCGTATATCTATAGATTTTTTTTCATTTCACGCAGGAACTCTTGAATTTTCCGGGATAAAAAGTAGCCTATGTCCTAAATATCATCAAAATCGGTTGAATAGATGGACCGTGAAAGCGTAGCAGGCAGACAGACAGACAGACACTTTCACCTACCTACTTAATAAATTATACACTCTAAACTTACTAAACTTATACGTAGGTATTATTCCTACATTTTGCACTGTTAGAACTGTTATTTACCTAACTTGATAATGGTAGGTACACCTGCCAATAATTATTTTTAAATACTTTCCATTAATAATATAGATACGTAGTAGGTATATCCATTAGTATATTTTAAGTACAGCCCTTATGAATTTCGAAATCGTTTCGCCTTGTTTTACCTAGTAGTACCTACCTATTATGAGTATTAATTAGCGAAATTAATTTAAAAAAATGTTTACAAAATGTAAATGTCACCGTAAGATTGTAAAAACCGTTAGATTATAATATAACATTTTTTATCTCGATAGATTATAAACTGTCGACAGATTGTGAACCGTAACATACTGTTTACAATTTAACGCGTTATTTTTCGGAAAATTGTAATATATTAGGTATATTAACCCGATAGAACCTAAGTGCCCGGCCTGCAAGTACGTCAGTACCTACTTACCTATGTATTTTGAACTTGCTTGCTTCTTGCTTCTGGTTCTGCAACCTCTGAGGTTCTGAGGCTCTGAAAAAAAAAAAGAAACCTACATTAAGGTACCTACTTTGTGGTACTGTACTGTGTGTGTTCTATTTTGAAATTTAATGCTCTGACAGACGGACGGACGGACGGACGGACGGACAAGTGCCAATTCACCCAAGTAGACTCAGAGACCTTCGCTTCGCTCGGTCAATAAAAATTCTATAGAAGACAAAGTTTTTTTTTAAATTTTAATTATTAAAAAAGCAATAAAAGTTTGATTGACAATCAAGTGCGGAATTTATATATATACTTACGTATATACAATTCTCAAATGCATTCCCCTTAGCTAACATCGTAGTCAAAAAAAATATTAATTTTATTCAAATATAATAGTGAAATCCTCATTCTTGCAGAATACATTTACGATTTTTACACTTTTGGGTGACACTTTTGACCCATATAAATCCACGAAAAATTAAAATAAATTGCTCATAAAAAATACTAGAACTTAGTTAAAACACCTTAGTATATTGAGTAAAAAAACAGGAAAATATTTTTTTATTGTAGGCGTAACTCAGTAGGACGATTGTAGCTCGTAAGTTAGTAGCCCCCGATGATGATATTATTACGTGACAACGTTCTAGAAATAATTTGATTGAATTTTGTACACTTTACATGTAACGTGGCTGGTAAATTCTGCGGCTCATATGTGGGGATTAAAACCATATGACAAGAACATAAACCCTGCAGAAAATCTGGCAGTCAGTGCACTATCACAAGGAGAAGGATTCCACAATTATCATCACACATTGTAAATTATTAAAAAAGTCAAATCAATCAAATTTGGAAAGTGCCAGAACCCAGAGCCGCTAAGCTATAGGTATCCTATTTATGAAGATAACCATATCGATACAGCTACGACTCATAACGATACAGCTCCCATACAACGAACTGTATCACAAAATAATGATGAATGTTTTCTTTCCTTGTCTATTACTCAAACCTACTCTAATAATATTTGGCGCTTCCTGATGATAGGTGGCGCCCCCTATTTAATGCATTTCGACGGACACTTTTTATATACATACAGAGATAACACTCCGGACGCCGCCAAGATTGTTTGGGTCGACCACGCTTTCTTTTTCCCTGAGGATTCCAGTCGAGAGCTTGCCTCGCGATATTGCCTGGCTCCCTACGTAGAGCGTGGCCGATCTATCGGATCTGTTGGCAAGCCAAAATCGGCACTAAAGCTAAGACCGCCGATCGTATTTTCGATATCAAGAGAACATTTACGAATGCAGTGGAGTTGGGTAAGTGATGTTTACTGCACAATTTGTCGTATGAAAACTAAGCTTACCTGTTTTAAACAACATAAGTACGATGAATAAGAAAGTTAATTTTACAAGGATTACTAGCTCTCCACTTCAAGCAATCACCCATGAGTCATGACTGTTATATTTCTGACCCGGTGACAGCGTCGCTAGTATCTATGAAAAATAAAATAAAAACCAAAACTAAACAGGCATAAAAATGTGGACTTTTCGCCAAGTTACCTAATTTGGTATGGCTGAACATTTCCGATAATCGTCTAGAATGGTTCGATTATGCTATGATTCCAACTGGATTGCAGTGGCTGGACATTCACGCTAACAGAATTGCTGAACTTGGGAATTACTTTGAAATAAATTTAAATACGGATATTGCTTGCTGGTTATTATTCTATGTTAGTAATAAGCAGATTCTTAGTAAATATCTTTAGTTTTAAGTTTCATTTTGAGTTCAGACTCATAAAACCTTGAACCCTGGTTGACTTTCTATAATTTTTCTATAAGCTTCTTTTCAAGTTAGGAATCAAATGAATCAAATTAACAATGCGTGTTGACATGACAACTTTACATTGACCCCTCTGACTTTGTTAAGTAAAACAATACAAAGCTCTTTGGTAATGAGGCAATATGAAGTTACTGAAGCGGTGTGAGATTGCGGCGGCCATTTTGAAAACAAAGGGCAATCTAGGAGGTCCATGTAATTGAATTAATTAGTGTTGTATTCAGATGTATGAGACACTACAAAATACAACTCCACTGAACACAATATGCCGTGGTCTCATGCTGTTCGGAAATCGGGAAATATTTACATCAACAAATCAAAAAAATTTCATAAAAAATAGAGTTCACAAGAATCATTGAATGATCTGCAAAATTATCAGGGAGTAAACCAATATTAATTACTTATTATGTTCATCATTTTTAATCTAACAAAAATGTACATTATACATTTGCAGTAATAACACCAATACACTATATTGGAGAACTGGGGAACTATACCTACCGGCTACTTTTTTCCCGGAAAATAAAAGAGTTCCCGCGGGAATCAAAAAACATTAATTCACGTGGACGAAGTCGCGGGCATCATCTAGTATATCTAGTATAAATGCGAAAGTTTGGATGTATGGATGTCGGCATAGACTTAGATTGAGCGTAGCGAAAAAATCCTATGTCTAGATACTTCCGAACATAATCTGACCATTTTTTAAAATCAGTCATCATGCCTATTGTAATCTTTTCTTGCTAAATCATGAACTTCCGCAAAGTAACGCCTGATTGTATCCAACGTTTGATAAACATTTTCGATGACGATTTTCTTACACAATCAGGGGGTGCACAAAATTAACTTTTATTAATATCCTGGGAAGGAGCATATTGCTGTAGAACTTTTTTATACGTTGAAACATTGGATCTGTGTTTTGTCAATACTATACATAATTGCTAAAAGATTCGATTATGGGACTATGTGTTAGCTTCAAGCCATTACTTATTTTGAAATGTTTAACAAATGATCTATTTTTCTGATTTTCTAATGTAAAATATTAATCAATTTAATTTTGTATCGCAAATAACTGTCATTCGATTTAATCTGCGGATACGGAGGCCATGTTGAAATTGGTTAGTATAAATACAAATGTTTTGACGATGGTAAGTCAGTCTCCACCGAGACTCAAACGATTATTGAATACCTCTGGTGTTTAGATCGTTATTTTGATTATGAGCCGCAGGTAGTAACTGCGGCCTGGTCAAATAATTTGTTTGTTAGCTAAGTGTTATAAATTAATTCATTACATTAAATCTCTTTTGATTAGAGTCCAAACATATTAAAAGTGTTTTATTAATACCTACTTCTGGATAGTATTCAACAATTCAGAAGTGGGGATATGAATCACGTTGCCTTGATTTTGCTTTGCCTTCTGCACATTAGTTTTTTTTAAACAATAATAATAGTGGGTAAGTTGAAATTAATATTTTTTTTGACCGCTGGCTGTGATACAGGAATACGAACCCATCAATAATCAGAAAGACCGAGCGGAAATGTTCAGGGTTTCTTATTTTGTTTATGTAACGTATGCTGTGCTTGGGCGGGCTCGGCAAAGCTTGTTCTCTCGCTTTGGGCAGCGCTTCGAGGGCGCCTCGACCTGCGCGTCTTGACCGGTGCGCCTCGCGGGCGCTCCGGGCAGCGATTCGAGGGTGCCTCGTCCTGCGTGTCTCGACATGCGCGCGTCGCGGGCGCTCCGGGCAGTGCTTCAAGGGCGCCTCGACCTGCGCGTCTTGACCGGTGCGCCTCGCGGGCGCTCCGGGCAGCGATTCGAGGGTGCCTCGTCCTGCGTGTCTCGACATGCGCGCCTCGCGGGCGCTCCGGGCAGTGCTTCGAGGGCGCCTCGACCTGCGCGCCTCGCGGGCTCTCCGGGCAGCGTTTCGAGGGTGGTCCGGGCATCACCAGTGCGACCATCCGCGTGACGACAGGCATTGCCAGAGCAGCCACCGGTCACGTAGATCCCTGTGCCGTGCTAGCGACGAGCTCGACAGCCGAAATGCCAGAGGTAACATCCCTACACTCAATAATGAGGGTAGAGATGGTCTTGATTCACTTAAGTTTTTAGTCCAAAATTAAAGTCCGTTACTCCTGACTCGCACTAAATAAACAACGACTTTGCGGTTGCATAAAGTAGGTAAACGAGTGGGCATGATGACAGTAACCAGGAGCCAATAAAGTTGTGAATTTGTCTGATGAGATAGGATTCATCGATTGTTAAAAAAAAAAAAACTGTTTTAAGCGAGATTGTTATTGGTTTTGATAACAAAACTATAAAATACAACAATCTGCCATACATAAAATAAAACTAAACAGCAATCCGCATTAATGGATTGAGCACCAATCAGAGCGAATTATGTCACATCAGCTGTATTCTAACTTTGACAATCTGTACAGGTGTTTTAAGTGTTTATCAACTATTGTCGTGTTTTTTTTGTTTCCCAACGATCTTTTGGCTTAGTTTTGTATTACCGACATCGAAATCGAAAACTTTACGGATGGAACAAGGATTTACCAAGGCTTACTAGCTCTAATTTGCTCGGTATTGATTTGTTGATGCTGGGTGAGTTTCTTGCATCAAACAAAGAGTTGTTCCGCAGAATTTCGTAATGTTAAAACTTCCATGTAACTATGTACAATAATAACATAGTAATTAGTAGTCCTAACCCGTAAACTCTGCTGTTTTATACTATACACACGCATGTACTATATATAATGTACATTTATACTATATACACTTCATGATAGTTATTAGAGGTGAAATGTTTTTTTTAAAAGTTCACTAATGTTTCACGGGAAACATTTAGCAGGTGATCGTTTCACGTTTCGGGGGCTAATCGTTTCACAGACGTCGTGTTCCGCGGACATAATTATAATTTATTGAAAGATCATTTGACAAATACTCAGTTCACAAATAAATACTTTACTTTGCAAACGTGCTGAATGTAAAATTGTCATTTACTAATTCATTATCTCATAAAATAATTCAATCTTCAAATTCATGATTTTACAAAATATTAATATATAAATTATTTGAAAAACTATAGGTCGCCCGCAACTTCGTCCGCGTTGCCTTGCAGAGATCGCTTAAGGCGCTGTGTGTGGTCAGGGGGGGGGTCTCCAAAGCAGTGTATCCATTAAATGGTGGCATATGGAAGATTGAAAAAAATATATGATGTTTTCAAGACCTTAACTCAGATATTGTTTTATCCCAAAACACGATTTAAACAACTTCGCTGCATAAAAAATAAATTCAAACATACCTCTTATTTCAGTTTTCAAATCAACACATCTCCAAATTGAAAACCTCAATTTACTTGAAAAATATATCATTAAATTCCAAATTCTAAATGACATCCATTGATTTATTAATATTTATTAAAATGTACACATATTTTCTGTTTTCCATTGTATTCCGGTTTTTCGAGAAGTGCTAGCTCATTTTCACCTCCGCCAGTGTTCGAAAGAACTTCACAGACGATGGATCTGTGCTCCTTTGCTCCAGCGTTTAAATCGATATTTTAAAATGGTTTTCAAACATAACATGAATAAGACTAATGTTTATTCAACATGAATTGACAGAAGACGTGGATATTACAACTTTCGTGAGCTATCTTCTTTTATATAACTAAAAATACATAATCAAATAAAGTATGAATATGTGTTCTCTGACCAAACTTTTGACGGCTCGAAATAATGATGCCGTAATGCGCTATCCATTCGATTTTTGACAACAATCGACTTCATTTACGAAGAAGTTTTAATCGATTTGACACATTGATATTACAACTTTTTGTATTGTTTTATAAACATACCCAGGCGTCTAAATGTCTTTTTTATGTATTAAAATAAATATTTTTGGTGAAGCAATGCTGTAAATGTATATTTTATTATTTGGCAACATCAATAAGGCAGGTCATAGAAACCATCCAACGCCAAAGATGACGCTACTTAAATGACAATCAAGTGAGCTTGTGTTGCAGCTTCGTAATTATTTTGAAAACTATTTTCAAAATTAAAATCGTACTAGTAATTACTAGATTGACATACGAGTTGCGAAATATCGCATAAAAAGGCACGTCGCTTCACTATTTAAAAAAAAAACTCCTGCTGGTTGTAACAATGACGTCTTTTAATATTTCCAAGAAGTAGGTAAGTTGTCAAACATCCAATTACTGTCAGAGGGTTCACTGCCATCGCTTAAAGCAGTATTACTTAAAAATGTCAGTTTTATGTCACGTACCTTGAAGGTCCTAAAATAAGGATTATAATTCTAAAAACACGAACGTCAACAATATTAAAACAATACGGATTTAAGCGATAGTAGTATGCCTCCAGTGCAATTTTTGATATGAATGGAAAATAACAAAACAGTGGTAAGACAGAAAGGAAAACTGAAAATCAAACATTGCCACTTCAGCTTGCTACTGTCTACTCGTCCGCTCTCATTGGACCAGACCGACCAGATAATATTATTATATCGAAAGCTTGCTGAGTAAGGACCTAGTAGTGTCTCAAATACTTCAAATAAGTGCCTATTGCAAGTTTTATTACTAATTGATTGGATATTAGATACCCTTAGGGTTTCGTTTCTGGGACCCGGGAGTTAGAAATTTCCGGGAAATACGTCGTTGTTTTTTTTGTGATTTCCCGTTTTTGTGTACAGAGTATTTTTTTAACTTATCTCTTGAGAAATATTTGAGAACAAGTTGATCTCTTAACTTGTTTATTATAATTCTCCCTGACTACTAGGGCATGCATTCGGTGCTGTGTTTGAGTACCGGGAAATTTTGGACCGATATTGGCACGGAACCGGGAATTCCCGGGACTTTCGATACTTTCGATACTACCTTAAATTATCACAAAAACACGGCTAAGACATTACAGAAAGTATGAAATAGACCAAATATTACTGTTCATTAGGCGTTATACAAAAATTTATCGCATAATATTTCACACAGGAATATACTGAATATTACTATTCATTAGGCATTATACAAAAATTTATCGCATAATATTTCACACAGGACTGTAAATTCATGATTTTTTCATGTACTTGTACCATAACTCGCTTCGTTACAAATTTCAAAGTTTTATTGTAGTTCATAGGTTTTACAGAGATTGCGTCTTGTATGAAAATACACTTTGAAAAGTTGAAATTTTTTTTATCGTGATACGCTCATATGTAACTACTTTTATAGCAATTAGAAGCCAGTGCAAATATAAATTTACTACATCAAGCAGTTTATGAGAAACAAGCCTTGAAGCTTGGATACACGGACAACAAAGTGATCCTTTACGGGTCTTTTTTTATAGACAGGCGTACGTAGTAACCTCACCTCAAAGAATTACAAATGTTAATCTAAATCAACAATATTTTCCAACCCATACTCAGTATTCCCAAGAGAATCTCGTGAAGATGTTACTCTCTCCTATTCTGTGCCGTTTTTTGGTTTTGCCGCACGCTGATTTGGTCTCTACAATTATATTGGATATGGTACCTCTTAGTATTTTTGGTATCCATTCACCGTCCTCCCCGTACGTATGGAGGATCCTAGGATCGAGGACCCTAGGATTTTCTAAAGACGTTTCCTATCAGCCATAAAGAGCCTCGTTACTGCTGCGTTACTGTCCAGGATTCACATCCATACATAAAGATTGGACTGTTCACAGTCTTGGTTTTTACATAACATTGTATGGAGAACTCCTGAGCATCTTAGGGAATTATGGATACGGATATCCATATTTTCTTTCCCTCTGCTATTGGTATAATTGACAGTGGAGTCAAAAATCAAAATTTAGTAGCCTCGGGCTTATGAGGTATATTTTATATTACAGTCTATCAATATTTTCCTGTCAATCTTCATGTGAAATTTATGAAAGTAACGATACAATTAACAGAATATAGCATAATCTACTGTAATTTATTATGGCTGAACAAATTTTATTCCAGTGACAGATCCATCAATTCATTGATCTTCAAAAAAGCTCTTCTCTGCTGGTAAATAATACTTACCAGAAAGACTAACATACGAAACTGTACGAAGTGGCAGTAAAATAATCGTTATAGCCAAAGTAAAAATAGGGGTTTTTAAACTAATACCTCGAATTTGTGAGCATAAAATACAGTAAAGTGAATTAAATTATTGTTACATGCAGAAATATCCACACTTAATTAGAGAAGAATCGACAGAATGTATGTACTTCGAGTCTCAAAAGTATCAAAAGTACCGGTTTTATGGTGTGGAGAACCGGGACTGAAAATTATTCAGAAGTACCGGGAATTTTTGGTACCAGGAATTATCGGGAGCATGCCCTATTGACTAGGTACCTCACTCGCGCAGTGCTGAGCACTATTGTCTTAACGTGGGATGTACCGGGTTTAATCCCCAGCAGAGTGAATTTGGGAATTGGGCGTATTTTTGTAAAATTGTACATGAAATAAAATCGATGTTTTTTTTTCATCATGTTTTGTTATTTTATTGATAAATTTGTGTTTCTTAGTTATTTATCTTTATGAGCAGAGACACTGTTTACAAATATTATGTTAAATTATAGTAAAAACAATCATTTTAAAATTAAGTGACGGAGAATTATTCCATTGAGTAACTAAACTTTATCTCACAAAAGGCACTTAAAAAAACAACTTTAGATAAGATTCACAGAAGTGTTTTACTAGTCTTACCAATCATGCCAATCACAAAAATAGGACAGCAAACATAAAATAACAGAAACACTATCAAAATTTGATAATTTTAGTTCTTTTGACTAACGTAAAGGCAAATTTATGTCATAATTTATTACATAACTTCTGAAATAGACAATGCTTTTTATTTTTGTTTTTGCAAGTAAGTTAGTTTACGATAAAAAATATACATTTAAATATAACATAACAATAACTTATATTAATGATAAATTGTCAATATTATAAGTATTTATGCAATACTAGCCGATGCCCGCGACTTCGTACGCGTGGATCGAAGTTTTGTGGTTCCCGCGAGAACTCTTTAATTTTTCGGGATAAAAAAAACCTATGTGCTATTCCAGACTACAATCTATATCTGTGCCAAATTTCGGCCAGATCCGTTCAGCCGTTGGGGCGTGATTGAGTAACAAACATCCATACATCCATTCATACATCCATACATCCATCTGTCCAAACTTTTTGGAGGATTTTTTGAGAGGACAATTTGTCAGTGGAACCTTGACAATTACTCAAAGGAAAAGTAAGGGCACTGATCACAATGTTAAGAATTATTGTACTTTCTTACCATAAAACTATAATAGTCGTAGTAGGTACTTTTGAGTATTTTAAACTCTTTATTCTTTATTTTGTACTTAAATTATGTAAAATGTCGTCTATAAAATATAAGTAGAACTTCCAACCAATGTATAGTATGTTAAATCACATTGTAAGAATGATTATAAGTAACAATTTTTTTTTGCGTTTTGTCTTCTTCGATTCTCCCTTTCTGATATTTTATCTCACCTCGGATATTTTTCTTGTTCTAGATTTTACGAGCTCCAAGTGTTATTTTCTTATATATTATTGTTTGAACTTTTAAGAGTCCCTCTTTAATTTCTCTATATGCCGCCTTGTTATTTCACCAGATGTCAGCGCCATTGTTACACCTGAATAATTTAATATATACAATACTCGTTTCCAATGCAAAACTCGGGGCCGTAAAAGCTTAACCGTGTACAAACCTTTAGAAATCCATTGAGTACCAATTTGTTCAATTGACTGACAATTTCGAAAGAGTTACTTAAAGGACCGTAATGAATTCACGGCAACAATATTTTCTTGCATTGTATTTCAAGAATTTAAATATTCTGAATTTTCTCTGGTCTGGCCTGGTAGGAGGCTTCAGCCGTGGCTAGTTACCAATTACCACCCTACCGCCAAAGACGTGCAGCCAAGCTATTTAGCGTTCCGGTAGGATGTCGTGTAGAAACCGATTAGGGATATGGACTAGGGTTTAATATAACTGCCATACCCCAAACAGGTTAGCCCGCTACCATCTTAGACTGCATCATCACTTACCATCAGGTGAGATCGCAGTCAAGGGCTAACTTGTATTTAATTTAAAAAAAAACTGGATATAAGGTACATAAAAGTAGCAATAACTATTTTTTAAAAAATCCCGATTCTCGGGAATTCCCGGGAATCGGCCAATTTTATTCCCGTTTCCTTGAGTTGAAAATTTGCCGTTCCCGAGATTTATTTTTAATTTTGATTGAGTGGGATTTTTAAAAAGTTAATTTGTTTAGTTTCACCCAACCTAAGTCCAGTTAATTAATATAATAGGTTTTGCTTCGGACATAATATTGTCAATCAAACTTATAATTTACGGAAACAACGTACAAATTTGAAATTTTACATAAATTGGCTAATTTGCAGTTTTGGCTCTTACGAAGTTCTACCATATAGATAATTCTGTATGTAAAGATAAAAAATCATGACACCAAAATTGTATGATTTTCTTCGTTTTTTATTTTTGAGTATTTTTCAAACACTGTAAATAATACTATATCTCTGCAAAAGACTAGAAATTGATTTCAATGATCAATTTCCAACATCTTTTTGCTATTTAAATTTTTGAAATAACATCTGTATTTCTTGTTTCTGACAAAAAATGAATATCAGACTCTTAGTCGGTAAGTACATTGTATATACGTATGATATTGATTTATGCCACAAATATACTTGTAATTAACTCACGTAAGTAGTTTATGTAAATAAGATACTTATGTAACTCTAGATGATGCCCTCGACTTCGTCCACATGGATTAAGATTTTTTGACTCCCGCGGTAACTAATTAATTTTCCAGGATAATGGTTCCGGGTAGCCTATGTCCTTCTCCGGGATGTAATCTATCTTTGTACCAAATTTCATCAAAATCGTTTGAGTAGTTGGGCCGTGCAAGCGTAGCAGACAGACAGACACACTTTCGCATTTATTATATTTTGTATGGATATTAGTATGCTGGGCTAACTAATGCCCGCGACTTCGTCCGCGTGGTTGAAGTTTTTTTTATTCCCGCGGGAACTCCTTAATTTTTCGGGATAAAAAGTCACTCTCCCTCAACTATACCCACGCCAAAAATAACGTCGAACCATTGCTCCGTTGCGGCGTGATTGACGGGCAATTCAATTAACAATCACACTTTCGCATTTATAATATTAAGTATTAAAATGGATTTGCACACGATATACGATTTACAATAGGTATTTTGTCAATTACCTACTCATGTAAGAGACTTTGGTACGTGATTTACTCACTTACGTTATTCTATCAATTTCACAAATTTTGAGTTACCGTGTTTTGTCATCCGAGGGCATCCGTGACATGCTATGACAAGCGCGCGAAAATAAAGAAAACCGCGACGGGAGCGCCACCCGGCCGAAGTGGGCATAACTGGCGTGAGGGGTGAGGACTGAGGAGAGCCAACCTCTCGATTTGTGTTTTGATTTTAAGAGCTGACAGCGCCTTAAAAGCGATAAGGCCGCCAATTGTACCGACTTGCATTTGTTTGTTTATTGTTTTTTTGATTATTTATAAGTGTACAATAAAGAATATTTCATTCATTCATTTCAATCTCTGATTTCTTATGAGATTGAGATTTTTTTTATGATATGAATATATATATTATGTTACGGGTAATGTTAGATGTTGTAAACCTAGGTTTATACGGGTTTACTTAGTTTTGGATAAAATTCGAATAATAAGTAAAATTAAATTACCGGAATTTACCCATACCTACTCACCTGGGTGTACCCAACTCTGGCTGGATGATGTTAGGGATATGGGTTCTCTCCCTCTCCCTCTTCGTCACCTAAGCCATCAGAGTCGGAGTGCCCCCAGTCCCGAGCTCGCTTCGCTCGCCGGCTTCTCCCTTCGCTCCACTCGGCCTCGTAGGCTCGCTTCATTCAGGACCTCCTTCGCGAGCTTCTGCCTACGCGCTTTACAAAAACACTCCTGGGGGTAGGACAGACAAGACTGCGTGGAGTCTACAGAGTGCTCAGATTTCAACCCAAGAATGTCAACTTTTTAAAGCGGGCTACGCCAGAAGACCAGTACCAGTAAATATCATATATATATATATATATATATATATAGTAAGACCAGTATATATCAAACAATTCATTTTATCAAAAAAAAAAGATATAATTTACGTTGTTTTATTAAATAACGCGATTTATAGATCAATTGTTTGTCAAATTATATTTTGTGGGATGATAGTTTGTCTGTTAATTGTTTTGTCAATTGAGTTATTTATGGGACCAAAAGTTTTATAACGATTAATATATATGATTCATAATTTTGCGAAACGTTGTTTGTGAAATGGGGGTTTGTGATTTGTTTTTTTGTGAAGTGATCGGTCACCGTTTTTAAAACTATACCTTATAATTTAATATGAACGGTGATTGCCTATTAAAGAAGCCCTGCGAATCAGCATGCGTAACATACAATGTGGGTATATTATTAAAAATATATATATATCAATTATTTAATTACTATAAAGTTATAAAATTCAAAAATTAGTACTTTATATTTAAATTCACATTATTGCAGTTTTCGTAGGGATCTCTAGCCTATGATGCTCACCAATAATTTACCTTTCTATAGGTGAAAGGCTTTAAAATCGGCTGAGTGGTTTTGAGTTTATCCATTGCAAACAAACAAACAATTGTATCTTTTCTCTTCATAGTATTAGTTTAGACAACTTCCGTGATAGGTTATTGAGGTGATCTGAAACATGAGTAAAATGACTCATCGCACATGCACTCAAAGAGCAACGGGATTTCTTGACAAAATACTCCAAATCCCTTTAGGAACGTTGTATATATATATTTTTTTAATAAAGCTAATCTGCATGGATCATAAGACGAATACTTCTAATGCACTACTTTTGCACTGTGAAGAATTTATTAAATCAATCGAGGATCCCCCATTTGACAATTCTGCATCGAGGGTTCGACATAATGTAACCATGGTACACAGCAAATGTGCTTCCAAAGATACAATTTGGATTGAGCGTCGTAGCAGACATATTTATTTAATCTAGTACAAATGCTACTAATATGGTATGTCCAGTCACAATGTTGGTCTAATTTGATTCCCAAAAATTACTGAGAAATGTTTACATTATTTCCATTGTATAGTCTGATTAAGTGATTAATTTCTTTCCGACTCGTGTTTTACTATCGCAAGATCGGTAAGACGGTTTAATTTACGTGGCTTCCAAGTATAGCCACAAAGTAAATGAACAGTAATTCATGTTACTGAGTTAGACTGTAAATTGTGTAGAAAAGGTTTAGACCTAGTAAAAAACACGAATTAGTGCGGAAATCACCGCAATTGTATTTACGTGATTTCCATTTTTATGATAATTTTCCAGTAAATTAGCGAGCTGTGTTGGCTCAGTTGTTGTGATTGGCCTATCACATACATTTGAGTCCCTGAATTGCCCTGAATGCTAGTTTGTGAACAGTATAAAGTGACTAGCAGAACCATCTTGTTGAAAGGTAGAACCTTTGTGGGTACCGACCGGGTACAAACATATTTTTGTGATAAAAAGGTGACTTATACCCTAAGTTTAAAACCTCTTGCTGAGTGTTGAGTCATTAAGTAATGTTTTGCTAAAACATGCTGTACAAATAAATTGTTTTTGCGTAATTTAGTATAGTTTTTAAAATGAGGGTTGTTATTTAAAACTAATGACCTAGTTACGATCGGACAAAAATCGACCGCATTTCTAAAGTTTCGTGTAAGCATAGCTAAAGCCAACATAGCTGGGAATTCAATTGAATTACGATACGTAAAATTGCTACCTACCTCCTTTACGATTTCATTGTTTTATTTAACATGACATGTTACATAGAAAAAGTCCCTCAAAATAAGTTGGTTGTGTGTTCCGGAGATATCAATGCGTTTGCAAATAGTTAACGTGAATAGATTTTGCGAATACCTTCTCGATTTTAATAAAAAAAATGTTAAGGTCAGGTATAGACGAGCGGATATTTGAAGTTAAACATATCTTTAGTTTTGGTTGGTTTTCTTGTTACCGAACCTTACGTAATTTAGAAAGCGAGAAAGTTTCATTCCGCTTTGATTACAGAAGTATTGCTTTTCTACCCCATGGATAGTTTAGATAGTTTGATTTCATTCAAATCGATTAAGAGTTGACATACCCCTCCTGACAGAACATTGTCTTTTTGCCCGTTAGTTATTTTACATGCGTGAAAGTTTTGTATCGCGTGGATTATATCAGGCTGCAATGCTGTTAATTTTGATTTGTTCATGTTTGAGGGTTAGTGACAACTAGTTGATACAATTAACCGTCTATAATTTTAGTTAAGTTAAATTACGATTTGGTTCGGAGCTTAACAGTTATATTTTGAGTAAATTATGAGTTTTAACAGTTGCAAAACAAAAAGTATCCCGTGCCCCCTTACCTTGGCGGGTAGCCACGTGGCTTGAGGCCTAGTACCTACGTACCGTTTGATAGTGAGCTTGGTTATTACTTGTTTACTACTTGAGTAATTAGAAGTAATGAATTCGAATACGAATTGGTCACACTGATACGAAATGATTGTTTGTTTACTGAGTTACCTCTTATTTATTTAGGTATTTGATTCGCAGTTTTATGAAACAAAGGTTTCAAAAAAGCGTTATCGGTTTTATTTATTTCTGTTGGACAAAGAAATCGTTGTCCAACAGAAATAAATAAATGTTGGTCGTGTCCTTGATTAGAGAGTATTTGGGCAAAGGACGATAGGACAAAGGGACATTCAAATCGACCATATAAAATATATATTTCCAGCTGACCATTTAAAGCCATGGATCACAATGACCGATACGCTGCATTCGAGCAGCGATGCTGGTTCCCACAGTGAGTTAATGTTTTATTCAGTATACTAAACCCTACCTTCCTAGGATGTCATTTACAGCCTAGGTACTGCAACAAATTGGGGTGATTGAGCCGTGCCATTCCCCTAGTGTGGAAGACACACGGTCGTCATCTACTGTCAAAAGGACATCAGCCGATTGAACTAAATTCCCTAGTGTGAATAATCAATTAGTGTTACCCCTAGTGTGGTGCATATTATGTGAAAGTTGGACTACATTTATGATATGCGTAGTACCCCTAGTGTGGTGCTTACGTAAAATGTGACTTGCTACGTACCCCTAGTGTGGTACTTATTAGAAAAGTGACATGCGGCGCACCCCTAGTGTGGTGCTTATGTAAATTTGTAATATGCGTCGTACCCCTAGTGTGGTACTTATTAGAAAAGTGACATGCGGCGCACCCCTAGTGTGGTGCTTATGTAAATTTGTAATATGCGTCGTACCCCTAGTGTGGTACTTATTAGAAAAGTGACATGCGGCGCACCCCTAGTGTGGTGCTTATGTAAATTTGTAATATGCGTCGTACCCCTAGTGTGGTACTTATTAGAAAAGTGACATGCGGCGCACCCCTAGTGTGGTGCTTATGTAAATTTGTAATATGCGTCGTACCCCTAGTGTGGTACTTATTAGAAAAGTGACATGCTTCGCACCCCTAGTGTGGTGCTTATGTAAATTTGTAATATGCGTCGTACCCCTAGTGTGGTACTTATTAGAAAAGTGACATGCGGCGCACCCCTAGTGTGGTGCTTATGTAAATTTGTAATATGCGTCGTACCCCTAGTGTGGTACTTATTAGAAAAGTGACATGCTTCGCACCCCTAGTGTGGTGCTTATGTAAATTTGTAATATGCGTCGTACCCCTAGTGTGGTACTTATTAGAAAAGTGACATGCTTCGCACCCCTAGTGTGGTGCTTATGTAAATTTGTAATATGCGTCGTACCCCTAGTGTGGTACTTATTAGAAAAGTGACATGCGGCGCACCCCTAGTGTGGTGCTTATGTAAATTTGTAATATGCGTCGTACCCCTAGTGTGGTACTTATTAGAAAAGTGACATGCGGCGCACCCCTAGTGTGGTGCTGACGATAAATGTAACATTCACTGTACCCCTAGTGTGGTCATTTGCAATATATAAAGGGTAGCTAAAATTAATTATTGATTGTTATTTTTTTTTTTTTATGTAGTGATTTAAAAATATATATATATATATATATACAATAGTGCGAGTTAAGCGATTCAGGCACTGATTATTCCTGTACCTACTACATATTATGTCTCCAATGATTGATAGAATATTTAGAATAGAATAGAATATTTATTTATTTGCATGATTGTAAGTAAGTAGGTACATAGTACGGTGTTACTATGTAATAAGGTGAGCTTGTTACAATCAGCCATACAATGGCGTGCAAAATACTTAAAACTAACATAGGTTTCATAAAAGGGACTAAACAAGTTGAAGGCTTTAAAAATTTGTAAAATTATATTAAACATAAAATAAATAGACAAAATAATGAGAGTTTAAATCGGGTGATAAGTTTTAAAATTCAAGAATTCTTTTAAAGAATAGAAGTTTTGGGCTACTAGCCATTTATACAACTTATTTTTAAATAATTTAATTGGTAATGCCTTAATATCTTGTGGCAGCTTATTATAAATTTTTACGCATAAGGCTGAGTACTATATTAAGTACCTATGTATCATTGTATAATCATACCTAATGTATCTTTGATTGAAATTGTGTCTTATCAAACGTTTACGAGTCTGCACCTGTTTTATAGGTATGGGGACATACCCAGCTAACGAATGGCCGAGCTGAATTCGGTGATGGGGACATCCCCGCGGCAGAATGGCCGTCTGTTAGCTTCAAGCCATTACTTATTTTGAAATGTTTAACAAATGATCTATTTTTCTGATTTTCTAATGTAAAATATTAATCAATTTAATTTTGTATCGCAAATAACTGTCATTCGATTTAATCTGCGGATACGGAGGCCATGTTGAAATTGGTTAGTATAAATACAAATGTTTTGACGATGGTAAGTCAGTCTCCACCGAGACTCAAACGATTATTGAATACCTCTGGTGTTTAGATCGTTATTTTGATTATGAGCCGCAGGTAGTAACTGCGGCCTGGTCAAATAATTTGTTTGTTAGCTAAGTGTTATAAATTAATTCATTACATTAAATCTCTTTTGATTAGAGTCCAAACATATTAAAAGTGTTTTATTAATACCTACTTCTGGATAGTATTCAACATATGGGACTGTTGTTAGTCCTTACTCCTTAGGTTACAAATAAAGTATGGAATTATGGATTCCAATAAGATTAAAATTCAATGTCATCTGCATGAATGGGCTGTAAAAACATAATAATGTGTGTGAGAAGCACTATAAATTATAATAAAATTATTATAGTGTCCTATATTATAGTGTCTCTACTATAAATAATAAAGGTATACACAGGCCATATATTCGATAGCCCGTAGGAATATGGACTCAACAAGGGTAAGAAAGACTATTGGAAACAAATATACTGTTGTGTTGAATTAAGGAGCAATGAAATAAAACTTACAAATCGCTGAACAAAACAATTTTTCTCTCATTTATTTTCATGTGGTTTTTTAACAATATTTAAAAGTATGGGTTGTATGACTAACTCTGATTAATTCTCTAAAAGTTACCAGACAGACACTGTTAGTAGTAGTATTTTGCATTTATCATATTCATATCCCGTGGAAAATATTTGCGACGTAATTGAAGGGGCATCCATCCTACACTGCAGGCATCTATCCTTCTCAGTTTTTTCATGGTGGGGCAACTATCCATACAGGTAGGCATCTATCCTCAAAAAAAATGTTCCACGAAAAGCTAATTTCTGCAAAATCTGTATTTGATAGGTTAAAAAATAATAATAATGAACGCGTGACGTACGCCCGGGCGTACACGTAGCGAGTCTCGCGTACTACCTCCGGCTTTCATGAATATAAAAATAGGTTTAGTTTAAATAAGCTAATATAAATATATTTTTTAGGAACTTTAGAGTTTATGCAGAGTGTGGACTGACAAGTTTAATCTAGTCAATGTAGATTTGTCTTTGCGAGTTCTACTCACGTTTCCGCAGAATTCAACAATGAGATTTGCTTTTGAAACATTCTTGCTTTACTTCCAACGTCAAGTGGGTAAACCAATGGGGCATCAGCTAGTCTATAATATTATTTGCTAGAAATTTACTAGTTTTGTGCATTGTTACACTAAGTAATTTTTCTGCATCGGCATGGAATTCTGTAGGTATACCTAAATAACATAGAAATTTAATGGAATATTTACCTATTACTAACGGATTCTTTCACTTATGAAATCCATTTCCAAATCCATAAATGAATCCTTAACATTATAATAAATCCATACTACACAGTTTTAGTATAACTGATATTACAAATGCGAAATCTGTCTGTCTGCTGCGCTTTAACGTCCATCTTTTCAATCGATTTTCATTTCGAAAGCAAATATTTGACATGGATTTGTTAAGGCTGCAAGGTTTAGGAATTCGAGTATTCCAAATAGATTTGGCTGCAATACGATATTTAATAGTTTTGGCACATACTAACATTCATAAATGGATATAGAAATATGAATCAGTTACAAACACTTCAATGTATTGTGTTTATTGATGTGCTCAGCTTTTAATTTGGATAATGTGTTAATGGCAGGTTTCTTTTTCCAATGTTTTATGGTTAGTTTCTACCCTAGAACAACATAATATTATGCCTCAATGTCGTGCACGCCACTTCTTAAGTGTCAATTTGCCTGCAGCAGTCGCGCATCATTCGATGGTAACAAAATTAACAGTATTCGCATCTTTGTCTCACTAAATTCATATATTATCTTAGAATTGTACTAACTGTATTAATTATCGACACTGTGATTAAAGACAGTGGAGTTAAATTGATATTAAAATATTAACTTTTAATCCCGAGCCGCAAGCAAGGCTTTCTAGCATTGAGATTTGAGAGTTTTCAATGCGTAATACAACGTTGTACTTTTCGACGACCTCCGTGGCGCAGTGTTGAGCGCTGTTGTCTTAACGTGGGAGGTCCCGGGTTTACATGCGAAATAATAATATGTAGTTTGCAATACCCCTAGTCGGTTTCTACACGATATCGTACCGAAACGCTAAATCGCTTGGCGGACAAAATAGCGTTACCATCAGATTATCATAGGCTTGTGGTCGGATTATTACTTAATTTTTTTCTCGCCTACCTGTCCAGAGCCCCCTGATATTTTCAACGGATAGGGCAAAGTTTCGGATATAGATGTCAAACATCCAATTCCAAAAGACCTCTGCTAATAAGACAAATATCAGTGTACACAAAACGGTGTATGAGAAGTGTTTAGTCTGTGGCCAGAGTTTAATTCCGAGCGAAAACCACAGACCACCATTTGTTTTTATGTGATACCGTTGGCCGCTGGATATTGTTATTACAACGGTTTGGATATAGCCCGCTGTGCTTACTCGATTTAAATTATCAAAATCCTTACTAATATTATAAACGCGAAAGTTTGTATGTATGGATGTATGGATGTTTGTTACTCTTTCACGCCAGAACGGCTGAATGGATCTGAATGAAATTTGGCACTGGGATAGGTTATAGTCTGGAATAACACGCGGCATACGTACAATACTGTAGCGGGCACAGTAAATAATGGTGAGCTATACGTATGCACCGCGGCGGCATACATACGATACTGTAGCGGGCACAGTAAATAATGGTGAGCTATACGTATGCACCGCAGCGGCTTACATACGATATTGTAGCGGGCACAGTAAATAATAGTGAGCGGATTAAGAATTGCGTTTTGTTTATAGGATTACTGACTTGTAAGCTTAAGTCATATACTTGTTGGGCTATTTCAAACAAGCTATCTTTGCGTAAAATGCTGCATTAAGCTTTTTCAGCCTTCGCCGCCTTCAGGGAGCGGACCAAGTCCCCTTGCTTGGTAATCTCAGTGTTTAGTGTTGAAGCGTCATTCGCTGATGCAGGGGGGGACGCTGGAGCCGGAACAGGAGCGTCTGGTTTCCAGTCCTGATGAAATAAGTACACTTTCTATTAAAAAAATAGTTTTATAGATCCCTTTAATTAAGCTGATTTCTTATCATTTATCACAAATAAGTAATTTTATTTTCAACTTTCATGCCCTAAAACGGTGTCAATTAGGTTAGCATAGGATAACTCAATTTATTATTTAGACTCTAGGTGAGTAATTTTTTTAACCTTAGATTAGAATTAAGAAATAATAACAAAAAATAAAGCAAGTTATCACTGAATACCTCCTCCTCTTTTTTTGTCGGTTAATAAGTCAAAACATGCAAATCCAAATTCAAATTAAAAAGTTTTTTATTCAAATTGACTTTTTACAAAATTTTATTTAATAATCATAACTGCATAATAAATGCGTATTCCTTTTTCAAAAAGATGTATAATGCTTTATATACAAACTCAATGGTGTAAACACAGATGTAGTTCAGTACAAATTTAAATCACATTCTCCCCCTAGAGGATGAATGAAATTCAGCCCTTTGTTAGCTACAAACAGTTTTATTTATCGTGTGTGCCAAATTTATAACCTTAGTTTCTCTGTTATAGATCTGAATAACATAACTCTTCAGAAATAAAAAACAGAACTTTGTTCTGAGTTGAACTCTATGTTAATCTTTTTTTTTCATTTTAACAACTTTCCATGTGTGCTTACTACAGTTTTCACACCCCCGTCTCTGAGTCAATGTAAATGAAAGTGTCCCTAAAAGGGTGGCGAGTTATGCCTCACTGGGCAGTAATGTTAATTATCAGCTTACACCTCAAAGCTTATCAGTTTATAAGAGGGTACAGTAGGCGTAGATTATTTTCAAAAGTAACTTTCCTCTTGTTCACAGCCGAGGTCCTTTTATATAATATATTATTATTTGATCTAAATTGATCTTGATATTATAATGGCTATTTATGTAATTAGGGCTTTCGAATACCGGTTTTTTTCAATACCGGTATTAATACCGGAAAGATTTTTTTCAATACCGGGATCCCGGAATCCCGGTATTGGGAAAAACTTAAAATTAGATAGATTGTTTTTAACTTAATAGTAGTCTTTTCTTGCAAAATACCGCATCTCAATCGGCCCAGTACTTTTTGAGAAAAATGGTAACATATTGAAATTTTCCATAATTTCTTGTATTTTAAATGTGTTTTATGTATGGTGTACAATAAAGTATATTTTCATTTCATTTCATTTCATTTCATTTCAATCTTAAAATCATAGACTACAGCTCAGCTTGGTTGTCTATGGTCCTTAAATATATCTAAGAACCTTCTCACAAGCTATCCATATCTATATATAAGTCGGTCAGGACTTTAAATTATAAATATATAGATGATTTAAGACTCAATTCGACTTAGACAGTCGATCTGTTATCTGCTATACATTATAATTTTTATCAAGAATCCCGATAATCGGTCCAGCCATTCACGCGTGATGCCGTGACCAAGGAAAACGGGTTTCATTATTTATACTATATATAGCTCAATTACCACTGACTCAATCATTTACATAATTGTTCTCCTAGAAAGAGACAGAAAACGATACTATGATGTACGGGAGATGTGTTCGGGTGCGGGAGTCGAGTAGGGAAAAGTTATGACATTTTTTGGAATGAAGATAGCTTATAACCTGACTTGACACCTGGCTGCACTGGAATCACCGGAACCAAGAAGAAGAAGTATGATCTAGTGTCAAACAATTTTGATTTTATGTGAATACCTTGATACAAATCTTGTTTCTAGCGATGGAGCCGACGACATAACTTGGTAGCTTATCTCTTGTAGACTCAAGTAATAATATGTAATGGTTTTCTGCAAAAAGTTTAACCTTAACTATCATTTCAATAAATCGCCGGCTCACTACTCAGCATGAGTTTCCTCTCAGTATTAGGAGGGTTTGGCCATAGTCCACCACGCTGGCCAGGAAAGCGAGTGAAAATAAAGTAAAAGCATTTAATCGTATGAAGCAAATTATAAAATTCTTAATTGTAAAAGTGAAAGTTCGTAAAAGTGAAATGTAAGCGGAGTGAACATTTGGGTGATATGGATGTATAAAGGATGCTGTGATGGGGTGTGGCCGATTTTCCTGCGGAACGTTATTCTATTTTAGACCTTCACTGCTTCACATAAGGCGTATAAAAGCTTAAACAAATTTATGACCTCTTACATTTCTTGTACACACATTTCAGCTCCTCTAAATCGGTTTTGGATATTTCATTGGTATCATTCGGTTCGTCGTCAGAAGAGGAAAGTTGTTTTTGTGCCTTCTTAAGGTTATTTCCTCTACGTAAGGAATCCTTGGTCATAATAGAGCGCTGTTAAGGTTCATTTTACTTTACCGTTCGCTTACACTTGGCGTGGTGAGCTCTCACGTCGATCAATCGTATTTGCAATGTAAAAACTCAGAGTAAGCGTACAGATAGCAATTATGACGTAGGCATCCGCTAAGCAAGGATATTTGAAAATTCAAATCCTAAAAGAAAGCCTGGCAATAATTTGCTCTAATGTCTCTGATAGTTCCTTAGTTAAGATGATTTGTGAGATGGTGATAATAATAAAAAATACCCCCGGCTGAGTTTGTTGTGGGCTCTTCTCAGACCAGGGCGCGTTTGGAACCTTTGGAATATTAACTTGAATGGAGAATGAGCACTCATTGCAACCTATAATCACTTTATTGGAAGTAAGTTCACTTCCCCCCAAATAGTAGACTCCATTGCATCTGCACTGGTAAGTGTAAACACATTCAGAGTCATCATATCCCATTTCAAACGCAACATATTAGGTATTATTTGTAATGGACAGGCAAGATTTCCCCGCACTCTGGTAACAACGGTTCTGTTCAGCATCCCTTTCAAATAGGACCGAGCAACCCCTTTCGGGTTTCTAATGGAACAAAAAGCGTCCATGAGCCATACCTAATTAACTAACTAGTGTTTCGCCCTGTGCGCGAGCTGCTAAAGCAGCTCACGGGTTGTGGTTTGACTTACAAGTAGTACACACATTTATTATGATTATAGCAAAATTATTAAAAATGGCGTTGATTTTTTTAAACTTTGGTATGAGTTTCCTGTTTTGTGATCATAGGGAGCCCTGAATATCGATTTTGAACGAAATCGCTCAATTAACAAAGAATTTCAAAATGGCGCTGATTTTTTTATTTTAGTACCAGTTTCCTGCTTTGTAATCGCAGGGAGCCCCGTCGTGGGTAAAACGGAACCGTATTAAAATCTTGCATAGTTCTACACAGTCTTGTAGTATTCTTCAATATTGGCCATATATTTTCTATGGAAAAATAAATTCCGCCATCTTGCATTTTTTTCCTGTTCATCGAGTAGACCTTCGGGTCCTGATCATCTCTTGCCAAGAAACCACACTTCCATCTCTTACACTCTCCGAGATAGACACTGACGAAATTTGTATGGCGGCCATCTTGAATCCACCATTTTCGAGTTTTTTTTAAACTCATCGCCAATTGGATGTGGTTCCGAGTGACATTAGTTCGAGGACACCCCACCTATCTTCAATACCTTGGCCGTGCCCTTTACCCGTCTCCGAAATCCTCAATCATCAGCAGTCTCCAAATTTTTCTTCCTGTTATATTTTCTGACTTCTATACGAAGCCATTAGTGAAAAAAAAAATTTCATACAAAAATTTTACAGGAGGACATTTTTGGGGAAAATCTCGAAAACTACCCCAAATGTGGCAACACTGTTTAGATATCTCGATACTGCCGGTCGAGCTACACAATCGATCCATACATGTCAACTTTCCCAAATGTTGCCAACTGCCTCAAAATGATGATCGAAATTTTCAAAAACACAAAAATAATACAAAATGGCCGCCAACTCATTTCAAAGAAACATTTTACATAGTTTCATAATTTTCCCGTGAACTACAGGATATAGCGCTCCTGATGACGTTTCAATTTTTCATCTCGCCCACCCAGCCGAAATGATAGCTCCTGAAAAGAGACCATGTCGAAAATCACTTTTACTTTGATAAATTCCAGTGTTGCCAGACCTCGGCAATGAAAATACCCAAATGTCATTCGTACAAGTGGGATACGTGGTCGCTCGTACTCGAATTTTGCAAAAAATACGTATTTCGATTTTTTAATTTTTAGGGTAAATCTTGAAAATTTTCCGAGAAATGGGGTAATTTTTTTTCCCCAATCCATAGTTCGAGTCTGTACACACAATCGCCCCCAAGAAGTCGAAACGCTCCGACGTTGCCAACTGTGATTCCTGTATTGAAATCCCAGGGAGCCCTAAATATCGATTTTGAACGAAATCGGTCCATTAACAAAGAATTTCAAAATGGCACTGATTTTTTAAAATTTTGGTTGCAGTTTCCTGTTTAGTAACCCCAGGGAGTCCTCAATATCGATTTTAAACGAAATCGGTCAATTAACAAAGAATTTCAAAATGGCGATTTTTTTAAATTTTAGTACCAGTTTCTTGTTTTGTAATCGCAGGGAGCCCCGTCGTGGGTAAAACGGAACCGTATCAAAATCTTGCATAGTTGTACACAGTCTTGTAGTATTCTTCAATATTGGCCATATACACTGTGTAACAAAAACCCTGTGGTCCCTTTGAGCTGCGTTATCAGTATCGATATTCAAACATAAAAAATCAACTTATTTGGTAAAACTCTTAAATTAAAATATTCAAATTAAATATTAAATCAATATTATTTGTAAAATGAAAATGATTGCTCACCCCTGCCACCGCCTCTGCACTTCTACGAGGCGATGCGAGCCAGAGCGAGCGCAAGAGAGATAGCAAATCGTATCAAAGGTGCCGACTGCCGACCGAGGAGCTCGTCGGCAGGCGGCAGCCGCGCGCGCTCTAGGGTCACTGTACTGAGGGTACTGAGGTCATGAACTCGTCACGTGTCACCCGCGAGTCACAAGGATCACTCAGCTGTGTGCTGAACACAACTTTTTAACGTCCAATTTGTTTACACTTTTGTTTAACACTGTTGCAACTTTTAAAATGTGATTCGTTCAATTATTAGAAAAAGTTTAAGTACTTAGTTACGTAATCTAATCGTATCACTAATTTATGATGATGTCAACAGCTTTTCGATTACGGAGATGTTGCTCGATATGCCCGCCTTGTAGCTTTATGCATTTCTCACACCGTTTGGCGATATTTGCACGTACGCGTCGTAGTACCGATGAATCGGACTTTATTTCGCCAACGGATGTTGGGCACTGCCACTGTGGTAGTTACATGTTGAGCGTCGTGAAATAGCATAGTGCTCCTGGTAAAGTCTGCGCGCCTCTGCATAGTAGCAGTCACTTCTCCAGAGACACATCAAAATGTAAAATATCCTTCATTCTTGTAAGACATTTCACGTAATTTCGCGACGTAATGCGCACGTCCGTTCGGTTGCGCGAGCGACTAACAACTAGGATAGAAAGCGAGCCGCGGGCGGCGCGGCGGCTTAGTTAAAGACCTTGGCGGCGCGGCGGTATCCTTTGAGCTCGCTTTTGATCGAGCCGACTCATATGTTACAAACATTTTTTTAATGTGTCTATTTTATAAGCTATCTTGACTATGAACAATAACTGACCAGTACTTGATTTTTTTTTAATAAGATTTTCAGTTTTGGTACACCTATATGATTATGTATACGTACCTAAAAGGAACAACAGGGTTTTTGTTACATATTGTATATTTTCTATGGAAAAATAAATTCCGCCATCTTGAATTTTTTCCTGTTCATCAAGGAGACCTTCAGGTCCTGATCATCTTTTTCCAAGAAACTGCTCTTCCACCTTTTATACTTTCTGAGATAGACACCAAACAAATTTGTATGGCAGCCATCTTAAATCCATTTTGATTTTTTTTAGCTCATTGTCTATTGAATGAAGTTTCGAATGACATTTGGACGAGCACCAATCTTCAATGCTTCGATCGGTTCATTTCGGCAAATCAGCCGCCATCTTGTTTTTCCCAAATGCCATAATGTTTCCCTACTCCCATCAAGCACCCGAACATATCTCCTATACATAAACTACCCCGTTTCGGATCTGTGGCGCCGCAGTTCAGGGTTAAAAAATCAAAAATTTTAAAGCACTATAGCTCGGCCGCCATCTTGTTTTTCCAATTTTTTCTCCTTTTTCTACTGATCGTTTACTAATTTCTCCAATAACTGCGAGTTGTAACAAAATCGGTTGGAAAACAAAAGAGTTGCAAGAATCACGTCGGCCGCCATCTTGTTTTTCCAATTTTTCTACTGTTCGCTTACTAATTTCTTCAATCATTCCGAGTTGTAACGAAATCGGTTAGAAAACAAAAAAGTCACAAAGAGCACGTCGGCCGCCATCTTGTTTTTCCGAAATGTCATAATTTTTCCCTAATCCTATCCCGCACCCGAACGTATCATCCATACATGAACTACCCTGTTTCGGATCTGTATCGCCGCGGTTCGGGGTCGAAAAATCAAAAATTTGAAAATACTACAGCTCGGCCGCCATCTTGTTTTTCCAATTTTTTCTACTTTTTGTGTCGATCGTTTACTAATTTCTTTAATAATTGCCAGTTGTAACGAAATCAGTTGGAAAACAAAAGAGTTGCAAGAATCACGTCGGCCGCCATCTTGTTTTTCCGAAATTTCATAATTTTTCCCTTCTCCCATCTCGCACCCGAACACATCTCCCATACATCATTGTATCGTTTTCGGTCTCTTATTAGGAGAACAATCATGCGGGTGTGTTGTTAGTTTTGTTTGTTTTTTTTTTCATGCATTTTGTTGAACACACTTTCTACAATACCCTGGCCGTGCTCTTCACCCGTCTCCGAAATCCTCAATCATCAACTCGCTTCACATTTTTCTCCCAAATATTCGTTCGAAGTGGTATGAAAAAAAATATTCCGCCATCTTGAATTTTTTTCCTGTTCATCAAGTAGACCTTCAGGTCCTGATCATCTCTTGCCGAGAAACCACACTTCCATCTCTTATACCCTCCGAGATAGACTCTGACGAAATTTGTATGGCGGCCATCTTGAATCGACCATTTTGGAGTTTTTTTTAATTTCATCGCCAATTGGATGAGGTTCCGAGTGACATTAGTTCGAGGACCCCCCATCTATCTTCAATACCTTGGCCGTGCCCTTTACCCGTCTCCGAAATCCTCAATCATCAGCTGTCTCCATATTTTTTTCAAGTTATATTTTCTGACTTCTATACGAAGCCATCAGTGAAATAAAAATTTTTCATACAAAATTTTACAGGAGGACATTTTTGGGGAAAATCTCGAAAACTACCCCAAATGTGGCAACACTGTTTAGATATCTCGATACTGCCGGTCGAGTTACACAGTCGATCCCTACATGTCAACTTTCCCAAATGTTGCCAGCTGCCTCAAAATCGTGATCGAAATTTTCAAAAACACAAAAAGTATACAAAATGGCTGCCACCTCGTTTCACAGAAGCATTTTACACAGTTTCATTATTTTCCCGTAAACTACAGGATATACCGCTCCTGATGACGTTTCAATTTTTCATCTCGCTCGCACCCAGCCGAAATGATTGCTCCTGAAAAAAGACCATGTTGAAAATCACTTTTACTCTGATAAATTCCAGTGTTGCCAGACCTCGGCGACGAAAATACCCAAATGTCATTCGTACAAGTGGGACACGTGGTTGCTCATACTCGAACTTTGCAAAAAATACGTATTTCGATTTTTTAATTTTTGGGGTAAATCTTGAAAATTTCCCTAGAAATTGGGTAATTTTTTTTCCCCAATCCATTCTTCGAGACGGTACACACAATCGCCCCCTAGAAGTTGAAACGCTCTGACGTTGCCAACTGTAAGAAAATTGAATTTTAAAATTGCGTTTTTTCGTGCCTCAGACCGAACGGGCGCCGCGACAGCCGCCATCTTGAATTTTTAAAAATCACTCCCTTTCTGTCAAAATACAGGATATTTGTAGGCGAAAAGAGAAAAAAATATTACGCTCGACCACGCCGTTTCGGATCTGTGTCGCCGCGGTTCCGCGGTAATAGTACGTAGGTAGGTAGGTAGTTAAGTATTTTACTTTGTGGTGATACCTAACGTCTTTATCCACCATTTATATTTACTTTGTTTTTCTTTGGAAAGTTTATTTAGATATAAGTTTTTCATTATTTAAGTATAAATATGGTCTCATGCCAAAAATCCCATGTTTGGTAAATATTAATTACCTACTCCTTAGTACCTAGAAAGCATTGTTTCGTTTGTGTATCGCAGTATTTTAGATAGGTACCACATTTTGTTCTTCAATAATTACCTAATAAGTTATTAATTAAGTAAGTAAATCTAAATTCTCAATTATATAAATTATTTTTATTTGCTTCATCCAAAAATGAATGAACATACCTAACGTAACGGGCCCCTAGTTCGTGATAGTACGTCATTTCGTTAGTTTTGTTTCTGGCGCAAAAAATAAGCAATTTAAATAATATTTATTTAAATTATACATTTGTTTAAAGTCTCTATCATTTAAACTGTCCAAAAAATTAAGTACCAACATTTTGGCTGCTAAACTGAAAGCAATACGACCCTCGAAACTGTCAGCCGGCCACGAACAGCTGTGGAGCTTGCTTTTATGACTCGTCACCGTAAGGGTAGCGCTCGTATTTCTTAAGCTTACAGAAAGGCATAGCTAAGTCCATTTGAATAAAAAATTTAATAGGGCTTTTATGTGTTCCTTAACAATCGATTTGACTCGGAAAAAGTTAAATAAAAACGTAGGATTCTTTTAAAATTGCAATAAACCGACTCACGAAATAGCGGTCATTTTATTTTTCATGTGTACCCTAGTTCGTGACACTACCGAATTAGGGATATTCGAAATACATTTTTGTAGCTCGTGCATTTATATAATAATTAAGATAATTTAAATGTAAATTGAATATCAAATAATGTATTTAATTAAGTTTCTTAGGAGCTAAATTCGTTATATGTTTTGTCCACTAGAATTCTTATAAAACGAGTTTGAAGGTGACCTGAATTTACATTTTGGAGGTAAATTCGCACAGGTACTTCCAGCTTAATTTTGTTTGTTATTCGATTTATTTTAGGTATATTTGTATATTTTTACTATATATAGGGCAGTTAATAGTTAATTTACATAATTTTAAAATGGTCGAAAAAATTAAATGCTGGAATTTCCAAAAATCAATATCACGAACCTTGGGACAGTCTATTTTGTTATACATTTCCCCAAGTTCGTGACAGATATATCTATAGTGGTAGGCTAGTAGGTAAGGCACATACCACTGGTATCGCAATATATACTTCTTATCTTACTAATATTTTAAATGCGAAAGTTTGGATGTATGGATGTATGGATGTATGGATGGATGTTTGTTACTCGATCACGCTCGAACGGCTGAACGGATCTGGATGAAATTTGGCACAGAGATAGATTATAGTCTGGAATAGCACATAGGCACTTTTTATCGCGGAAAATTAAAGAGTTCCCGCGGGAACCAAAAAAAATTGTCTCTTTAACCGATTTTGATGAAATTTGGGATAGGCATAGTTTGTATCCAGGGGAAGGGCCTTTTGTATCCTACTTCTGTCTGTTAATTTTATTTCCAATTTATGTTTTTGTTATTTTTACTAGTTGTGGTGGTACAAATAAAGTATATAATAATAATAATAATAATAAGGACATAGGCTACTTTTTATCCCGGAAAATTTAAGAAATCCCGCGGGAATCAGAAAGCCTTAATCCATACGGACGAAGTCGCGGGCATAATCTAGTTAATAATATTCTTTAACAAACCAAAGTTTCAAACGAGGGACTAGCTTTGTTTTAATTTTAAGTTTCAAGTAGATAAGTACCTAATAAAAGCTGTCAGTCGGCTGAATCTCACTCTCACATCTTTTTTATTATAATAATTATTATAAAAAAATATCTTTATTCCGTTCTTAATTATAAAACCTTTTAAATAATTATGTTTTTATTAATAAATAATCGTAACTCGCTGTAAAAACTTTATCACGAAATAGGGGCCTCGAATTGACGAACTTAGCAGCAGAGCAAAATTTTATCACGAAATAGGGTTCAAACAAGAGGTCCACAAATAAATTAATATAAAAAAAACTACGAAACAAAACTACATAATTCATACATTAAATTACTGGCAAAATACCAATATTCAAGACACAAAAGCTTTCAAACTGATATCATGTTTAGGAATATATTTAAAAAATCTTAAAGTCTTGGGAGTCTTAATATAACGAAAAAGGGTACAATTACCTTATTCCCCAAAATCCCATATTTTCTAATTAGTGGAGTGCCTGGGGTTAAAAACATGAAAACCTCGTATTTCAGTTACAGTGAATAAAATTTTTAATAGGTAATTCAAAGTTTTTTAGCCTATACCTAATATAATATGAGAGATAACTCATCCAATGAACGAACTGGTTGCTGCCTTGGAACCACGAAGGAACAGTTGCAGTTCGGCGTGGTGGTGGTTGATGGTGGAATGTTAAGAGCAACAACATTTTAAGAGTCTTAGAATGATCACGTCTTGTAAGTAATTAAAGAGTCCTGTCTCGGTTCACAAAACGTGCTGTTAGTCAACGGATTACCTACTCGACTCAACGTTAAAGTCTAATAAATATCTAAAAAAAACCGCCTTCAAAAACTAAAAAGCAAAAAATAATTGGATATATTTACATATTATTATTATTTCTACCCACTATGTAGAAGTCGGGCGAGCCTTGCGTCAACTTTGCTTATCCTTGTTGTTTACTAAGCTATTACACTGATCGCGAGCAATGTAGGTACTCTTATCCGTTGAGGAGTTCCATTATCTGTCTTCGAAGATCTTCACCAAATTTATATGGGACCACCCTTTCAAACAAAAAAAGAATTTTCAAAATCGGTCCAGGCGTCTTCGAGGAATCGGGGAACATACATAAAAATAAATAAAAAAAAAGATTCCGACGAATTGAGAACCTCCTCCTTTTTTTTGAAGTCGGTTTAAAAAGGTTAAGGACGCATTTCCGAAACGGATAGGTATGAAATCGCACTACTACACATGCTTCATTCCCACGCACACACATGCACGGATAAGCTGCGTTAAATCAACTTGTATCGATACTTCGTTATTATTTATTGATTTATCTATTTTTTATTTCCGGACTTTGGGCTAGTTTTATTAGTTACTTATAACTTATAATGAGATCTTAGCTCAAGACTTGGTGGAGTGACCTGAAGGTATACTTTGACGACTACTACTGGAACTCCTAGACACGTAGAGCTACGTGTATCGAATTTGGTCTTGTTTAATTATTAATTATGAGATCTTACCGCTAGACATGGTGTAGTGACCTGAAGGTATACTTCGACGACTACAGTGTTATGTCGTACGGCATTTTATTGTGGGGCAGAACAGCTGATATCCAATCAATTTTTATATTGCAGAAATTGAAGAAAGAATATTGCGTTCCAGGCTTATATTTGAAATCATCATTTACCCTAGTCCTTGTCATTTTTTTTTTTTTTTTTTTCCTTGCCATAAAGTTCCATTACATTTTAATAATGGCAACTTTATTATCAACTACCATCTAGCCTATGGGCTATTAATTTAACATTATTATTACATATGGTAATATTAATTTAACTTAAACTTCTACTTATAATTAATTTCTACGTCTAATTTACAGTTCATTAACTGTCCTTAGTTTGTTCTAATATACTTAGTGTTCACTATGTTTTTGTGACCTAGATAAGTAGCACAAGCACTGATTCACTGACACAGCACTTATACACTCTTTACACTAATTCGAACGGTTTCGTTCTTTTAAGTCTCCTTTTGATGTCCGTGTTATCTAAAAGCTTTACAGCCTCCAGATTGACATGTTGACGAAGCCGATGTTGGTGAGCTTCTGCGTATTTTTTGATTTGATTTTGGCTACGAACTCTATCTTTAGGTCCCTGTGGAGATCATGATTTCTTACGTACCAGGGTGCATTGGTTATTTCCCTGAGTACTTTGTTCTGGAATCTCTGTATTACTTGGATATTGCTCGCTTTAGTACACCCCCAGAGTTGTATACCATACGTCCATACTGGCATCAGAACTTGCTTGTATAGCATGAGCTTGTTATGTAATGAAAGCGTTGAATGCCTTCCAAGCAGCCAGTACATTTTTTTGTAACGTAATTCCAACTCCTCGCGTTTCTTTTTAACATGAGCTTTCCATCGAAGCTTTGTATCTAGCGTCATACCCAAGTACTTCGCTGTGTTTACGTACGGAATTAGTTGCCGATTGAGATATATCGGATGATATTGCGGTAGCTTATTAGTAAAATCTATGTGGACCGATTTTGACTCGTTAAGCTTAATTCGCCATTTTATAGTCCAATCATTAACTTTGTTTATAGCAACTTGAACTTTTTCCACTGCTTCTTCATGACTCTCTCCAGTTCCTATTATGGCAGTATCGTCAGCGAATGTCGCAATGGTATTACTTTCTAGTGCTGGAATATCACAGGTGTATAATAAGTACAGGACCGGACCTAAAACACTTCCTTGTGGTACCCCAGCTTTGATTTCCTTAAGTTCAGAATACGCATCTTCTTGACGCACTCTGAAATATCTATTCGAAATATATGATTCAAGAATGTCTGCGAATGACTTTGGTAGCATGATTCTCAGTTTATAGATAAGCCCTTCGTGCCAACTTTATCGAAAGCTTGTGGTACGTCTAAAAATACAGTAGAACACACTTTCTTATCTTCTAGTGATTTCTCTATAATATCAGTAATTCTGTGAACTTGATCTATTGTTGAGTGATTTTCTCGGAATCCGAATTGATGATCTGGTATTAAATTTCTATCTTCTAAAATGGGTTTTAGTCTCTTCAGTAATAATTTTTCAAATAATTTTGAGATAACTGGTAATAAGGAGATCGGTCTATACGATGTTGTTTCATGGGGTGGTTTGCCTGGTTTGGCAATCATGATGACTTCAGCAACTTTCCATAGCTCAGGTACATGTCTTAGTCTGAATGACGCATTTATGAGATTGGTAAGTTTTACTAAAGCTTTCCGAGGTAGGTTTTTTAGAATTTCTCCGGTGATAAGGTCGTATCCCGGGGACTTCTTCTTACTTAAGTTAAACTTTATTTCTTCAGATACTTCTTTTGGTGTTGCAAGTTTGATATTTTGCAGATCTTCTTGGTTTTCGCCATTCTCACTGAGATCAATTTGATGGCCCTCATTCGGTTGGAATATATCTTCCAAGTACTGGGCAAATCGATTAGCTTTTTGAATGTTATTAATGGCCCAGTTTCCATTAGGTTCTTTTATAGGCGGTATATGTGTGATGGGTCTTTTTAGATTTTTTGTTACTTTCCAAAGAGAATAGTCAGTTTCTCGACTATTGGTCAAATTTTGTAGGTAATCATTTAATTTATTATCATTATAAGTTTTGATCGCTTTCTTGATCGATTTAGTAAGTTGGTTGAGTATTTTTTTGTCTTGTGGCGATCTAGATGAGTGCCACCTGTTTCTTTGCTTTCTCTTTATTCTAATAAGGTCGATAATTTCCTTGGGATAAGTGGAACCCTTATTCCTTTTTTTTATCTTTGGTGTATTATTCCAGGCCGCCCTTTGTATGTCTGTTATAAAATTGGCCAATTCCATATTAAGATCGTCTGGATGTTTTAGAGGGACCTTTAGATTTATTATACTGTCCAACTCTATTTTAAAGCTCTCCCAGTCTGTGTTCTTATTTACCAAAGTGAGTTTCGTTTCTCTGAATGCAATATTATGCTTATTAATTATTAACAATATCGGTGAATGATCCGAATTCAAGTCATATTTTCCTTCAATATTTAGGTATCTTGGTGAGATATTCTTAGTTATGAAGAAGTCTATCAGGTCTGGAATTTTTTGAGGATCAGTAGGCCAGTAAGTCGGCATCCCGGTACTGACTACATCGCACCTCAAGTCTTTGATCGCACTTAACAATTCTTTTCCTTTTGTTGTTGTTAGCCTTGAACCCCAGAAGACATTTTTGGCGTTAAAATCACCACCAATTATGAATCTGTGTCCATATTGTTCCAAAAATTGAATGTATTTATGTTTTTTCAGGGAATGCCGTGGTGGGCAGTATATAGAGACAATTGTAATCGGGTATCGTTCTGTTTTGATATTTGCGTTCCAGGCTTATATTCGAAATCATCATTTACCCTAGTCCTTGTCATAAGACGCCTTACTTGAATCACGTTGCTTGTACTGGCCAAGAGAGAAAATATTGTTTTGTTCGATAATCCAAGAGGAACTCCCCGTAGGACTCCGGTGATTTCTGTGGCAGTAGCCGGGATACTTGGTGTCATAATTCACATTTTTATGGAATTTCTCATTACTTAAGAATACGTTCGCGTTATTTGCAAGGTCGAAAACAATGCCGATTTTGTATTTATTTATTTCTTTCAGGTATTTCACTCCGTTAACACAATATTGTTTAATAGCTGACGAAATTGCCAATTTGTCTATCTCTCCGATAGGTTTTTCTGCAATATTACTTGAGAGAAACACAATAAATTCCTCTCCGCGGCTATTTTCGGAATATTTTCTCGAGTAATTGTGAATTTTATAAGGTAAATATTTATTGTCCTCGCTTTCCAAGTCACTTGAAGATCTGGATTCATCACTCATCGATGTCTCTTGTTTTTTCCGTTTAGCCTTGGCGAAATGCAGCACGTAAAAACATAAATATACCTATATCGATATCGACTTTTTTTCGCTTTCGTCATCTCTTAAATATTGATTATAGACAATAATAGAATACTTGTGGAGTGTGGTTGTTTATGACAAGGGGAATTACCGTTTCGTCTTTCATTTTATGATACTGTTATAGATGCTATCTTTAACGTGAATGAAAGAGATACTTATATTTTTACGCTGTTTTGTATAGATATGCTGACATATGGGTAGCAAAGCAAATCGAACTTTGGTCTGTGTAGTATTGTCACAATTGTCAGTAAATTGAACTTGGATTACGGTCGTGCTTGCATTTCTTTTGAATTAGTTACTATAGTATTACTTATTGTTCTGGTTCTGATCGATCTACTCTTACAAGATTACAAATGACTGTGTAAGAAAATGAAAAGTAAAGAAAAATATTCATTTTATAAAAAAGATAGTGAGGTTTTCGAATCTATTAAAAACCTATAAGTACGGTGAAGATATTACAGATAATAATATTATGTAACATATTTTCTAATTACTCGTAGAAATAAGGTATTTACGGCAATTTCATGTATTTTTTTCATAAATACGGCAATTTTAGTTCTTAGATACGGCAGTTTAATTTTTTGCCATCGCAACACTGCTCCGCTAGCTGGCCTCTTTGCTTCGCACCGGCCAGTGCATACGTCTGCGAGCTATGTATTGAAATTCGAATATCGAATCGCTTAAAAAGCAACGTCGAGGGCCGGTGACACATTCACTCGAGATATTGCTCGAGATACGCGAAGTCGCGAACACACGCGAACAAGCGTGGACCTCTAGCAGTACTGCTAGATCCACCTTTCTTTTACCATAATACCTATACAGTGTTGATATACAATATGTCGCTATTATCTTAATATATTATCGTGTTAGTCATCATCGTCATCATTATCATATTACATCATCATTAGTGTTTCTCTTACACTGCCAAACGTGCATTTTAAATGTGTTAAACACCCGCGGTTGCCTGTGTACATTCTAAGTCTATGGTAATGGCTTATCATTTTTAATCTAATTGTCTATCACGATGATAATGTTATGATTAATTTCAAATTCAAATTCAAATTCGTTTATTTGCGGAAACATGTTTTATACAAAAGGTGGTAAACAGAATGACGGAGACAAAATAATAAATAATCATGATTATTTATTATTTTTGCATGCCTATTAAGGCGAAACATTGTCTCCGTCATTCTGTTTACCACCTTTTGTATAAAACATGTTTCCGCAAATAAACGAATTTGAATTTGAATTTGAATCGAGTGTATCATTTCAACGCCTACACTTAGGAAGTAATGTTTGTAGCAGGCAAGGAAGTCATAACGCCCTACAAAGTAACATAAAGGATATCATCAATGACTAAGGAAATCATAAACAAAACAACCATTAATTATCAACTGACGCTTCTGACACAATATTAAGAAGTACAATACGTTCCATTTCTCTATCGCGGTAACTTACAGTTTAAACGAAAAGTTGCTGAAATATTTTAATTTTATTCAATTTAGGCAAAATTGTGTCGTGTCGGCAAAGTTGAAGCATTTTACGGTACTGATGAAGGGAAATTGTATAAAGCTAGGTTAGTTGCCCGTGGATTTGAACAAAAAGATGGTATTTCAAATGTGTATTCACCCGTTGCTAAGTTAGGAACATTTAGGATTTTTATGGCCATGGCAAACAAGTTAAAACAATCAGTATATCAGATGGATGTAGTAGGTGCTTTTTTACATGGTGATATAAAGGAAACAGTGTATATTAAATTACATACAGGAGAGATATGCAAACTTAACAAATCTCTATACGGCTTAAAGAAAGCTCCAAAATATTGGAATGAGAAGTTTGACAGCTTTATTACAAAACAGGGTTTTTTTTAAGATCTAAAAATGATTCATGTTTATACTTTAGAAAGATAAAAGGTAAATTTATGTATGTATTACTGTATGTGGATGATATTCTATATTTTGGATCAGATCCTCAGGAATTACAAAGTTTTAAGGATCAATTATGCCAAACCTTTAAGATGAAAGATTTAGGATTGGCATCTAATTACTTAGGTATAAACATTAAACAGGAAAATGGTATAACTACTCTTAACCAAGAAAAATATTTACTCTCTATATTAAAAAGATACCAAATGTTAAATTGCAATCCTGCTTCTACCCCAATAGATCAAAACTTTAATTTTCAAATATTACAAAGAGAACAGTCTGAAAGTAGTGAAATTGAAACAAAATGTAGACAGATAATAGGTTCTTTATTATATGCAGCTTGCGGTACAAGACCAGACATATGTGTCGCAGTGAGTTTCTTGAGTAGGTTTCAACATTGCGCCAGTCAGTTGTTATATAAGTGTCTGAAAAGAATATTAAGGTATATTAAAGGTACATTACAGCTTTCTCTAACTTACAACTGTAACAATACATTAATAGAAGGTTATGTTGATGCAGATTGGGCTGGTGACATACAAGATAGGAAATCTACATCAGGTTATATATTTAAACTTTTCGGATGTGTAATTTTGTGGAATAGCAAGAAACAATTGTGTATAAGTCTCTCTTCAACAGAATCTGAGTATATTGCATTGAGTTTATGTATTATGGAAGCGAACTGGTTAAAGAATCTGTTGAATGAGTTTTATATTAAGTGTAATAGTATAACTATCTATGAGGACAATCAGTCAGTAATTAAATTAGCATATAATTCTGAAAATATCAAAAGATTAAAACATATTGATATAAAATATAAATACATTGTTGAACAAGTAAATAAGGGATTAATCTCATTGAAATATATAAGTACTTCAGATAATATTGCAGATCTCCTAACTAAACCATTGGGTAAAACAATGTTTGAAAAATTTAAGAATAATATTTTAATTTCAATAAATTAGCACATAATAACACTGCTCTGCTTCTGCTTTAGTTAATAGTTAAATAGAAAAGAATATTGTTTTAACTAGGTACCTATATTGTTTTAGAGTAATTAAGATAATAAGTTGTTCTGTACCTAGTTTGTTCGAGTAATGTTTATTTGTAAATTAAAATCAGTACTAGGCTTGCGCAAAAAAAATCGATATATCAAAATATCGATATTTTTTCAGAAAATAATCGATATAAATCAACGATATTTTTTCCGCGATATATCGAACTTTCGATATTTATTTTCGGATATCAAAATTCGTATCAAAATCGATATATTTTTTATAGCTATGCTGTCTGCCGTCACATTCGACCAATCCGATCTAGAATCGAATCGAAAAATTCGAAAAGCAGTAGCTATGCTCTGTGTTGTGGGTTTAGTTTGCTTCAAACACAATCTGAAAGGGTAGCTTCAGTGGTAAATTTGGCTGTGCCGAATGATAGGAGCAGATTAACAGGGGAGCACATCAAACAAAGAGTGCTCCTGATGTCGATATCAGACAAATACTGGTTTGAATAATGTAATTTTTACTGTGTTGATGATGATGAATTTTTCTTGGCTTCTAAAGCCAAGAAATCGTCATCACGATTAATTGTTAATAATACGTACTACTACTACGTAATGTACGTAATTTATGTAGGTACTTATTCTGAATAATAAAACCGATCAAAACAGACAGCCAGATGTGTATTTACTTTCAAATCTCGAATATTTTCAGTTTTGACAATGTTTAAAGATGATCGCTTATTGGGCAGAAAATATCGATATATCGATATATCGATATTTTTTTGTCGATATATATCGATACATTCGAAAAATATCGATACGATATATATCGATATTTTTTTTTCATTTGCCCATCCCTAATCAGTACTGTGCATGTAGTACCACAATATAGTATGTTATGTATTCTGTGGTACAGTGATAGAGTAAAGTGTAAACTGTACAGTCACAGATAGTCAAGTTATGTAATAAGTTTTTTGTTAGCATTTTGTATCAGCGATAATAATGTTTTTTTGATTTGTATTGTTAAGCGCTGATAGGTAAATATTTGTTGAGGGGGGGTGATGAAAACAACAAATATTATTAAGAGTTGTATAAGATTATCTGTGGTAATTTTGACAGGCAATAGTGTCTGTGGTTTTGTCTTTTAAAAAATAAGGATAGCTTCCGTTTTCCGTATTGTCTATTGTCCCTTGGTAAAGAGCGGAGTCAATCATTAAGGTGCATGACACGGGTCTGCCAGCGAAATTCAAATTTAATTTGGTTTTTCACAATTTGTAAACTAATACGACAAAGTAGGCTTATGGCATTCAAATTGCGAGCGTAGGAATATCATCTTCACAGGTTTATATAAAAATCTTTACTTGAAAGTGCCCAGTTTAAGAAATTAGTCAAATTAATGACTAATTTGTGAGTAACTCACGTCAAACTCATTATTTTGACTAATTTCTTAAACTGGACACTTTCAAGTAAAGATTTTTATATAAACCTGTGAAGATGATATTCCTACGCTCGCAATTTGAATGCCAAAAGCCTACTTTGTCGTATTAGTTTACAAATTGTGAAAAACCAAATTAAATTTGAATTTCGCGGGCAGACCCTTGTCATGCACCTTAAACGTGTTCTCAATCAAGAAGTATTTTATTTTCCATAATAGCCAACCACCTAAATAATTCAAGAATAATTAATAGTATCACGCGAATGTTTAAATAAATACCGATTTATGTAGTTTCATTTATTATTTTATCTGAACTCATATGTTAAAATCAAAACCATAAAATATTAGTAACATACCTACATAATAATTTACCCTAAACTTTTCTTGATATTATTTCGTACCTTTCATTGCTATTTGTATAATGCCAGATGACATAAAACATATTTTCACAGTATTACAGAATCAGAAATAATGATTTATTGCATAATACACATAATATTACAAAGGTGGTAAAAGATAAAAATACAAGTGTATTACCATCGTCATGGGGTGCAATACTTAAATATACTCGATGTAGCAAATCACGGTATTAATTAAATAAATAGGTGACCAATTAAGAAAATTCTTGAAATATGGACAATACCTACATATTATTATGTCAACTGAACCTGAAATTGAAAATGTCATACATTTAGATTAAGTATTATCGATAAATTAATATAAAGCACTTGTTAACAGTCAAAGAATTAGTCCATTGTATAATTGTTAACCATGTCAATGTATTTGCATAAACCATGCATATAATTTAGCTAGCCGTCATTGAAAAATTCATCTAGGCTGTAGTAGGCTTTGCTTATTAACCAATTCTTTATCACTCTCTTGAATTTAGGTAAAGAAAGTACTTTGATGCTCATCGGTCAAACTATTATATACTCGTATACGGAAAATATTAGAATTACGTTAACTATAATACACATTTTCTCCTTGAATTTAACTTTTGACAAACAAAAACAGAACAATAATTTTTTTATGTAAAATAAGGCGTCATAATTCATTTAACTGCGCCATAAACTACGCACAAACTAAAAAACATCTTTTTTCAAAATAGGTACCTACAAAGTAGGTACACCTTCTGTTAAAATATCTATGATCTATATAATATTTTTGTCTATATCCTCTACCAATACGACTTACTCTATGGACATTCATGATTAAACGTCATTTTGACATATTGTTGTCAGATGTCTTTTCTGACATCTTTTTGAACGCTCTCTTCTCCTTGACCCTTTACACGCGGCGGATGGCTTCTGTTCATAAATTAAATATGTACAAGCTGAAACTTCTGTTTTAATAATCTACGTGCGACGCTACGCATCCTGCTCTGCTAACAGGTCATAAAGCCCAGTTTTTAATACGAAGTTATCAATCAGCCACTGGAGTACAGAATCACAAGGTACAGTGCAAATTTTATTGTTTCACGAACCACGTTGTCGATTAAGTACATACAAAGATGTCTGGGTCTGGACAAAACCTCACAAGCACAACCGCCATTGACAAATTGAAGGGCGTTTCTAATTTTGCTAGTTGGAAATTTGCTATCAAACTGATATTAATGTTTGAAGGATTATGGCAATGCGTAGAGGGCGCGGATGATGATGTTTCTCGGAATGAAAGAGCCCTAGCCCGCATATGTTTATCGTTGGAACCTAACCTATATCAATATGTGTGCAACTGCAAGACTGCAAAAGAATGCTGGAAAAAGCTGACTGACTCCTTTGAAGACAAAGGTTTGTACCGCAAAGTTTTACTTCTCCGCAAATTGCACCGCCTCGAATATACGCACTATGGAAACATGCAAGAATACATCGATGCTGCTATGTTGTTAGTACAACAGCTGACAGACATTGGTAAGAAGATCGAGGATTCGGAGCTTGCAGAGATTCTATTATCAGGGCTGCCTCAAGAATTTGAGATGTTGGTATCCGGCCTTGAAACAATCAGCATTTCGCAGGAGTTGACAAGCGAAGTTGTAAGGATGCGCTTGCTGCAGGAAGAGCACAGACGGAATCAAGAGGGACAGTCGCTGGCTTATGTAGCTGCGAAATCCAAGCTGAGGAAGGATGTCTTATGTAGTTATTGCAAGCTAAAAGGACATTTTGCCAAGAAATGCTTTAAGCGGCGTCGTGATGAGAGGGATAAGAAAAAAGAAGACCCTGCTCACACCTTCTACGCTTCAGCATTCAGTGCAACAACGTCGAGTGACTTCATACTGGATTCCGGAGCCAGTATGCACATGTGTCAAGACAGTAGACTTGCAACCGACATCAAGACAGGAAATTGTGTCATTTCTATTGCCAACGGGCAAGAACTGACTAGTAAGGCTATTGGTAAGATTTCTCTCTGTGGTAATGTCACACTTGATAATGTATTGGTTGTTCCAAATTTGTCTAGTAATTTAATTTCAGTAAGTAAGTTAACTGATAGAGGTTATAAGGTATTATTCCATAAAGATGGGTGTTCGGTATATGATAAATGTCAAGTATCAGGCAATCAAGTTCTCTTTGCAGCTAGGAATAATGGGTTATATAAGTATAAGCTAAAGCAAGGTAGTTACCTTACCCTTGAGTCCTCCAATCCCTTGCAAAGTAGGCAAGTGACAGAGAGTGCTCATGTTGCAGAGTGCGCTCCTAGGAGCATATGGCACAAGAGGCTAGGTCATCTGAACAATGTAAGTATGGATGTTCTTGGTAAGGGACAACAATGTGTTGGTGTCGTTTTTCAGAATACAGAAAAACCAGAGAGCAGTTGTGTGGCATGTCTTACGGGCAAGATGAACCGGTCACCTTTCCCGCGGGCGGTTGCTCACCGTGCTGCTCGTCCCTTGGAACTTGTCCATTCAGATGTAGCTGGGCCGATTCAAGAGACAACTTGGGGTGGAGCTCGCTACCTATTGACCTTTACGGACGACTACTCAAGAAAGACATTTGGCTACTTGATGAAGTCTAAATCCGAGGTATGTACTCATTTTATTTCCTTTAAAGCTTTAGTAGAGAAACAGTTAGGACTGCCTATAAAAACCTTACGCAGTGATAATGGTACTGAATATTGCAACCAAAAGCTTAAAAATTTTCTTAAGCAGGAAGGTATTGTCCACCAGACTACAGTGCCTTATTGCCCTGAGCAGAATGGGGTGGCCGAGCGTGTCAACCGGACTTTATTTGAGAAGGCACGTACGATGTTGCAAGATGCTGGCCTGTCGAATCGATTTTGGGGGGAGGCTATTATGGCCGCGATTTATTTAAAAAATCGTTGTCCTTCAGTTGCTATTTCTAACAGTATACCTGAGCATCTTTGGACTGGATTGTGTATAGATCTCAGCCATTTGCGTGTATTCGGTTGTGTTGCCTATTCTCATGTTCCGGAACAAAAGAGGCGTAAGCTTGATGCCAAGGCGAAGAAATTTATTTTTGTAGGTTATGGTGAGGGTTGCAAGGGATACCGACTATCAGACCCATCAAGTCCAGACAAGATTCTTTATTCTAGAAATGTAGTGTTTCTGGAGAATGAATTTATGAACAGTGATAAAGCTGAGCCAAGTAGGGATTTTATTTATTTTGACAATTATAATAATGTTTCAGGAGGAGAGCATAGTCTAAATACAAATAAAATATTGTATAATTTGAATGAGCCTAATATTAACTGTGATATAGTAAATGACTGTGATAATAGTATTAGTAATAGTGAAGTTAATAAATTAGATAATAATTCTCATTCAAATGTTTCAGATATGAAGCAAGTGCAGCCTGCGTGTATTCCGCCTTCAGACGTCTGTCTGGACGCTGAAGCTGTGCGGATGCAGCTTGCATGTGTGCAGCCTGCGTGTTCTCCGCCTTCAGACGTCTGTCTGGACGCTGAACCTGTGCGGATGCCGCTGGCATATTCACCACCCACGGACGTCTTGCTGGGCGACGATGAGGAGGTTATAACGTCACCTGCATGGTCACCATCGTCAGACCTCTACTGCACTGGAGATGAAGGTGCTAGCGAGACCGGTGATGAAGGTGATGTCTTGATGGACATGTCTTCTCTGCCGGAGCTTACGCGTCAAGGAGGAGAATCAGCATCGTCAGGTGCTACCTTGGACGAATCTCTCTCTCGCTCTAAACGTAGTACACGAGGTAAACTACCATCTAGGTATAATGATTACGACTTATCTGCTATGTTGGCAGAGGCAAGTTCTATGGGAGATCCCATTACATACAAGGAGGCCATGGAGTCATCAGACAGAGATCAATGGATAAGCGCCATGCAAAGTGAGTATGACTCGCTAATAAGAAATAAAGTGTGGGAATTAGTAGATAGGCCAAAAGGCAAGAATATTATTAAATGTAAATGGGTCTACAAAAAGAAACATGACGCTACAGGTAAATTTGACAAATTTAAAGCTAGATTAGTTGCCCGTGGATTCAGTAAGAAGCAAGGGACTGATTACACGGAAATTTATTCACCTGTAGTTAGACATTCCACATTAAGGATTTTGTTTGCGATTGCCACACAGTTTGATTTAAAAATAGATCACATTGATGTCACCACAGCTTTTTTAAATGGTGAACTAAATGAAACCATCTTTATGGAACAGCCTGTAGGTTTCAATAATAATAATGACAAAGTATGTTTACTTAGAAAAAGCATTTATGGTTTGAAACAGTCAAGCAGAATGTGGAATATTAAAATTCATAGTATTTTATCACAAAATGGATATAATCAAAGTGTAAAAGAGCCCTGTATTTATGTAAAAAAGTCAAACAATCAATATGTAATTATTGCTCTGTATGTTGACGATTTCTATGTTTTTTCATAATAATTGTATTGACAGTGTGTTATCATTGTTGCAAAAGCATTTTGAAATTCGTCATTTAGGTGAGCTAAGGAATTGTTTAGGCATGAATATTACTAGAAATAAGGATGCAATGATTTTGGACCAAACTGATTATATTGAGCGTTTATTGGCTAGGTATGGTATGAGTGATTGTAAATCTGTGTCTACACCACTGCCTGCAAATTGTAAACTTGATAAATCTAATAAGAAACTCTTAGAAGATGATATTTACAAGTACAGACAGCTTTTAGGATTACTTATGTATCTTGCTGTTTGTACTCGTCCTGACATAGCGTTTGCATGCAGTCTACTTAGTCAATTTGTTACTTGCTTTGACATCAGTCATTGGAAAGTTGCCAAACGAGTTCTCCGCTATTTAGCTGGAACGAAAAATTATGGCCTTCATTTCAGGAAGGATAGTAATTTTCAAATCACTGCTTATGCGGATGCAGATTTTGCCAATGACTTATGTGATAGAAAGTCTTACACGGGGTATGTTATTAAATTAGGGTCCTGTGTGACAAACTGGGAGGCCAGAAAACAACATTGTACAGCCCTTTCGACTACGGAAGCTGAATATGTGGCTATTGCAGAAGTATGCAAGGACATATGTTTTGTAAGGAATTTCTTATTGGAAATTTTAAGCAAAAGATTTAATGTTATTGTATACAACGACAACCAGAGTGCTCTTAAATTGTTGTCAGCTAAAGAGTATTGTCACAGAAAAACCAAACACATAGATTTGCGTTACCATTTTGTAAAGGACTTGATAAGTGAATCCCTATGTGTGAGATATTTATCAACTAATGAAATGCTTGCAGATGTCTTCACAAAATCATTGACTGGTGTAAAACATTGTAATTTTGTAAATGGTTTGAATTTAAAAAGTAAATTGAACTGATATTTTTATAAACAGGGACAAATTTTCTTTGTGATGATTTCATTTTATATCTATGTATAAAAATGTGTGTTGTTCTGTTTTGTTATATTATGACATTTATTTTAGCATGACATGTATTAAAATGTTAACTTTATATATTGTGTGTAAAGTGATCTGTGTCTTGCCGATTGTAGAGTCTAAGGAGGAGTGTTAAAATATCTATGATCTATATAATATTTTTGTCTATATCCTCTACCAATACGACTTACTCTATGGACATTCATGATTAAACGTCATTTTGACATATTGTTGTCAGATGTCTTTTCTGACATCTTTTTGAACGCTCTCTTCTCCTTGACCCTTTACACGCGGCGGATGGCTTCTGTTCATAAATTAAATATGTACAAGCTGAAACTTCTGTTTTAATAATCTACGTGCGACGCTACGCATCCTGCTCTGCTAACACCTTCTGAACGTCATGCTTACAAAGTATAAGACGTGATGGTGTAATTACGGTATCATAATAGAGTATCGGTACGTTAAGAGAGAAAAAATCGACCATGCGCGCTTGCCCGAATGGAAGGATTTGAATTTGTGTCCTGGCAACACTTCAAATATACTCGTTTTCAAACAAACTTTTCTTATCAGTTTTGGAAAAATAGGCTCTATTTCTTTCATTTACCTGAGTAAACATTAGTTAAACATGATTATAGTTACTTTAATATAAAGATCCAAAGATTAATATGTCACTAAATCAAGATTTTGACCACTTACTTGTGAAATTTGATTCCTTCGATTTTCCTTTCGCTGCGGCTTTTGCAGCCTAATATACTGCAACTCACCATTGCGCAATAGCTTATAGAACACTAAATTTCACTTACGATTTCACCTACATATGTTTTAATAATAATAATTAATCAAAAACTTTGACTGCTTATCTAACCTCCAATCTCAGGTAAAAACCTCCAATGTACATAAGTTTGTGTGCCAAAGATGTACGTCAAAATGAACTTTGGCAGGCAAAAAAATTGAGCACGCTGACAGTGACAAAAAACAAGTATTCACTTACCTTTCTTATAAAGGCAATACGCCATAAAGCTATCTCGTTTTTGCATTGACAGTTTGGAATATGGCGAAATCTTTTAGGTTTTTAATCTGAGCTTTGTTGTAACATACAAAGAGTATATAAACACTACGTTCACTTCAGAGACAAGTTAACCAGAGATTCACTTCATATTCAAAAGCTTTTTTTTCTGGTCGGTGTTCAAAAGGAAAACCGTTTTATTGTTATAATCTCGTACCTATAAAAACTTTTTCAAATAAATGTATTTTTTAAACAAATTCTATCATGATAAGTCCTAGAAGTTCAACTGAGGAAGAGGCAAAACTCGAAATACCTTCATTCATTGAGGCACGTCCACCGCTAGTGTTAAATCCTTTCATGAGACCTAGGCCTACAAAAGGCAAGAGACTCTTTACCGACCCTATGGAGGATTCCGAATGTGAAGAACTCGAGGAACCGGAGTTAGTGCAAGTGTATCTTAGGTTGAAGCCGTGCAATGTTCCCAGCAACCTGTATGAAGTGCATTCTGACCGATCCTTGATAACTTCACTGGATATTACAACTGCTGGTCACGGAAGACGAACTCAACATAATGTGCCCAAAATGTACACATTTTCTCATATATTTGGACCGGATTCCAGTCAAAAAGTAAGTTTTGGATTTAAATATTATACTCGCATTGGAGCAGCGTGGTGGGTCAAAGCTCTTATTCCCTCTCTCCCATGAGAGTGGAGGCCTGTGCCCAGCAGTGGGACGTTAATGGGCTTAATTTTTACTGTATTTTAGTTACTATACCTACCTACATAGTAAGCATTTACCATTGTGTGTGCCTACACGCAGACCCCAATTTTTTACTTGGTAGTCTACTAAAATTTCATTAAAATGGGTTGATTATATAAACCTTGAAAGCATAGCAGTTATACATACACATTGGCATTTCTATTAGTTATACATGGATGTACATCAATGAGATAAACAATGTAAACATGGTAACAAAAATACAAAAAATACCTATAAGTTTTATAATATGTATGGTTCATTTCCAGGAAATTTTTGAACGTGTTGTCAAGGACAATCTTAAAAAATTACCAGAAGGCAACAGTTTCACCCTGTTGACGTATGGTGCATCCGGCTCTGGAAAGACGTTCACCCTAATGGGTACTGTATCAGCTCCAGGCTTACTGCCAAGATCTTTAGAGTATGTGTTTAAAGTTGTTGAGGCAGAACAGAGTCCAGTATATAAACCAGACGAGAGAGGTCCCAATAAACTGGGCAAAGCTGAGCAAGAATTTGAATTAAAGGTAGGGAAATACTTTTGAATTTGATTGTCATTGAATGAGATGCGTCATTTTGTAGACTGTCCACACTCAGCTTTATAAATATACTTTGGCATACTGTTGAAAATATGTAGAACTAGCTGATGCCTGCAACTTCATTCCGCCAATTTAATTTTTTTCTCATATAACCTGTATTAATCAATAGCTAGCATTTATACAAGCAAGAATTATGAGATAAATTCCTCTAAAGTGTCAGGTTTTTGAGATATAAGGTTTTTTAGTCTACTCGATGAAGGTGCCACAGTTTTGATAATTTATATTATCTCGGAAACCTAATGCTTCAGAAGATTTGGTCTCATAAAATACTTGCTGTATTGTATAGATTAATACAGGTTGTATGAGTGGCCATTAAAAATTAATATAGCAGAATGATAGGCAGGTCAGGTGCCATAGAAAATATTCAAATACATACATTTATGATATGATGTGTTTATTTTTTTGTATGCATTGCCTAGTCCCCTTAGTGCACAAATAGTCTCCTGTGTGGTTTTGGTTTGCAGCTAGTTAGACAACTGATGCAAATATCGGGGCGAATGAGGGATAAGTACCGGCGAATGAGCGCTGCCCCGGGAAATCTCACTGGCAGCAACATAGACCTGACTAATATAAAGAGCCATTATGTGTGGGTAAGTTATTTTTCTCCTAGTTTGGAAATTGCTTCATTATTTTTAAAAAAAACAGCTGTGAACGTGAGAGGCCTGAAAAGTCAGGCCACTCACGTTCAAGTAGGACATCATATCCCATCCAATGCCATCTATCAGCAGTGTAAAAAGCTTCTTCGCAAATAAGTGAAGAGCACTATACAAGTCTAGGCCTAAATAGCTATTCACCGCCTTGTTTACTTATAAAAGCTGCGGCTAGAGTCTCATCCTTTTGAATTCACTTGTGAAATCCTCCAAAAGGAAAGTCCTGAAAGGACCTCTAAAGCAAAGTGGGGCAAAGTGGATAATTTATCGCTTTGGATCGCTATTGATCCAAACCCATTTTCAAAACTGGAATGGCGGACTAATATATTTTTTTAATTTCACACAGTTCTAACTGTATTATGCAGTAAATGCAACCAGTTTTTTTGGTTTTTGTCTAGGTGTCATTTGTTGAGATCTATAATGAAGCCGTCTATGACTTGCTGGCTCCCGGTGACAGAAGGAATGCACCAAAGCTCGCCATACGCGAAGACGCCGGCGGCAATGTTTATGTTAAGGTGAGAGTATGAGAACCAGCCCCCTGATTGTATAAGGAAATCGTAATAGTAATCATTTCAGCCTTCACATCAAAAAGCGTGTATGAACTCCTTCGTCCGCTTGGATGGTGGACATTTTAAAAGTCTTCTGCAAACTGTATAGTATTAATTATCGCGAGTGATTCATTGTAAAAAATAAATAAGCATAAAATTGTAAAATATACCATTAGATCCTAATCTATCTCGCGAGATTGTAAACATTTGTTATATTGTGAACTGTAACATACTGCTTACAATTTAACGCATTATTTTTCGGTAGATTGTAATCTATTAGGTATATTAACCCGATAGAACCTAAGTGCTAAGAGACAAGAAATACAATAAATATTTCAAAAATTGACACTCAGAACATTGAACAGTTTACAATCTTTCAATAGTTCACAATCTCGCGAGATAGATTATAATCTAACGGTATTTACAATAGACATGATGACTGATTTTGAAAAATGGTCAGATTATGTTCGTAAGTATCTACTATTTCGTAAAAATATCTTATTTCATCAGAAAATTAAGGTAAAATTATGGTAGATAAAATTGGCATTTGAAATTTGAATTTTATCAAAATATTTTATATAAAATAGCAATCTCACTCGAAATAGAAAAATAAATACGTTTTTTATAATCCATGAATCCTATTTCATTAGATAAATTCATAATTTCATTAATTCTTGGTTACTGTCATCATGCCTATACGCCTATATGGTGACACATTATATCAAGACTACGCCGTCGTCTACACGTCGACACTTCAAATATAGAGTATCTTGGTCCTCCAACGGAAAAATCTTAGTCCTTTTTTCTGTCATTTTTGCATGAACTTAATATATTGAAAGTACCAGGACAACATCCGTCGGCTAGTATGTTTAAATGGTATTTGTATGACGTTTCGGTGCAGGGCGCGGTACAAGCCTTCGTGCGGTCGGGCGCGGAGGCCTATGCCGTACTAGTCGCGGGCAAGGTCAACCTGCAAGTGGCGGCCACCGGTATACACGCGCAGTCTTCTCGTTCGCACTGCATCTTTACCATTACTATGCTCACCGAAACGGGTATGTAGCAAGTAAACTTTAGTGTTTATAGTCTGTCTGTCTGTCTGCTACGCTTTCACGGTCCATCTATTCAACCGATTTTGATGAAATTTGGTAATAAGATAATAAGTCGCGGGTATCATCTAGTTAGTATTATACTATGGGTACCCGCGACTTCGTCTGCGTGGATGAAGAATTTTTATTCCAGCGGGAACTCCTTAATTTTCCGGGATACAACCTATCCCTATACCAAATTTCAAGGTTACACATATGACTTGTCTCGTTACGTCCAAAAGTAGAGATAAAAGTAATAATCTGTGGTATTTTTCTCTACGAACCCTTACATGATTATTTTTCTTCTTGTGATATACCGGATTTTGTGAATGTTAGGGTAAACGGGAAATTAGCCGCCATCGACAACATATCTTTCTCTCCCTCACTTTCTCGTCGCGAGATATTTCGTTGAGCGCATGCTGAGCCTGCTGAATGCATATTGTGCTGTCGCAGAATTCGGCGTGCGCAGCGCATGCGTGCGACTGTGCGACCTGGCGGGCAGCGAGCGCGCGGCGCGCACCGGCAACACGGGCGCGCGTATGACAGAGTCTCGCGCCATCAACGCGTCGCTACACGTGCTGGAGCGATGTCTGCGCGACCTGCGCCGCAAACGCACTGTAGACGTGCTCGTGCCTTATCGGTAAGTCATCTTGGGATCTGAATACTTATCGCCGCTCAAAGACGTGTTATGGTTATCAAAATGCACAATAACAATGATTCTAGTACAGTATTAAAGTATGCGCAGTTCCTATGTGAACCGTATAAACACTGACGCTATTCATCGGGGCGTTCACTAGATATGGCCGCTCAAAGATGTGCTATGTATGGTTACCAAAATGAACAATAACTAAGAAGGCTGATTCTAATATACTATTAAAGTATGCGCAGTACCTATGTGAACAGTATAAAAACTGACGCTATTCATCGGGCCGTTCTAGATATGGCCGCTCAAAGTCAGATCCCCAGCCACATCCGGGCAGACCATCACAATTTTTTTTTTATTTTTTTTTTTTTTATCCACTACAAGCTAGCCCTTGACTACGATCTCACCTGATGGTAAGTGATGATGCAGTCTAAGATGGTAGCGGGCCACCAGGAGGTATTTTAACCAGAGCAGAGCCCTACATCCACCAAATACTGAATCAGCTTTCCTGATAGTTACTCAAAGTTAGTAAAAGTCTCTTAGTTGCACATGTACATTGCATACAGCGGAGAGAAAAATGGGAATAGTCTAAGGTTAGTGTTTTTATTATATCCGCATAATATATTATTTAAGAGGAATGTGCAGCACCCAGACAAGTTGACGAGGCTTAAGGATGTAAGAACCCAAGTAATTGTAAAAAGTGTTCATGTCAATAAAAAGAAAGTGTGTGTGTGCAATTCACACACGGCAGAAAAGTAGCCTACGAGAGAATGAGATAAATATAACTTTTATTCAGGGAATCCAAGCTGACTCGTCTCCTGGGGGCGGGTCTATCAGGAACGCGGGGCGAAGCTGTGAGCATGGTGGTCACTCTCAATCCATCTCCGAAGTACGCCAATGAGACCAAACATGTGTTGCAGCTAGCGGCCGTCGCTAAAGACATACGTAAGTTTACTGACCATCGAAGCGAGTTCTCTGATGCTATTTAGGTGTATTTGCATTTATTGGACAGAAGCAGGCGTTATTTTGCGTAAGTCCATTATAATGAAGGGATTAGAAATTTAATTCGCTATAATCCGCCACAATAGGTAAATCTTATGTGGTACAGTGTACTTCGAAGTATGCCAATGAGACTAAACATGTGGTGCAGCTAGCGGCCGTCGCTAAAGACATACGTAAGTTTCATCATCATCATCACGAGCCTTCTTCAAAACGAAGTTTGGCGGTCATCATCCGAAAAACTTCTCTATTTAGTCTAGGCAACGGGGCGGTTCGTTGTATGGAGACCCCCGCATTAAATCCTCAGTCGTTGAAACTTGGCAGGGTTGTAGTATCGCAGGAACCGAAACTTAAAAAATATCCATGCGGAAGTTAGGTATTTATACTTGAAGCTTAATTTTTATGATTGAATATTTCCTCGATTTGTTTTTTAAATAATAGTAGGTAGTAAATTTACACGCAAAACCGAAATATCAAACGAAATAATCATGCAGAACATCGATATTTAAACCGATTTTATTATCAAACCTAAACTGCGTTTACGCGATAATGTACCTTCCTGCTTTGACAATGCATATATAGTATACAAACACCTTACTTCCTTTCTGATTTTTTATTGGATATTTATCCAATAAAAAATCTTATCTTAAGGCTTATCTGTTAGGTACCTGACAGTTATATTAAACCATTACCCCTATCTGTTTCTACACTATACAATGCTCCGGGCTCCCTGCGGAAAGGAACAGTGCTAGATCTAGTTCTGACAATTTAGTTTAGAGATGGTGTATAGATTAGCCACAGTAAGAAAATTTAGGTTAGAGTACTTTCAAGAATCCATACTTATATAATAATATTATAAATTATAAATGCGAAAGTGTGTCTGTCTGTCTGTCTATCTGTCTGCTACGCTTTCACGGCCCATCTATTCAACCGATTTTGATGAAATTTGATACAGGGATAGGTTGTATCCTGGGGAAGGACATATGTTACTTTTAATCCCGGAAAATTAAAGAGTTCGCGGACGGACGCGGACGAAGTCGCGGGCATCATCTAGTAATATATACGTTTAAGGTGCCAGTTCAAGCGGTCACCAACTCAGTGGTGGGCGCGGCCGAAATATAGTCTGTCTCGTGTGGGAGCGTTTTGAACTTAGAGAGCGAGACAACCTCTTCTTTCAGTACAGTGCGGAACTATTGCACGCCCTCAAAAAATTTGAGCGAGAAAAACTGAGATTAAATGAGACAAAAATGAATCGTAAATGCATGCTTTTTGCACATTATTTTTAGTGATATGCCGAGTCGCTGTTTTGGAGAATCGAGTCAGCTCGAGTCGGTTTATGCGGTACTCGAATCATGACTCGATTCCGCGATTCGAGCTCAGTACTCGAGTTCTACGTTTGGTATTCGAATGATATCTAGACTCGATTCCCAGACTCGAGTCCTAGACTCGATTCCCAGACTCGAGTCCCCGACTCGAGTCTGGAAATTCGAGTCCAGAACTCGAGTCCGTTACCGATTTCAGAACAAAAAGGAAAAGTCGAAAAGGAGTAAACAGCATTACACAGGTTTAGCATAATGACACAACGTTAATAAATCAAACATTTTTAATGAAAATATTCATAAACATTACCAAAAAATAGGAACCATAATTAATGAGATCAACAACAAAAAGATATATTTTTAGAAGCTATTTTGGAACTTCAGAGTTCAGATATTTGTTCTTTTAGTTTTTTACTAACTTTGCAAATCATTTTACTTATTAAAAAGATAATCAAGTTATTTATTCAGTACAAACATCACGTCATCTAGACGAATCAAATAAGCTTTAGGAAAGTGGCGTTCTAAAAGCTGTCTCAAAAGTCTCATATAATTGCGCGACCCGCCGTGCAATTCGGAACCACCCACGTGACCGTCCGCAGATCCACCGAATCCGCGAATAGCGGTTCGGCGGCGGTCAAAGGGCGTCACTTCATTGCTTAGGTAAACAGAGATTGAGTACAAGCGTCAAGCGAGTAAACCTAACTCGAATACTAGACTCGAGTCAGTTGGACTCGAATACTAGACTCGAGTCACTTGGACTCGAATACTAGACTCGACTCACTTGGACTCGAATACTAGACTCGAGTCACTTGGACTCGAATGCGGTCTTGACTCGAGTACCGGAATCGAGTCCGGCGTACTCGAGTCAAAATAAATTGGTATTCGAGTATGCGAGTCCATAGCAGGAATCGAGTCTGACTCGAGTCAAGCCGTACTCGGCACATCGCTAATTATTTTTGGTATACTGTAAAGATGATGCACCGCGATTGTCCTGACGTCATAAACACACAACGCGCATCCTACCCCGCTGACCGCTAGGTTAGAAACTTGAAATTTTGACAGTCAGTTCCATTTATGACGTAAGCACTCACAAATATAGGATTTTTTATCAAGTAATATCAATGAAAATAGGTAATTGAGGTTATGATCAAAAATGAAGATGTAAGTGTTTCACAATGTTTGGAAATTTCACTTCTAAGGGGGTTAAATAGGGGATGAATGTTTGTACAGCAGTCCGTCATTTTTCTAGTTCAGGATAATATTAGTACGGATTATCACTGCATACTCGTATATATATCTAAATATTACGGTTGAAATAATTGGTAAACTGAAAAAAAAACCGCGAAGGACACGCTATGTCAAATTCTGCTTGTGTGCGTTGCGTACATATTATACCTAGCTATTAGTGTTTTTGTAATTTGGTGAAAAACAAAAAAAAAACGAAATTCCAGGTACACCTATTATGAGTACAATCAAACCTCGAAAAATGCCGTAAATTAGGGTGGGTCCAGACTATGTAACATAATATTATTTTCTTTGTTATCAAAACTTTTGTTACTATATTATATTATATATACTAGTATTTTTACCGAGCGAAGCGAAGGTATCTGAGTCTACTTGAGTGAATTATAAAAATCTTTATTTCAGGGGGGGCTCTCATAGAAGCGAATGCAAAGTAAATTTTTTTTATAGTGTTACATAGGGTTGCGGTATATCATTTTAAAGATAATTAGGAATAAATCATGAAATAAAACGCGGATTTGCTTGACTCTTATTTTTAATTAGTATTTTAAATAATTTTACATTAACATTAATTCTGACAAACGTGGCGGAGACAAAAAGGAAAGAGGAAGGAAGTATATACCATAGACAGGTTGACAAGTCTATGCATAAGTTTGGGATGCGTTCAATTTATCCAACACCCTCCTCTGAACGCAGACCCATTGCCTTGGTGAACCCCAGATGCTTAGGTCGGTGCAAACCCTTGGTGAGGACATCAGCTACCATGTCCTGTGTACTTGTGTAGGTTATTGAGACTTGCTTATTCGTCACCCTCTCTCTTATAAAGTGGTAGCGGACGTCTATGTGTTTACTTCTTGCATGGAATGTATCGTTCCCTGAAATACTAATAGCACTTTGATTATCACAATAAATAGAGGTAGGTATACCTGACAGATGTGGCCAGAAATCAGTTTCCAACTGTCTCAACCATATAGCTTCCTGTATAGCGGTGGCTAATGACATGTATTCAGCTTCTGTACTAGATAGAGCTATAGTTGGCTGTTTCTTAGAACACCAACTTATTGCAGCACCCTGAAACAAAAATACATATCCGGAACATGATCTTCTGTCTTCTGTGTCAGTAGCCCAGTCTGCATCGCAGTAGCCCACAATATTGGCATCATTTTTCTTGAAGGTAAGTTTGGTATTCAAAGTTCCCTTTAAATATCTTAGAACTCTTTTAACTGCAATCCAGTGTTGAGCCGTTGGGCTGTTATTATATCTACTTAACATGTTGACTGCATAAGCTATGTCTGGTCTGGTTCCTTGTGATAGATACAACAGACATCCGATCACTTCTTGATATGGAACATTTTTTAAGACTTCTTCGTCACTTTTAGCTTTCTTTAATTGTAAATTGGCATCGCAAGGTGTGTATGCAGGTTTGCAATCATTCATATTAAAGCGACTTAGTATTTTCTCTATGTATAAAGACTGGTCTAATGATATTTCATTTTGATTACTATTTTGATTTATTCTAAAACCAATACATCGCTTTGCTATGCCCAAGTCTTTCATATGAAATTTTTCATTTAATTTTTTCTTTATCATAGAAGCCGTTTCATCTTTGTTAAATATATATAGCAAGTCATCAACATAGACAGTAATAAATAATATATCTTCTTTATCAATTATTCGATAGTATATGCAGGGATCAACTTTAGACCGCAACATACCAATTTCAAGGAGAGCTGTATTTAACTTTTTATTCCACTGTCTACTTGCCTGTTTTAGGCCATATATTGACTTTCTTAGTAAACAGACTTTGTCTCCCTCCACAAAGCATGGCGGTTGTAACATATATATTTCTTCCTCTATGTCTCCTTGTAGAAAAGCAGTGACAGCATCCATTTGGTAAATTTTTAAACTATATTTTGCTGCCAGGCCAATGACATACCTCATTGAAGAATAGCGTATTACAGGAGCATAGATTTCATGATAATCTATCCCTTTCTTTTGACAGTAGCCTTTCACAACAAGTCTTGCTTTGTATCTGAATATACTGCCATTCTCATCCGTTTTGGTTTTGAATACCCATTTACATGGTATGGCTTTTTTATTTATTGGTAAATCTACAAGAGTCCATGTGTTGTTATTTAATAATGACTGATATTCCTCATTCATTGCTTCTTTCCACAGCTCAGAGTTATTGCATTGCAGGGCTTCGGTAAGGCATTGTGGATCACAGTCTAAAATACTCATTGCTGATTCACTGTTCATACAGATGTAAGAAGTAGGTGATGTGGAGTCTTCATTATTAATTATATTTCTTCGAGTTCTAACATTTACAAATACAGGAGAGCTGCAACTTTCTTCAGGTGTGTAAGTTTCATCAGGATCAGTATATTGTGATGACAGACTTGAGTCCTGCTGTAAAGTTAAATCATCATTTTTATCATCAGGCTGACTTTCCTCTTCTACATCAGTGTCAAGAAATGGTATATAAGTCATTTTGGATGGTGAGTAAGAGATCTGAGTATTGTTTTCATTTTCTTGTGATAAATTATCATTTTTATTTTTTAATGTATTTTTTTCTATTAATAAATCATTTTGTTCTTTATTAATTTTATTTCTTTTTACAGTGGCCTCAAGGAATACAACATCTCTGCTGGTTATTGCTTGTTTGCTCTTGGGATCTATGAAACGATAACCCTTTACACAGTTACTGTATCCAACAAAAATTAACTCACGTGATTTAGCATCAAGCTTTTGTCGACATTCTTTTGGTATGTGCACCATGGCCTTGCATCCAAATATCTTCAAATGGCTTAGGTCTGGCTGCTTGCCAGTCCACACCTCCTCAGGTGTGATGTCAGAGAGAGATCTTGTAGGCGAGCGGTTGATGATATGTGCTGCAGTGACCACTGCTTCACCCCAGTAGCTTTTCTGTAATTCAGCATTTAAAAGCATACATTTAGCTCTTTCAATAATAGTTCTGTTCATTCTTTCACTTAGGCCATTTTGTTGAGGCGTGTATGGGTTGCTAGTCTGGTGCAAAATACCAAATTTTTTAAGATAATTTTCAAAATTTTTATTTTTATATTCCCGGCCATTATCACTCCTTAATTTTTTAATCCGTTTTCCTTCTAATTGATTTTCTACCATGTTTTTAAACTCAACAAACTTTTCAAATACCTCTGCTTTACTTTTAATTACATATACAAATACTTTCCGTGAAAAATCATCTATAAAAGTGACAAAGTACCTGGCACCTCCAAGTGTTGCAGTTTGCATCGGTCCACATACATCAGAGTGAATGAGCTCTAGCAACTCGGTTGCCCGGGAGCCCTCACTTGGAAATGGTTGCCTGGTCTGCTTGCCTTCTATACAGCTTATGCATGTTATATCTTTCTTCATCGGAGACAATTTTACACCAGTAGTACAGTTAGGTATCTTGTTTACATCATTAAAATTTAAGTGGCCCATGCGCTGATGCCACAGATAAGCATCGCTTTCTACGAGAACGGACATGGCATGACCTTCCATTGGAGCAGTATTAAGCTTATACATATCATTTGTTAAAGTTGCATTTGCTGCCGTATGACCTTTTGAATTTAATATTGTGCATCCATTTGCATCAAATTCTATTTTGCAACCATTTTTTATAATTTTGCTAACTGATATTAAGTTAGTTGTGAGCTCTGGTACATATATGACATTTCTAACCTGTATGTTCCTTATGCAGCCTTCAGAATCAGGTATTGGGATTGTAATATTGCCACAGCTTTCCACAGGTAAGGCTTTATTGTCAGCGATCCTTATGCTTTTGACTGGAGGAGACGTCTCATTTTCTAGCCAGCTTCTGTGCATTGTCATGTGCATGGAGGCGCCAGAGTCAACATACCAGCTCTGAGAATCGTTTAGGGTAGTGGCTGAAAAAGCAGCAATAAAACCATTACGAGAATCATTATTATCAGACTTATTATGGCTATCATTCTTCTTAAACCAGCAATTCCGGCTCAAATGCCCATATTTGTTACAATGGAAACACCGTGGTCCCTTTGGCTTTGACTGCTGATGTTGGTGCTTCGGAGGGTTTCTCTTGCTGTTTGTGTAAAATGCGGTAGTATCAGATAATTTAATTTCTTGTAAAAGTTTTGTTTTTATCATATCTGCACTAATTGTTACACCGGAACTTTCAATTCCCATTATCATAGGCTTATATATGTCGGGTAAGCCTGCCAACATTAGAGTCCCGAGCCATTCATCATTGACATTGAAACCAATGTTTCTTAATTTATGTGCGGAGGTCATAATCTTATTAATATAGTCTTCCACGTTTGTACTGTTGTCTAACGTCGTGTTAATAAGGTCTCTTAGTAGCCCTACTTTTCGTGTTAGACCAGAGTCTTCAAATGCCAGCGCCAAATTGTCCCATACTTGTTTGGCTGTAGTAGCCTCTCTAACATGGACATAAAGCGTGGGATCAATTAATAAAATAAGTTTAGATCTTGCCTTTGTGTCTTTCTTGGGGTCAGGACGGCCATCATTGATGCATTCCCAGAGATCTTCTAACTGCAACAGGGCTTTCATAGAAAAACTCCACGTGGCGTAGTTGTCCCGGCCTTTGAGTTTTTCACATAAACTTAGATGGTTATTTGTAGACATTTTACTAATTATTTACTAGGTATGGGACGGCCCATAACCTCATGAAATAAAACGCGGATTTGCTTGACTCTTATTTTTAATTAGTATTTTAAATAATTTTACATTAACATTAATTCTGACAAACGTGGCGGAGACAAAAAGGAAAGAGGAAGGAAGTATATACCATAGACAGGTTGACAAGTCTATGCATAAGTTTGGGATGCGTTCAATTTATCCAACAATAAAGTCCAAAAAATTTTTTTTCTAATTTTTCCCCTAAAATTGACGAAATGGGGGCTTTCAAATTGGAGATTTTCTGACGTCCAAAGTTGAGAGGTCAATTTGAAAATTGAGAGTTCTGAGAAGAACTCTCAATTTTCTGAAAGACTGAGCCTGAAACCTAATCAATTATTTGAATTATATCCTGTACTTGAACAACAAATACTAAAATTAGATAAATATTATAAGGAAACGAAATTATTTAATTTTTAATGAGCTTCAGTATTTTAACAGAACTTCACAATGATGTCAATAGATGGCTCTCTGTAAAAGTTTATTCGTTTGTGCTTACAAATAATAAACTATCTTATGGATACCGCGAGGTCTCAGTTCGGGGCGAACCCCTAGTATATATTCATGAACACATTGTACAATCTACATAAGATGGGTAAATAAAATAACTCATTTTTTTCAACTATGCACGTTGCACATTTATTAGTATTTTGTTCAACATGAGAGCAAAGAACAATTTAGTAACGAGTGCTGAGGGTCTGAATTTGAAGCCTGAGCTACAGGTACGGCAGTACCTACTATAGACTATAATAATAATAAGTAAATAAACTAATACCACTATAAGTACTATAAGTAACTAGGTGATGCCCGCAACTTCGGTGGCGTTAGTTAAGTTTTTTATTCCCGCGGGAACTCCTTAGCTTTCCGAAATAAAAGGCAGCCCATGTCCTTTTATTGGGTAACAAACTTCAATCAATCTATCCATCCATACAAACTTTCGCATTTATAATATTGAATTTAAATATTGATATATATATTATATATTATATATTATATATATATATATATATATATAATATATAATATATATGGATAAGAATTTTTAAATAGGTAAATAGTTACGTACCTACCTGCAAATAATTTTGTATTTATTTGGTATAGACACATATATATAGGTACATACTACTACTACTAGATATACTACTGATGCTGCTTTGCGACTTGCGGTAGAGTCGAGTCAAGAGCGGTGCTTAGGCTTACGTTGTTAGTAGGTAGGCTAGGCATATGAAGTTGCTGCCTGATGCCCGCGACTTCGTCTGCGTGAAATAAGTTTTTTATTCCCACGGGAACTCCAGAATTTTCCGGGATAAAAAGTAGCCTTTGTCACTCTCCAGGTCCTCAACTACCTATGCCTATGCAAAAAATCAAGTCGATCCGTTGCTTTGTTGCAGCGTGATTGAAGGACAAACCAACAAACAAACACACTTTCGTGTACAATTTATAATATTAGTAAGTATAGTAGGTATACCTATGATGAAACCGGGAGAGGTAAAAAAGGTACTTACGCATTATTATCATCAGCTGTTTCTTTTTTCTTTTCGAGTAGGTATTCGTCTACCTTTTCCTTGCTTTTTGAGTTTACTGGTATTGATGAAAGATAAATACACTTTGCCTGGTGGGAGGCTTCAGCCGTGGCTAGTTACCACCCTACCGGCAAAGACGTGCCGCCAAGCGATTTAGCGTTCCGGTACGATGCCGTGTAGAAACCGAAGGGGTATGGGTTTAATATAACTGCCATGCCCCTAACAGGTTAGCCCGCTACCATCTTAGACTGCATCATCACTTACCATCAGGTGAGATCGCAGTCAAGGGCTAGCTTGTAGTGGATAAAAAAAAAATAACACTACAAGTTCAATCCAATATACACACATAAATAGTAATAAACTTAGATGCACGCAAAACAAAAACGGGCAGCACAAACTGTGATCTCGGCGATATTCGGGAATCGTTCGCTTTCCCTCTCCACCCCACCACCCCGCGCCGGGGGCCGGCCGACGCAAATTCACTTGAGATACATGATTTATTTACCAAAAGCGGCGAAGTAAAAAATCCCAAATCAGCGTTTGGAATTGTCCTATTTTTTTCACAAATATACATTATTACATTTTAAACCAAACTAGACATTCGAAATTATTATGAAATAAAGTATGCTTGATGATAGTTTTTGTAGCAAAATTGTAGTTTCTAATATAGTTTATTTACGTACAAAGTTCCCTGAAAATTTGCACTAAAATAGAGGTGTTTGAGGGGTCATAACTTTCAAAATATATACAATCTTACTTTCATTATTAGTTTCAGTCATAGATAATGAGGAGAAGAATCGATATCAGGCATAATTTTGAATCTAGAACAACCACGAATAGAATAATAAGTACAATACGTTTGTATGGAGAAATGTTTGTGAACCGTGCTCTTAACTCATGACACTTTATCATAGTCTAACTTATCTCTAAAGTTTCGTCGCCAGAGGAATTATTGTTGGGGTCCACTAGCTTTATTGCCTAGACTAATTCTGAGCCAATTCTCTCTCCCAAGACTAGTTTTGGAAGGAATTATTGCAGGCAAGATGAACTTGACCCTCGTCTGAAATCGTCTTGTTTCAGCCCTAGGCACACAATTTAATTTATTTTAAACTTTTAAATTTGTTTCGACCAGAAATCAGCGACACCCTGGCCGAATACCCGAGCTCTATGGAAAGCAGTTCCCAAGCCACCACAATAGGTTACACAACCAGCTTTGAGATCATGAAGCTCCGAGCCGACAACGAGCGGTTGCTATTCGAGTTGAAGCAGTGAGTGATTATATATTAGTATGGATTTGACTTATTATCTTATTTTCAATATTTACCAGGTGTGGCCAATTCTGTATGACACGTCCTCTGTTCTAATCAATTCTGTATGAGCTAGGGCTAAATTGTAGTGGCTGAAAAAAATTATTGTATATTATTTACAAAGTGTAACATTTTTCTATTTATGTAAAGAGCAACTGCTTAGTTTGTTGCCGGCTCTTCTAAGTAGAATCAAGATTCAAGATTCAAGATTCAAGTCATTTATTAAATATAGGAACACTGTAGGTACACTTATTGTTGTCTAAAAATTACTTACTTAAAAAGCATGATGGTGATAATGGGTAACGGTATCTTAAAACTAAAGCTACGCGGGTTCCAAACGCGCCCTGGTCTGAGAAGAGCCCACAACAAACTCAGCCGGGGTTTACGTGAAATAAATCGTTTCACTTTCATTAGGGCGCAGGCTCGCAACAGGGAGCTCAGATCGTGTATGGAGGAGAAGCAAGCGGCCCACGAGAAGATCCTGTGGGAGATGCTGGAAGAGACCAAGGCCACGTACAAAGAGCTCTACGAGGCCGAAATCAAGGCTTTGCAGGCCAAGGTACGGTATTTTAGCATTAGATAAATTGTGCAATGAATATAAAAGTGCCCGACTTTCTTGAGGCGGAGCGAAGGAGGCATGGGTCTATGATAGTCATGTGCCGGATATCTGTACAAATAAAAGTAAAATCCGTATCCAAGGATATACATTTTTAACGATCCGGCACATCACTAGTTTCAAGGTCACGCACACCGACACCGATTGAGTAAAAAAGTTAAAATCCGTATCCGCGGATCTTGACACCAAATATACGTAATCGGATCCGTATCACACATTTTTACTAGTTGATACCCACATTTGGCAAAATAAAATGTATTTTTTGGGGATTATTAAGTTTATTTACATTAGATTAGAATCCTTACATCCTCCCGAGTGACATTGGCTATAATTTTTTTGTAAAAAAATTCTTAAGAATCTTAACAAACTCGATAGTTTTTTTTAAATATTACCATCTCAAGAATCATCTTAAACTAAAGAACTATCTGAGAACTTCCTTCCTTGTGATAGTATGTGTGTATATTAATTGGCAGATGGAAGAAATGGAGGAGGAACACGAGTGCCGATTGCGAGAGCTGAACCAGGGGATATCTCCCACGAAATACCAAGACCGGGTAGGTATTCAGAAATGAGTGCTATTTTTTATTTTATTGATAGGACATACTCGATAAGACATTACAGTTTCCCAATTTGTCTTTTCAGGCTACAATATTAAATATACATAGCTTAGCGTTCGATCGTGTCCTCTTAGAACGGAGTTTCTCTTTGTCTTACTAATATTATAAATGCGAAAGTTTGGATGGATGTATGGATGTTTGTTACTCAATCACACCCCAACGGCTGAAAGGATCTGGCTGAAATTTGGCTTATGAAGATAGATTAGAGTCTGGAATAACACATAGGCTACTTTTTATCCCGGAAAATTAAAGAGTTCCCGCGGGAACCAAAAAACCTTAATTCACGCAGACGAAGTCGCGGGCATCAGCTAGTTACAAATATTTCCTGCATGTTTGGTTGTTAATTTTTTTAATTTGTAGATGCTGTAACTGCAGCTACAAACTAATAAATTAGGAGCAATTCCAAACGGTGCTTTTAAAAATATAAATCCACGTTGACAATGTCGCAGGTATAAGCTATGTTTCTCACATAAACTTCCTTTTAAGAATAAGAATAAGAATAAGAATATTTATTTGCACAATACACGTTATATAACTAGGTGGTTTACAAAAAATTTACGTCACAGTGTATTGCCATGCCAGGCGTGCAAATTTGGTTATTTTAAGAATTACATTTTTTTTATTTTTTTTTTTTAAATAAAGATAATGTCACGTAGTATAGCATATTAATAAATATCACATAATTTATAATCATTATTCTATTAATTTAACACACAATTATATAAAAAGAAAAAAAAGACACAAAAATGAAATAAACAAAAAGACACAATAATAAGAAGTCACAGTATTTTAGGTCATCTAAAGGGGTCTAAGTAGTCATTAATCGAGTAGTAGCACTTCTCTAAAAGCAACTTGTTTAGGTATGTTTTGAGTGCTGGCAGTGACATAGTTTTCACGTGAGGAGGAAGCTGATTAAATATGCGTATCGCCATGCAGTAGGAATTATTTTGGAATAGGCATAATTTCATGTTGGGCAATAATATTGATATAATATTGATGTGCCAAATAATATTACAACAATGATTAAGTTAATTCGGTTATTTCAAATTAATTAAAACCATTGCTGGCTCTAGACTGAGCTTAAGTCTCCTATCTGAATGTGAAGAGCTTGGCTAATTATAGCCAAACTTTTATACGTCACCGTAAGATTGTGAAAACCGTCAGATTGCAATCTAACGCTTTTTATCTCGCTAGATTGTAAACTGTCGACAGATTGTGAACCATTCAATGTTCTGTGTGTCAATTTTTGAAATATTCATTGTATTTACGTTTTCTTGTCTCATTCTTGTAGGTTAGGTTAGAGATAAACAAACAGTTAGTGCTAGGTTCTATAGGGTTAATATACCTAACAGATTACAATCTACCGAAAAATAATGCGTTAAATTGTAATCTTTCGACAGTTTACAATCTCGCGAGTTAGATTATAATCTAACGGTTTTTACAATTTTACGGTGACTTTACTACTTCTACTACTATATTATACTTTAATAGTAAATAATATTATAATAGTAATAGTAAAATAACATAGATGTTTCTTCTCTCCATTAACAACAACTCTTAGTAACACCATTAAATGCGCAGTCCCTTCAGTGCGTAAAATAGAGTTTACATTGTATATGTTAATTATTATAGTCCTTATATATAAATGATTGCTAATTATAGTCAACCATGCTGATCAAGTGCGGATTGGCGATGTCACACCTTTTTTAACATTATGAAGAACTATCGGCATGCAGGCTGTTTTCTTCCACTCCTGTTTTTCTTCACGTTGTTTTCCTGTACCTTGATATACTTGAACTACAAGTGATATTTAATTTCATAAAACGCACATAACTTCGTAAAGTTAGAGGTGTAGACTGTAGAGGTCCCCGGAATACAACCTATCCCTGTACCAAATTTTATCAAAATCGGTTGCATAAATGGGCCGTGAAAGCGTAGCAGACGGACAGACGGACAGACTGCACACTTTCGCATTTATAATATTAGTATGGATTAATATATGTTGCCAGAATAATTTGTTTTTATTTTCAGGACAAAATAACAGCTCTAGAGCTAGGTCGTGAAAGAGACGCGGCAGAAATGGACTACTTAAGGACGTGCATCGAACAAAGAGACGCCGGTAAGGACACAAAATATGATAAACATTCTGATAAAATATAACTTACTAACTGGGGCTAATTCTGTTTTACAAAATCTCTAAACTAAACTAAAGTGACAGCTTTAAATATATTGGTATCCCTTTTATAATACTCCTTGTGGAAAGGGATAGGACTAGGTTTAGAGATGTCATTTTAGTTTAGAGATTTTGTACAACAGAATCAGTCTCATTGGCTGACTCTGTACGCCCACTCAAAATAAAAAAGTAGTGTGAATCAATAGACCTGCACATTTTGTACAAAGGTTTTTTTCTCTATAATGTATGAGGAATAATCATATTATAATTTCAGATAAAGTCGACGAATCTGCCGAAGAAAACGACGATGTCATATCTCTCGACAGTGAATCTAGTGACAACGAAAGCTTAACACCGGTTGTGATGAAGAAAGATATAAGCCGCATCAAACAGATACGACAAAGTATGATCGAGGAAATAAATATGTTCAAACGCGCTTCTCGCATGAACGAGTTTAATTCAGAAGACAGTGATGAAGATACCAATGATACAACAGTAGAATTTGAAAATATTTTTAAAGACATATCAGCACCGCGAGCTACAGAATTCGATCTACTAGTTTCTCAAGAAAGTACTGAAGAAAACCAGAACAAAACAGAATTTGAATTTGAAGATTTACATTATAACTTACGACATAAAACCAACTTGGGAAAGGCAAAAACGGAAAGGAAACAGGGCAAAAATAAAGTTATTGAAGGAGAACTACTTTTAGAAAGTACATCAAAGTGCGAGAGTAAATCGAAACCTAGAAGGAACCTAAGGTTACGTAGGCAAAGGGCAACTGAAGAGGACAATGAAAAAGGCAAATTAGAAGATATAGGTAATCTTCAGGTGGAGTTTTCTGACGTAACTATGGGCTTGCCTGCACCTGTGATAGCTTCGAAGGATATACCGTCGCCTGAAAAGCTTGAGAACCAGGAAAACTCTCCTCCCAAACTTGGCATACAGAGCTGTCCGGCGAAGAGGTAATTTATTAATTTAAATATAAAATTTTGGCTTTTGAATTACTTGAAACAAGATGATTCTCATTGCAGGAACTCTTTCATTTTCCGGGATAAAAAGTAGCCTATGTCCTTCCCCGGGATACAATCTACCCCTGTACAAATTTTCATCAAAATTGGTCGAGCAGATGGGCCATGAAAGCGTAGCAGGCAGACAGACGGACAGACAGACACACTTTCGCATTTATAATATTATAAGTATGGATTCTTGAAAGTACTCTAACCTAAATTTTCTTACTGTGGCTAATCTATATGTCACCATCTCTAAACTAAATTGTCAGAACTAGATCTAGCACTGTTCCTTTCCGCAGGGAGCCCGGAGCATTGTATAGTGTAGAAACAGATAGGGGTAATGGTTTAATATAACTGTCAGGTACCTAACAGATAAGCCTACTACTATCTTAGACTGCATCATCATTTACCACCAGGTGAGATTGCAGTCAAGGGCGAACTTGTATTGGAAAATGTTTTTGATTTTTTTTACAAGATTTGTCAAGTTTGTTACTAGAAAACTAGAGCTACAACTTGTTTGCCATTCTGAATTGAAACGATACCTAAGAAGCGTCGCTTCTATCACAAATTTTCCAAGTCAAATTTCTTTAAGTGCGTAACTTCCGTCCAAAAAATGTTTTTTTTATTTTTTATCCACTACAAGTACATGTACTTTGTATTTGAAATGGCAGGCAAATAGAATAGCTTTTGATCCAGATTTTGATTAGCAACTTTTTTTTAAATGTAAGTTTTTATGGCAACACTATGAAGTAGTTATTGTAGACTTTATTCTTTTCTGATTGTCATGAAACAGATTCTTTTTTTACTGAGGTCATGATTGCAGTTTAAGCCTTATATATTTTTGCTTTTTATAATATTTTAACTTATATTTATACCGGTTAAATTTCCACGGGAATTCCTAAATTTTCTGGGATAAAAAGTAGCCTATATCACTCCAAGTTCTCAGCTACACCTACGCAAAAAATTACGTCGATCCGTTGCTCTGTTGCAGGCTGCAGCTTGATTGAAGGACAATCCAACAAACAAAAACACTTTTTCATTTATAATATTAGTATTATTAAAAGGAAACACTGATTATCCACTTCATTATTATTTATTCCTTTTTTTAATCTCACAGACACAGTTGCCATCTTGACATTACAACTCGATTTCTCTCTAGATTATGGAGTGTAGAAGGGAAGTTATCTCTGCATATAAAAAGTGTCCGTCGAAATGCACCACATTGGGGGCGCCACATAACACATTAGCATTAAGGTAAATTTAAAAGGAAGCGCCAAATATTATTAGAGTAGGTTTGAGAAATAAACAAGGAAAGAAAATATTCATCATTATTTTGTACAACATAAGTTGTTGAAACTTTCAATAATTAACTACTTTAGTCGCTATACCCTTTGCTACACCAGCGCCACTGTGGAAGGTTTTTGAACTGTTATTTTCAGCAACCACTGGACACTTTTTCAACTTTTCTCCCCTAAGAGATGTTACTCCTTCTATTCTACACTCCATACTCTAGGTGTTCCCAACAGTGCTGTCACTCTCGAGAGCCATTGAGACAGTAAGATACTCAAGGTCAAGGATCTAATTTGTTAATGTTCAGCCTAACAGTATGATGCATTTACAAGCATTTTTTAAACTTTCAGCATAACCCGCAGCCGGAGAAAGTTATTCACTCCGCGAGCGGAGCCTTTGGACGAGAGCTTGGGAGCGGCGGCCGGCAGCGACGACAAAGTGCGAGTGCCCAGACCCTCCTACCACCGCCCTAGGGCGCGCCGCAAGCTGTGAAACTGGGGAAATACCACATATATAGGGGTTATCGTTACATCACTGTTGCATTAATTTTATAACTAGCTAATGCCCGCGACTTCGTCCGCGTGTTTTTTTTTTATTCCCACGGGAGCTTAAATTTCCGGGATAAAAACAAACTCAAAGCATCTTTATTCAAAATAGGTACCTACAATGTACACCTTCTGAACGTCATGTTTACAAGGAATAAGACTTAGATGGTGATAATTAACTACGGTATCTTAAAACTAAAGCTACGAGGGTTCCAAACGCGCCCTGGTCTGAGAAGAGTCCACAACAAACTCAACCGGGGTTTTTTAAATTATCACCAGCCCATAAAGTAGTCCCATGTCACTATCCAGGTCCTCAACTATACCCATGCCAAAAATCACGTCGATTCGTTGCTTGGTTGCGGCGGGATTGAAGAATAAACCAACAAACAAACACACTTTCGCGTTTATAATAGTAAAAGTATGATAATATTAGTATGATAACTAGGTGATCCCAGCGACGGATTAAGTTCTTTATTTTTCTGTGTGGTTTAAGTTTTTTAAATGCTTACGGGAACATAATTTTCCGGGATAAAAACTGTGGAATGTGACCTACCTCACTTACCTTCACCTTAATCGGTTGAAATGATGAACCGGGAAAGCATAGCAGAAACACGCTTTCGCATTTATAATAGTTGTATGGATGTTGAATAGGCGCTACTTTGCCGACGTTCAAGATAACAAAGGAAGCTTACCACGCTAATATATAAATGTTAAAATGTGTCTGTCCTTATGCTACGCTTTCACGACCCGCCTTTGACGAAATTTCGTACAAAGATAGGTTGCATACTGGGGAAGGACATTTTTAACCCAGAAAATCAAAGTTCCCATGGGACTAAAATAACTTTAGTCCACGCAGGTGAAGTCGCGGGTATCATCTTGCGATCTGGTGGGACGGTCGACCAATCGGAGCGCACTTTGAGCGAAATGCGGGGCATTTCCCATAGTGACTACCAATTTTATACTATTATTAGTAGGAATATTGAGATTATTTTTTCCCAGTTATACTACCAGTAAGTAATCTGGGTGAATATCGTTTCAATATTACTGCTAGTCTTATATTGACATGAAAATATATTTAACTTTTAATGAAAATGACATAAAAAATAATTTTAAATAAATGATAATACTGAATCTATTAGTTATACTTGAATCATGCTGCTCTGAATATCTGGTATGTCCAATTCCCGGAAAATCCGTTTTGGAGACTGTTCATTCTGGGAATTGGATATACATATTATAATATCAGACTTATTTTATAGACATAACAGTACCACGACCACTATGTACTTAGTATAATTTAATTTGACTGTAAGGTCTCAAATCACTGTTAGAAATACTGGTCTATGCTGTAATTAATTGATTATTAAATATATATAGTTTATTAAAAAATGTATTATTTGTTTTATTTTCATCTTAACGTCACCTTTTCTACTCTACGAGGTAAATAGTTATTTCACCTCTATGTCGAAAAGCGCACCTTTGCTACTTCGAAGCAGTGAGCAAAAGTCGTTTTTACTCACTCAGAAAAAGTATTTAGAATGCTGTGGATGTGAAACGTTGAGAAACTCCGTCACTTTATGCCAAACGTTATGCTTATTGAGAATGAATTGTAGACAGAGAATCATACTAATATTATAAATGCGAAAGTGTTTGTTGGTTTGTCTTTCAATCACGCCGCATTGGATCGACGTGATTTTTGGCATGGGTAATGTTGAAAACCTGGAGAGTGACACAGTTACAATTTTACAAATATTCGCCAATTTATTTCTGGCATGTATTGCAATGCGACTAGCATGCCGCTTACTGATTGTATGATGTATGTTGGCATATACCAGAAAGCTTCACCCAAGTGCCAATATTAAATGTACAAAAGAAGTAGATTGTATAAATTAAATGTGAATACATTGGTAACAAATACACAGAAACATTAATTTCAGTAGTTGGTTCCCTTGATATTAACATCCAATGCGGCAAGTGGATTTAAGATGTGCTGAGTGACAAGTGTGGCAAATGAGAGAAGGGGCCAATGCACCTCACTAGGAGCAGGTTATGTATGTAGGTATGTTTATGCCTATCATATAACCTTACTTCACACTCAAAATAAATAAGCTGAGTTAAGATGATTAATAAAATAGAAATTGTGCCTCAATGCCACTCTACTGGCACCTCATAATTTTACCAGACACTTGTACACAGCTTCATCAAAACACCATTTCATAATATTATTATAATGTAGATAAAACTAGATAGCACTGGGGTTCAAAGATAGGCAAGCCAGCACTTAGGTGTTGCCCATCCTATTCTTCCGTATTCTTTTACTTATGTAGTCTTTATTTTTGATTTATATTGCTGCCTGTATAACATATGACTAATAATCCTACTTATATAATAAATATTAGGGCAAGCCAGGCTTTTTGGCTTGTAAAGAGGGCTTGCCCCTGCTAGATAGGTATCTAGATTAGATTAAACTTACAACTTTTGTAAATTTGGCAGATGAAGTTCTCTTGATAAAGTAGATATAGCATTTCCAGACAGATTTCTGAAATAAAGAAATATATTACTTACTTATATGTATATGCATTATTTATTTTGACTTACACATAACAACATGTTTTTATTTCTTTTTATGTTTTTTTTAACCAAAATTATTGTAATGATTTTTGGAAAAAATAAATGAAATGAAAAAAAATTAAAATTAAAATGAAATTTCAACCAGCTTTAAATGATGCCTGTGACTTCCCGGATTTCGTTCCCGCAGAAACTCCTTAATTGTATGGGATAAATAGCCTATGTCCTTCCCAGGGATGTAACCTACCTCTATACCAAATTTCATTAAAATCGGTTGGAAAGATGGGCCGTTAAAGTGAAGCAGACAGACAGACACACTATCGCATTTATAATATTAGTATGGATTATAGAGGTTTTCAGTTTCTTTTTCAAATAATTGTAATAATGATATCCTTAATTTCAAAAATATTGTAACAAATAATTTTCACACTAATCCAACAGAAATATACATTGTATTTTGTAGAATCATCTGAGAATCTAAAAATACATCAGCTTATTTGAGCTTTTACAAGCACATAAACTGTTAGCAAGTGTACACCACCTGTAGTTCATAGAATGTTTATTGATTCAAAATAAATGCCTCTCCCTAAACTTTGTAATAGCTTTAACAATTGCAGTCCACCAGCTGGCTGGTCTGGAGATTACAATCTGTATAAACCTCATCTTTAGGACCTTGTTTCATTTCCATTCAGTTTAAGTTACATATTATTATTATTAATTACAATAGGATACACAACTTTCACTGATGCCCCTATATCAAACATTGTGCTTTGTCTTTAAGTGCTTATCCAGTCTGTTCTTGAACTGATTTACAGAGGTTGACCTCACATCCTCAGACAGTTTGTTCCACATAAGCACTACTCTGTTGCTCAAAAAGTGTTTGAAGGGATTTGATGATACCAATTGATGATGCAGCTTTCAATGTTTTAAAAAACTAGCTAATCTAGGTCTAGTTCAGGCTAGTTGTAGTCAGTTGTGGCTCTTTACCACTTTATGGACAATGCCCTACCTACCTACCTAGCAATTTAGTATTCTAAATCTATAGTCCCACAAAGTTATCTAACCCAGTGATAGTGTTGCTAGTATCTATTAAAAATAAAATAAAAACTAAAGCTAAACATATGCATCAAAATTAGTTCCAATTCCAAAGCCTGCTACCATGTTAGACTGTATCATCAATTAATATCCAAGTGATATCATAGTCAACTAAGTAACTTGTAATCAAACAAAAAAAAACAGCTCATCCTGGGTACTTAATTTCTGAAGATAGTTTTCTGATTTTTTGGTAAGGAAATAATATAGAATTTTAGAGAAATGCTACATACAAATTTGTAGAACTAAGAAGCTGTTTTGGCCAGCACTAACAGCCCTGAGCATGATAATGAAGCAGACTTAACAGCTGGTATAATAACTATGCAGTAGGGTTCTACACATGATGTTCAGTTTATTTTACTAACAATATTCTTCTATCATAGTGATTGTATGTTGCCTATAAATGAGTCTTTGCTACTTAAAATTATATAATTTTTTAATATGATGACTTACAAGCTAACAAGTGTGTGGTGGCGCGCTCTCCAAAAGGCCTATGTCCAGCAGTGGACGAATACAGGCTGATGGATGGATGGATGGATGGATGACAAGCTAACAACATCCATCCAGAGTTTGGTCAAGTCTATTTCTTTCAACTCCGTTATCTGAACCGAGGTTCCGCCGCAACTCAACTTCAGTAGGTCTTTTGGCTGAGACTCCGACACCCCTTCGCCAGACCGATTTCCCTTGCATGTGCATAGCGATGGACAAAATCCCAGTGTACCCTTCACTACCAGGAATAGTACAGCTAAATACAACTTCATTTTGCCCATTTCACGTAAAAACACAATGGCACTGATGAAAACAACAAATATTATTAAGAGTTGTATAAGATTATCTGTGGTAATTTTGACAGGCAATAGTGTCTGTGGTTTTGTCTTTTAAAAATAAGGATAGCTTCCGTTTTCCGTTTTGTCCCTTGGTAAAGAGCGGAGTCAATAATAAAACGTGTTCTCAATCAAGAAGTATTTTATTTTCCATAATAGCCAACCACCTAAATAATTCAAGAGGTTATGGGTGCCCAGTGTACGCTCATCCCCCATTGAGAATATTTGGTTGCCTATTATTGGAAAATACGGTGTGGTAAAGCATCAAAGAGACACGTGGCGCGTGGTCAAGCGTGCTCAAAATGGAAGCAATCAACATTAACGCCATCAACGACATAAAACTGCGTGACCCAACACAATGGGCGGCGTGGAAGTTCCGGGTCAAGGTTCTTCTTAGGGCGGCAGGTGTCTTTGGCATCGTGGACGGTTCCAGTCCGAGGCCGGAAGAGGCCAAAGAAGAGTTTGCAGCGTGGGCAGACAGCGATGCAAAGGCGCAAAACATTATTGTTGGCAGGTTAGCAGAAAAAACAATATCACAAGTACTTAGTTGTACAAATGCAAAGCAAATTTGGGACAGGTTGCACACTGTGTTTGAACAAAAAGGCAATCTCTCAGTCCATATTGCTCAAGAAAAGTTTTATAATTTAAAATTCACTGAAAAAGACACTGTAGCAAACTTTTTAGGGCGTTTCGAGGAGACCTTGGCTACCTTAGACTCACTAGGTATTAAGATCCCATCGAGCATGGCAGTCACGAAAATAACATCATCACTGCCAGCACCTTACAAGCACTTTGTCTCTGCCTGGGAGTCTGTTCCTGTAGATAGGCAAACTTATGAAGAATTATCCTCTAGGCTTTTGGTAGAGGAGTTGCGAATGAAGGATAATACGAGTTTGTCCTCAGAGGCTTTTAAAGCAGTGAAGATAGGAAGAAAGTGTTTTAAGTGTGGTGTTGAAGGTCATTATAAAAGTGAGTGTGTTAAAGGTCAATCTACATATAAGAAAAATAAGTTTTGTAACTATTGTAAACGGTCAAATCATAATATAAGTGAATGTTGGTTTAAAAATAAGTCTAAACATTCTAAAGTAGCATCTCATGATATCGAAAAAGGTAGTAATGCATTTCATGTAAGTATGTCCCCAGCCTTGAATGCACAATGTCAAAGTAGGGATTCGTGGATCATGGATAGTGGCGCTTCAGAGCATATGTGCCATAATATTAAGTGTTTTACGAATTATGAAAGTTTTTCATTGCCTAAACAAATAATAATAGGAGACGGTACAGTCATTCATGCAATGGGTAAAGGTGATATACATTTAGAGGCATATAATGGTTCTGAATGGATAGAAACAACCTTAAATGGTGCTTTATATGTGCCAGACATGAAATTAAATTTATTCTCTGTCAGCTCGGCTACAGATAAGGGTTATGTGTTACAAATGAATAAAGACAATTGTATTTTCAGGAAAAATAATAATAAACAGAAAACAAGTGCAATAGCACATAGGAAAGATAAGTTATATATAATGGAATTTAGATATAAGAATAGTGATATTGCATGTGTAGGTAAAGTGAGCGATAATTTGTTAGAGTGGCATGGTAAAATGGGCCACCAAGACATTGAACAGGTTAAAAATATTTTAAAAAGATGCAATATTAAGGTATCACCTAGTAGTGAGGAGTCTACGTGTGAAGATTGCTTAAAAGGTAAGTTACATAAACAACCATTTCCTTTGAGTGAGGTCAGAGGTCAACAACCTGGAGAAATTTTACATATGGATTTGTGCGGACCCATGGAAGTTAGTTCATTAGGTGGTGCACATTACTATCTGTTGATTAAGGATGATTACTCTCGTTTTAGGACGGTTTATTTCTTAGTTAATAAATCAGAAACTGTAAAATATGTTGAAAAATTTCTACAATATACAACTAATAACTTAGGTCATAAAGTAAAAATAATTAGATCCGACAACGGTAAAGAATTTGTCAACTTAAAGATGCAATCAATTTTGGATAGTATGGGTATTATACATCAAACAAGTTGTGCTTATACTCCAGAACAAAACGGATGTGCGGAGAGAGAAATTAGGACAGTAACAGAGGCTGCTAGAACTATGTTGCTAAGCTCAAATTTAGACAAAAGTTTGTGGGCTGAGGCTGTAAATACAGCTGTCTATGTCTTGAATAGAACAAGTAAGAGTAGGGTCAAAGAAGTAACACCATATGAATTATGGTTAAATAAAGATATATTTGACGTAAAGCAATTAAAACTATTCGGTTCAAAGGTTTCTGTTCATGTTCCAGACCAAAAGCGTTTCAAATGGGATTCAAAATCTGAAGTTGGTTATTTTGTAGGTTATGGTGAAAACACCAAAGGTTATAGGATTTACTTTCCAAATAAAAATGATGTTTTAATTAAAAGAGAGGTTGTATTTATTAAGCAAACTGGAAAATACTTGTCAAAAGAACATAGTATGTTAGAAGAAAACGAATGGCCAGTAGAGTATCTAGAAGAAGAAAATGAAACAAGGCAAGATGATGAATTTCACAGCTTCTATGAAGAGGATATGTCGACCATGCATGATGTAACTATGGAACAACAAGAAAATCAAGATGATATAATATTACAGAGGGAAGCAGAATCTTCTCTAAATGATCAAGAGTATTTGGACGAATCAGGACTTTCTCAGAGTTCGAGTGGTCCAGAAATAGAAGAAAATATCCAGAAGGAACAAGAAGTTAGTAGGCCATCAAGGAAGAAGGTTAAGCCACAGTGGCTTGATGAATATGAAACAGGTCTTGTGTCATTATATAATGAACCATTAACATATGAAGAGGCTATGACAAGGGATGATAAAGATAAGTGGAAAGAAGCAATTCAGAGAGAAATGGATACATGAAATGCCTAAGGGTCTAAACGTGATATCTACCAAATGGGTTTTCAAAATTAAGGATACTGATGAAGGGAAATTGTATAAAGCTAGGTTAGTTGCCCGTGGATTTGAACAAAAAGATGGTATTTCAAATGTGTATTCACCCGTTGCTAAGTTAGGAACATTTAGGATTTTTATGGCCATGGCAAACAAGTTAAAACAATCGGTATATCAGATGGATGTAGTAGGTGCTTTTTTACATGGTGATATAAAGGAAACAGTGTATATTAAATTACATACAGGAGAGATATGCAAACTTAACAAATCTCTATACGGCTTAAAGAAAGCTCCAAAATATTGGAATGAGAAGTTTGACAGCTTTATTACAAAACAGGGTTTTTTAAGATCTAAAAATGATTCATGTTTATACTTTAGAAAGATAAAAGGTAAATTTATGTATGTATTACTGTATGTGGATGATATTCTATATTTTGGATCAGATCAGCAGGAATTACAAAGTTTCAAGGATCAATTATGCCAAACCTTTAAGATGAAAGATTTAGGATTGGCATCTAATTACTTAGGTATAAACATTAAACAGGAAAATGGTATAACTACTCTTAACCAAGAAAAATATTTACTCTCTATATTAAAAAGATACCAAATGTTAAATTGCAATCCTGCTTCTACCCCAATAGATCAAAACTTTAATTTTCAAATATTACAAAGAGAACAGTCTGAAAGTAGTGAAATTGAAACAAAATGTAGACAGATAATAGGTTCTTTATTATATGCGGCTTGCGGTACAAGACCAGACATATGTGTCGCAGTGAGTTTCTTGAGTAGGTTTCAACATTGCGCCAGTCAGTTGTTATATAAGTGTCTGAAAAGAATATTAAGGTATATTAAAGGTACATTACAGCTTTCTCTAACTTACAACTGTAACAATACATTAATAGAAGGTTATGTTGATGCAGATTGGGCTGGTGACATACAAGATAGGAAATCTACATCAGGTTATATATTTAAACTATTCGGATGTGTAATTTTGTGGAATAGCAAGAAACAATTGTGTATAAGTCTCTCTTCAACAGAATCTGAGTATATTGCATTGAGTTTATGTATTATGGAAGCGAACTGGTTAAAGAATCTGTTGAAAGAGTTTTATATTAAGTTTAATAGTATAACTATCTATGAGGACAATCAGTCAGTAATTAAATTAGCATATAATTCTGAAAATATCAAAAGATTAAAACATATTGATATAAAATATAAATACATTGTTGAACAAGTAAATAAGGGATTAATCTCATTGAAATATATAAGTACTTCAGATAATATTGCAGATCTCCTAACTAAACCATTGGGTAAAACAATGTTTGAAAAATTTAAGAATAATATTTTAATTTCAATAAATTAGCACATAATAACACTGCTCTGCTTCTGCTTTAGTTAATAGTTAAATAGAAAAGAATATTGTTTTAACTAGGTACCTATATTGTTTTAGAGTAATTAAGATAATAAGTTGTTCTGTACCTAGTTTGTTCGAGTAATTTTTATTTGTAAATTAAAATCAGTACTGTGCATGTAGTACCACAATATAGTATGTTATGTATTCTGTGGTACAGTGATAGAGTAAAGTGTAAACTGTACAGTCACAGATAGTCAAGTTATGTAATAAGTTTTTTTGTTAGTATTTTGTATCAGCGATAATAATGTTTTTTTGATTTGTATTGTTAAGCGCTGATAGGTAAATATTTGTTGAGGGGGGGTGATGAAAACAACAAATATTAAAAGAGTTGTATAAGATTATCTGTGGTAATTTTGACAGGCAATAGTGTCTGTGGTTTTGTCTTTTAAAAATAAGGATAGCTTCCGTTTTCCGTTTTGTCCCTTGGTAAAGAGCGGAGTCAATAATAAAACGTGTTCTCAATCAAGAAGTATTTTATTTTCCATAATAGCCAACCACCTAAATAATTCAAGAGGCACGAAGCCAAAATACATGAAATAAATCACATCTTCGCAAATACTTCACCACGTCAATGACACTACACGACACTCACTCTGAGTAGCTAGAATATCAATTGTATCGGATTATTTTTAACTAATTTAAATGCATTTCCTTTTTGACATCGATTTAATTCTTGTTTTGTTATAAAAAATAAACAGTGCAAGAAACACAAGCAAGCACTCATCCGACCGACATATTTGTAAAATTGACATTTGAATCAGTGTTGCCAGAGTTCAGAGTTTTGATTTGTTTTTATTTACACTATTCCAGTTGCAGTCCAGGGGCATTACTATGAGCTCTTAAAGCAGGACAGAAATTGAACTGCAGCACACTTCAATGCAGTGTCTGCCTACCAGTTCAGTGCCCTGAAGTTCGGTGCAGTTCAATTACTGTCCTGCTTTAAGGTTGATGACAAGGGTCTGCCCGCGAAATTCAAATTTAATTTGGTTTTTCACAATTTGTAAACTAATACGACAAAGTAGGCTTATGGCATTCAAATTGCGAGCCTAGGAATATCATCTTCACAGGTTTATATAAAAATCTTTACTTGAAAGTGTCCAGTTTAAGAAATTAGTCAAAATAATGAGTTTGACGTGAGTTACAAATTAGTCATTATTTTGACTAATTTCTTAAACTGGGCATAATCTGAGTTCTCGACCCTAATCACAGACCATAATCCTACTCTAATAAATGTTCTCGGTCACTTCTCGACTCTCAACCAGGCTCTTTTTTTCTGAAGGCTGAAATCCAGAGCTGTAAAGCCAGTTATTAAAAAAAATCGACTCTCGTTTACACGAAGTAGTATATAAATCCGTGCTCGTCTCTCGATTACGATACGATTTGATGAGGATTTGATACTTGGACGAAAATTTGATACGATTTTTATCTGAGATTTGAAAAAAAAATCCATAAGTTCAAAAGCAGACACAAGTAACATATCAGAGAGTAGTGTAGTATTGAGAAAACGTAGTGATTACATTCTCTCTGGTATTGAGATTCCTTACGTAGTGGTTATATTCTCTTTGTTGCTCAGATTAAAAACCTAATAGATATAGCAATGGTCTGCTCGGTCGTGAGACAGCCATATTCAAGTAAATTATATACTGTCTTTGACAGGTATATAATAAGATGTTGCCATATTCATAATTTACTCCCAAAGTGGTGAATCCTGGCAGATAGGATAGGAATAATAGCAAATAAATAAAGTTGACCAACACAACTACAAATATAATATAATATTATATTATAATAAAATATTATCAATAATTAATAGTATCACGCGAATGTTTAAATAAATACCGATTTATGTAGTTTCATTTATTATTTTATCTGAACTCATATGTTAAAATCAAAACCATAAAATATTAGTAACATACCTACATAATAATTTACCCTAAACTTTTCTTGATATTATTTCGTACCTTTCATTGCTATTTGTATAATGCCAGATGACATAAAACATATTTTCACAGTATTACAGAATCAGAAATAATGATTTATTGCATAATACACATAATATTACAAAGGTGGTAAAAGATAAAAATACAAGTGTATTACCATCGTCATGGGGTGCAATACTTAAATATACTCGATGTAGCAAATCACGGTATTAATTAAATAAATAGGTGACCAATTAAGAAAATTCTTGAAATATGGACAATACCTACATATTATTATGTCAACTGAACCTGAAATTGAAAATGTCATACATTTAGATTAAGTATTATCGATAAATTAATATAAAGCACTTGTTAACAGTCAAAGAATTAGTCCATTGTATAATTGTTAACCATGTCAATGTATTTGCATAAACCATGCATATAATTTAGCTAGCCGTCATTGAAAAATTCATCTAGGCTGTAGTAGGCTTTGCTTATTAACCAATTCTTTATCACTCTCTTGAATTTAGGTAAAGAAAGTACTTTGATGCTCATCGGTCAAACTATTATATACTCGTATGACCATAATGAACTTACTTTTACGGAAAATATTAGAATTACGTTAACTATAATACACATTTTCTCCTTGAATTTAACTTTTGACAAACAAAAACAGAACAATAATTTTTTTATGTAAAATAAGGCGTCATAATTCATTTAACTGCGCCATAGACTACGCACAAACTAAAAAACATCTTTTTTCAAAATAGGTACCTACAAAGTAGGTACACCTTCTGAACGTCATGCTTACAAAGTATAAGACGTGATGGTGTAATTACGGTATCATAATAGAGTATCGGTACGTTAAGAGAGAAAAAATCGACCATGCGCGCTGGCCCGAATGGAAGGATTTGAATTTGTGTCCTGGCAACACTTCAAATATACTCGTTTTCAAACAAACTTTTCTTATCAGTTTTGGAAAAATAGGCTCTATTTCTTTCATTTACCTGAGTAAACATTAGTTAAACATGATTATAGTTACTTTAATATAAAGATCCAAAGATTAATATGTCACTAAATCAAGATTTTGACCACTTACTTGTGAAATTTGATTCCTTCGATTTTCCTTTCGCTGCGGCTTTTGCAGCCTAATATACTGCAACTCACCATTGCGCAATAGCTTATAGAACACTAAATTTCACTTACGATTTCACCTACATATGTTTTAATAATAATAATTAATCAAAAACTTTGACTGCTTATCTAACCTCCAATCTCAGGTAAATAACCTCCAGTGTACATAAGTTTGTGTGCCAAAGATGTACGTCAAAATGAACTTTGGCAGGCAAAAAAATTGAGCACGCTGACAGTGACAAAAAACAAGTATTCACTTACCTTTCTTATAAAGGCAATACGCCATAAAGCTATCTCGTTTTTGCATTGACAGTTTGGAATATGGCGAAATCTTTTAGGTTTTTAATCTGAGCTTTGTTGTAACATACAAAGAGTATATAAACACTACGTTCACTTCAGAGACAAGTTAACCAGAGATTCACTTCATATTCAAAAGCTTTTTTTTCTGGTCGGTGTTCAAAAGGAAAACCGTTTTATTGTTATAATCTCGTACCTATAAAAACTTTTTCAAATAAATGTATTTTTTAAACAAATTCTATCATGATAAGTCCTAGAAGTTCAACTGAGGAAGAGGCAAAACTCGAAATACCTTCATTCATTGAGGCACGTCCACCGCTAGTGTTAAATCCTTTCATGAGACCTAGGCCTACAAAAGGCAAGAGACTCTTTACCGACCCTATGGAGGATTCCGAATGTGAAGAACTCGAGGAACCGGAGTTAGTGCAAGTGTATCTTAGGTTGAAGCCGTGCAATGTTCCCAGCAACCTGTATGAAGTGCATTCTGACCGATCCTTGATAACTTCACTGGATATTACAACTGCTGGTCACGGAAGACGAACTCAACATAATGTGCCCAAAATGTACACATTTTCTCATATATTTGGACCGGATTCCAGTCAAAAAGTAAGTTTTGGATTTAAATATTATACTCGCATTGGAGCAGCGTGGTGGGTCAAAGCTCTTATTCCCTCTCTCCCATGAGAGTGGAGGCCTGTGCCCAGCAGTGGGACGTTAATGGGCTTAATTTTTACTGTATTTTAGTTACTATACCTACCTACATAGTAAGCATTTACCATTGTGTGTGCCTACACGCAGACCCCAATTTTTTACTTGGTAGTCTACTAAAATTTCATTAAAATGGGTTGATTATATAAACCTTGAAAGCATAGCAGTTATACATACACATTGGCATTTCTATTAGTTATACATGGATGTACATCAATGAGATAAACAATGTAAACATGGTAACAAAAATACAAAAAATACCTATAAGTTTTATAATATGTATGGTTCATTTCCAGGAAATTTTTGAACGTGTTGTCAAGGACAATCTTAAAAAATTACCAGAAGGCAACAGTTTCACCCTGTTGACGTATGGTGCGTCCGGCTCTGGAAAGACGTTCACCCTAATGGGTACTGTATCAGCTCCAGGCTTACTGCCAAGATCTTTAGAGTATGTGTTTAAAGTTGTTGAGGCAGAACAGAGTCCAGTATATAAACCAGACGAGAGAGGTCCCAATAAACTGGGCAAAGCTGAGCAAGAATTTGAATTAAAGGTAGGGAAATACTTTTGAATTTGATTGTCATTGAATGAGATGCGTCATTTTGTAGACTGTCCACACTCAGCTTTATAAATATACTTTGGCATACTGTTGAAAATATGTAGAACTAGCTGATGCCTGCAACTTCATTCCGCCAATTTAATTTTTTTCTCATATAACCTGTATTAATCAATAGCTAGCATTTATACAAGCAAGAATTATGAGATAAATTCCTCTAAAGTGTCAGGTTTTTGAGATATAAGGTTTTTTAGTCTACTCGATGAAGGTGCCACAGTTTTGATAATTTATATTATCTCGGAAACCTAATGCTTCAGAAGATTTGGTCTCATAAAATACTTGCTGTATTGTATAGATTAATACAGGTTGTATGAGTGGCCATTAAAAATTAATATAGCAGAATGATAGGCAGGTCAGGTGCCATAGAAAATATTCAAATACATACATTTATGATATGATGTGTTTATTTTTTTGTATGCATTGCCTAGTCCCCTTAGTGCACAAATAGTCTCCTGTGTGGTTTTGGTTTGCAGCTAGTTAGACAACTGATGCAAATATCGGGGCGAATGAGGGATAAGTACCGGCGAATGAGCGCTGCCCCGGGAAATCTCACTGGCAGCAACATAGACCTGACTAATATAAAGAGCCATTATGTGTGGGTAAGTTATTTTTCTCCTAGTTTGGAAATTGCTTCATTATTTTTAAAAAAAACAGCTGTGAACGTGAGAGGCCTGAAAAGTCAGGCCACTCACGTTCAAGTAGGACATCATATCCCATCCAATGCCATCTATCAGCAGTGTAAAAAGCTTCTTCGCAAATAAGTGAAGAGCACTATACAAGTCTAGGCCTAAATAGCTATTCACCGCCTTGTTTACTTATAAAAGCTGCGGCTAGAGTCTCATCCTTTTGAATTCACTTGTGAAATCCTCCAAAAGGAAAGTCCTGAAAGGACCTCTAAAGCAAAGTGGGGCAAAGTGGATAATTTATCGCTTTGGATCGCTATTGATCCAAACCCATTTTCAAAACTGGAATGGCGGACTAATATATTTTTTTAATTTCACACAGTTCTAACTGTATTATGCAGTAAATGCAACCAGTTTTTTTGGTTTTTGTCTAGGTGTCATTTGTTGAGATCTATAATGAAGCCGTCTATGACTTGCTGGCTCCCGGTGACAGAAGGAATGCACCAAAGCTCGCCATACGCGAAGACGCCGGCGGCAATGTTTATGTTAAGGTGAGAGTATGAGAACCAGCCCCCTGATTGTATAAGGAAATCGTAATAGTAATCATTTCAGCCTTCACATCAAAAAGCGTGTATGAACTCCTTCGTCCGCTTGGATGGTGGACATTTTAAAAGTCTTCTGCAAACTGTATAGTATTAATTATCGCGAGTGATTCATTGTAAAAAATAAATAAGCATAAAATTGTAAAATATACCATTAGATCCTAATCTATCTCGCGAGATTGTAAACATTTGTTATATTGTGAACTGTAACATACTGCTTACAATTTAACGCATTATTTTTCGGTAGATTGTAATCTATTAGGTATATTAACCCGATAGAACCTAAGTGCTAAGAGACAAGAAATACAATAAATATTTCAAAAATTGACACTCAGAACATTGAACAGTTTACAATCTTTCAATAGTTCACAATCTCGCGAGATAGATTATAATCTAACGGTATTTACAATAGGCATGATGACTGATTTTGAAAAATGGTCAGATTATGTTCGTAAGTATCTACTATTTCGTAAAAATATCTTATTTCATCAGAAAATTAAGGTAAAATTATGGTAGATAAAATTGGCATTTGAAATTTGAATTTTATCAAAATATTTTATATAAAATAGCAATCTCACTCGAAATAGAAAAATAAATACGTTTTTTATAATCCATGAATCCTATTTCATTAGATAAATTCATAATTTCATTAATTCTTGGTTACTGTCATCATGCCTATACGCCTATATGGTGACACATTATATCAAGACTACGCCGTCGTCTACACGTCGACACTTCAAATATAGAGTATCTTGGTCCTCCAACGGAAAAATCTTAGTCCTTTTTTCTGTCATTTTTGCATGAACTTAATATATTGAAAGTACCAGGACAACATCCGTCGGCTAGTATGTTTAAATGGTATTTGTATGACGTTTCGGTGCAGGGCGCGGTACAAGCCTTCGTGCGGTCGGGCGCGGAGGCCTATGCCGTACTAGTCGCGGGCAAGGTCAACCTGCAAGTGGCGGCCACCGGTATACACGCGCAGTCTTCTCGTTCGCACTGCATCTTTACCATTACTATGCTCACCGAAACGGGTATGTAGCAAGTAAACTTTAGTGTTTATAGTCTGTCTGTCTGTCTGCTACGCTTTCACGGTCCATCTATTCAACCGATTTTGATGAAATTTGGTAATAAGATAATAAGTCGCGGGTATCATCTAGTTAGTATTATACTATGGGTACCCGCGACTTCGTCTGCGTGGATGAAGAATTTTTATTCCAGCGGGAACTCCTTAATTTTCCGGGATACAACCTATCCCTATACCAAATTTCAAGGTTACACATATGACTTGTCTCGTTACGTCCAAAAGTAGAGATAAAAGTAATAATCTGTGGTATTTTTCTCTACGAACCCTTACATGATTATTTTTCTTCTTGTGATATACCGGATTTTGTGAATGTTAGGGTAAACGGGAAATTAGCCGCCATCGACAACATATCTTTCTCTCCCTCACTTTCTCGTCGCGAGATATTTCGTTGAGCGCATGCTGAGCCTGCTGAATGCATATTGTGCTGTCGCAGAATTCGGCGTGCGCAGCGCATGCGTGCGACTGTGCGACCTGGCGGGCTGCGAGCGCGCGGCGCGCACCGGCAACACGGGCGCGCGTATGACAGAGTCTCGCGCCATCAACGCGTCGCTACACGTGCTGGAGCGATGTCTGCGCGACCTGCGCCGCAAACGCACTGTAGACGTGCTCGTGCCTTATCGGTAAGTCATCTTGGGATCTGAATACTTATCGCCGCTCAAAGACGTGTTATGGTTATCAAAATGCACAATAACAATGATTCTAGTACAGTATTAAAGTATGCGCAGTTCCTATGTGAACCGTATAAACACTGACGCTATTCATCGGGGCGTTCACTAGATATGGCCGCTCAAAGATGTGCTATGTATGGTTACCAAAATGAACAATAACTAAGAAGGCTGATTCTAATATACTATTAAAGTATGCGCAGTACCTATGTGAACAGTATAAAAACTGACGCTATTCATCGGGCCGTTCTAGATATGGCCGCTCAAAGTCAGATCCCCAGCCACATCCGGGCAGACCATCACAATTTTTTTTTTATTTTTTTTTTTTTTATCCACTACAAGCTAGCCCTTGACTACGATCTCACCTGATGGTAAGTGATGATGCAGTCTAAGATGGTAGCGGGCCACCAGGAGGTATTTTAACCAGAGCAGAGCCCTACATCCACCAAATACTGAATCAGCTTTCCTGATAGTTACTCAAAGTTAGTAAAAGTCTCTTAGTTGCACATGTACATTGCATACAGCGGAGAGAAAAATGGGAATAGTCTAAGGTTAGTGTTTTTATTATATCCGCATAATATATTATTTAAGAGGAATGTGCAGCACCCAGACAAGTTGACGAGGCTTAAGGATGTAAGAACCCAAGTAATTGTAAAAAGTGTTCATGTCAATAAAAAGAAAGTGTGTGTGTGCAATTCACACACGGCAGAAAAGTAGCCTACGAGAGAATGAGATAAATATAACTTTTATTCAGGGAATCCAAGCTGACTCGTCTCCTGGGGGCGGGTCTATCAGGAACGCGGGGCGAAGCTGTGAGCATGGTGGTCACTCTCAATCCATCTCCGAAGTACGCCAATGAGACCAAACATGTGTTGCAGCTAGCGGCCGTCGCTAAAGACATACGTAAGTTTACTGACCATCGAAGCGAGTTCTCTGATGCTATTTAGGTGTATTTGCATTTATTGGACAGAAGCAGGCGTTATTTTGCGTAAGTCCATTATAATGAAGGGATTAGAAATTTAATTCGCTATAATCCGCCACAATAGGTAAATCTTATGTGGTACAGTGTACTTCGAAGTATGCCAATGAGACTAAACATGTGGTGCAGCTAGCGGCCGTCGCTAAAGACATACGTAAGTTTCATCATCATCATCACGAGCCTTCTTCAAAACGAAGTTTGGCGGTCATCATCCGAAAAACTTCTCTATTTAGTCTAGGCAACGGGGCGGTTCGTTGTATGGAGACCCCCGCATTAAATCCTCAGTCGTTGAAACTTGGCAGGGTTGTAGTATCGCAGGAACCGAAACTTAAAAAATATCCATGCGGAAGTTAGGTATTTATACTTGAAGCTTAATTTTTATGATTGAATATTTCCTCGATTTGTTTTTTAAATAATAGTAGGTAGTAAATTTACACGCAAAACCGAAATATCAAACGAAATAATCATGCAGAACATCGATATTTAAACCGATTTTATTATCAAACCTAAACTGCGTTTACGCGATAATGTACCTTCCTGCTTTGACAATGCATATAGTATACAAACACCTTACTTCCTTTCTGATTTTTTATTGGATATTTATCCAATAAAAAATCTTATCTTAAGGCTTATCTGTTAGGTACCTGACAGTTATATTAAACCATTACCCCTATCTGTTTCTACACTATACAATGCTCCGGGCTCCCTGCGGAAAGGAACAGTGCTAGATCTAGTTCTGACAATTTAGTTTAGAGATGGTGTATAGATTAGCCACAGTAAGAAAATTTAGGTTAGAGTACTTTCAAGAATCCATACTTATATAATATAATATTATAAAATTATAAATGCGAAAGTGTGTCTGTCTGTCTGTCTATCTGTCTGCTACGCTTTCACGGCCCATCTATTCAACCGATTTTGATGAAATTTGATACAGGGATAGGTTGTATCCTGGGGAAGGACATATGTTACTTTTAATCCCGGAAAATTAAAGAGTTCGCGGACGGACGCGGACGAAGTCGCGGGCATCATCTAGTAATATATACGTTTAAGGTGCCAGTTCAAGCGGTCACCAACTCAGTGGTGGGCGCGGCCGAAATATAGTCTGTCTCGTGTGGGAGCGTTTTGAACTTAGAGAGCGAGACAACCTCTTCTTTCAGTACAGTGCGGAACTATTGCACGCCCTCAAAAAATTTGAGCGAGAAAAACTGAGATTAAATGAGACAAAAATGAATCGTAAATGCATGCTTTTTGCACATTATTTTTAGTGATATGCCGAGTCGCTGTTTTGGAGAATCGAGTCAGCTCGAGTCGGTTTATGCGGTACTCGAATCATGACTCGATTCCGCGATTCGAGCTCAGTACTCGAGTTCTACGTTTGGTATTCGAATGATATCTAGACTCGATTCCCAGACTCGAGTCCTAGACTCGATTCCCAGACTCGAGTCCCCGACTCGAGTCTGGAAATTCGAGTCCAGAACTCGAGTCCGTTACCGATTTCAGAACAAAAAGGAAAAGTCGAAAAGGAGTAAACAGCATTACACAGGTTTAGCATAATGACACAACGTTAATAAATCAAACATTTTTAATGAAAATATTCATAAACATTACCAAAAAATAGGAACCATAATTAATGAGATCAACAACAAAAAGATATATTTTTAGAAGCTATTTTGGAACTTCAGAGTTCAGATATTTGTTCTTTTAGTTTTTTACTAACTTTGCAAATCATTTTACTTATTAAAAAGATAATCAAGTTATTTATTCAGTACAAACATCACGTCATCTAGACGAATCAAATAAGCTTTAGGAAAGTGGCGTTCTAAAAGCTGTCTCAAAAGTCTCATATAATTGCGCGACCCGCCGTGCAATTCGGAACCACCCACGTGACCGTCCGCAGATCCACCGAATCCGCGAATAGCGGTTCGGCGGTCAAAGGGCGTCACTTCATTGCTTAGGTAAACAGAGATTGAGTACAAGCGTCAAGCGAGTAAACCTAACTCGAATACTAGACTCGAGTCAGTTGGACTCGAATACTAGACTCGAGTCACTTGGACTCGAATACTAGACTCGAGTCACTTGGACTCGAATACTAGACTCGAGTCACTTGGACTCGAATGCGGTCTTGACTCGAGTACCGGAATCGAGTCCGGCGTACTCGAGTCAAAATAAATTGGTATTCGAGTATGCGAGTCCATAGCAGGAATCGAGTCTGACTCGAGTCAAGCCGTACTCGGCACATCGCTAATTATTTTTGGTATACTGTAAAGATGATGCACCGCGATTGTCCTGACGTCATAAACACACAACGCGCATCCTACCCCGCTGACCGCTAGGTTAGAAACTTGAAATTTTGACAGTCAGTTCCATTTATGACGTAAGCACTCACAAATATAGGATTTTTTATCAAGTAATATCAATGAAAATAGGTAATTGAGGTTATGATCAAAAATGAAGATGTAAGTGTTTCACAATGTTTGGAAATTTCACTTCTAAGGGGGTTAAATAGGGGATGAATGTTTGTACAGCAGTCCGTCATTTTTCTAGTTCAGGATAATATTAGTACGGATTATCACTGCATACTCGTATATATATCTAAATATTACGGTTGAAATAATTGGTAAACTGAAAAAAAAACCGCGAAGGACACGCTATGTCAAATTCTGCTTGTGTGCGTTGCGTACATATTATACCTAGCTATTAGTGTTTTTGTAATTTGGTGAAAAACAAAAAAAAAACGAAATTCCAGGTACACCTATTATGAGTGTACAATCAAACCTCGAAAAATGCCGTAAATTAGGGTGGGTCCAGACTATGTAACATAATATTATTTTCTTTGTTATCAAAACTTTTGTTACTATATTATATTATATATACTAGTATTTTTACCGAGCGAAGCGAAGGTATCTGAGTCTACTTGAGTGAATTATAAAAATCTTTATTTCAGGGGGGGCTCTCATAGAAGCGAATGCAAAGTAAATTTTTTTTATAGTGTTACATAGGGTTGCGGTATATCATTTTAAAGATAATTAGGAATAAAGTCCAAAAAATTTTTTTTCTAATTTTTCCCCTAAAATTGACGAAATGGGGGCTTTCAAATTGGAGATTTTCTGACGTCCAAAGTTGAGAGGTCAATTTGAAAATTGAGAGTTCTGAGAAGAACTCTCAATTTTCTGAAAGACTGAGCCTGAAACCTAATCAATTATTTGAATTATATCCTGTACTTGAACAACAAATACTAAAATTAGATAAATATTATAAGGAAACGAAATTATTTAATTTTTAATGAGCTTCAGTATTTTAACAGAACTTCACAATGATGTCAATAGATGGCTCTCTGTAAAAGTTTATTCGTTTGTGCTTACAAATAATAAACTATCTTATGGATACCGCGAGGTCTCAGTTCGGGGCGAACCCCTAGTATATATTCATGAACACATTGTACAATCTACATAAGATGGGTAAATAAAATAACTCATTTTTTTCAACTATGCACGTTGCACATTTATTAGTATTTTGTTCAACATGAGAGCAAAGAACAATTTAGTAACGAGTGCTGAGGGTCTGAATTTGAAGCCTGAGCTACAGGTACGGCAGTACCTACTATAGACTATAATAATAATAAGTAAATAAACTAATACCACTATAAGTACTATAAGTAACTAGGTGATGCCCGCGACTTCGGTGGCGTTAGTTAAGTTTTTTATTCCCGCGGGAACTCCTTAGCTTTCCGAAATAAAAGGCAGCCCATGTCCTTTTATTGGGTAACAAACTTCAATCAATCTATCCATCCATACAAACTTTCGCATTTATAATATTGAATTTAAATATTGATTATTTACAAAATATACTCTATCATTATTTACAAAATATAATCTATCATTTTAAATATTAGTTACTCGATATCATCATCATCATCATCATCATTATCAACCGATAGACGTCCACTGCTGCACATAGGCCTCTTGCAAGGATTTCCACACGCCTCGGTCTTGCGCCGCCTGGAACCAGCGGCTCCCTGCGACTCGCCTGATGTCGTCTGTCCAGGGAGTAGGGGGTCTACCAACGCTGCGCTTTCCCGTGCGTGGTCGCCACTCCAGCACTTTGGGACCCCAGCGTCTATCGGTTCTTCTAACTATGGGCCCCGCCTATTGCCACTTCAGCTTCGCAATTGGTATGGGTATAGTCGAGGACCTGGAGAGTGACATAGGCTACTTTTTGTCCCGGAAAATTTAGGAGTTCCCGCGGGAATCAAAAAACTTAACCACGTGGACGAAGTCGCAGGCATCAGCTAGTTGTTTATAAAAGCGAAAAAATAGTAATTTCCTAGATGTAACGTAGGTGCTCGCGAGGTTTGAGAAAAAAAATTGGTTTGAGGTCGCTTTCAAATTTTGTTCTTTTCGATTGTAGGTAAATCTGCCACATTTGAATTCTAATCATTTTTGTTATAATAAATTGATTGTACTACCGAGACAAAATCATTTGCCTGCGGGAAAACAACCACAAAATTTTTAGAGTGTATAGACTATAGACTAAGCACTGAGTCACTGTGACGCAGCGACGTCACAATGACTCAATTACTACACTAAACTTGGATTAATAATTGCGTGGAATTCTGACGTTTCTTGGTGGATACCATAGTTAAAACAATTCCCACAAAATAGGGTAAAAATTCTAATAAATTTTAAGTAATGCTATGGATTCTAAAGACTAAATTTATAACAGTGTTAGTTTAAATTAAATTGTTAATTAATTAATAGAGCACTATTTTAATTTCAAGTGACAAACGTTACGAACATTTTATATTTGCATACGTAATGTGCATACATGTAAATAACATGCTTAAGCAGGATCCAAATACTTATTACCGACTGAAGACTGAAAGAGTCCTTAAGTAATTAGAAAGGATAAAGAAAAATCCAACTAAAATAATACTAAACTTTATTGTAAATAATGAATTGTTATCATCATCGTCATCGTTTTCATCGTCCTTGACATCGTCACCGACATTTATAATGAAACTGTCACAGACACCTGTCAATTAAATGGTCAATACAGCATAGTTTGTCCTCTTCTTTAATAACATGTGATAACATTTGTTTGGGGTGACATTGTTCAGTCCCTTGACTAAAAGCTCGTTCACTTCCGCCATTTTATAAGTTTTATTGTTTTTTGCCACATGCCCCTTAGCTTGAGCCCAAACCAACTCAATCGGATTGAGCTCACAATGGTAAGCGGGTAATCGGAACACAGTGATCCCTGGTTTCGCTGGCATCTCGTCCACAACATTATTTATTATATTTATGTTTTGCTTTGCTATGTATGTTAAAAATTATTACTTATCTCTTTGTTATCATTAGTAACGACATATTATTTTATTTTATTGTTTTCTTTCTTATACTAATTTATGTATTTATTGGTATGTCTATTTAGTTTATGTATGTCTATTATTATTATTTTGTATATATTAGTTTATCATAATTATTATTATTTTTGCACCACCTCCCTTTACCTTCTTATTCATTTTCTCCTTAAGGTTAAGGTTGTCTGGAAGAGATCGCTGCTTAGCGATAAGGCCGCCTTATTGTACCTACTTATTGTTGTTTTCTTGTTTGTAACATGGGTGTTGTTTTTGTATATTCGTGGTGTACAATAAACTATATACATACATACATACATACATATGTCCAATAAGTTTACCTTCAACATAGTTTCATCATAATTTAAATTCTTTAACGTTGACCATGCTTGAATATCATTCTTTTTCCAGCCAGTTGTTATAAGTATTCGTTCAACTTTTCGTGAGTGGCAATAGGAAGTAACAGGAGCACATTTGAACATTCAAGCTGTAAGTCGAATGACATGATCATCAGGATGACGGCCAACAGACGCCCAGATTTTTTTTTTAGTTTTTTTAGTAAACAAGCTATTACCTCTTTCGATTGCTAGGCTGATCCGTTAAATGTTATTAAATATCAATATTGAAACAATTAATGTGGGAAAACAAAGCGAAACAACTGGTCACACCACGCATGAGTAACAAACCTTTTTAACTGAAAATTTGAAATTATTATTTTCGACACTTTTATGTTGATTAAGTTTTAAATCAATTTGCAGTTGAAGGTAAATTTATTGGACATAGCTAAAGAAAAACATAAATATAGTAAAAATGTCGTGGACGAGTTGGCAGCAGAATAAGGGATTACTGTAGGTACTCCAATTATTATTGCCCCCTTACCATTGTGAGCTTAATCCAATTGAGTTGGTTTGGGCTCAAACTTGGATTGCAATTTGGATGTTGCAAAAAACAAGATGGCGGAAGTGAAAGAGCTTTTGGTTGAGGGAGCTAACGTCACCTTAAACAGATGGCTAAAGTGTATATAACATGTTATTAAAGAATATGTGTCTTTAGATGATGAGGATGATGAGGATGACGACGACAACGATGATGATGATGAAAAGTTTACTTAATACTGTAACAAGCATTGCACGCGCGGCTCAGATCGAATTCATTCCTGCTCACACATCGACTAACCATCTCACTCGGTGCGCTCCGACCAACGTGTCTCTGCGAAGAACGAAGCGGCGGAGCCCTATATAAGCCCGAGCGCGACGAAGAAATTCATTCAATTAGCTAGCTAATAACGACCGTACTAGCAGAGAGCCGCTGCTGCAGTCATCAATACAGTCGAGTCTAGGCTCCGGAGCACGACAGCCACTGCAGTCTACTCTCACGTCTAAAGCTAGGGAATCTAGGATTTAGCTAGATTACGTCTGAATGATAGTAACTTACTATCATTGACGTTTCTTTTACTTCTACAAAATTAATTATCTATAACTAGCTGATGCTCGCGGCGTCCGCGTGAAATAAGATTTTTTTCATTGCCTTAAAAAAAGGATCCATACTTCCATACTAATATTATCAATGCGAAAGTGTGTCTGTCTGTCTGTCTGCTACGCTTTTCCGGCCCTTCTTCAACCGATTTTGACGAAATTTGTTATTGAGGTAGGTTGTATTCCGGAGAAAGACACTATCCCGGAAAATTTCCCGATTCCCGAAAAAGAAAAAGTTCCCGCGAGAATCGAAAATCCTTAATCCGCGCGGAATCTAGTTTGTAAATCTAATATTACTAATATTACAATGGCTAAAGACTATCATTATTGATTTTTGTTTCTTATTTTTATCTTTTATCCTTTCTTAGCAAAGTTATTAATTCTAATAAAGGACTATTTCGTTATTTAGTAAGTAATATGTACTTATTTGGATTTTGCTAGTGACAAATGATAAATTATTTATTTCAGGTGCATGTGATCAAAACAAAAATACAAAAATGTTTGTGACTTCTGAACGTCACAAACGTCAGAATTCCACGCAATTAAAAATCCAAGTATACAGCCTACAGGCAATAAAAAAAATTGTTCCATATATTTAACGTTAATTTTTCATTCTATTTTATTAAAAAAATAAACTTATAAAATTGAATCTTCGAAAAATAAAAAGTAACATTTAATTTTATAACATGTTACTAAATCTGGCCTCACCCTAAGGTCATATTTTGTTTGGGATAAGGTAAACTGATGTATAACTAGTACTCCGAATAGAGTTGTAAACTTTTAACATGATACTACTTATGCATAATTATTATATTCTCTTATTAATTACTAGATGATTCCCGCGACTTCGTCCGCGTGGATTAAGATTTTTGATTCCCGTGGGAATTCTTTAATTTTCTGGGATAAAAAGTAGCCTTTGTCCTTCCCCGGGATACCATCTACCCCTGTACCAAATTTCAGCAAAATCGGTGGAAAAGATGAGCCAGGAAAGCGTAGCAGACAGACAGACAGACGGACAGACAGACAGACAGAAACACTTTCGCATTTATAATATTATATATAATATATAATATATATATATATATATATATATAATATATAATATATATGGATAAGAATTTTTAAATAGGTAAATAGTTACGTACCTACCTGCAAATAATTTTGTATTTATTTGGTATAGACACATATATATAGGTACATACTACTACTACTAGATATACTACTGATGCTGCTTTGCGACTTGCGGTAGAGTCGAGTCAAGAGCGGTGCTTAGGCTTACGTTGTTAGTAGGTAGGCTAGGCATATGAAGTTGCTGCCTGATGCCCGCGACTTCGTCTGCGTGAAATAAGTTTTTTATTCCCACGGGAACTCCAGAATTTTCCGGGATAAAAAGTAGCCTTTGTCACTCTCCAGGTCCTCAACTACCTATGCCTATGCAAAAAATCAAGTCGATCCGTTGCTTTGTTGCAGCGTGATTGAAGGACAAACCAACAAACAAACACACTTTCGTGTACAATTTATAATATTAGTAAGTATAGTAGGTATACTTATGATGAAACCGGGAGAGGTAAAAAAGGTACTTACGCATTATTATCATCAGCTGTTTCTTTTTTCTTTTCGAGTAGGTATTCGTCTACCTTTTCCTTGCTTTTTGAGTTTACTGGTATTGATGAAAGATAAATACACTTTGCCTGGTGGGAGGCTTCAGCCGTGGCTAGTTACCACCCTACCGGCAAAGACGTGCCGCCAAGCGATTTAGCGTTCCGGTACGATGCCGTGTAGAAACCGAAGGGGTATGGGTTTAATATAACTGCCATGCCCCTAACAGGTTAGCCCGCTACCATCTTAGACTGCATCATCACTTACCATCAGGTGAGATCGCAGTCAAGGGCTAGCTTGTAGTGGATAAAAAAAAAATAACACTACAAGTTCAATCCAATATACACACATAAATAGTAATAAACTTAGATGCACGCAAAACAAAAACGGGCAGCACAAACTGTGATCTCGGCGATATTCGGGAATCGTTCGCTTTCCCTCTCCACCCCACCACCCCGCGCCGGGGGCCGGCCGACGCAAATTCACTTGAGATACATGATTTATTTACCAAAAGCGGCGAAGTAAAAAATCCCAAATCAGCGTTTGGAATTGTCCTATTTTTTTCACAAATATACATTATTTTAAAACCAAACTAGACATTCGAAATTATTATGAAATAAAGTATGCTTGATGATAGTTTTTGTAGCAAAATTGTAGTTTCTAATATAGTTTATTTACGTACGAAGTTCCCTGAAAATTTGCTCTAAAATAGAGGTGTTTGAGGGGTCATAACTTTCAAAATATATACAATCTTACTTTCATTATTAGTTTCAGTCATAGATAATGAGGAGAAGAATCGATATCAGGCATAATTTTGAATCTAGAACAACCACGAATAGAATAATAAGTACAATACGTTTGTATGGAGAAATGTTTGTGAACCGTGCTCTTAACTCATGACACTTTATCATAGTCTAACTTATCTCTAAAGTTTCGTCGCCAGAGGAATTATTGTTGGGGTCCACTAGCTTTATTGCCTAGACTAATTCTGAGCCAATTCTCTCTCCCAAGACTAGTTTTGGAAGGAATTATTGCAGGCAAGATGAACTTGACCCTCGTCTGAAATCGTCTTGTTTCAGCCCTAGGCACACAATTTAATTTATTTTAAACTTTTAAATTTGTTTCGACCAGAAATCAGCGACACCCTGGCCGAATACCCGAGCTCTATGGAAAGCCGTTCCCAAGACACCACAATAGGTTACACAACCAGCTTTGAGATCATAAAGCTCCGAGCCGACAACGAGCGGTTGCTATTCGAGTTGAAGCAGTGAGTGATTATATATTAGTATGGATTTGACTTATTATCTTATTTTCAATATTTACCAGGTGTGGCCAATTCTGTATGACACGTCCTCTGTTCTAATCAATTCTGTATGAGCTAGGGCTAAATTGTAGTGGCTGAAAAAAAATATTGTATATTATTTACAAAGTGTAACATTTTTCTATTTATGTAAAGAGCAACTGCTTAGTTTGTTGCCGGCTCTTCTAAGTAGAATCAAGATTCAAGATTCAAGATTCAAGTCATTTATTAAATATAGGAACACTGTAGGTACACTTATTGTTGTCTAAAAATTACTTACTTAAAAAGCATGATGGTGATAATGGGTAACGGTATCTTAAAACTAAAGCTACGCGGGTTCCAAACGCGCCCTGGTCTGAGAAGAGCCCACAACAAACTCAGCCGGGGTTTACGTGAAATAAATCGTTTCACTTTCATTAGGGCGCAGGCTCGCAACAGGGAGCTCAGATCGTGTATGGAGGAGAAGCAAGCGGCCCACGAGAAGATCCTGTGGGAGGTGCTGGAAGAGACCAAGGCCACGTACAAAGAGCTCTACGAGGCCGAAATCAAGGCTTTGCAGGCCAAGGTACGGTATTTTAGCATTAGATAAATTGTGCAATGAATATAAAAGTGCCCGACTTTCTTGAGGCGGAGCGAAGGAGGCATGGGTCTATGATAGTCATGTGCCGGATATCTGTACAAATAAAAGTAAAATCCGTATCCAAGGATATACATTTTTAACGATCCGGCACATCACTAGTTTCAAGGTCACGCACACCGACACCGATTGAGTAAAAAAGTTAAAATCCGTATCCGCGGATCTTGACACCAAATATACGTAATCGGATCCGTATCACACATTTTTACTAGTTGATACCCACATTTGGCAAAATAAAATGTATTTTTTGGGGATTATTAAGTTTATTTACATTAGATTAGAATCCTTACATCCTCCCGAGTGACATTGGCTATAATTTTTTTGTAAAAAAATTCTTAAGAATCTTAACAAACTCGATAGTTTTTTTTAAATATTACCATCTCAAGAATCAACTTAAACTAAAGAACTATCTGAGAACTTCCTTCCTTGTGATAGTATGTGTGTATATTAATTGGCAGATGGAAGAAATGGAGGAGGAACACGAGTGCCGATTGCGAGAGCTGAACCAGGGGATATCTCCCACGAAATACCAAGACCGGGTAGGTATTCAGAAATGAGTGCTATTTTTTATTTTATTGATAGGACATACTCGATAAGACATTACAGTTTCCCAATTTGTCTTTTCAGGCTACAATATTAAATATACATAGCTTAGCGTTCGATCGTGTCCTCTTAGAACGGAGTTTCTCTTTGTCTTACTAATATTATAAATGCGAAAGTTTGGATGGATGTATGGATGTTTGTTACTCAATCACACCCCAACGGCTGAAAGGATCTGGCTGAAATTTGGCTTATGAAGATAGATTAGAGTCTGGAATAACACATAGGCTACTTTTTATCCCGGAAAATTAAAGAGTTCCCGCGGGAACCAAAAAACCTTAATTCACGCAGACGAAGTCGCGGGCATCAGCTAGTTACAAATATTTCCTGCATGTTTGGTTGTTAATTTTTTTAATTTGTAGATGCTGTAACTGCAGCTACAAACTAATAAATTAGGAGCAATTCCAAACGGTGCTTTTAAAAATATAAATCCACGTTGACAATGTCGCAGGTATAAGCTATGTTTCTCACATAAACTTCCTTTTAAGAATAAGAATAAGAATAAGAATATTTATTTGCATAATACACGTTATATAACTAGGTGGTTTACAAAAAATTTACGTCACAGTGTATTGCCATGCCAGGCGTGCAAATTTGGTTATTTTAAGAATTACATTTTTTTTATTTTTTTTTTTAAATAAAGATAATGTCACGTAGTATAGCATATTAATAAATATCACATAATTTATAATCATTATTCTATTAATTTAACACACAATTATATAAAAAGAAAAAAAAGACACAAAAATGAAATAAACAAAAAGACACAATAATAAGAAGTCACAGTATTTTAGGTCATCTAAAGGGGTCTAAGTAGTCATTAATCGAGTAGTAGCACTTCTCTAAAAGCAACTTGTTTAGGTATGTTTTGAGTGCTGGCAGTGACATAGTTTTCACGTGAGGAGGAAGCTGATTAAATATGCGTATCGCCATGCAGTAGGAATTATTTTGGAATAGGCATAATTTCATGTTGGGCAATAATATTGATATAATATTGATGTGCCAAATAATATTACAACAATGATTAAGTTAATTCGGTTATTTCAAATTAATTAAAACCATTGCTGGCTCTAGACTGAGCTTAAGTCTCCTATCTGAATGTGAAGAGCTTGGCTCATTATAGCCAAACTTTTATACGTCACCGTAAGATTGTGAAAACCGTCAGATTGCAATCTAACGCTTTTTATCTCGCTAGATTGTAAACTGTCGACAGATTGTGAACCATTCAATGTTCTGTGTGTCAATTTTTGAAATATTCATTGTATTTACGTTTTCTTGTCTCATTCTTGTAGGTTAGGTTAGAGATAAACAAACAGTTAGTGCTAGGTTCTATAGGGTTAATATACCTAACAGATTACAATCTACCGAAAAATAATGCGTTAAATTGTAATCTTTCGACAGTTTACAATCTCGCGAGTTAGATTATAATCTAACGGTTTTTACAATTTTACGGTGACTTTACTACTTCTACTACTATATTATACTTTAATAGTAAATAATATTATAATAGTAATAGTAAAATAACATAGATGTTTCTTCTCTCCATTAACAACAACTCTTAGTAACACCATTAAATGCGCAGTCCCTTCAGTGCGTAAAATAGAGTTTACATTGTATATGTTAATTATTATAGTCCTTATATATAAATGATTGCTAATTATAGTCAACCATGCTGATCAAGTGCGGATTGGCGATGTCACACCTTTTTTAACATTATGAAGAACTATCGGCATGCAGGCTGTTTTCTTCCACTCCTGTTTTTCTTCACGTTGTTTTCCTGTACCTTGATATACTTGAACTACAAGTGATATTTAATTTCATAAAACGCACATAACTTCGTAAAGTTAGAGGTGTAGACTGTAGAGGTCCCCGGAATACAACCTATCCCTGTACCAAATTTTATCAAAATCGGTTGCATAAATGGGCCGTGAAAGCGTAGCAGACGGACAGACGGACAGACTGCACACTTTCGCATTTATAATATTAGTATGGATTAATATATGTTGCCAGAATAATTTGTTTTTATTTTCAGGACAAAATAACAGCTCTAGAGCTAGGTCGTGAAAGAGACGCGGCAGAAATGGACTACTTAAGGACGTGCATCGAACAAAGAGACGCCGGTAAGGACACAAAATATGATAAACATTCTGATAAAATATAACTTACTAACTGGGGCTAATTCTGTTTTACAAAATCTCTAAACTAAACTAAAGTGACAGCTTTAAATATATTGGTATCCCTTTTATAATACTCCTTGTGGAAAGGGATAGGACTAGGTTTAGAGATGTCATTTTAGTTTAGAGATTTTGTACAACAGAATCAGTCTCATTGGCTGACTCTGTACGCCCACTCAAAATAAAAAAGTAGTGTGAATCAATAGACCTGCACATTTTGTACAAAGGTTTTTTTCTCTATAATGTATGAGGAATAATCATATTATAATTTCAGATAAAGTCGACGAATCTGCCGAAGAAAACGACGATGTCATATCTCTCGACAGTGAATCTAGTGACAACGAAAGCTTAACACCGGTTGTGATGAAGAAAGATATAAGCCGCATCAAACAGATACGACAAAGTATGATCGAGGAAATAAATATGTTCAAACGCGCTTCTCGCATGAACGAGTTTAATTCAGAAGACAGTGATGAAGATACCAATGATACAACAGTAGAATTTGAAAATATTTTTAAAGACATATCAGCACCGCGAGCTACAGAATTCGATCTACTAGTTTCTCAAGAAAGTACTGAAGAAAACCAGAACAAAACAGAATTTGAATTTGAAGATTTACATTATAACTTACGACATAAAACCAACTTGGGAAAGGCAAAAACGGAAAGGAAACAGGGCAAAAATAAAGTTATTGAAGGAGAACTACTTTTAGAAAGTACATCAAAGTGCGAGAGTAAATCGAAACCTAGAAGGAACCTAAGGTTACGTAGGCAAAGGGCAACTGAAGAGGACAATGAAAAAGGCAAATTAGAAGATATAGGTAATCTTCAGGTGGAGTTTTCTGACGTAACTATGGGCTTGCCTGCACCTGTGATAGCTTCGAAGGATATACCGTCGCCTGAAAAGCTTGAGAACCAGGAAAACTCTCCTCCCAAACTTGGCATACAGAGCTGTCCGGCGAAGAGGTAATTTATTAATTTAAATATAAAATTTTGGCTTTTGAATTACTTGAAACAAGATGATTCTCATTGCAGGAACTCTTTCATTTTCCGGGATAAAAAGTAGCCTATGTCCTTCCCCGGGATACAATCTACCCCTGTACAAATTTTCATCAAAATTGGTCGAGCAGATGGGCCATGAAAGCGTAGCAGGCAGACAGACGGACAGACAGACACACTTTCGCATTTATAATATTATAAGTATGGATTCTTGAAAGTACTCTAACCTAAATTTTCTTACTGTGGCTAATCTATACGTCACCATCTCTAAACTAAATTGTCAGAACTAGATCTAGCACTGTTCCTTTCCGCAGGGAGCCCGGAGCATTGTATAGTGTAGAAACAGATAGGGGTAATGGTTTAATATAACTGTCAGGTACCTAACAGATAAGCCTACTACTATCTTAGACTGCATCATCATTTACCACCAGGTGAGATTGCAGTCAAGGGCGAACTTGTATTGGAAAATGTTTTTGATTTTTTTTACAAGATTTGTCAAGTTTGTTACTAGAAAACTAGAGCTACAACTTGTTTGCCATTCTGAATTGAAACGATACCTAAGAAGCGTCGCTTCTATCACAAATTTTCCAAGTCAAATTTCTTTAAGTGCGTAACTTCCGTCCAAAAAATGTTTTTTTTATTTTTTATCCACTACAAGTACATGTACTTTGTATTTGAAATGGCAGGCAAATAGAATAGCTTTTGATCCAGATTTTGATTAGCAACTTTTTTTTAAATGTAAGTTTTTATGGCAACACTATGAAGTAGTTATTGTAGACTTTATTCTTTTCTGATTGTCATGAAACAGATTCTTTTTTTACTGAGGTCATGATTGCAGTTTAAGCCTTATATATTTTTGCTTTTTATAATATTTTAACTTATATTTATACCGGTTAAATTTCCACGGGAATTCCTAAATTTTCTGGGATAAAAAGTAGCCTATATCACTCCAAGTTCTCAGCTACACCTACGCAAAAAATTACGTCGATCCGTTGCTCTGTTGCAGGCTGCAGCTTGATTGAAGGACAATCCAACAAACAAAAACACTTTTTCATTTATAATATTAGTATTATTAAAAGGAAACACTGATTATCCACTTCATTATTATTTATTCCTTTTTTTAATCTCACAGACACAGTTGCCATCTTGACATTACAACTCGATTTCTCTCTAGATTATGGAGTGTAGAAGGGAAGTTATCTCTGCATATAAAAAGTGTCCGTCGAAATGCACCACATTGGGGGCGCCACATAACACATTAGCATTAAGGTAAATTTAAAAGGAAGCGCCAAATATTATTAGAGTAGGTTTGAGAAATAAACAAGGAAAGAAAATATTCATCATTATTTTGTACAACATAAGTTGTTGAAACTTTCAATAATTAACTACTTTAGTCGCTATACCCTTTGCTACACCAGCGCCACTGTGGAAGGTTTTTGAACTGTTATTTTCAGCAACCACTGGACACTTTTTCAACTTTTCTCCCCTAAGAGATGTTACTCCTTCTATTCTACACTCCATACTCTAGGTGTTCCCAACAGTGCTGTCACTCTCGAGAGCCATTGAGACAGTAAGATACTCAAGGTCAAGGATCTAATTTGTTAATGTTCAGCCTAACAGTATGATGCATTTACAAGCATTTTTTAAACTTTCAGCATAACCCGCAGCCGGAGAAAGTTATTCACTCCGCGAGCGGAGCCTTTGGACGAGAGCTTGGGAGCGGCGGCCGGCAGCGACGACAAAGTGCGAGTGCCCAGACCCTCCTACCACCGCCCTAGGGCGCGCCGCAAGCTGTGAAACTGGGGAAATACCACATATATAGGGGTTATCGTTACATCACTGTTGCATTAATTTTATAACTAGCTAATGCCCGCGACTTCGTCCGCGTGTTTTTTTTTTATTCCCACGGGAGCTTAAATTTCCGGGATAAAAACAAACTCAAAGCATCTTTATTCAAAATAGGTACCTACAATGTACACCTTCTGAACGTCATGTTTACAAGGAATAAGACTTAGATGGTGATAATTAACTACGGTATCTTAAAACTAAAGCTACGAGGGTTCCAAACGCGCCCTGGTCTGAGAAGAGTCCACAACAAACTCAACCGGGGTTTTTTAAATTATCACCAGCCCATAAAGTAGTCCCATGTCACTATCCAGGTCCTCAACTATACCCATGCCAAAAATCACGTCGATTCGTTGCTTGGTTGCGGCGGGATTGAAGAATAAACCAACAAACAAACACACTTTCGCGTTTATAATAGTAAAAGTATGATAATATTAGTATGATAACTAGGTGATCCCAGCGACGGATTAAGTTCTTTATTTTTCTGTGTGGTTTAAGTTTTTTAAATGCTTACGGGAACATAATTTTCCGGGATAAAAACTGTGGAATGTGACCTACCTCACTTACCTTCACCTTAATCGGTTGAAATGATGAACCGGGAAAGCATAGCAGAAACACGCTTTCGCATTTATAATAGTTGTATGGATGTTGAATAGGCGCTACTTTGCCGACGTTCAAGATAACAAAGGAAGCTTACCACGCTAATATATAAATGTTAAAATGTGTCTGTCCTTATGCTACGCTTTCACGACCCGCCTTTGACGAAATTTCGTACAAAGATAGGTTGCATACTGGGGAAGGACATTTTTAACCCAGAAAATCAAAGTTCCCATGGGACTAAAATAACTTTAGTCCACGCAGGTGAAGTCGCGGGTATCATCTTGCGATCTGGTGGGACGGTCGACCAATCGGAGCGCACTTTGAGCGAAATGCGGGGCATTTCCCATAGTGACTACCAATTTTATACTATTATTAGTAGGAATATTGAGATTATTTTTTCCCAGTTATACTACCAGTAAGTAATCTGGGTGAATATCGTTTCAATATTACTGCTAGTCTTATATTGACATGAAAATATATTTAACTTTTAATGAAAATGACATAAAAAATAATTTTAAATAAATGATAATACTGAATCTATTAGTTATACTTGAATCATGCTGCTCTGAATATCTGGTATGTCCAATTCCCGGAAAATCCGTTTTGGAGACTGTTCATTCTGGGAATTGGATATACATATTATAATATCAGACTTATTTTATAGACATAACAGTACCACGACCACTATGTACTTAGTATAATTTAATTTGACTGTAAGGTCTCAAATCACTGTTAGAAATACTGGTCTATGCTGTAATTAATTGATTATTAAATATATATAGTTTATTAAAAAATGTATTATTTGTTTTATTTTCATCTTAACGTCACCTTTTCTACTCTACGAGGTAAATAGTTATTTCACCTCTATGTCGAAAAGCGCACCTTTGCTACTTCGAAGCAGTGAGCAAAAGTCGTTTTTACTCACTCAGAAAAAGTATTTAGAATGCTGTGGATGTGAAACGTTGAGAAACTCCGTCACTTTATGCCAAACGTTATGCTTATTGAGAATGAATTGTAGACAGAGAATCATACTAATATTATAAATGCGAAAGTGTTTGTTGGTTTGTCTTTCAATCACGCCGCATTGGATCGACGTGATTTTTGGCATGGGTAATGTTGAAAACCTGGAGAGTGACACAGTTACAATTTTACAAATATTCGCCAATTTATTTCTGGCATGTATTGCAATGCGACTAGCATGCCGCTTACTGATTGTATGATGTATGTTGGCATATACCAGAAAGCTTCACCCAAGTGCCAATATTAAATGTACAAAAGAAGTAGATTGTATAAATTAAATGTGAATACATTGGTAACAAATACACAGAAACATTAATTTCAGTAGTTGGTTCCCTTGATATTAACATCCAATGCGGCAAGTGGATTTAAGATGTGCTGAGTGACAAGTGTGGCAAATGAGAGAAGGGGCCAATGCACCTCACTAGGAGCAGGTTATGTATGTAGGTATGTTTATGCCTATCATATAACCTTACTTCACACTCAAAATAAATAAGCTGAGTTAAGATGATTAATAAAATAGAAATTGTGCCTCAATGCCACTCTACTGGCACCTCATAATTTTACCAGACACTTGTACACAGCTTCATCAAAACACCATTTCATAATATTATTATAATGTAGATAAAACTAGATAGCACTGGGGTTCAAAGATAGGCAAGCCAGCACTTAGGTGTTGCCCATCCTATTCTTCCGTATTCTTTTACTTATGTAGTCTTTATTTTTGATTTATATTGCTGCCTGTATAACATATGACTAATAATCCTACTTATATAATAAATATTAGGGCAAGCCAGGCTTTTTGGCTTGTAAAGAGGGCTTGCCCCTGCTAGATAGGTATCTAGATTAGATTAAACTTACAACTTTTGTAAATTTGGCAGATGAAGTTCTCTTGATAAAGTAGATATAGCATTTCCAGACAGATTTCTGAAATAAAGAAATATATTACTTACTTATATGTATATGCATTATTTATTTTGACTTACACATAACAACATGTTTTTATTTCTTTTTATGTTTTTTTTAACCAAAATTATTGTAATGATTTTTGGAAAAAATAAATGAAATGAAAAAAAATTAAAATTAAAATGAAATTTCAACCAGCTTTAAATGATGCCTGTGACTTCCCGGATTTCGTTCCCGCAGAAACTCCTTAATTGTATGGGATAAATAGCCTATGTCCTTCCCAGGGATGTAACCTACCTCTATACCAAATTTCATTAAAATCGGTTGGAAAGATGGGCCGTTAAAGTGAAGCAGACAGACAGACACACTATCGCATTTATAATATTAGTATGGATTATAGAGGTTTTCAGTTTCTTTTTCAAATAATTGTAATAATGATATCCTTAATTTCAAAAATATTGTAACAAATAATTTTCACACTAATCCAACAGAAATATACATTGTATTTTGTAGAATCATCTGAGAATCTAAAAATACATCAGCTTATTTGAGCTTTTACAAGCACATAAACTGTTAGCAAGTGTACACCACCTGTAGTTCATAGAATGTTTATTGATTCAAAATAAATGCCTCTCCCTAAACTTTGTAATAGCTTTAACAATTGCAGTCCACCAGCTGGCTGGTCTGGAGATTACAATCTGTATAAACCTCATCTTTAGGACCTTGTTTCATTTCCATTCAGTTTAAGTTACATATTATTATTATTAATTACAATAGGATACACAACTTTCACTGATGCCCCTATATCAAACATTGTGCTTTGTCTTTAAGTGCTTATCCAGTCTGTTCTTGAACTGATTTACAGAGGTTGACCTCACATCCTCAGACAGTTTGTTCCACATAAGCACTACTCTGTTGCTCAAAAAGTGTTTGAAGGGATTTGATGATACCAATTGATGATGCAGCTTTCAATGTTTTAAAAAACTAGCTAATCTAGGTCTAGTTCAGGCTAGTTGTAGTCAGTTGTGGCTCTTTACCACTTTATGGACAATGCCCTACCTACCTACCTAGCAATTTAGTATTCTAAATCTATAGTCCCACAAAGTTATCTAACCCAGTGATAGTGTTGCTAGTATCTATTAAAAATAAAATAAAAACTAAAGCTAAACATATGCATCAAAATTAGTTCCAATTCCAAAGCCTGCTACCATGTTAGACTGTATCATCAATTAATATCCAAGTGATATCATAGTCAACTAAGTAACTTGTAATCAAACAAAAAAAAACAGCTCATCCTGGGTACTTAATTTCTGAAGATAGTTTTCTGATTTTTTGGTAAGGAAATAATATAGAATTTTAGAGAAATGCTACATACAAATTTGTAGAACTAAGAAGCTGTTTTGGCCAGCACTAACAGCCCTGAGCATGATAATGAAGCAGACTTAACAGCTGGTATAATAACTATGCAGTAGGGTTCTACACATGATGTTCAGTTTATTTTACTAACAATATTCTTCTATCATAGTGATTGTATGTTGCCTATAAATGAGTCTTTGCTACTTAAAATTATATAATTTTTTAATATGATGACTTACAAGCTAACAAGTGTGTGGTGGCGCGCTCTCCAAAAGGCCTATGTCCAGCAGTGGACGAATACAGGCTGATGGATGGATGGATGGATGGATGACAAGCTAACAACATCCATCCAGAGTTTGGTCAAGTCTATTTCTTTCAACTCCGTTATCTGAACCGAGGTTCCGCCGCAACTCAACTTCAGTAGGTCTTTTGGCTGAGACTCCGACACCCCTTCGCCAGACCGATTTCCCTTGCATGTGCATAGCGATGGACAAAATCCCAGTGTACCCTTCACTACCAGGAATAGTACAGCTAAATACAACTTCATTTTGCCCATTTCACGTAAAAACACAATGGCACTGATGAAAACAACAAATATTATTAAGAGTTGTATAAGATTATCTGTGGTAATTTTGACAGGCAATAGTGTCTGTGGTTTTGTCTTTTAAAAATAAGGATAGCTTCCGTTTTCCGTTTTGTCCCTTGGTAAAGAGCGGAGTCAATAATAAAACGTGTTCTCAATCAAGAAGTATTTTATTTTCCATAATAGCCAACCACCTAAATAATTCAAGAGGTTATGGGTGCCCAGTGTACGCTCATCCCCCATTGAGAATATTTGGTTGCCTATTATTGGAAAATACGGTGTGGTAAAGCATCAAAGAGACACGTGGCGCGTGGTCAAGCGTGCTCAAAATGGAAGCAATCAACATTAACGCCATCAACGACATAAAACTGCGTGACCCAACACAATGGGCGGCGTGGAAGTTCCGGGTCAAGGTTCTTCTTAGGGCGGCAGGTGTCTTTGGCATCGTGGACGGTTCCAGTCCGAGGCCGGAAGAGGCCAAAGAAGAGTTTGCAGCGTGGGCAGACAGCGATGCAAAGGCGCAAAACATTATTGTTGGCAGGTTAGCAGAAAAAACAATATCACAAGTACTTAGTTGTACAAATGCAAAGCAAATTTGGGACAGGTTGCACACTGTGTTTGAACAAAAAGGCAATCTCTCAGTCCATATTGCTCAAGAAAAGTTTTATAATTTAAAATTCACTGAAAAAGACACTGTAGCAAACTTTTTAGGGCGTTTCGAGGAGACCTTGGCTACCTTAGACTCACTAGGTATTAAGATCCCATCGAGCATGGCAGTCACGAAAATAACATCATCACTGCCAGCACCTTACAAGCACTTTGTCTCTGCCTGGGAGTCTGTTCCTGTAGATAGGCAAACTTATGAAGAATTATCCTCTAGGCTTTTGGTAGAGGAGTTGCGAATGAAGGATAATACGAGTTTGTCCTCAGAGGCTTTTAAAGCAGTGAAGATAGGAAGAAAGTGTTTTAAGTGTGGTGTTGAAGGTCATTATAAAAGTGAGTGTGTTAAAGGTCAATCTACATATAAGAAAAATAAGTTTTGTAACTATTGTAAACGGTCAAATCATAATATAAGTGAATGTTGGTTTAAAAATAAGTCTAAACATTCTAAAGTAGCATCTCATGATATCGAAAAAGGTAGTAATGCATTTCATGTAAGTATGTCCCCAGCCTTGAATGCACAATGTCAAAGTAGGGATTCGTGGATCATGGATAGTGGCGCTTCAGAGCATATGTGCCATAATATTAAGTGTTTTACGAATTATGAAAGTTTTTCATTGCCTAAACAAATAATAATAGGAGACGGTACAGTCATTCATGCAATGGGTAAAGGTGATATACATTTAGAGGCATATAATGGTTCTGAATGGATAGAAACAACCTTAAATGGTGCTTTATATGTGCCAGACATGAAATTAAATTTATTCTCTGTCAGCTCGGCTACAGATAAGGGTTATGTGTTACAAATGAATAAAGACAATTGTATTTTCAGGAAAAATAATAATAAACAGAAAACAAGTGCAATAGCACATAGGAAAGATAAGTTATATATAATGGAATTTAGATATAAGAATAGTGATATTGCATGTGTAGGTAAAGTGAGCGATAATTTGTTAGAGTGGCATGGTAAAATGGGCCACCAAGACATTGAACAGGTTAAAAATATTTTAAAAAGATGCAATATTAAGGTATCACCTAGTAGTGAGGAGTCTACGTGTGAAGATTGCTTAAAAGGTAAGTTACATAAACAACCATTTCCTTTGAGTGAGGTCAGAGGTCAACAACCTGGAGAAATTTTACATATGGATTTGTGCGGACCCATGGAAGTTAGTTCATTAGGTGGTGCACATTACTATCTGTTGATTAAGGATGATTACTCTCGTTTTAGGACGGTTTATTTCTTAGTTAATAAATCAGAAACTGTAAAATATGTTGAAAAATTTCTACAATATACAACTAATAACTTAGGTCATAAAGTAAAAATAATTAGATCCGACAACGGTAAAGAATTTGTCAACTTAAAGATGCAATCAATTTTGGATAGTATGGGTATTATACATCAAACAAGTTGTGCTTATACTCCAGAACAAAACGGATGTGCGGAGAGAGAAATTAGGACAGTAACAGAGGCTGCTAGAACTATGTTGCTAAGCTCAAATTTAGACAAAAGTTTGTGGGCTGAGGCTGTAAATACAGCTGTCTATGTCTTGAATAGAACAAGTAAGAGTAGGGTCAAAGAAGTAACACCATATGAATTATGGTTAAATAAAGATATATTTGACGTAAAGCAATTAAAACTATTCGGTTCAAAGGTTTCTGTTCATGTTCCAGACCAAAAGCGTTTCAAATGGGATTCAAAATCTGAAGTTGGTTATTTTGTAGGTTATGGTGAAAACACCAAAGGTTATAGGATTTACTTTCCAAATAAAAATGATGTTTTAATTAAAAGAGAGGTTGTATTTATTAAGCAAACTGGAAAATACTTGTCAAAAGAACATAGTATGTTAGAAGAAAACGAATGGCCAGTAGAGTATCTAGAAGAAGAAAATGAAACAAGGCAAGATGATGAATTTCACAGCTTCTATGAAGAGGATATGTCGACCATGCATGATGTAACTATGGAACAACAAGAAAATCAAGATGATATAATATTACAGAGGGAAGCAGAATCTTCTCTAAATGATCAAGAGTATTTGGACGAATCAGGACTTTCTCAGAGTTCGAGTGGTCCAGAAATAGAAGAAAATATCCAGAAGGAACAAGAAGTTAGTAGGCCATCAAGGAAGAAGGTTAAGCCACAGTGGCTTGATGAATATGAAACAGGTCTTGTGTCATTATATAATGAACCATTAACATATGAAGAGGCTATGACAAGGGATGATAAAGATAAGTGGAAAGAAGCAATTCAGAGAGAAATGGATACATGAAATGCCTAAGGGTCTAAACGTGATATCTACCAAATGGGTTTTCAAAATTAAGGATACTGATGAAGGGAAATTGTATAAAGCTAGGTTAGTTGCCCGTGGATTTGAACAAAAAGATGGTATTTCAAATGTGTATTCACCCGTTGCTAAGTTAGGAACATTTAGGATTTTTATGGCCATGGCAAACAAGTTAAAACAATCGGTATATCAGATGGATGTAGTAGGTGCTTTTTTACATGGTGATATAAAGGAAACAGTGTATATTAAATTACATACAGGAGAGATATGCAAACTTAACAAATCTCTATACGGCTTAAAGAAAGCTCCAAAATATTGGAATGAGAAGTTTGACAGCTTTATTACAAAACAGGGTTTTTTAAGATCTAAAAATGATTCATGTTTATACTTTAGAAAGATAAAAGGTAAATTTATGTATGTATTACTGTATGTGGATGATATTCTATATTTTGGATCAGATCAGCAGGAATTACAAAGTTTCAAGGATCAATTATGCCAAACCTTTAAGATGAAAGATTTAGGATTGGCATCTAATTACTTAGGTATAAACATTAAACAGGAAAATGGTATAACTACTCTTAACCAAGAAAAATATTTACTCTCTATATTAAAAAGATACCAAATGTTAAATTGCAATCCTGCTTCTACCCCAATAGATCAAAACTTTAATTTTCAAATATTACAAAGAGAACAGTCTGAAAGTAGTGAAATTGAAACAAAATGTAGACAGATAATAGGTTCTTTATTATATGCGGCTTGCGGTACAAGACCAGACATATGTGTCGCAGTGAGTTTCTTGAGTAGGTTTCAACATTGCGCCAGTCAGTTGTTATATAAGTGTCTGAAAAGAATATTAAGGTATATTAAAGGTACATTACAGCTTTCTCTAACTTACAACTGTAACAATACATTAATAGAAGGTTATGTTGATGCAGATTGGGCTGGTGACATACAAGATAGGAAATCTACATCAGGTTATATATTTAAACTATTCGGATGTGTAATTTTGTGGAATAGCAAGAAACAATTGTGTATAAGTCTCTCTTCAACAGAATCTGAGTATATTGCATTGAGTTTATGTATTATGGAAGCGAACTGGTTAAAGAATCTGTTGAAAGAGTTTTATATTAAGTTTAATAGTATAACTATCTATGAGGACAATCAGTCAGTAATTAAATTAGCATATAATTCTGAAAATATCAAAAGATTAAAACATATTGATATAAAATATAAATACATTGTTGAACAAGTAAATAAGGGATTAATCTCATTGAAATATATAAGTACTTCAGATAATATTGCAGATCTCCTAACTAAACCATTGGGTAAAACAATGTTTGAAAAATTTAAGAATAATATTTTAATTTCAATAAATTAGCACATAATAACACTGCTCTGCTTCTGCTTTAGTTAATAGTTAAATAGAAAAGAATATTGTTTTAACTAGGTACTTATATTGTTTTAGAGTAATTAAGATAATAAGTTGTTCTGTACCTAGTTTGTTCGAGTAATTTTTATTTGTAAATTAAAATCAGTACTGTGCATGTAGTACCACAATATAGTATGTTATGTATTCTGTGGTACAGTGATAGAGTAAAGTGTAAACTGTACAGTCACAGATAGTCAAGTTATGTAATAAGTTTTTTTGTTAGTATTTTGTATCAGCGATAATAATGTTTTTTTGATTTGTATTGTTAAGCGCTGATAGGTAAATATTTGTTGAGGGGGGGTGATGAAAACAACAAATATTAAAAGAGTTGTATAAGATTATCTGTGGTAATTTTGACAGGCAATAGTGTCTGTGGTTTTGTCTTTTAAAAATAAGGATAGCTTCCGTTTTCCGTTTTGTCCCTTGGTAAAGAGCGGAGTCAATAATAAAACGTGTTCTCAATCAAGAAGTATTTTATTTTCCATAATAGCCAACCACCTAAATAATTCAAGAGGCACGAAGCCAAAATACATGAAATAAATCACATCTTCGCAAATACTTCACCACGTCAATGACACTACACGACACTCACTCTGAGTAGCTAGAATATCAATTGTATCGGATTATTTTTAACTAATTTAAATGCATTTCCTTTTTGACATCGATTTAATTCTTGTTTTGTTATAAAAAATAAACAGTGCAAGAAACACAAGCAAGCACTCATCCGACCGACATATTTGTAAAATTGACATTTGAATCAGTGTTGCCAGAGTTCAGAGTTTTGATTTGTTTTTATTTACACTATTCCAGTTGCAGTCCAGGGGCATTACTATGAGCTCTTAAAGCAGGACAGAAATTGAACTGCAGCACACTTCAATGCAGTGTCTGCCTACCAGTTCAGTGCCCTGAAGTTCGGTGCAGTTCAATTACTGTCCTGCTTTAAGGTTGATGACAAGGGTCTGCCCGCGAAATTCAAATTTAATTTGGTTTTTCACAATTTGTAAACTAATACGACAAAGTAGGCTTATGGCATTCAAATTGTGAGCCTAGGAATATCATCTTCACAGGTTTATATAAAAATCTTTACTTGAAAGTGTCCAGTTTAAGAAATTAGTCAAAATAATGAGTTTGACGTGAGTTACAAATTAGTCATTATTTTGACTAATTTCTTAAACTGGGCATAATCTGAGTTCTCGACCCTAATCACAGACCATAATCCTACTCTAATAAATGTTCTCGGTCACTTCTCGACTCTCAACCAGGCTCTTTTTTTCTGAAGGCTGAAATCCAGAGCTGTAAAGCCAGTTATTAAAAAAAATCGACTCTCGTTTACACGAAGTAGTATATAAATCCGTGCTCGTCTCTCGATTACGATACGATTTGATGAGGATTTGATACTTGGACGAAAATTTGATACGATTTTTATCTGAGATTTGAAAAAAAAATCCATAAGTTCAAAAGCAGACACAAGTAACATATCAGAGAGTAGTGTAGTATTGAGAAAACGTAGTGATTACATTCTCTCTGGTATTGAGATTCCTTACGTAGTGGTTATATTCTCTTTGTTGCTCAGATTAAAAACCTAATAGATATAGCAATGGTCTGCTCGGTCGTGAGACAGCCATATTCAAGTAAATTATATACTGTCTTTGACAGGTATATAATAAGATGTTGCCATATTCATAATTTACTCCCAAAGTGGTGAATCCTGGCAGATAGGATAGGAATAATAGCAAATAAATAAAGTTGACCAACACAACTACAAATATAATATAATATTATATTATAATAAAATATTATCAATAATTAATAGTATCACGCGAATGTTTAAATAAATACCGATTTATGTAGTTTCATTTATTATTTTATCTGAACTCATATGTTAAAATCAAAACCATAAAATATTAGTAACATACCTACATAATAATTTACCCTAAACTTTTCTTGATATTATTTCGTACCTTTCATTGCTATTTGTATAATGCCAGATGACATAAAACATATTTTCACAGTATTACAGAATCAGAAATAATGATTTATTGCATAATACACATAATATTACAAAGGTGGTAAAAGATAAAAATACAAGTGTATTACCATCGTCATGGGGTGCAATACTTAAATATACTCGATGTAGCAAATCACGGTATTAATTAAATAAATAGGTGACCAATTAAGAAAATTCTTGAAATATGGACAATACCTACATATTATTATGTCAACTGAACCTGAAATTGAAAATGTCATACATTTAGATTAAGTATTATCGATAAATTAATATAAAGCACTTGTTAACAGTCAAAGAATTAGTCCATTGTATAATTGTTAACCATGTCAATGTATTTGCATAAACCATGCATATAATTTAGCTAGCCGTCATTGAAAAATTCATCTAGGCTGTAGTAGGCTTTGCTTATTAACCAATTCTTTATCACTCTCTTGAATTTAGGTAAAGAAAGTACTTTGATGCTCATCGGTCAAACTATTATATACTCGTATGACCATAATGAACTTACTTTTACGGAAAATATTAGAATTACGTTAACTATAATACACATTTTCTCCTTGAATTTAACTTTTGACAAACAAAAACAGAACAATAATTTTTTTATGTAAAATAAGGCGTCATAATTCATTTAACTGCGCCATAGACTACGCACAAACTAAAAAACATCTTTTTTCAAAATAGGTACCTACAAAGTAGGTACACCTTCTGAACGTCATGCTTACAAAGTATAAGACGTGATGGTGTAATTACGGTATCATAATAGAGTATCGGTACGTTAAGAGAGAAAAAATCGACCATGCGCGCTGGCCCGAATGGAAGGATTTGAATTTGTGTCCTGGCAACACTTCAAATATACTCGTTTTCAAACAAACTTTTCTTATCAGTTTTGGAAAAATAGGCTCTATTTCTTTCATTTACCTGAGTAAACATTAGTTAAACATGATTATAGTTACTTTAATATAAAGATCCAAAGATTAATATGTCACTAAATCAAGATTTTGACCACTTACTTGTGAAATTTGATTCCTTCGATTTTCCTTTCGCTGCGGCTTTTGCAGCCTAATATACTGCAACTCACCATTGCGCAATAGCTTATAGAACACTAAATTTCACTTACGATTTCACCTACATATGTTTTAATAATAATAATTAATCAAAAACTTTGACTGCTTATCTAACCTCCAATCTCAGGTAAATAACCTCCAGTGTACATAAGTTTGTGTGCCAAAGATGTACGTCAAAATGAACTTTGGCAGGCAAAAAAATTGAGCACGCTGACAGTGACAAAAAACAAGTATTCACTTACCTTTCTTATAAAGGCAATACGCCATAAAGCTATCTCGTTTTTGCATTGACAGTTTGGAATATGGCGAAATCTTTTAGGTTTTTAATCTGAGCTTTGTTGTAACATACAAAGAGTATATAAACACTACGTTCACTTCAGAGACAAGTTAACCAGAGATTCACTTCATATTCAAAAGCTTTTTTTTCTGGTCGGTGTTCAAAAGGAAAACCGTTTTATTGTTATAATCTCGTACCTATAAAAACTTTTTCAAATAAATGTATTTTTTAAACAAATTCTATCATGATAAGTCCTAGAAGTTCAACTGAGGAAGAGGCAAAACTCGAAATACCTTCATTCATTGAGGCACGTCCACCGCTAGTGTTAAATCCTTTCATGAGACCTAGGCCTACAAAAGGCAAGAGACTCTTTACCGACCCTATGGAGGATTCCGAATGTGAAGAACTCGAGGAACCGGAGTTAGTGCAAGTGTATCTTAGGTTGAAGCCGTGCAATGTTCCCAGCAACCTGTATGAAGTGCATTCTGACCGATCCTTGATAACTTCACTGGATATTACAACTGCTGGTCACGGAAGACGAACTCAACATAATGTGCCCAAAATGTACACATTTTCTCATATATTTGGACCGGATTCCAGTCAAAAAGTAAGTTTTGGATTTAAATATTATACTCGCATTGGAGCAGCGTGGTGGGTCAAAGCTCTTATTCCCTCTCTCCCATGAGAGTGGAGGCCTGTGCCCAGCAGTGGGACGTTAATGGGCTTAATTTTTACTGTATTTTAGTTACTATACCTACCTACATAGTAAGCATTTACCATTGTGTGTGCCTACACGCAGACCCCAATTTTTTACTTGGTAGTCTACTAAAATTTCATTAAAATGGGTTGATTATATAAACCTTGAAAGCATAGCAGTTATACATACACATTGGCATTTCTATTAGTTATACATGGATGTACATCAATGAGATAAACAATGTAAACATGGTAACAAAAATACAAAAAATACCTATAAGTTTTATAATATGTATGGTTCATTTCCAGGAAATTTTTGAACGTGTTGTCAAGGACAATCTTAAAAAATTACCAGAAGGCAACAGTTTCACCCTGTTGACGTATGGTGCGTCCGGCTCTGGAAAGACGTTCACCCTAATGGGTACTGTATCAGCTCCAGGCTTACTGCCAAGATCTTTAGAGTATGTGTTTAAAGTTGTTGAGGCAGAACAGAGTCCAGTATATAAACCAGACGAGAGAGGTCCCAATAAACTGGGCAAAGCTGAGCAAGAATTTGAATTAAAGGTAGGGAAATACTTTTGAATTTGATTGTCATTGAATGAGATGCGTCATTTTGTAGACTGTCCACACTCAGCTTTATAAATATACTTTGGCATACTGTTGAAAATATGTAGAACTAGCTGATGCCTGCAACTTCATTCCGCCAATTTAATTTTTTTCTCATATAACCTGTATTAATCAATAGCTAGCATTTATACAAGCAAGAATTATGAGATAAATTCCTCTAAAGTGTCAGGTTTTTGAGATATAAGGTTTTTTAGTCTACTCGATGAAGGTGCCACAGTTTTGATAATTTATATTATCTCGGAAACCTAATGCTTCAGAAGATTTGGTCTCATAAAATACTTGCTGTATTGTATAGATTAATACAGGTTGTATGAGTGGCCATTAAAAATTAATATAGCAGAATGATAGGCAGGTCAGGTGCCATAGAAAATATTCAAATACATACATTTATGATATGATGTGTTTATTTTTTTGTATGCATTGCCTAGTCCCCTTAGTGCACAAATAGTCTCCTGTGTGGTTTTGGTTTGCAGCTAGTTAGACAACTGATGCAAATATCGGGGCGAATGAGGGATAAGTACCGGCGAATGAGCGCTGCCCCGGGAAATCTCACTGGCAGCAACATAGACCTGACTAATATAAAGAGCCATTATGTGTGGGTAAGTTATTTTTCTCCTAGTTTGGAAATTGCTTCATTATTTTTAAAAAAAACAGCTGTGAACGTGAGAGGCCTGAAAAGTCAGGCCACTCACGTTCAAGTAGGACATCATATCCCATCCAATGCCATCTATCAGCAGTGTAAAAAGCTTCTTCGCAAATAAGTGAAGAGCACTATACAAGTCTAGGCCTAAATAGCTATTCACCGCCTTGTTTACTTATAAAAGCTGCGGCTAGAGTCTCATCCTTTTGAATTCACTTGTGAAATCCTCCAAAAGGAAAGTCCTGAAAGGACCTCTAAAGCAAAGTGGGGCAAAGTGGATAATTTATCGCTTTGGATCGCTATTGATCCAAACCCATTTTCAAAACTGGAATGGCGGACTAATATATTTTTTTAATTTCACACAGTTCTAACTGTATTATGCAGTAAATGCAACCAGTTTTTTTGGTTTTTGTCTAGGTGTCATTTGTTGAGATCTATAATGAAGCCGTCTATGACTTGCTGGCTCCCGGTGACAGAAGGAATGCACCAAAGCTCGCCATACGCGAAGACGCCGGCGGCAATGTTTATGTTAAGGTGAGAGTATGAGAACCAGCCCCCTGATTGTATAAGGAAATCGTAATAGTAATCATTTCAGCCTTCACATCAAAAAGCGTGTATGAACTCCTTCGTCCGCTTGGATGGTGGACATTTTAAAAGTCTTCTGCAAACTGTATAGTATTAATTATCGCGAGTGATTCATTGTAAAAAATAAATAAGCATAAAATTGTAAAATATACCATTAGATCCTAATCTATCTCGCGAGATTGTAAACATTTGTTATATTGTGAACTGTAACATACTGCTTACAATTTAACGCATTATTTTTCGGTAGATTGTAATCTATTAGGTATATTAACCCGATAGAACCTAAGTGCTAAGAGACAAGAAATACAATAAATATTTCAAAAATTGACACTCAGAACATTGAACAGTTTACAATCTTTCAATAGTTCACAATCTCGCGAGATAGATTATAATCTAACGGTATTTACAATAGGCATGATGACTGATTTTGAAAAATGGTCAGATTATGTTCGTAAGTATCTACTATTTCGTAAAAATATCTTATTTCATCAGAAAATTAAGGTAAAATTATGGTAGATAAAATTGGCATTTGAAATTTGAATTTTATCAAAATATTTTATATAAAATAGCAATCTCACTCGAAATAGAAAAATAAATACGTTTTTTATAATCCATGAATCCTATTTCATTAGATAAATTCATAATTTCATTAATTCTTGGTTACTGTCATCATGCCTATACGCCTATATGGTGACACATTATATCAAGACTACGCCGTCGTCTACACGTCGACACTTCAAATATAGAGTATCTTGGTCCTCCAACGGAAAAATCTTAGTCCTTTTTTCTGTCATTTTTGCATGAACTTAATATATTGAAAGTACCAGGACAACATCCGTCGGCTAGTATGTTTAAATGGTATTTGTATGACGTTTCGGTGCAGGGCGCGGTACAAGCCTTCGTGCGGTCGGGCGCGGAGGCCTATGCCGTACTAGTCGCGGGCAAGGTCAACCTGCAAGTGGCGGCCACCGGTATACACGCGCAGTCTTCTCGTTCGCACTGCATCTTTACCATTACTATGCTCACCGAAACGGGTATGTAGCAAGTAAACTTTAGTGTTTATAGTCTGTCTGTCTGTCTGCTACGCTTTCACGGTCCATCTATTCAACCGATTTTGATGAAATTTGGTAATAAGATAATAAGTCGCGGGTATCATCTAGTTAGTATTATACTATGGGTACCCGCGACTTCGTCTGCGTGGATGAAGAATTTTTATTCCAGCGGGAACTCCTTAATTTTCCGGGATACAACCTATCCCTATACCAAATTTCAAGGTTACACATATGACTTGTCTCGTTACGTCCAAAAGTAGAGATAAAAGTAATAATCTGTGGTATTTTTCTCTACGAACCCTTACATGATTATTTTTCTTCTTGTGATATACCGGATTTTGTGAATGTTAGGGTAAACGGGAAATTAGCCGCCATCGACAACATATCTTTCTCTCCCTCACTTTCTCGTCGCGAGATATTTCGTTGAGCGCATGCTGAGCCTGCTGAATGCATATTGTGCTGTCGCAGAATTCGGCGTGCGCAGCGCATGCGTGCGACTGTGCGACCTGGCGGGCTGCGAGCGCGCGGCGCGCACCGGCAACACGGGCGCGCGTATGACAGAGTCTCGCGCCATCAACGCGTCGCTACACGTGCTGGAGCGATGTCTGCGCGACCTGCGCCGCAAACGCACTGTAGACGTGCTCGTGCCTTATCGGTAAGTCATCTTGGGATCTGAATACTTATCGCCGCTCAAAGACGTGTTATGGTTATCAAAATGCACAATAACAATGATTCTAGTACAGTATTAAAGTATGCGCAGTTCCTATGTGAACCGTATAAACACTGACGCTATTCATCGGGGCGTTCACTAGATATGGCCGCTCAAAGATGTGCTATGTATGGTTACCAAAATGAACAATAACTAAGAAGGCTGATTCTAATATACTATTAAAGTATGCGCAGTACCTATGTGAACAGTATAAAAACTGACGCTATTCATCGGGCCGTTCTAGATATGGCCGCTCAAAGTCAGATCCCCAGCCACATCCGGGCAGACCATCACAATTTTTTTTTTATTTTTTTTTTTTTTATCCACTACAAGCTAGCCCTTGACTACGATCTCACCTGATGGTAAGTGATGATGCAGTCTAAGATGGTAGCGGGCCACCAGGAGGTATTTTAACCAGAGCAGAGCCCTACATCCACCAAATACTGAATCAGCTTTCCTGATAGTTACTCAAAGTTAGTAAAAGTCTCTTAGTTGCACATGTACATTGCATACAGCGGAGAGAAAAATGGGAATAGTCTAAGGTTAGTGTTTTTATTATATCCGCATAATATATTATTTAAGAGGAATGTGCAGCACCCAGACAAGTTGACGAGGCTTAAGGATGTAAGAACCCAAGTAATTGTAAAAAGTGTTCATGTCAATAAAAAGAAAGTGTGTGTGTGCAATTCACACACGGCAGAAAAGTAGCCTACGAGAGAATGAGATAAATATAACTTTTATTCAGGGAATCCAAGCTGACTCGTCTCCTGGGGGCGGGTCTATCAGGAACGCGGGGCGAAGCTGTGAGCATGGTGGTCACTCTCAATCCATCTCCGAAGTACGCCAATGAGACCAAACATGTGTTGCAGCTAGCGGCCGTCGCTAAAGACATACGTAAGTTTACTGACCATCGAAGCGAGTTCTCTGATGCTATTTAGGTGTATTTGCATTTATTGGACAGAAGCAGGCGTTATTTTGCGTAAGTCCATTATAATGAAGGGATTAGAAATTTAATTCGCTATAATCCGCCACAATAGGTAAATCTTATGTGGTACAGTGTACTTCGAAGTATGCCAATGAGACTAAACATGTGGTGCAGCTAGCGGCCGTCGCTAAAGACATACGTAAGTTTCATCATCATCATCACGAGCCTTCTTCAAAACGAAGTTTGGCGGTCATCATCCGAAAAACTTCTCTATTTAGTCTAGGCAACGGGGCGGTTCGTTGTATGGAGACCCCCGCATTAAATCCTCAGTCGTTGAAACTTGGCAGGGTTGTAGTATCGCAGGAACCGAAACTTAAAAAATATCCATGCGGAAGTTAGGTATTTATACTTGAAGCTTAATTTTTATGATTGAATATTTCCTCGATTTGTTTTTTAAATAATAGTAGGTAGTAAATTTACACGCAAAACCGAAATATCAAACGAAATAATCATGCAGAACATCGATATTTAAACCGATTTTATTATCAAACCTAAACTGCGTTTACGCGATAATGTACCTTCCTGCTTTGACAATGCATATAGTATACAAACACCTTACTTCCTTTCTGATTTTTTATTGGATATTTATCCAATAAAAAATCTTATCTTAAGGCTTATCTGTTAGGTACCTGACAGTTATATTAAACCATTACCCCTATCTGTTTCTACACTATACAATGCTCCGGGCTCCCTGCGGAAAGGAACAGTGCTAGATCTAGTTCTGACAATTTAGTTTAGAGATGGTGTATAGATTAGCCACAGTAAGAAAATTTAGGTTAGAGTACTTTCAAGAATCCATACTTATATAATATAATATTATAAAATTATAAATGCGAAAGTGTGTCTGTCTGTCTGTCTATCTGTCTGCTACGCTTTCACGGCCCATCTATTCAACCGATTTTGATGAAATTTGATACAGGGATAGGTTGTATCCTGGGGAAGGACATATGTTACTTTTAATCCCGGAAAATTAAAGAGTTCGCGGACGGACGCGGACGAAGTCGCGGGCATCATCTAGTAATATATACAACTCAGTGGTGGGCGCGGCCGAAATATAGTCTGTCTCGTGTGGGAGCGTTTTGAACTTAGAGAGCGAGACAACCTCTTCTTTCAGTACAGTGCGGAACTATTGCACGCCCTCAAAAAATTTGAGCGAGAAAAACTGAGATTAAATGAGACAAAAATGAATCGTAAATGCATGCTTTTTGCACATTATTTTTAGTGATATGCCGAGTCGCTGTTTTGGAGAATCGAGTCAGCTCGAGTCGGTTTATGCGGTACTCGAATCATGACTCGATTCCGCGATTCGAGCTCAGTACTCGAGTTCTACGTTTGGTATTCGAATGATATCTAGACTCGATTCCCAGACTCGAGTCCTAGACTCGATTCCCAGACTCGAGTCCCCGACTCGAGTCTGGAAATTCGAGTCCAGAACTCGAGTCCGTTACCGATTTCAGAACAAAAAGGAAAAGTCGAAAAGGAGTAAACAGCATTACACAGGTTTAGCATAATGACACAACGTTAATAAATCAAACATTTTTAATGAAAATATTCATAAACATTACCAAAAAATAGGAACCATAATTAATGAGATCAACAACAAAAAGATATATTTTTAGAAGCTATTTTGGAACTTCAGAGTTCAGATATTTGTTCTTTTAGTTTTTTACTAACTTTGCAAATCATTTTACTTATTAAAAAGATAATCAAGTTATTTATTCAGTACAAACATCACGTCATCTAGACGAATCAAATAAGCTTTAGGAAAGTGGCGTTCTAAAAGCTGTCTCAAAAGTCTCATATAATTGCGCGACCCGCCGTGCAATTCGGAACCACCCACGTGACCGTCCGCAGATCCACCGAATCCGCGAATAGCGGTTCGGCGGTCAAAGGGCGTCACTTCATTGCTTAGGTAAACAGAGATTGAGTACAAGCGTCAAGCGAGTAAACCTAACTCGAATACTAGACTCGAGTCAGTTGGACTCGAATACTAGACTCGAGTCACTTGGACTCGAATACTAGACTCGAGTCACTTGGACTCGAATACTAGACTCGAGTCACTTGGACTCGAATACTAGACTCGAGTCACTTGGACTCGAATGCGGTCTTGACTCGAGTACCGGAATCGAGTCCGGCGTACTCGAGTCAAAATAAATTGGTATTCGAGTATGCGAGTCCATAGCAGGAATCGAGTCTGACTCGAGTCAAGCCGTACTCGGCACATCGCTAATTATTTTTGGTATACTGTAAAGATGATGCACCGCGATTGTCCTGACGTCATAAACACACAACGCGCATCCTACCCCGCTGACCGCTAGGTTAGAAACTTGAAATTTTGACAGTCAGTTCCATTTATGACGTAAGCACTCACAAATATAGGATTTTTTATCAAGTAATATCAATGAAAATAGGTAATTGAGGTTATGATCAAAAATGAAGATGTAAGTGTTTCACAATGTTTGGAAATTTCACTTCTAAGGGGGTTAAATAGGGGATGAATGTTTGTACAGCAGTCCGTCATTTTTCTAGTTCAGGATAATATTAGTACGGATTATCACTGCATACTCGTATATATATCTAAATATTACGGTTGAAATAATTGGTAAACTGAAAAAAAAACCGCGAAGGACACGCTATGTCAAATTCTGCTTGTGTGCGTTGCGTACATATTATACCTAGCTATTAGTGTTTTTGTAATTTGGTGAAAAACAAAAAAAAAACGAAATTCCAGGTACACCTATTATGAGTGTACAATCAAACCTCGAAAAATGCCGTAAATTAGGGTGGGTCCAGACTATGTAACATAATATTATTTTCTTTGTTATCAAAACTTTTGTTACTATATTATATTATATATACTAGTATTTTTACCGAGCGAAGCGAAGGTATCTGAGTCTACTTGAGTGAATTATAAAAATCTTTATTTCAGGGGGGGCTCTCATAGAAGCGAATGCAAAGTAAATTTTTTTTATAGTGTTACATAGGGTTGCGGTATATCATTTTAAAGATAATTAGGAATAAAGTCCAAAAAATTTTTTTTCTAATTTTTCCCCTAAAATTGACGAAATGGGGGCTTTCAAATTGGAGATTTTCTGACGTCCAAAGTTGAGAGGTCAATTTGAAAATTGAGAGTTCTGAGAAGAACTCTCAATTTTCTGAAAGACTGAGCCTGAAACCTAATCAATTATTTGAATTATATCCTGTACTTGAACAACAAATACTAAAATTAGATAAATATTATAAGGAAACGAAATTATTTAATTTTTAATGAGCTTCAGTATTTTAACAGAACTTCACAATGATGTCAATAGATGGCTCTCTGTAAAAGTTTATTCGTTTGTGCTTACAAATAATAAACTATCTTATGGATACCGCGAGGTCTCAGTTCGGGGCGAACCCCTAGTATATATTCATGAACACATTGTACAATCTACATAAGATGGGTAAATAAAATAACTCATTTTTTTCAACTATGCACGTTGCACATTTATTAGTATTTTGTTCAACATGAGAGCAAAGAACAATTTAGTAACGAGTGCTGAGGGTCTGAATTTGAAGCCTGAGCTACAGGTACGGCAGTACCTACTATAGACTATAATAATAATAAGTAAATAAACTAATACCACTATAAGTACTATAAGTAACTAGGTGATGCCCGCGACTTCGGTGGCGTTAGTTAAGTTTTTTATTCCCGCGGGAACTCCTTAGCTTTCCGAAATAAAAGGCAGCCCATGTCCTTTTATTGGGTAACAAACTTCAATCAATCTATCCATCCATACAAACTTTCGCATTTATAATATTGAATTTAAATATTGATTATTTACAAAATATACTCTATCATTATTTACAAAATATAATCTATCATTTTAAATATTAGTTACTCGATATCATCATCATCATCATCATCATTATCAACCGATAGACGTCCACTGCTGCACATAGGCCTCTTGCAAGGATTTCCACACGCCTCGGTCTTGCGCCGCCTGGAACCAGCGGCTCCCTGCGACTCGCCTGATGTCGTCTGTCCAGGGAGTAGGGGGTCTACCAACGCTGCGCTTTCCCGTGCGTGGTCGCCACTCCAGCACTTTGGGACCCCAGCGTCTATCGGTTCTTCTAACTATGGGCCCCGCCTATTGCCACTTCAGCTTCGCAATTGGTATGGGTATAGTCGAGGACCTGGAGAGTGACATAGGCTACTTTTTGTCCCGGAAAATTTAGGAGTTCCCGCGGGAATCAAAAAACTTAACCACGTGGACGAAGTCGCAGGCATCAGCTAGTTGTTTATAAAAGCGAAAAAATAGTAATTTCCTAGATGTAACGTAGGTGCTCGCGAGGTTTGAGAAAAAAAATTGGTTTGAGGTCGCTTTCAAATTTTGTTCTTTTCGATTGTAGGTAAATCTGCCACATTTGAATTCTAATCATTTTTGTTATAATAAATTGATTGTACTACCGAGACAAAATCATTTGCCTGCGGGAAAACAACCACAAAATTTTTAGAGTGTATAGACTATAGACTAAGCACTGAGTCACTGTGACGCAGCGACGTCACAATGACTCAATTACTACACTAAACTTGGATTAATAATTGCGTGGAATTCTGACGTTTCTTGGTGGATACCATAGTTAAAACAATTCCCACAAAATAGGGTAAAAATTCTAATAAATTTTAAGTAATGCTATGGATTCTAAAGACTAAATTTATAACAGTGTTAGTTTAAATTAAATTGTTAATTAATTAATAGAGCACTATTTTAATTTCAAGTGACAAACGTTACGAACATTTTATATTTGCATACGTAATGTGCATACATGTAAATAACATGCTTAAGCAGGATCCAAATACTTATTACCGACTGAAGACTGAAAGAGTCCTTAAGTAATTAGAAAGGATAAAGAAAAATCCAACTAAAATAATACTAAACTTTATTGTAAATAATGAATTGTTATCATCATCGTCATCGTTTTCATCGTCCTTGACATCGTCACCGACATTTATAATGAAACTGTCACAGACACCTGTCAATTAAATGGTCAATACAGCATAGTTTGTCCTCTTCTTTAATAACATGTGATAACATTTGTTTGGGGTGACATTGTTCAGTCCCTTGACTAAAAGCTCGTTCACTTCCGCCATTTTATAAGTTTTATTGTTTTTTGCCACATGCCCCTTAACTTGAGCCCAAACCAACTCAATCGGATTGAGCTCACAATGGTAAGCGGGTAATCGGAACACAGTGATCCCTGGTTTCGCTGGCATCTCGTCCACAACATTATTTATTATATTTATGTTTTGCTTTGCTATGTATGTTAAAAATTATTACTTATCTCTTTGTTATCATTAGTAACGACATATTATTTTATTTTATTGTTTTCTTTCTTATACTAATTTATGTATTTATTGGTATGTCTATTTAGTTTATGTATGTCTATTATTATTATTTTGTATATATTAGTTTATCATAATTATTATTATTTTTGCACCACCTCCCTTTACCTTCTTATTCATTTTCTCCTTAAGGTTAAGGTTGTCTGGAAGAGATCGCTGCTTAGCGATAAGGCCGCCTTATTGTACCTACTTATTGTTGTTTTCTTGTTTGTAACATGGGTGTTGTTTTTGTATATTCGTGGTGTACAATAAACTATATACATACATACATACATACATATGTCCAATAAGTTTACCTTCAACATAGTTTCATCATAATTTAAATTCTTTAACGTTGACCATGCTTGAATATCATTCTTTTTCCAGCCAGTTGTTATAAGTATTCGTTCAACTTTTCGTGAGTGGCAATAGGAAGTAACAGGAGCACATTTGAACATTCAAGCTGTAAGTCGAATGACATGATCATCAGGATGACGGCCAACAGACGCCCAGATTTTTTTTTTAGTTTTTTTAGTAAACAAGCTATTACCTCTTTCGATTGCTAGGCTGATCCGTTAAATGTTATTAAATATCAATATTGAAACAATTAATGTGGGAAAACAAAGCGAAACAACTGGTCACACCACGCATGAGTAACAAACCTTTTTAACTGAAAATTTGAAATTATTATTTTCGACACTTTTATGTTGATTAAGTTTTAAATCAATTTGCAGTTGAAGGTAAATTTATTGGACATAGCTAAAGAAAAACATAAATATAGTAAAAATGTCGTGGACGAGTTGGCAGCAGAATAAGGGATTACTGTAGGTACTCCAATTATTATTGCCCCCTTACCATTGTGAGCTTAATCCAATTGAGTTGGTTTGGGCTCAAACTTGGATTGCAATTTGGATGTTGCAAAAAACAAGATGGCGGAAGTGAAAGAGCTTTTGGTTGAGGGAGCTAACGTCACCTTAAACAGATGGCTAAAGTGTATATAACATGTTATTAAAGAATATGTGTCTTTAGATGATGAGGATGATGAGGATGACGACGACAACGATGATGATGATGAAAAGTTTACTTAATACTGTAACAAGCATTGCACGCGCGGCTCAGATCGAATTCATTCCTGCTCACACATCGACTAACCATCTCACTCGGTGCGCTCCGACCAACGTGTCTCTGCGAAGAACGAAGCGGCGGAGCCCTATATAAGCCCGAGCGCGACGAAGAAATTCATTCAATTAGCTAGCTAATAACGACCGTACTAGCAGAGAGCCGCTGCTGCAGTCATCAATACAGTCGAGTCTAGGCTCCGGAGCACGACAGCCACTGCAGTCTACTCTCACGTCTAAAGCTAGGGAATCTAGGATTTAGCTAGATTACGTCTGAATGATAGTAACTTACTATCATTGACGTTTCTTTTACTTCTACAAAATTAATTATCTATAACTAGCTGATGCTCGCGGCGTCCGCGTGAAATAAGATTTTTTTCATTGCCTTAAAAAAAGGATCCATACTTCCATACTAATATTATCAATGCGAAAGTGTGTCTGTCTGTCTGTCTGCTACGCTTTTCCGGCCCTTCTTCAACCGATTTTGACGAAATTTGTTATTGAGGTAGGTTGTATTCCGGAGAAAGACACTATCCCGGAAAATTTCCCGATTCCCGAAAAAGAAAAAGTTCCCGCGAGAATCGAAAATCCTTAATCCGCGCGGAATCTAGTTTGTAAATCTAATATTACTAATATTACAATGGCTAAAGACTATCATTATTGATTTTTGTTTCTTATTTTTATCTTTTATCCTTTCTTAGCAAAGTTATTAATTCTAATAAAGGACTATTTCGTTATTTAGTAAGTAATATGTACTTATTTGGATTTTGCTAGTGACAAATGATAAATTATTTATTTCAGGTGCATGTGATCAAAACAAAAATACAAAAATGTTTGTGACTTCTGAACGTCACAAACGTCAGAATTCCACGCAATTAAAAATCCAAGTATACAGCCTACAGGCAATAAAAAAAATTGTTCCATATATTTAACGTTAATTTTTCATTCTATTTTATTAAAAAAATAAACTTATAAAATTGAATCTTCGAAAAATAAAAAGTAACATTTAATTTTATAACATGTTACTAAATCTGGCCTCACCCTAAGGTCATATTTTGTTTGGGATAAGGTAAACTGATGTATAACTAGTACTCCGAATAGAGTTGTAAACTTTTAACATGATACTACTTATGCATAATTATTATATTCTCTTATTAATTACTAGATGATTCCCGCGACTTCGTCCGCGTGGATTAAGATTTTTGATTCCCGTGGGAATTCTTTAATTTTCTGGGATAAAAAGTAGCCTTTGTCCTTCCCCGGGATACCATCTACCCCTGTACCAAATTTCAGCAAAATCGGTGGAAAAGATGAGCCAGGAAAGCGTAGCAGACAGACAGACAGACGGACAGACAGACAGACAGAAACACTTTCGCATTTATAATATATATATATATATATATATATATATATATATATATATATATAATATATAATATATATGGATAAGAATTTTTAAATAGGTAAATAGTTACGTACCTACCTGCAAATAATTTTGTATTTATTTGGTATAGACACATATATATAGGTACATACTACTACTACTAGATATACTACTGATGCTGCTTTGCGACTTGCGGTAGAGTCGAGTCAAGAGCGGTGCTTAGGCTTACGTTGTTAGTAGGTAGGCTAGGCATATGAAGTTGCTGCCTGATGCCCGCGACTTCGTCTGCGTGAAATAAGTTTTTTATTCCCACGGGAACTCCAGAATTTTCCGGGATAAAAAGTAGCCTTTGTCACTCTCCAGGTCCTCAACTACCTATGCCTATGCAAAAAATCAAGTCGATCCGTTGCTTTGTTGCAGCGTGATTGAAGGACAAACCAACAAACAAACACACTTTCGTGTACAATTTATAATATTAGTAAGTATAGTAGGTATACCTATGATGAAACCGGGAGAGGTAAAAAAGGTACTTACGCATTATTATCATCAGCTGTTTCTTTTTTCTTTTCGAGTAGGTATTCGTCTACCTTTTCCTTGCTTTTTGAGTTTACTGGTATTGATGAAAGATAAATACACTTTGCCTGGTGGGAGGCTTCAGCCGTGGCTAGTTACCACCCTACCGGCAAAGACGTGCCGCCAAGCGATTTAGCGTTCCGGTACGATGCCGTGTAGAAACCGAAGGGGTATGGGTTTAATATAACTGCCATGCCCCTAACAGGTTAGCCCGCTACCATCTTAGACTGCATCATCACTTACCATCAGGTGAGATCGCAGTCAAGGGCTAGCTTGTAGTGGATAAAAAAAAAATAACACTACAAGTTCAATCCAATATACACACATAAATAGTAATAAACTTAGATGCACGCAAAACAAAAACGGGCAGCACAAACTGTGATCTCGGCGATATTCGGGAATCGTTCGCTTTCCCTCTCCACCCCACCACCCCGCGCCGGGGGCCGGCCGACGCAAATTCACTTGAGATACATGATTTATTTACCAAAAGCGGCGAAGTAAAAAATCCCAAATCAGCGTTTGGAATTGTCCTATTTTTTTCACAAATATACATTATTTTAAAACCAAACTAGACATTCGAAATTATTATGAAATAAAGTATGCTTGATGATAGTTTTTGTAGCAAAATTGTAGTTTCTAATATAGTTTATTTACGTACGAAGTTCCCTGAAAATTTGCTCTAAAATAGAGGTGTTTGAGGGGTCATAACTTTCAAAATATATACAATCTTACTTTCATTATTAGTTTCAGTCATAGATAATGAGGAGAAGAATCGATATCAGGCATAATTTTGAATCTAGAACAACCACGAATAGAATAATAAGTACAATACGTTTGTATGGAGAAATGTTTGTGAACCGTGCTCTTAACTCATGACACTTTATCATAGTCTAACTTATCTCTAAAGTTTCGTCGCCAGAGGAATTATTGTTGGGGTCCACTAGCTTTATTGCCTAGACTAATTCTGAGCCAATTCTCTCTCCCAAGACTAGTTTTGGAAGGAATTATTGCAGGCAAGATGAACTTGACCCTCGTCTGAAATCGTCTTGTTTCAGCCCTAGGCACACAATTTAATTTATTTTAAACTTTTAAATTTGTTTCGACCAGAAATCAGCGACACCCTGGCCGAATACCCGAGCTCTATGGAAAGCCGTTCCCAAGACACCACAATAGGTTACACAACCAGCTTTGAGATCATAAAGCTCCGAGCCGACAACGAGCGGTTGCTATTCGAGTTGAAGCAGTGAGTGATTATATATTAGTATGGATTTGACTTATTATCTTATTTTCAATATTTACCAGGTGTGGCCAATTCTGTATGACACGTCCTCTGTTCTAATCAATTCTGTATGAGCTAGGGCTAAATTGTAGTGGCTGAAAAAAATTATTGTATATTATTTACAAAGTGTAACATTTTTCTATTTATGTAAAGAGCAACTGCTTAGTTTGTTGCCGGCTCTTCTAAGTAGAATCAAGATTCAAGATTCAAGATTCAAGTCATTTATTAAATATAGGAACACTGTAGGTACACTTATTGTTGTCTAAAAATTACTTACTTAAAAAGCATGATGGTGATAATGGGTAACGGTATCTTAAAACTAAAGCTACGCGGGTTCCAAACGCGCCCTGGTCTGAGAAGAGCCCACAACAAACTCAGCCGGGGTTTACGTGAAATAAATCGTTTCACTTTCATTAGGGCGCAGGCTCGCAACAGGGAGCTCAGATCGTGTATGGAGGAGAAGCAAGCGGCCCACGAGAAGATCCTGTGGGAGGTGCTGGAAGAGACCAAGGCCACGTACAAAGAGCTCTACGAGGCCGAAATCAAGGCTTTGCAGGCCAAGGTACGGTATTTTAGCATTAGATAAATTGTGCAATGAATATAAAAGTGCCCGACTTTCTTGAGGCGGAGCGAAGGAGGCATGGGTCTATGATAGTCATGTGCCGGATATCTGTACAAATAAAAGTAAAATCCGTATCCAAGGATATACATTTTTAACGATCCGGCACATCACTAGTTTCAAGGTCACGCACACCGACACCGATTGAGTAAAAAAGTTAAAATCCGTATCCGCGGATCTTGACACCAAATATACGTAATCGGATCCGTATCACACATTTTTACTAGTTGATACCCACATTTGGCAAAATAAAATGTATTTTTTGGGGATTATTAAGTTTATTTACATTAGATTAGAATCCTTACATCCTCCCGAGTGACATTGGCTATAATTTTTTTGTAAAAAAATTCTTAAGAATCTTAACAAACTCGATAGTTTTTTTTAAATATTACCATCTCAAGAATCAACTTAAACTAAAGAACTATCTGAGAACTTCCTTCCTTGTGATAGTATGTGTGTATATTAATTGGCAGATGGAAGAAATGGAGGAGGAACACGAGTGCCGATTGCGAGAGCTGAACCAGGGGATATCTCCCACGAAATACCAAGACCGGGTAGGTATTCAGAAATGAGTGCTATTTTTTATTTTATTGATAGGACATACTCGATAAGACATTACAGTTTCCCAATTTGTCTTTTCAGGCTACAATATTAAATATACATAGCTTAGCGTTCGATCGTGTCCTCTTAGAACGGAGTTTCTCTTTGTCTTACTAATATTATAAATGCGAAAGTTTGGATGGATGTATGGATGTTTGTTACTCAATCACACCCCAACGGCTGAAAGGATCTGGCTGAAATTTGGCTTATGAAGATAGATTAGAGTCTGGAATAACACATAGGCTACTTTTTATCCCGGAAAATTAAAGAGTTCCCGCGGGAACCAAAAAACCTTAATTCACGCAGACGAAGTCGCGGGCATCAGCTAGTTACAAATATTTCCTGCATGTTTGGTTGTTAATTTTTTTAATTTGTAGATGCTGTAACTGCAGCTACAAACTAATAAATTAGGAGCAATTCCAAACGGTGCTTTTAAAAATATAAATCCACGTTGACAATGTCGCAGGTATAAGCTATGTTTCTCACATAAACTTCCTTTTAAGAATAAGAATAAGAATAAGAATATTTATTTGCATAATACACGTTATATAACTAGGTGGTTTACAAAAAATTTACGTCACAGTGTATTGCCATGCCAGGCGTGCAAATTTGGTTATTTTAAGAATTACATTTTTTTTATTTTTTTTTTTAAATAAAGATAATGTCACGTAGTATAGCATATTAATAAATATCACATAATTTATAATCATTATTCTATTAATTTAACACACAATTATATAAAAAGAAAAAAAAGACACAAAAATGAAATAAACAAAAAGACACAATAATAAGAAGTCACAGTATTTTAGGTCATCTAAAGGGGTCTAAGTAGTCATTAATCGAGTAGTAGCACTTCTCTAAAAGCAACTTGTTTAGGTATGTTTTGAGTGCTGGCAGTGACATAGTTTTCACGTGAGGAGGAAGCTGATTAAATATGCGTATCGCCATGCAGTAGGAATTATTTTGGAATAGGCATAATTTCATGTTGGGCAATAATATTGATATAATATTGATGTGCCAAATAATATTACAACAATGATTAAGTTAATTCGGTTATTTCAAATTAATTAAAACCATTGCTGGCTCTAGACTGAGCTTAAGTCTCCTATCTGAATGTGAAGAGCTTGGCTAATTATAGCCAAACTTTTATACGTCACCGTAAGATTGTGAAAACCGTCAGATTGCAATCTAACGCTTTTTATCTCGCTAGATTGTAAACTGTCGACAGATTGTGAACCATTCAATGTTCTGTGTGTCAATTTTTGAAATATTCATTGTATTTACGTTTTCTTGTCTCATTCTTGTAGGTTAGGTTAGAGATAAACAAACAGTTAGTGCTAGGTTCTATAGGGTTAATATACCTAACAGATTACAATCTACCGAAAAATAATGCGTTAAATTGTAATCTTTCGACAGTTTACAATCTCGCGAGTTAGATTATAATCTAACGGTTTTTACAATTTTACGGTGACTTTACTACTTCTACTACTATATTATACTTTAATAGTAAATAATATTATAATAGTAATAGTAAAATAACATAGATGTTTCTTCTCTCCATTAACAACAACTCTTAGTAACACCATTAAATGCGCAGTCCCTTCAGTGCGTAAAATAGAGTTTACATTGTATATGTTAATTATTATAGTCCTTATATATAAATGATTGCTAATTATAGTCAACCATGCTGATCAAGTGCGGATTGGCGATGTCACACCTTTTTTAACATTATGAAGAACTATCGGCATGCAGGCTGTTTTCTTCCACTCCTGTTTTTCTTCACGTTGTTTTCCTGTACCTTGATATACTTGAACTACAAGTGATATTTAATTTCATAAAACGCACATAACTTCGTAAAGTTAGAGGTGTAGACTGTAGAGGTCCCCGGAATACAACCTATCCCTGTACCAAATTTTATCAAAATCGGTTGCATAAATGGGCCGTGAAAGCGTAGCAGACGGACAGACGGACAGACTGCACACTTTCGCATTTATAATATTAGTATGGATTAATATATGTTGCCAGAATAATTTGTTTTTATTTTCAGGACAAAATAACAGCTCTAGAGCTAGGTCGTGAAAGAGACGCGGCAGAAATGGACTACTTAAGGACGTGCATCGAACAAAGAGACGCCGGTAAGGACACAAAATATGATAAACATTCTGATAAAATATAACTTACTAACTGGGGCTAATTCTGTTTTACAAAATCTCTAAACTAAACTAAAGTGACAGCTTTAAATATATTGGTATCCCTTTTATAATACTCCTTGTGGAAAGGGATAGGACTAGGTTTAGAGATGTCATTTTAGTTTAGAGATTTTGTACAACAGAATCAGTCTCATTGGCTGACTCTGTACGCCCACTCAAAATAAAAAAGTAGTGTGAATCAATAGACCTGCACATTTTGTACAAAGGTTTTTTTCTCTATAATGTATGAGGAATAATCATATTATAATTTCAGATAAAGTCGACGAATCTGCCGAAGAAAACGACGATGTCATATCTCTCGACAGTGAATCTAGTGACAACGAAAGCTTAACACCGGTTGTGATGAAGAAAGATATAAGCCGCATCAAACAGATACGACAAAGTATGATCGAGGAAATAAATATGTTCAAACGCGCTTCTCGCATGAACGAGTTTAATTCAGAAGACAGTGATGAAGATACCAATGATACAACAGTAGAATTTGAAAATATTTTTAAAGACATATCAGCACCGCGAGCTACAGAATTCGATCTACTAGTTTCTCAAGAAAGTACTGAAGAAAACCAGAACAAAACAGAATTTGAATTTGAAGATTTACATTATAACTTACGACATAAAACCAACTTGGGAAAGGCAAAAACGGAAAGGAAACAGGGCAAAAATAAAGTTATTGAAGGAGAACTACTTTTAGAAAGTACATCAAAGTGCGAGAGTAAATCGAAACCTAGAAGGAACCTAAGGTTACGTAGGCAAAGGGCAACTGAAGAGGACAATGAAAAAGGCAAATTAGAAGATATAGGTAATCTTCAGGTGGAGTTTTCTGACGTAACTATGGGCTTGCCTGCACCTGTGATAGCTTCGAAGGATATACCGTCGCCTGAAAAGCTTGAGAACCAGGAAAACTCTCCTCCCAAACTTGGCATACAGAGCTGTCCGGCGAAGAGGTAATTTATTAATTTAAATATAAAATTTTGGCTTTTGAATTACTTGAAACAAGATGATTCTCATTGCAGGAACTCTTTCATTTTCCGGGATAAAAAGTAGCCTATGTCCTTCCCCGGGATACAATCTACCCCTGTACAAATTTTCATCAAAATTGGTCGAGCAGATGGGCCATGAAAGCGTAGCAGGCAGACAGACGGACAGACAGACACACTTTCGCATTTATAATATTATAAGTATGGATTCTTGAAAGTACTCTAACCTAAATTTTCTTACTGTGGCTAATCTATACACCGACACCTGATATGAAGAACATTGTAACTAATTATACAATGTTTTCTAACTATACCATTAAAATACTGAGGGGAAAAAAAGGTATCTTTCAGTCTGGGAACCGTATTTATACGACCACTAGAACGATTTTTAAATGACAAAAAATTTCATTGTAATTCAAGATAATCCAGATTTCTGGTAAAAAAAAATTGTATTTTCGGTTACGAAAAAATAAAAGCGATAATATTGGTCTTCTTTGAACACAGTAACATTGTAATAACAAATACCATTTTTTTACTCAAATTTCAACATCACAGCAGTTTTTAATAAACAGTAAGTCGATATAGTATTTTATTGCTTTCAACAAACATCTTTATACTTCAGAAAGTTTCAAACAAAATCCCTGTAAACAATATTACAATTTTATTACTAGGTATTGACTACTTGATGAACAGGAAAAAAATCAAGAAGAAGAGAAAATGTATGGCGAATATTGAATCAAATCAAATCAAATCAAATGTTTTTTATTCAAATAAACTTTTACAAGTACTTTTGAATCGTCAAGTGAATCTACTACTGGTTCGGAATGCCATTCCTACGAATGAGAGGCTCCAGAAGAGGCTACACGTGTAGAACTATGCACGACTTTGATGCGGTTCCTTTTCAAAATTTCAGAAAGTATACTAGATGGAAGAGTGGAAGTAGGAAATATGCATGACTTTGATATGGTTTTTTTACAAGATTTGTTCTGTATGAAGAATTGTCGGTTTGCCGTTAGGAAAGCCAAGATGGCGAAGTTCAATGGCACCCACAGGTACCCGATCGTCAGCGGTATGATATTGATATTAATCAACTAAGGAAGGTTTCTTTGTGTTTTTACTTCAACGGTCTCTTACGCTGTATGCATGTCTGGAGAGTTTTTTACATTTAAAGGCCCTTTTAGATTCTTAGGGGGGTCTCTGTTTTATGTTTTCTTAGGAGAATTTTTTTACGTCTGTCGGACGTTTGGCACGCTGGCGCTTCCACTGTGCTCGCTAGCATAGCAGTGTATTGTTTACTTCAGAACACGTAGGCAGTAACGAGTTTAGCTTCAACAGAAACTTTCAACAGCATGCACTTGTTGTCCGAATGTGATCTACCTGAAGTTAGGTCTGTTAAAACAGATTACAAATACAAAAAAACAGATACAAACTCAGGATTACAATTTACAAATAATAAAGGAAAAGTTATCAAAGAAAAATAACTGGGGCCTGGATGTACCAACTCAAAGTGTGTAAGAAAATGTCGCGTGCTGTAGATGATACTAATATTTCTACCAATAGTGACGAATAAGAGCTCAATAAGTGTTTAATTGTGAATTTTTCTTTATCATAAGTATAAAAATAATTCTGACTCTTAGGTTAAAAAGAAGTTATGAACAAAATTATATGATTGGTAATACAGTGATGTTATCAGATCTTATTAATTTTAGCGTACTTTTGTTTGAATAGTAATGAAATGCATTTTTTTTGCCGATCGCGATTATGACGAATTCGATTTTCATATTATAAATGTTTTCATTATCAGATTACGTACCTATTAAAATAATTTGGTTGTTAAGATTTAAGAGAAGTTACCTTAAAAAGTAAAAGTTATTATTATTAGTAATAAAGAAATGTTATCAGATCTTTTTATTGTTAGGTTTGTTTGAATAAACGATTATAAATATTTTTTGATTTATTTTATTATAATTAATAGTAAGTACTATAATTCGAAATACTGTCATTTTTATATTTATACAATAATGTTATGACTGAAATACAGATGTAACGCCATTGTAATTCTAATTACATTTTTGTTCACTGTATGTAATTCCTATAGCCATAACCCTACATTATTGGAACTGTTCATACAATGTTTTTAAACTAAAACAATCGTATTCTTAATCATTGTAACTTGAACAAAAACAGCTTTCCGTTTGTTGTATCACAACGTGGTCAAGTTCATGCTACAGAACACAAAAATTAATAGTAGAAAAATTTACTTCATTACGGATGCGGCTTTATTCAATATCACTAGGCCACTTTTTAAATGCAACAAAATTGTAAAACGCTCTCCTGAAAACTTAACAAAATCAGATACAATGTTCTTCATATCAGGTGTCGACACCATCTCTAAACTAAATTGTCAGAACTAGATCTAGCACTGTTCCTTTCCGCAGGGAGCCCGGAGCATTGTATAGTGTAGAAACAGATAGGGGTAATGGTTTAATATAACTGTCAGGTACCTAACAGATAAGCCTACTACTATCTTAGACTGCATCATCATTTACCACCAGGTGAGATTGCAGTCAAGGGCGAACTTGTATTGGAAAATGTTTTTGATTTTTTTTACAAGATTTGTCAAGTTTGTTACTAGAAAACTAGAGCTACAACTTGTTTGCCATTCTGAATTGAAACGATACCTAAGAAGCGTCGCTTCTATCACAAATTTTCCAAGTCAAATTTCTTTAAGTGCGTAACTTCCGTCCAAAAAATGTTTTTTTTATTTTTTATCCACTACAAGTACATGTACTTTGTATTTGAAATGGCAGGCAAATAGAATAGCTTTTGATCCAGAATTTGATTAGCAACTTTTTTTTAAATGTAAGTTTTTATGGCAACACTATGAAGTAGTTATTGTAGACTTTATTCTTTTCTGATTGTCATGAAACAGATTCTTTTTTTACTGAGGTCATGATTGCAGTTTAAGCCTTATATATTTTTGCTTTTTATAATATTTTAACTTATATTTATACCGGTTAAATTTCCACGGGAATTCCTAAATTTTCTGGGATAAAAAGTAGCCTATATCACTCCAAGTTCTCAGCTACACCTACGCAAAAAATTACGTCGATCCGTTGCTCTGTTGCAGGCTGCAGCTTGATTGAAGGACAATCCAACAAACAAAAACACTTTTTCATTTATAATATTAGTATTATTAAAAGGAAACACTGATTATCCACTTCATTATTATTTATTCCTTTTTTTAATCTCACAGACACAGTTGCCATCTTGACATTACAACTCGATTTCTCTCTAGATTATGGAGTGTAGAAGGGAAGTTATCTCTGCATATAAAAAGTGTCCGTCGAAATGCACCACATTGGGGGCGCCACATAACACATTAGCATTAAGGTAAATTTAAAAGGAAGCGCCAAATATTATTAGAGTAGGTTTGAGAAATAAACAAGGAAAGAAAATATTCAACATTATTTTGTACAACATAAGTTGTTGAAACTTTCAATAATTAACTACTTTAGTCGCTATACCCTTTGCTACACCAGCGCCACTGTGGAAGGTTTTTGAACTGTTATTTTCAGCAACCACTGGACACTTTTTCAACTTTTCTCCCCTAAGAGATGTTACTCCTTCTATTCTACACTCCATACTCTAGGTGTTCCCAACAGTGCTGTCACTCTCGAGAGCCATTGAGACAGTAAGATACTCAAGGTCAAGGATCTAATTTGTTAATGTTCAGCCTAACAGTATGATGCATTTACAAGCATTTTTTAAACTTTCAGCATAACCCGCAGCCGGAGAAAGTTATTCACTCCGCGAGCGGAGCCTTTGGACGAGAGCTTGGGAGCGGCGGCCGGCAGCGACGACAAAGTGCGAGTGCCCAGACCCTCCTACCACCGCCCTAGGGCGCGCCGCAAGCTGTGAAACTGGGGAAATACCACATATATAGGGGTTATCGTTACATCACTGTTGCATTAATTTTATAACTAGCTAATGCCCGCGACTTCGTCCGCGTGTTTTTTTTTTATTCCCACGGGAGCTTAAATTTCCGGGATAAAAACAAACTCAAAGCATCTTTATTCAAAATAGGTACCTACAATGTACACCTTCTGAACGTCATGTTTACAAGGAATAAGACTTAGATGGTGATAATTAACTACGGTATCTTAAAACTAAAGCTACGAGGGTTCCAAACGCGCCCTGGTCTGAGAAGAGTCCACAACAAACTCAACCGGGGTTTTTTAAATTATCACCAGCCCATAAAGTAGTCCCATGTCACTATCCAGGTCCTCAACTATACCCATGCCAAAAATCACGTCGATTCGTTGCTTGGTTGCGGCGGGATTGAAGAATAAACCAACAAACAAACACACTTTCGCGTTTATAATAGTAAAAGTATGATAATATTAGTATGATAACTAGGTGATCCCAGCGACGGATTAAGTTCTTTATTTTTCTGTGTGGTTTAAGTTTTTTAAATGCTTACGGGAACATAATTTTCCGGGATAAAAACTGTGGAATGTGACCTACCTCACTTACCTTCACCTTAATCGGTTGAAATGATGAACCGGGAAAGCATAGCAGAAACACGCTTTCGCATTTATAATAGTTGTATGGATGTTGAATAGGCGCTACTTTGCCGACGTTCAAGATAACAAAGGAAGCTTACCACGCTAATATATAAATGTTAAAATGTGTCTGTCCTTATGCTACGCTTTCACGACCCGCCTTTGACGAAATTTCGTACAAAGATAGGTTGCATACTGGGGAAGGACATTTTTAACCCAGAAAATCAAAGTTCCCATGGGACTAAAATAACTTTAGTCCACGCAGGTGAAGTCGCGGGTATCATCTTGCGATCTGGTGGGACGGTCGACCAATCGGAGCGCACTTTGAGCGAAATGCGGGGCATTTCCCATAGTGACTACCAATTTTATACTATTATTAGTAGGAATATTGAGATTATTTTTTCCCAGTTATACTACCAGTAAGTAATCTGGGTGAATATCGTTTCAATATTACTGCTAGTCTTATATTGACATGAAAATATATTTAACTTTTAATGAAAATGACATAAAAAATAATTTTAAATAAATGATAATACTGAATCTATTAGTTATACTTGAATCATGCTGCTCTGAATATCTGGTATGTCCAATTCCCGGAAAATCCGTTTTGGAGACTGTTCATTCTGGGAATTGGATATACATATTATAATATCAGACTTATTTTATAGACATAACAGTACCACGACCACTATGTACTTAGTATAATTTAATTTGACTGTAAGGTCTCAAATCACTGTTAGAAATACTGGTCTATGCTGTAATTAATTGATTATTAAATATATATAGTTTATTAAAAAATGTATTATTTGTTTTATTTTCATCTTAACGTCACCTTTTCTACTCTACGAGGTAAATAGTTATTTCACCTCTATGTCGAAAAGCGCACCTTTGCTACTTCGAAGCAGTGAGCAAAAGTCGTTTTTACTCACTCAGAAAAAGTATTTAGAATGCTGTGGATGTGAAACGTTGAGAAACTCCGTCACTTTATGCCAAACGTTATGCTTATTGAGAATGAATTGTAGACAGAGAATCATACTAATATTATAAATGCGAAAGTGTTTGTTGGTTTGTCTTTCAATCACGCCGCATTGGATCGACGTGATTTTTGGCATGGGTAATGTTGAAAACCTGGAGAGTGACACAGTTACAATTTTACAAATATTCGCCAATTTATTTCTGGCATGTATTGCAATGCGACTAGCATGCCGCTTACTGATTGTATGATGTATGTTGGCATATACCAGAAAGCTTCACCCAAGTGCCAATATTAAATGTACAAAAGAAGTAGATTGTATAAATTAAATGTGAATACATTGGTAACAAATACACAGAAACATTAATTTCAGTAGTTGGTTCCCTTGATATTAACATCCAATGCGGCAAGTGGATTTAAGATGTGCTGAGTGACAAGTGTGGCAAATGAGAGAAGGGGCCAATGCACCTCACTAGGAGCAGGTTATGTATGTAGGTATGTTTATGCCTATCATATAACCTTACTTCACACTCAAAATAAATAAGCTGAGTTAAGATGATTAATAAAATAGAAATTGTGCCTCAATGCCACTCTACTGGCACCTCATAATTTTACCAGACACTTGTACACAGCTTCATCAAAACACCATTTCATAATATTATTATAATGTAGATAAAACTAGATAGCACTGGGGTTCAAAGATAGGCAAGCCAGCACTTAGGTGTTGCCCATCCTATTCTTCCGTCTTCTTTTACTTATGTAGTCTTTATTTTTGATTTATATTGCTGCCTGTATAACATATGACTAATAATCCTACTTATATAATAAATATTAGGGCAAGCCAGGCTTTTTGGCTTGTAAAGAGGGCTTGCCCCTGCTAGATAGGTATCTAGATTAGATTAAACTTACAACTTTTGTAAATTTGGCAGATGAAGTTCTCTTGATAAAGTAGATATAGCATTTCCAGACAGATTTCTGAAATAAAGAAATATATTACTTACTTATATGTATATGCATTATTTATTTTGACTTACACATAACAACATGTTTTTATTTCTTTTTATGTTTTTTTTAACCAAAATTATTGTAATGATTTTTGGAAAAAATAAATGAAATGAAAAAAAATTAAAATTAAAATGAAATTTCAACCAGCTTTAAATGATGCCTGTGACTTCCCGGATTTCGTTCCCGCAGAAACTCCTTAATTGTATGGGATAAATAGCCTATGTCCTTCCCAGGGATGTAACCTACCTCTATACCAAATTTCATTAAAATCGGTTGGAAAGATGGGCCGTTAAAGTGAAGCAGACAGACAGACACACTATCGCATTTATAATATTAGTATGGATTATAGAGGTTTTCAGTTTCTTTTTCAAATAATTGTACCTAATAATGATATCCTTAATTTCAAAAATATTGTAACAAATAATTTTCACACTAATCCAACAGAAATATACATTGTATTTTGTAGAATCATCTGAGAATCTAAAAATACATCAGCTTATTTGAGCTTTTACAAGCACATAAACTGTTAGCAAGTGTACACCACCTGTAGTTCATAGAATGTTTATTGATTCAAAATAAATGCCTCTCCGTAAACTTTGTAATAGCTTTAACAATTGCAGTCCACCAGCTGGCTGGTCTGGAGATTACAATCTGTATAAACCTCATCTTTAGGACCTTGTTTCATTTCCATTCAGTTTAAGTTACATATTATTATTATTAATTACAATAGGATACACAACTTTCACTGATGCCCCTATATCAAACATTGTGCTTTGTCTTTAAGTGCTTATCCAGTCTGTTCTTGAACTGATTTACAGAGGTTGACCTCACATCCTCAGACAGTTTGTTCCACATAAGCACTACTCTGTTGCTCAAAAAGTGTTTGAAGGGATTTGATGATACCAATTGATGATGCAGCTTTCAATGTTTTAAAAAACTAGCTAATCTAGGTCTAGTTCAGGCTAGTTGTAGTCAGTTGTGGCTCTTTACCACTTTATGGACAATGCCCTACCTACCTACCTAGCAATTTAGTATTCTAAATCTATAGTCCCACAAAGTTATCTAACCCAGTGATAGTGTTGCTAGTATCTATTAAAAATAAAATAAAAACTAAAGCTAAACATATGCATCAAAATTAGTTCCAATTCCAAAGCCTGCTACCATGTTAGACTGTATCATCAATTAATATCCAAGTGATATCATAGTCAACTAAGTAACTTGTAATCAAACAAAAAAAAACAGCTCATCCTGGGTACTTAATTTCTGAAGATAGTTTTCTGATTTTTTGGTAAGGAAATAATATAGAATTTTAGAGAAATGCTACATACAAATTTGTAGAACTAAGAAGCTGTTTTGGCCAGCACTAACAGCCCTGAGCATGATAATGAAGCAGACTTAACAGCTGGTATAATAACTATGCAGTAGGGTTCTACACATGATGTTCAGTTTATTTTACTAACAATATTCTTCTATCATAGTGATTGTATGTTGCCTATAAATGAGTCTTTGCTACTTAAAATTATATAATTTTTTAATATGATGACTTACAAGCTAACAAGTGTGTGGTGGCGCGCTCTCCAAAAGGCCTATGTCCAGCAGTGGACGAATACAGGCTGATGGATGGATGGATGGATGGATGACAAGCTAACAACATCCATCCAGAGTTTGGTCAAGTCTATTTCTTTCAACTCCGTTATCTGAACCGAGGTTCCGCCGCAACTCAACTTCAGTAGGTCTTTTGGCTGAGACTCCGACACCCCTTCGCCAGACCGATTTCCCTTGCATGTGCATAGCGATGGACAAAATCCCAGTGTACCCTTCACTACCAGGAATAGTACAGCTAAATACAACTTCATTTTGCCCATTTCACGTAAAAACACAATGGCACGAAGCCAAAATACATGAAATCACAGAGTACATTGAATATACGGGTATAGAGTTAACACTGAGAATTATGGCATTAGCGCCATCTAGCGATATACGACGTCCCTAAAGCCAAGCAAATCGCGCTCTTCCTTGGTATTTTTTAAATTATATTATTTCCCCAAAGTAATTTCCAAAAGCCAAATCCTATTTTGATTTAATTGATTTGGCTTTTGGAAATTACTTAGGAGACAATGGAAGTTAAGTTATTTAGGCAAATAAAACAACAGTTTAGCGATTGGACGGTTTATTATGTTTCTTTTTCTTATACAAATTAAAAGCAGACATTTTTATTATATCACTATCGTCTAAATCTAATCTGGTACCGTTTATAATTTTATTTACATCCCTGCACCAGTTGTAGAGAAAGAAATTGCAAGATAAGTCTAATATTATTTCGATTGTCTGTGCTCTATGTATTTCACAATCGAAAAAGTCAAAATCGACCTCTGTATATAAATAAGTTTTTAAAAGTCCTTTTAAGTTTGTACTCGTTGGTTTATTTTTAATTATATGTGTGATTAGATCTTGAATTTTTGAAAAAAGAATGACTAATTTATCATTAGGATAATTTAAATAAGTCTTTCCTTTTTTAAATTCCCTCAATTTTAAAAAATCACTTCTATTATTTGGGTCGTAAAAGCATTGTTTACATTTTGTACAATTTTTGAAGACTTTTGTTTTGGCTTTTTTTAATAAATAGCCAGTTACAAACTGTAAAGTTGCTTATACTCTGGGCCTATTTTTTTTTTCTTCATATTGAACATATATTGTATCATTTATACTATCAATCATATCTGTGTGGATGGGTTCATTTTCTGATTTCTCAAACAAGGTCTCCATTGAGTTAAAAATAGTTTGACAATTGTCTTCCTCACAGTTGGAGCCAGGTGAGTGCTGTCCACTTAAATTATTAATAAGTAATGCAGCAAAGGACGATTCGAAGCCAGCTACAGTTGGGTTAGTGTTTCTACACCCATGGCTTCGAATCGCCCCAAAGAAATTTTCTAATGGATCTTGGTTGAGATGCCGCATCCACACAGATTTTATATTATAGTCATTAAATAGCTTTTGTATTAGATATTCTACATTATTTACAGTTTGTAACCAATTGTTAATTGTGGGAACACTGACAAGCTTATCTTTTGACATTTCATTTGTTTTATTCATAAATTTCATAGTACTCAGAACTTTTTTAGCATTTGACCAAACAGTACCATGATCAGATTTGGGCGTAACAGGTAATAATAAATTTTTTCCACTTCTCTTCTTCGAGTTACTGTAGCTGCCATTCATTGAATCGAATAGTTCGTCAAAAAACAAAATGACATCAGCAGTCTGTGTGCATTCAGCGGGCAATATATTCCGTTCTGAAAACAAAAGAAAGTATGATATTTAGAGATATTATTATAAGCTTAGAAGAAAGTTAGAAAGAAATCCCTAATAAATTAATGAAAAGTTTGTATCATCCCTGCAGCTGTATCATACTAATATTATAAATGGAAAGTGTGTTTGTTTATAGGTTTGTCTTTCAATCACGCCGCAACGGAGCAACGGATCGACGTGATTCTTGGCATGGGTATAGTTGAGTTCCCGCAGGAATCAAAAAACTTTAACCACGCGGATGAAGTTGCGGGCATCAGCTAGTGTAAAATAATTGAAATCTAGCAATCTAGAAGCTTCTAAAAGATAGAACCAGACGTGTGGTAACATAAAGCTCAGCATGTAAATCGGCAGTACCATTTGGTGCAATTTTTTATCGCACTACCCATTAGACACATACACTGCGCCCAGCTTAGCTTGCTTATCACTAGACATCGGATATGCAAACATGCAAATACATAAAACGCTATTTTTACAGCGTCATTGCATATTTTAGTAGGTACATTTATATTAATAATGCTTATTTCAGTAGTTAAATGTGTCAGGCGTGTTGCATTGTGCGGGAATAATTTAATCAAGCCAGCTGGCATTCGAGGATCCTACAATTAAAAAAAATACTGCTCTTATTGCAAAACATTTAAGCAATATACCAGAGGCCATAGCAAAATTAGAATCCAAAATCTTCCTCAAAGCAAGTCCTCGAAAATATTGGAAAAATTATTGAACAGAATAAACACACTCCCAAGTTCACTATCGGAAAAGGTCTGTGGCAAATTAAATGCATTTCTGTATAAAACTCAGAGTCCGGCACCAGCCAGAGGGGTCAAGGCCATTTTCAGCCTACAAATTATTATAAATTAAATGACACAAGTTTACTCTAGAAAATCTAGAAAAATGTTTGATTGTATAGTGTCACAAGAATTAAAATTGATTAATATAATAAATAAATAATAATATATAAATATTGTGAAAATAAACGTGATTTCAAATAATAAATAGTATTTTCATTATGCATATTTTGTGCATATTTCGCCCTTTTTTAGTGCATATTTTGGTAGTGCATATAATCCGATGTCTACTTATCACTCACTCATAGAGAACATTGTTGCATACTGCAGTGAAACTAATTAAGAATTATTTACAAACATTTACCTGCTAAAAATCCCATTGTCACTGCAACTTTTCGACTGAACACCTGAGTTGCGTATTTCACCTTCATCTTTTGAAATTTATCAGGATTAACATGCTGTTCAGATAATTTTTTTATTAATCTTATCCCTTTATATGCAGGATCCTCTTCATATAGCTTAGTGATATGCTCCCATTTTGCAGTTTTTTTTGAGCCACTAATATGGCATGTTAAATTTTTATTAATTAAATTATTTCTTATTCCCTTTATTAAATGTGGTGTGTCATAGAGAGGGATAATTTCATTGTCCTCAACTTCAAATGTGTCTCTGTAATGATTCTCATTTTTCCTTATATATTTTTCTTTTGTTTGTTTTATAAGGGAGTTTATGGCACTGACATTTGTTGTCCCTTGGTCGCAAACTGTAGCTAAAACACGTAGGCCTGTATCATGCAGTTCTTTAATTACTTCTTTTATTAGTTTCGCAAGTTCAACTGCGCTGGTGCTGCCTGAGCAGAATGTATAAGCCACAGGCTGTTTATAGTTTTTTTGGACTCCTCGTATCATAAATACAAGAGCATGGTCAGCTAACTTTCTTTCCTTTGTTTTACCGTTATTTACAAATCCTGAAATTTCATCTTTTCTAGGATTGTATTCAAAATGTGGGGCAATAGACATTTCGTCAAATAATAAAATACATAGCTTTTCGTCAGCTTTCATTTTCTGCACTCTCTTTTTTAATTGACTAAACAGATTTTTATTGAGCCCTGGTTTTAAATTTGCCCGTGCTATGAGTCTGTTTAAAGTCATAGAGGAAGGCAAGACAAATACTTTCTGAAGCCACCTGTAAGCCCTCGGACTTCGTTTGTATAGGCTCAATGTCATTATTTTTTCGGGCTCTGTAAATCTGCGCCCCATTTTATTTTTACCAACTTCCCTAAACTGCATTAGTGTGAACATAGCAGCTAGGCTTGTAAATTTTTTTAACATATTTAGGAACGTTCTGTTTTCAGACAACTTTAAAGCCTTTTTCAGTCTGGTTGCATAGCTATCCTTTTTGGTTTGCAGTTTATTGATTGTCTTAATAAATGATTTTTCATCAAATATAGCCTTTTTCTCGGGCAATTTTAAATTTTTAGCCTTAAGCTTTGTTTGAGATGAAGTTTCACCTGTAACATTTTCAAACACTATAGTAAGCATAATTTAAAACTAACTGTATACATTATTTATGGAATCCATACTAATATTATCAATGCGAAAGTGTGTCTGTCTGCTGCGCTTTCACGGCCCCGACTACTCAACTGATTTTGATGAAATTTGGTACAGAGATAGTTTACAGTCCCGGGGAAGGACATATATATATTTATCCCGGAAAATTAAAGAGTTCCCGCGGAAATCAAAAAACTTAATCCACGCGGACGAAGTCGCGGGCATCATCTAGTACATAATAAATACAAGCATAAAGGCGAGGTTTTATGTAGTGATCTTTAATTTGGCCCATATGAAGATAAGATCTGTTGCACATCTATCTATACTTATAATAAAACTGTAACATGTCCAATTCTGTACATTGAAGATATTTTGAAAATTTTTTTTGGGGGGCACTCATTATTCAATACTGAAGCCAAATCTGTAATTTTTTTCATTTTGTCTGTCTGTCTGTCTGTACCTTGGCCGCGCATCACGCCGAAACTACTGAATGAAATCAAACGAAACTTGGCACGATTCGAGCCCATACTACGAAGTAGGACATAGGATACTTTTTATCCCGAAATTCTACCCCCGAAGGGGTGAAATAGGGGTTGAGAGTTTGTATGAAAATCCTTAATTTCTCAAGTTATAGCCATGAAACAGCATTTGGGCTTTCGTTAAAATATGAAGAAGTACGTGTTTCACCATTATAGGGCATAGGCTACTTTTTATCCCGGAAAATTAATGAGTTCCCGCGGGAATCGAAAAAACTTAGTCCACGCGGACATCAGCTAGTGTAGAATAAGTTTAGTCCAAGTCAATGGAGATTGAAGGGGAAATAGGCATTCCAACTGGTAATTACAGTTATTATTATTATATAAGGTGCATCATTCAGTCATAATAATATTAGCATCCATAACTGTAATTATTTCACTTTTGGATCCACTGTAACTTTTTTTTCAATGCATTAGAGCTTTGCTGCCTTATAATAAAATGTTGAGATTGTTCGGATCTTCATTTTAAGATAGGTACCAAAGTGGTACAGCACTGGGCCCAAAATGCCCGTTCTTTGTAAAAATAAAGCTGATATAGTCTCCACTGCATAATATTATGGCAAATAATTATATTTCATGAATAGTAAATCATTATTTTATGATGGTAGATACAAGAATATTACAAAAAGTTGGTGAATTGAATGGTTACCCTATATAGATAGCTGTTAGACAAAAAGTTTTCTCTATTATTTTATCATAATTACCTCTAGAAGTGGATGGCAATGCAGCATCGAAAGAAACATTTTCAGGCCTATTTGTGACGTCAATCAATGGGGCTCTAGCTATTCCAGAACCTGTAAGTTAATAAAAATTATAATGTTAATATGGTTGTATTTTATATAGTTACTAGAGATACTGGTAGCTAAAACATCATTTATTATTATTTATTTTATTGCCGCCGAATCCAACTCGGCTGGGCAGTGGGCAGCATTCGGGAAGCTTCGAGATGTCTTCTCGTCCAAGATTCCTCATTGCCTGAAGACTAAAGTCTTCGAACAGTGCGTGTTGCCAGCGATGACATACGGATGTGAGACTTGGTCGCTAACTATGGGTCTCATAAGAAAGCTCAGGGTCACTCAGCGTGCGATGGAGAGAGCAATGCTCGGGGTTTCTCTGCGCGATCAAATCAGAAATGAGGAGATCCGCAGAAGAACTAAAGTAACCGACATTGCTCGACGTGTTGCGAAGCTGAAGTGGCAATGGGTGGGGCACATAGTTCGAAAAACCGATGGACGTTGGGGTCCCAAAGTGCTGGAGTGGCGACCCCGCACTGAAAAGCGCAGCGTTGGCGGGGACTCTATCTATGATGATAGATACAAGAATATTACAAAAAGTTTGTGAATTGAATGGTTACCCTATATAGATAGCTATTAGACAAAAAGTTTTCTCTATTATTTTATCATAATTACCTCTAGAAGTGGATGGCAATGCAGCATCGAAAGAAACATTTTCAGGCCTGTTTGTGACGTCAATCAATGGGGCTCTAGCTATTTCAGAACCTGTAAGTTAATAAAAATTATAATGATATTATGGTTGTATTTTATATAGTTACTAGAGAGACTGATAGCTAAAACATCATTTATTATTATTTATTTTATTGCCGCCGAATCCAACTCGGCTGGGCAGTGGGCAGCATTCGGGAAGCTTCGAGATGTCTTCTCGTCCAAGATTCCTCATTGCCTGAAGACTAAAGTCTTCGAACAGTGCGTGTTGCCAGCGATGACATACGGATGTGAGACTTGGTCGCTAACTATGGGTCTCATAAGAAAGCTCAGGGTCACTCAGCGTGCGATGGAGAGAGCAATGCTCGGGGTTTCTCTGCGCGATCAAATCAGAAATGAGGAGATCCGCAGAAGAACTAAAGTAACCGACATTGCTCGACGTGTTGCGAAGCTGAAGTGGCAATGGGTGGGGCACATAGTTCGAAAAACCGATGGACGTTGGGGTCCCAAAGTGCTGGAGTGGCGACCCCGCACTGAAAAGCGCAGCGTTGGCGGGGACTCTATCTATGATGATAGATACAAGAATATTACAAAAAGTTTGTGAATTGAATGGTTACCCTATATAGATAGCTATTAGACAAAAAGTTTTCTCTATTATTTTATCATAATTACCTCTAGAAGTGGATGGCAATGCAGCATCGAAAGAAACATTTTCAGGCCTGTTTGTGACGTCAATCAATGGGGCTCTATCTATTTCAGAACCTGTAAGTTAATAAAAATTATAATGATATTATGGTTGTATTTTATATAGTTACTAGAGAGACTGATAGCTAAAACATCATTTATTATTATTTATTTTATTGCCGCCGAATCCAACTCGGCTGGGCAGTGGGCAGCATTCGGGAAGCTTCGAGATGTCTTCTCGTCCAAGATTCCTCATTGCCTGAAGACTAAAGTCTTCGAACAGTGCGTGTTGCCAGCGATGACATACGGATGTGAGACTTGGTCGCTAACTATGGGTCTCATAAGAAAGCTCAGGGTCACTCAGCGTGCGATGGAGAGAGCAATGCTCGGGGTTTCTCTGCGCGATCAAATCAGAAATGAGGAGATCCGCAGAAGAACTAAAGTAACCGACATTGCTCGACGTGTTGCGAAGCTGAAGTGGCAATGGGTGGGGCACATAGTTCGAAAAACCGATGGACGTTGGGGTCCCAAAGTGCTGGAGTGGCGACCCCGCACTGAAAAGCGCAGCGTTGGCGGGGACTCTATCTATGATGATAGATACAAGAATATTACAAAAAGTTTGTGAATTGAATGGTTACCCTATATAGATAGCTATTAGACAAAAAGTTTTCTCTATTATTTTATCATAATTACCTCTAGAAGTGGATGGCAATGCAGCATCGAAAGAAACATTTTCAGGCCTGTTTGTGACGTCAATCAATGGGGCTCTATCTATTTCAGAACCTGTAAGTTAATAAAAATTATAATGATATTATGGTTGTATTTTATATAGTTACTAGAGAGACTGATAGCTAAAACATCATTTATTATTATTTATTTTATTGCCGCCGAATCCAACTCGGCTGGGCAGTGGGCAGCATTCGGGAAGCTTCGAGATGTCTTCTCGTCCAAGATTCCTCATTGCCTGAAGACTAAAGTCTTCGAACAGTGCGTGTTGCCAGCGATGACATACGGATGTGAGACTTGGTCGCTAACTATGGGTCTCATAAGAAAGCTCAGGGTCACTCAGCGTGCGATGGAGAGAGCAATGCTCGGGGTTTCTCTGCGCGATCAAATCAGAAATGAGGAGATCCGCAGAAGAACTAAAGTAACCGACATTGCTCGACGTGTTGCGAAGCTGAAGTGGCAATGGGTGGGGCACATAGTTCGAAAAACCGATGGACGTTGGGGTCCCAAAGTGCTGGAGTGGCGACCCCGCACTGAAAAGCGCAGCGTTGGCGGGGACTCTATCTATGATGATAGATACAAGAATATTACAAAAAGTTTGTGAATTGAATGGTTACCCTATATAGATAGCTATTAGACAAAAAGTTTTCTCTATTATTTTATCATAATTACCTCTAGAAGTGGATGGCAATGCAGCATCGAAAGAAACATTTTCAGGCCTGTTTGTGACGTCAATCAATGGGGCTCTATCTATTTCAGAACCTGTAAGTTAATAAAAATTATAATGATATTATGGTTGTATTTTATATAGTTACTAGAGAGACTGATAGCTAAAACATCATTTATTATTATTTATTTTATTGCCGCCGAATCCAACTCGGCTGGGCAGTGGGCAGCATTCGGGAAGCTTCGAGATGTCTTCTCGTCCAAGATTCCTCATTGCCTGAAGACTAAAGTCTTCGAACAGTGCGTGTTGCCAGCGATGACATACGGATGTGAGACTTGGTCGCTAACTATGGGTCTCATAAGAAAGCTCAGGGTCACTCAGCGTGCGATGGAGAGAGCAATGCTCGGGGTTTCTCTGCGCGATCAAATCAGAAATGAGGAGATCCGCAGAAGAACTAAAGTAACCGACATTGCTCGACGTGTTGCGAAGCTGAAGTGGCAATGGGTGGGGCACATAGTTCGAAAAACCGATGGACGTTGGGGTCCCAAAGTGCTGGAGTGGCGACCCCGCACTGAAAAGCGCAGCGTTGGCGGGGACTCTATCTATGATGATAGATACAAGAATATTACAAAAAGTTTGTGAATTGAATGGTTACCCTATATAGATAGCTATTAGACAAAAAGTTTTCTCTATTATTTTATCATAATTACCTCTAGAAGTGGATGGCAATGCAGCATCGAAAGAAACATTTTCAGGCCTGTTTGTGACGTCAATCAATGGGGCTCTAGCTATTTCAGAACCTGTAAGTTAATAAAAATTATAATGATATTATGGTTGTATTTTATATAGTTACTAGAGAGACTGATAGCTAAAACATCATTTATTATTATTTATTTTATTGCCGCCGAATCCAACTCGGCTGGGCAGTGGGCAGCATTCGGGAAGCTTCGAGATGTCTTCTCGTCCAAGATTCCTCATTGCCTGAAGACTAAAGTCTTCGAACAGTGCGTGTTGCCAGCGATGACATACGGATGTGAGACTTGGTCGCTAACTATGGGTCTCATAAGAAAGCTCAGGGTCACTCAGCGTGCGATGGAGAGAGCAATGCTCGGGGTTTCTCTGCGCGATCAAATCAGAAATGAGGAGATCCGCAGAAGAACTAAAGTAACCGACATTGCTCGACGTGTTGCGAAGCTGAAGTGGCAATGGGTGGGGCACATAGTTCGAAAAACCGATGGACGTTGGGGTCCCAAAGTGCTGGAGTGGCGACCCGGCACTGAAAAGCGCAGCGTTGGCGGGGACTCTATCTATGATGATAGATACAAGAATATTACAAAAAGTTTGTGAATTGAATGGTTACCCTATATAGATAGCTATTAGACAAAAAGTTTTCTCTATTATTTTATCATAATTACCTCTAGAAGTGGATGGCAATGCAGCATCGAAAGAAACATTTTCAGGCCTGTTTGTGACGTCAATCAATGGGGCTCTATCTATTTCAGAACCTGTAAGTTAATAAAAATTATAATGATATTATGGTTGTATTTTATATAGTTACTAGAGAGACTGATAGCTAAAACATCATTTATTATTATTTATTTTATTGCCGCCGAATCCAACTCGGCTGGGCAGTGGGCAGCATTCGGGAAGCTTCGAGATGTCTTCTCGTCCAAGATTCCTCATTGCCTGAAGACTAAAGTCTTCGAACAGTGCGTGTTGCCAGCGATGACATACGGATGTGAGACTTGGTCGCTAACTATGGGTCTCATAAGAAAGCTCAGGGTCACTCAGCGTGCGATGGAGAGAGCAATGCTCGGGGTTTCTCTGCGCGATCAAATCAGAAATGAGGAGATCCGCAGAAGAACTAAAGTAACCGACATTGCTCGACGTGTTGCGAAGCTGAAGTGGCAATGGGTGGGGCACATAGTTCGAAAAACCGATGGACGTTGGGGTCCCAAAGTGCTGGAGTGGCGACCCCGCACTGAAAAGCGCAGCGTTGGCGGGGACTCTATCTATGATGATAGATACAAGAATATTACAAAAAGTTTGTGAATTGAATGGTTACCCTATATAGATAGCTATTAGACAAAAAGTTTTCTCTATTATTTTATCATAATTACCTCTAGAAGTGGATGGCAATGCAGCATCGAAAGAAACATTTTCAGGCCTGTTTGTGACGTCAATCAATGGGGTTCTATCTATTTCAGAACCTGTAAGTTAATAAAAATTATAATGATATTATGGTTGTATTTTATATAGTTACTAGAGAGACTGATAGCTAAAACATCATTTATTTATATTTATTTTATTGCCGCCGAATCCAACTCGGCTGGGCAGTGGGCAGCATTCGGGAAGCTTCGAGATGTCTTCTCGTCCAAGATTCCTCATTGCCTGAAGACTAAAGTCTTCGAACAGTGCGTGTTGCCAGCGATGACATACGGATGTGAGACTTGGTCGCTAACTATGGGTCTCATAAGAAAGCTCAGGGTCACTCAGCGTGCGATGGAGAGAGCAATGCTCGGGGTTTCTCTGCGCGATCAAATCAGAAATGAGGAGATCCGCAGAAGAACTAAAGTAACCGACATTGCTCGACGTGTTGCGAAGCTGAAGTGGCAATGGGTGGGGCACATAGTTCGAAAAACCGATGGACGTTGGGGTCCCAAAGTGCTGGAGTGGCGACCCCGCACTGAAAAGCGCAGCGTTGGCGGGGACTCTATCTATGATGATAGATACAAGAATATTACAAAAAGTTTGTGAATTGAATGGTTACCCTATATAGATAGCTATTAGACAAAAAGTTTTCTCTATTATTTTATCATAATTACCTCTAGAAGTGGATGGCAATGCAGCATCGAAAGAAACATTTTCAGGCCTGTTTGTGACGTCAATCAATGGGGCTCTATCTATTTCAGAACCTGTAAGTTAATAAAAATTATAATGATATTATGGTTGTATTTTATATAGTTACTAGAGAGACTGATAGCTAAAACATCATTTATTATTATTTATTTTATTGCCGCCGAATCCAACTCGGCTGGGCAGTGGGCAGCATTCGGGAAGCTTCGAGATGTCTTCTCGTCCAAGATTCCTCATTGCCTGAAGACTAAAGTCTTCGAACAGTGCGTGTTGCCAGCGATGACATACGGATGTGAGACTTGGTCGCTAACTATGGGTCTCATAAGAAAGCTCAGGGTCACTCAGCGTGCGATGGAGAGAGCAATGCTCGGGGTTTCTCTGCGCGATCAAATCAGAAATGAGGAGATCCGCAGAAGAACTAAAGTAACCGACATTGCTCGACGTGTTGCGAAGCTGAAGTGGCAATGGGTGGGGCACATAGTTCGAAAAACCGATGGACGTTGGGGTCCCAAAGTGCTGGAGTGGCGACCCCGCACTGAAAAGCGCAGCGTTGGCGGGGACTCTATCTATGATGATAGATACAAGAATATTACAAAAACTTTGTGAATTGAATGGTTACCCTATATAGATAGCTATTAGACAAAAAGTTTTCTCTATTATTTTATCATAATTACCTCTAGAAGTGGATGGCAATGCAGCATCGAAAGAAACATTTTCAGGCCTGTTTGTGACGTCAATCAATGGGGCTCTATCTATTTCAGAACCTGTAAGTTAATAAAAATTATAATGATATTATGGTTGTATTTTATATAGTTACTAGAGAGACTGATAGCTAAAACATCATTTATTATTATTTATTTTATTGCCGCCGAATCCAACTCGGCTGGGCAGTGGGCAGCATTCGGGAAGCTTCGAGATGTCTTCTCGTCCAAGATTCCTCATTGCCTGAAGACTAAAGTCTTCGAACAGTGCGTGTTGCCAGCGATGACATACGGATGTGAGACTTGGTCGCTAACTATGGGTCTCATAAGAAAGCTCAGGGTCACTCAGCGTGCGATGGAGAGAGCAATGCTCGGGGTTTCTCTGCGCGATCAAATCAGAAATGAGGAGATCCGCAGAAGAACTAAAGTAACCGACATTGCTCGACGTGTTGCGAAGCTGAAGTGGCAATGGGTGGGGCACATAGTTCGAAAAACCGATGGACGTTGGGGTCCCAAAGTGCTGGAGTGGCGACCCCGCACTGAAAAGCGCAGCGTTGGCGGGGACTCTATCTATGATGATAGATACAAGAATATTACAAAAACTTTGTGAATTGAATGGTTACCCTATATAGATAGCTATTAGACAAAAAGTTTTCTCTATTATTTTATCATAATTACCTCTAGAAGTGGATGGCAATGCAGCATCGAAAGAAACATTTTCAGGCCTGTTTGTGACGTCAATCAATGGGGCTCTATCTATTTCAGAACCTGTAAGTTAATAAAAATTATAATGATATTATGGTTGTATTTTATATAGTTACTAGAGAGACTGATAGCTAAAACATCATTTATTATTATTTATTTTATTGCCGCCGAATCCAACTCGGCTGGGCAGTGGGCAGCATTCGGGAAGCTTCGAGATGTCTTCTCGTCCAAGATTCCTCATTGCCTGAAGACTAAAGTCTTCGAACAGTGCGTGTTGCCAGCGATGACATACGGATGTGAGACTTGGTCGCTAACTATGGGTCTCATAAGAAAGCTCAGGGTCACTCAGCGTGCGATGGAGAGAGCAATGCTCGGGGTTTCTCTGCGCGATCAAATCAGAAATGAGGAGATCCGCAGAAGAACTAAAGTAACCGACATTGCTCGACGTGTTGCGAAGCTGAAGTGGCAATGGGTGGGGCACATAGTTCGAAAAACCGATGGACGTTGGGGTCCCAAAGTGCTGGAGTGGCGACCCCGCACTGAAAAGCGCAGCGTTGGCGGGGACTCTATCTATGATGATAGATACAAGAATATTACAAAAAGTTTGTGAATTGAATGGTTACCCTATATAGATAGCTATTAGACAAAAAGTTTTCTCTATTATTTTATCATAATTACCTCTAGAAGTGGATGGCAATGCAGCATCGAAAGAAACATTTTCAGGCCTGTTTGTGACGTCAATCAATGGGGCTCTAGCTATTTCAGAACCTGTAAGTTAATAAAAATTATAATGATATTATGGTTGTATTTTATATAGTTACTAGAGAGACTGATAGCTAAAACATCATTTATTATTATTTATTTTATTGCCGCCGAATCCAACTCGGCTGGGCAGTGGGCAGCATTCGGGAAGCTTCGAGATGTCTTCTCGTCCAAGATTCCTCATTGCCTGAAGACTAAAGTCTTCGAACAGTGCGTGTTGCCAGCGATGACATACGGATGTGAGACTTGGTCGCTAACTATGGGTCTCATAAGAAAGCTCAGGGTCACTCAGCGTGCGATGGAGAGAGCAATGCTCGGGGTTTCTCTGCGCGATCAAATCAGAAATGAGGAGATCCGCAGAAGAACTAAAGTAACCGACATTGCTCGACGTGTTGCGAAGCTGAAGTGGCAATGGGTGGGGCACATAGTTCGAAAAACCGATGGACGTTGGGGTCCCAAAGTGCTGGAGTGGCGACCCCGCACTGAAAAGCGCAGCGTTGGCGGGGACTCTATCTATGATGATAGATACAAGAATATTACAAAAAGTTTGTGAATTGAATGGTTACCCTATATAGATAGCTATTAGACAAAAAGTTTTCTCTATTATTTTATCATAATTACCTCTAGAAGTGGATGGCAATGCAGCATCGAAAGAAACATTTTCAGGCCTGTTTGTGACGTCAATCAATGGGGCTCTATCTATTTCAGAACCTGTAAGTTAATAAAAATTATAATGATATTATGGTTGTATTTTATATAGTTACTAGAGAGACTGATAGCTAAAACATCATTTATTATTATTTATTTTATTGCCGCCGAATCCAACTCGGCTGGGCAGTGGGCAGCATTCGGGAAGCTTCGAGATGTCTTCTCGTCCAAGATTCCTCATTGCCTGAAGACTAAAGTCTTCGAACAGTGCGTGTTGCCAGCGATGACATACGGATGTGAGACTTGGTCGCTAACTATGGGTCTCATAAGAAAGCTCAGGGTCACTCAGCGTGCGATGGAGAGAGCAATGCTCGGGGTTTCTCTGCGCGATCAAATCAGAAATGAGGAGATCCGCAGAAGAACTAAAGTAACCGACATTGCTCGACGTGTTGCGAAGCTGAAGTGGCAATGGGTGGGGCACATAGTTCGAAAAACCGATGGACGTTGGGGTCCCAAAGTGCTGGAGTGGCGACCCCGCACTGAAAAGCGCAGCGTTGGCGGGGACTCTATCTATGATGATAGATACAAGAATATTACAAAAAGTTTGTGAATTGAATGGTTACCCTATATAGATAGCTATTAGACAAAAAGTTTTCTCTATTATTTTATCATAATTACCTCTAGAAGTGGATGGCAATGCAGCATCGAAAGAAACATTTTCAGGCCTGTTTGTGACGTCAATCAATGGGGTTCTATCTATTTCAGAACCTGTAAGTTAATAAAAATTATAATGATATTATGGTTGTATTTTATATAGTTACTAGAGAGACTGATAGCTAAAACATCATTTATTTATATTTATTTTATTGCCGCCGAATCCAACTCGGCTGGGCAGTGGGCAGCATTCGGGAAGCTTCGAGATGTCTTCTCGTCCAAGATTCCTCATTGCCTGAAGACTAAAGTCTTCGAACAGTGCGTGTTGCCAGCGATGACATACGGATGTGAGACTTGGTCGCTAACTATGGGTCTCATAAGAAAGCTCAGGGTCACTCAGCGTGCGATGGAGAGAGCAATGCTCGGGGTTTCTCTGCGCGATCAAATCAGAAATGAGGAGATCCGCAGAAGAACTAAAGTAACCGACATTGCTCGACGTGTTGCGAAGCTGAAGTGGCAATGGGTGGGGCACATAGTTCGAAAAACCGATGGACGTTGGGGTCCCAAAGTGCTGGAGTGGCGACCCCGCACTGAAAAGCGCAGCGTTGGCGGGGACTCTATCTATGATGATAGATACAAGAATATTACAAAAAGTTTGTGAATTGAATGGTTACCCTATATAGATAGCTATTAGACAAAAAGTTTTCTCTATTATTTTATCATAATTACCTCTAGAAGTGGATGGCAATGCAGCATCGAAAGAAACATTTTCAGGCCTGTTTGTGACGTCAATCAATGGGGCTCTATCTATTTCAGAACCTGTAAGTTAATAAAAATTATAATGATATTATGGTTGTATTTTATATAGTTACTAGAGAGACTGATAGCTAAAACATCATTTATTATTATTTATTTTATTGCCGCCGAATCCAACTCGGCTGGGCAGTGGGCAGCATTCGGGAAGCTTCGAGATGTCTTCTCGTCCAAGATTCCTCATTGCCTGAAGACTAAAGTCTTCGAACAGTGCGTGTTGCCAGCGATGACATACGGATGTGAGACTTGGTCGCTAACTATGGGTCTCATAAGAAAGCTCAGGGTCACTCAGCGTGCGATGGAGAGAGCAATGCTCGGGGTTTCTCTGCGCGATCAAATCAGAAATGAGGAGATCCGCAGAAGAACTAAAGTAACCGACATTGCTCGACGTGTTGCGAAGCTGAAGTGGCAATGGGTGGGGCACATAGTTCGAAAAACCGATGGACGTTGGGGTCCCAAAGTGCTGGAGTGGCGACCCCGCACTGAAAAGCGCAGCGTTGGCGGGGACTCTATCTATGATGATAGATACAAGAATATTACAAAAACTTTGTGAATTGAATGGTTACCCTATATAGATAGCTATTAGACAAAAAGTTTTCTCTATTATTTTATCATAATTACCTCTAGAAGTGGATGGCAATGCAGCATCGAAAGAAACATTTTCAGGCCTGTTTGTGACGTCAATCAATGGGGCTCTATCTATTTCAGAACCTGTAAGTTAATAAAAATTATAATGATATTATGGTTGTATTTTATATAGTTACTAGAGAGACTGATAGCTAAAACATCATTTATTATTATTTATTTTATTGCCGCCGAATCCAACTCGGCTGGGCAGTGGGCAGCATTCGGGAAGCTTCGAGATGTCTTCTCGTCCAAGATTCCTCATTGCCTGAAGACTAAAGTCTTCGAACAGTGCGTGTTGCCAGCGATGACATACGGATGTGAGACTTGGTCGCTAACTATGGGTCTCATAAGAAAGCTCAGGGTCACTCAGCGTGCGATGGAGAGAGCAATGCTCGGGGTTTCTCTGCGCGATCAAATCAGAAATGAGGAGATCCGCAGAAGAACTAAAGTAACCGACATTGCTCGACGTGTTGCGAAGCTGAAGTGGCAATGGGTGGGGCACATAGTTCGAAAAACCGATGGACGTTGGGGTCCCAAAGTGCTGGAGTGGCGACCCCGCACTGAAAAGCGCAGCGTTGGCGGGGACTCTATCTATGATGATAGATACAAGAATATTACAAAAACTTTGTGAATTGAATGGTTACCCTATATAGATAGCTATTAGACAAAAAGTTTTCTCTATTATTTTATCATAATTACCTCTAGAAGTGGATGGCAATGCAGCATCGAAAGAAACATTTTCAGGCCTGTTTGTGACGTCAATCAATGGGGCTCTATCTATTTCAGAACCTGTAAGTTAATAAAAATTATAATGATATTATGGTTGTATTTTATATAGTTACTAGAGAGACTGATAGCTAAAACATCATTTATTATTATTTATTTTATTGCCGCCGAATCCAACTCGGCTGGGCAGTGGGCAGCATTCGGGAAGCTTCGAGATGTCTTCTCGTCCAAGATTCCTCATTGCCTGAAGACTAAAGTCTTCGAACAGTGCGTGTTGCCAGCGATGACATACGGATGTGAGACTTGGTCGCTAACTATGGGTCTCATAAGAAAGCTCAGGGTCACTCAGCGTGCGATGGAGAGAGCAATGCTCGGGGTTTCTCTGCGCGATCAAATCAGAAATGAGGAGATCCGCAGAAGAACTAAAGTAACCGACATTGCTCGACGTGTTGCGAAGCTGAAGTGGCAATGGGTGGGGCACATAGTTCGAAAAACCGATGGACGTTGGGGTCCCAAAGTGCTGGAGTGGCGACCCCGCACTGAAAAGCGCAGCGTTGGCGGGGACTCTATCTATGATGATAGATACAAGAATATTACAAAAAGTTTGTGAATTGAATGGTTACCCTATATAGATAGCTATTAGACAAAAAGTTTTCTCTATTATTTTATCATAATTACCTCTAGAAGTGGATGGCAATGCAGCATCGAAAGAAACATTTTCAGGCCTGTTTGTGACGTCAATCAATGGGGCTCTAGCTATTTCAGAACCTGTAAGTTAATAAAAATTATAATGATATTATGGTTGTATTTTATATAGTTACTAGAGAGACTGATAGCTAAAACATCATTTATTATTATTTATTTTATTGCCGCCGAATCCAACTCGGCTGGGCAGTGGGCAGCATTCGGGAAGCTTCGAGATGTCTTCTCGTCCAAGATTCCTCATTGCCTGAAGACTAAAGTCTTCGAACAGTGCGTGTTGCCAGCGATGACATACGGATGTGAGACTTGGTCGCTAACTATGGGTCTCATAAGAAAGCTCAGGGTCACTCAGCGTGCGATGGAGAGAGCAATGCTCGGGGTTTCTCTGCGCGATCAAATCAGAAATGAGGAGATCCGCAGAAGAACTAAAGTAACCGACATTGCTCGACGTGTTGCGAAGCTGAAGTGGCAATGGGTGGGGCACATAGTTCGAAAAACCGATGGACGTTGGGGTCCCAAAGTGCTGGAGTGGCGACCCCGCACTGAAAAGCGCAGCGTTGGCGGGGACTCTATCTATGATGATAGATACAAGAATATTACAAAAAGTTTGTGAATTGAATGGTTACCCTATATAGATAGCTATTAGACAAAAAGTTTTCTCTATTATTTTATCATAATTACCTCTAGAAGTGGATGGCAATGCAGCATCGAAAGAAACATTTTCAGGCCTGTTTGTGACGTCAATCAATGGGGCTCTATCTATTTCAGAACCTGTAAGTTAATAAAAATTATAATGATATTATGGTTGTATTTTATATAGTTACTAGAGAGACTGATAGCTAAAACATCATTTATTTATATTTATTTTATTGCCGCCGAATCCAACTCGGCTGGGCAGTGGGCAGCATTCGGGAAGCTTCGAGATGTCTTCTCGTCCAAGATTCCTCATTGCCTGAAGACTAAAGTCTTCGAACAGTGCGTGTTGCCAGCGATGACATACGGATGTGAGACTTGGTCGCTAACTATGGGTCTCATAAGAAAGCTCAGGGTCACTCAGCGTGCGATGGAGAGAGCAATGCTCGGGGTTTCTCTGCGCGATCAAATCAGAAATGAGGAGATCCGCAGAAGAACTAAAGTAACCGACATTGCTCGACGTGTTGCGAAGCTGAAGTGGCAATGGGTGGGGCACATAGTTCGAAAAACCGATGGACGTTGGGGTCCCAAAGTGCTGGAGTGGCGACCCCGCACTGAAAAGCGCAGCGTTGGCGGGGACTCTATCTATGATGATAGATACAAGAATATTACAAAAAGTTTGTGAATTGAATGGTTACCCTATATAGATAGCTATTAGACAAAAAGTTTTCTCTATTATTTTATCATAATTACCTCTAGAAGTGGATGGCAATGCAGCATCGAAAGAAACATTTTCAGGCCTGTTTGTGACGTCAATCAATGGGGCTCTATCTATTTCAGAACCTGTAAGTTAATAAAAATTATAATGATATTATGGTTGTATTTTATATAGTTACTAGAGAGACTGATAGCTAAAACATCATTTATTTATATTTATTTTATTGCCGCCGAATCCAACTCGGCTGGGCAGTGGGCAGCATTCGGGAAGCTTCGAGATGTCTTCTCGTCCAAGATTCCTCATTGCCTGAAGACTAAAGTCTTCGAACAGTGCGTGTTGCCAGCGATGACATACGGATGTGAGACTTGGTCGCTAACTATGGGTCTCATAAGAAAGCTCAGGGTCACTCAGCGTGCGATGGAGAGAGCAATGCTCGGGGTTTCTCTGCGCGATCAAATCAGAAATGAGGAGATCCGCAGAAGAACTAAAGTAACCGACATTGCTCGACGTGTTGCGAAGCTGAAGTGGCAATGGGTGGGGCACATAGTTCGAAAAACCTGTAGAAGAGGAAAGTCAGCCTGATGATAAAAATGATGATTTAACTTTACAGCAGGACTCAAGTCTGTCATCACAATATACTGATCCTGATGAAACTTACACACCTGAAGAAAGTTGCAGCTCTCCTGTATTTGTAAATGTTAGAACTCGAAGAAATATAATTAATAATGAAGACTCCACATCACCTACTTCTTACATCTGTATGAACAGTGAATCAGCAATGAGTATTTTAGACTGTGATCCACAATGCCTTACCGAAGCCCTGCAATGCAATAACTCTGAGCTGTGGAAAGAAGCAATGAATGAGGAATATCAGTCATTATTAAATAACAACACATGGACTCTTGTAGATTTACCAATAAATAAAAAAGCCATACCATGTAAATGGGTATTCAAAACCAAAACGGATGAGAATGGCAGTATATTCAGATACAAAGCAAGACTTGTTGTGAAAGGCTACTGTCAAAAGAAAGGGATAGATTATCATGAAATCTATGCTCCTGTAATACGCTATTCTTCAATGAGGTATGTCATTGGCCTGGCGGCAAAATATAGTTTAAAAATTTACCAAATGGATGCTGTCACTGCTTTTCTACAAGGAGACATAGAGGAAGAAATATATATGTTACAACCGCCATGCTTTGTGGAGGGAGACAAAGTCTGTTTACTAAGAAAGTCAATATATGGCCTAAAACAGGCAAGTAGACAGTGGAATAAAAAGTTAAATACAGCTCTCCTTGAAATTGGTATGTTGCGGTCTAAAGTTGATCCCTGCATATACTATCGAATAATTGATAAAGAAGATATATTATTTATTACTGTCTATGTTGATGACTTGCTATATATATTTAACAAAGATGAAACGGCTTCTATGATAAAGAAAAAATTAAATGAAAAATTTCATATGAAAGACTTGGGCATAGCAAAGCGATGTATTGGTTTTAGAATAAATCAAAATAGTAATCAAAATGAAATATCATTAGACCAGTCTTTATACATAGAGAAAATACTAAGTCGCTTTAATATGAATGATTGCAAACCTGCATACACACCTTGCGATGCCAATTTACAATTAAAGAAAGCTAAAAGTGACGAAGAAGTCTTAAAAAATGTTCCATATCAAGAAGTGATCGGATGTCTGTTGTATCTATCACAAGGAACCAGACCAGACATAGCTTATGCAGTCAACATGTTAAGTAGATATAATAACAGCCCAACGGCTCAACACTGGATTGCAGTTAAAAGAGTTCTAAGATATTTAAAGGGAACTTTGAATACCAAACTTACCTTCAAGAAAAATGATGCCAATATTGTGGGCTACTGCGATGCAGACTGGGCTACTGACACAGAAGACAGAAGATCATGTTCCGGATATGTATTTTTGTTTCAGGGTGCTGCAATAAGTTGGTGTTCTAAGAAACAGCCAACTATAGCTCTATCTAGTACAGAAGCTGAATACATGTCATTAGCCACCGCTATACAGGAAGCTATATGGTTGAGACAGTTGGAAACTGATTTCTGGCCACATCTGTCAGGTATACCTACCTCTATTTATTGTGATAATCAAAGTGCTATTAGTATTTCAGGGAACGATACATTCCATGCAAGAAGTAAACACATAGACGTCCGCTACCACTTTATAAGAGAGAGGGTGACGAATAAGCAAGTCTCAATAACCTACACAAGTACACAGGACATGGTAGCTGATGTCCTCACCAAGGGTTTGCACCGACCTAAGCATCTGGGGTTCACCAAGGCAATGGGTCTGCGTTCAGAGGAGGGTGTTGGATAAATTGAACGCATCCCAAACTTATGCATAGACTTGTCAACCTGTCTATGGTATATACTTCCTTCCTCTTTCCTTTTTGTCTCCGCCACGTTTGTCAGAATTAATGTTAATGTAAAATTATTTAAAATACTAATTAAAAATAAGAGTCAAGCAAATCCGCGTTTTATTTCATGAAAACCGATGGACGTTGGGGTCCCAAAGTGCTGGAGTGGCGACCCCGCACTGAAAAGCGCAGCGTTGGCGGGGACTCTATCTATGATGATAGATACAAGAATATTACAAAAAGTTTGTGAATTGAATGGTTACCCTATATAGATAGCTATTAGACAAAAAGTTTTCTCTATTATTTTATCATAATTACCTCTAGAAGTAATTAACGGCTCAGCGGAGAATAAATAGGAAATGTTGCCCCCTCTAGAAGTCCCACTACGGCTGGTCCCCGCGGGACTTATTGACCACGACCCTCTAGCTAATAATAATATAGAAATTTACCACAAACCAAATAAAAAGGACTACTCACGAACCAACTTATACATAGCCACATTAAATACCCGAACTCTACGTACAGAGGAGAGTCTCACTGAACTAGAGACAGCCCTACAGTCATTGAAATGGGATATACTTGGTATAAGTGAGATGCGGAGATTGGGAGAATCGATAGAAGATCGATATGAATATATCATGTATCACAAAGGCGAAATTGCAGGACATAGAGGAGTAGGGTTCCTAGTAAAATCGTCCATTAAAAAGAATATTCTAGAATTCATTGGCATATCGGACAGAATAGCAGTATTAAATATTAATTTGCCTCTCTACAAAAGGAATTGGACAATTATTCAAGCATATGCACCAACAGAGCAAGCGACGCTAGACGAAATAGAATTTTTTTATACCTGCCTAACTGAAACTATAAGGAGTCATGCTTATAAAAATATGATAGTAATGGGGGATTTTAACGCCCAGTTAGGAACTAAGTTAAATGATGACGAAAAACCCATCGGCAAATTTGGGTATGGAAAGCGAAGTAAAAATGGGCAAAAGTTCTTGGAGTTTTTGCTAGAAAATAACCTTTTCGTACTCAATACCTTGTTCAAGAAAAACACTAAAAGTAAATGGACTTGGATCTCTCCGGACGGAAAATATAGGAATGAAATAGATTATATAACTACAAATTATCCCAAAGCATTTACCGACACCGGAGTTGTTCAGAATTTCAATTTTAATACAAACCATCGCATGGTCCGCTGTTCTCTACGTGTTCATGCACCAAAAATGCCGAGAAAGCACATCAACCCACAGAAATCCACACAAATAAACGAACAAGGTATAAACGAATTAAATGCTGCGCTCTCCTCATCGTTTGAAGATAATTTCAATATAATCAACATTTATGACAAAATAGAGCACACATTACTGTCACACACTAAGAATTGTATTGGAAAATATAAGAAAAAATACTTGAGTGAGCCAACTTTACAGCTTATACAAAAAAGAAGACTCCTACTAAGCCAAAACAAGCAGGACTCTTTTAAAAAAATAGCGGAAATAAGTAAACAAATTAACGAAAATATAAGAAAAGACCGAAAACGTAAGAGAATGAAAACAATAGAACACCATATTAGTAAAACCGGAGGAGTTAGAAAAGCGCTCATCGAATTAAAAGATTCTAAAAAGGAATGGATTCCAAAAATGAAGAGTAAAAGTAGAACACTCACTAAAAGACCTGATATTATGAGCTTAGCTACCGAATACTATAATAAACTCTACAATTGTAGCGCTGCTGCAAACACCTACTATCATCCAAGACAACACTCTAGGCCCCAAAATGAACTGGAAGTGACAGAAAAAGAGCCGATATTGCTGGAAATGGAAGTCAGAAAAGCTATAAAAAGTCTTAAGCTTGATAAAGCTCCCGGACCCGACAACATAAGAAACGAACTTCTCCACAGTTGTATTGATAGCCTAAGCCCCCTGCTTGCCAAGATCTTCGACAGAATCCTTATCACAGGGGAAATTCCAGAGCAATGGACATTGTCTCATATTACTTTATTACACAAAAAAGGAGAGAAAGACGATATAGCCAACTATAGACCTATAAGCCTTATGTCCAATATTTATAAAGTTTTCTCCAAAGTAATACTAGAGCGAATTACTAAACAACTAGACGAAAATCAGCCAAGAGAACAGGCTGGTTTTAGAAAAAACTTTTCTACGATTGACCACATTCACGCAGTAAAGCAAATAATTGAGAAATATAGGGAATACAACAAGCCGCTCTACCTAGCATTTATAGACTATAGTAAAGCATTTGACTCGTTAGTACACCACAAAATATGGGAGAGCTTAGAAAGGCAGGGAATTCACGAAACCTACACAAATATCCTCAGAAAAATTTACGAAAATTGTAGAGCCAAGATTCATCTAGAGACTCTGGGTAAAGAGTTTCCGATACAAAGAGGAGTTCGTCAAGGTGACCCAGTCTCGCCAAAGATTTTTTCAGCGGTCCTTGAAGACGTGTTCCGCAAGCTGAACTGGTCTACCTTTGGTCTAAAAATCGATGGAGTAAACCTCAATCATCTCAGATTCGCTGATGACCTTGTGCTCTTTGAAGAGAACCCAGAGAAATTAGAATTGATGGTTCAACAGCTCTCTCAAGCAAGTGCAGATGTAGGTCTGTCAATGAATATTGAAAAAACAAAAGTAATGACAAACTCTAGTAAAACAAATATCACAGTAGACGGAAAAATTATTGACTACGTGGACGAATATATTTATTTAGGACAGATAATTTCCCCTATAGATTTAACAACAAAAGAAATTGACAGAAGGATTGCAAATGGATGGAGGAAATATTGGACTTTAAAAGAGATAATGAAAAGTAGAGAACTAGGATTGCGTTTAAAAAGTAGAGTATTCAACGCTTGTGTCTTACCATGCTTAACCTATGGTTGTGAAACCTGGGCTCTCAATGCGAACCACAGAATAAAATTGGTAAAATGCCAGAGAGCTATGGAAAGAAGCATGATGGGAGTAAAGATCAAAGACCGACACAGCAGCCAAAGTATAAGAAAACTCACAAAAGTTACCGACATTCTAAGCAAAATAGACACACAAAAATGGAGATGGGCGGGACACTCGCAAAGGGACAAACAAGACAAGTGGAGTAAAATGATAACAAACTGGTATCCACGAGATGGAAAACGAAATAGAGGCAGACCGCACCGTAGATGGGAAGATGAAATTAAACAGACCGCAGGACCGAACTGGCGAAGAGTAGCGCACGACCGAAAACAGTGGCGGGAGCTAGAGGAGGCCTTTGCCAACAGGCAATCCGAAATACGTGACATTTTGTAAAAAATTTAAGTTAGGTACTTGACATTTATATTTTTCATTAATTTTTAATTCAATTTTCCAAAATAATAATATTATAATAACTACAAGATTGACATCATAAATATCTAAACTATTCTGCAAAATATTCTGTATGACGTAAAAATGTATTTATTTATTTATTAATGTAATGTTTATTTAATCACATGTTTTCGGAAATAAAGGCTATTTTTATTTATTTTATTTTATTTTTATTTTTATTACCTCTAGAAGTGGATGGCAATGCAGCATCGAAAGAAACATTTTCAGGCCTGTTTGTGACGTCAATCAATGGGGCTCTATCTATTTCAGAACCTGTAAGTTAATAAAAATTATAATGATATTATGGTTGTATTTTATATAGTTACTAGAGAGACTGATAGCTAAAACATCATTTATTATTATTTATTTTATTGCCGCCGAATCCAACTCGGCTGGGCAGTGGGCAGCATTCGGGAAGCTTCGAGATGTCTTCTCGTCCAAGATTCCTCATTGCCTGAAGACTAAAGTCTTCGAACAGTGCGTGTTGCCAGCGATGACATACGGATGTGAGACTTGGTCGCTAACTATGGGTCTCATAAGAAAGCTCAGGGTCACTCAGCGTGCGATGGAGAGAGCAATGCTCGGGGTTTCTCTGCGCGATCAAATCAGAAATGAGGAGATCCGCAGAAGAACTAAAGTAACCGACATTGCTCGACGTGTTGCGAAGCTGAAGTGGCAATGGGTGGGGCACATAGTTCGAAAAACCGATGGACGTTGGGGTCCCAAAGTGCTGGAGTGGCGACCCCGCACTGAAAAGCGCAGCGTTGGCGGGGACTCTATCTATGATGATAGATACAAGAATATTACAAAAAGTTTGTGAATTGAATGGTTACCCTATATAGATAGCTATTAGACAAAAAGTTTTCTCTATTATTTTATCATAATTACCTCTAGAAGTGGATGGCAATGCAGCATCGAAAGAAACATTTTCAGGCCTGTTTGTGACGTCAATCAATGGGGCTCTATCTATTTCAGAACCTGTAAGTTAATAAAAATTATAATGATATTATGGTTGTATTTTATATAGTTACTAGAGAGACTGATAGCTAAAACATCATTTATTATTATTTATTTTATTGCCGCCGAATCCAACTCGGCTGGGCAGTGGGCAGCATTCGGGAAGCTTCGAGATGTCTTCTCGTCCAAGATTCCTCATTGCCTGAAGACTAAAGTCTTCGAACAGTGCGTGTTGCCAGCGATGACATACGGATGTGAGACTTGGTCGCTAACTATGGGTCTCATAAGAAAGCTCAGGGTCACTCAGCGTGCGATGGAGAGAGCAATGCTCGGGGTTTCTCTGCGCGATCAAATCAGAAATGAGGAGATCCGCAGAAGAACTAAAGTAACCGACATTGCTCGACGTGTTGCGAAGCTGAAGTGGCAATGGGTGGGGCACATAGTTCGAAAAACCGATGGACGTTGGGGTCCCAAAGTGCTGGAGTGGCGACCCCGCACTGAAAAGCGCAGCGTTGGCGGGGACTCTATCTATGATGATAGATACAAGAATATTACAAAAAGTTTGTGAATTGAATGGTTACCCTATATAGATAGCTATTAGACAAAAAGTTTTCTCTATTATTTTATCATAATTACCTCTAGAAGTGGATGGCAATGCAGCATCGAAAGAAACATTTTCAGGCCTGTTTGTGACGTCAATCAATGGGGCTCTAGCTATTTCAGAACCTGTAAGTTAATAAAAATTATAATGATATTATGGTTGTATTTTATATAGTTACTAGAGAGACTGATAGCTAAAACATCATTTATTATTATTTATTTTATTGCCGCCGAATCCAACTCGGCTGGGCAGTGGGCAGCATTCGGGAAGCTTCGAGATGTCTTCTCGTCCAAGATTCCTCATTGCCTGAAGACTAAAGTCTTCGAACAGTGCGTGTTGCCAGCGATGACATACGGATGTGAGACTTGGTCGCTAACTATGGGTCTCATAAGAAAGCTCAGGGTCACTCAGCGTGCGATGGAGAGAGCAATGCTCGGGGTTTCTCTGCGCGATCAAATCAGAAATGAGGAGATCCGCAGAAGAACTAAAGTAACCGACATTGCTCGACGTGTTGCGAAGCTGAAGTGGCAATGGGTGGGGCACATAGTTCGAAAAACCGATGGACGTTGGGGTCCCAAAGTGCTGGAGTGGCGACCCCGCACTGAAAAGCGCAGCGTTGGCGGGGACTCTATCTATGATGATAGATACAAGAATATTACAAAAAGTTTGTGAATTGAATGGTTACCCTATATAGATAGCTATTAGACAAAAAGTTTTCTCTATTATTTTATCATAATTACCTCTAGAAGTGGATGGCAATGCAGCATCGAAAGAAACATTTTCAGGCCTGTTTGTGACGTCAATCAATGGGGCTCTAGCTATTTCAGAACCTGTAAGTTAATAAAAATTATAATGATATTATGGTTGTATTTTATATAGTTACTAGAGAGACTGATAGCTAAAACATCATTTATTATTATTTATTTTATTGCCGCCGAATCCAACTCGGCTGGGCAGTGGGCAGCATTCGGGAAGCTTCGAGATGTCTTCTCGTCCAAGATTCCTCATTGCCTGAAGACTAAAGTCTTCGAACAGTGCGTGTTGCCAGCGATGACATACGGATGTGAGACTTGGTCGCTAACTATGGGTCTCATAAGAAAGCTCAGGGTCACTCAGCGTGCGATGGAGAGAGCAATGCTCGGGGTTTCTCTGCGCGATCAAATCAGAAATGAGGAGATCCGCAGAAGAACTAAAGTAACCGACATTGCTCGACGTGTTGCGAAGCTGAAGTGGCAATGGGTGGGGCACATAGTTCGAAAAACCGATGGACGTTGGGGTCCCAAAGTGCTGGAGTGGCGACCCCGCACTGAAAAGCGCAGCGTTGGCGGGGACTCTATCTATGATGATAGATACAAGAATATTACAAAAAGTTTGTGAATTGAATGGTTACCCTATATAGATAGCTATTAGACAAAAAGTTTTCTCTATTATTTTATCATAATTACCTCTAGAAGTGGATGGCAATGCAGCATCGAAAGAAACATTTTCAGGCCTGTTTGTGACGTCAATCAATGGGGCTCTAGCTATTTCAGAACCTGTAAGTTAATAAAAATTATAATGATATTATGGTTGTATTTTATATAGTTACTAGAGAGACTGATAGCTAAAACATCATTTATTATTATTTATTTTATTGCCGCCGAATCCAACTCGGCTGGGCAGTGGGCAGCATTCGGGAAGCTTCGAGATGTCTTCTCGTCCAAGATTCCTCATTGCCTGAAGACTAAAGTCTTCGAACAGTGCGTGTTGCCAGCGATGACATACGGATGTGAGACTTGGTCGCTAACTATGGGTCTCATAAGAAAGCTCAGGGTCACTCAGCGTGCGATGGAGAGAGCAATGCTCGGGGTTTCTCTGCGCGATCAAATCAGAAATGAGGAGATCCGCAGAAGAACTAAAGTAACCGACATTGCTCGACGTGTTGCGAAGCTGAAGTGGCAATGGGTGGGGCACATAGTTCGAAAAACCGATGGACGTTGGGGTCCCAAAGTGCTGGAGTGGCGACCCCGCACTGAAAAGCGCAGCGTTGGCGGGGACTCTATCTATGATGATAGATACAAGAATATTACAAAAAGTTTGTGAATTGAATGGTTACCCTATATAGATAGCTATTAGACAAAAAGTTTTCTCTATTATTTTATCATAATTACCTCTAGAAGTGGATGGCAATGCAGCATCGAAAGAAACATTTTCAGGCCTGTTTGTGACGTCAATCAATGGGGCTCTAGCTATTTCAGAACCTGTAAGTTAATAAAAATTATAATGATATTATGGTTGTATTTTATATAGTTACTAGAGAGACTGATAGCTAAAACATCATTTATTATTATTTATTTTATTGCCGCCGAATCCAACTCGGCTGGGCAGTGGGCAGCATTCGGGAAGCTTCGAGATGTCTTCTCGTCCAAGATTCCTCATTGCCTGAAGACTAAAGTCTTCGAACAGTGCGTGTTGCCAGCGATGACATACGGATGTGAGACTTGGTCGCTAACTATGGGTCTCATAAGAAAGCTCAGGGTCACTCAGCGTGCGATGGAGAGAGCAATGCTCGGGGTTTCTCTGCGCGATCAAATCAGAAATGAGGAGATCCGCAGAAGAACTAAAGTAACCGACATTGCTCGACGTGTTGCGAAGCTGAAGTGGCAATGGGTGGGGCACATAGTTCGAAAAACCGATGGACGTTGGGGTCCCAAAGTGCTGGAGTGGCGACCCCGCACTGAAAAGCGCAGCGTTGGCGGGGACTCTATCTATGATGATAGATACAAGAATATTACAAAAAGTTTGTGAATTGAATGGTTACCCTATATAGATAGCTATTAGACAAAAAGTTTTCTCTATTATTTTATCATAATTACCTCTAGAAGTGGATGGCAATGCAGCATCGAAAGAAACATTTTCAGGCCTGTTTGTGACGTCAATCAATGGGGCTCTATCTATTTCAGAACCTGTAAGTTAATAAAAATTATAATGATATTATGGTTGTATTTTATATAGTTACTAGAGAGACTGATAGCTAAAACATCATTTATTATTATTTATTTTATTGCCGCCGAATCCAACTCGGCTGGGCAGTGGGCAGCATTCGGGAAGCTTCGAGATGTCTTCTCGTCCAAGATTCCTCATTGCCTGAAGACTAAAGTCTTCGAACAGTGCGTGTTGCCAGCGATGACATACGGATGTGAGACTTGGTCGCTAACTATGGGTCTCATAAGAAAGCTCAGGGTCACTCAGCGTGCGATGGAGAGAGCAATGCTCGGGGTTTCTCTGCGCGATCAAATCAGAAATGAGGAGATCCGCAGAAGAACTAAAGTAACCGACATTGCTCGACGTGTTGCGAAGCTGAAGTGGCAATGGGTGGGGCACATAGTTCGAAAAACCGATGGACGTTGGGGTCCCAAAGTGCTGGAGTGGCGACCCCGCACTGAAAAGCGCAGCGTTGGCGGGGACTCTATCTATGATGATAGATACAAGAATATTACAAAAAGTTTGTGAATTGAATGGTTACCCTATATAGATAGCTATTAGACAAAAAGTTTTCTCTATTATTTTATCATAATTACCTCTAGAAGTGGATGGCAATGCAGCATCGAAAGAAACATTTTCAGGCCTGTTTGTGACGTCAATCAATGGGGCTCTATCTATTTCAGAACCTGTAAGTTAATAAAAATTATAATGATATTATGGTTGTATTTTATATAGTTACTAGAGAGACTGATAGCTAAAACATCATTTATTATTATTTATTGTATAGTGCAAGAAAAAGGAGAATAATTAACTACACTACTTTTTTCATTAGTTGGGGCTAAACTGATTATAATAATAAAAATAATAAGGTTTTTATTAAAGGCTAAGTTGCCCAGTATAAATAGTTTGACACAAATAATTAAAATAAACACAAAAAATATAAAAATAAATAAATATAAAATAAAAATACCTAAATACATACAGTAACATTTACATAAAATTTATTAACTATTTGGGAAGGTTAAAAAACTCTTCCCAGGCGTCATGGTCAATATTAACCTACTTATTACTATTTCCGATTATTATTTTGATGCACCGATAGCCAATATGTGAAGGTACTGCTAGGCATTCCGTCACAGATCATTTTGAGGATGCTATTATGAGATGCACGGAGCCTCTCCCAAAAGGAGGCAACTCTTTTTCTCATTACTGCATAGAAATCCGGCACTCTCGATTCGGCAAACATGCCAGAGGCACTACAGTATCTTGGCAAGCCCATCAATATATGAAACGCATCATTGTACTGCACGCGTATTGCCGTGTAGGACTTTCTGAGAAAACCTGTCCATAGTTGGCAGGTGTAAAAACACTAACAATACGTGTTAAACAGTAAAATCTTGACCGATTTGCTGCATTTTCCAAATCTTCCAGCTAGCATGTTGCAACAAATCGAAAGTGCCCTCCTCTCTCTCTCAATGTCGCAGTCATCCTTCAGATTCTCAGTAAGAACATGTCCCAAATACTTGAACTTTTTCCCAACCCAAACTGCTGATCCATCAAGTAAAACCTCAGGTACCCTCTCCGGGCCCTTGCCCGCTCGAAATACCAACATTTCTGACTTAGTGACATTATACTCTTATTTCAGCCTGTGTGCATTGGCATAATGCTCACAGACTGAAAGTACTTCCTAAGTCCCTTGATAGAGGGACTGAGAACCATGTGATCAGCGTAACTGAGCTTGTTAATACACAGGCTACCCATATGACATCCAACTTTTGTGGTTCTCAGTTCCTCTATCAAGTCATTTACATACAAGTTAAAAAGATCCGGAGATGTCATACCGGAGAGTTTTATAGGTGGAGAATAATAAATTCTCTATTATTTCTCATCTGTGCTGCTGGTGCTTGAAAGGTGAATTATTGTCTGATAATAAGATAAGGAGGACATGTCTACCCACCTGGCAAGAGCAAAGTTGGAATGGCCCCAGGGCTCAATCTTCTAGTCCATGTCAAAAACTTCAATTCAAAATGAGCATGGCACACTCGTCTATTTCGATACACATAGTGAGGATCCAATGATGCATCAAGTCCAACAGCTCGAGTCCACGCAAGATACCGATCCATATCCTTGTCAGGGTTAGGGAATGAATGCAGTACTGTATCATCTTTGCCTGAAAAAAGTATTTTGTAAGAACTGACCACACACCTGTGTTGCTTAATCTAACAACAACTATACCGCTTCCAGATTCTGCCCATGACGACTTGATCAAATAGACCAAGGGTCAGATACAAAAGGGGACATACTCGAGACGGCACATCATTATTATAGAGTGGAGGTTCTTTACTATGGAGCCCTAACCACCGGTTGCTTGGGCTTTAAAAGCTCTGCTATTGATGGACTTAATATTTTTGAACATACCTATTTAGATCATCTTTTCAATTTTAGAAACACTGTAAAAACTTCTCTGAATTTTCGGAGTTTTATGCGTTTGTGGCAACTAAATATCACTTGCTTAGTTGTGAAGAAAAGATCGTGAGGAAACCTGCATGAGAGTTCTCTATAATGTTCCCAAAGCCTGCCAATCTGCGCTTGGTCAGAGGCTGTGGCCAAACCCAACGTGGGAGGAGACCCGTGCTCAGTAGTGTGCCGTAACAAGGGGTTGAGACGAAGACTTATCTTTGCTTGTATTGAATAATAATCGAATTTTAAGTTACTTACGAGTTTTACCGCATCTCGGCACACAACAACCTCTCTCAGATGCAGCCATGCCGGTCAAATCCAAATCGCCGAGTCCAAATCGTTAAGCAAATCAGTGTACAGGGGGTGGCGCGTTAGTTCAATGAAAAAGGTGAAGTCTTCAGAGTCCAGGAATCAAGCAAAGTCGTAGTATAAATCACAAAAACACAAACGGAGCACATTCACAGATCACTACAGGAAACGGAATTGCAAAATGGCGGGCGGAAATGACATTTGAGAGTCATGTAATTTTTTTTCGATATAGCGCCATCTACTGCAAAATGGACGAACTTTTTTTCCCTAAGAAAAAATATTTGTATAGACTGTTATGACACTGGCTTTAGTATACTCCCCGCGGAGTTGGACGTTCACATTTTTTTTACAGAAAGACCTTGATGTGGTAAGACTTGCACTCAGTGTTGGAATCGGGCTCCCATAAAATTATTGTCTATGGAAATTAAAATTATACTATTTACCAAAAATTATACTACGTTTTGTTTTTGTGTTGACTACGTTTGCTGTGGCGGGAAATTTAAACTTTGAACGGTTTTATCGGTTTCGAAGATAAGCTGTAATAATAATTTTGAATTGTTTATTTACAATAAATAAAATAATAATAGGGACTTAGCTTTGACTGTAGAGGGCAGCACTTGAAACCGCCCCCTAGTGGCAATTTTTTTTGTCATATTATATAATAAAAATATATAAACAATGTGTACTTATACTGTTTTGAAAACAAAAAATCTCTCTGCTCGGCTCTGGGTTCTTGCCCTTCTAACCCTTCTCGTTTTCATTTGATGTAGCCATTCGGAAAAAAATCCGTGCATTAGGGGTAAATGTTAAATAAATAATTGGGTATTAAAATTATGGTATTTTCGCGTACAATCCAAGCATTACGATACTATATACTACGCAACATAAAATTATGGTACAAATAGTATAATTATACTACGGAATCCAACACTGCTTGCACTAAAATATTTTACTCCGAATTCTAATACTTTTCGAGAAATAATTTTTTGAAAATCGCAAATTTTCACTACTTTTTACCATTTCTTACGACATTTGCCATAGATTACAGACTCGTTGACGTTTAGTTGCCGTACTGAAGTTTCGTTTTACGTATTATAATCTGTTCCAAACATAGAAAGTATCACAAAATGTTAATAATCGAGTAGTAATCATATTATTCAAACCATAAAAAATATCTATCATTGCATTTAGTAGACATATTAGTATATTTTTTCTGTACATGGACGTTTTTTATAATAATTCGAATAAAACATCGAGTTTTATGTGTACCGATTATTGGAAAAACGGAACGCGTGCGTTGGCGCCAAAGTGTCCAAATGACATTACTGAATTCAAATCTATGAGTCATCGTTTTACGCGCTTTTCAGTTGAGAACATATTTATTCTGCACCACGCCCGCTCATGCAAGAGCGAGCGAAGCGAGCTCGGGACTGGGGGCACTCCGACTCGGATAGTTTAGGTTAGAAGAGGCTCTTCGTGGTTATTTCCTTTTTATACCACCCAGAAATAAGGAGCCCCGCGAAGCGGGGCTCCGTCGACCGGGCCTTGAAGGGGTGAGAGGGAGAGAACCCATATCTCTAACATAATCCAGTCAGAGTTGGGTAGGCCTAGGTGAGTATGGGTAAATTCCGAATTATTCAGCGAAACGCAGGTCGAGTAGGCGAAGGTTCATTCAGGGGTAACGAAGCGAGTCTTCTGGCGTAGCCCATTCTAATTAAGAAATTAACCTTTTCCACTACCTAAAACAACAGGTATAAAGGTTATCAGAGTTAAGCAGGAATTTCGGTAAAACTAACCTCAAAATTTTAAAAAATTAATATCTCGAAAACTACTAAAATTCGGAACGTCTTACTTGAAGGGGGGTATATCCCCTCCCACCCCCTCCCCCTCCCCCCTCTCCTCCCCCCCCGTCGCGGGGAGTATACTAAAACTCAATCCTAACCTCAAAATTTTAAAAAATTATTATCTCGAAAACTATCAAAATTCGGAACGTCTTACTTGGAGGGGGGGCTTATCCCCTCCCCCCCTCCCCCCTCCCCCCTCCCCTCCCCCCTCCGTCGCGGGGAGTATACTAAAGCCCAGCCCTGTGTTGTTTTCAGAGACAAGTAATTGTTTTCAGTTTTTACTAAAGTTGTCAAAAGTGACACTTCATTACCTATGGGTATGTTCCGTTATACACTGCGAGCACTGTAAGGTCTGATAATGCGAAACCGTTCCTTTAAGGGCCTATATACAATCAGGCCGCAACAAACTGTAGGTATAAAACTCGCCACACTACAGCATATATATGTACGCATATATAGCACAACGCTCTACGCTCGATTTTATAGCCAACTAACCAATTTTGTTACTTGAAATATTTGATTATTACTTATTTACTACATAATATCTAAGCCTCCGCGCCACATTATTATACTTATTAGATAGTAGATACTAGCGGACGAGCCCAGTGCTTCGGTCGGGTGAAATTTTTAAGAATTCCTTGGGTGGAATTTCCGAAAATCCTGAAACACGTGTTTCTTAATATTTAATCGAAAGCCCAAATACCAATTTTCATTGATGTAACCCGAAAAATATAGAACTTTCCTACAAACTTTCATTCCCCATTTCACCTCTATGCAGGTCGAATTTTCAAAAATGGTGACACACTTACTTCTTTATATTTAACCGAAAGCCCAAATGCTAAGTTTCATAACTATAACTTGATAAATGAAGGACTTTCATACAAACTTTTAACCCCTATTTTAACCCTTTGGGGGTGGAATTTTGAAAAACAGTGACACATGTTCTTCTTTATTTTTTACCAAAAGCTCAAACACCAAGTTTGAACTTACTATAATATACTGTATATAAAAAATTCGCGAATATTGTCATAGTCATTTATTTATTATTTTTTGTATTTATGTAAGTTTAGAAACTTTCCCCGTGTGTGAAGCACTGTAATAAAATTATAAAATTAGTAAAACGCAAAATGTATCATTCCTCGTTCAAAGATTTCCATCGAATATGTGAAACGGTCGCGTAAAAAGATTGGAGTAAAGATGCATATAATTATTATGTATCTCAAATTTCGGCTTGGCAAGTAAGTAAACCGTGGCCGAGTGGTCAAAGCGCGAGCGCGATACCCAAAGAGACGCAGGTTCAAATCCTGCCGTCGTATTGTTTTTCTTTTTGTTTTACCCGGTATTGATTATGGTAATGATTTTTCCCGGTAGTAAAACCAATTTAGGTTGTGTAGTACAACCCGTGAGTACAACCTATCATTTGGCTGCGGGAAATCAATTTCAGCGTGTATCACCACGTCGATATCGATCGTGTCTTTGGTACCTATTGAAGTAGATTTTTTGAAAATATTTTTACAGTAGACTGTAGAGTGTAAAAAAGATCACAATCGGAATGTTCTCAGTTCCCAATCCCCATATTTTGTGAAATCTTCTGTAGCATCAGCCCAGCCAAGAAACCGTAAGAAGTCAACAAGTAGCTTCAGTTGTAAGATACCGTAATTGATTATCACCATATATGTATAAATAATACGTATCTGTTTACTGTGATAATACTTATTGGACGTTCAATAGGTAAGTGTGCAGTATACCTACCTAATAAAAATTGAATTGAATGGTAAATAATTAATACCTAGTGTAGGTACTAATATATACTATCATTTTACAATCAATGGCTCCTAAATCTCCATGGCTTAGGAGCGCAGTAGCCTGCAGGCTGCAACCTGCGGGGCTGGGACCTGGAGTTCAATCATAGAGTCTCTGCTTAGTAGGTACCTACAATATTTATTTACCATCAACAGTTTCTAAATTCTCATGTAGAATCATGAATAGAGGCGCAAAATACTAACAGCTAATGTAGAGTTGTCAAATATAAAACTAAATGGTACGGAACCCTTAGTGTCCGACTCGCACTTGACCGGTTTTTTATTTTATTGTGGTGTACAATAAAAGGGTGTACAACAATATAATCATTCCTTCTTATTCATACGATTCATGTGATACCTACTGCCCGCTGAAAGACACACAGACAGAGGGACTGAGCGCGCAGGCTTAGTAATAGGGTCCCGGCACATGGCACACTCTGTGTACGGTACCCTAAAAAACAATATTCGTAAAATTTAAAAATAGTAATTCTGCCGGAGTTGGCGCGGCACGGCCAGGGTTGCCAAATTTTATATTACTGAAAGCATGCTTGATACATTTATTTATATTAATTAAGTATATAATTTATATTCATCAAAATACATACCTATGGAAACATAAACAAGTTTTACCATGGAAACAAGTGGAATGGTAATTGGAAAATATGCAACGAAGAAATTTTGATTTTACCCATCAATTTTCATACCCAGGGCTTATAATATTATATGCAAATCGATTCCAACTAGATGAGGTAAACTCCTAAAATCACAAATGGCTGAGCTGCGCAGCGCTGCGTCACGATGCGAAAGAAATGGTTTGGAACCCTCGTAGCTTTAGTTTTAAGATACCGTTACTGATTATCACCATTATATTTTAAAAATAAGTAGACGTCAATAAGTGTAGTGTACCTACCTATATTGAATAAACATTGTTTGAATTTGAATTTGAAAGAGATAGAAAACGTCAGATCTGCAAATGCAGCGGGCGCGTGCACGAATCGGCAACGTCGCATATATTGCGGCAAATCTGATACTTCATTAGGGTGAAGCTGAATAAACCGAACCACTCATACTTCGGTATTTTTAACCGACTTCCAAAAAAAAGGAAGAGGTTCTCAATTCGGCGCGTATGTTTTTTTTAATGTATGTCGGTGCATATCTCCGTGGTTTCTAAACCGATTTGAAAATTTATTTTTTCACTGGTTAGAGGAAGCTCGTGAGGTGGTCCCATAAAAAATTCTGACTCCAAATCGTCAATACTGATGCTGTAGGTGTACCGTACTACTTGAAATCCTCAAAACTAGGGAGTTAGAAAATTTTGATCGTGAATTCATATAGTAAGTATCAAGTCACGTGTATACAATACAACTCTTGAGTCTGAACTCCTCAACCCTGGTGCTGTAGGGTACAGAACTCCTTAAAAATAGCGATATAGGATTTTTTTATGATGAATTCATATTGTAGGTGTCAAGCAACGACTTCATGCTTAAAACCAAGTCCTAACTCCTCAACTCTGATGCTGCAGGGTACTGCAGTCTTAAGCCGTGGGGATTTAGAGTACTCTAAAAAGTTAAAAATAAAAATTCTTTCCAAAAAACCGACTTCCAAAGCCACTGTAAAGTAAAAAATAATTTTGATTTCTACACACTATGTTGAAGTCGGGCGAGTAGGTATAACAAAGATAGGCATAGTTGACGCATAAGGCTCGCCCGACTTCAACATATTGTGTAGAAATCAAAATTATTTTTTACTTTACAGTCGCTTTGGAAGTCGGTTTTTTGGAAATAATTTTTTGTTATACGGATCTAAAATATCGATGCAACCCTAATAGGCACGTTACCTAATACCTACTGCGTCGCGCTGCCCGCGGGTCGCCCGAGACGCGAGATAAAATACAACTATAGATGGAGCCATATTGTGATTGATCATTGATAAACCGAGATAGCTTTATTTATGCCTTTACACCCTTATAAGAAAGTGACGGATTCATGTTTTACACTAATATTATAAATGCGAAAGTGTTTCTGTCTGTCTGTCTGCTACGCTTTCCCGGACCATCTTTTCAACCGATTTTGCTGAAATTTGGTACAGGTAGATGGTATCCCGGGGAAGGACATAGGCTACTTTTTATCCAGGAAAATTAAAGAGTTCCCGCGGGAATCAAAAATCTTAATCCACGCGGACGAAGTCGCGGGCATCATCTAGTATAAAATATATACTACATTCGGTTGCCTTATATATATATATTTTTTTTAAATATTTGGTTTCACTTATATCGCCAATTTTTTTTTCATTTATCACATACTAGATGATGCACGCGACTTCGTCCGTGTGGATTAAGATTTTTCTATTCCCACGGGAACTCTTTAATTTTCCGGGATAAAAAGTAGCCTATGTCCTTTCCCTGGATACAAACTATCCCTATACCAAATTTCATCAAAATCGCTTGAAGAGATAGTTTTTTATTATTCCCGCGGGAACTCTTGAATTTTCCGGGATAAAAAGTATTCTGTCCTTCCACGCGGACGAAGTCGCGGGCATCAGCTAGCGAGATATAATGACAAATAGTAATAATGCTAATATGTATATGTGTATGTGTGAGTTCGCCGTCCATTTTATTCCTTTGTTCTATCCGCCGCTACCCCAAACCATTACCATTACCGCAAACCGTTATCGGTAGCGTTCTTGCTTAGGTACACTCTGTATTAGGCAAAATTTTTTTCCTGACAAAAAGTGGTACACCCGTCCGTTCACGAGCGCGTTTCAGCGCAAACTGAGGTGTAAAATCAAATTCTTGGATATTTTCCTTAGAAAAATGTATGCAAAATTATGGTGGGAGACATAAATGACTACCTAATGTATTTGGAAGCACAATGTGATATCCTTTAGATAGAGGACTATATATGCCATCATAAATAAATAAATAAATAAATAAATAAATAAATCATTTTTGTATAAATTTTTAGTATAAAGGTTTACTAATAAAACATATAATAATATATACAATTTCTTAAAATATCTTTAAAATCTAAATTAAAAACTAAAAACTAAAAATTAAAAATATAATCGAATTATTTTAAAATTATTTTCCGGGATAAAAAGTAGCCTATGTCCTTTCCCTGGATACAAACTATCCCTATACCAAATTTCATCAAAAAGATAGATTATAGTCTGGAATAACACATAGGCTACTTTTTATCCCGAAAATTAAAGAGTTCCCGCGGGAACCACAAAACCTCGATCCACGCGTACAAAGTCGCGGGCGTCAGCTAGTATTAATATAATATAATATAAAAGCGAAAGGTCACTGACTGACTGACTGACTGATCATCACGATATCTCAGGAACTATAAAACATACAGACTTGAAATTTGGAAGGTAGGTTCCCTCTATGGTGTAAACGTCAGCTAAGAAACGGTTTTGGGAAAATTCACCCCTAAGAGGTTGAAATGGGGGTTGGAAGTTTGTATGAAAGTCCTTTGTTTTTGAAGTTAGATACATGAAAATTAGCATTTAAGTTATAAGTTAAAAATAATAAAAATCTGTATAATTTTTTTTCCGAAAATCTACCCCAAAGAGGGTTAAATGGGGGTTGGAAGTTTGCATGATGGTTCTAAGTTTTTGAAGTTACAGACTAGAAAATCGGGATTTACGTTATCAGTTTTAAATTATAATAACCTGTCTAAGTACTTTTTCGAAAATCTACCCCAAAGAGGGTGAAATGGGGGTTGGAAGTTTGTATGAAAGTTCTATGTTTTAGAAGTTAGATACTTGAAAATCGGGATTTAGGTTATAAGTTTTAAATAAAACTGACCTGTATAAGCCATTTTACGATAATCCACCTCAAAAGAGGTGCAATGGGGGTTGGAGGGTTACATAAAAGTTCTATGATTTTGTAGTTAAACTTGAAAATCGGGATTGATGTTATTAGTTTTAAGTAATAATAAACTGCATAAGCAATTTTACGAAAATCTACCCCACAGAGGGTGAAATGAGGGTTGAAAATGTGTACGCAGGTCCTATGTTTTTGTAGTTAGAGACTTGAAAACCTGGATTTAGGTTATTAGTTTAAAGTTTTAATAAACTGCATAAGCAATTTTACGATTATCCACCCCAAAAAGCTTGCATGAAGGTTATAAGTTTTTGAAGTCAGCATTAAGGACTTATTACTCTTATATAATAAAAACCTGCCGATGCTATATAACTGCTATAAGAAGGCCTTTTGCAGCGGGAAAATCTCATAGGAAATCAGAAATTGTACGCGGACGAAGTCGCGGGCGACCGCTAGTATTGATATAAATGTGAAGTTCTGTTAAAAATACTGAAGCTCATTAAAAATTAAATAATTCCGTTTCCTTACAATTATTTATCTAATTTTGGTATTTGTTGTTCAAGTACAGGATATAATTCAAATAATTGATCAAGTATCAGGCTCAGCCTTTCAGAAAATTTAGAGTTCTGAGGTCAACTTTGGACGTTAGAAAATCTCCACTTTGAAAGCCCCCCATTTCGTCAATTTTGGGGGAAAAATTTAAAAAAAAAATTTTTGGACTCTATTCCTAATTATCTTTAAAATGATATACCGCAACCCTATGTAACTTTATAAAAAATATTTTACTTCGCATTCGCTTCTATGAGAGCCCCCCTTAAATAAAGATTTTTATAACTTTTTAAGCCATATTCGGCGGGAGGCCATTGGTATACATATTATATTTAAAGCTGCAGTAATTACGTTCAGTCATTCAGAAGTTATAATGCTCTGACAGACGGACGGACGGACGGACAAACAAGTGCCAATTCACTCAAGTAGACTCAGAGACCTTCGCTTCGCTTGGTCAACTAAGAGATAGCTGCACTTTTTGTAACTATCGCCTGAAAAGCTGATTCAGTATTAAGTGGGTGTAGGGCTCTCAACTGATGTCAAAAAGTGCAGCTATCTCTTATAAGAATACTGGTTACTGTTAAAAACGGAACGCAATCAGCACTGAGAGCACCTTACCTCGAAAACGCCAGTGCTCACAGTACAAAAATGGCGACGATTTATGATGTCATATATTTCCCTAGGACACTGCGGACGTATACTGCAGTCATAAGCGGAACGAATTTCTCCCCAGTAAGAGGCAAGAGCACTGAACTGAACAGTGCTCGCAGTGTATATCGGAACATTATACTACGTTCAAGTTACATACTAATGGAGGCGCAACGTTATAGTCACGTTCACAAAAAACGTGCGTAACGAAAATGCGTAAGATGCATAAACGTCCGTAATGAAAATTCGTAAGATTTTGAATTTTTGAAGCGAAACATCCTCGCGTTGTTACGAAGACAAAAGGTCTTAAATATAAATATAAGTTACTGATATAATACGAAATACCGCAAATCATAGATTTAGGCTTTAATTTACTAAAATTATACATACGACATTTCACAATAATATTGAATGACGTTAGTAACAATATTGACGCTTATTGTTCATTAATTAAAGTTAGCAGGCAACAATGACAAAGGAGTTTCATATCATTCTCCGCCACTAAAAGGTAAAGTCCCGCAAGTATTGAGGTGGTCGTTTTATTCGACAAGATCTCCTCAAAGGAGTTTCTTGCTGAGGCCCAGGTGATCCTGAATGTGAAGGAGCGTCGGGTGTTCCCCACAGTGTTGGACTATCTGGTTCACATAATGGAGTAGTAAGCTCAGTAGCCAACGATGGTTCAGGTTCATGCACTGGTGTTCTAGGTGGATCGTGGTTCGTAGGAGGTTCAGATGGTTCAAGTTCAGCCTGTGGACTATTGTGAGTTGTTGGAGTATTATCAGCTGGACTCGATTCGTCTAGTATTCTTTCTCCCCCTTCACCTATTGGAGCTAAATGTCGGTTGGACACAGCTGTCTCTCTTCCGTCACTCAGTCTCACAATTGAATAATTGGGGTTAACTTCGATCACGTCAGCTTCTTCTACTAAAGGCAAGTACTTGTTTGCTCGAGCACAGCGTTTTACAAGAACTTGTCCAGCGCTTGTTAGCCATGTTGGTATAGTTCCGCCGTTTGGAGATTTGCGTGAGTACTTAAATAGTCGTTCATGCGGTGTGCAGTTGATCGAAGTGCATAGCAAAGATCTGATGGAATTTAATGCATTGTCAAGGACCTTTTCCCAACTTTCTATTGGCAGATTATGAGAGCGTAAGCCTAGCTGAATAGCTTTCCATAGAGTAGAATTAAGCTTTTCGACTTGTCCATTTCCTTGCGGGTTGTATGCTGTAGTTCTGCTGGTAGCGATACCACGTGAATGGAGGTATTCTTTCACTTCACTGGATAAGAAAGAAGTTCCTCGATCGGAATGAATGTAGCTAGGCATCCCAAATATCATAAAAAGATTGTTTAAATGCTTGATGACTGTCTTTGCACTCATGTCAGAGCAAGGAAAGGCAAAAGGGAATCTCGAAAATTCATCGATAATTGTTAATATATATCTGTTATTCGTATTAGTCGGAACAGGGCCTTTGAAGTCGATGCTTAAGCGTTCAAATGGCGCTGTGGCTTTAATAAGTTCTGGAGGCGGCTCGTCATTTTTGTAAAATTTCGGTTTTATTTCAGCGCAAATTCGACAATTACTCGTCATAGTCCTCACTTCTTCGATAGTATAAGCGAGGTTTTTCGTTTTCAACCAGTGGTGCATTCTCGTGACTCCTGGATGGCATAAGTTTTCGTGGAGTTTATTAAGCCGTGCGAGGCGCGATGAGGCGTCAATACTGGCACAAATCCTGGATAAGGCGTCGGCTACGAAATTTTCTCTACCGGGTCTATAAACGATATCATATTATGTGTAAAGCGCCAGCTCCAACCGCCACCGCTGTATTTTTTCATTTTTAATTTTACTCGAGTGTCGTGCGTCGAACATGAATGCGACCGATCTCTGATCTGTAATCAACTTAAATGGTTTTCCAATCAGGAAATGACGCCACTTTTTGAGCGATTCTACGCATACGCTTCTTTTTCGACTGCTGAATGGTTATATTCACTTTTATTAAGAGTTCTAGAGAAAAATGCTACCGGTCTGAAGTCTTGGGAGAGGGTGGCAGCAATTGTATGCTCCGAGGCGTCGGTCTCTACGGTGAAAGGCATTTTATCATCGATGGCGTATATAGTAGACTTAGCAATTACTGATTTCAGATCATTGAAAGCTTTCAAAGCTTCAGCACGTAGTGGAAATTCCGTTGAATGTACCAAGGGATGTATTTTCTCAGAGAAGCTCGGAATCCACTTCGAATAGTGCGCAAACATACCTAATATCCTTCTTAATGTAGCCGTGTTGTTTGGAGGAGGCATGTTGATGAGTGGCTGTAATCGATCACCATCTGGCTTTATGGTGTGATTTTCTATGGTGTATCCAAGTATATTGAGTGATTTTTGGTTGAATTTGCTCTTTTGTGAATTGATTGTCAAGTTATACTTGTCAGCTGCCTGTAGGAATCGATTTATATTAGTATCGTGCTCCTCTTGCGTATTTCCACAAATGGTTATATCATCCAGATAAGCAAAGGTCCCTCTTAAGCTTTCTTTTCTGATTACCCAGTCAATGGTTCTCTGGAAGCTCGATACACCATTTGTTACTCCGAAAGGTATTCGACAAAACTGATAAAGATTACCAGCGGCTTCGAAAGCTGAGTAAGGACGTTCTTTTTCAAGTATCGGAATCTGATGATATGCACTTTGAAGGTCAATAGCGCTAAAAATACTGTACTTTGCGACTTTAGTAATAATCTCTTCGATGTTAGGCAGCGGATAAGCATCTAAGAGCGTGAATTTGTTGATTGTCAACGAATAGTCTATGACCATCCTCTTCTTATGGTTCGCGTTCTTAGTTATCAGTACTTGTGCGCGCCAAGGTGACTGACTCTCCTCGATGATGCCTTGTTCAAGCAGTTTTTCTACTTCTCCGGCTATGAACTCTTGGTCTTCCAAATTGTACCTGCGTGATCGTATGGCAATAGGTTTACAGTCAGGAGTGACGTTAGAAAACAATGACACAGCAGGGACAGTGGCTTTGGTGACGCAGCAGACTTTTAGAGTTTCTTTTGGTCCACCGAAGGAAAATTCCAGAGTAGAATGCAGGCCGAGAAGGTCATGGCCTATAATAATATCAGCGCACAGATCTTTGACGATGAGTAATTCTACGTTGTCATATGAGTTCTCCTTCAACTTGACATTTTGACGAGTAATGCCAGTAACTTGTGAAGTTAAAGAAAGAGAGGCCATTGAAATCATCTGTTGGCAAGGTCGTTTTTTCAAATGAGCCAAGTTAGCAAAGTCTTCACTTATAAAACTAATGCTGCTGCCTGTATCTATCAACGCGTCTGCTCTGATACCTCTGATATATGCAGGAACCATCGCTTTCTTTAGGGAAGCTAGTGCTGCAGTCGTGATACAAGCGGTACAATGTACGCAATCTTCAGGCGAGCTAGTGGAAGCTACTCGAGGTAAGCTACGACAAACGGATGCGTAATGGCCCTTTTTGCCACATTTTTGGCAGTTTGTTTTGAAGGCAGGACAGTTTCGTCGATTATGTAAGCGATCTCCTCCACAATAAAAGCATTTACGGTGAGTGTTGCCTGATGTATCTGTTTTAGGAGCTGTAGCTGCAGTTGTTTGATGAGACGTAGATGCTTCAGTATACTGGTCAAGCTCAGCACTATGTTGTGCTTGGCTAATTGCATTGAGAGCTGGTAGGTTGAAGTTTTGTGAATTGCTTTCTGCCATCTCTAACGATAACGCCTTATTGTAAGCCTCGTCTAGAGAAAGTGTGAGGTTTTCTAGGAGGCGTTCGCGTATTTTTGGCGAAGCGATTCCAGCGATGAAGGCGCCCCGTATGCTGTCTTTCATATTTGTTTCGGCATCCACGGATTTGAAATCGCATTCTCTGGCTAACTGTTTGAGAGCTTGTAAGTAGGAGTCGATGGTTTCACCTGTATGTTGGCGTCTTGTAGCGAGTAGATGACGCGCTGTGATGATGTTTCTAGGCTTGATGTATAGCGCATCTAGAGCTGTCATCGCCGTGGCGTATGTCGTGCAGTCACTGATGGAGCGAAACACGCGTGGAGAAATATGATTTATCAGCAACTGGAGTTTCGTGTCGTCTGAGATTGCCGGCGCATTAGGGGCAGCTGATACAGCTTGTGCCGCCAGGAAATTGTTGAACGTACGTTTCCAATGCTCCCACTCGGGGCTAGTGGAACTTAACGAGGAATCTCCATCAAAGCGATCCGGCCTCAAAAACTTTTCCATTTTTAGTAAATTAAATTGATATAATACGAAATACCGCAAATCATAGATTTAGGCTTTAATTTACTAAAATTATACATACGACATTTCACAATAATATTGAATGACGTTAGTAACAATATTGACGCTTATTGTTCATTATTTAAAGTTAGCAGGCAACAATGACAAAGGAGTTTCATATCAGTTACATATTTTGAAAGTAGACTTAGAGTATGTTCCGATATACACTGCGAGCACTGTTCAGTGCTCTTACTGGGGAGCACAGATGTAGTACCAGATACCGCGCTCGGAACACGACAGTGCGGCCAAAATTTATTCTAGTGTGCGTGACAGCACTGTCTGGACACATGCATCAGTGTGCGTGAAATGTTGCCACATTAATGAAAAAATGCCAAATTAATGTAAGAAATTTTAATTGTTTGTTCTATCTTTAGACCTTAACTACTTAACCGATTTCAACGACATATGGTAGGAGAATAGCTTGTATCCTGGAAAAGGAGATTCGCATATTACTGTGGTGGTACGCTGGCTACTTTGGAGCTACGCTGAGTAATTTAGCGGTACGTCGAATACTTTCAAGATATGCCAGTTAAATTGGAGGTACGGAGACTACTTTGGAGGTAGGCCGACTACTTTTGAGATACGCCGACTACTTTGGTGGTACGTAGGTACGCCAGCTGCTTTTGAGGTACGTCAGCTACTTTGGAGGTACGTAGGCTACTTTTAAGGTACGTCAGCTACTTTAGAGGTACGCCGGCTACTTTAGAGGTACGCAGGCAACTTTGGTGGTACGTAGGCTACTTTTAAGGTACGTCAGCTACTTTAGAGGTACGCCGGCTACTTTAGAGGTACGCAGGCTACTTTGGTGGTACGTAGGCTACTTTGGTGGTACGCAGGATACTTTGGTGGTACGTAGGCTATTTTGTAGGTACGATAAGTCTGCCTTATTGTACCTACGTCCATTTCAGCTTTTTTAATCTGTTTTGCCTCTATCTGTTTCGGTTTTCGGCTACTTTAGAGGTACGCAGGCTACTTTGGAGGTACGTAGGCTACTTTTAAGGTACGTCAGCTACTTAAGAGGTACACCGGCTACTTTAGAGGTACGCAGGCTACTTTGGTGGTACGTAGGCTACTTTGGTGGTACGCAGGATACTTTGGTGGTACGTAGGCTATTTTGTAGGTACGATAAGTCTGCCTTATTGTACCTACGTCCATTTCAGCTTTTTTAATCTGTTTTGCCTCTATCTGTTTCGGTTTTCGGTTTCAATAAGTGAATGATACAGAAAACTTACTTTATTGATTAAAAGAATTAAATTTGTAATAAAAATTACAAGAAAAATTACTGCGTACCACCAAAGTAGCCTGCGTACCTCCAAAGTAGCCTGCGTACCTCTAAAGTAGCTGGCGTACCTTAAAAGTAGCCTGCGTACCAGCGAAGTAGCCTGCGTACCACCAAAGTAGCCTGCGTACCTCTAAAGTAGCTGGCGTACCTTAAAAGTAGCCTGCGTACCAGCAAAGTAGCCTGCGTACCACCAAAGTAGCCTGCGTACCTCTAAAGTAGCCTGCGTACCTCTAAAGTAGCTGGCGTACCTTAAAAGTAGCCTGCGTACCAGCAAAGTAGCCTGCGTACCTCTAAAGTAGCTGGCGTACCTTAAAAGTAGCCTGCGTACCAGCAAAGTAGCCTGCGTACCACCAAAGTAGCCTACGTACCTCTAAAGTAGCTGGCGTACCTCTAAAGAAGCTGGCGTACCTTAAAAGTAGCCTACGTACCATCAAAGTAGCTGACGTACCTCAAAAGCAGCTGGCGTACCTATAAGCTAATCGGCGTACCTCGAAATACGCCGGCAGCGTAGCTGTTTCACAAAAAAAAAAACTATCTACTAACAGCTCATTTACACCTTCTTTAATTTAAGGGAAAATATTACAACGTAAATTAGCAACACTGATAGATATCGTTGAGGTTTTGTGTTTCAAGTCATCAGCAATTAAATAAAAAGGAAAAAAAACTTACAGAATGAAAATATAAATTCTTACCTATGAAAAGAAACACCATTATCCTTTTTTAATTTTTGGGAACAATTTTTACAGTGTTTCAAGACACAAGAAGGCATTATTTTGAGAAACTTGTTTATACACACGTTACGTCGAAACTTCTCGACGCGTCGCATCCAACTAAATGAGATTTGTATTTGCTTTTCGTTTTGTATTTGCTTTGTTGGCGCGCCTGCCGTGTTCCTAGCGCGGTATCTGTTTAGTACTACATCTGTGCTGGGGAGAAATTCGTTCCGTTATGGACTGACAGTATACTGCCGCAGTATCAAGGAAATATATTATGGCGTCATAAATCGTCGCCATTTTTGTACTGTGAGCACTGGCGTTTACAGTGCTCGCAGTGTATATCGGAACATACCCTTAAATGCTTTAGTATTGAGGTTTTAATAAAAAAAATTATTTAAAAATGATTAAAATTAAAATATTCGTTTTCACTTCTATCGTCTCTATGACTGACAATTTTTTTATGTATCGTTTATATTCGATATCATGGAACTAATAAGTACTACGTACAACCCTACTACTGTACCAGTCGACTGTCTCGCGGCTCATATCGACCGATACCTAAATCGCCGACGGACCGTCCCGCGGCCGATATCGGCCGCGCGAGGTCGGCGCTATTACCTATCGGTCTGTCGTAAAAACAACTAAGTGTATCTCACTTCTACCACTTGAATATTGCTCTGGAAGAAGCAAGCTAGCTATATGATTGATAATTCCACTTAAAATCGTCTGGCAATTATTTCTTCCGAGCGAGTCAATGCCTACGGAAAAGTTGTTTGTTAGTCGTTCCATTACGGTCGTGTTTGGTGGTCGATTTATGTGATTATTTTGTGCGAAAACATATCGGAAACTTGAGAAATGTAACTAAAGTGAATAATTAACTAATTAAGCATTAAAATAATATAGGTTTGTTGCGTTTTTACTCATTTTTATTCGTATTTTGAGCTTTAAAAGTGTACTAGTTCAAAACTTTTAACGGTGCAATGATTTTGTCTTATTTAATTTATATTATTATTATCATTTTTCTGGTGAAGTGCTGTTGGTCTAAGATCCCGATATAAAACGACCTTCACCGAGATGCTTATTTAATGAAACGTATTTTATATTTAATTTAATATGTCAATAAATATAATCCATATGGGTTGCCTAACAAATTTCAGTCCAGAGTATGTTTAATTAATAATTTAAAAAAAATATTTTTTTAAACATTTCACCGGTATGATTATTAGATAAATTCTATACCAATCGAAAGTATGAAGCCCATAGAATATGCAAACGTTAGGTTGCCTATTCTTTTCCGGTCACATCTATCGGGTTGCCAGGTATAAACAGGTAAATCTGTACTAGCATTTTGCAACGGTCTGTTTATTGAATGAAATTTAAATTAAATTAAAGATTATTTTATTCTGAACACGGTGGTATAGGGTTGCCTGCGAAAAATCAGTCCAGAATTGCGGTTGTCGAATTTTAAAAAGTAAAATATTGCTCCGAGTGAATGTGTGCGACTGAGAGGTCCCAACCGACCATCCCATGCGATAGAAGAGGACACAGCATAGCAGCTGTTTAAAGTCCGCCCACTTAAAGAAAGAGAGTGCGCATGCTATTTGGGCTTGGAAAAGAAAAGGATAGCGATAGACTCGTATATACTATGCATCATTTTGGAGTAGTTTATTATTTAAGCCCAGTACTTTTTGAGAAAAATGGTAACATATTGAAAAATTAAAATCATAGACTATAGTTCAGCTTGGTTGTCTATGGTCCTAAAATATATCTAAAAACCTTCTCACAAGCTATACATATCTAATGCAAAAAACCGCATCTCAATCGGCCCAGTACTTTTTGAGAAAATTGGTAACATATTGAAAAATTAAAATTATAGACTACAGCTCAGCTTGGTTGTCTATGGTCCTAAAATATATCTAAGAACCTTGTCACAAGCTATCCATATCTAATGCAAAAAACCGCATCTCAATCGGCGCAGTACTTTTTGAGAAAAATGGTAACATATTGAAAAATTAAAATTATAGACTACAGCTCAGCTTGGTTGTCTATGGTCCTAAAATATATCTAAGAACCTTGTCACAAGCTATCCATATCTAATGCAAAAAACCGTATCTCAATCGGCCCAGTACTTTTTGAGAAAAATGGTAACATATTGAAAAATTAAAATCATAGACTACAGCTCAGCTTGGTTGTCTATGGTCCTAAAATATATCAAAAAACCTTTTCACAAGCAATACATATCTATTGCAAAAAACCGCATCTCAATCGGTCCAATAGTTTTCCAGGAAAACGGTAACAAAAAAGTGCACAAACAAACAAACAAACAAACATACAAACACACAACCTCTTAGGGCAAACACATAAACCGTCTCCGTTTCGTTTTTTCAATTGTATTTACTTATAGCGACACTACTCCAAAATGATGCATAGTATATACGAGTCTATCGCTATCCTTTTCTTTTCCAAGCCCAAATAGCATGCGCACTCTCTTTCTTTAAGTGGGCGGACTTTAAACAGCTGCTATGCTGTGTCCTCTTCTATCGTATGGGATGGTCGGTTGGGACCTCTCAGTCGCACACATTCACTCGGAGCAATATTTTACTTTTTAAAATTCGACAACCGCAATTCTGGACTGATTTTTCGCAGGCAACCCTATACCACCGTGTTCAGAATAAAATAATCTTTAATTTAATTTAAATTTCATTCAATAAACAGACCGTTGCAAAATGCTAGTACAGATTTACCTGTTTATACCTGGCAACCCGATAGATGTGACCGGAAAAGAATAGGCAACCTAACGTTTGCATATTCTATGGGCTTCATACTTTCGATTGGTATAGAATTTATCTAATAATCATACCGGTGAAATGTTTAAAAAAATATTTTTTTTAAATTATTAATTAAACATACTCTGGACTGAAATTTGCTAGGCAACCCATATGGATTATATTTATTGACATATTAAATTAAATATAAAATACGTTTCATTAAATAAGCATCTCGGTGAAGGTCGTTTTATAACGGGATCTTATACTATGTTATTATTAGATGATCAATATCATATACTATCAATTTAAAACATTAAACATTCAGTAAATAGAGAAATAAAACTCAAAATTGTAATTTTTGTTACTTATTGCTATGACGCCGCCCGCTATCGGTTGTGTGTTGGTGGACAAATTATTGTGATTTTTTTGTGCAAAAACCTAACGGAAACTTGAGAAATGTAAGTAAAGTGAATAACTAACTTATTAAGCATTAAAATAATATAGGTTTGTTGCGTTTTTACTCATTTTTATTGGTATTTCGAGCTTTAAAAGTGTACTAGTTCAAAACTTTTAACGGTGACAAATGATTTTGTCTTATTTAATTTATATTATTATTATCATTTTTCTGGTGAAGTGCTGTTATTATTAGATGATCAATATCATATACTATCAATTTAAAACATTAAACATTCAGTAAATAGAGAAATAAAACTCAAAATTGTAATTTTTGTTACGTAATGCTATGACTTATTTCTAGCTTTAAAAGGGGGCTAATTCAAAATTTTTAACGGTAAAATGATTTTGTCTTATTTAATTTATATCGGTATAAATTTAGCTCTCACGCCCGCATACAAAATAAATACATATATAGCCAAAAGATTTATAATAAACTTACGTAAATAAATGTAAATTAATAAACTTACATATACACAAATACACAAATAAATAGTTGTAGCGGGCGGAGGATTACACCCCGGCAGGGGAGACCAGACGGCCGGGGGTCAGGGGGACAGGTTGAGAAACCGGCGGACTATCCTAGCCGAGTCTAGCAACACCGCTTTCTGCATCCTGGCTGCGAGCGAACTGCCACGGAATCCCAGTCGCCTCAGATGGTGAGCGAGGCTGACTGGGATTAACCCATTCGCAGATATGACGATTGGGATGATTTCAGTGGACTCCACATGCCACATGGCGGAAACCTCGTGAGCCAGATCGAGATACTTTCGTTTTTTCTCCGTCTCAGCTCTCACAAGGTTCTCGTCATATGGAATGGTGATGTCCACCAAAAACACCCGCGACTGTGCCCGGTCCAACAGCACGATGTCAGGCTTATTCGCAAGAATAGTCCTGTCCGTGATGATGGACCGGTCCCAATAGAGCCGGACTCCGCCACGCTCAAGTACAGGCACCGGTGTGTACCTGTAATAGGGCAGCCTCTCATCCAGGAGACCGTACTTCAGAGCAAGCTCTTGGTGAGGGATTTTGGCCGCTTGGTTGTGTCTGTGCAGATACTCAGTGTTAGCAAGCGCCGAACATCCCGACAGCACATGTCTGAGTGACTCACCGGGATGGCGACAGGCTCGACAGATGTCGTGAGTGCCATCCTTCAGAATGTACTTTCGGTAGTTCCGCGTCTTAACTACCTGATCCTGTATCGCACAGACAAAACCCTCGGTTTCCCCAAAGAGGTCACCGAAGCGCAGCCATTGCACGGACGCTTTCTTATCGACGTGCGGCTCACTAAGAGCTTTAAAAAAGCGTCCGTGCAGCTCCTTCTCCTTCCATACGGTCTCCCGGTCAGAGGTGCTAAGTACCACCGGCGCCTGCCACTCGATTTTGGCTAAGGACAGGGGAGTGAGTCCTTTATCACATTCTATGACCTCTCTATGCATGGGTGACTCCCTCTTCGTCTCGAAGTATGTTCTGAGGTTGGCTATCTCCCGGTTATGCATGGTCTTGACGCTTAATACGCCTCGACCACCACATTTCCGGGGGATATACAACCTCATCACAGACGACTTCGGGTGATGCATGCGATAGAGAGTCATAGTCGTGCGGACTTTTCTATCCAGGGCGTCAAGTTCGGTCTGAGTCCATCTGAGCACGCCAAAGGTGTACATGAGAACGGGCATAACCCAGCCGTTATAGGCTCGAACCTTATTGGCGCCTGACAAAAAACTTTTACAGATTTTTGTCAGACGGCCAAAAAAGGCCTCGCAAACAGACTGTTTCATATCCGCCTCATTTACCCCTAACGATTGCGACATACCCAGATACCGGTACGAATCAGCTTCAGAGAGGGTCCTGATGTTAGATGTCTCGAGATTCATCTCAGCCGAGTGAGTAACCTGCCCCCTCACCACATGCAAGACCGCACACTTGTCCAGCCCAAGCTCCATTCTGATAGAATTACTGAACTCAGTGGTGATATTCAGCAATTCTTGCAGACGGGTAGCATTGGGTGCCAGCAGTTTGAGGTCGTCCATGTAGAAAAGGTGAGGCACTCTTGTCCCTCCTCTCCGAAACTGAAAGCCCGTCCCTGAACTCTCCAGCAGTGAGCTGAGTGGGTTCAGAGACAGGCAAAACCAAATTGGACTCAGACAGTCACCCTGGAAGATCCCCCGCCGTATCCTTATCCGGTCATCGGCAGCCGCCAACCGCTCACCGTGGAGACAAAGGATCGTACTCCATTGCCCCATGCATTCCCTCAGGAAGTCTCGAACTGTACTGTAGCATAGTCTATGGTCATAGATGTCAAGGTCTATGGAAAGGTAAAATAAAGTTTGTCTTTGATCGGAACTGAGAGCTGTGTCATTTACTAAACCTGGTTTCCCTTTATATTAATTAATAAACTATAAAAGCCAACAAATACTCTCCACTAGAAGGCCAATAATACATGGTGTCAGAAGATAAAACGAAGAAATAAGAAGAATCAAAATGGTAACGCCTGAAAAGTCACAAAACGTAATCCTCGCGAACGGTCTCAAGCCGCTGAAGCTAAGCGTACAAAATGGCGGAGGTACGGAATGCGCTAACTCGGAAAAATGGAGGAGATGGAAACAAAAATACGAAATTTACTGTGAAGCAAACGACTTGGAGAAGCTGCCAGAAAAGAAACAAATCGCAATATTGCTCAATGCGATAGGCGACGAAGGACTGGAAATATATGATTCATTTAATGTTCAAAGGTCAGAAGAAACCGTTAGGTCAATTCTAAAAAGATTTGACGAAAAATTTAATGCATGCAAAAACACAACAGTAGAAAGATACAACTTTTTCACCAGATACCAAAAGGATGAATCAATAGATGAGTATGTGACGTGTTTAAACAATTTAGCTTCCACGTGCAAATTCGAAAATCTAAAAGAATCCCTAGTGAAAGACATGTTTATAATTGGTCTAAAAAATGAAAACATCAAAGAAAAATTACTACAAAACAGCGAAATAAAAGATGTCAATGAAGCAGTCGCAATAGCAAAAACCATAGAATTGTCCGGCACAAGATCGAAAAGAATAAAACAACATCAAGAATTCCACAGTCAAGTTCAAACAATTTCAAAACAATTTCGTCAGCCAAGACCAGCCTCAAGACCGTCAAGACCAAAAACAAGACCAAGACAACCAAGCCAGGATCGCAGCAGATCAGCATCAAATAGTTGCCAAGCCAGCAGTGGGACGTGCAGAAGGTGTGGGCAGGTACACCGCTACAAATGTCCAGCGCAGGGCAAGACCTGTGCAAGTTGTCACAAGCCGAACCATTTTGCTAAGTATTGTCTTAGCAGAAAAGTAAGTGAAATATACAAGAGTTCAGAAATAGACCCTAATTTTAGTCAAAATAGTCATAGTCCTAGTCAAAAGAATCATAGTCAAGAAAATTTTATCATTGAAACAGTCATAAATAAAGTAGAATGTAATAAAAATAATTGGAAAATTAATCTTAAATGTCAAAATCAGTTGTTAACTTGCCGAATTGACACTGGTGCTGAAGTAAATGTTATTTCAATTTATACTATCAAAAAATTAGAAAAGGATAACAACATTAAAATTCCAGTCAGAGAATCATTTGATAACATATTTTCATTTTCAGGACAACAAATAAAAAATTTAGGTAGTGTAATACTGACTTGTACACTTGAAAAGGGGACTCAAGCTAACATTAAGTTCATTGTTGTGGATTGTGAATGTTCAACCATACTGGGTGCGAAAACATCTGAAGACTTGGGCATTGTCAAAAGACTGTTCGAAGTGACAAATCAAAGGTCAGTAACATCATTGTTGGAAACTTATTCTGATACATTTGAAGGTTTAGGCTGTCTGCCTCACAAGGCACATTTACATGTTGACACAAGTGTTGAGCCTAAAATTTGTCCCGTCCGTAGAATTCCTTATGCTTTACATCCAAAACTTAAAAATGAGCTAGATAGGATGGAAGAGTTACAAGTCATAGAAAAAGTCACAACTCCTACAGACTGGGTAAATGCAATAGTTCCGATAGAGAAACCTAATGGTCAATTACGCATATGTTTAGATCCAAGACCGCTGAACAAAGCGATTATGCGACCACATTTTCCATATCCTACTTTAGACGATTTAAGATCTAAAGTAGCTGGTGCCTCAGTATTCTCAAAATTGGATGCAAATTCAGGTTACTGGATGATACAATTAGATGAAGAAAGTAGTCGACTATGTACATTCAACACACAGTTCGGTAGATATCGATTCCTTAGACTACCATATGGCATTAAGTCTAGTGGAGAAATATTTCATAAAGTAATGTCAGATTTATTTGGAAACTTACCAGGAGTACTCATTTTTGTCGATGATATTTTAGTATTTGGATCAAGTCAAAAAGAACACGATGAAAGGTTAGAAAATGTTTTCAAAAAAGCTCGTGAAGTAAATCTAAAGTTCAATAAAGCCAAGTGTATGTTTGACAAGACGGAAATAAGTTATGTAGGTCATATTTTCAATAAAAATGGCATTTCAGCAGATAAATCTAAAATCGAAGCAATAGTCGAGATGCAAAGACCAGAAAATGTTAAAGAATTACAACGATTTTTGGGAATGGTGAATTATTTAGGTTCATACATACCAAATTTAGCTAATGAAACAAATTTGCTCAGAAGTCTACTTAAAAAACAAAATATCTGGCAATGGACAGATAATCATGAAAAAGAGTTCATTAAATTGAAACATCTCATTAGTCAGTCACCGGTCTTAGTTCATTATGATGTCAATAAACCTATTAGAATGTCAGTAGATTCGTCTAAAAGTGCGGTGGGTGCAGTTATTTTTCATGGAAAAAATCCTATTGCTTATTCATCAAAGTCACTCACAAGCACACAGCAAAATTATGCTCAGATCGAAAAGGAATTATATGCTATTTTATATGGGTGTAAAAAATTCCACCAATACATATATGGTAAAACCATACAGGTGGAGACAGACCACCAACCATTAGTCACATTGTTTAAAAAACCCTTGGCAGATGTGCCAGCTCGTCTGCAAAGAATGATGATTGCACTGCAGTCATACGACCTGATTGTTTCATATACAAAAGGTACTGAAATGTATGTGTCTGATACGCTTTCAAGGGCTCCAATATCATCAAACACTGCTATAGAAAAATTTGATGTAAACGAATTGGAAAGCAACATTGTTTGTCAAGTAAACTTACTAACCTCCAATTTAGCCATATCTCAAAACAAATTACAAAAAATTAAAGATTGTACTAAGTCAGACATAACTTTACTAAAATTACAAGAATATTTTTTGAATGGATGGCCGAACAATAAAAATCAATGTGATCCTATAACTTTACCTTACTGGAATGTTAGAGATGAAATTCATGCCATTGATGAGATTTTATTCAAAGGTCAGTCTGTAATTATTCCAAAGTCAATGCGTACAGAAATATTAAATATCTTACATGAAGGTCACATGGGTGTAGAAAAAACAAAAAACCTAGCACGAGGTTTAGTTTTTTGGCCCAACATATATCATGACATTGAGATGAAAGTTAGACAATGTGAAACTTGTATGAAATATAGTCCAAATAAAACAAAAGAAACTTTATTGACTCATGACCAGCCGAGCCTGCCATGGCAAAGGTTGGCAACAGATTTATTTGAGTACAATAGCAAGAGATACCTATTAGTAGTAGATTACTATTCAAATTACATAGAAATTGCTCAATTGAATACAGATCATAGAAGTCAAACTGTCATCCAGCATTTGAAGTCAATTTTTTCACGTCATGGAATCCCAATGCAACTGGTCAGCGATGGGGGTCCACCGTATAATAGTCAAGAGCTCCAAAAATTCCTTAGTGATTGGGATATTGAACACATAGTGTCTAGTCCTCACTGTCCAAGGTCAAACGGTTTAGCCGAAGTGTCTGTAAAAATAATAAAGAATATATTAAGAAAATGTCAAGACTCAGGTACAGATTTTCACTTAGGTTTGCTACAATATAGGACAACACCTAGAGGAAATTTAAAGTCACCGTCAGAATTACTCATGTCTAGAAAGCTCAGAACTAGGTTGCCATACCAGTATGAAAGTCTAAAGCCTAAAGTGATTACATTTTCAGAACACTCTAAAAATAAGTCGGAAATAATTTCCAAAAGAGAGACATACTATAATAAAAGTGCTAGTTCTCCAGAGGAGTTTCAGTCAAATGACTCAGTATTTTTCAAGAAAAACCCAAATGATGTGTCATGGACAAGAGGTACAATTGTGTCTAAAACTAATTTTCCAAGATCATATTTAGTCAAAAACTCAGATGGAACAATTTATAGGCGAAATACTCAACATATTAAACTGTTCAAATCATGTTTGTCAAATTCAGAGTCTAGATCTAGTAGTAATGTTAAGTCTAGGTCCAACAGTCTCAGTCAGTCCAACAGTGCCAGCCAGTCAAACAGTCCAAGTCAAAGTATGTCAAACTCCCAGTCGGAACAGTCGAATCAAGTATTCACAAATAAAAACTGTCAGTCTCATAGTCACGGGTCGAGTCAGTATAATAAATTTAATTTAAATCAAGGTCAAGATGGAGAAAGGGAAGATAATCGTATATTTTACTACATACCTGAATATTTACTTCAGAGTCAAATGTCAAGTTGTCAGTCTAGTCGAGATGGTTCAGATAATGAAAGCTTTGTATCGAGCCAATCAAATGAAAATGTATCAAGTTCTAATTCTAGCCAAAATAATGAGTCTAGTATAAGTAAGTCAGAACCTAAGGGTCATAGTAAAAAGAATGTAAACAATGATAACTTACCTTGCATGTCCACATCTATTGTTCAGAAAGAGGAACCTCGGTACAGTTCGAGAGGTAGATTGTTAAAAAGAAAAAACAAATTAGATCTATAAGTTTATTTAAAGAATATGACATTGTATTTAAAATAATAATAGTTGACGAGGTTTCCACTGATGTAATTCAATTTGCACAAGTATTTAATTTCACTGGTTTAATGTAATAATTGTAAACATAATGACGAATAGATTGTTGTTGTATATCAATATGTAAATTTAATAATAATGTTAAAAGTATTTAAATGTAATTTCAAATTATGTATATTTAATAATTAAGCTCTTGTTTGCCTAAGGTAAATAAAGGTTAGCTGTCAAATTGTCGCATGCCATGTCAATGTCATCTGTAATTTCATTTTGTTTTTTTAAAAAGGGGCATGTAGCATAGTCTATGGTCATAGATGTCAAGGTCTATGGAAAGGTAAAATAAAGTTTGTCTTTGATCGGAACTGAGAGCTGTGTCATTTACTAAACCTGGTTTCCCTTTATATTAATTAATAAACTATAAAAGCCAACAAATACTCTCCACTAGAAGGCCAATAATACATGTACCATCGACTTTGTACAGCTCAAGGACCCTCAAGAGCCATGAATGGGGCACCGAGTCGAATGCCTTTTTATAATCAATCCAGGCGGCGGAGAAGTTCCGGCGGTTGCGTTTGACCAATTGCCCCGCAACGGAGTCGATGAGAAGGAGCTCCTTAGTACCACGGCTACCCCCTCGACATCCGTTCTGAGCCCCAGAGATGATGTTATTTTCGTCTACATGACGAGTGATCTTGAAGCTCAGAACGGATGTCAGTGTCTTATAGATGGTAGTAAGACACGTAATAGGGCGGTACTTAGCAGGATCAGTGGCATCAGTGGACTTTGGAGCTAGATGAGTGATCCCAGTGGTGAAAAGGTTCGTGAGCGTCCTTTGCTCGAGAGCTTCTTGGAATTGTCGAGCCAAGGTCGCATGGCAAACCGAGAAACCCTTAAGCCAGTAGTGATGCAGACCAGATGCAGTAATTTATATTATTATTATCATTTTTCTGGTGAAATGTTGTTATTATTAGATGATCAATATCATATACTATCAATTTAAAACATTAAACATTCAGTAAATAGAGAAATAAAACTCAAAATTGTAATTTAGTACGTACCTAATGCTATGACGTAATATTACGCCGCCCGTTATTCAGACCGGCAGACAGGCTTTTTGTTGAGTTCTTCTACTCTCCAAATATTTATTTTAAACAAATAAAGTGCTTGGTTATTGTTAGTTAGTAACTTGAACTGCTAGTAAATTATTGCCAGATGTTATACAGATGTCAAGATAACAGAGAGCGACCGAGCGTCAAGTAGGTGTCGTTTTTTTTGTTGAACCTTTTTGTGCCAGTTCAGAGGGTGTTGAGTTATGTTTCATAATTTTAGTTTTATCGGTGTACGATTTCTTTTCGTTACAAATTCATGTAGACCAGGTATCGAACTAGGCAAATAATGTAAGTTATAGCATGTAAGTGTACAATTTTGGTTTTTATAAAGGTTTTAAAGGAAAAAAATGGTAAAAAATACGAAACTCTCAGGTTTCATCCAGGATTGCTTTTATTCAATATCATTTTTAGACATAAAATTTATATAGTCAGGTAGGGAATTTCAGCTAGTTCCTAAAAATTATCATTTATACAAGTTATAATAATAATATTCGAAGAAATAGGCGATATTCTGGTTGTAGGTATGAAATAGCGGGAGGCCCGACGAGGGGTGGGACGTACAACGGTCGTCGCGAGTATAGACGCTCTGACGTGGGAGTAATCAGTCTGAAATAATTTATCTTTGACATTGGTATCATCACTAATCACTTCTATTTTTTTACAGATAAAAAAAGCTTACCAAATGACCCATCCAGTGATAATCATCATCGCTTCGGAGAGCGAGTGGAAGAAGTTCTGCAGCGGTCGACTCTGCAAGGACGTCTTTATAATTTTTTACTTTGTAAATTAATAAAAAAGTCAAATCAATTGACTGGTTGGGAAAGTGCCAGAACCCAGAGCCGCTAAGCTACCTATAGGTATCCTATTTATGAAGATAACCATATCGATACAGCTACGACCTGCAAGTTCGAAGCCCATTTTATAGATCTAGGCTACAATGGTGAATGTCAAAGACTTTTTAGAATTTTTAGACAAACAATCGATTGTTTTTTTTTTGCAAATTAAAACATTGTTTTATTGAGTGTTATAATAATATCCAAAGAGCAAACAACCAGGTATGTTTAGCGCAAGCACTAACCATACAGCGCTGATTTTCAGCCTGAACCCTGATTCAGGTGACACCACGGAAAAAAAACTACGTAACTGCAAGCTGCTAGGATAGGTACTTAAAAATCTACTTATAGCTATACTTATAGTAAACATCTTCGTGTTTATAGATACTCGGAATTTGTTAAACACGATGTTCGGCTTGGGTTAAAACGATTATAAATTATTGGAATGATACTCGAAAATCGAAATGCCATGTCTTCTTTCGTGCAACGGATATAAAGCTGCAAACTCATTTCATGGAATTGTAAAGAACGCAGGCATAAAGAAAAGAATAAGTAGGAACAAGTAGAAAACAATCGCTTAAAATCGATCTCTATTACCTATTATATTCTATTATATCTATTATATTTACTCTATTACCTTAGGATTAGGACAATAGTACATTATGGTACTAGTGTGTAATGTTGGTGATTACCGCTGTTAATATCAAGTTTATTGATCCATCGGATAACGGATTAAGTTATAATAACAACAGTCAGTCACTAAGTACTTTATAAATCCTTTTGCATGTCTAGAAATAGACACCTGGGAAGTATTACATTAATACGATTCCCGCTGGAACTCCTTAATTTTCCGGGATAAAAAGTATACCTACCTAATATATCTCCATTCCAAATTTCAGCCAAATGCGTCCAGTAGTTTTTTTGTGAAAGAGTAACAAACATACATATATACAAACTTTCGACTTTATAATATTTAGTGCGAGCCAATGATGTTATATATTAAGCAAGATTTTTAGTTTGGACGACCTCTCTGGCGCAGTAATGAGCGCTTTAGTCTTATACATGGGAGGTCCCAGGTTCGATCCCTTACAGGGTCAATTTGGGAATTTGTAATTTCAGAATTTTCTCTGGCGGGAGGCTTCGGCCGTGGCTAGTAAAGCCACCCTACCGAAAAAGACGTACCGCCAAGCAATATACTTAACCAACGCCAGAGATACCTGGATTTTCCTAAAGCAAAAAAGAAATCTTCAAAAATGCCGAGATCTCCTATACGAGTACGTGTAAAGCTAATATTAATACGGAGTCCTCCCTCACTCGACTGTCTTTTGTGAATTAGAAACTTAACATTTTTAGTTAAATGAGATGGGTTCTTAGAGGACCTACTCACCTTTCACATTTAGGTTTACAATCACTTGAAATTTTCTAAAATTTCACCTTACCTCACCAAAGGTGCTTCAACTTTACCTACTTCAAAACTAAAGCCATGTAAATAGTTTCAAGTTTAAACGTGGCACTGGAAATGGAACTGGAATGGAGTTGTCAAACAACCACGTTTGCCCTCCATACTAAATGACAGTTTGGCGCAAACTCACCTGTCACATTTGTTTGCTTGAACACTTACACGACCTTAGGTACATTCCATGGTCTTACTGATTTAAGTTAACAAACATGGTCTGTTTTATAAATTACTAGACTAGATGATGCCCACGACTTCGTCCGCGTGGTTTAAGTTTTTTTGATTCCCGGGGGAACTGCTTAATTTTCCGGGATAAAAAGTAGCCGGGATATAATCTTTTCCTGTACCAAAAAAAAATCTTTTTATGTTAAATGTCGCAGAGAAATGCAACAGACTGATAAAATATGAATACTAAAGTGAACACCTGAGTATTGAATTTCGAAACATTAAAAATATATCCGAAAGAATAAACAACACTCATCATATTTTAATGTTAAAATTCCAATGAAAAAATATCTTATTTCAGCAGAAAAATAAAGTTTGGTAGATGAAATTGGCATTTGTAATTTAAATTTTAAAATTCACACCAAAACGCTCGGCGGTGTCATGGCGTCGTTTGTGACGTCACTATTATTTTACTAATGTACTCTGTGCAGTGTGCAGTAAACAACAATCAACGTGGCCGAAGTCGCTTGCATCATCTTGTTTTTAAATACTAGCGACGATGTCACCCTGGTCAGATAACAGAGACTGTACATATTTAGCACGTACTACATATTCATTTTTTTTATCGTCACTTTATATCACATAATCATTAAATCAAACATCTGTATCTCTCTAAACTTATGGTTAAAACATACACATACAGGTAGAAAACTGCCAGCTACTTTGACATTTTGAAAGAATTTTGTATTGAAAATTCTACCAGTTTCCTCCACCACGTCCCTGAGGGTGGATAAACAAATTTCTCAAACGCCGGCAACGCATTGGCGTTTCCAATGGTGCTGCAAATGTTCATGGGCATCAGGCGACCCACCAGCTCGTTTGCTCGCTTTAATAGTATATATATGTCACCGTAAGATTGCACATAAAATAAGGTAAACAAAAACGTAGCCTGATACCAACAACATTATTTAGTATTTACGCTACTGAATCTAATGGGCACCTAATCTTGTGATTATCGGTTATCTTGGTAGTTAATGCCTCGTGATTGTTTATTTCCAAGAGAATAGAAAGATTTGATTTGGTCCAAGGTCTTATTGTAACTCGTGACAATGCTCCTGCAAATATCTTCAAACATTTTCTCCTTTTGTCCAGTCCAGCCAGTAGGACCATACACTGTGTTGCATATAATTGGGACAATGAAATCAACAAAGTTCAGGATCAATCTATCTTTGGAAGTAGGTATTTGTGATTTTATGATTGGAGGTTATATGAAGGATAAAGGTAGGTATCTACACATTGGTGTAATATTGAATTTTTTTTTCAAAAGACCAATTTACCTCATCTAAGATTAAGTAATCTTTTTTTGTTAAAACGAAATAGAATTGTTAATACTTAGTTTTAACAAATTGAAGACACATTTTACGTGCAAGTAATGCAATAGGTACCTAATGTGTGCATTGTCAAAAACAAAAGTATTACGAAGTCACGGGCATCAACTAGTCATTTATAATAATTTGTGACTACCTATCGTGATTATTAAATAACTATGATAGAAACAGCTATGATACTAGTATAAGTAGGTACCTACATAACTTATGAGTGAAGTCATATACCAATGTGATGTGATGTCATACTAGCGTTATCTCTGTCGCACACTACCGATCGGTAGGTCCAGATCCAAAGGTGGATGTGCAATATTTATTGCCGGGTACTGTATGCCACTTCAAAAGTTATGTCGACTATAGAAAACTGCAGACAATAAAACCAGGAACCTATTTAGAGAGAGGAGTTGAGCATAACCTGTGAAATGTGTATTAAATAGTAATTACCATTTATTAATCAAAACCAATTAATTACTTAAGGCGAGTCACCTCAGCTCAGCGGTAAAAACTGGTTTGCTAGATCAAATTTTTTCGGTATTTATTAATAAATAACGGTCTTACAAAAAATATCCGATACACTTAAAGATATTGTCTAAAGAATGTGCTAATTCGTTACACGATAGGATGTACTTTACTCGATCAAAAAAAATCTTGAAACAGGCTAAATTAAAAGTTTAAAACGAATTTTTTATTAATAAAATTTTCGACTTTGCTCATCATTTTTATATGGATAAATTCCTCTTGAAGTATTAATGAGAACCTGCTAAAATTTATTTCAAACTGAAGTCCTATATCCATTTAATTCAAATTAATCCCAGAATTTGAACGTTGCCAAGCGGTTTCAGAATATACCGCGCTGCCCGCTTCCCCGCTAGTCTCTACGAGAAATGTACCGCGAGACGCGCGGGCGGCACCCCACACCTCACCTCCTAAAATCTTGGAAGTGACTCGCCTTAAAGGAAGAGGAAGCTTGCAACGTATATTTGCAAAAAGTACCTACCGGTTCGCGTAATTAGCATGCAGGCGCTATCCGGCAGACATAGAACTTATTTTTGACCTATTGGCCGCGCGGTCGAAAATCTTGGATAGAAGCAGGCGTTACTTTGCGGATATCCATGTTAAGCAAGGAACAGGAGCTTAATGCGCTATAAATCGCTTAAATTGACAAAATATCTAGTACATTGTGCATCATGCGAAGATATTAATGCTTAGCGGCTTAATAGTTGGAGGTTTACCTCCAACGCCTAATTCGTTTTTATACGCTAAATAAATAAATAATTAGCCCGGCAATGGGAATACGAGAAAGTATTTAAAGCGTTTGACGAAATCGCGTCTCCAAAAGATTCACAACGTACAAGTGGCCATGAATGCCCTGAAGGAGGCAAACTTCGTCATCTTTGGGGATATATCGGCAGCCGACATCGCGGACGGCCACAGGGAAAAGACGTTGTCCCTTTTATGGCAACTCATACACGTGTTCCGTGCACCGTTGTTCGCGCGTCAAAATGTCCCAGTGCTCATTTAAAAATTGTTCTAATATCCACCACAAATCACAATACTAAATCGGACGGAATATCTTTTTTCGGTAACATTGATGTATATGGGGTTTTCTGATATATCGAACGCTGTCAGCGTAAAGTTTGATTTGACGTGTCTCAGTATACTCCCAGTATGTTAAGGGAGGCAAGTTATCCAATTCTGCGCAGATCACCGAGCCCATCAAGCCCATCAATTTTGCCAAATGTCCAGTTTAACATGCACCATGCTCAAGACCAGCCTGAGCAAGATGCTCGCACTCCATCAAGAAATTGTTTGCGAATAAAATAAACAATTGAAATTGGGTATTTAACAACTAGTCAAATCAGCAACTTTTTTACAAACGTCAAAAAGCGCGCGCTTATATTACTATATAAGCGCGCGCTTTTTGACGTTTGTAAAAAAGTTAAGGTACCTATAGGTTGTTGTTTGAAATATTGAACAGTGACGTCATCATATTCATACCTACCTAAATTGAATAAACGTTCTTTGACTTTGACTTATTTATTTATTTTGTATCCTCATTATGTATACCTACTTACTAATAAAGTACCAATACTAAATAATTACGTATTTGTGATGTGGGTAGGACTGTCGATAAGTTAGTTTGGAATAAACGACCGTTGAGTGAACATCGTCTGCGTCTTATTGTACCTTATAAACCCTAAGGATATCACAGTGGCTAACGAGGATTGGATTTACAGTTTATAGATAGTGCGTGCGTAGTTTATATAGTTTTTTTTGCACCATGTCGATCGGGAAAGTGAAGGAGTTCGATATGAAAACGGGGGTGTGGTCGTCGTATATCGAGCGGCTCGAAATGTATTTCACGGTCAACAACGTTAAGAGTGACCTCAAACTGCCCACGTTAATAGCAGTGATGGGAGACGAGGCGTACGAACTTCTGGTTAACTTGTCCAGCCCAAAGAAGCCGTCGGAGTTGAAGTACGAGGACGCCATTGACCTATTACGTCGGCATTTGCAACCGGCGCCGTCGGTTTTGGCGGAAAGGTTCAAATTTAGGCAGAGGAGACAGGCAGCAGACGAAAATATCGCCAGCTACGTCGCCGAGTTAAAAAAATTAACGCGCCATTGCAAACTGGGGGATAATCTGAATGAAAACTTACGGGATCAGTTCGTGTGCGGATTAAGAAGCGATCTTATCCGTCAAAGATTATTCGCGGAAGAGGAAAGTATAAGTTTTGCAAGCGCGGTTAAACTAGCGAATTCACTGGAGGCTGCGGAGCGGGATGCGGCAGCGGTGGATACAGCGGGCGCGGCGGGTGCTGCGGGCAGCGCGGACGGCGCGGGCCTGCATTCGATGGTCGGAACGGACGGGCGGCGATGGCGGGCGGCCACGCGCGGCCGAAGCACGCAGGGCGAGCGCACAGCGCGGAGCGGCGCTGGAGCGCGAGGCGGAAGTGGCGCTAGGCGTACGGATGGAGGTGCACGGGAAGACAGGTGTAGGGGGTGTGCATCCACTCTCCATGGCTATGAAGAGTGTAGATTCCGGGATTATGTGTGTTCCCGGTGCCGCTCCCGGGGCCATATCCGGCGCGCCTGTGTTCGGAAGACCAATGACTCGAGAGGGTCCAATCCAGTGCATTACGGCGAGGCAGACAACTTGGGGTCGGAAGAGGAGGAGAATTCCGGAGACTACCATAGCGATTTCCATCACCTCTGTTTAAACGATTACAAGGCGGTGAGTTTGCCAGTACTTATAGAAAATATCAAAATTAATATGGAAGTGGATACGGGAACTGCGGTTTCGTGTATTAGTAGTCGGACATATGAAAAACATTTTAGTCGAATATTTTTAGAACCTACGAGTATAAAGCTTAATTTTTACGATGGGTCAGTGCTTAAGCCATTAGGAGTGATCAAGCCCATGGTGAGTTACGGGAATATTAGAAAAAGGTTAGAATTATTGGTTATAGAGGGCGGGACAACATCACTCTTAGGTAGGCAGTGGTTAACGGAGTTGGGAATTAAAATTCCTTTGTTTACTAGTTGCCACAAAATTAGCGAAGCCGGCGGGATAAATGGTTTAGATAAAGAGTTAAGAAATTTGTTTAACAGGTATAAAGAACTATTTGATGGCGGTCTGGGTCGGTACACCGGAGGCAAGGCAACACTGAGAGTACGCGAGGGGGCGACTCCCGTCTTCCACCGAGCTCGCGCCCTGCCATACGCGTTGCGGGAACGCGTCGACGCCGAACTCGATGCGATGCTTCGGGACGGAGTCATCGAACCTGTGGACTGCTCGGACTGGGCTTCGCCTCTGGTACCGGTAAATAAAGCTGATGGTTCATTGAGAATTTGTGCTGACTACAAGGCTACGGTTAATCCGGTTTTGTTAGTTGATCGTTATCCCTTACCCAGAATCGACGATTTAATCGTTCGCTTAAGCGGGTCGAATTATTTTTCGAAGATAGACCTCTCACAAGCGTATAACCAGATTGAACTGGACGATACTAAAAACATTACTGTGATCAACACTCATATAGAGGTTTATACCGGTATAATAGATTAGTATACGGGCTAGCGTCAAGTGCGGGGATTTTTCAACGGATAATGTCCAACCTACTGCGCGATATACCTAATGTAGAAGTATTTCTGGATGACGTGGTAATTGGAGGGAAGAGCAGACAGGAACACTTACAGGCAGTGGAGTCGGTCTTTAGTAGGTTACATCGGTACGGATTGAAATTAAAAAGTAAAAAGTGCGTTTTTCTTGTTAACGAAATAAAATATTTAGGCTATGTGTTGAACAAGGAGGGTATAAAGACGGACCCAGATAAAGTGGAGGCCATCACAAAAATACCTAGGCCCGGCAATGTAACAGAATTGCGTTCATTTCTAGGTTTGATAAACTTTTACGCGAAATTTATAAACAACATGAGTGCTAGGTTAGTACCTTTATACGAGTTGTTAAAGAGAGATAAGAAATGGTTTTGGTCAAAAGATTGCGAACGAGCGTTCAAAGAAGTTAAGACCTTATTAACTAGTGCGGAGGTGTTAGCGCATTACGATCCTAGCCGGCCGCTTATCGTAACGTGCGACGCAAGTGCGAAAGGGATAGGTGCCGTGCTCTCACAGCCGAGTCGGGAGGGCGACTGCGAGAGGCCTATTGCGTACGCGTCGAGAACACTGAATGAGGCGGAAATAAACTATTCACAGATACATCGGGAAGCACTTGCAATTATATTTTCTGTCAATAAATTTCATCAATACCTATACGGTCGGCATTTTACCTTACGGACCGACCATAAGCCTTTGGTGTCGATATTTGGGCCGCATACGGGTATACCGGCGATGGTAGCTAGCCGTATGCAACGTTGGGCTATTATTTTGTCCGCATATACCTTTGATATTGAGTACGTGCGTACCGATGAGAACGGAGCGGACGGATTGTCAAGGTTACCGTTGACAAGTAGGCAACTCGCGACGCGGCCACTACCGGAGCAAACTTATTTACACTTTATTCAGGAAGCTTTACTATTAGATTACAATGAGATTAAGAAATATACGGCTAGGGATCCGGGTTTATCAAAAATATTAAGTTACTTACGGGATGGCTGGCCGGAGGAGAATGATATGGTAAATTTACAACCGTATTTCAATCGCAAAAATGAACTGTATGAGGAGCTGGGCTGTGTGATGTGGGGCCATAGGTTAGTGGTCCCGGAGGCGTGTAGGGAAAGAGTGTTACATATGATTCATGAGCCTCACATGGGGATAGTGAAATCGAAATCTTTAGCCCGCAGTTACGTTTGGTGGCCTTCTTTAGATGAATCGGTTCAGCGTATGTGTCAGGAATGTGAGATATGCGCGGTACAGGCGGACGCACCACCGAAACAGGCAGTACGTATGTGGCCGTGGCCTAACCGACCGTGGTCAAGGGTTCACTTAGACTTCATGGGCCCTATTTTCGGAAAGACATATTTAGTGGTCGTCGATGCGATGTCAAAGTGGATAGAAGTATTTCCGGTGCCTAGTACCTCGTCGACAATAGTTATTGACAGGCTTATGGAGCTTTTCAGTAGATTTGGGTTAATAAAGCAGGTGGTGACGGACAATGCTAGTTACTTTGCTAGCGTGGAGTTTAGGAACTTCACGCAAGGTCAGGGGATTGAGCATATTTTTACAGCGCCGTACCACCCTGCCTCCAATGGCCTAGCAGAAAACGCGGTTAAAACCTTAAAACGCGTGATCAAGAAAGCGGTTTTAGGTAAACAAAATGTAGACAGAGCACTCTGGACTTACCTGATGCATTACAGGAACACGGAACATTCCACGACAGGGGAAAGCCCGGCCATGTTGATGTTAGGAAAGCGGCTTCGCACAAAATTAGATATGTTAAAACCAGATAGGGAGAGGAAGGTAGCTAAGGTACAGCATCGACAAAAAGAGTTAGCGAAAGGAGTGGAAAGGGAGGTAAAACCCACGGAAGAGGTCTGGTATAGACAGTATTTAAAGAGAGAGAAGTGGGTCCCGGGTCAGGTTATTGAGTGTATGGGTCCAAGCAATTATAAAGTCAGAGGTCAGGAGGGGGAATTAGTTCATAGACATATTGATCAACTTAAGAAACGTTCCACAAGGTTTTCTCTCGCTTGCCCTACCACAAGCTTAGAGCGGGAGCCTGGCACAAATTCTCAATCAGTAGGTTTACCAGGGCAGGTCCAGCCGGAGCAGTCTACAGCAAGCGACGCTGAATTATCGGTTAAGCCGAGCAGCTCGGAGGAATCGGGTAAAGCCCATACGGACACTCCGGCTTCACCGGAGTTTCGGGATGCCTTGGAGGAAACAAGGTCTCCGCCTCAGACCCGCCATAATGCCTCACCGGTTCATCCAGGTACACCAGCTGGGTCCCGCCCAGTGAGGCAGTGTAGAATGAGGAAACCCTATACTAATCTGTGACCTATAGAATAAGAATATAGGTATTACTATAGAATAAGAATATGTTATTTTGACAAGTTGTTAATAGTATATAAGTTGTTTTTACCTTGATGATTGTAGTTATATGTATTTATTTAGTGTGGAGGTGTGGTGTGGGTAGGACTGTCAATAAGTTAGTTCGGAATAAACGACCGTTGAGTGAACATCGCCTGCGTCTTATTGTGCCTTATAAACCCTAAGGATATCACAGTTTGTAAGTATGAATGTAACTATGATAAATATTTAATAATTATATATTTTATATTTATTTAGATTTTAAGTTATAGATTAAGTTTATATGTTAAGTTTTAGGGATAAGTTTTATATTAGTTTTAATTAAGTTTTAGTTTTAATTTCAGTGCAGGATATAGGGTCCTACACCACCCCCCTCCAGAGCCCGTCAAGGGCGATAATAATTTGGAAAATTAACTTGACGGCCAGAGCGAGTTTGATAACCTTTAAGGTTACATTTTTCTGGCTCATCATCTATTTCGCTTGGAGTGGAGTCTAATTTATTGGTTAATAAATAGGCTGGTTTTAGCCTGTCTACGGAGACCGTGACTTCCTTGCCATTAACCAATAAATTGAAAACTTTCTCGTTGCGAGATAACACCTTGTACGGGCCTGTGTAGGCAGGTTGCAATGAACCACGTGATGCGTCTTCTCTTATGAAAACGTGATCCGTGGTTGCTAGGTCTTTAAAGACAAAAACTTTATTCCTGCCATGGCGTGAAGCTGGCACAGGCCGTAACTTCTCAGCAAACGACCGTAGACGAGCCGTAAAATCGGTTACGTCTGTTGTACCGTCTTCAGAGGGGTGGAAAAATTCCCCCGGCAGCCTCAGAGGTTCGCCGTATAACAGCTCAGCCGAAGACGCTTGCAGATCTTCCTTAAAGGCACTTCTTATTCCAAGAAGTACCCAAGGAAGAGACTCAGTCCACTTGTTACTAGAGTGACAGACAATGGATGCTTTGAGTTGTCTGTGGAAGCGTTCGACCAAGCCGTTACAAGATGGGTGGTACGCTGTTGTCCTTTTGTGCTCAAATCCAGCTATCCTAGACAGATAGCTGAACAGAGCGGACTCAAATTGGCGGCCTCGGTCAGTGACTATAGTCTCTGGGCTGCCGTAGCGCGCTATCCATCCTGATAGCAATGCCTTTGCTACTGTTTCGGCTGTAATGTCCGCTATTGGTATGACTTCCGCCCATCTGGTAAATCGGTCTACGGCTGTCAAACAATAACGGTAACCTTCTGAAGACGGTAACGGCCCCACGATATCTATGTGGATATTTTTAAATCGTGCGCGGGGCAAGTTGGACGAACCTAAAGGCGCAGACACGTGTCGGCTTATTTTTGCACGTTGGCAAGACAGACATGATTGTGCCCACGACCTGCAATCTTTCCTCATGCCTGGCCAGACAAAGCGTTCTGCTATTAATTTAGCAGTCGCGCTGATGCCTGGATGGCTAAGGGAGTGTAGGCTCTCAAAAACTTGTCTCCTTAGCTGCTTAGGTACAAATGGCCTGGGAGTCGGTGTACTGATCATAACATCTTTTATCTCCTTTGCATATTGATGATCTAAATGTCCCATAACGTAATAAAATTTTGTAGTGTCACTAGTTATATTTGCCAGTGCGAATTGACCCTCTAATTGAGCAAACCATATTTCAGGTTCATCTGGGTAAAAAGGAGGCACTTTAATTCCGACCTTAAAAAGTTCCGGTGGTCCCTCCGTTGAAATGCGTTTTTCGCTTGCATTTTGTTTACTCCCTCCGGCTTCCTCGCGATCGCGTTCGCTAAATCCGAACATGGTGGTATGTCCCTCGATGAGAGTGCGTGGTCTTCTGGATGACCTTGTCAAAGGTCAACCAATTCAAAGGTCACCAGTATTGTGACCACGGGGTCACCAGTATAGTTTTTGTGGGTGTGAGTTTACCTACCGGTAAATTTCCTCTGGAGATGGTAGGTGATCCAAATAACACACTCACACGTTCAAAGTTATTAACTATATTGTCAATATGAACTATAAACTATAAATATCGATAATAACAATTTCGTGATCACTTATTTTATGAAATATATAAGGTAAGTTAACAGAGCTGTGCTCGAACGCAACGTCACAACAGTCGAACCATTCTGAAGCTCGCGCCGGTTGCACGTAATCGCTAGCAAAGGCGGCGCGCGGTGCTAACTTCATATGACTTGAAGACAAAGGCCTACGTATGCATCGAGACAAAATTGCATTTCGTCGGCTTGGTCAGTTACTTTCAACCGAACGGTAAGTACGTTGGTGTATGTATGAATGCGTGTTATATTTATGTTTGTAAGTATGAATGTAACTATGATAAATATTTAATAATTATATATTTTATATTTATTTAGATTTTAAGTTATAGATTAAGTTTATATGTTAAGTTTTAGGGATAAGTTTTATATTAGTTTTAATTAAGTTTTAGTTTTAATTTCAGTGCAGGATATAGGGTCCTACACTAATATTATAAAGAGAAAAGATTTGATAATTAGTTCCTGAGTAATTTGCTTGAAATTTGATATCAAACAACCGATTCGATCGATTTTTTGTACTTGGTAATGTTGTAAAGAGGATATATATTAACATTGTATATTATAATAAATGCGAAAGTTTGGATGTATGGATGGATGTTTGTTACTCAATCACGCCCCAATGGCTGAACGGATTTGGCTGAAATTTGGCACAGAGATAGATTATAGTCTGGAATAACACATACTTTTAATCCCGGAAAATTAAAGAGTTCCCGCGGAACCAGCTTATTTTGCGGCCGAGAGCATATTTACAAATTCTCAAGCTTCTGGATCGAATAATTAGTTTTATGTTGATGTTTTATCAGTTAGTCATAGTTTATCTTTTGATATATTGTATAGCTTACTAGATGATGCCCAAGAATTTGTCTGCGGAGTTTGCATCACTAAAGGCTCAAAGCGTAGACACTATTACGTGAACACGACAAAACTCGTCCATTTGAATGTAAGACGGCGCGACAAAGTAAATAAAACATCCCCCCGTAAAGGTCGGCTCTAATTCTTTAATTATAAAATGCAAATATTCCGTCGAATCTTTAAAATCTATATGTAGTTTATAAAATAGTTAAACTTAAAATTTTAGGTGTTTTGGAATACCCTATAATTAATAATCAGTAATAAATAATTTATCTTTGACGTAGGTAGAAAGAAAAGGGATGTATTCTTTAAATAATAAATAAGATTTATTGTTACATAACGGTATGTGTTGTAATTTATTTACTTATTGTACCTAACATTTTTCTTTTTCTTTTTATGAAAAAAGTAACTGCTGAGTTTCTTGCCGGCTCTTCTCAGAGGAACAGCTTTCCGAATTCTTGATAGAGTCTGTAGGCGCGAGACGTACCTATCAAATGTCATTTCTGACAATCACTGTCAAAATAACGTGTTTTTCTTTTGAAAACGTCAAATACATGAATCCGCCATTGTTACCCACTCATGTTTAGTGTTCCATAACTTGGAAAGATTAAATAATTTTACCACTGAAATTACGACGAATTCGTAGATTTGACCAATAAAAACTGGCCTAGTATTTTACTTTCCTTCATTTCTCTGATTGTACAAGACTTGGCCTACGCCCCATACAAGTCTGAACCGTCTCCTTTTTGTTTTAAATCTTAGGGGAAAGTCTGGATTTTGATTCATGAGCAATTTGGGGTTTATTATTTAATAATTTACGTGGATTGAGGATATTTTGTTTCCCGCGGGCAATCATTAATTTTTCGTGACAAAAAGTAGCCTATGTGTTAATCCAGGGTATAATCTATCTCAAATCAAGAGTGAATGGGCATCTTCTAGGCACGCGCAGTCCACCTTTGGCTGCATCACTACTTGCCTGAAAGTCAGATTGCAGCCAAGCGCTTAGTCTATAAATTAGAAAAAATATTTATATATAAAGAATCTTCCTGCTGTCTCTGTAATAATAATCCATGGTCTGTAATAATAATTTACGGAAAACTATTAATATCTAAAACCCTAAACGAAAACTTATGAAGGTTTCAAAATAATTCTACGCTGACTAAATCGTGGCTAACCGCTGGTTTGCTGTGGTTTCTTTATCTCAATTACATTGGTACTTGGTAGGCAACAACTTAGTTTCCCAATTATTATTACATCAAATGGGAGACAGCTGGTTACTTTTCTTCTAGTAACAAACATGGCTATGTGGGCAATCAATACACTCGAAAAGGTATGATTTGGATAATTTAATGAAATCCAAAGCGAAGATTCTTTAGAAAACCTACACTTTTTTTTTATACTCACGACCATCTCAGCCCTTGACTGCGATCTCACCTGATGGTAAGTGATGATGCAGTCTAAGATGGTAGCGGGCTAACCTGTTAGGGGCATGGCAGTTATATTAATTCGAACCCTGTGTAACACTGCGACTCGTTACCTCACCGCGCGACCCCGCGAATTCCCCCGCGAGCGACGAGAAGGCAGACGAGAGGGAGACACATTTGTGAAGGTGCGACTACGGAGTGCGTGCGACAAGCTAAAAGTGCCTACCGTACTTAACACTTGCTATAATTGTATATTTAATCCTACAAATCTCATATTTCCAAGTCTTCTTAGTTAAAAAGTTAAAAGAGGAAATTACCCCAAATTGGGTAAGTGTTGTAAGATGTAAGATTGTGTAGATTAAGCCGCTATTTGTTCTAGAATTATTTAAGCAGCCTTGTTGCAACGCCTTGGTACCTACATTCCTTCCGCTTGCACGCCAAATTACTTGTTATCATTGTTATTACCTTTGATTGCTACAAACTATGTAGATATTATTCTATTAGCTTATTCTTGCTGCGTAACATGAGAACTACTCTAATAGTATGATTATTCATAGTATTAAATTGTTGCACTAAGATGTAAAAAAACCAACTTTTGTACTTAAACTTAAATTGTAAATATATTGTTGCTGCTTACTTGCGAAAAATAGTTGTTTTCGGTGCTGCTTAGTTGCATTGATTAATTTAGTTACAATTTACCCTCATTTCAATATATGGCTTACATTTAGATAATTCGTGCTTGCTGGTTTTGCCTGGACTGCCTCATCAAGAGCTTCGCTAGACACTGCTACACTAGAACTCGACGTAGTGTTAGTTAGCGCTGATGTTGTAGTCCAATAGCAAAACCAGACACTTGTTGAAATGTCTGGTTTTTGGTTTTCAGGGTTTTTGTAACTCCCTGAGAAAACTACAACCATCTTACCTGCGTGCCGCCAGTGCAGTCGTTGCCTCCCACCTCTGGTACCAGTTGACTCCAAAACTTCAGCCGCCGCCTTGCGTCATCGAAATCCGCCAGATAAGTGGATTTGTGATAGTGTGCGTTGTAGACTGGGAACGCGGATGAGTGTAAAGGACCCACGACTAGTTATACTTCTTAAGGCACTTAACGTTACTATCATTATATCGCTTAATATATGATATGTTTGTTTTAATTATTATAGAATTTAACCTTACTTAGTAATAATCAATGTAGCATATGGCGCCTGATAATATAGGCAGTGCACTCATCTGTGTTCTAGTGTGTAGTTTTTGGTCAGTAGTTCTTGGTGGTGGCTGTTTCTAGGTCTTCTAGTAAATTAAGTTATCATTAATGTTACAGTACAAGAACTAGTTTCTAATATAAGCAGGTATTGTATCTTAGTATTAAGTGCTTATTGTGTAAATCTTATCTTACAACACCTACCAAAACAGATCTCGACAGAAAAATGTCGTTCCCTATTAAATATCTGTCCTTACAAAAGACAGAACTAGAATATGAAGTCGCAGTCCGTGGCTACACTCCAGGCGACTCCGTACAAGAACTACGTAAACAAATAGTAAAAATTTGCAACGATCTACCACCAGAAGATATTTTAGAGTCTCATTTAGATCCAGCTGAGGATCTCAAAGGCGTTAAGGAGTCTTTAACGAAAGCAAATAGTAATCTTGCAACTCTAAAAGCAAAGTTTGATAAAAACCTATTTACGAGAACAGAAACACTATTTAACCATCTATACCACCGTATAAACAGGATAACTCAAACACCTGAGTCGGCAGAACAATTTAAAAATACACACACTAATTTTAAAATGTTGTATAGAGAAATGCTTGGTATGAAACCTCAAACTGCACAAGGGTCTTCCGATAAACAGCCAGACCCTTCTGTTCTGTCTGTCACTTGCGAGCGCAACATAATTTCTGAAATAAGCAAGTTAAAATATTCCGGTAAAACGTGCGTACGCGCTTTCATACAAAAAGTTGAAGAATTCGTCGTTGCTAGGGGTATAAGCTATGAGAAATTACTTACATTTGCATACGAGATTTTCACTGACGATGCGTTACACTGGTATCGTTGCGTAAAAGATGACATTAATTCCTGGAACGAGTTAGCACTACAGCTTAAACAAGACTTTAGCACAAAGGATTACGATTACCGTCTTCTAGAGGAAATTCGTTCACGTACTCAAGGCGAAAATGAAAACATTACTATCTACCTTTCAATAATGCATGGAATGTTCTCAAGATTAAATAAACCTATGAGCTATGAAGATAAGTTAGAAATTTTACTCCATAATATTCGGCCATCGTATGCGAGCACCTTAGCATCTGGAAAAGAAATTACAACCGTTGAACAATTAAAAACACTCTGCCGCAATTACGAAAACATTCAGTCCCGTCTTACACAATTTCATGAACCCCCTAAAGTCACCCCTGATACTATTGCCCCTGAATTTGCTTACGCTTCTACGCCGGTAGCTAACACCCCTTATAAAAATACTAAAATCTTTAATAATTATAAATCCTATACCAGTACCTACGCTGGAAACTATAAAAATCAAACAAATAAAAACTTGCCAGCAGTTGCCTCTGTCTCAGTTGATGCCATTGAAGGAAAAAGACGCGTCTATTGCCCCAGATGTAGGATGGATACGCATTCCCTGCGCCAGTGCACCCAACCCCGTTTTATTGTATGTTTTAAATGCGGAAAAAAAGATGTGCGTTACCCAGAATGCCCTGACTGCCACAGTCCAACAAAAAACTAATAAGAGCGGATCGAGGAAGCAGTAATGAGAATAAAAGAACTGACTCTAACAATTCGGAATGGAATGAATGGCTCGCATTCATTTCAAAATTTTTTGCTTGTTACACTGTTTCCTCCATCCGTGATAATAGCTTCTCTAGACCGTACGTAACTATAAGTATTAATGGTAAACAGGATATGCTAGGCCTACTGGACTCTGGATCTTCAGTATCTATTTTGGGAAATGGAGCACACGAACATATTCTGACAAACACCAATGTAACAATTCAGAAATGCCCTAAAAATATAGAATTTACAGCAGCAGGAGGTCAAAAGTTATTACCTACTGGTGTCATAAATCTACCAATCACTTTCGGAAATCAAACTAGTATGGTGTACACGTATGTAGTCCCAGAAATTAAAAATTCACTGATATTGGGTATGGATTTTTGGAAAACATTTAATATATTTCCTAAACATTTAGATGCTGTACAAATAATTGAAAGGTCAAATGCTACTCTCGAAAAACACATCGATAAGGAAACTGAATGTCTTTGTTCGTATGATAGTCTTACGGAAAGCCAAAAGTCTATAGCTAATGATATAATCGAGGAATTTAGAGAAATATCATACGAATCTCGTGGTTTAGGTAGAACGTCTCTTATAACTCATGCAATTGACACTGGGGATGCTGCCCCCATTCGTCAAAGATATTATAGAATGTCTCCTGAGAAGCAACGTATCTTAAGTGACCAACTTGATGAAATGCTCAAGGATGACGTTGTCGAACCATGCGAAAGCCCATGGTCCTCCCCTGTCTTGCTTACTCCAAAGAAAAATGGAGACCTCCGATTTTGTTTAGATAGTAGAAAATTAAATGCTATCACAAAAAAAGATGCATATAGTTTGCCCTATATATCGGATATACTGGATAATCTTCGTGATGCGAAATATCTTACTAGTTTGGACCTGTCCAAGAGTTTCTGGCAAATTTTAATAAAGGATGAGGATAGGTGTAAAACAGCCTTCTATATACCATCTCGTGGTACATTTCAGTTTAAATCAATGCCATTCGGCCTTACAAATGCCCCAGCTACCCAACAAAGACTAGTAGATATACTCTTCTATAGCCCAGAATTCGAACACATGGTGTTCGTTTACATCGACGATATCATAATAATTTCACCTACATTTGAACAACATATTTCACTACTAAAGCGCATCTTAAATAAACTAAAATTAGCAAATCTAACTATAAATTTTAATAAAAGTCAATTTTTTAGAAATAAACTTAATTATTTAGGGTACGTAGTAGATTCTAATGGACTTCATCCTGACCCGACCAAAACAGAAGCCATACTTAATTACAAAACCCCAAGCAACCGCAAGGAGGTAAGAAGGTTTCTCGGTACCACATCATGGTACCGTAGATTTATACCAAACTTCAGTTCCTTAGCTGCTCCTTTAAATAAATTGACATCACAAAAGAAAAATGCCCCTCCTTTCAATTGGTCTCCAGAAGCTGAGCATGCTTTTAAAAAACTGAAAGAGTGCCTTGTTACAGCACCCATTCTATCTTGTCCCGATTATTCGAAGCCATTTGAAGTCCATACAGACGCCAGCGACTTTGGTATAGGTGGTGTACTCACGCAAACTTTAAATGGTCGTGAAAAGGTAATTGCTTATATGAGTAAATCCCTTAGTGACCAGGAACGCAACTATAGTGCAACAGAGAGAGAAGCTTTAGCTGTACTGTCTGCCATAGAACACTGGAGATGCTATTTAGAAAATGGCCAAAAATTTATTGTGTATACTGATCACGCTTCCTTAAAATGGTTTTTAAACCTTAACAACCCAACAGGTCGATTGGCGAGATGGGGTGTACGCCTATCAGCATATAATTTTGATATAAAACACCGTCGCGGCTCCGACAACGTAGTGCCTGACAGCCTTTCTCGTTCAGTTCCTATCGCTGATATAAATGTAAATGCAAGAAAACCAAATTCTCCACAAACTAACGATTCCTGGTTTTTAAATATATATAATGGTTGCTACACGTCTCCAAACTCTTTTCTTAATTACAGAATAGAAAACGATACACTTTTTCGATATGTAAGAAGTCTAAATCCCCTTACCAGAGAATTCGAGTGGAAAGAAGTTCTGCCTATAGAAAAAAGGCAAAAAGCAATAGCTGAAAATCACTCAAAGCCGACCTCCGGACATCTCGGTATATTTAAAACCCACAAAAGATTATCCCTTAATTACTTTTGGCCAGGAATGATGAGTGATGTTTCCAAATTCATAGCTAATTGCGATATATGCAACTCTCACAAATACCCGAACCACCCTACTTTAGGTACTATGGGTAGACCGAAAGACTGCAGTAGACCCTTTCAAATGCTTAGCATCGACCTAATTGGACCATTACCAGTTTCTCGTAAACAGAATTCGTACATATTTGTCATTACGTGTTGTTTTTCTAAATATTGTATGCTCTTCCCTATCAAGCGCGCTACCTCAGAAATAATGGCCCGCATACTAGAAGACAATGTTTTTTTAATTCATGGAATTCCTAGCACTATTTTGATGGATAATGGAAAAAATTTTACCGGAAACGTGTTAAAAAACTTATTTGTCAATTATAAAATTCCCAATATTCGTTACACGCCTAAATATACACCACAAGTCAACACGGTTGAAAGATACAACAGGACTATCATGGTTGCAGTTTCATCTTACATAGAAAATGACCATCGCTCATGGGATAGGAATATATCCAGAATTCAATTCGCTATTAATAGTTCAGTTAATGAAGCGACCGGATTTACTCCCTCCTTTCTTGTATTTGGCCGCGAACTAGTAAGCTGCGGTTCCTTTTACGTCGACACTGACTTAACAGATGACATAATTTTCTCACCTCGCGATGAGTACGCAGAGAATCTTGGTCATCTACACAAGATCTTTGATAAGGTCCAATTAGCATTACTGAAGGCTCATTCAAGGAGCAGCACTAACTATAATTTGCGGCGCAAGGACGTCGAGTTTAGTGTAGGAGATATAATTTGGAAGCGCACTTACTTCCAAAGTGACAAAGATCGACACTTCAGCAAAAAACTTGCACCTAAATTTGTCAAGTGCCGAATAACTTCAAAATTGTCCCCACTAGTATATAAATTAGAAGACATGAACGGTCATGACCTTGGAACATGGCATGTCAAAGATTTTAAACATAAAAATGTCGTGGAATAAATAAAGTGGTACTTAAGTAATATTTTAGTAATAAACAGCTTTATCTATATTAATTAGTAAATTAGGTATAAAATCTTTGTAACAAAAAAAAAAAAACTACTTTAGGCTACTTTAGTAAAATTTTGGTTAATGTAGCGGATTTTTAACCTAAGAAAAATCCTATCCTTGAAAAGGGGGTATGTAACACTGCGACTCGTTACCTCACCGCGCGACCCCGCGAATTCCCCCGCGAGCGACGAGAAGGCAGACGAGAGGGAGACACATTTGTGAAGGTGCGACTACGGAGTGCGTGCGACAAGCTAAAAGTGCCTACCGTACTTAACACTTGCTATAATTGTATATTTAATCCTACAAATCTCATATTTCCAAGTCTTCTTAGTTAAAAAGTTAAAAGAGGAAATTACCCCAAATTGGGTAAGTGTTGTAAGATGTAAGATTGTGTAGATTAAGCCGCTATTTGTTCTAGAATTATTTAAGCAGCCTTGTTGCAACGCCTTGGTACCTACATTCCTTCCGCTTGCACGCCAAATTACTTGTTATCATTGTTATTACCTTTGATTGCTACAAACTATGTAGATATTATTCTATTAGCTTATTCTTGCTGCGTAACATGAGAACTACTCTAATAGTATGATTATTCATAGTATTAAATTGTTGCACTAAGATGTAAAAAAACCAACTTTTGTACTTAAACTTAAATTGTAAATATATTGTTGCTGCTTACTTGCGAAAAATAGTTGTTTTCGGTGCTGCTTAGTTGCATTGATTAATTTAGTTACAATTTACCCTCATTTCAATATATGGCTTACATTTAGATAATTCGTGCTTGCTGGTTTTGCCTGGACTGCCTCATCAAGAGCTTCGCTAGACACTGCTACACTAGAACTCGACGTAGTGTTAGTTAGCGCTGATGTTGTAGTCCAATAGCAAAACCAGACACTTGTTGAAATGTCTGGTTTTTGGTTTTCAGGGTTTTTGTAACTCCCTGAGAAAACTACAACCATCTTACCTGCGTGCCGCCAGTGCAGTCGTTGCCTCCCACCTCTGGTACCAGTTGACTCCAAAACTTCAGCCGCCGCCTTGCGTCATCGAAATCCGCCAGATAAGTGGATTTGTGATAGTGTGCGTTGTAGACTGGGAACGCGGATGAGTGTAAAGGACCCACGACTAGTTATACTTCTTAAGGCACTTAACGTTACTATCATTATATCGCTTAATATATGATATGTTTGTTTTAATTATTATAGAATTTAACCTTACTTAGTAATAATCAATGTAGCACCTGGACCTCCTTATAGGAGGCTACAGTCTATAGATAATCAGTACCTACCTAAGTTTGTAGGTAAATAAAATTTGTTTTTGTGAAACGCGGACGAAGTCGCGGGCATCAGCTAGTTACCTAATAATTTTATTCTAAACTGTACTTTCTGAGATAAAGGGGGACTTTTCCAATTTTGATAAACGTACTTTGAATCTGAAAGTTAGTCTCTCTCTCTGCATAGCTTTCCTCATTTCAGAGTAGAGACTTTCGAGAATCAGTATGATGAACTACACGTAGACCGTAACGCAAGGTTTAAACGGTGAGAAAATATGGAAAAATTAGTTAGTCTAATATTAAAAACATTTTTTTTTATTTTTTTATCCACTACAAGCTAGCCCTTGACTGCGATCTCACCTGATGGTAAGTGATGATGCAGTCTAAGATGGTAGCGGGCTAACCTGTTAGGGGCATGGCAGTTATATTAAACCCACACCCCTTCGGTTTCTACACGGCATCGTACCGGAACGCTAAATCGCTTGGCGGCACGTCTTTGCCGGTAGGGTGGTAACTAGCCACGGCCGAAGCCTCCCACCAGGCCAGACCAGGGAAAATTCAGAAATTATAAATCCCTAAATTGACCCTGCCGGGGATCGAACCCGGGAACCTCCGTACGTTAAGGCAACAGCGCTACACACTGCGCCACGGAGGTCGTCAAAAACGAAAGGAAAGGAAAAACATGAAAGGATTTGCACTAATATAATAATTATTCCAAAAGTGTGTATGTTTGTTTGCTAATGCCATTTATTACTGTACCTTTCAAATCGATCATACCTGTGGAAGTAGCTTACATCCTTTCACCAACCAGAAACCAGCTGATGATCTTCAAACAGCTGAACAAATTTTCTTGAATTAAAACTAAGAATACTGGAGATTAAGGCACCTTTCAAATAAATAACTATAGACGAGTAAAAGGCATAGATACCCACAAAATAAAACTATTTCAATTTTTAGTTTAAGGCGTTCTACTTTCAGTGCGTGAAGGCAACGCCGTACGTGTTTACTTCATTGTGTCTATGCTAATCTCGAGGACGAAGCTTGAGTGTAATTAGACGCTTATCACTTGTACCACGGGCCCTAGGGTAACAGTTGTTAGAGACATTTTGATGTAACTTATTACTAAGTAGGTAACCGAAATCTTTTCCCAGTTCATCTGAAAATATGAATGTTTTCCGCCATTTTCTTGGGTAGAATTTGCATGAATTGCCTTGACTAGCCAGAATAATTTGCTGGTGAGCGACCTCTTTAACTGATAAGGCACGAGAAAACTTTCACAGTTCGAAAGTTTTTGATAAGACTTGAGAAATACTTTAAGTACTTGGTCAACTTGATAGTCACGTTCATCTTTGTAATGGACATTAACTTTGTAACAAGTGCAAAGGAAACAAGTGGGCAACTAGATAAATATTACTGAAACTATAGTGCTTTAGTTTCGCCAGTGCAAATTAGTTGAATCCGCAGTAGAATAAGACCTTGGAGATCTGAATTTGGTATTTCCGATGGAAACCTAACAATAATAATGAAACGATATAGTATAAAACTTTTTACAATATTAATGACGTAAAAAAACAAACATAAAAACAAATTAAACCTATCTTTTACTTACACTTAAAAGAATTAACGAAAAATAGATCTTTTCAATGCGTTATGTTTAAATTGCGTTCGGTTTTCGTGTATGGGTAAGTTGATTCCGTCTACGGTAAGGTGTAAGTTTGTCTCGTGGATTTGCTTGTCTTTGCTGAGGTAGAAAATTTAAAAATGATAAATTCCCATTTGGACCATGTTGGGAATCGTACCCGGAACCTCCCACAATATGACCACAGCGTTCAGGATTGCTATAATGTCCTCTCAACCGAATTTCGGCCACGGCAGCCTATCTCCTAAGAGCCATCTGCGCAGGAGATATAATAGTGCACAAGTGTGGGCGCATACACTGGAGCACTCTCTGTTCCTTTACTCTCATAGCCCGATGGGACGGAAAATCCGACAGGACCGGAGAGAGATCAGGCGCAGGACCGATGGCTTTACATGCTCTTGGAGGCACCTAACAAACAAACAAACACACAACCTCATAAGGCAAACATATATCATCTTCGTTTCGTCGAGTTTAAAAACTGTCAAAAGCGCCAATTAATTCCCTAATCAAAGATATGGCACCTTCAACAATAGATTGGCGATTGAAAAATGGGCTTTTGGCATGATTAGGTAAGCGTTAAATGTATAGAAACAGCTATTAAATTACATCATATTTGTATAGTTTTTTGGGTATGTCATCTTACCTTCTTAGAGGCGTGAACATGCAGGGCTCTTGTATCACAATAGGAAGATTCCTATTTCTGTGACTTTGACCGTCAAAGATGCCCGCTTTTCAGACTAGATGGCGTTGATGGCGTTGCTAAAAATACGCCCACATTCTTTGTTTGACAGGGCCCGTCTATGTAAATTGAGGTCGTTGCTTATATTACGTCATGTTTTGACTCTACCAACGATTCGGACAACAAATTCTACTGAGAAGAGCCTATTGGTCAAATTCCAATGTAGCAAGAAACAAAACCATAAACTCATCCAATCATAGCAATTGAGATCGTAACAATGAAGCTTTTACGGAATGGTGCGGTCTATGTTACATTACATTACGTAGAGCTTGCATCTAGAGCCGTTAGATAAGACTGAAATTAAAAAACTTTCCTTCGCCCTTGAGTTGGCTTTGAGGTCATAAACATTGTCAACAGTTGTGTTATCCCGACACCGGTGTCTAGACACAGTCTAGACTCATATTGAGATAAAACTTAGCACCCTGTAGAATCGTTTTATAAATGCTGTAGTCTCGTTATTTTATTGTACTTTCAGTTTTACATTCATGGACATATTCGGTATTTGTTTAAGGAAAATGCGGAAAGGGACAGAACTAGATTTAATGCTGTCATTTTAGTTTAATTTGACGACCTCCGTGGCGCAGTGTGTAGCGCTGTTGTCTTAACATGCGGAGGTCCCGGGTTCGATCCCCGGCAGGGTCAATTTGGGAATTTATTTCTGTTTCGTTACTGAAGTAAGACGTTAATGAAGTAAAAAAAATTCTCACATTTATTGGAACAGATTTTAGATATTATCCCTATTTATCTACATAGCCCTATGTCATCTTAATACTGGGTGATAACGTGTAAATAGTTATCACCCTTTAGGGGGTGCGTGAGCGTTTACTTGTAATAAGTAATTTTAAATTGCGAGGTTAATATGCGTGATGGCGTACAGCACAATCTTCGATACTCTAAACAAATTATGCCCAGGATCTTACTATCCACTAGGAAAAACAACCACTTGCCTGCACTCCAGGAACTCTTCGCTCTCCTAGATTCGGCTAGGTCAGGCGGCTGCGAAAGGATGATTTTAGATTGGTTGCTGCGTTGGCGTATTTTTGCGTGCGTGTGCGATGCGTCTTGTTTCGCGGCGGGTCAGCAACTGGCCATTCAATATGGCGCCGCCGTTGAAACGATCGCGAAAGCCGATCGTTTAGGACGCGTAGCTCCATCTATTGGGGAAGCGAAAAATTGCCTAAAGGCAAAGCAAGCGGCCGTTGTCCCCAGTAAATAGGAACCAGTGCAATAATGCGTTAAAGATTTCGAAGATGGCGCTGCGCAACCATACTCCCCGAGTTGACTTGTCCCCGAGTCCTGGACTTCATAATTATTACTGTATTAATTTATGCGATGTACAACAAATATTAATAATAAATTAAGTTAACTAAAAAATTATCACTAAGAATAATGAAATTAAATTGGATGCGTTTAATTATATGCTAAAGAAAATATATAATCAATAAGTTTATTGCGATGGAAGAGGGTAAAGTTTGACTACCGGACGTTTGAATTCGCCAGATTCCGTTTTAACTAACGCAACCCGAACCACATTATCAGACCCAGGATAAACCCTCGTAATGATTCCTAGGGGCCATTGTAATGGAGGTAAATCATCATGCCCGATTAACACTACGGTCCCTACTTTAACTGGATTATCAGGCTTACACCATTTTTGCCTAACTTGTAGTGTGTGTAAGTATTCTAAGCGCCATTTTTTCCAATACGAATGGACTAAACTATCGAGTAATCTTTTTCTCTGCCCAAGATTGGGTTTATCGCTAGATAAAGGAGCAGCTGGAAGGTATTGGAGCGGAGTGTTCATTAGAAAATGGGCCGGAGTTAGGATTTCAGGCTGCGGATCTGATGATATTAAACAAAGTGGGCGGGAATTCAATATGCATTCAATCTGCGTAAGGACGGTAATTAATTCTTCGTATGTAAGAATCTGGTTACCAATAACCCTATAAAGGTGCGTTTTGCAAACTTTTACATTTGATTCCCACGGGGACCCGAAATGCGGACTTTTTGGAGGAATCCTATTCCATTCTATGCGATTAAATTGTAATTCTAACTTTAATTTCGTTTTATATTCGGCACTATTCAAAATTGAATAAATTTCATCCAATTGAGACTTTGCTTTAATGAAAGTACCCGAATTGTCCGAATAAAAACAAGAAATGGGACCTCTGCGTCCTAAAAATCTTTTAACAGCCATAATAAAGCAGTCAGTTGTCAAATCTGAACAAAGTTCTATATGAACGGCTTTCGTCACAAGGCATACAAATAAACAAATATAAGCTTTCTGTGACTGGTAACCGCGGCGTCGGGTAGGCGTTATACGTAGAGGGCCGGCATGGTCCACACCTGTGTGCAGGAAGGCCTTAGCTTCCTGAAGACGATAAGAAGGAAGATCGGCCATTATTGGTGTAGGATGCACCGGTCTTACTCGGAAACAGGTATTACACTTATGTACTCTCGACCTTATAATTGTTCGAGCGTCTAGAATCCAGTATCGTTGCCGAATAAGTGAAATTAACAGACTGGGTCCAGTATGACAATTGCGCATATGATAATGATCAATGATCAAGTAGACAATATGATCATGTTTTGGAAGTAAAATAGGATATTTAGCTTCGTATGGTAAATCTGATTTAGAAAGTCGTCCTCCAATGCGTAAAATCCCTTCATTATCTATGAAAACTGCTAACCGTTGCAATTTTTTAGACGGTAATTGTTTATTTTTCAATCGCGTTATTTCATCATTGAAATGTATCGTTTGAATATCCTTTATAATTGCGTTTTCAACGAAATTAAGTTGATTAACTTCACCATCAGAAGGTAGAAGTCGCGCAAAGCGTAAAACATATAAAGCGGAGCGAATATATTTAATCCATGAAGAAAAGCGTTGCGATAAAACATACAGTATCGGTTGTTCACATTGAACATCAGTAGTCATCAACGTGCTGGATTTGAACTCGGGTAACTGATCATCAGTGGTGGGTGAGAAATTATTATTTATCGGCCAGCTAGACGGTGAGTCACGTAGCCATTCAGGACCATGCCACCAGAGGGGGTGAGACATCAATTGTGATGGCAAAATACCACGTGATAAGCAATCACTGGGATTTTCAATTCCCGCAACATGATAAAAATGTTGCGAATCCAAATTTTCTTGACATTGAGCTACGCGGTTGCTAACGAAAGTATTCCACCTATGGGGCGAAGATTTAATCCATGACAGCGCTATGGTGGAATCCGAAAAGGCAAAAATTCCTTCAATAGGAATGCGGGAAGAATAGGTATCATTTACAACCTTAACCAATTTAGACATTAAAACTGCGGCGCACAATTCCAGCCTAGCAAGCGTCGTTACTTTAGTAGGCGAAACTTTCGACTTTGAACACAACAAATTAACATTTATATTACCGAGAGCATCAGTGATATGAAGATAAATCACACATCCATAGCCATTTAAACTAGCATCACAGAAGGCGATTATATTAACTTTGCATCCTTCGGTGATACCAGTATGACGTTTTATTTTTAAACTTGAAAGAATTGAAAAATCCTGAACCAAAGCTAAATAGCGTTGAATTATATCCTCAGAAGGGGTGTCGTCCCAATCAACTTTATCAAGCCAAAGCTCTTTAATTATAAGTTTAGCGTATAAAATGACCGGAGCGACAAGTCCTAGAACATCAAATAATCGAGCAACGAGCGATAAAATAGTGCGTTTTGTACATTTATCATCAATTTTTGAAACTGTTAAATGAAATATATCCTCATTAGGTTCCCAAGACAGGCCTAGCACCTTTGCAGTATTATTACTATCCGTGAAATTCACGGAAGCGCGATGAGTGTCCGGAAGGTTTTCTAAAAGCGCGTATGAGTTACTAGTCCATTTGACTAAATCAAAAGCACCAGATTTAAACAAGGCAACCAATTCCTGCGACAAAACTTTAGCAGTTTGCTCGTTAGGAGCTGAATGAACAAGATCGTCCATATATAATTGCGACTGAGCGACCTTTGCTGCCTCTGGATAACGGTGGCCTTCGTCATTGCATAATTGCTTTACCGAACGCATTGCCAAATACGGACTGGACTTTAACCCAAATGGAACCCTATTGAATTGAAAAGTGCGTATTTTTTCATTATCATTAAATCGAAAAAGAATCTTTAGGTATTTGCGATGATCAGGTATAGTTTCAATCTGCATATACATTTGTTTAATGTCAGCTGTCATTGCGACGGGAAATAAGCGAAAATTCAAAAGCAATAAAAATAAATCTGCCTGTAAATTAGGCCCAGTGTGCAGTACATCATTTAACGAAATATTTTTATCACTGGTTTTAGCAGAGGCATCGGTAACGATTCGAACGCGACTTGAACTTTTGTCAGGGCGAATAACTGCGTGGTGAGGAATATAGTAGCCCTCTTGAGTATTATTATGCTCCGAGACGTCAGACAAATAACCTCGTTGAATGTATTCACTAATAACTTGATTATAATCATGGCGCAATGAAGGATCAGACTTAAACTTACGTTCTAACGCAAGTAAGCGGCGGTGAGCGACGTAACGTGAATTGCCTAGTTCAGATGCATTCTGACAAAAGGGCAAACCCCTACCGGCCACTATTATCCCGAGAAACCGAGGCGCAGTATAAATTCTCACATTCAGTCTCGGCTGGGCCAAGGTGGGTTGTCTCCTTTATTTGTTCTAACTCCCAAAATTTTTGAAGATTCATATTTAAATCGTCGAGTGCGAGCGCAGTGAGCGACGAATCATCATGATTATAATTACAAGTATAATCGCCCATTAAAACGTATCCAAAAGTTGTCAACAAAGCAGTAGGGGCGACTCCACTAGATATAACTTTATCGCCTAAGTAAATGTTAGGAAACAGCTGCGCGCCTAAAATGACGTCAACACTTCCAGGTACGTTCCAAGACAAGTCGGCTAGAGGCAGACCTTGGATATAAGTCATATCACAATTTTCAATATAATGCGATGGCAAATTGTCGGTGAGACAGTCTAAAACTAAAGCTTTTATATAATATTTATTAGCAGGGTACACGCGCGATTCAATATTCAAATAAACATAACCATGAACCGGTTTTGAATTTAACCCTATACCTCTAATACACGAGTTAACCATTGGGGTGATAGGTAAATTAAGCGTTTTACAACATTTATAAGAAATAATGTTATTTTGTGACCCAGTGTCTAATAAACAGCGAATAGTAATTTTCTTATTACTATTATATGGCGTTGCGTATATTTGAGCGGTTGACAGAAGTACACTCGAGCGATGCATTGTTTTGCGGGTATAAACTTCATTTGTAGGTACAGACGCGACTAATGATTGTACGTTCGTTCCCTGCGATGAATGCGCGGCTACAGTTAAAGCGGGCGGAGCGCTTATGCCATCCGATAGCGATTTTTTACTGCTTGTATTATTTTGGTTTCTACATAAGCTGGAGTGATGCCGTTTCTTAACAGGAAGACAGTTGGCACAAGATGATCTGGATTTACACTTTCCAAGAGTATGAAAGAGGGACAAACAATTCACGCAAGCATTGTTAGATTTAATAAAGTCGAATCTAGCCTGTGGCGACTCCATGGCCATAAACTTTTTGCATTGGTATAGATTATTGTGCATATCACTTTTACATAGAACGCATTCACTACGAGCGGGAGCGGTAATTAAATCGTTATCACATGCGACAAACGACTTGTAGGTATTCCGTGAGTTTGCCTTTGATTTCTCGTTTGAAACTGCAGACTTACTGGAGCGTTCAAGAACTTTAACTTGATATTGAATAAATTCTATTAATTGCGAATAAGAAGGAATTGTATCTTGTGATTGTAAAGACATTTCGAAATTCTGTACAGTTTGAGAGTCTATCCTCTTTAGTGCAAAATATAAAAACATGAAATCAGCTAAATCCGGAATATCTAATTGTTTCAAAGCGGCGATCGAAGCTGAAAATTTTTCGATGAATGTATTTAAACTATTAGCGGTATTTGTACAGTTCTTTAACTCGAAAATACTATTTAGATAATGCGTACCTAAAGCTCGTACATCCTGATATTTCTTAATCAAACTATCCCAAATTATATGGTATGTTTCCCCTGTAGGTACAATACCTGCAGTGAAATGTAATGCACCGTGCGATAATTTACTAATTAAATATTGGACGCGTTGTGAATCAGTTAAATTCTGATTATTATGTACGTTAGCTTTAAAGGATTCGTAAAATAAAGGCCAATTTTCATTTCTTCCATCAAAATTCGGAATGTTTATAGGAGGCAACTTTATTTTAGGAGCCATATTGGTATTAGTATTGCTCTTCGATTCATAACTATTGCTACTTGCTAAGATTTTATTCCTAATCCTCTTCACAGGAGCATATAAATCCTCGAAGGCATCTAGGGCCTGATAACTTGGCTGCGTTTCAGGTTCAAGTTTTAGAGAAATATTATTTATTTCATCTAAAATTGATTCAAATTTTGTTCTCAACTCATCTATGGTTTCCGATTCACACATGAATTTCTCATTTTTGCGTAATTCAAAGTTAGAAATATTTTTGGACATATCGTATAATCTATTCATTCTATGAAATATATTATCTTTTTTGCATGTAAGGACAGTTAACTGAGACGATAATCCGTATTTCTCCATGTTAATAACACTAAATTAACGTAAGTAAATGTCTTGTGACTAATTTAAACAAGATGGCCGCTAACAAAGTAATGCGTGGCGAATGACCTTTCAATAATTTTTACGAGTAATTTACGTAAATTGCGTAAATATTAATAATTATCCGCGAAATATATATTAAGTGCGTGAAAATAATTGATTTGTGAACAAATTACACAAGTGCGCTATGAATGTATTGCGTCCAGAACTTTACGAATAACTTACGTAAAATCGCGATAAATATAAATGCTGGAACAATATCCGGCTCGAAGGACCAAATTATGGGTGATAACGTGTAAATAGTTATCACCCTTTAGGGGGTGCGTGAGCGTTTACTTGTAATAAGTAATTTTAAATTGCGAGGTTAATATGCGTGATGGCGTACAGCACAATCTTCGATACTCTAAACAAATTATGCCCAGGATCTTACTATCCACTAGGAAAAACAACCACTTGCCTGCACTCCAGGAACTCTTCGCTCTCCTAGATTCGGCTAGGTCAGGCGGCTGCGAAAGGATGATTTTAGATTGGCTGCTGCGTTGGCGTATTTTTGCGTGCGTGTGCGATGCGTCTTGTTTCGCGGCGGGTCAGCAACTGGCCATTCAATATGGCGCCGCCGTTGAAACGATCGCGAAAGCCGATCGTTTAGGACGCGTAGCTCCATCTATTGGGGAAGCGAAAAATTGCCTAAAGGCAAAGCAAGCGGCCGTTGTCCCCAGTAAATAGGAACCAGTGCAATAATGCGTTAAAGATTTCGAAGATGGCGCTGCGCAACCAAATACAGGGTGCTGCCATAACACAGGGTCGCCTTTCATCTTCATTGATACCATTAGAAGTAGAACTTTTCTTGCAAAGAATTAGGAAATCTGTTGTTTTTTATTGTTTTTTGTTGTTAATTAAGTATCTAGTAGTATTATTTTATGAGTTAAATAATCAATAATAGTGTGTTTAAAATGTGAAGACTTTAATAGTTCAGTAATTTGTGGTCCAGGCGTCTTCGAGTAATCGGGGAACATACATTAAAAAAAAAAGATTCCGACGAATTGAGAACCTCCTCCTTTTTTTGAAGTCGGTTAAAAATACCATTTTACCACATAGTGTCAAAGAAATACTATTAGCCACCTCATACTGAATTTAAAATACTCATTGAACGATGTATCACGGAAGGGATAAAAAATCAATTTTTTCTCCACTAATCTTTTCTTTTTCTTGAACACTGTTTTTATTCAATATCTTAGGGCGTCAATTCAAATCCCACATTATGGATTCACACGCATTTATTGAAGTGGTAATCAGTCTTGTAATAAATGGCTAGACGTTTTTATAAATGAAACATTCTAGTCATGTAAATTCAGTTCATTAATACGTCCATTCATCTCAGTTATCAACAATACATTTATAAAAAAATAATATTATTATAGGTATATACTTATGTCCTGACATTTTGCTAAGGCTGGCAAAATGTTATTTGTAGATATTATAAACACCACACCAACAAATATAAAGCTGCAAACAAAATTGACACACACTTGAGTTTGACGACCTCCGTGGCGCAGTGTGTAGCGCTGTTGCCTTAACGTGCGGAGGTCCCGGGTTCGATCCCCGGCAGGGTCAATTTAGGAATTTATAAATTCTGAATTTTCCCTGGTCTGGCTGGTGGGAGGCTTCGGCCGTGGCTAGTTACCACCCTACCGACAAAGACGTGCCGCCAAGCAATTAGCGTTCCGGTACGATGCCGTGTAGAAACCGAAGGGGTGTGGGTTTAATATAACTGCCATGCCCCTAACAGGTTAGCCCGCTACCATCTTAGACTGCATCATCACTTACCATCAGGTGTGATCGCAGTCAAGGGCTAGCTTGTAGTGGATTAAAAAAAAAAAAAAAATTTTTTAATTTTATTCAAATATAATAGTGAAATTATCATTCTTGCAGAATACGTTTACCATTTTTACACTTTTGGGTGACACTTTTGACCCATATAAATCCACGAAAAATTATAATAAATAGAAAAAATACTAATATTATAAACTACAGAAATCATAAAAAAATTGTACAGTAAAATCTCAATCTTTAATTTGAGACATAATTTTTTGGTATTTCTCTTCCAACTCAGCACTGAGCTAGTGTTGTGTAAAGGATACAACAATAGTTCAATAGATGAGTTTTTATTTGAAACGCCGCATGGGGAAGTGTCGTCGATCCCCGCGAACGCGTCTACTTTTTTCGAAGTTCTCTGTACAGTTTTTGTTCTAAAGTTTTACGAGAAGGTTTTTGTGCTCTGAGTCTTTTGTCCTGTCGAACTTGAAGGATACGAGACTGCATTCGGCGGTGTCAATTTCTTACCATGGTATTTCTGAAGGTTTCCAAAATCGTCTTCTTTCAATTGTGACTTCAAAAATGCTATAATAGCTGGAACTTGTCTACCAGATGCATGCAACATGTTTTGATTGAGAATAGTAAACAGAGCAAGTGCTACTAGATGCAAAACAAAAATACTTAAGTAAAATGTGTAGTCAAGCAATAACATTTCATTAATTTTAGGCTAAGTGTCCCCTAGCAATTTAACGTGTAGGAATCGCATTTGAAAAGACTCATAGCTTAAATATTCGTCTTCTCCGTAATGTCCTCGAAGGTGTGTGAAGTCTGCCAATCCGCACTTGACCAACATGGTGGACTATGGCCACTCCATCAGCTGTAACTTTCTTTTGGATTTGTTTAAAGTTCCGTACTTCCGTCTGTACGAGATCCGTGAAAATTCTTGCATTGCAGATTCTTGTCCCGTATTTGTCGCATATTTCGTAGCCGTTTTCATATCGTATTAACGGTATTTTTCAGTCATAGTTTTCTGTAAGTAAAAACTCATTCTTTACTATCAGTGTCCATACTCACAGAAACTCAAAGCTCATCTATTACATTATACATTGGTCTGACGCGATGAACCAAACAGTCTTTGAATCAGCGGTAGAAAGGCGGCTTACCGACTATACTTAAATGACAAGGAAGCTTGGATTTGCTCTAGTGGCTCTGATACAATGTACTTTTTGTGAAAGTTTTAAAGATAACGTAGCTAATGATGACAATTTAACTTCAACTAAAACTGGGTTCCATTTAGTTCAAATTATTTATTATAATTATACCTTAAATTACTACCTACTACCTACTAAAAATGCATAACTCTAATAACTTCGCTCCTCAAAAGTCCTGAAAGAAGCGATTAGATACTTTAAACAAACGGATTCATATAAAATAAAAATCCTTAAATGATATATAATCCAAATAACACCGATCCCTGCGCCTCATCGGTGTTGTTTATATTCTAGATCTTGTTTAGATCGTTGAGGTTATAAATATCACAAATGCCACTATCCTTTAAATGATGGGTAACCGAGGTAATTTTAAATTATTATGAGCAATTTTTTGTAAATCGGAAATTTTATTGAAACGGAGTAGAAATATAGTACAATTTTTCAGTCGGCGTGAACTCCTAATGCAGTCCGTCTGGAGGACACTATCAGAACGCCATTAGCTGTCTGGTTGCGCAGCGCCATCTTCGAAATCTTTAACGCATTATTGCACTGGTTCCTATTTACTGGGGACAACGGCCGCTTGCTTTGCCTTTAGGCAATTTTTCGCTTCCCCAATAGATGGAGCTACGCGTCCTAAACGATCGGCTTTTGCGATCGTTTCAACGGCGGCGCCATATTGAATGGTCAGTTGCTGACCCGCCGCGAAACAAGACGCATCGCACACGCACGCAAAAATACGCCAACGCAGCAGCCAATCGAGAATCATCCTGTCGCAGCCGCCTGACCTAGCCGAATCTAGGAGAGTGAAGAGTTCCTGGAGTGCAGGCAAGTGGTTGTTTTTCCTAGTAGATAGTAAGATCCTGGGCATAATTTGTTTTAGAGAATCGAAGATTGTGCTGTACGCCATCACGCATATTAACCTCGCAATTTAAAATTACTTATTACAAGTAAACGCTCACGCACCCCCTAAAGGGTGATAACTATTTACACGTTATCATCCATAATTTGGTCCTTCGAGCCGGATATTGTTCCAGCATTTATATTTATCGCGATTTTACGTAAGTTATTCGTAAAGTTCTGGACGCAATACATTCATAACGCACTTGTGTAATTTGTTCACAAATCAATTATTTTCACGCACTTAATATATATTTCGCGGATAATTATTAATATTTACGCAATTTACGTAAATTACTCGTAAAAATTATTGAAAGGTCATTCGCCACGCATTACTTTGTTAGCGGCCATCTTGTTTAAATTAGTCACAAGACATTTACTTACGTTACTTTAGTGTTATTAACATGGAGAAATACGGATTATCGTCTCAGTTAACTGTCCTTACATGCAAAAAAGAAAATATATTTCATAGAATGAATAGATTATACGATATGTCCAAAAATATTTCTAACTTTGAATTACGCAAAAATGAGAAATTCATGTGTGAATCGGAAACCATAGATGAGTTGAGAACAAAGTTTGAATCAATTTTAGATGAAATAAATAATATTTCTCTAAAACTTGAACCTGAAACGCAGCCAAGTTATCAGGCCCTAGATGCCTTCGAGGATTTATATGCTCCTGTGAAGAGGATTAGGAATAAAATCTTAGCAAGTAGCAATAGTTATGAATCGAAGAGCAATACCAATAATAATATTATTATTATAATAGTATTAACCAATATCGCTCCTAAAATAAAGTTGCCTCCTATAAACATTCCGAATTTTGATGGAAGAAATGAAAATTGGCCTTTATTTTACGAGTCCCTTAAAGCTAACGTACATAATAATCAGAATTTAACTGATTCACAACGCGTCCAATATTTAATTAGTAAATTATCGCACGGTGCATTACATTTCACTGCAGGTATTGTACCTACAGGGGAAACATACCATATAATTTGGGATAGTTTGATTAAGAAATATCAGGATGTACGAGCTTTAGGTACGCATTATCTAAATAGTATTTTCGAGTTAAAGAACTGTACAAATACCGCTAATAGTTTAAATACATTCATCGAAAAATTTTCAGCTTCGATCGCCGCTTTGAAACAATTAGATATTCCGGATTTAGCTGATTTCATGTTTTTATATTTTGCACTAAAGAGGATAGACTCTCAAACTGTACAGAATTTCGAAATGTCTTTACAATCACAAGATACAATTCCTTCTTATTCGCAATTAATAGAATTTATTCAATATCAAGTTAAAGTTCTTGAACGCTCCAGTAAGTCTGCAGTTTCAAACGAGAAATCAAAGGCAAACTCACGGAATACCTACAAGTCGTTTGTCGCATGTGATAACGATTTAATTACCGCTCCCGCTCGTAGTGAATGCGTTCTATGTAAAAGTGATATGCACAATAATCTATACCAATGCAAAAAGTTTATGGCCATGGAGTCGCCACAGGCTAGATTCGACTTTATTAAATCTAACAATGCTTGCGTGAATTGTTTGTCCCTCTTTCATACTCTTGGAAAGTGTAAATCCAGATCATCTTGTGCCAACTGTCTTCCTGTTAAGAAACGGCATCACTCCAGCTTATGTAGAAACCAAAATAATACAAGCAGCAAAAAATCGCTATCGGATGGCATAAGCGCTCCGCCCGCTTTAACTGTAGCCGCGCATTCATCGCAGGGAACGAACGTACAATCATTAGTCGCGTCTGTACCTACAAATGAAGTTTATACCCGCAAAACAATGCATCGCTCGAGTGTACTTCTGTCAACCGCTCAAATATACGCAACGCCATATAATAGTAATAAGAAAATTACTATTCGCTGTTTATTAGACACTGGGTCACAAAATAACATTATTTCTTATAAATGTTGTAAAACGCTTAATTTACCTATCACCCCAATGGTTAACTCGTGTATTAGAGGTATAGGGTTAAATTCAAAACCGGTTCATGGTTATGTTTATTTGAATATTGAATCGCGCGTGTACCCTGCTAATAAATATTATATAAAAGCTTTAGTTTTAGACTGTCTCACCGACAATTTGCCATCGCATTATATTGAAAATTGTGATATGACTTATATCCAAGGTCTGCCTCTAGCCGACTTGTCTTGGAACTTACCTGGAAGTGTTGACGTCATTTTAGGCGCTCAGCTGTTTCCTAACATTTACTTAGGCGATAAAGTTATATCTAGTGGCGTCGCCCCTACTGCTTTGTTGACAACTTTTGGATACGTTTTAATGGGCAACTATACTTGTAATTATAATCATGATGATTCGTCGCTCACTGTGCTCGCACTCGACGATTTAAATATGAATCTTCAAAAATTTTGGGAGTTAGAACAAATAAAGGAGAAAACCCACCTTAGCCCAGCCGAGACTGAATGTGAGAATTTATACTGCGCCTCGGTTTCTCGGGATAATAGTGGCCGGTATTCGGTGGCTTTGCCCTTTTGTCAGAATGCCTCCGAACTAGGCAATTCACGTTACGTCGCTCACCGCCGCTTACTTGCGTTAGAACGTAAGTTTAAGTCTGATCCTTCATTGCGCCATGATTATAATCAAGTTATTAGTGAATACATTCAACGAGGTTATTTGTCTGACGTCTCGGAGCATAATAATACTCAAGAGGGCTACTATATTCCTCACCACGCAGTTATTCGCCCTGACAAAAGTTCAAGTCGCGTTCGAATCGTTACCGATGCTTCTGCTAAAACCAGTGATAAAAATATTTCGTTAAACGATGTACTGCACACTGGGCCTAATTTACAGGCAGATTTATTTTTATTGCTTTTAAATTTTCGCTTATTTCCCGTCGCAATGACAGCTGACATTAAACAAATGTATATGCAGATTGAAACTATACCTGATCATCGCAAATACCTAAAGATTCTTTTTCGATTTAATGATAATGAAAAAATACGCACTTTTCAATTCAATAGGGTTCCATTTGGGTTAAAGTCCAGTCCGTATTTGGCAATGCGTTCGGTAAAGCAATTATGCAATGACGAAGGCCACCGTTATCCAGAAGCAGCAAAGGTCGCTCAGTCGCAATTATATATGGACGATCTTGTTCATTCAGCTCCTAACGAGCAAACTGCTACGGTTTTGTCGCAGGAATTGGTTGCCTTGTTTAAATCTGGTACTTTGGATTTAGTCAAATGGACTAGTAACTCATCCGCGCTTTTAGAAAACCTTCCGGACACTCATCGCGCTTCCGTGAATTTCACGGATAGTAATAATACTGCAAAGGTGCTAGGCCTGTCTTGGGAACCTAATGAGGATATATTTCATTTAACAGTTTCAAAAATTGATGATAAATGTACAAAACGCACTATTTTATCGCTCGTTGCTCGATTATTTGATGTTCTAGGACTTGTCGCTCCGGTCATTTTATACGCTAAACTTATAATTAAAGAGCTTTGGCTTGATAAAGTTGATTGGGACGACACCCCTTCTGAGGATATAATTAAACGCTATTTAGCTTTGGTTCAGGATTTTTCAATTCTTTCAAGTTTAAAAATAAAACGTCATACTGGTATCACCGAAGGATGCAAAGTTAATATAATCGCCTTCTGTGATGCTAGTTTAAATGGCTATGGATGTGTGATTTATCTTCATATCACTGATGCTCTCGGTAATATAAATGTTAATTTGTTGTGTTCAAAGTCGAAAGTTTCGCCTACTAAAGTAACGACGCTTGCTAGGCTGGAATTGTGCGCCGCAGTTTTAATGTCTAAATTGGTTAAGGTTGTAAATGATACCTATTCTTCCCGCATTCCTATTGAAGGAATTTTTGCCTTTTCGGATTCCACCATAGCGCTGTCATGGATTAAATCTTCGCCCCATAGGTGGAATACTTTCGTTAGCAACCGCGTAGCTCAATGTCAAGAAAATTTGGACTCGCAACATTTTTATCATGTTGCGGGAAATGAAAATCCCAGTGATTGCTTATCACGTGGTATTTTGCCATCACAATTGATGTCTCACCCCCTCTGGTGGCATGGTCCTGAATGGCTACGTGACTCACCGTCTAGCTGGCCGATAAATAATAATTTCTCACCCACCACTGATGATCAGTTACCCGAGTTCAAATCCAGCACGTTGATGACTACTGATGTTCAATGTGAACAACCGATACTGTATGTTTTATCGCAACGCTTTTCTTCATGGATTAAATATATTCGCTCCGCTTTATATGTTTTACGCTTTGCGCGACTTCTACCTTCTGATGGTGAAGTTAATCAACTTAATTTCGTTGAAAACGCAATTATAAAGGATATTCAAACGATACATTTCAATGATGAAATAACGCGATTGAAAAATAAACAATTACCGTCTAAAAAATTGCAACGGTTAGCAGTTTTCATAGATAATGAAGGGATTTTACGCATTGGAGGACGACTTTCTAAATCAGATTTACCATACGAAGCTAAATATCCTATTTTACTTCCAAAACATGATCATATTGTCTACTTGATCATTGATCATTATCATATGCGCAATTGTCATACTGGACCCAGTCTGTTAATTTCACTTATTCGGCAACGATACTGGATTCTAGACGCTCGAACAATTATAAGGTCGAGAGTACATAAGTGTAATACCTGTTTCCGAGTAAGACCGGTGCATCCTACACCAATAATGGCCGATCTTCCTTCTTATCGTCTTCAGGAAGCTAAGGCCTTCCTGCACACAGGTGTGGACCATGCCGGCCCTCTACGTATAACGCCTACCCGACGCCGCGGTTACCAGTCACAGAAAGCTTATATTTGTTTATTTGTATGCCTTGTGACGAAAGCCGTTCATATAGAACTTTGTTCAGATTTGACAACTGACTGCTTTATTATGGCTGTTAAAAGATTTTTAGGACGCAGAGGTCCCATTTCTTGTTTTTATTCGGACAATTCGGGTACTTTCATTAAAGCAAAGTCTCAATTGGATGAAATTTATTCAATTTTGAATAGTGCCGAATATAAAACGAAATTAAAGTTAGAATTACAATTTAATCGCATAGAATGGAATAGGATTCCTCCAAAAAGTCCGCATTTCGGGTCCCCGTGGGAATCAAATGTAAAAGTTTGCAAAACGCACCTTTATAGGGTTATTGGTAACCAGATTCTTACATACGAAGAATTAATTACCGTCCTTACGCAGATTGAATGCATATTGAATTCCCGCCCACTTTGTTTAATATCATCAGATCCGCAGCCTGAAATCCTAACTCCGGCCCATTTTCTAATGAACACTCCGCTCCAATACCTTCCAGCTGCTCCTTTATCTAGCGATAAACCCAATCTTGGGCAGAGAAAAAGATTACTCGATAGTTTAGTCCATTCGTATTGGAAAAAATGGCGCTTAGAATACTTACACACACTACAAGTTAGGCAAAAATGGTGTAAGCCTGATAATCCAGTTAAAGTAGGGACCGTAGTGTTAATCGGGCATGATGATTTACCTCCATTACAGTGGCCCCTAGGAATCATTACGAGGGTTTATCCTGGGTCTGATAATGTGGTTCGGGTTGCGTTAGTTAAAACGGAATCTGGCGAATTCAAACGTCCGGTAGTCAAACTTTACCCTCTTCCATCGCAATAAACTTATTGATTATATATTTTCTTTAGCATATAATTAAACGCATCCAATTTAATTTCATTATTCTTAGTGATAATTTTTTAGTTAACTTAATTTATTATTAATATTTGTTGTACATCGCATAAATTAATACAGTAATAATTATGAAGTCCAGGACTTCGTCAACGCGGGGAGTATGGTTGCGCAGCGCCATCTTCGAAATCTTTAACGCATTATTGCACTGGTTCCTATTTACTGGGGACAACGGCCGCTTGCTTTGCCTTTAGGCAATTTTTCGCTTCCCCAATAGATGGAGCTACGCGTCCTAAACGATCGGCTTTCGCGATCGTTTCAACGGCGGCGCCATATTGAATGGTCAGTTGCTGACCCGCCGCGAAACAAGACGCATCGCACACGCACGCAAAAATACGCCAACGCAGCAGCCAATCGAGAATCATCCTGTCGCAGCCGCCTGACCTAGCCGAATCTAGGAGAGTGAAGAGTTCCTGGAGTGCAGGCAAGTGGTTGTTTTTCCTAGTAGATAGTAAGATCCTGGGCATAATTTGTTTTAGAGAATCGAAGATTGTGCTGTACGCCATCACGCATATTAACCTCGCAATTTAAAATTACTTATTACAAGTAAACGCTCACGCACCCCCTAAAGGGTGATAACTATTTACACGTTATCATCCACTGTCAATGTGCGGTACCTTTTATTCCCATTTCAATACTCAAAAACAAATATTAAACTCAAACTCGAAGGTTTGTATCATTTAAAGGACATACAGGTTTCTGGAAAAATAAAGCTTTTATAGTTTAACTCATCGGGCAACTTTGTGTGACAACTAACGTGTCCTGTGCTTTCAAGTTGAGTTGCTGAATCCTCCGTCGTAGTTAAGTAACATATTACCTAGTTGTACGTACAATAGGTACAAAGATATAATCAGCTACCCTAAATAAAGAATCTTCTCATCTTATGTGAGCTCCGAGAACTATGTGAGCTAACAAGTAGATAGATTCATTGTTCTACTGTGTGGTTACTATACTAGGACTTATGCTAACTGTATCTGCTAAGTTTATAGAGGCAGTTATAAATCTAGTTTGCAGGATAAGTTAGCGCTTGACTACGTTTTTACTTAAATATTATACTATATTCCTTGATAGATCGCGCTGAATAAGTCGTTGTGCACGGCGCACTATAGACGTTCCTACCACGGATTCAACAATGAATCAAACAAAAGGATTTGTAACACCGCCCAACTTCCTAACTCCGGGCTAGTGTGTCAAAAACCACATACTTAATTATGGCCCAACCTAGGACTCGAACCCTTAGTCGAACATGCTAACCACTAGACCAACGAGGTAGAGGCGCTGGACTTGGTAGTTCAAATTATCATCATAACCACTGAAAAAAGTTCTAGCTAGTACATAAACAATATTATTATCAGTAAGTATCATTTACAAAAATAGCTTGGAATATCTTACCAAACATTTAATTTGAAGGAATTTCTTGCGGGCATCAGAAATATTTTAATACAAACTCAAAACACATTTGCGCCCCACCTGAACATGGACGATTTCACGCATTTTTCACAATAAATAGCAATCCAAAGTAACAAAACAATAAAAACTGTAATTTCCAACTTCCAAAACGAAAAATGCACTTGTTAATTTGTAAAAATTAGCTTAACTTCACATTTTATCGGAACTTTACTGGCAGAAAACTGTACCACACCTAATATACGCTAATACTGGAAGAGTTGCGAATGGTACAGACCATTGTAGAGGTCGTTGGTCGAAACATATCTACGACACTCAATCTCCTGGTTTCTGTAGACTTTATGATACTTGCTGTCGTGAAGGATTTTTTACCAGGTAAGTAGTATTTTTTGAGAAATATACATTAATTTGTTTGTGAAATATATTGTTGTACTACATATACCTCAGAACTCTGATAATTGACTAATAAGTACTGTAATTTAAATCGATTAATCAATCCCATCTTCACCTTTCATTGTTTTCGTGAAGAAGCTCTCAGATGAAACGATATTTTCAGACTCAATTCACATTACTTATTGCAATTTTCGTAGGGATCTCTAATTTTTTTGAAAATAAAATAGAGCGTATAATTAAGTGATAAAATATGGGAATTATATTTTTCAGATGATCACTTCAGCGTCGACTCCAACGGCATCATCACGAATAATAAGCAGCTAGACGCCGATAATAACAACGCTTATTACGAGTTTGTTGTTAGTATGGGTTTTTGTATGAAGAACTGAATTGTGATTTGTGACGTCATCAAAGGTGGATACTTTTTTACTTTAATTGATAGTTTTAAATGGTTTTTCAACATTAAACTAACATGGGACATCGTTATTACGTGTTTTGAGAGATCCTCTATTTAATACATCACTTTCACGTGTTTCCACAGGCCTTTTCTTCGTGATTTTGCACTTATATGATGTATTTTAGTATTTTTATTTGGGAGCGAGCTCAGTACGGCTCCAGTGGTGTGAAGTAAGACGCGTCGTTCCAAAATGGCGACGGGCAAGTCGCGGCCGAAGGCGGCCGACGGTGCACGATGGTGCGTGGCACTTTGTCGGCGTGATCTTTACGTGTACGCGAGTTAAACTAATTATTTTTTTCAACATTTTATTTTACCACTTTGTCGGCGTGATTAATATTAACATCTATGCTAAATTACAGCTTTCTAGTACCTACTAACAGCATCTGAGCTAAGACGGACGCACGAACGGACGGACATAGTAATACCTTGTGTGAAGACAGCAGCTTGAACTCTGAAAACATCGGTACTCTCAGCAACAACTAGCGCCAAATATGTAAATTCATTGATTGCAGTCTAAATTCTGTGATAAAACTAATACTCTTGAAACAACAGTGTTTCTCGACATCGGTTTTAAACGTGAATAAAGTTTTCAAATGAGTAAGACAAAATTGCGGTGAAATTCGTCGCCAGCTCTCCGACTAATCGCATCGCCCCGCTGTCGCCGTCGCCCGCCGCCGCTCATTTTATGCCCGTACACTAATGCACACTACAGGTAATCTTTATAAGCTATTGAGTTATTTAAAATTTTTAAAAAACTGAGTAGAGGTGAGGGAAAGAGTGCGACGAAATCTGGAAGATCGTCGATATACAAAAACCGAGGACTAGGCTAAGAAAGTACATAGGTAATGCTCGGTATTGCAGAAATATGAAAGAAGGTTGTACAGGAAAGGAGTGGAGAAAAAAGTACAGAAACACGGGGGTTTTTCCACACTTTTTGCTGTTCACGTAATAGTCTGTCTACTGAAAAGCGTTCTCCAGCAGGCTTTTAAGCGCTTATCTTGAAAATGATAGCCGCGACCGGACGCTGAAATTTACCTTAAATCATTGCATTTTCAAAAGTGAAACAAAATCTGAAATGTTGTCGTTTAAAATCCGCTGCTCTGTTGTGTTACCTATTCTGAGCACAACTTTTTTGAATGAAAAAGGGATATTTTAACCACGCCAATAGCTAAACGTATTGCATTTCCATATTGTTATAAATACGAAAGTGTGCCTGTTTATTTGTCTGAATGAATGAATGAATGAAATATTCTTTATTGTACACCAAAAAAAAAACATTAAATAATAACAATAAAAATAATTAAAGAAAATCGGTACAAAAGGCGGCCTTATCGCTTTGAAGCGCATGTAGGTAGGTACCTACTTCCTACCAATTGGGTTTTATAGTGTACATTTTTCACATTTCCATGGTTGTTTTACCAAAAATAATTAACAAATGAAAGGAAATTGGGAACATCAACGACATTGTTAATTGTCAATCACAATGAATATTTTTTTGCCAATCTCTTTGGATCGCGGTGCGTTTGGCCCGCGCCAGGGGAGCATGGATCGGGCGCGGCGGGGTGTGCGGCGCGCGGGGTTGCGGGGGGTGGGGAGGGGTTACGGTAAAAACTGACCACAATGGACTTAGCATAACCGGTCGAGCCGGGTGTCGCTGTGTGATGTCGTTCATATAAATACAAGGAATTCAACCCGCCGTGCACCCGACCCGACCCGCGCCCGACCCGCACCCGCTCCCTGTGTGTTTTGCCCTTTAGAAGTTTTTGTCATACATTTAAAGTGAGAGCCTAATTAAAAAGAAACCTAACACATATTAAGTATAAAAAAAAAGAAAACCGGGCAAGTGCGAGTCGGACTCGCGCACGAAGGGTTCCGTACCATTATTAATAAATAATTACCTTTGTTAATGAACCGCAAGACTAACTTTGTTTGTAGAGGTTTATTGTTAATATCAAAAAAACTATTTAGAAATCACATTGTACAAAATATGGCTTCTTTCCTGTCCTCGCTATGAAATAATCTAGATGAACTACATTTTTAGTTTGTATATGAGCACGGATTACCCGGAAGAGTCCAGAGTTCGATCGCGCGCACGCAACACAATACATACGTAACGTTACAAGTGTTACACTGACTTGTGGGTCACTGGATGCGAGGCCGGTTGCTTCCATACTTTGTCGTTAATAAAATCGTCTATAGTATACCTACTAAGCTCGACTTAACAAATGCTGTTTGACACAGTCTTTAAATTTATGTAATGACAAATCTGAAATGCTCTCGTATATATCTGTCAGAGTGGCCTCATTATCCTTAACCGCGAGTGGACCTTTTATTTCGCTCACAAAGCGTTGATAGTGTATTGCTATAATTTGTTACATTCCCTTGACAAAGGCTACGAGAATTCCTGAAGCACTTTATTGACGGCCGCCGCCGCAACCGCTATGCATTTTAAATCTGTAATATCTTCGAAAATATTAATTTAAATTACATGCTGTAAAGGGTCATATGGATCTATACTAAATGCACAATGTATTTAATGTATTTAATTCGATAAGGATTAATGCTGTATTACCCGGATACAGAAGAATCTACCACCTTGCAAAGATTAGAGGAAAACAAAATGCTAATCAATTAATTATTTCTATCTACCTATAAAGAAAGAAGCTAGCTGTCGACTCCCTGGAATGTTATGAGGTGTTATAAATGAAAGTTTGCTTGTTGTTAGGCAACAAATACGAATGTCTGTGTGTATGTTAATATATCACACAATACTTAATAGTACCTACCTTACAGATTTTTAGACCGAATTTAGTACTTAGTACAGAGATAGATCGGAACCCAGAGTACTAAGTATTCATAAAATTATATTTTATAAAGCCTTAATCTATATGGACGTAGCCCCGGGCATCATCTATTGACGATAATAACGACGAAACTAGTTGGGGTTGCCAACTTTTTTGAAGTAATAAATTGTGTAAACAGGGGTATATCTACTGCAGTACTTAGCAATAATACTTAAAACGTCAGTTTGTTGACGTTCCTAAAATAAAGATTATTCTAAAACAATACCTAATTCTAAAACACACAGTCAACAATAATGAAAGTTGAAACTATATGGCTTTAAGTGTTGGCAGTGTGGCCCCTGGTCTCTGCAGATAGTGTAAATAGAGTAAGAGAACAAAACTTGTATAAAGAATAGAAAGTTCTTTTTTAATTTTATAAAACCTCCCGCTAAACTTGAATTTTAACAGTTATTAAGTTAATATTGAAGTCGATCTATAAAGCGTCAGAGTTTGTCGTAGTCAGCCCGAGTTTTTCGGCACAGTCGCTATAGAAACAAAAACATTTAGTTGGACTGAACTTGGGCGAGGAACGGGAGTAATCAGCGCCAATTTAGTTACTAACTCAGGTAAGTACCTACCTACTGAGAATTCCTAGTCAATAGTCAAGATTTGAACTGACCCGGGAATCGAACACAAGACCTCGTTATCTCAACACTACTAGACAGTAGAAACAGGGCTTCTTTAGATTTAGACAATGTTTATTGTTTACGGTTTGTCTTCTGTAATTGATTTGGTGTGCTTCGCTAATATTCGTGGTGAGATTCCGGACAAAATGTTTGATAATTTGCAACAGAACTATAGAAATGAGAAAAAATAAACAAAATATGAAGAAAATGACGTGGGCTCTTCTCAGATCGCGTTTGGAAACCTCGCAGATTATCACCATCACGTTTACTTAGACATAGGTAGATAATATTATAGTATATAAGAATGTGTTTATACAATTTGTCAGGATATTAATTGCTTATTATTTGTAGGGTAGAGGGTGAGGGAGTTCGCTTACTTGGTAAATGGTATCATACATCCATCCATACATCCATCCAAACTTTCACATTTATAATATTAGTAAGAAGTAAGATAGGATTTCTAAACTTGACCCCCTAAATCTGCCCCCCGATTGTGTAAGAAAATCGCAAACGTTTGTCAACGTATAACCTGAACTGTTTAAAGAGTTCAGAGATGCCAACTCAGACAAAATTGCCTGGTGCATTTAGTAGGTACTACACGCGCCTACTGGTAGCGTAATTCGTACTTAACAGAAGTAGTAGCAGAAATATTGGTATTATTATTTACTAGCTGTTGCCCTTGACTTCATCTGTCCCCGATGCCCCGACCTTCACCGAGCTGGTTAATTATTATTATAATTATTATATATACTTTATTTGTACCACCACAACAAGTAAAAAAAATAACAAAAACAAAAATTGGAAATAAAATTAACAGACAGAAGTAGGATACAAAAGGCGCCGTCATGGGACATGAATAAATGACGTTATCAGTGAAAGTACTTTACAGTGGTGTCGAATCTTTTTTATCAGGAACACGAAAAACCAATCTCGATGATTTTAGTTTTTTTAGGTTATAGGTAAATTCGTAAACAAATATTTTTTGGAGTTGAAGATACTTAAAAGCGGATGGAAAAACGGAAGCCGGAAGGGCGTTCCATATCCTAGCGTCTCGAATAAGAAACGAGGAAGCAAATCGCTTCGTATGCGTCCGTGGGATTTCAACTAGGTATATACGACTGCAGTCCCTGACTATGCCTTCAGAGTTAGTACCCATACAGTACAGATACAAAGATAGGTTGCATCCCGGACAAGGACATAGGCTTTTATCCCAGAAAACTAACGAGTTCCCACGTAAATTATTGAAACATGAATTAGTATGGATATTATGGATAAATATATATATATATTATTATATGTTTTATCCATATTGTTTCTTTTTAATAATAAAAATATTAAAATATAAACCTCACTCACTCTGGATAAATGATTTATTCCGTCTGATCATTCATACAAAATATTCCATAAGTTGTTAATCGAGCCCTAACTTAACCTACAAGAAAGTCACAAGAAAACGTACATACAAAGAATATTTCAAAAATTGACACTCAGAACATTGAACGGTTCACAATCTGTCGACAGTTTACAATCTATTGAAATAAAAAGCGTAAGATTGCAATCTGACGGTTTTCACAATCGTACGGTGACGGAGATACATTTTTATTTAAATAAAATTCATTTACTAGAGACACTTGACTCTAAGAGAAGTAAGCAGGTCAAAGCTTAGTATTTCGTAAACGGATCTGTACTACTTAGCGGGTAGTAGTACCCTAAACAATTCTTTTTTCTAGATTTACCAGACACACTGTTACGAGCTTACCTAGCAAATAACTTGTTACGTGCGCAAAGTACGTGTTAATGTGCGCGTACATAATTAATGTAGGCAGTTTAGCTCATACCGGGGTAGCATACTTGAGGTAAGCAAATGTGTGGCAAAACTGGAAAATAAATGTTTTTCTTCTTCTTCTTCTAGCATGGAAGTTGTATGAAATTCACAGTTGTCAAATTTCAACGCACTTTTTTTCTCCTAATCTATATATTATGTATTTCGCTGCCCGCTTCCCCGCCAGTCTCTACGAGAAATGTACCACTACGTGCCGCGCCGCTCCGTGCATCTCAAGTGGGGCTAGGCCTTTATGTGTTTTCCGTGGGAACTCTTTGGTATTCCAGAGGAAAAAATTGCCTTTTTTCCGAAATAAATCACAAATACATTGTAGGATGGATCAAAGAAATAAAATACGGTGATTTGCATGTTCACGTCCCAAAAATAACTGCCGTACCCCTCACAGGTTAGCCCGCTACCATCTTAGACTGCCATCATCACTTACCTTCAGGTAATCGGAGTCAAGGGCTAACTTGTACCTAGTAGAATAAATTAAAACCTTTGTCAAATGTCGTAACGCCGTCTTTCCAATAAAGTGGAGATTTTCTGACGTCCAAAGTTGACCCCAGAACTCTCAATTTTCTGAAAGGCTGAGCCTGAAACTTGATCAGTTATTTGAATGATAGGTATCCTGTAATTGAACAACTAATACTAAAGATAAATATTATAAGGAAAAGAAATTATTTAATTTTTAATGAGCTTCAGTATTTCAACAGAACTTCATGGGTTTAATATAACTGCCATGCCCCTAACAGGTTAGCCCGCTACCATCTTAGACTGCATCATCACTTACCATCAGGTGAGATCGCAGTCGAGGGCTAGCTTGTAATGGATAAAAAATTAAAAAAAAATGAAAAAAATGAAAAATATGCGACAGTCATTGTTGCATGATATTTTTTCTATTTGCTAATCATCATGATCCAAGCACAATATAATCATTTGACAGCTTGAAACGTAAATTATTCGAACTGTTTAAGGAGTTCATACATGCATTTTGACGTGCAGGTATGTATGAACTCCTTAAATAGGTCGCCGCGGAATCTAGATGGCGTACATCGTGAAGATCCAACAAGATTTCCCCAGCCCTATAGTGTTTTTCTATAATTTTCGAGAAAGCTGCTTTACATTGCCGATAGATGGCGTTGACTTATCTTAACCACAGAATAATATAATAGTTGTCTTAACTTACACGACTTAATTAATACAACAAAATCAGCCGGGTTCGATCAAGATTATGTTGTTCTTTAACTATAGATCATTATTTCTCAAACTGTTTCATATAGTTGCCAAAAGGCAGTAACTCAATAAACACGTGTAACTAACATGGAGTGACAATCGTTGAACCATCAATCTTCACCCCTCGATCTGACGTATCTATTGGCGATAGTGTCTATCAAGATATGGTCTCCTTTATGAAGAAATATTTGGCAGAAATTCAAAAAAGATTTAATGACGTGAGAAATATTAGGAACTGTTTTCTTCTTGTAGAAAACCCCTGGCATTTTGAAAATGATGATATGAAATTATTCAGCCAGTTTGACGTAATTTCCGCCAGTTCGGTCCTGCGGTCTGTTTAATTTCATCTTCCCATCTTCTGTACGGTCTACCTCTATTTCGTTTTCCTCTTCAATTTTCCGGGATAAAAGGTAACCTATGCCCCGGGATGTAAAGTATCTCTGTACCACATTTTATCAAATTCAAATCTGTAGTTACCTTGAGGTTGTTGTTAACCACACATAGACGTATGACAAATCGTGACATAACCACCGACTCATCCACACTCTACGCACGCAAATTTACACATACACCCCCCAAAATACCATGACATACTAAATTAAACTTTAAGTCACAGCATTAAAGTTTGAAGAGTCGATGACAGATGTTTTTACCACCGATTAAAGCAGTATTATTTTAATATTATTATATAATGTATGCTTGAAAATTAATTTAATTTGCTGTTTTCAAGACCTTTAAGCAGCCATTGATGTATCTCAAAACACAATTAAAAAAAATCTCTGCATTGAAATTTTTTTAAAACATGATTCCTCTGATTGGATGAATTTATTGTATTCTTACTGCGTCAGTGGATTTCGTTCAATAGTGGAAGAGTGTTAACCAATCAGAGGTGATTGCGATGTATTGATCATTGATGTATAGCAGATATTATCGCTTACGAAGCTTTCCGAGGTACGGAGGAAACGAAAAGGCCACGCCGCCATCTAGCTTTATCTAATGATATTTAATATGATTTACTATACCTATTGTGAAGGAAAACATCCTGAGGAAATCTGCATACCCAAGAGTTCTGAATCTACCACTGGTTCGGAAAGCCATACGAGAAGAACAAGCAAGAAAATAGGTTGTTGCTCGACTTCCTGAGGGACTCCCACTATCAGTCGCTCCCCCAGTGGGAGGGGCTCCCTGACAATGAGATCCCACTCTGGAAGTTGCAGCTCAGTCCTTTTCCTGTTTTGTACTTGCAGGTATTCTAGTGGGTTGTCCAGTTTTTTATTCCCCGGATGATCGTCTATTTTGTCGATTAGTGATTGAGTATAAATAAGGCAGATTCTTTCAAAAGCCCGTATATTAAGTAAAAGCTGAGAAAATACCAAAAAGCTAATGGGTGGCCAGTGAATTCGCTCGCGGGCATTCCAACTTTCCTTTACGCTCATTTGTAACTTCCATTAGTCGACGGTAAGAGCTGAATACTCGTTACTTTGTTAAAGAAAAGAAGAAGAAAGAGAAGAAGAACAATACGCGTAAAATCATCAGGATCATAAGAACGCCAGCTCTAATATTTTAGCGTAGCTTTGACAAAAAAAAATCGTTAAAGTAAACCCATAATTAATAAAGCGGTGCGGGCGAGCTCAGACTAAAGCGCCGTACCGTGACGTCGGTTAATCTATATAAAGCTTATGTAGGTTTTTATTATTTAAAACTAATAACTTAAATGCCGATTTTCATGACTCTAACTTCAAAAAACATAGTGCTTTCATACAAACTTCCAACCCCCATTTCATGAATTACGGATGGTTTTTCTCAAAACCGTTTCTTAGCTAATTTTTTCACATTAGAAGGAACCTATTCATATAGGATAACTTGTCACTTGTGCCACTTATGATACGTTAAGACTCTATACCACCGGTTCGGAAAGCTATTTCTACTGAGAAGAGCCGGCAAGAAACACAGCAGTTGCTCTTTTCTCAAAAAAGAAAAGGTTACAATAAGAAAACAATGCAACACATAGGTACATTAGAAATCCGTTGATTTAATATTTTTGACGTTCGTGTTTTAGAATTATAGACGGCCCAACTACTCAACCGATTTTGATGAAATTTGGTACAGAGTATTTTTGCACCATAAAATCTATATATGTGTCCGTGCCATGTTCCTATGTTTTGCTTGTTTCTACAAATTAATAATTTTAAGAATATGGAACCTACAAAAATTATTAAAATTGGGTTTTCCCTATCAACAGACTTTATAAAGCCGAATAAAAGAAATAAATGGACTTAACGTGACTTAATTGAATTAAAAGCACTTAATTTGTGTGTGAAGATAATTTTGAAGTATTAAATCTCGGCTAGGTATTAAAACTCACTCACAAAGTTTCTCACTCGAGTAAGATCTAAGCCTAGAAGCAGGCTTTATCCTAATAAGGCTAGCCTCACTACAGAGGCGCAGCGCGGCACGTATGAGGTTACTATGGAGCTGCTGCTGGCCCCACTCATGTGACGTAGCACGGAGATTACAGACCACTAGGCTGAGTGGTCTGTGACGGAGACACATGAGTAAAGAAATGCCCACATCCTAGAACAAAAAATAGAAAAACATAGAATTGGCAACCCACTGACTTCTCTCAGGATGAGAGGAGTCTAGAGGTTTAGACTTTAGACTATAGTTCACTTCGTTGGTCAAGTCTGTAGAACTCTCAGGTATGCAGGTTTCCTCACTGTTTATGTACGAATCTATGCTCGACGAAAATAGTAAAAAGCATCTGATACAGTTTGTTTTAAAATCAAGGCTGTCCGAAAGCGCTAAGCTGCGCATGTGTTCTAATTATTTATCTATTACAGAATTACTCAAGGATATGCGAAGTATATTGTTAGCTAAGAAATCTGGATCGTTTAAATAGAAATAAGAGATAGTTATAGTTATACCTGTTATTAATGGTCTACCAAATGTCGAGGGCTCGCTGGTGTACAGAAAGACTCAGTCGAGTTTATGCTACACCAAATACTAGTTTGTAACTTTTATATATGCGCTATAATTAAAAATACCCTTAAGTACCTTATTTTACACATAAGCCAAGGCATATGTATGGTGATTGGTACCTACTGAACTGTCTCCTAATGAACTTTGTGAAAGAGTTTACCACTACAGACTGGCCATCTATTTTTTTTAAATCTCATTTTCATGTTTGCATGTACTAATATTATAAATGCGAAAGTCAGTTTGTTTGTTGGTTTGTTGGTTTGTCCATCAATCACGCTGCAACGGAGCAACGGATCGACGTACTTTTTGGCATGGGTATAGTTGAGGACAGAGGCTACTCTTATCCCAAATAAGTATTATATTCAGGATTTAAATAAAACGTCACGTTTTGCTCACTCGCTTGCTAATCGGAACTATTCTCTTAGCCTAGGGGTACATATCATTTGGTCGATCAACAAAGGACTTAAGTCTAGTTTATACATTTGCTTAGCTTAAACCATAATTTAAACATAATATGGAAGGTTTATATACATGTAATAATACACATTCACATTCAACGCGGAAGGAGTTGCGGGCAGCTGATAGTCCAAGATAATAAGCGACTTGCACTTGCGACCACATGTCGTCAATCCATTGTTTAGCCTGTCTGCTACTTTCACGGCCCATCTGCTCAACCGATTTGGATGAAATTTGGTATAGAAATAGTTTACAGGCCAACAAACTGGCCCACCAGTTTGGCGAGATTTATATTTTGTAAAAAATTGTTGTATCCATTTGAAATAAATAAATTTAACGCAACAAAAGAAAATCCATCCTCACCTAACGAAACTGTTAAATCATCCAACTTCCAGACTTTGTGCTCGGACAGCGTGTGTTCCACCAACCGTTTGAAAAACACTTTTATTATAGCACTCAATATGTTTAATATCATTAGTTCTCTTCATCCCATAAAACATACCTTTCACTATCAATGACTTCAATATGGATACAAAACACTCCCTATTCGTCTTTTATGGGCATTGAAATTTAGTTTTTCTTCGTCAATATTTTTTAGTAGACGGAACATTTTCGTATTTTGCAAGATAATTATGTGTTTTGCTGTTTGAAGACCCAGCTTTTTTTCTACTCGATTCTCATTCCTGACCACGCTGCCATCGCTGACGCAATTGCCAATTGGTAACTGGTACTACCACTAAAGTCTCCAAACTATCTAACTTCCTTAAATACAATACGAGAGGATTGTAAAGGAGATACGATCTCTGTATTAAATTCTTCGGCATGCTTTCACTTATGTTTATTAAACTATCGAATTCTTTGATTAAACTATCGAATTGTAGTATTGTTCCATATTTGATAAACCCCTGAAACATATAACCAAAACCTGGTGATTTAATATTCGTAAGCCGTTGACAATTAAATCGACTGTCGTGAATTTCATTCCGTGGCTAAGTAAATAACGTTATAAATGTATTATTGAAGTCAAGGTTATGTCGGGAACGTTTAACCCCTGTGACACTGAAAAAAGCGTAAAAAATTTATGGAGATCCATATCATTTGGAAAATATACTGTGGTCCTATTTAATGTGATAACAGCGACGCTGTCACCGGGTCAGGATGAGTTTAATAATCATCATACTGTCAATTTAAACCATTTTTAACTAACTACAAGTTAGCACTTAACGGCTATCTCAACTGATAGTAAGAGATGTAGTCTAAGTTTGCAATTGGGGGCTAAGGGCTAATTATTAGAAAAAGAACTAAAGACGGCGAATAATTAATTATTTTTTGCATCATGAGAATCATGAATTTGGATTGGTCCAAAATTAAATTAAATCCTGACCTGACCTGATCCTGAAATGATAACCTACCTGATACCTACATCCGAATGCTGATTCTATAGTACTAACATACATCCACCTCAACCAACGTCTATTTTCCTCACCATGGTGTTCTTCGTGACTCCACCACCACGAGGTTACGAGTGGTCTTTGATGCCTCGGCCGCCACTTCTAACAAAAAATCTTTTAATTCAATACAGATATGGATTATTATTTTTATTATACCTTTTACTCACACTTCCCCGTTTTGTCGTACTTAGTACTTACACCTCTTCAAAAGCAACAGTAGGTAAGTATCAGTAAATTTATTGAACAGTTTAATGATGTTATCTATATTAAGATGGGGCATTTACTGAAACTCGAAAGAATGCATGTACTTGTGACACGTTTATATCGTATTTAATTAGCACATTTTTCCACATTAAAATATATTTTAAACTAGACGATATTTAAAACAGACCGTGGTTGGCTTCAATTTATCTACTTTTATATCAAAGAGTTCGACTTTTTAAAACTCATTTGGGGTCCTTTGTCTTAAGATTGACATGATGCGAACACAGTTCTTTGTTGAAACCTTTGAGTTTCAACAAAGAACGGTGCCTCGTGCCGCCAAGCGATTTAGCATTCCGGTTTAATATAACTGCCATGCCCCTAACAGGAATTCTCTTAGACAATTTTACTGGGCCTCTGGTAGGCTAGCAAGAAACTGGTAAGGTCATACTCCTATTCGGTGGCAAACTTGCAACCGGTAGTGGGGTAACTAGCCACGGTTGAACTTTTTAGGCCTCGCATCCATCTCCCATCAGACCAGACCAGAGACAATATAGAAATTATTGCGATTTATTCTTCGATAAACTACTACAATTATGCTCAGTGCGCAGGATCCCACCAATATGGCGTATATTGGTATGGTTGTGTGATATATGATTCCATAATCCGAACTTGGAGGCAGAATGATGGGTGCTTGAGAGGATACCTTTGCATTAGATTATAGTCTGGAATAGCACATAGGCTCCTTTTTATTCCGGAAAATTAAAGAGTTCCCGCGGGGACCGAAAAACCTCAATCCACGCGGACGAAGTCGCGGGCATTCGCTAGTATTACAAATATTGAAAAAGGTACAAAACATTCTGGAGAATAGTTACATAAATAGTTATATTCTATAAAACATAACCTTAAGACGGTGATCAAGACATGAGTTTCAAAAGAAGTGGGCATAGGAAGCCCTGACATCCGCTACATTAAAAGAATCTTGGATTTTTTAAAATTGAGAATAATAATATCGATTAGATAAATGACATTAATTTATTCGGTTCACTAATGTTTCGCAAAAAACATTTAACAAATGATCATTTCACAAAAAACGTTTCAAAAACTAATCATTTCATAAACGTCGTATTCCGCAAACATATAATTTATTAAAAGATCATTTGACAAATACTCAATTCACAAATACTTTACTTTGCAAACGTGCTGAATGTAAAATTGTCATTTACTAATTTATTATTTCATAAAATAATTCATTCTTCAAATTTATAATTTTACAAAATATTAAAATATAAATTGTTATTTGAAAAATAAAACTAACTATAGGTCGCCCGCAACGTCGTCCGCGTACAATCTCTGATTTCTTATGAGATTGAGATTTTTTATGATATGAATTCAATATATATAATATGTTACGGGTAAGGCTAGAAGATGTTGTACTTAGTTTTGGGTAAAGTTCGAATAATAAGTAAAATAAATTTATATTTATATTTATATACTAGCTGACCCGGCGAACTTCGTACCGCCTTAGTATGCAAAATTAAATGTATATTTTTCAATATTTCTGAGAGATTTTCTTAATATTTTTTTCCGTAAGAACCTTCTCCTAATAATAACAAATACAACAAAAAAAGAATTAGTGAAATCGGTCCAGCCATTCACGCGTGATGCCGTGACCAAGGAAAACGGGTTTCATTTTTATATATATAGAAGATAAGATAAGATAAGATAAGATAAGATAAGATAAGATAAGATAAGTAAAACAAATTTAAATTTATATTTATATATTTACCCATACCTACTCACCTAGGTCTACCCAACTCTGGCTGGATCACGGAATAGATAATGGGCTGGATAATGTTAGGGATATGGGTTCTCTCCCTCTCCCTCTCACCCCCTCCAAGGCCCGGTCGACGGAGCCCCGCTTTGCGGGGCTCCTTCTTTCTGGGTGGTATAAAAAGGAAATAACCACGAAGAGGATGGCGGGGTCTGAAAGACCCCTCTTCGTCACCTAAACCATCCGAGTCGGAGTGCCCCCAGTCCCGAGCTCGCTTCGCTCGCTCTTGCATGAGTAGGAGTGGTGCCTAAAAAGGAAGTGGAGAAGCTAGGAAAACCACTCGACCTTCGTTTCGCTACGGAAGTCGCCGGTTCGCTTCGCTCGCCCGCTCCTCCCTTCGCTCCATTCGGCCTCGTAGGCTCGCTTCATTGGACCTCCTTCGCGAGCTTCTGCCTACGCGCTTTACAAAAACACTCTAGGGGTAGGACAGACAAGACTGCGCGGAGTCTGAGTGCTCAGATTTCGACCCAAGAATGTCAACTTTTTAAAACGGGCTACGCCAGAAGACTCTTACAGTATTTATCAAACAATTCATTTTATCAAAAAATAAATACGCTTTACGTTGTTTTATTAAATAACACGATTAATAAATCAATAGTTTGTCAAATTATATTTTATGAAATGATAATTTGTTAATTGTTTTATCAATTGAATTATTTATAGGACCAAAAGTTTTATAACGATTAATATATGATTCATAATTTTGCGAAACGTTGTTTGTGAAATGAAAATTTGTAATTTGTTTTTTATGAAATGATCGGTCACCAATTTATTCATATGCGGAATAAAACCGTCGTTTCATTCAACAGTTGTTACTTACATATTAGTTACCGGGCTAGTACCGCGTATAGTGGAAAGTGGCACGTTAATAAGCGTTGTGTGCCATTTATAATATTTACTAGTTAATGCCCGCGACTTCGTCCGCGTGAATTGAGGTTTTTCAGGCGAATGTCCCTCCGTTGTAAAACATACTTAATTACATAGGGGTTAGGGTTGAAGTTTGTGCTTAGTAAGCATGCCAAGTCTCCTACTCTAAGAAGTAAGAAGACTTAAGGTGCAGATTTCTTCGAGCAAACAATATTCCGTAGAGCTCGGGAATTTTGTCACAATCCTTACATAAGCTCAGGGAGTTTAGAATTTCTGAGAATACATAAACAAATTTAGTAATTCTAAAAGATTAAGCAAGGAAAATATTTCTCAAAAAATCTATCTTTTATAAAAATAATTTTAATCACTGCAGAAATGTTTGGAATGACCGATAATGTAAGTATTCGTAGGTACCTACATCTCAGGCGCCTTATTTGAATCGGTTTTCAATCCAAAAATCAAAAAATAACTAATGCCTTTATTTGAAATGTTTTAATTGAGTTGATGAAAGATGTAGTTTAACGAGGATGGCGAGCTAACGAAATATATGTACATTGTACACATGGAGTTTGTTGTCATCGGGTGTTTGTTGAGCATGATTATTCTCGATCGTTGTGCCAATATTGTATTGCGTGCATACTAGTTGTTGGAATACTAGGAAGAATGATCGGACGAAACATTGATTATGCTCGTTCGTTGAGCAAATATTATAAGAATAAATTTCCATATTTTGCATTTTGAACAGGTATTGAAAAAGATAAATGATAAATTTATATTTTATTAGAACGAATAAAGATACTCATATTAAGATTTTAAAATAACGAACTGTCTTATGTATTTCAAAATATCAGTCATGATTTTCTTGCTATAAATTATTAACGATTGATGATATTGATAACGATGATGCAGTCTAAGATGGTAGTGGGCTAACCTGTTAGGCGCATGGCAGATATTAAACCCATATCCCTTCGGTTTCTACACGGCATCGCTAAATCGCTTGGTGGCACGTCTTTGCCGGTAGGGTGGTAATCAGCCTCCCACTATAGGCCAAACCACGGAAAATTCCTTATAAATTTATAGGATACTAGCTGATGCCCGCGACTACGTCCGCATGTATTGAGGTTTACTGGTTCCCATGGGAACTCCTTAGTTTTCCGGGATAAAAAGTAGCATTTGTGTTATTCCAGACTATAATCTATCTCTATGCCAAATTTCATCCAGATCCGTTCTACAGCCGTTCGGGCGTGATGCTGAAATAAGCTATCTCTATGTACAACACACTAGATTAGCCATTCCATAAAGAATTTTAAATTCAAGCTGCAGCTATTGCTTATAACTTGATAGGAAACAAATTATGTTCAGAAACCTATTATACGAAATAGCCGCAGGCGGTGAAATTCGTCGCCAGCTCTTGGACCAATATGAAAAATAAAATAAAAACAAAAATAAACGGCCATAAAAAATCCTATTTTGGCCACCGCACCAATTAAACTTGACGGACTATAATTTTCCTTGAAATGGGATTAGAAAACACGTAGGTAAGGAAAACTTTTTACTGTCGGTCGTAAATTTTGTATTTGATCTTTGTCAATAAAATATTTGAAGTTCGTACTTTTTTTATAATTTTCTCGTTCGAAAAACGGGTTGAACAAACTTTTCATCCATACTGGCACGCCCATCCTCCCCCTCCCTTAGCCAAGTTTCATTTATTGCCATAATGTCAACAGAGTTAAGCTGCATAGCTGCAATAAATTCATCATGAGCTGTACCTAGTGAACCGGCATTCAAAAGTCCGACTAATAATTTTTTATTTTTATGTAGCTCTTTTGTTTGAAAAAGTTAGGTATCGACAAGTTAGATGAGGCAGGACTATAATATTTGTACAGTGTGTATATAACATTTTTCTTTTGTGCAGTAATAATAATTATAAAATGCTACAGGAAATAACTATAAGATAGAAATCTAGGTATGTAAAAATTAATTGAAGCTGTAACTTCAGGTAACCAAGAGATGGAACTTATATGCATGTGTAAGTACAGGCCGAAGCAGAGGAATAAATCTTAGATTGTAAGTTCTAACATAATTATTAAGATTATATATATATTATTGTTACTAACACCACTTGGTGGACTTTATACAAACTTTGTTGTCTTATAAATAAATTAAATAATTATTTGACAGCAGTATTTAAGGATTATATAATTCTATAAATAAGGCTTTCTTAGCGGAAGCAGAGGCGGAGGCGGAGGTGGAGATGGATTTCTCCGATCACATCATCCATTTTCTATGGGATGCGATGTTTTTTTAAGAATCTTCTAAGGTCAGTTGCCTTTTTGGTTGGCTTAAGTGAGCCTGGTTGAAGTATGAAGTATTCTGTTTTGAGAAACATCGTTATTAGTTTCTGGACACAAATTGAGGTTCAATTCTTGCAATTGTTGTCTTGCCTGTTGCCCAGGTGGTAAATTCTGCAATAAGAAAGAAAAATAATTGTTTTTGCCGCGGGTTAACTCTTTTTAACTGAAAATTGTCACTATCAAATACCTACCTACATTATTACTTTAATTTACCATGCGAAAGTGTGTCTGTTTGTTTGCTACGCTTTAACGGCCTACCTGTTCGACCAATTTTGATGAAATTTGGTACAGGGATAGGTTGTATCCCGGGGAAGGACAATGATAGGCTTTTTATCCCGAAAAATTAAAGAGATCCCGCGGGAATCATAATAAAATTTTTCGTAATACCCTCTATAATAGCGGATGTTATTTTTGGCTGTGACTTTTGTAAAACATTTCAGTTAGCCCCTGGCATTTTTGATAATTTAGTAATGATTAAGGCACCTTCTCAATTTTACAATATTTGTGCGATTGATAATGAACAAATGGGTGGAAGTCTTCTACTGTGGCTGAAAGCTACATTGATGAGTCTTTAATGAATAAAATTCAAGTCTCAAATACGATCTTGAACAGTATAGAAAACATGACGAATGAAGTAATTATAAATATTCCGACTCCGTCTACGAGCTCTACTGAAATATAAATTTAATTGAATATTGGTAGTAGGTTATTTGTAAATATTTTAATTATTATTGTTAATACCTTAGAATTTTATTTTATATTTATTGAGCAAATTAAAACTTTGAACAAAGTGGATTAAGAGCTCACTTTCGTGTATGAATTCATAGCCTAGATACGAAAAGATGTTTTGTATTTAGGTATAGAAATATATACATATAATATAGGTAGGTAATAATGAATTTTTCTTTTAATACTTAACTATAATATGATGCCCGCGACTTTGTCCGATAAAAATTTCCTACAGTCGAGGCGCAAATTTCCGATGCCGCCAAATTTAACGCGTGGTTTTTTTTTTTAAATAAATAAAATAAGTATTGCATGGATAAGACTGAATTTAATCAAGGTTGCTTGAGCCGATCAGGCAGCGATATAAAATTCATAATCTCGGTCAGAGTACCGTTTTAATGCCAAATCCATAAATTTAGGGTTTTTATTGAAGTTTTATAAAACCTTTGTGTGGGCGCAGTCAAATTCAAAACCACTCGTATTTTATTTGGCTCACCTTCAATATTTTGTTAACTATCACAAAATGTCACGCCGTGTGCTAAAGGATCCGTAAATATTAAACTATGAAGTAACTACCTATTTTAAGGTGCATTTTCAGTTTTAAACTACTTTTAAAACTATGTTGAGTTTAAAACATTATGGTTATTAAGTAAGTACAAAACTTGAAGAAAATTATAGCAATAGTAATGAAAAAGTCACAGTTTGATTATAGGTGTCATTATAATGCCTAATTGCAGTGAAATTAGAGCCACTTTATGAGCAAGGATGTTGAAAAATATTCTATATCTATCTATACTAATATATAAGTGCCAAAGTTTGGATGGATAAATGGATGCCATTTAATCAATCACGTTAGAACGGATCGAGTCTTGGGCACGCACTTCTAGGTCCAACTATTCTGAGCTTTGTGCACAAAGCAATCAAATTAAATATCACTTGCTATACTATAACGGTGAAGGAAAACATAGTGAGGAAACCTGCATAGACGAGAATAACAGGTTAGCCCGCTACCATCTTAGACTGGTTTTTATTTTTATTTAAACGGTTTTATTGAAAAGAAAGATAATAATGATGTAGATAATGTACTGAAAGCAAAATTAGGTAGGTCCTAGGTACCAAGACATCACACTACTCTCCTCATCAATCTCTAGGGCATTGAAAAGACTCAAAAATAAAATACCTCTTGAAACATTAGTCATATTATTAAGTGTCATGTTAAGTCTATCCACCTAATAAATTTGAAGAGTTCATAAAATTTACTAAGTGGATAGAATACGCCTTGGTTAAGCTTTAATTGTCCTAGCAACCTAACGGTGCATTCACTACCGATTTCCACTTCAGCTGAATATTCTTTTTTCTAGGCATAATATATGCCTCAAACTATATAGAAATAATAATTAAGGAGAGAAAAACAGGAAAAATGCAGATGAAAAAGTAGGTGAAAAGGCTTATTAGGGTTCTTACAGGTCGGCAATCGCTGTTAGCGACGGTGAGGTCGCCGATTTGTACGAGCCCTTATACCTAAATATAACATAATCATGAAGTATGGCTAATCTCGACAAGGGGTCTTATGGATTAAAACTAGGTTGATCGCCGTAATTGTTAGGATATAAATTAATTATAATCATTGATTGGATGGAAATTGCCTCAGGCTTTTCTAAGAACTTCCTTATTAGTGATTTACTTATATACGGTATACTGTTTTGAAATAGTAAGAGCAGTCGATAAGTTTTACTTTTTAAAATATTGGATACATGCACGAGGGACCCATCGATGGGTTTGCAGCCCCTACTGAAAAAGTAGTGCTGAAACTTATGGAGGGGTTCCTGGATGCTGGTCACTGCCTGGTAATGGATAACTGGTATAACCAGTTACCCCTTACCAGGTATTTGAATCAACGCGGCACAGACCTCATTGGAACGTTGAACAGGCGGCGTCAACAGATTTTTCGCATGGGTATAGTTGAGGACTCGGAGAGTGACATCTGTCGGTCGGTCATCGTGTCGGATTTTCCGTCCCATCAGGCTATGAGAGTAAAGGAACAGAGAGTGCACCTGTGTTTGCGCACACATTTGTGCACTATAATAAATGTCAGATGCGTTTCAGCCAGATAAGTTACAAACTTACACACGCACATACAACAGCTTACACAATTTACCTGCCTCTAGGTATTTATAAGGAAATATCTTACCGATGTAATATAGCGCCGTGTCCTGTTCAGTCTATCGGGTTTAATAACACAAAGTCCTCCAATTACTTACAGATTTATTAAAGTTAAGGTTAAAATACAAAATGAATACAATGAACAAACTAGCTAGCAGTGGACCAGTAACTACGGCGGGCTGGGAGCAACTGGCTACTGTGTCAAGTCCTACAAGAAAGCCAACGTGGCGAAACCTGCAGCGTCAGCGGCCCCCTACATCACACCGCCCCAAATTTTTATGTCTATAAAAATTAACAAAATGTAAAATTTGGTATAAATCAATAAATTCATTTAACAATAATTAACTTTTTCTTTTGTGACAACCCTAGCAATGACTCCGATCCGCTTACTCTACGAATTATTATCTACGCACGACCCTTGTTTACATTGTTCGTTACTTCTCCTAATACGTCACACCTGCGATGATGTCACTACGACCTGGGCCGGTGGCGGCGGGGTTGCCGTGGCGAGACCACGTTCGATTGCCGCTATGCCCGCGCCATCCAACCGTCGATGAACCCAACGCTTCGAATGTTGGTTACATTTACACACTGTCCAATATACTAACACGAGCAGTGACAAAACGAAGATCGCCGTTATCATGACACCGTACATTTTCACACTGGTTTCCACACCGATATCTCCTTGGGATGCGTTCTGCGCTATTATGACCTGCTCCTCAACCGTATTAGATTTACTATGCTGTTTACCCATGATGGAGCACTGGTAGTCGAACGGGGGCTGAGCAAACTTTATCTCCCAGTAGCGTGATCTAGCTCTGTCTTCAAATGTAAAATAATATTTGCGGATCGGGTTCATTTCACAATACTTATTTCGCGATGCCTATTTTAAAATACTTATGTATTAACCTACTTAAATCTAACAGGCCTTCTGCTGACTCGGCCACTCCGAGTTGTTCGCGGCGTCAACATGTCGCCGTTGCATGATTCGCTACCCGGCACATTCTGGATAGCTACTTTTTCACCCGGCGTTTGTCGTGGATTTTCGTCATCCAGGACAAAGGCTGGTTTCAATCTGTCAATCGATACAAGTGCCTGCCTGTTGGGTAACTGCACTAAATATGCTTTCTCCAACCGCTTTATGACGTCATAGGGACCGTCGTAAGGCGGTTGTAGGCACTTTCGCATTACTTCGCTTCTAATAAATACTTTTTTGCAATCTTTTAAGGCTGGGTGCACAAAAATAGTCCTAGAGTCTCTCTGTGTCTGCGGTTTCGGTCTTAAATTACTAATTACCTGTTTCAACTGCCTTAGGTACTCCTCGCCATCCGTTATTTTACTATCCGATGGTTCAAAAAATTCTCCAGGGAGCCTCAGGGTTCGCCCGAAGGTTAATTCCGCGGCACTTACCCCTGTGTCGCTGCGCGGCGCTGCACGTAGCCCCATCATAACGGTATGCATTTCTTCGACCCACGACCTATTGTCCTTTAATCTCGCCATTAAGGCGGCCTTAAGACTGCGATGCCATCGTTCTATCGCTCCATTACTCTGTGGGTGGTACGCTGTCGTCCTAAACTTATGAACGCCTAAATAATTCATCAAATGCCTAAAGAGACTGCTCTCGAACTGCTTTCCCTGATCTGAGGACAAATTAATGAAGCAACCGTACCTAGTAATCCATTCTTCATACACAAGCTTTGCTATCGTCTTCGCACAAATATCTTTAATCGGAAACGCTTCCGGCCAACCTGTTTCCCTATCGATCATTGTAAGGCAATACCTATACCCTTCTTCTGAAATAGTGAATGGACCTGTAATGTCAATGTGCAAATGGCACATTCTATCTACTTTCGCGAATTGTCCTAGTGGTGCCATAGTGTGTCTGTGAACCTTAGCTCGTTGACATTCTATGCACGACTTAGCCCAAATATTTTTATTTTGCCAAATTAATAGTTAATCCTACTTCCTGTAATCTTTCAAAAACGGCCTCTAAATGATTTTCGTGCAAAGTACTATTCTCACTAGCTACTATCAAATCATCTAGATACGAAAACACGAATTCCAGTTTATATGACTCATACTCCGGGTTATTTTGTCGGAAATTCGCCTCTAAATCTTGCAAAACACAACTATTCATAAAACGTTGGAATGTCTGCGCTGCGTTCCTTAGACCAAAAGACATACATGGCCATTCGAATAAGCCGAAAGGTGTAATTATTGCAGTTTTCTCCACGTCCTCCTCTGCTATTGGAATAAAATGATACGCCCGGTTAATATCGATTCTGCTAAACACTTTCTTATCGGCTAAAATAAAAGTAAAATCCCTTATGTGAGGAATTGGGTATCTATCGGGTTTCGTAATTGCATTCAGCGCTCTATAGTCTCCACACGGCCTTATATTCCCATCTTTTTTAGGTACTACGTGTAGAGGGCTCGCCCACGCACTCTTAGACGGGCGGCAAATACCCATTTCCTGCATAAGGCGAAATTCTTCCCTTACCTTTTTAAATCGGTCCGGCGGCAGCGGCCTCATACGCGCATGCACCGGGGGACCCGTTGTCTCGATGTGGTGTCTTACGCTGTGACGTGGTGGTTCCTTGAACGTCGTTGGCTTAGTTAACTCAGGGTACCTACTTAGGAGGGAATAACATGGATGAGACTCGGCTATGGTAAAAATTGACGTATGCTCCGAGTTCACTATAGTAGAAATTACATACATATTCGTTACTTGATCTAACAATCGTTTGTTCCTTAAATCTACTAACAAATTATACTTAGACAAAAAATCCGCTCCTAAAATAGGTTGTTTTACGTCGGCTATTACAAAAACCCATCTAAAGATACGACGCAATCCTAAATTTAACACTAAGGTCTTTGTTCCGTAAGTCTGTATTTCACTACCGTTCGCGGCATAAAGTCTATATTTATCATTCACTGCACTGTCACACACTGATTTGTAACCTTTAGGCAACACTGAAATGTTTGCTCCTGTATCGATCAAATATCGCATACCATTGTCCTTATCCGTAACGCACAAACGGTGGTTCCCTAAGTCGACACAGGTACCCACCGGTTCAACCTGCATCTCCACTAGTTTTCCGGATTTTTCTTCCAACTGCACGGCTGTTCGCAGCGGTTAGCTCTCTGCCTATATTTATAATGATGCACGCAGAGCCAGTCCGGACTATCCGGGGTGCGTCTGGACTTGCTGTTCTCTCTCCCACGGGAACGCGAACGGCCACGGAACCCTCCGCGACCTCGCCTGCCTCTCCAGCTGTGTCTGGACCTGTCCAACTGGTCCAACCTCGCGGTGATTTTGGCTAATTCCGCCGTCATCGACGAAGTTCCAGGTATCTCTTTCGTCGCTGCCACTTCTGCAACCGGTTGCGACTTCATGCTCTCCAATACCTTGTCTGCTATGACGGCCAGCCGTCCCAAGTCTTTGGCCTCCGTTGCAGCCAGAACGCCTCGTGCTGCAGCTGGTAGCAGCTTCTGCCACAGTACACTTAGGGTATCGTCGCTAATCTTACCTCTGGCAAGATCCTGCATCCTTCTGAGCAGATGGCTGGGTTTTTGATCGCCCAGCTCCATTTCCCCGATGAGCTTCTGTATCTGACGGATCGCTGACTCCTACACACAATTATTGTAATACATAGTAGTCTTGTTTATTTTATAAACTTAAGTCGTTATATTTAAGTATTTTTATTTAATATATTTATGTTCAATAATACATACGGAACCCAAAGTTGTCGTTTAGACGGACTTAAATATTATTATTTTAAATTCTAAAAATGTTAACTATTTAAATACTTAATACAATTTAATTATTGTAATATTTCGGCATAAAAGTATTCTTAAAAATAAAATATTGTGGACTTGCTGATTTAACACACCTTTGAGCACATTATCGACTACTCTTAGGCATGCCGCGGTTTCCTTCGCAATGTTCTCGTGGCTTTCCACCACGGATGTGCTACGTTGGTTAGCTACGGATCTGTGTCAAGCCCACCAATAGGAGCTCTTGGAATTTTAGCTTAGATCCATTCTCATTTCCCAGGCAGCAAATAACAACGGAGAATATGCGACACGCAGCTTACCGCGAGTCAGAATAGACGGTGGCAATACTGCAGGCAATGGCGTCCGGTTACGATGTTGGGCCGCGCCTCCTTCCATCACGGAAGAAGAGGCCGAAGACTAACTTGTTTTATATTCCAAACGCTTCGAAATGATAATTCAACCCAGCCAAAAAGATTTTAAAAGTTTACAAAAACGCCAAAACGTTTACCGCCGCTCTCAAGTGTCGCATAATCGTTGGTTATTATGGAATCTCCTTAATGATTTTAAAGAGAGACAAAGACAAACGCATTACTTATTAAAGCTGACGCCCGCGACTTCGTACGCGTGGATCGAGGTTTTGTGGTTCCCGCGGGAACTCTTTAATTTTCCGGGATAAAAAGTAGCCTATGTGTTATTCCAGACTATAATCTATCTCTGTGCCAAATTTCATCCAGATCCGTTCAGCCTTTGGGGCTTGATTGAGTAACAAACATCCATCCATACATCCTATTTTTGTGTTATTTACGCTATCACTACTTGCCGGTTATGCAGAAGTTCCCACTTCCCAGGGTACTTCTTATTTCATAGACATTTAAAAGTTAGATTAAGTAAGCGGTAGGTAGGGATATTATATTACGTACTTTACATATGCCTGTATGTCTGTCTGCTACGTTTTCAATTTATTAACTAAGTAAGTAGTTCATATTTACAAGTAACTAGACACAAGTAACAATTGTACTGAAAAACAGACACACAAATGGCAGACTATCAAATAATTACAAATGAAAAAAGTTTTACCAGACTGTTAAACTTGCGTGCGTGTAAAGGAACATTAATTACAGTTAACACAACAAGTTACAGTATTGACATTGCTTGACTTTAGTAATGCTTTCAATACTGTGGACTTTGATGTTCTGCTCGCCGTGCTAAGTTCTCTTAACATATCTCCTGGGGTAATTGGCTGGTTTCATAGTTACTTGCATGGGCGCCGGCAGCGTGTGCGAGTTCAAGATTCTTTTTCTGAATGGTCGACTGTTAAGGCTGGTGTCCCGCAAGGTGGCGTGTTGTCTCCTCTTTTGTTCTCTATCTTCATCAACTCGATTTGCTCCCACATTACTTCTCCCTACCACCTGTATGCAGACGATTTACAAATCTACTCCCAATGTAAGGTGGCGGATCTACCTGATACAATTAGGTTGGTCAATGAAAATCTTTTACGCATTTCTAATTGGAGTAACTCATTTGGGCTTAAAGTGAATCCAAAGAAGACCCAAGTTATAATCATTGGGAGTTCAAAATTAATTTCCCGTATAACTTTGTCGCAGCTTCCACCAGTCATATTCGATGGGACTCTTATCCCCTACAGTGATAAAGTGAAAAATTTGGGCATTATCTTTGACCAAACATTATCTTGGATGCCGCAAATGAGTGAGCTAAGTAGAAAGATGTTTGGTGCACTTGGTTCTCTACGTAGATTGCGTAATGTCCTTCCCATTCCTACTAAAATAGCGCTGGCTCAGTCTCTTCTTCTACCGATTCTTGACTATGCGGACACTTGTTATCTTGATCTCACTGAGGAGCAACTAAATAAACTTGAGCGGCTTCAAAATTACTGCATAAGGTTCATATTTGGCTTGCGAAAGTATGACCACGTTTCCGAGTTCCGCCGTAAGCTCAAGTGGCTCCCGATTCGCCTTCGCAGGAATACTCACATTCTTCACCTTCTTTACTGCGTTCTGTTCAATCCCATCACACCTCACTACTTAAAAGATCGATTTAAGTATATATGTAATTTACACTCTTTTTCCCTCCGTTCTCAAAATAATCTTTTATTAAGTACTCCTAGTCACTCAACTTCCTTCTATCAAAATTCTTTTACGGTAACTGCTATACGGCTTTGGAACGTTCTTCCTTTGGATATTAAGCTATCTCAATCTCTTCCTATCTTCAAAACTAAATTGAAACAACATTATCTATCATTATAATTTATTTATTCATCTGTCGTCTATTATCTATTACTTCTATACTGTGTATTTATTCTATATATTTTTACATTATTTTTATGTATATAATATTTATTTATTAGTATTATGTCTCAGTACACCCCTCCCGCTTTCTTAAAAGTTTCCTCTGCCCTAAGGTTGCCTGGAAGAGATCGCTGTTTAAGCGATAAGGCCGCCTGTTGTGCCCTATCTATTAATATGATTGTTTTTTTTTTTTATCATATCATTTCTTTGTGTACAATAAAGCATATTTTACTTTACTTTACTTACTTTAATTCCTTCCAAATAATATCTTTTAACTCGTTAAAGATATCCCGGATTCCGTTTTTCCCTCCACTAATAATATTGGTATCTTCAAATCAAGAGTGAATAGGCATCTAGGCAAGCGCGCTCCTTAGGCTGCATAAATTTTTTATTTCACAATTTTTAGTGGCCCCACTGTTTTAAAATACAGGGTGTAACCAGAACGCTAGTAAAAACTTAGCGTTATTAAGAATAACGTCGTTCGTTACTCGTCGACTTGTCTAACTTAGACAAGTCAAGTAAAATGTTATTATAGAACTACATTAACTCTTGTATACATAATAAATTAAATTATTTTTTACTTTTTAGTGTTTGTGGTTTTTGAAGTCGGTTTTTTTTTTTTTGAAAATTTTTTTATCCCGGAAAATTAAGGAGTTCCCGCGGGAATCATATTGATTTAATTTTACTACGCCCATGACCGAAGTTCATGCTTAAGTTTTCTAAAAAATATTATTTTAACGGGCCTATTGATGCTTAGATATTTTGTATGAAACACACCGTACGCCATATAGCAGGATTCACACTAAAGCTCGCCTTTGACTTTTTCACCAGACTAGACCAGAGTTTGGTCCGGTGGGAGACTTTGGCCCTGACGCTAGTAAACACCATATCGGCAAAAGACGTGCCCCTAAGCGATTTAGCTTTCATTTCCTTGAAGAAACCGAAATCCGTGTAGGTACTTCAATGAGTTAGCGCGCTACTATTTTATCCCAAGAAAATCCCTGCCATTATGTGATTAATGGAATGGGGCTACGACCCTCAGCAATAGGGAAAACGCGCAAAGAGAGATTAAGTATTTCAAAATAGTTAAATTACACACAATTATTATTGATTTGAATTAAATGCATGCTGGCGACCTCTCCCCCTCAAGTGGCGACGTACCAGAAAGCGATCAAGGTCACAGTCGACGGCCCCAGGCAACCCCGATCCAAGACCAGACACCATGGCTTCCACCCCTTCCATTTTGGACCAAGATTCGCGCCTGATTTATAATACATTCCCAAGCATTATGCGACTGTGCACATGCCTACCGTGTTTTCTGCTATCAGTTTCATGAAATTTTATACACGGTTTATTATTAAAAAGCTTATACTGAACCGAATTTCAAAGAGACCCGAGAGCCTAGTGATTTGTCAATATTTAACCTCTTTTAATATAGGTACCTTCAAATCAAGAGTGAATAGGCATCTTCTAGGCAAGCGCGCTCCACCTTAGGCTGCATCACCTCTTGCATGCAAGTCTGATTGCAGCCAAGCGCTAGCCTATATATTAAAAAAAAAAAAAAAAAACAGGATTTTATTTCCGTAGCCTGGCTTAGCCAACATCAGTTTTTTTTTTGGTCTGACCACCGAATCCAACCCCCTGTCTAAATGAGGTTAGTTTCATATTTCTTAGAACATGTTTACGAGTGGATGTAACATATTGTGTAGAGCAAAATACGTCGCTCGTCAAAAAATCTGATACACATGTACAATCCACTGAAGCTGAACGGAGACGAGCTGATGTAGAAATAACGAAATTCTATTGGTTGTTTAAATCACATCTCCCCGCCGCTATATACGGCGTCAGAGGGCTAGACGACTTGTGCAGACATTCCGCTGGCGTGCTGGGGGATAAAAGTGCCGACTGGGAGAAAAGGATCGATGCGGTAAGACACAACACAGAATAATAATTTCATATTACAAGCGGCCTTCTAGCCATCCTAGTCTAACAGGTTAAACCTATAACAAGTTTTTCTTTATTTAAGTTAGGTTCGTAGGGACCATCACATATGGTCATGTGAACCATAAATTATTAGAGCCTAAATATCAAATTTGATTTCCCTAAAAACATTTTAGCTGACCTAATCAAACAATATGTGGAAAAGTCAGGGTAAGGGATAATTTTCCCTGTATGGAAGGTCAGCCGACGAATAAAATGAATGAAAACTCAAATACCATTTACCTTTTCATTTCTATGATAGATATCGCTTCCAGATTCAAAAATAGGCAGATTCGTTCAACCGTTCTGGCGTGATTGAGTAACAAACATCCATCCATACATACATCCAAATTTTCGCATTTATAATATTTCTACCCCATTCTTCAGGCACACTGTCGCGTGCATTCAATGCATTTGCACTTTTGAATCGTCAAGTGAATCTACCACTGGTTCGGAGAAAGTGTGTTTGTTTGTTTTACAATTACGCCGCAACAGAGCAACGGATCGACTTGATTTTTTGTATTGGTATAGTCGAGGACCCGGAGAGTGACTTCTTCTTTATGAGTCTTTGGAGAGTGACATAGCGCGGGAGTAAAAAAACTAATTCAGGCTGAAAAAGGGTGAAGACGTACTCTTATTTACCTTACCTACTACTCTTAGCGTAATAACTGCAATTATAAATCGCTCAATTGAAAGCAGTGTCTTTCCGCAAGCTTGGAAAACAGCTATTGTCAGACCAATCCCAAAAAAAACCAATGTCACTGCTCTTAAAGACTTACGTCCAATCAGTATTCTCCCTTGCCTTTCAAAGATTTTAGAAAAAGTTGCATGTGGGCAACTGACTAAGTACGTTGAGAAGCATGACATTCTGCCTGAGAGACAATCTGGCTTCAGAAAAAATCGTGGGACTGCTACTGCACTGATTGATGTCGTTGATAATATCATCGAATCTCAAGATGCAGGTGAAGTGAGTTTGCTCGTGCTACTAGATTTTTCGCGCGCTTTTGACACCATCAATATAGCATTATTGCTTGCTAAGCTGTCGTATTACGGCTTAGACTCTAATTCCTTGCAATGGTTTGCAAGCTACCTCAGCAACCGCTCTCAGTTTGTGCAGCTACGAAATTCTAATGGTGGTACTGTAGATTCCATATCAAAACCAGTGGCTAGTGGCGTCCCGCAAGGTTCTATTTTAGGACCTCTTCTCTTTATAATTTATACAGCTGACATCGTTAAGAGCATAAAAAATTGCAAATACCATATATACGCAGATGATACTCAAATTTATGCATCCTTTAAGTCAAGTAATATCTCTTACGTGGTATCTTTAATGAATGAAGATTTGGAAAGGATTGCGGACTGGTCCGATGCAAACCAGCTCGTCTTAAACCCTACTAAGACAAAATACATGTTTCTTGGGACTCGCCAAAGTATTAGTAAAATAATTTTTAATGCGCCACCAGTGTGCATCAGAGGTGAAGTATTAGAACGCACCACGGAAGCAAGAAATTTGGGAGTTTTGATGGACAGTGATCTTCGCTTCGAAAACCACATGCTTCAAGTAGCTCGAACCTGTTTTTATAAACTAAAAATTCTCTACCGTGTGCGTAATTTTCTTACCACTGAGACTCGCCTTAAGGTTTGCGAAACGTTAATTCTCTCCAAATTGAATTACGGTGATGCACTGTACGGTCCAAGGTTGTTGAGTCGCACCAAGCGACTAGTGCAGCGAGTGCAAAATGCCTGTATACGCTTCTGTTACAATATTCCCCCTAGATCCCATATCTCACCGTACATCAACAAAGGAAACCTGCTTAATATGGAATCTAGAAGAAAATTGCACTTGGCTTCATTGTTGTTTGGCGTGATTCAATCTCAAATGCCCCATTATCTTTTCAACAAATTAGAATGGGCAAAGAAGACTAACGCTCGATCAAATAGGGTTTGGACCCTGAGAACTCCTCACCATTCAACAGCAGCATTTCGGGGTAGCTTTAAATTTGCGGCTACGAAATGCTGGAACGACTTGCCCCCTCCCCTGCGTGATACGAGCAAGTCAAAACGATTGTTTAAATCAAAATTAAGAAAGTTATTGTTATGTCAGCAAAAGGGTGAGGTTGTGGAGTAGGCGCTGCTCATATTATCATACTAACATTATTTAACCATTATTATTATTTATTCTCTCATTTATTTGTACAAATTTATAAAATTATTTCTAAACACGTTTTACATAAATATATAAAATACTATACAAAACACATTTAAAAATAACCTTATAAAACTTTCACCCACTGCGGGGTCTTAAAGACCCAAACAGCCGGTGGTCAGGGCTCCAGAGAGAGGAACTTCCTCACAATTCGTGCCGTCTCAAGGATAACCGCCTTCTGTACCCGACCCTTAAGCCAACAACCAAGCGAAAGCTTCTTAAGGTGTTGATCGAAACTTTTCGCAATAAGACCATTAACTGATACAACCATCGGTACAACAATCGTTGAGTCAACACTCCACATGGCGGTAATCTCGTGAGCAAGGTCCAAGTATTTCGATACTTTTTCCTTTTCTGCTTTCACCAGGTTATCATCATGTGGAATAGTAACATCAACAATTGTTGCTCGGCGCGCTGAGCGGTCGACTAACACTATGTCAGGTCTATTGGCAACAATAAACCTATCAGTGATAACCGACCGATCCCAGTAGAGCAAGGCACTACTATTTTCGAGAACTGGCACGGGGTCATACCTATAGTATGGTACCTCAGTCTCAACAAGTCCGTACTGGAGAGCCAGTTGTTGATGGATTATTTTGGCTACTTGATTATGTCTGTGCAAGTACTCTCCATTAGCAAGATGAGAACAACCGGAGACAATATGTCTGAGGGACTCCCCAGGAAGATGACACGCACGACATATGTCAACAGTGCCATCTTTCATAATGTGTCTCCGATAGTTATTCGTCTTGATAACTTCATCCATAATTGCACACACAAAACCTTCGGTTTCCCCAAAGAGGTCACCGAACTGTAACCAAAATATAGATGCTATTGGATCTACCTCCGCCCTGGTTAGGGCCTTGTAGAATCTACCATGCAACTCCTTGCTCTCCCATACCGCCATGCGATCCGAAGCACTAAGTACTATTGGTTTGCGCCAGTTCTCTTTGCCTAAGGAAAGCGGGGTGAAACCCTTATCAACTGTAACTACATCCTTATGTATACCCACATTCACCTTGAGAAAATAATCTCTGAGTTTGCAAATCTCACGATTATGGAGGTTCTTGATATTCAAAAAACCACGTCCTCCATACTTGCGTGGGATGTACAATCTCATAACAGATGAGCGCGGATGATGCATACGGTATGTGGTCAACAGTTTTCGAACCTTTCGATCCAGGGTATCCAATTCAGTTTGAGTCCACTTTAGAATGCCAAAGGTGTATGTGAGTAAAGGCATGACCCAACCATTAAAGGCACGCACCTTATTACCACCTGATAAAAGACTACATTATTTATTATTATTGTTGTATGTATATAATTATAAGTATATTATTATTTCAGTTTATCTTTTTCATACTCTGTTTACTTTATCTCGACAGTTTTTAAGCTTCGTTACGTTACACTAACCGATTTTGAATTACCTAACATCTTTGTAAGTATTTTATTTTTATAGTAACTCGTCCGAAACTTGTGGATCCACGGAAGACCAGCGCTGTGCCTGTGCTCGAACCACAGTCATAGCAAAATGCTGAGTGGAGTCCATTTTGGGATCACACAAATCATATTTCTGTCTCATTCCTTTCCACTGTCATTATTGTATTGTGGTTCCAAATAAACGCTTTTTCTTTCTTTCTTTCTTTCTTTCTAACCACCCTACCGGCAAAGATGTGTCGTCAAGCGATTTAGTGTTCCGGTAAGACGCTGTGTATTAACCAATTTTGGGTATCAGCCGTCCCCGTAACAGATTAGCCGTCTACCATCTTAGACTGCATTACCTTATATATTATATAAGCCTTATTATTATATATAGCCTAGGTATGATTGCAGTCAAGCGGAAGCTTATCTACAGCGTGTTAAAATGGACGACGAAGTTACTGAAAGCGAATTCCTGTAGTTTTAATAATTTAAATTTTCGCCTCACTGAGCTCTCTCTGACGGCCCGCGGCCCAGCCTAGGCTAATGATTTGCGTTTTATCTGATGTAATAAATGTCTTCCCGACCGAATTTCGGCCACGTTACGCAATCTCAAGACAGGGCCGGCCCGTCCATATTAAAGCGACCGCCCAGGCCCCTAGGGCGTTCTGATTAGAAACGATCGGCTAATAGAATATAAGCCGCGGAGTAACAATATGTAGTTCGAAAATTGTCATGATTCATAATATTAGATATCCAAGGCTTCAAAACTGATGAAAATGAGCTCATTTTAAAAGAAATTGCTATTCATTCTAATAACCGTATACAAACTTTTCTTATCAGATTGTTTAACCCAAAAATGCAATTAAGATAACAAAGTATATAATACTACACTCGCGGAATCCTATATTTAAGCTGGAACAGTTATCAGAATATTGTTCAATTATATTATTTCCATCAGTTCAGCTTCAAGTATCTTACCTATAGTTTTTTTGACTATTTGATCTAGCTGTTCACCAAACCTGCACTTGCAACTAACTTGCATTTATCTAATAACCCATTCATTTGGTATAGTTTTACCTGGAAAGTTTCTCGGAAGTAATGAAAATTGGTGTATTTTACAGATTTCGACGTGCTCTTTTGAAATTTTCACTTTGCCACCTCGTATCTTTAAAACACTCACAACACTTTATTTGAACTGTGGACGGTGAGTTCTTCCATTTAAAATTCGCTCTTTTTAGTGGTGTGTTTACTTTTGATATAACACAATATAAAACAAATAATACCTAGGAAGATTGATGGTAATATTATTCATTTGTAATTAAATAAATATTTACTTTTAATTACAAATTAACCCAACAATGTGTTTGATTTAGAAATATGACTTTAATCTTATATTTCTAGAGCAAATTATTGGTTTCATTAAGCAGAAAAATTGCTTTAAAAGGTAAACTAAGAGGTATGTTTAAAATAAATTTCAATGCAGAGATGTTTTAACGTTACATTGTACTGCTGCTTTCCCACACTAGATGGCGCCAAACGTTTTTTTTAGATATTTTAACCTTGACTTTATTCGGATTTCGGAATAATAAATCCTTATTAATTTTGGTTTTAATTTTTAAACCCTACAAATTAAAATCAAGGAACAAGAAGTAATCTGCTAAAACAGACAAATCAATTGTTTTTTTATCCACTACAAGTTTGCCCTTGACTGCGATAAAGTGATGATGCAGTGTAAGATGGTAGCAGGCTAACATGGCATGGCAGTTATATTAAACCCATACCCCATTTACGTACCTACATTAAACCTAACTTAATACAAATGCCGTGGCTTTTGTTAACTCGCTCAGTGAGTATTAATATACTAGGTATAAGCAATAAGAGGTACTAATAAGTATTCTGTGGTTTATGTAGCAGGAAAGCTGTGAAAACACCCGTATAACTATAGTCTGCATTTGAAAAACATAAATATTACATTCCCTTATAAAAAATGACGACGTGCATCCATATGACACTGTTTTGGAACTCTAGGAAAAGAAAATTATCCAAAGGCAATCAGTATGCACCGAATGATTTAATGGAAAAACACTTGTTATAGCCCGACCCGGGACTCGAACCCGAGACCTCGTCGGCCGCAGTCGAACATGCTAACCACTAGACCTACGAGGCAGATAATTGTATAGTAATGATAGTTTGATTAAGTATTTTTTTAATAATACATTATTTTGGTTACGATGGGGCCGGCGTGTCCAAACTTTCGCATTTATAATATTATAAGTAAGATACCTAAGATTTATAATATTAGTAAGATAAGATTTAAAAAAAATTATACATCTCCCGGCTTTTGTATCTATAATAACACAACCACTTCACACACACACAGATGCATTGTTAATCCAAAATTGAGATTTATCCATTCAAAAAATAAAATAAACATTTCTTTATATTTGAAAACGTAGCGAACAGACAGACATACTCAGATATCTAATTACAATATTAGTTCTTCGTCGCGGACAGTTGGTAATACACACCTACTTATGATCAGTTATGCATGATTAGGGCGCGACGATGTCATCAGCGGCAGACGGACAGACGGGCAGACGGCCGACGTCGACGAAATAAGTATACTTTAAGGGTGCAGGTGATGTTATGGTAATAAAAATGTCCCACAATTTGCTGTCCACTGTAAACTGAAAACAAATAAACAGTTGACAATGTTTTTAACCGACTTCCAAAAAAGGAGGAGGTTCCCAATTAACTTTTCGAGGGAAAAACTTGTGGACACTATTTTGCTGCGAATGTCGAGTGCTAATTTCTGCAAGTTTAATTGGTAGTGGACTTGACTTTATTAATTACTAGCGAATGCCCGCGACTTCGTCTACGTGGTTTGAGGTTTTTTTTTGTTCCCGCGGGAATATATAGTTGGAGAATTTATAGTTTTTTTCGCACTTTATTACTATATAAATCATGTCCGCATGGAAGTGTGGCAGAAATTCCGCGCTGGACAGCTAGGCTGACCCTTTGCGCAAAAAAAAAACATTAATGGCACATACCCGTACCATAAAGTAGTGTTTCCTGTATGTTACGTGAAAAATATTTATTAGTAGTTAATAAAAATAAACTAATGATAATTACATCCATCCATACTTCCATACTAATATTATAAATGCGGAAGTGTGTCTGTCTGTCTGTCTATCCCGCCTTTAATTAACAGAAAGTGGTTCATTAGAGCTTATTCATTAAAGCAAGGAGTAATTAGCGAACTCTAATGAATGCTGCAATAATGTAAGAGCGGCCGCTGCGGACTGCGGGCCCGACTTCTAGATTAATCTAGAAACTGGGTATAATTTAGTAATGGTGTTAATTTATCTACCTAAAGGTCACAATCATAGGTACGATTGTGACCTTTATGTATGAGCCACAAGATTGAGCGCCGAAACAAACTACAAAAGTACCTTTTCGTAGTACTCTTTACGAATTGTAAAAATGCCTTGGTTTTAACGCTACAAGGAGAATGGAGAATGTATTCCTGCGCCACGGAGGTCGTCGTCGTCATCTATAAATCCTTGAGAAAAATAATTTTAAATTAAATAAATAAATACTCTGTAATTGACGACCGCCATGGCGCAGTGCGGTCCTGGGTTCGATCCCCGGCAGGGCCAATTTGGGAATTTATAATTTCTGAATTTTCCCTGGTCTGGCCTAGTGGGAGGCTTCGTCCGTGGCTATAGTTACCACCCTATCGGTAAAGACGTGCCACCAAGCGATTTAGCGTTCCGGTTAGCTCTTCAATTTCTAAATTGCAGTAACACAGATGTCAGAATCGTAGTTTTGTACTTTTGCCGAATTTATACCTAAGGCTTTTTTTAATTAACCCGTGTGCTTGAGGGCTATGACTGACTATTTTTACCTTAAACTAAAATGACAGCTTTAAATCTAGTTATGTCCCTTTCCGCAGGGAGTATTATGAAAGGGTTAGCAATATTTTTAATGCTGTCATTTTAGTTTAGTTTAGAGATTATGTACAACAGAATCATCCCCATTGGCTTATTTGTGCGAAGATTGGAAAATCCAAAAGGCTTATAGTTTTATGTTGGGCAAACGTATCCGTACACCGGTATTCCTTGTGTCCGCTCGTTACAAGACTGTTGTATTTGCATTAATAAAATAAAATAGGTTTTATTATTCCTTAGATTTCATCCAGGAAGTAAAATTGTTTACAAGTCTAAACCGTATTACAAACATTATTATAAATACCACGTTACTTGTTTAGGTAGCTATATCAAAACACCTATACTAATCATATTTATCATACTATAGTGTACTAAAATTCTTAAAGCTTTAAAGATGAAAGTCTGCTTGAAAGATTTAATATTGCAAAGTACTTACTTAAAAACGCGCGAACTACAGCCCGTGTTTTCGTCAATTTTCACGGATTATTAAAAATTCATGGTTTTGTTTTGAAAAATGAGTTCTTCAAGTGACAGTGAAACTATAGAATTACTCTATGTTTTATTAAATAATAATAATACAGTAAAATATGAGGCGCCTCTGGAATAGCACATATAGGGTTTCATCCCGGAAAATTAAAGTTCCGGGCATCAGCTTTTACTTCTAGGATTGCTAGGCCAAGGCGGTGGGTGATTGGGCAATCGATTTAAAAAAATACTTTAGGAATTGAAAAGCCACCGATACCGTTTGCTCACTATATTATATATTTAAAAAAGTTTACTACACTCATTATTAAATTTATTTATTCCATGTAAGACATACAAGTGTCTCTTACGTTACGTCATGTTTTGACTCTACACCGATTCGGAAAGAAGATTCTACTGAAAAGAACCACCAACTAAATGTAGGTACTTTGATTGAGCCAGTTGGCTTCTTGTTAGTAGATGTGGTACTTGGCAAGTATAGGGCGAGCCAACTAAAATTATTTGTTATTAGTAACGGGGGACCGCCACTCTTAGGGCGAACATGGTTACGGAATTTAAAAATTGATTCGCCAACTGTGAGAAAAATCCGACTACAGTATAAAAAAATTATAGGAATATATTTTTTATATTACTAGTATATTTATATTTATGAATTCAGAATTTTCCCCTCTTTCATTAATTGACATCCAACACGATACAATAGCAAAAAATAATATAAATTTAGAGACCTCACTTTTTACATGGACTACGATTAAAAACTCGAAATGTTACATAGTTAGTCTATTTTATTAATTTTAGGTTTTCTGTTACATTACGAGAATTAATCGGTTTGTTGATTTTGGAAAAATGCAGGAGATGTATAACGATTTGTAAACCAATAATTAAGATTGAATGAAAAAAGAAAAGTTCTAATAAAGAGGCGATCTACACTTAGCATTTTTACGTATTAAGGCCCCAGATGTTCACAAAGTGAATGGGTCAGAAAATTTATTGACAGTCAATTTCTGATGATATGCTGGCCCAAGATGTTACGTACTTAATGCCTTATTTATTAGAAATAAAGTTCTCTGTAACATATAATTGAACATCTGCGTTGCATAATAGAGTTTTTGTAAGAACATTCTCACTATAATATAGAGTTCCTACGATAAAAACACACAATAGACTCTATATTAAGTAAGATATTATAATAAAATATGTAATTCTTGACCAATTATATTTTTCCTAATATAACGTAAAAACATGGATTATCTATACCCCTAATCGGTAACCTAACCTACGATTTTAATAAATAGCTCACAGATATCTATCCAACAGTCTCAGGTTGCAACAGTCTCCATATTTAGTCCATGCTGAGTACGCGTCGCTATTAATTGCGAAGTTTAATTTTAACACAAGCACTTTATACCTTTCCCAGCTTCATAAATACCCGTGCAGATTTTTCCCAGCCACTCTTATTAGTGGGTCTGCGCGATAACCACCTGCGCCAGATGCGTTAAGCATATGACCACACTAGAGACTTTTTGTATCAATTACTTAACCATATTTATGTAATACTAGCAGATGCCCGATTCGTCCGCCTGTGTAACAAAAACCCTGTGGTCCCTTTGAGCTGCGTTATCAGTATCGATATTCAAACATAAAAAATCAACTTATTTGGTAAAACTCTTAAATTAAAATATTGAAATTAAATATTAAATCAATATTTTTTGTAAAATGAAAATGATTGCTCACCCCTGAACTTCTACGAGGATAATATCTAAGGAACCGAACGGCTACTTAAAAATCGGGATTTCCCCATTCCCAGTACTTTCGGTTTCGGGATTTCCCGAGAGAAAACCTAGTACCTATTACCTAATTAGGCAGTACTATTGAGGTGGTGACTGGGTAGCAAAAGAGATTAGAAAAAAAGCGTCGCAATAATATGATGTTCAAGATTTAAGATATGTTTATATCTCAAGGTGTTAGGTGCCGCAAGAGAGGTAGAACTAATTATTTTTATATGTTCATAGTGTCCACTGTTAGTATTTCAGTCCGTGTACCTATTTATTGGAGCGCGTTGCAAAATTGTTTTACCACGTCGAAATGCGGGAAATAAGTAAAATTGTACCTACTCCGTCATCCATAAGGGCTCAAAACTACTAACAATGCAAATTCACAACACAAACTTTGGGTCGCAAAGCATCTTTCTGCCCGACTTGCCCGCAAGTTTTTGTTTCCTATTGATCCACGACTTGTACTTCAAGTCCTGATTCCGGCGCAGCAGTGGTAGGCTCAGAGGCGGCAGAGCTGTCCCAGTCAAAGTCGATGCCGGTGCTGTCACGGATCCATTCATGATAGTGACCAGGGCGTACGTAAAAGCTTCGATTGGCGTCCTTCGGTTTCATCAATGTTATCCCTGATTTCAGGATTCAATTTCAGAGATGACACCTATCTAAATAATCTTGGAAAGTTTGGTTTTGCTTATCGTAAAACGAAATGTTTTCTAAAATCGATTTCTGCCTATATAACAGAATAATATATTTATAGTTCGAATACGGTATGTATCCCTCACTCCAAAAGATTCCTCTATTTCTTTCAATCCAACAAACATGTTTTCTTTCAGTTTTCGACAAATCATAAAATGGATATGGCGGCTTGACAAGAAAAGTTTGAATACGGTTATTTCGGAAAATGACGTCATATTTATAGTTTTTTCTATGGTGTACCGGGCTGTGCCATCGCTAAGGTAGACATAATAATTACACTGATCATAAAATATTTCCATTACTTCTAATAATATGAGTGAAAATTATTGGAAAACCACCGCGGTAGCAAACGAAGACAATAATATCATTCTTATAACTGACTAGATAATGCCCGCGACTTCGTCCGCGTGAATGACTGTTTTTTTTTTAATTCCCCGGGATGTAGACTATTTTATAAAATTTCATCAAAATCGGTTGAAAAAATTTTCAAAAATAAAATAAAAACCGACTTCAAAAACCACAAACACTAATGGCGTGCAGTTCATAGATGCATAAAAGCTCTGCTTACCCAAATTGAAATTACGTCAATGCTCATTTTTCATCATGACAGTCAGTAAATAGGTATTCTGACTAACTAATGCCTACCCTAGCTTCAAACCCCGTGCACGCCACTGCCTATTCTGTGGTCGTACGTCGTAGTTCAACAGTAAATCAGGTAGCTAGTTGCCTCTACCGTTTTCTAACTAATGGGCCGGGAACCCCAGAATTCATAATGAACTTTCAGGCTTCACATAGTACATAATATTTTGCGATATAAGTCATGGACCTTTATAAGAACTTCACAACCTTGTTCCTATTTTTAAATTTGACTTTTAACTAATTTCTTTCATAACTTTCTGGTGGGAGGATTCAGCCGTGGCTAGTTAGCCTACGCTAAATGGAGGTACGTCTTTGCCGGTAGGGTACCAGTACCGCCAAGCGATTTAGCGTTCCGGTACGATGCAAACTGACCTGGACCTCATGGTGTCAGCCTTGTATGAGAAAGGAGTGTTCTCGGAGCAAATGATTGAGCCTTATAAGGTAAGATCTAACTATTAAAAACAAGTGTGGTGTTGAGGGATACCTGGTAGGAATTGAGTTTCCCTAAAATCTCTCTGATCCTTTAAAGAACTGACTGCAGTATGGCTAGCATGCGCACGTAGAGATATGTTTCTCTAATTTTGTCGCTCTCTTTTCTCTGTCTATCAATATGGATCAGAAAGAGAAAAGAGAGCGACAAAAGTAGAGAAGATATATCTCTACGCGTTTAATAAAGGGATTGAATGATTGTATGAAAATTAACATTGTAACATTTCGACAAATCTACCAGCTGATAGGTGATAGGATAGGAGCTATACTGTCTATTAAAAATAATCGACTTTTGAAGAAATTGATCATTGTTGAGTTCGCAGTCCACACTTCGAAAACGAAAGTAGTAGGTAGGTAGTAGGTAGTACAATAGCAAGTAAGTAAGTACATAAGAAGGTAGGTACCACCTTTTCACTCTCGTCGAAAATATTCACAAAATTGAACCGGCTTCGAAACTTTGTCAAGGTTATTTTTATTGGACCCCGTTCAAATAATTTGACAGTAACAGGTAGGAAAAAATACATCTGCTGTGGCAGTTAAGGTCACTATCTGAACTCCTCTGGACTAAAAGAAATTTCATTAAGTAGTAAAAATCTCTAAATTGTTTGTTTGTTTGTTTATTATTGAATGATAAAGTTTGTAGCTTCCCTGATTTTCAAATAAAACTTTTTCAAAAATATGTTGATATCTCATAGAGTTTATCTGTTCTATTTGAACATTTCTAACTATAATTTCTTTATGTACGTAATGTATGTAATTTCCTTATGTACATGTTCTACATGTTTTAAATAAAATTAGTTTATAATATAATAATTAGTCCGTAATTTAGTAACGAATTTTGTACTTGAACAGAATTAGCCATTTTAAGATACCTACTAACTTATTAGACCTTAGGTTAGCGGCGTCTGGGAATCGCGCCCGGAACGCCTTTGACCGCTAGGCCACTTTACCCGTTCTGCACTAACGGGGTAAGTGAACAGATTGAAATCCTGCCGGTTCCGCAATTTTTGATGTGTATTTAAGAATACCTCTGACGGTTGATATTATATTGTTGATCGAATGAACAAAAATAAGCATCATGTTAGTGATAATAACCGGGACTGACGGCTTAACGTGCTGTCCGAGGCACGGGGCTGAAACACCGCCAACTTCCAAATCCGGGCTGACACACCGTTTAATTGTTATGAATATCTTAGAAGATATCATAGAAATAAATTAACGCGCAAAAGAAATAGGGAACCTGCGTATATATAGATACTCGTATCTTAGTGCTCAAAAGAAATAGGGAAAAAATGAACCATGTCTAGAAAAGCTCATTCTTGTACAGTATTAAAATATGCGCAATACCTATTTAAACAGTATTAAAACTGACGCTTTTCATCGGGCCTTTCACTAGATATCACCTCTCAAAGACGTTATGAACATACATACTGTAAAAATATAGCTAATATTATAAATCCGAAAGTGTGTTTGTTTGTTTGTTTATTTGTTCTTCAATCACGCCGCAACAGAGCAACGGATCGATATGTTTTTTGCATAGGTATAGTTCAGGACCTGGAGAGTGACATAGGCTACTTTTTATTCCCGAAAATTAGAAATACTTACTGAAAAATTCCCGAAATTAAGTTCAAGTTTCAAAATAAATTCCAAATAGTTATTATATGGCGGAAACGAAAATCATACTAATATTATAAATGCGAAAGTGTGTGTGTTTGTTTTTAGAAAAGTTGGTTGCAACGACCTCAATTTACAAACAAAGAATGTGGGCGTATTTTTAGAACTTCCCATCCCGGGTCTTGGGTCTAGGGGGGTTAAAGTACAGATTTAGCAATAGTACAGCTGGTTAAAACGAGCGATATTTAAATCCTTAATACGCACATTAACCACTCCGAAAAGTTGAGGTTCGAAGACAAGCGTCCACTGCCAGTTCAATTTACTCATGGTTTGGGCTATTTAGGTGACTTTAATTCTATTGCGGATCTCTTCATTTCGAATGAACTTTGAAGACACTCCTACTTCTTAGCTATTATATATAGCAGATTTTCTTTTTTTGTATTTTATTGCTACAGGTCTAGGTTATTCTATTGTGGACTTTTCAGTCACGGCTTAAGATGAAGCCGTAACAAGCTAGCCCTTGACTACGATCTCACCTGATGGTAAGTGATGATGCAGGAGTATATTATAAAGTGATTAATTTGTTGTCGAGGAAAAAATACCGAGATTATCACGTTTCTTGAAGGCCCCCTTTATTTTAAATTAAATTAAATTTTTATTGTTTTTGTTACTGTCACAGATTTTCCATAAAATGATGAATAGGTAAGTATATGAATTAGAAAATAAAATAATGTTTTAAATAAATGAACACAATAATGTGAATATGCACACTAATTAAAAATACAAGTAGACCACGTCAAAACAAAACAGACACACAAAGAAAGCAACAACACAAAAATGATTTCAAACGGAGGGAGAGATTCTGTCGGTAATTCTCGATCAATGATCAAACATAATAAAAAAATAAAAAAATACTGTGTTTAGATATTTTACTCCAAAAATAAAATGAAATTTTTAATTATTGGTAATTAAAATTATGGCTGTATGGTAAAGCTACAGCCCATTAACGTCCCACAGTTATAGGCACAGGCCTCCACTCCCATAGGAGAGAGGGAATTTAGAGCTTAGACCCACCACGCTGCTATAATTCGGGTTGGCGGGCTTTGACGACTTTATCATGTGAGTGATAATAACCGGGACCGACGGCTTAACGTATTGTAACTTTATTGATCACTTGATAAAATTTAAACGAATAATAACGAAAATAAATATTTAAAACGTGTTGATGTAGTATGTATTGTTATTCTTTTTCATAGAATATTTCTTCGTAGGTACACTTTATATTTTGTCAATGTGCAATTGCATTATACATTCTATCAAGAGAAGTAATTGAAGTGATAGAACATATGAAAATATAAGATAATTTAATGAAAAAACGTTCAGGTTAATCGTTTATATGTAGGTAATAAAATGGAAATATTTTAATAAAATATTACACAGTGTAGGTTAATTGAAAACGTTAAAAGCCAATGTTGGCTGAAAAGTGAAAACCAAAATTAGGCCGTAATTAGACAGCACGCAGCGAATACTGAATACCTAGTTAATAGGTAACTACCAGCCACAAATTGATCTTGGGATAATTTCGTCGAACGCGTATGCGCGGGCGTCAGCTAGTTATGAAATAAAAAAAGTTTGCATCCACTCATTCTACCACTGAACCACCGATGCTTGTGCGAGGATCTATTAATTATTATAACGGCTTAACAGATTATTTTAAAGAGAAAGAAAAGTATGCAAATATTGCTCAAAAGAAAACTCCCGTTAATGATTTATTATAGCCATATTATATACATTTATTATTATACTAGCTTCTGCCCGCGGCTTCGCCCGCGTGGCCTACAAGAACCAAATGTCATTTTTTTCAGAAACAAACATCATAAGCGTTGTCACTCCCTCTCAATTGTATGTAATATACAAACTGACAATATCTCAAACAAAGCAATAAGCACGAAGTTCTAAGTTCTATAACTAAACTAATCTCTGCAATGAGAGTAGTACGGTTTTAACAGAACTCAAAGCGTGTGTGATGAGATCTAAATAATTTCCTAATTACAAAACAAACCAGAAGTGGATAATAATTAACATTGTTTACAACGAAATACTATCCGCACCTAACCTACCGCAGTATTTCTTTGTAAACAATATTTTTTGTTTTTCCTTCAGGTGCTAGAATCACCAGACTGCTCCGTGAGCTTACTCTGGAGCAGGCCACGTATAACTGACCGTGTGAAAAGCAGTTCTCCCTTAGGTCTACCCCTGCTAAATTAAGAGTTTGGCCTTGAGACTTATTGATGGTCATGGCAAAGCAGACTTTGAGGGGAAACTGCACTCTTTTGAACTCGAAGGGGTAGTTCGATGGTGTAAGAGGAATCCTCGGAATAAACACAGACTCCCCTTGGGAACAACCGGTCAGTATAGTTGCCTCGATCACATTTCGTTGCAATGTTTTCACTCGCAATCTGGTGCCATTGCATAATTTTGGTGGGTTTAAATTACGCAGCAACATAACTGGGGCACCAACTCTCAATTTTAATATGTGAGTTGGGAGACCAGGAGGCTTCAATGTGTTAAGAAATTCAACCGGGTAATGTAAGTACCTAAATTAAAATATTAATAAATTTATGAGAAAGATAAAAAGTGCAAAAATATTTGAAGAAAGTATTGACTGAGCTAACGTGTTATCAAGACAACCGTGCTTAAATCAATGAGCGCGTGCGCGCTTCGCCGCTCCTCTTATATACCCTCGCAGCTCGCGGTTGGTGCCTGCGACTGATTCACTGACTGACTGACTGACAACGCACAGCCTAAATCGGTGGTCCTAGAAAAGGTGTGTTATTTGTGAAGAGTAGGTATTCACTAAGAAAGGGTTTTTCGAAATTCCAGTCAATGGGGGTTGAATTTCCTGTGAAACTTTTTAATCTGTAGGTCGGTTGACTCGAAATCTGGTACAAGTACTCTTAAATTAATTGCTATGTCTTTTTTAACCGTCTTCCAAAAAAGGAGGAGGTTCTCAATTCGGCGCGTAGATACGCGCTGAATTGAGAACACATAAAAAAAAAGATTTTTTTAAATGTGTTCATGTCTATTGTCGGTGCATATCTCCGTGCTTTTTAAACCGATTTGAATATTTTTTTCATATCGGGTATTACCAAGATAGGCAAAGTTGACGCGTGAGGCTCGCCTGACTTCAACATGGTGTGGAGAAATCAAAATTATTTTTTACTTAACAGTGGCTATGGAAGTCGGTTTTTTGGAAAGAATTTTTATTTTTAATTCACCAAAGCTTTGTAGAGGAGCGAGTACTGAGATGCGTACTTGACATCTTTACCATCAGAAGAAAAGCTAATCGACATTCCAGCTTTTACCAGCAAAAATGTCATAATACAAACTTTCAACCCCCATTTTACCCTTTGGGAGGTGAAATTTCGAGAAACCCTTTCTTAGTGCAAACCTACTCTTCACAAAAAACACACCCTCCAAATTTCATGTCTATAAGACCAGCGGTTTAGGCTGTGCGTTGATATATAAGTCAGGACTTCATCCGCGTGGTTTAAGCTTTTTTCCCCACAGGCACTCCTTGATTTTCCGGTATAAAAAGTAGCCTTTATCACTCTTCAGGTCCTTAACTATACCCATGCAAAAAATCTCGTTGATCCGTTGCTGCGTGATTGAAGGACAAACTCTCTATTTAACGTCCTTGGGGATCAAATTTTCAAAAATGGTGAAAAATATACTTCTTCATATTTAACCGAATGCTCAAATACCAACTTCCATGGCTTTGACTTGAAAAATGAATGACTTTCATACCAACTTTCAACCCCTATTTTACCTCTTTGGGGGTGGAATTTTAAAAGCTGTGACACACGTACTTATTTTTTTTACCGATAGCCGAAATTCCAAGTTTCGTTGATATAAATTGAAAAAATCTTGAGAAATGGAGGACTTTCATGCAATTTTTCATCCCCTATTTCACGCCTTTGGGGGTCGAATTTTCAAATTGGTGGAACACGTACTTCTTCATATTTAACCAAAAGCCCAAATGCTAAGTTTCATGGCTATAACTTGAGAAATGAAGGACCCTTTGGGGGTGGAATTTTGAAAAACTGTTGGTCTGTTGGTCACATACGTACTTCTTTATTTTTTAACGAAAGCTAAAATACTCAGTTTTGTTGATATTACTTGAGAAATATCTTGAGAAATGATGGGCTTTTACACAAACTTTCATCCCCCAGTTCACCCCTTTGGGGGTCGAATTTTCAAAAATGGTGAAACACGTACCTCTTCATATCTAACTGAAAGCCCAAATGCTAAGTTTAATGACTATAACTTGAAAAATGAAGGTCTTTCATACAAACTTTCAACCCCTATTACACCCCTTCGGGGGTGGAATTTTGAAAGCTGTGACACAGATACTTCTTTTTCTTCGTTAATATGACTTGAAAAATATCTTGAGAAATGAAGGACTTTCATACAAAATTTCACCCCCTGTTTCACCCCTTTAGGGGTGGAATTTTGAAAAACTGTGAAACACATATTTCTTTATTTTAAACCGTTAGCTTAAATACCAAGTTTCATGGCTATAACTTGAGAAATGTAGGACTCTCATATTAATTTTCAACGCTTATTTTACCCCTTTGGGGGTGGAATTTTGAAAAACTGTTGGTCTGTTGGTCACATACGTACTTCTCTATTTTTTAACGAAAGCTAAAATACTCAGTTTTGTTGATATTACTTGAGAAATATCTTGAGAAATTATGGGCTTTTACACAAACTTTCATGCCCCAGTTCACCCCTTTGGGGGTCGAATTTTCAAAAATGGTGAAACACGTACCTCTTTATATCTAACTGAAAGCCCAAATGCTAAGTTTAATGACTATAACTTGAAAAATGAAGGTCTTTCATACTAACTTTCAACCCCTATTACACCCCTTCGGGGGTGGAATTTTAAAAGCTGTGACACAGATACTTCTTTTTCTTCGTTAATATGACTTGAAAAATATCTTAAGAAATGAAGGACTTTCATACAAACTTTCACCCCCTGTTTCACCCCTTTAGGGGTGGAATTTTTAAAAACTGTGAAACACGTATTTCTTTATTTTAAACCGTTAGCTTAAATACCAAGTTTCATGGATATAACTTGAAAGATGACGGACTTTCATACAAACTTTCACCCCCTATTTCACCCCCTTAGGGGTGCAATATTGAAAAATTGTAAATCACTTATTTCTGCATATCTAACTGAAAGCCCAAATGATAAGTTTCATGGCTATAACTTGAGAAATGAAGGACTTTCACACAAACTTTCAACCCCTATTTTACCCCTTTGGGGGTGAAATTTTGAAAAACTGTGACACACGTACTTCTTTATTTATTACCTAAAGCCAAAATACCAAGTTTCATGGATATAACTTGAGAAATGACGGAGTTTCATACAAACTTTCACCCCCTATTTCACCCCCTTAGGGGTGGAATTTTGAAAAATCCTTTCTTAGTGTGCGCGTACGTCATAAAAGTAACGTACTGTCAAAATTTCAAGTTTTTAGGCCCAGTGGTTTAGGCTGTGCGTTGATATATAAGTCAGTCAGTCAGGACTTTGAATTTTATATATATTATAGATTAGGTACCTACGGTATATGGCGCGTAGATAGGCGTATAGGCCTACCTCTCTTTTAACAGTAAGAGTCCACTTTACTTTGCCTTTAAGAGATAGGTAACATGTGACTCTGTAGTCATGCCTATGTGACGCGGAATTTTAATGTGTTCTAAACATGAGAGTTCTTTGCAAAATTGGTCAAACTGTCGAGCGATCGAACTAGGTACTGGTGTATCCCAGTCGAGGTTTAATTTCCAACATTCTTGGATGAGAAGTTTCATGAAAGCGGAAATATATAATGTAGGTAAGTAAATAAATAAACGACACACGGGAAAAAACGCTAATAACAGAATTTAATTTAGAAATTAAGATAAATAATTATTACTTAGTCGTTTTAAGTATTTATTTTTTCATTGCTTTATTTCGACGTTTTTTGACAATTGTATCCTTGTCTGTGGAATGCCATCTTAATGGATTAACTACGCCTGTTACAAGAAACTTGCATATTTTCACTTTCCATTTACGTAACTCTAGTTCGCAATATTATATATCAAATTTATTTATTTGCTACACTTGTTAGTTAATCACATTAAAAGATCCTCATATTATATAAACGGGAACTTGCTTGCAACATCTTGAATGAAAGCTTGAAAACGTATGACTCGGTCATAGATAATATAGGTCATAGCCGTAAGGCCAGTTAGTAAAAAAAAAAATCATACAGTTTGCCGCGGAAATTAAATGCTACAAGTTAGCCCTTGACTGTGATCTCACGTGATAGTACAGGGCTAACCTGTTAAGGGATGGCAGTTATATTAAACCCATACCTCTATTTGGACTCTCCACAGCATCGTACCGGAAAGCTAAACATCGCTTAGTGGCGCGTCTTTGCCGGTATTTTGTCGTCTAAAGATTATATTAAACTCTCTCTGTCTACGTAAGTAGTGTTTTTTGTGATGTCTTTTCCTCATACATACTCTGTCCCATGTCCCTTACTCTATGACTCTGTGTCAAGTGCTCTGTGCAAGTGTAAACTAAAGTGTAAAAACTCTGCTTTTCTTGGCTATAATTTTGATCAAATCTGGTATAGAAAGTAGCTGAGATAGACATGAGTGTCTATTATCCCAGAGCATTAAAGCCTTTCTTAAAAATAACCATTATCCACACAGGTCATCAGAGGTATCATCTTTTATACAATAACTCTAAAATTAATGGAGTTATGGTGAAAACGGACTTGAACATTTTTTCCTGAACTAAAAGAAGGAAAAATAAAAAAGATACGCTCCGAATTGAGAACCTTTTCCTTTTTTGGAAGTTGGTTAAAAACTCGAAACTAAAAATAGTTATCAAATTTCTCTTTAGCACAACAATAAAATTTGAGGGCACTAATTTTATATTTGGTTAACCTTTTGATGACGAAAACGGTAGCAACAAATGTGTGGTTTTGGTGTAACAGGCTTGCGTTGCTAAACATAAAGTTCAACGGAGCAACGGATCGACGTGATTTTTTGCATTTGTATAGCCGAGGACCTGGAGAGTGACAGAGGCTTCTTTTTATCCCGGAAAATTGCATAAAATATAGAGACGCAAGGAGAAAATTGGGGGAGGCCTATGCCTCACAGATTTTCCTGTTGTCGCGGATTATAGCGAATTAAACTTCTGGTTCCTTCATTCGACTGTTTAGTTATTGTTTTTAATTTATTTTTATATCAATAATATAACTTTAGCATAATTTATTAGCACAAATTTAGCGACGCTATTACCGGGTCAGATGTTAGACTAAATATTTTATTAAGTATACCTAGGTACATAATATTTTCCGTTAACTAGCTATCTACTCGTATAATATCAGTATAGCTAGAAGTGATTTTATGGTGGAGATTAAATATTATTATTGTGACACATACATTTACTCTGCATTCAACTCGCGCGCAAAACACGAGCTCTCTGGCCCTTAGTAATTAGATCGAATCGTGATATCGAAAGCTCTTATCTAAATGTTGAGATGACATCAAAAAAGAGAGTCAAATTAGGAGCTTTTTCCTTTACAAATCTCCTTTGAGGAGGGTCGCTCTCCGGAAATGTGGTCTTTTTGATTAGGGTTTTATTTTTATTTTTGTTAGTATAGGTATATAAGGATTTTAGATTAACGTTTAGTCTCTAAGTTTTTATTATATCTTGTAATTTTGTTTTAAATGAATAAATATTTGCCAACAATATATATTTGAAAATTTAGGTGACATATATATACATATTATGTAGGTAGTATTGTTTGTAGTTAATATGTATAATATATTATACTTGTAGTTTGCGCACCATTCTGTTTGTATTTTCTTCTCCTGTCTCCAAAGGTTGTCTGGAAGAGATCGCCTTAGGCGATAACACCGGTGTTTTATTCTTACTTACGAATCTCAAAGATGCCTATAAAACGAGTCCTTTCCGGAAGATCCAGAGAGTGTCTACTAGAATAGGGATAAGATACATAGGATTTCAAAAATTAAAACCACGTTCGATCAGTAAAGTAAATGGTCTTCTTCTTCTTTTCTTGGTTTTTGGCTTTACCTTTGTTGTAACTTCAACTAGCGTAGCGAGAAACAACGTGGATGAGAACATTCAGTAGCAATTTGGACTTATTTTGCTAAATATTCAGATATTATGGACGTTATGCTAATTGAAATAAGGAACGCTCAGTTTAGTTTGGTGGTGCTCATAGATGCCTGCTGAAAAGGATGTCAACTCGGCCTCCGTTCCTCTCGACATAATAAAATAAGTTGGCGGAAAATGGAAATATACAGGCGGAGTTTTACATCGGCCTCGTAAGGAAACTAAGTGCATTTAGTGTTGTCTCCCAACAACACATAGAGACGCGCGAATGTTTCTATATGTCGCTGCTTAAAAACTAAAGGGCCTCAAAACAAAATTTTCCAAATTCACTTTTATTTCAAAAATAATGCCAAAATCACCCATATTTTCATTATAATGCGAAGACACTCGTCAAAATCGGCCTTTAATCACAAATTTACGCATATGCCCTTTTGGCGAAGGGAAGGGGACTTTTTCTATGAGGGGAATTTATTTTGGTTTATACTTTAGAGTTTAGTTTAGTGATTATATGGTTTAATCACACATTAAATAATAAGCATAACCTGCAATTCTATTAGAAACTAGGTGTTAAAGATAGTGGAAAAATGGAATCATTATCATTAGAATTGAGGGACGAATGGCCTAGTTGTGACAACGCATATCAGTTGATTGCGATTGTTAAGCAACGTTGACCCAAGTCGGTAACTGGATGGGTGACCAACTTTGGAGATTCAAATTTGGCATTATGATTTCCTCCGTGTCTCAGAGAGCACGTTAAGTCGTCGGTCCCTCCCCGGGATACAACCTATCCCTGTACCAAATTTCATCAAAATCAATTCAACAGATGGGCTGTGAAAGCGTAGCAGATAGACAGACGGATAGACAGACAGACAGACACACTTTCGCATTTATAATATTCAACTTTATAATAACTAACTTTCAGTACTCGTGTTGTTTCCTTTATAACCACCGAGTGCTAGAGACTAACATTTGGTGTCAGAAGAAAGCGGGATTAATTCCCGTTGGACGCCTACTCCTGACGACGTCCACGATTCTCCAAGCCAAGCTGCCCGTGCTGCCGTTCCTGGTCTCTCTGACTGACGGACAGATGACTGTTTCGTTCTTTTAGTGTATATCAGATATCTTACTTGATAAAACCTTGTAGAAATAAGATGATCTTGTTAATTAAAAGAGGGAAAATAAAATTTAATTCATTTACATGAGTGTAGATTTATTTACAACACGCTGCATTAGGAGATTTTTACTTGTTGACACAACCAGAGACAAGACTTTCGCAACCAGTGGTAACTCACTCATAATTTTTTAGAAATATTTAACATGCTATCTAAACAGGGGTGTAACTCTTGCCAACTTTTCAACTCCAGGCTGCTGTAAAGACCAACTCGGGACTCAAAAACAGTATGTACTTACATTACATGTTATGCCATGTTATTATAACCCAGTGGAGAATGCATTAAGCTGTAAGCACTGCCCGTTCTGGCTTTTATAAATTTTCCTACACAAAGCATATTATTATTATGAAAATCCGTAAAGTGCAGCATGCTATTGTAACAACACACAAACGTCATAAATAAAAAAAACACTCTCAGTATCGAAAATCTGTGCCTAATATTAATAACAATAATTAGAGACATAAACTCTGGGAAAACACAATTATTCTCATTAGTTCAACGGTTTAATTAATCAGTTGAACTAGTGGGAAGTAGGTGAATATCAGCGTTGATTAATATTTGTATAATCTAATCTAAATCTAAATTAACCTGTACTGTCCCACGGCAGGGCAAGGGCCCCCTTCCGATTTCTCCACATCTACCTATTGGATTTTTAATTAGATATGTATACCCATGCCAAATCACAGCTTTCTTAACTTCCTCATAAGTACCTAGTTTAAATGCAGATCTCTCTCAAACTAGATATCAAAATAAAGCCAACTCATCGCTTCACTATTTCGTTTGGAAAACATAATTTGCATAGATTTCAATATTTCTAGTGGGCATCCAAAACAATACCAGAACTCTTCAAAATCTTGCCTATAGCCTATGACACTCACAAATAATATGGCTTTCTATTGGTACCAGAACTTTCAAAATCGGTTCAGTAGATCTAGAGATTACCCCCTACAATGTCACCAACTCACAAACTACCTCTTTATAATATTAGTATAGATTGGTGTGTATTACGTTTGGTAATTCGTATTATTTACTTTAGATTTTTTATTAGTCTTGTTTAGAAAACCAGCAATAAAATTCATGTTAATTTTCCCAACAACCCGTCATTTGGTTCGAGTTTCCGTGCATTTAGCAATTAGACATGAAATTAGAGTAATTAAGTAATAAAATAATAATTTATTGCATTTATCCATTACTTAAAGTTTTATCGTCGGCGGTTTAGGTTGATTGAAAGTTGATAAATTGCTTGGGGAATTGATGATATTGTTCCTAGTAGAGTTTTACCTAATTTGTTTTTATTGCATAGGTAGGTATTACTAGTCTAAACTTATAATATTTCAATAAAACGATAGGATATACTCGCACATCTTAGTAATATTTTAAAGGTAAAAGTTTGGATGGATGGATGTATGGATGTTTGTTACTCAATCACGCGGCAACGGCTGAACTGATCTGGCTGAAATTTATCACACTCGTTTTAAACTAAGTATTCTATTGTTAGGGCACTTCTAGCTGTATTGAATAACTAGCAAATATAACAGACTTTGTAGTTTATAGAACAGAGAAAGTGAAAGAGTAAAGGTAAGAGAAAGCACTAAAAATTTCCAAAGGACGTTACAAGCAAATATGATAATGATCCTCCGCGGCTTTTGGTCTGTGTTGACTGTTGAGAACTTGAAATATGAAATTAATTAATTTGCCCACACAATTATTTTTGTTCCATTTCTCTCCATGGTCTGCTTGGTTTTTGATATTTTACAGCAACCGACTTATTGCTTTGTAGGTCCAAAGATAAAAATACTGCTCCATAATTTCCTTTGCCAAGTTGTTTCTCAATAGAAAATTTGTTATGCCCTACGTTCATTACAGTACCCGTCTGTATTTTTTAACTTATGGCATATTTGTACTAAACAAGATAAAATAAAACATATCACATTAACTACTATCTACTCAAAAGGAACTCATATAGGCACGGATACACAAATACTACTATTTTATCTATGAATCACTTGATAATAAATATAGACTATAACACAACGTCACAAACTTTACCTCTTTATAATATTAGTATAAATATAGATGATATATATTTTACCACTTTTAATTTTCTTTAATCTTACAGAGTCACTCTGCAGAACAAATTATATCAGAAATAAGAAAGTTCAAGGGTCCATTTAGTATAAGATAAATATGTGTGTGAGTGTCCTTAAACTACATCCAGTAGCAAGAAAGTATAGAACTGCTTGTAATTTTGTAATTGCAGGAATCGCACTCCTTAAAAGGGTATCTTTTCGTTGAATTTGAGAGTGTATTTTCATTAACAGAAAGTTTACACAACTTTCAGACATGCGAAAGATTGCTTGTCTAATTAATTAAGCGAATCTTTGACTCAACGCGAACTTTCCACGGAATCTCGGTACATGCAATAAAAATTAAAAAGCCATGCATTTTTTCCAACAATTCCTCGTCTATTTTTCTCCGGAAATCTTTCTCATCGTTTACGCGGAATATAATATTGAGAGCGGTATGTTCAGGGTTGCCGCTTTCCAACTTAAATAATATAGTAAGAAGCTTAAGAAATTATTGATACGAAATTGAGTATTAACAATCAATCAAATCAAATCATTCATTCATAAATATTATAATGTATTATGTATCTATTGTGGTATTATTGCATTTCACGTACATAATAGAAAACTTATAGCTCGATTTGATAGACTGGCTAGTACATTTATAAAGTAGGAACTAGCGATGCAACGAACAAACTACAAAGCACCGGTGACCGAACCAACCAGAATAAAATGTATTTGTATGGAACTATGGATTATTCTCTCTTTACAATAAGTCAGGGTCATCTCTCTACCCACAGTATAAACTACCACCGCGACGTGAATCTGTGGGTACAATAATAAAAACAATTTCACATATCTTAGGGCGGTTACAGTTTAGCGTATTTTCGGTGCGTATAAGCCTAAACGTATGAGAATGGATACACGAAATTGAGCTCTAATTCAATGCTGTTATGGTTTATTTTACTTTGAAGCCGAACTTTAACGATTTGATCGGCAATCCTTACATGATTGCACCTCTGGTAGGGACAATTATTTAATAAATATAAGAAACTGTTTTCTGTTACTTCCTATCGTCTTAGCAAAAGTGTAAAGCGGCACAGGCTGTACTTTACTTTAAAGTGCAAAAAGCAATGCTTTGAAGTTAAATTGCGTGATTATAATTTATAATAATATGTAATGACGACACGCGATGTCTTTATTTAGCTAATAAATATACAATAAAATATAACCCATCTCAGCGAAGAATCCTACCGCCTGCTGCGGGACCTCGCATACCCCAAGGCGCTGGAGGACTTAAAATGTGAACGTTAATGATAATGTAGGAAAAATTACTCGTGGCAATTGTAAAATTCATAATGAGTATAATTACTTCCAAGAGTTCCAAGACCCTGTGAAAAAAAACTATTTATATTATTATGTGAAACTTGTTTGTATGTTTGTTTGTGCACTTTTTTGTTATCGTTTTCCTGGAAAACTACTGGACCGATTAATATGCGGTTTTTTGCATTAGATATGTATAGCTTGTGAGAAGGTTCTTAGATATATTTTAGGACCATAGACAAGCAAGGTGAGCTGTAGTCTATGATTTTAATTTTTCAAAATATACCGTGTACTTGGCAATAAGTTACATTTTTATATTAATTAATAAAAGATGTTTTTTTAATTTTTTTTTGTTTATTTATGTCCCACCGTTGGACAAGGCTACCACTCATACGGTGCGATATGCCAATGATTAATTTTAGAATAAAAAATAATATTTAGTTGCAGATTGTAAGTTACTATCACATCATCAGTTCTCCGCTATGGCCTTTTAATTTGGGGAAATTCGACAGCAGTAAATAAAGCTTTTATTGTCCAAAAAAAAATGTATTAGAGCTATCCTTCACATGGCGCCATATGAATCATGTAAGCCGGCGTTTATTAAACTTAAGCAAGTTAGCCTTATTGACTCGCTGGTGATTGAATCCGGGACCTTCCATTTATCTCTCTCCATTTATCACATCGCTTAACTCTGCGCTAGGGTGGTCGTCAAAATTCGCAATAACTATGACTCAACCTATTTTTTTGGTAGTAAAAAATAAATTTATTTGTTAGAATGTGTGCGACCGGCAGAAAAACTTACAAAGGACTTTTTACCATATCAAACTGCTGCCTTTTAGCTTTTAGTTCAGTAATGACCACTGCTGAGTCTACATATTATTTTACTTACTTTTTTAGTAAGACGATTTTCTAAAATTTGTTCGTGTATTGCAGTCATAGACTTCAATCATTTTTCATTAAAATAGAGATCCTCTATTTTTTGTATCTTTGGTAGGTTTGATACTTGGCTCTGGTAAGCTTTGTAAAAAATAAAAGAATGTTTCCTTTGACGGAAATTTGATCTACTTACTTCAAATAAGATTGAAGCTAAGAATAATTTTTCGTGTTTTATTAAAATATAATAATAGTGTTTATTTCATGGCGGTGATTCATGCAACATAATGATAAATGGTTTAAGAAAGTATTTAATTTGTATTAAAATAAAAATTTAAAAATTGTGTTTAGTTTGTTAGGTTTTCCTTAATAAATGTTGACGACATCCATGACGCAGTTTTAAGCCCTGTTGTCTTTTAACGTGCGTAGGTCCCGGGTTCGATTCCCGGCAGAGTCAATTTGGGAATTTATAATTTATGAATTTTCTCGGGTCTGGCCTTGTGGGAGGCTTGTGCATAGGTAATACTCATATATCGCACGTATATCATAGAAGAATTTCAGGGGATGCAGAATGTAGGTACAGTATGTAAAAAGTAGTGAGTGAGTTTCACACTGAGTCGGAAAAAAAACCCGTGAATCTACGTTATTTTTCTATCAGTCGTTACAGGAAGCTCTTAAGGTGGTTCCATAAAAAATTCTGACTCCAAATCCTCAAACTGAGACAAAAAAGTTGAAAATAAAAATTCTTTACAAAAAGCCGACTTCCAACGCTATTGAAAAGTAAAAAAATAATTTTGATACCACTATTTGATGCACAAGAGGTCGCATAATTCGGTTACATCAGACGTAAGCAAAAAATAATAATAAATATTTAACAAAGAAAATTTTAATTTAACTATAGGAGGAGATAGGATCATTTATATTTTTTTCTAGAGGACTCTGGCATAAATTTTAGCCATATAATATTACAGAATTCTGATGCCCGCGACTTCGTCCGCGTGGTTTAAGTTTCTTTTTATTCCCACGGTAACTCCTTTTAATTTTCCGGCATAAAAAGTAGCCTATGTCACTCTCTAGGTCCTCAACTATGCAATTCCTCTAAATTTTAAAGACCAAAACGCGGACAATGTCGCGGGCATCATCTAGTTGTATATATTTTGCATTGGTAAGTGATTAAAAGACTATTAAATGAATTTCAACAGTGACTAATAGATGTACGCCTTTTTCTGTTATAATTATATGTTCAATGAGGCCGGTAATATAATGAATGTGTCAATCGAGGGCTGAACGCAAAGACAAATGGGGTGCCTCCCCTTCCATGTCGCACACCGGCGGGGTGGGATGATGGCGCACAAACTGTTTTACAAATCTATTTATTGTTATAGTCATGAATCATAATCCACATATAGACATAATATAGTCTTCTCTGAGAATGAGAAGAGTTACCACCATACTCCACCACGCTGACCAAGTGCGGATTCGAATACTTCACACACCTAAACATTATGAAGAACTCAGGTTTCCTTCACAGTTCGACTTGCTATATAAGTTATATTTGAACTGTTAGAAGCGAATTTGATTCTGATATGTGCCCGCCTAATGGATTTTGTTCAAAGGTGAGACATTCGATCTGCCCCCCGACTGTGCAAGGAAATCGTAATAGTTTTTCAAACGGATAATTCGACCTCTTTAAGGAGTTCATAGGTTAGGCCGCCATGACACTTTCACGTTACATGAGTAACTTACGAAATGTACACTGTCTTATAAGTCGCCTGTCGTGTGCAGATGTTAGTTATTTAATTTACTTACACTTACAAGACGTGTAATTAACTCAACAAAAAGAAAAATGATGCAACTTGTGGGCTGCTCAGCTGATATCGCTGCTCGATGCTACGGTGCGACGCGACAGAATCAAATAGTAGCTGCCATTTACGTGGCCCATGTTGTTGCGCTGAGTTTTTTTATACGACTGCCTGAAAACAGGAACGCGACAGAGGAAACTGGCAGCATTGTCCTAGCCTTCATTAGACTATGTCCTGCCCCGGGATGTAAACTACCACTAGGTATACCAAATTTCATCAAAATCAAATTACATCGAAATCGGTTGAAAATTTTGGCCAAATTAACGGTCGTTGAAGCGGTTTTTATTGTGATATACCTACGTTTTTGTTCGAATTGCTTTAGAACAATATATAATCAAAGCTATTTCTGCAGAAGGCTTAAGAAAGGGTGGCCCAGTATGCGATTCCTGGCTGGGCAATTTGAAAAGATAATATTAAAAATATATATATTCAGAAGGAGTCTGGAAGCTGTAATCGTGGTTTCTTAGTTAAAATCGTTTTATTATTCACTACAAGTTAGTCCTTGACTGCGATCTCACCTGATGGTAAGGAAAAACTTCAAACCTCGGCGACGAAGTCACGGGCATCAGACTAGCTAAATAAACTATTTGTTTATTTATTTGAATAACTCTTTTTCAACGATCTTAGTCTAACCTTATAAAATGAATGCACACTGCTGGCCATAAGAGATTTAAACACTCCTTCTACTCTACCCTCCATAATTCTGGAGTTCCTTCTTCTTCCCCGTAAATCCATAACAAAAGTCATGGCAGTCAGCTATTAGAGTTTTGATATTAAAGTAGTTTAATAAAACTTTTTACTTACTAAATTTTATTTTCTCAAAAACTTTCAAGACCTATTTAAACGATAAGGCCTGATTGAGACATAGGTATCCATTATGATTGTTTTTGTGTTTGTATTAATGGTGTACAATAATAGTAGATTGTTACACAAGGGACGTAAGTAAGCTATTACAGAACAAGATCCAATTTGGCGCCAGAACAGATGTAAGTATATTTTTGATAGCATGGGTAACTTTTGTTTGCTGTCTCATCATCTCTCTAGTAACTAGTTCCTACTCAAACATGACTATTTTTGGCTGCTAGTACAGGTGTGAAACTATAATCGTGTGGCCCAAGTGGCAACTGGGATTGAATATTTAAAAAAAAGCAATTCTGGATTATAATCTCTGTTAAATAAATTCAACACCAAAGCCAGCCATAAAATGCAATAGGTCAGTTATTGCGCGGGAAAAAATCAAAATGGCGCTCCGTGACGTCACGTCCGCTCGCAGATGACGCGTGCCGGCTGATGAAACATGCTTGAGAATTTGCAATATTTTTTTTACAAAGGTGTGTGAAGTCTGCCGTAGTTGATGATGATTATATTAATTCGGTTACGACTAGAGAATGGCTTCAACAAAATATGAATACGTGTTAGATAAGCACTATACCTATGTTAGATAAGCATAAAACACAGACTCGGCCATTTATTTAGGGAGAAACATAATAACATGTTAGATATATTCAATTAATTGCAATGTAACAATATAACAAAAACTAGATCCATAAACACTCGCAACCAAGGTAATAGATAGGTGTACTTTCTAAAAAACTTGCAGCTACTGGAAATTTAGATAACTAAGGAAAAAGCACAAGCGTGAAAACAATTCCCGGCGGACTCTGGAAATAGTTGTCAGCCCTACAAAACATCCTAAACGCTTCCTAATTGACCGCCCCCTCGCCCCCCGCACCCCCCGCACCCCCGCCCCTCGCCCCTCGCGTCGCACACCCGCACCTACCACTTTTTTTATTACTTAAAATATTTTTTCAATTTCTTATTACCCGATCATACTATAATTGGACTAGCCAATCCCTGCGGTTTTGCATGGGTTGTTTTCCAATTGAATTTTCTGTCTAACAATTTTTTGAATATCATATTTAACGCAACGGAACTAAAATAATAAATCTGTGCTTTTTTTTAAATCCATCATTAATTGACTGAGAAATTAATTATTTAAAACGTTTAATTGTTTAAAGTACACCGATTGCAGTATCTTACTCGACTGAGAAATTTTGTGAGTGAGTTTTTAGTAAGGGTGCAGACCTTGTCGATGCCTTGCGGTTCGATAATAAAAAGGTGACGGAGGAACCCTTAAACCCTACCCATCCTAGGAGAATCATTATTCCTACCCAGGGGTTTCACAGACCCCAATATTATAATCATTAATCTATATATATAAAAATGCTTTAGTTTCTAAAAAATAAAGTAGGTATGTTTACAACTGGGGCAACTAGCGAAAAGGGTTTCGTTAAAATGGCTTATGTAAGCTGCCGTTGAATTTAATACTCTATTATGTACCTTGTGTTTTTTTTAAATACAGTAAGTAATTTAATAAATTTGAAAGACTAGACGATGCCTGCGACCTTGTCCATGTGGATTATTTTTATTTTATTTTATTTTTACTTGGACTGCCAACAAAATTACATGTAAATTAAACTTAGGGTAGCAGAACACACATAATTTCTTACACACTTAGTGACACTGTTAAGGACCTGGGTCTGGTTTTGGACAGTTCACTCTCTTGGAAGTCGCAAGTTGCAGAGGTGAGTCGCAAGATTTTCGCTACTATTGGCTATCTTAGGCGGTGGAAGTACCTACTGCCCATCAAAACTAAAATTGCCCTAGCAAATACCTTGCTTCTGCCATTATTGGACTATGGAGATGTTTGTTACCCAGATCTGACTCAGGAGCTTCTAAACAAACTCGACAGGCTGCAGAATATGTGCATTCGCTTCATTTTTAATTTAAGAAAGTATGATCACGTATCTCAGTACCGAAATCAGCTAAAATGGCTATCAGTTAGCCAGCGGAGAAACTTACACCTTCTATCGCTTCTCTACGGTATATTGTATCATGCACAAACTCCAGTCTATTTAAAAGAACGTTTTCACTTTCTTGGAGCGAATAGTGCGTTCTCACTGCGCTCCAGTGTGGATAATAAGCTTGAAATACCCCTCAGTCGAACAGAGTTTTATAGCAATTCGTTCACAGTAAGTTGCGCCAAGCTCTGGAACTCTCTTCCGGCAGAAATCCGACATTCCAAATCACTCAAAATTTTTAAAAGTCGTTTGAAGAATTTTTATCTGTCTCAGTAGTTCATAATATAGTCAGTCATTCTATGTTACTTTATTTATTTATTTTTATTTATATATAGATATATATATTTATATATTTATACATATTTATATATGTTAGCTTATGTATGTTAAACTTATGTACGTATGTATATTTTGTATTTGGGGTAGTATTGTATGTAGATGATATTTATAGTTTATTTATTTGTAGTTTGCGCACCATCCCGTTTGTATTCTCTACTCCTTTCTCCAAAGGTTGTCTGGAAGAGATCGCCTTAGGCGATAAGACCGCCTTTGCATACTGTGCTGTCCTAGTTGTAATTTTATTGTCTTTCTCATGTCCTTTTACTTGTGTGCAATAAAGATTTAAATAATAAATAATAATAATAATTTCTCTTATTGGCAGTCACAACATGCACAATTTTTAGTCGGTTTCTACACGGCATCGTACCGGAACGCTAAATCGTTTGGCGGTACGTCTTTGCCGGTAGGGTGGAAATTAGCCACGGCCGACCAGACCAGACCAGCCCAGAGAAAATTCAGAAATAATAAATTTCCAAATTTACACGTCTAGTTATTTATAAAATATAATGGTGATAATAATCAGTAACGGTACATTAAAACTAAAGCTACGAGGGTTTCAAACGCGCCCTGGTCTGAGAAGAGCCCACAACAAACTCAGCCGGGTTTTTTTTTTAGTACTTTTTTGTTATTTCTATACTTTGTAGCATTCATGCGAGTATTTATTTTTATTTACTGTTTTTATTTGTAACAATCAGTTAAAAATAAGATCAAAATTGTAAACTTACATATTTTAGGTTATGTTTTACGCGACGTGTCTTTTCAATTTTTTTTAAGACTGCACTTTATCCCCACTACCATGTAATCTACAAATACGCATGAAGCAAAATGAGAGGCGCTTAAGAGCAATGCGAATGAACGGGCAAAGTTGAGAGTAGGTATTCAGGTAGGTATATTGCCGTCGCGCTAACTTTTTATATGAGAGAAAATTGTTAATAAATGAAAAGTTTTTGATACAACTGGAGGAAAAAACAATAAGTAGGTAATTAATACAGTTACCTACGTTAGAATTTGAATTGAATTCTCCGGGATGAAATGTAACCAAACTCAAACTCAAACTCTCAAACACAAACTCAATTTATATATAACAAGTAAAATCTCTCTAATACAAATTATAATCCTTATTTAAGGGATATTATCAAGGTACGTGACATAAATCTGTCATTTTGGAATAATACTGGTTTAAGCGTTGCTATTTCTCCAATCGTAAATCGACTCCAAGGGACCTTTAACTTACCCTTGAACTTTGGGGGAAATTTGGGAATTCATCATTTCTAACATGGAATCATGTACACAAACTTATCGGTTTAAATACGTGGCATATCTTATCACTAAGGCCCACTATCGCAAGGCCACTAAAGTAAAATTTTCTATACCTGTCCTTTTCATATCAAACCCGTAATAAACCTATCAAAAAGTGACAGTATCACATTTAACTATAAATTTGTTATTTTTATTTATCAATAAACCGGTTTAAATCATTTTTAGTTTGTAGTATTAAATGGTTTTTAAGTTTTGTACTGCCGCTTCGTTTCTTTTTTTGTAGAATTAAAACTTATTTGTCCACCTCACCGACCAGAAAGGTCCATAGACTATACGTATATACTGGGAAGAAAGGTCCACCTGATGCACCGAGACCGACCCACAGCGTTCCGGTACGATGCCGTGTAGAAACCGAAGGGGTATGGGTTTAATATTACTGTCATGCCCCTAACAGGTTAGCCCGCTATCTTAGACTGCATCATCACTTACCATCAGGTGAGATCGCAGTCAAGGGCTAGCTTGTAGTGCATAAAAAAAAAAGTCTTTGGAATTTCTTGTCCTTGTACGGGAGCAGGTGATATGGCTCGACCGTAACAAAGGATGATCATCCTACCGAGCGGGCGTTGTGCTCGGGGACCACTGGTCCGACCGTTCATCGTTGGAGGTCGTATATACGCGTAATTCAGAGAACGCTTCGTTAGCGTGAGTTAGGCTCTTCGTGTTCATCGTGCGCTACTAGTAATGCCATCTAGTGGATTATGTGCGGACTGCGAAGTCCGCTACATCCTCAAGGCTCGATGTTCGACAGTCTCCGGAATGTAATGCAATGTGTGTTCCGTGTGGATGTAGAATGGGCCACCTGGACGATAATAAAACAATATGGTGCAACTACAGAGCATACAAACATATTCCTACAATGGATCGGCTCCCATACTAATTGAATTTTTAATGAGCTTCAAACAGGACTTCACATTGATGTCAATAGATGGCGCCGCGAGGTCTCAGTTCGGGGCGAACCACTAGTTATTATCTTGATCGACGATACTTGTTGAGATTTAAAATACGCGCTGAATTAGGAACATCCTCCTTTTTTGAAGTTTGTTCTTTTAAAAATGTTTATTGGCGACTGACAATACATTGATACAATGCATGCAAAGTTACATAAATTACAATTAGCTAAACATAAAAAAGAAAAAACGTACATACCTATATACTTTATTAAATATTAGATATACAGTAAGATAATAAAAATATTAAATATGAAGATTAAATAACGCGTTTTTGGAAATGTATAATTGTGAATTGAAACACTTACCTTAAAATTAAAAGTAGGTATACAGTGCCAAACTAATTAAACTTTAGATGTTAACTTAATAATAACAAATATTTTGATTAGCAATATTAGGCGCCGATCTTGTCTGTCGTTTTAGCTATAATATAGTCATCCAAAAGTTCTTTTTGTTTTATTCATTTGTATAATTGTGTTCAAACCCCAATTTAAAACGTTTATCTTTAAAATCTGTATGTCTGGCCAAGTGGGAATAGGGATGATGCCTACCTATATCAAAAAGAATTTATTTCTAACTGATTATTAAATAGAGGGTCTTCCAAGACCTAAAATTCACATTCTCGGTTAGTTTTAAGTTTGATAACCGTAGCGACGAGTGAGATCAGTGCAGCCGGCTCCGCAGACCATCAGAGAGCTAAAGAATGTGATTACCGCGGAGTGGGAACGTATTCCCCAAGAAACCATAAAAGATATACTCGCTAGCATGCCCAGACGAATGCAAGCTGTGATGTATTTGTATTCATATATGTACAGTTTTTTGTATGTATTTTCAACGGTGCATATATAATTAATTAACAGTAGGTGGGTATTCATTACAGATTTGTATATAAAACCAGTTTTTACAAGTGTAAATTTGGTTTTTTTAAAGAATTTTTATTTTTAACTTTTTAGTGTCAGGGTTGAGGGTTTGAAGTCAGAATATTTTATGGGACCACCTCGAGAGCTTCCTCTAACGACTGAAAAAAAAACATTTTTCAAATCGGTTTAGAAACCAAGGAGATATGCGGTAACACAGGTATAAAATAGTGATGGAGGCTTTTTGTAAGTAATCTTTTTTTAAAGATTACGACTTTTGTGAGATCCGCTATTTAATAATCACTAAAAATAATTTATCTGAATTGCTTTCAAATACCCAATTCATTTGCGCCACCGGACGATTCTAATTCAAACCGATCTTTGGTTCCCAGGGCAAATCATTAACTCGAGCAAATTATAAAGACATGACTAATTCGCTAGCAACAATAGAATTGCCAGGCAAATGTCTGAGCATCTTAGCACACTTTCTCTTCAAAATCTTTATTCACAACGTTTACGACAAAGTAGGCTTATGGAATTCAAATTGCGCCCCTAGGAATATCATCTTCACAGGTTATTTTGACTAATTTCTTAAACTGGACACTTTCAAGTAAAGATTTTTATATAAACCTGTGAAGATAATATTCCTAGGGGCGCAATTTGAATGCCTTATGCCTACTTTGTCGTATTTTAATAATAATAATAGCAAGATGGTATTGGCGTATATGGATTATGGACCAATTTTCATGAAAAAACGTCCAAGATTTAAAAGAAGTCAGTCTTTTTCCTTTTCAATATTTAGATGATTTTTGAGAGATTCTTATAATACGATACGGAAAATCAAAGATTTTTACGAGATTTACAAAAAAAAACTCAATCGTTCAAGTCGTTGGCATCATTTAGTTTAAAATAAACAAAAATCAATATAGGTACGTTTCTTTTTCCCGTTTTTGTGCTATAAAAATACCGTTACCTACTTAAGTATAATACAGTAAATTAATCACATATATTGAATGATTTAGAAATATTTTAATTAGACAATCGGGTATATTATCTATATAGGAATAGCAAATATATACCTACCTACGTTACGTATACGTTCAATACAGGAAACTGTTACCAAAGTTTTAAAAGTTCAAATTCGATAACTGAGGATCCCTAATATCACAAAAACCACAACCCGTGAGCTGCTTTAGCAGCTCGCGCACAGGGCGAAACACTAGTTTGTTGTATATAACTTACAACGATTTTCTGCATGATTATTTCGTTTGATATTTCGGTTTTGAGTGTATATATACTACTGTATATTAAATTTTTTTTTTCCAAAAAACCGACTACCAAAGCCGCTGTAAAGTAAAAAATAATTTTCGCTGATGAAAATCTATGAAGGATAACCACTGAGTTCCATGTTTTTTTTACATTTTTTATTCTGTTTTTTTTTACGGAATGATAATGGGCCTTCGAGGCGGACATCAATCACGTTTATTTGAGAAATGTTTTCGTTAGAAATGAGGAACAACATAGCGTAATTTTTTTAAATATCCAAATTAGATTCCTAGTTCTATATATTAAGTGATCAATTTGTGTGTACCAGTTGAGATGTTGATCTACTATAACTCCAAGATATTTATACTGCGTTACTTTCTCAATATGTGGACAATCACAAATCGCTATGTAATAATTTTCTGACATAAATTAGAGGTTGTACTTATTTCTTTTATGTTTCCTTCCAGCCGGAAAACATCCTCTGCCTCACAAAATCGGGAAACCGGATAAAAATCATCGACTTTGGCCTCGCGCGTTTCTACGATCCCGAGAAGAAGCTGCAGGTGTCAATGCCCAATACATACATGCGGCGACCAGTGTTGAATTGTAAAACTTTATACGATACTTGAATACCTAAATGAAGTCACGTGGAAATTCTTTAAATAATAAAATAATAAGCTAGGCAAATACCTAGCTATTTCAAACAAAATTGTTTGAATAATGATCTTTTATTAAAAATCTGGGTGGAGGATGATCATGGATCAAGTACGAGCGTAATATTTCGTTAGTGCTCGGTGCGAGTGTGAATCTAGCTTTACAATTGCCCCCTTTAGTGCACCTCCAAGCGTTGGACCTCTTATTCTTGATAGCGCAGTCAAACTTATCTAACCCGGTGGCCAAACTTGAAACAAATTTTTATGCCTGTTATGTTTTTTTATTAATTAAATCTTTCATATCTACTAGCAACGCTGTCACCGGGTCAGATACCTAAGTTTATGGGACTTAGTATAGTCCCATAATAAATTATGCTGATATTTTTTGTCGTCGAAAATTAAAGGATTTCCACTCAAGTTTTAAATCAAATTCGCAAGGAAGAAGACTGAAGCATCAAATAGTAGCAAATATTATTAGACCTTTCAGACGATAAGTCTATCAATCAAATATCAACTTTGTTGGAAACGCCGTATAAAACTTTTTTGCATACAATCTCAATGAATGGAAATTCCATCTGCTATCACATTTATGAATACCCGACTCTATTTCATAGCTATTGAGCACAATTTTGACAAATAAGGGCAAGCACACATACACCGAAAAGTCCATATGTGTTTAATTTTACTTAAAAAAAACGCTCAGCAAATCGTTTCGTCTGCGTTCCCGACCTTCAGAAATCTTGCTCTGATCAGGTTTCCAAGGAAATTGGCAAACCAACAACCGCCACACATCCACACATTGCTAATGCCATGGTACATAAAAAAGCTTAACCGATAATAATATTAATATCAACGCTCTAATAGTTTTCCTGGCTTTTATGCGGTGACAGCCTTACGGCAGTGGCTTAGACCCCAGACCTAACTTGTCTATTAAGTTCTATGAGTTATGTGCCTTAGAAATTAATAAATAGGTACTTGCTTCAAACGACATGTGGAATATGGATGAACCTCCCTGCCGCAGTTGTGAGCGCTGTTGTCTTGTGGAAGGACCCGGGTTCGATTCCCGGCACGGTCAATTTGGGAATTCATCATTTCTGAATTTTCTCTGGTGGCAGGCTTCAGCTGTGCGGAAATTAGAAATATTAAGTTATTCGAAATAGCTTTAGGCATAATCTTCAATCACTCTTAGCTTAACAAATCACGATGATTTTGTTTATAGCATTAACTAGATTAAGTAGTTATTTACTTTTTTAAATAAATTATACGGTTTTAAAACATAGTTCGATGGAACGGTGCTTTGCCTAGAAAAGCCTGTATCTTGAGAACCTGTATTTATAGTACGCGCGCGAGTTGAATGCAGAGTAAATGTATAGTTACACATATAACTGTGAACGATACTTAGTTACTTATAATTCCGAGTACTATACTTACTGTAGTTAACTTTTGCGGTTCATTAACAAAGGTAATTATTACCGTTTTACATCTCTGGTCGTTACAGTTTTCAGTACGGAACCCTAGGTGCGCGAGTCCGACTCGCACTTGGCCGGTTTTTTTTTCCATGGTATCTCGTAGTGTTCGTAATTCGTTGTGACTTACTTTATTTGATTAACATGACTTTGGCTTGTGAACCTTTTCATTAATTTTGTTTATCTATATTCAATCGCTGATAGCCTAGAAGGTTTAGACAGCGCGATCTCCGATCAAACTATTAAATCAATATACGTGTATATTAACTTTAAAAAATGACATTTGAAATGAAATGAAAGTATTTATTGAATTCGGTGGCTCTGTGTTAATTTTGCGTAATTAAAATGTAAATAGTGACAGTATTACATTATATCTGGTGTATTTTATGAATAACCTTTCAATATGTGAAATGTAGCTGAATACTAGGTCAGTTAATCGTTAAAAAAGGAAAAAACTGTGAGATCGACGAGTCGTTTCGCTGAAGTGGGAATAGCCCTGGTACATAGCACGAACAACTGATAGGCGTTGGGGCCCCAAAATGCTTGATTGGTGGCCTAGCACCAGGCATTGGAGGACCTATTAGAAGACTAAGTATAGAAAGACGATCTCATTAATTGTATGTGAAATTTTCGATGTAAATGCAATTATACGCTACCATGGAGGTGGTCTCATGATGGAGCTGGGAGGTAGTCATAGAAACTGCTCTAATTCTAAGTAAATACTAGACTAGAACATAAACTAGACAGATAGACACACTTTCGCATTTATTTCACTGAAGGGTATCGGGACGATCGGGTCGGGTCCCACTACCTTCAGGTTTGAGGCTCGTCGTGCTAGTTCGTCGGCTGCGTCGTTTCCTATGTTCTCACAAATAATTGGAATTACATAAACACTAAAAGTAATCCTGCAGATTTACTCACAAGAGGTATCTCACCACAAAACTTACATAAATGCTTTCTCTGGTGGAATGGCCCACAATGGTTGATAGATGATGATCCTAATTCCTGGCCAAGCACACTCATATTTATATGTGGGCTCAGATTAAATACCTATGTGGGATAATAATTATTTATTGATAGTTTTAGTATTTTTTAAATTGATGTTATCATTGTTATGATTTGCTCTTATTCTGTGTAACTGTTAGATTTGATTGAAGTGTAGATGGTTTAGTATGGCACTTGGCAGTTAGGTGCAGGTTTCTGGTAAGGTAGCAGTGGTAGTAGGAACGTATGGTCACTGAATACAAACTCTTAATCCGTACTATAATTAGGTGTCGCGCGAGTTCTTCGAACATGATAAAGAATCCATGCAAAGACGTATTTTGTGTGCCTACAAGCCATAACAGCGGAATGGTTTCGTTGAATATATTTCTAAGCCAACCCGATTTTATTTAGAGAGGCAACAAATAAATATGGAAATATGGTGTACCTATACGGGCTTAAATATGACCTAGTTGCGATATCGCATACTTATAATATGAAATAAGAGTTCACCCTGGCGAAATCTAGCGGAAGCCTTGTGGTGGTTTTGGATTTTTTTTAATTAGGTATAAATCACCACACGAATATTTTTTCTTTTTCTTTTTTTGTAGTAGATTTACAGCAAAAAAAATACAATTTCAGTTAGCAGCATGTCTCCCTCTGTCAGTTCATGAATCCTCCCAATAAACTAGATACATTCATTGATAAAAGTGTTAAATTACAACCGCTCTAGATTTCCTAATCTTCCTCGTTAGGTTTGCAATTTTTTTTCAGCTATGAATATTTTAACTGTCCAACTGAATATAGAGGGAATGTGTGTCTCTAGTGAAAAATATATTACAAAGATGTTGAATTTGTGATTGAAACATCTTCGGGCTACTAATATAATAAAAATAATAAAAAAACAAAATCTGGCTTATTTTCTTTAAAAAACACCTGAATTTAACTGAATTTTAATTTCTTATGACTTTTAACTTTTAATAAGACTGAAAAAATAATTGAATTCGTTACGCGAATATTCAAGAAAAGATGTTACAGACAAAGCTTGGGCAGAAATATCGTTAGAAAAAGAACTGGACAGGTAAGAAATATTGTTTGTTTGTGCACTTTTTTGTTACCGTTTTCCTGAAAAACTACTGGACCGATTAATATGCGGTTTTTTGCATTAGCTATGTATAGCTTGTGAGAAGGTTCTTAGATATATTTTAGGACCATAGACAACCAAGCTGAGCTGTAGTCTATGATTTTAATTTTTCAATATGAAGATAATGGTCTCAGACAAGAAAATTTTTATTCATTGTTCCTAGATAATGGTTGTAAAGTTTTCTATATGTGCTACGTCAGAAGATTCAGCAGTGTATTTAAAAACTCACTGCTTGGATTAAATCAGAGTGGAATAAATAGGTGATTAATGAAATTATTATTATTTATAGAAAAACTAGGTATATTCCTTGTTGGTTACTGGTGTGTCTAATTAAATTATTATAGTTTACCATTTTTCCTACTATTTCTTAATTTCTATGATTATTGAAGGAGGCAAAGTGATTAACTGTATTAATTAATTAATAATTTTATGAATATTCGGAAGTTTTTTATTTTATTATTTTTATAAGAAAGATAAGCCTAGACTCAATACATATGTACGACAGTGTAACAATAGCGACAAAAGTCGAAAAAAGGGCGACACACTTCCTAAACTACTTATTAAAAACACTTACAAAAACTTTTGATAGTTGATGAATGAAATAATAATAGGTATTTTGTTTTATAAAGGGGACTAGCATGTTGAAATGGCAGGTCATAATATATCTGTCACAAAGACGAGTTTTGGAGTAGAGACCGCTTTCCGGTATGCTTTGGACCAACGACCTTCAAAAAGTAGATAATACTAATATTATAAATGCGAAAGTTTGGATGGATGGATGTTTGTTACTCAATCACGTCAGAACGGCTGAACGGATCTGGATGAAAGGCACTGAGATATTATATTATAGTCTGAAAAACACATAGGCTTTAATTTTTATTAGAGTGACTCATCTACTCCAAATTCGTGGTGCTTGCTAGAGACATCAGACAAGTGCTTGCCACCGTCACCGCCCAGAAATAAAAGGTGCTTTGCTCCATTCCAAAGAGTATAATAATATTCGTAGGATATGGAGGATAATATTATTCTTTCCCATTTCTTATTTTTTCTTGTTGGTCATATCAGCTGGGGACTTAAGTTCTTCTTCTTTTTCCTTATGTATCAAGAAATTAAATAATTATGTCTGACTAGCCACTACGTCCGCGTGAATTAAGGGTTTTTATTCCCGCGGGAACTCTTTCATTTTCCGGGATAACTAACTATGAAATTAATTGCTTAACCTAGAGTTAAATCAAAGAAAAAAAACGTGGAAGCCTATCATATTATCAGTATTATTATCATCCTTAGAAAACTCCACCATTACGTGATTAATGGAAAGTCTGACTAATACTAAAGACAAAATTTTACAAATAAAATTACAATTACAAACAAAATTTTTGTCTTTCATCATCATCGGTGTCGATTCGACACTCAATCCTTGTGATAGAGAGGTTTTCCATTGGCGATGTGTTGTAATTAGTTAAACCCACAGATCACGGAAACAAGGGAGATATGCCTATGTATCAAATTGTATTGAAACCTGCTGTCTCCAGTTTATCCCTACCTATCCCTACTACCTGCTACCAATACAAGCAACTAAATAAATACAATAGACAAGAAGTCTCACTCACACACACGCATCACACGCATACCGATAGATCAGTGCATGAGGCACGAACAAATATACACTTTATTGTTTACCAAACAGGGTTCAATTTCAATCACCGTGCATCTTACTCACACAAACGTAAAACGTTGTCGATGTGCTGTGCAAAATTCAAATATGATACAATTAGTGATTGACTAAAATGGATCTATCGATGCTAAATTTCTTAATATTTGGGTTTTTGACAATGACTACCGATTATGAAAAGTATTTATCCACTTTTCTTTTCTTTCTGCATCCTTCGGATATCTTAAATATTAATATTAAAGAGTGACATTAAATATATCAATAAATGAGTAATGAGTATCTACGTAAATTGACATTATATTAATTCACCTAGTATATTTTTTATACGTTTCGTCAGCTAAGTAAGTCGAGTACTTACATTAAAAAAAATAGTAATAATTATGACTAAAAATATAGTTATAATGAATTTTACTCACGATAGTTTAAACGTTAAAATAGAAATAATTGTTTACTAAGTTATAATTAAGGTACTATTAATTATTGTATCACAGATCATCGTTTGGTCGCTAAAATATCGACAACTGCATTGTACTCGTACCTGCATCGTCACATCTCTAGTTCACCGCACGCCGACAGCGGCCGCACTACGAAATTTGATCTATCGTGCTAGTGAAAGAATCGGTAAAGAACACTTAACCATTGCGTCGTAAGACTGGCCGATTCATTGATAGATTTCTACTAAGCAAGCAATGGTTTTTGTTCATAATGAGATATAGACTTGTCACTCTATTACATTATGATACCACTAAATAATGTTTTATTGATTTTAATGGAAAATTACAACAATTTATTTGTACTTACGTGTGAAATGAGATGCCATCTTTCATGTAATTCACTTTGCAGCTTGAATTTTTACAAACAACCACTGAACAACGCGGCATTTTGTTAAAAACCGAGAGAAGTGAACCAATCTTTGAATGATATGCGACTAAAGACAAAAACGGCCATCAGGCCTATTTTGTGCCTGATGAGTTCGCACGCAACACGCCCCCTTAGCACATCTCCCTTGTTTCCGTGATCTGTGGTTAAACCCTACATCGATTCTGGGGTAATTATGTAAGAACATGCCTACATACAACTTATTGCAAACAAAAGTCGTGCGTTAAAACGAGAAGCGATAATATTTTTCGAAATCTTTTTATTTCAGTTATGTCTAATTCTCGCTAGAGGCACTGGAGCTGTAAATTGGCCTTAGGTATTAAAAGAACGGCTGAACGGATCCATTGAAATTCGACACAGAGATAAATGAGTTATAGTCTGGAATAACACATAGGAAAATTAAAGATTCGTCCGCGGGGATAAAAAACCTCAATCCACGCGGACGAAGTTTCGGGCATCAACTACCTAGTAATAAAAACAACCGTTTAGCTGGCAGGCGGTGAGAATATTAATTTACTCTAACAAAAATTAACACTTTAAAGCTTAATGTTTCGCAAACGGATCCCTGAATCGAAAAATGGATTTCCCACATCCGCAACGGCCTACTTTACGTGTACCTACGTGAGCCTCAATATCGATTTTTTATTTTAATAATATTATATAGTTTATATTCATCAAAATACATTACAATGTCATGGAAACATAAAAAATAATTATTTTCTACAATAAAATTTTGACAAGTGCTCTGGCAGCTGAGCAAGATAAGTTGGGCATGGAAGTTTCACTTCAAAAACATTTTTGAGAGAATACAATTCTTTCACTCTAATTTCTGATTTGTATGCAGTTTCATACCTCTCTCAATTATAGGTGTCAGCACTAGTACTAACTTATTGCCAGAATCGAACAATAATGAAACAATATGTTATGTTACCTTAAGTATTGGCAGTATGGCCCCATGAGTCGTTGCGAAAATAAATATCATTCGAGTGCACTGATTTAAAACGTAAATTTAAGAGCATCGCATTTTATTCCAAGAAAATCCCTTTTTTGTGGTAAATGGAAAGGGATCACGATTGTCACCGTAAGATTGCAAAAACCGTTACATTGTAATCTAAATAGCGAAATTGTAAACTGTTGACAGATTGTGAACCGCAGGGCGACCGCGTATCTTTTGCATCAATCATTGATACATCGCAATCACCTCTAATTGGCTGAATTTATGGTATTCTTGCCGCGTCAATGGATTTCGTCCGTCCGCGTGAACTAAGTTTTCTTCTACGCTTTAACTGCCCATCTGTTCAACTGATTTTGATGAAATTTGGTACAGGGATACGTTATACACCGGGGAAAGACATAGGCTACTTTTTATGAAAGAACATTGAGGAGTTCCCGTGGATATCTTTACGGACATAATATAATCCCAAAACAAAATGAAATAGCACGTCATGTAAATACAAAAAGGCTAGCAATTCTAATTTGCATACACGGTATGGTCCCGAAGAACTCCTCATAAGGGATTCTAAAAGAAAACATGTCCTGGTAAAACAAATATAACACTGAAAAATAAATCAAATCATTTAATTTCAAGATTTTAAATTTATTTAGGTTTTAAATCTGAGTCTTTTTTAATTATTGTGTGATAAGTGAAAAACTCAACCACCGAATAGAGGCTTGACTTATCATAAGGAAATCGGGCCGCAAGAATCACCCCTTCGCCCGCATCGTCATAACAAGGAATACAAATGGGGGCTGGAATCTGGACCTTCACTCCAGGATGTCAGTCACTGTACCTTGGTCTTGGCGCGGCCGGCGGTCTCCAGCTCGGCGAGCTTGGCCTTGAGCTCCTTGTTCTGTCGCTCCAGCACCAGTTTGCTGCTCTCCAACTTCTGTGTCGCCGCCTTCTCTGTTCCTAGCTCCATCGTCAACTGGTCGATTTGGTTCTGGAGAAAAGGATTTTTTTTACAAATACATAGGAATACCTTGCAGAGTTAGTTTTATTTAGTGGTACTTTATTTTTGCGTAGCTATAAATATGAGTACCTGAAATGGGCCAACCATGACCCTCGATTTAAGGTTAAGTACAGGTCAAGATTCAGCATAAGTCGGTAGAGTTGCTACTCTTAGTAAACGTATTTTTTTTATGGAAACCTCTTTGTGTATAGACAATGTTGAGTTTGAATAAAATTCATATTTTATTGCATCTTGTTTTCTATTTCTTAAGCCGGCTTCACACTCACGCCAAGAACATCCGATAAGAGACGAGAATGACCTCCAATCCCACAGCAAGTCGGATATTCTCGGCATATATTAGGTATATAAAAGGTACTAAAATTCTACATCAATGTATATCAAACTCAAACTCAAAGTATATTTATTCAACATAGGTACCTACAAAGTACACCTTCTGAACGTCACGTTTACAAAGTGTAAAACGTGATGTTCATACAAAACTGAATGGATGCGTATGGATCTCCATAGAAATCAACAGTTTTGTACGGACAAAACCTGAAGCTAGCTAAATTATAGAGTGTAGAGGTAAGGAGTAACATATCTTATCAGAGAAAAGTTGAAAGTGTCCAGTGGTTGCTGAAAAGAACAGTTCAAAAACCTTCCACCGCTGGCCGTATACGCTGCCACTGTTGTGGGCATGATCATATTTACCTTCACTTTGGACTGCGGATACATCGGCGTTGTTTACTTCAGCAGTATCTTCCTTGGGTAAGTTTTTTTTTTTTTTTTTTTATCCACTACAAGCTAGCCCTTGACTACGATCTCACCTGATGGTAAGTGATGATGCAGTCTAAGATGGTAGCGGGCTAACCTGTTAGGGGCATGGCAGTTATATTAAACCCATACCCCTTAGGTTTCTACACGGCATCGTACCGGAACGCTAAATCGCTTGGCGGCACGTCTTTGCCGGTAGGGTGGTAACTAGCCACGGCCGAAGCCTCCCACCAGGCCAGACCAGGGAAAATTCAGAAATTATAAATTCCCAAATTGACCCTGCCGGGGATCGAACCCAGGACCTCCGCACGTTAAGGCAACAGCGCTACACACTGCGCCACGGAGGTCGTCAAAATTTACAAAGTTTACAAAATGTGCTTAATAACCCTGCCCCCCCCTAGCCAAGATACATACGTTTCTCGTTTATTGTCTTTCAAGATTCAAGATTCAAGTCAATTATTAAATATAGGTAGGTACACTGTAGGTACACTTATTTTCGTCTAAAACTTACTTACCTACTTAAAAGCATGATGGTGATAATGGGTAACGGTATCGAATGCTTCACGATGCCAAACTCCTGTGAGCTATATATTATCAGATCTTCAGCCAGTCTACTAAGATGAATGCCGCATAGGGATGACCAATTCAGAAATTCGACTAGAACAAAATTCTAAAATTAGTTTTCACAGAGCTTACATGTACCTCTAAAATACGTAGGTACTTGCCAAAATTCATGTCGGTGAACTTAGCAGAGCAAATGCTAGCAGATCAAAAATAAAAGGGAGTTCTGTTCGCATGCAGATGAGTTCTATAGTTCCTGATAGATTTTAGAGATAGTTCTGTCGAGTTATCCCAAAAAACGCCGGATGAAAAAATGATCTGCTAACTTCCGGTAGCAGATCATTTTCTATAAAATCAAATTTTAAAGTGAGTTCTGTGCGCATGCGACTGAGTTCTATAGTTCCTCATACTTTTCAGACATAGTTCTAGCACTTAAACCTAGAAAAAAGTCAATTGAAAATAATGATCTGCTACGGGAAGTTAGCAGAGCATCTGGCAGACCATGAAATAAAAATTCACAGAAAATTGAATTGTAGCTTCAGAGGCAAGAACTCTACGGTTTCTACTAGAAGAATAACAGATCTATAAATTCCATACAAAATCTTGCTTAGAACTCTCATAAAACCTCTAGCAGAGCATAACAGAAGAGTACACAATATCATCGAATTGAGATAATCACTACGTTTTAAAAAAATCACTGAAACTAGAACTCTCGCTTGAGAGGCTAGAACTCCGCAGTTTCTGATAGCAGAATAACAGATCTTCAATATCCAGTACAAATAATGCCTGGAACTCTCATAAAACTTCCAGCAGAGCATACAAGATGAGTACAAAATACCATCGAAATGCGATAATAACTACGTTTTAAAAAATTCACTGAAACTAGAACTCTCGCCTGAGAGGCTAGAACTCCGCAGTTTCTGATAGAAGAATAACAGATCTTCAATATCCAGTACAAACCTTGCCTGGAACTCTCATAAAACTTCCAGCAGAGCATAGAAGAAGAGTACAAAATACCATCGAAATGCGATAATCACTACGTTTTAAAAAAATCACTGAAACTAGAACTCTCGCCTGAGTGGCTAGAACTCCGCGGTTTCTGATAGAAGAATAACAATTCTTAAATTTCCACTACAAATTTTGCCTGGAACTCTCATAAAACTTCTAGCAGAGCATACAAGAAGAGTACAAAACACCATCGAAATGCGATAATAACTACGTTTTAAAAAATTCACTGAAACTAGAACTCTCGCCTGAGAGGCTAGAACTCCGCGGTTTCTGATAGTACAATAACAGATATTCAATATCCAGTACAAATCTTGCCTGGAACTTTCATAAAACTTCCAGCAGAGCATAGGAGAAGAGTACAAAATACCATCGAAATGCGATAATCACTACGTTTTAAAAAAATCACTGAAACTAGAACTCTCGCCTGAGAGGCTAGAACTCTTCTGTTTCTGATAGTAGAATAAAAATTCTTAAATATCCACTACAAATCTTGCCTGGAACTCTCATAAAACTTCCAGCAGAGCATAAGAGAAGAGTTCAAAATACCATCGAAATGCGATAATCACTACGTTTTAAAAAATTCACTGAAACTAGAACTCTCGCCTGAGAGGCTAGAACTCCACGGTTTCTGATAGAAGAATAATAATTCTTAAATACTCACTACAAATCTTGCCTGGAAATCTCATAAAACTTCCAGCAGAGCATAGGAGAAGAGTACAAAATACCATCGAAATGCGATAATCACTACGTTTTAAAAAATTCACTGAAACTAGAACTCTCGCCTGAGAGGCTAGAACTCTTCTGTTTCTGATAGTAGAATAAAAATTCTTAAATATCCACTACAAATCTTGCCTGGAACTCTCATAAAACTTCCAGCAGAGCATAAGAGAAGAGTTCAAAATACCATCGAAATGCGATAATCACTACGTTTTAAAAAATTCACTGAAACTAGAACTCTCGCCTGAGAGGCTAGAACTCCACGGTTTCTGATAGAAGAATAATAATTCTTAAATACTCACTACAAATCTTGCCTGGAAATCTCATAAAACTTCCAGCAGAGCATAGAAGAAGAGTACAAAATACCATCGAAATGCGATAATCACTACGTTTTAAAAAATTCACTGAAATTAGAACTCTCGCCTGAGTGGCTAGAACTCTTCAGTTTCTGATAGTAGAATAACAGATATTCAATATCCAGTACAAATCTTGCCTGTTACTCTCATAAAACTTCCAGCAGAGCATAGGAGAAGAGTACAAAATACCATCGAAATGCGATAATCACTACGTTTTAAAAAATTCACTGAATCTAGAACTCTCGCCTGAGAGGCTAGAACTCCACGGTTTCTGATAGAAGAATAATAATTCTTAAATATTCACTACAAATCTTGCCTGGAACTCTCATAAAACTTCCAGCAGAGCATAGAAGAAGAGTACAAAATACCATCGAAATGCGATAATCACTACGTTTTAAAAAATTCACTGAAATTAGAACTCTCGCCTGAGTGGCTAGAACTCCTTCAGTTTCTGATAGTAGAATAACAGATATTCAATATCCAGTACAAATCTTGCCTGGAACTCTCATAAAACTTCTAGCAGAGCATACAAGAAGAGTACAAAATACCATCGAAATGCGATAATCACTACGTTTTAAAAAATTCACTGAAACTAGAACTCTCGCCTGAGAGGCTAGAACTCTTCTGTTTCTGATAGTAGAATAAAAATTCTTAAATACTCACTACAAATCTTGCCTGGAACTCTCATAAAACTTCCAGTAGAGCATAGAAGAAGAGTACAAAATACCATCGAAATGGGATAATCACTACGTTTTAAAAAATTCACTGAAATTAGAACTCTCGCCTGAGTGGCTAGAACTCTTCAGTTTCTGATAGTAGAATAACAGATATTCAATATCCAGTACAAATCTTGCCTGGAACTCTCATAAACCTTCTAGCAGAGCATACAAGAAGAGTACAAAATACCATCGAAATGCGATAATCACTACGTTTTAAAAAAATCACTGAAACTAGAACTCTCGCCTGAGAGGCTTCAACTCCGCGGTTTCTGATAGAAGAATAACAATTCTTAAATATCTACTACAAATCTTGCCTGGAACTCACATAAAACTTCTAGCAGAGCATACAAGAAGAGTACAAAATACCATCGAAATGCGATAATAACTACGTTTTAAAAAATTCACTGAAACTAGAACTCTCGCCTGAGAGGCTAGAACTCCGCGGTTTCTGATAGAAGTATAACAATTCTTAAATATCCACTACAAATCTTGCCTAGAACTCTCATAAAACTTCCAGCAGAGCATAGGAGAAAAGTACAAAATACCATCGAAATGCAATAATAACTACGTTTTAAAAAATTCACTGAAACTAGAACTCTCGCCTGAGAGGCTAAAACTCCGCGGTTTCTGATAGAAGAATAACAGATCTTAAATATCCACTACAAATCTTGCCTGGAACTCTCATAAAACTTCCAGCAGAGCATAGAAGAATAGTACAAAATACCAACGAAATGCGATAATCACTACGTTTTAAAAAATTCACTGAAACTAGAACTCTCGCCTGAGAGGCTAGAACTCTTCTGTTTCTGATATTAAAATAACAATTCTTAAATATCCTCTACAAATTTTGCCTGGAACTCTCATAAAACTTCTAGCAGAGCATACAAGAAGAGTACAAAATACCATCGAAATGCGATAATCACTACGTTTTAAAAAAATCACTGAAACTAGAACTCTCGCCTGAGAGGCTAGAACTCTTCTGTTTCTCATAGTAGAATAACAATTCTTAAATATCCACTACAAATCTTGCCTGGAACTCTCATAAAACTTCCAGCAGAGCATAGGAGAAGAGTACAAAATACCATCGAAATGCGATAATCACTGCGTTTTAAAAAATTCACTGAAACTAGAACTCTCGCCTGAGAGGCTAGAACTCCGCGGTTTCTGATAGAAGAATAACAGATCTTCAGTATCCAGTACAAATCTTGCCTGGATCTCTCATAAAACTTCCAGCAGAGCATAGGAGAAGAGTACAAAATACCATCGAAATGCGATAATTACTACGTTTTAAAAAATTCACTGCATCTAGAACTCTTGCCTGAGAGGCTAGATCTCCACGGTTTCTGATAGACGAATAACAGATCTTCAATATCCAGTACAAATCTTGTCTAGAACTTTCATGAAACTTCCAGCAGAGCATAGGAGAAGAGTACAAAATACCATCAAAATGCGATAATCACTACGTTGTATTTATATTTGTGTCCAGTTATATATTTTTAAATATTTGAAGTAAATTTTATCATTACTAGATTTAATACAGTCTCCTAAATCAAAAAAGATTTACGTGTCGTATTTACGAAAACCGTATTGGAGATAACATTGCAGATATGACGCAGAGATAAGCTACAAACAATACCTTGAATAAATTCGAGTCAGCGCCATCTAGAGAGCACGTTGACGACTTGAAAGTTTCTTGCAGTTTTGAGGGTTGGTAAATCCCATAGAGGTAGCTACTATTTATCAATTTTCAATAGTAATGTTATGTGGTAAACCGGGAATCATTGTGTCCAGTCCGTCGTCTCGTTTGTATATCTCAATTTTGTTTTTTATATTATTCGCATTTTTCGACATTTTGTTCGCCAAGTATAGTCATTTATTAAATATAAAAATATACTTAAAATTAGGTATATAAAGAAACAAAAAGCAATTTAAACAATTTTGTTTTTATATTATTCGCATTTAACGTCATTTTGTTCGCCAAGTATAGTCGTTTATTTTTTTAAATATATGAATGTAAGCTTTAATTACTTATATATAAAAAAGTATTTAAATAATTAGATCAAAATAATGATAATAATTATGTTTTGCAATTTTGTTTTTATATTATTCGCATAAAGCATTTAATTTTTTTTATATAAAAATACATAAAATCAGGTATGTAAAGAAAAAAAAGCTATTTAAATGATTAGCTCCAAATAATGATAATAATACTCTATTGCAATTTTGTTTTTATATTATTCGCATTTACGTCATTTTGCTCGCCAAGAATAGTCATTAAAAAAATGTATATAAATACATTTACATATAAATGTATTTTGTACTATTCTCCTATGCTCTGCTGGAAGTTCTATGAGAGTTCTAGGCAAGATTTGTACTGTATATTGAAGACCTGTTATTTTTCTATCAGAAACCGCGGAGTTCTAGCCTCTCAGGCGAGAGTTCTAGTTTCAGTGAATTTTTTAAAACGTAGTGATTATCGCATTTCGATCGTATTTTGTACTATTCTCCTATGCTCTGCTGGAAGTTTTATGAGAGTTCCAGGCAAGATTTGTACTGGATATTTAAGAATTGTTATTCTACTATCAGAAACAGAAGAGTTCTAGCCTCTCAGGCGAGAGTTCTAGTTTCAGTGAATTTTTTAAAACGTAGTGATTATCGCATTTCGATGGTATTTTGTACTCTTCTCCTATGCTCTGCTGGAAGTTTTATGAGAGTTCCAGGCAAGATTTGTACTGGATATTGAAGATCTGTTATTTTTCTATCAGAAACTGCGGAGTTCTAGCCTCTCAAGCGAGAGTTCTAGTTTCAGTGAATTTTTTAAAACGTAGTTATTATAGTATTTCGATGGTATTTTGTACTCTTCTTGTATGCTCTGCTAGAAGTTTTATGAGAGTTCCAGGCAAGATTTGTAGTGGATATTTAAGATCTGTTATTCTTCTATCAGAAACCGCGGAGTTCTAGCCTCTCAGGAGAGAGTTCTCGTTTCAGTGATTTTTTTAAAACGTAGTGATTATCGCATTTCGATGGTATTTTGTACTCTTCTTCTATGCTCTGCTGGAAGTTTTATGAGAGTTCCAGGCAAGATTTGTACTGGATATTGAAGATCTGTTATTCTTCTATCAGAAACTGCGGAGTTCTAGCCTCTCAGGCGAGAGTTCTAGTTTCAGTGAATTTTTTAAAACGTAGTTATTATCACATTTAGATGGTATTTTGTACTCATCTTGTATGCTCTGCTGGAAGTTTTATGAGAGTTCCAGGCATTATTTGTACTGGATATTGAAGATCTGTTATTCTGCTATCAGAAACTGCGGAGTTCTAGCCTCTCAGGCGAGAGTTCTAGTTTCAGTGAATTTTTTAAAACGTAGTTATTATCGCATTTCGATGGTATTTTGTACTCTTCTTGTATGATCTGCTGGAAGTTTTATGAGAGTTCTAGGCAAGATTTGTACTGGATATTGAAGATCTGTTATTCTTCTATCAGAAACTGTGGAGTTCTAGCCTCTCAGGCGAGAGTTCTAGTTTCAGTGAATTTTTTAAAACGTAGTTGTTATCGCATTTTGATGGTATTTTGTACTCATCTTGTATGCTCTGCTGGAAGTTTTATGAGAGTTCCAGGCAAGATTTGTACCGAATATTGAATATCTGTTATTCTTCTATCAGAAACTGCAGAGTTCTAGCATTTCAGGCAAGAGTTCTAGTTTCAGTGAATTTTTTAAAACGTAGTGATTATCTCAATTCGATGATATTTTGTACTCTTCTTGTATGCTCTGCTGGAAGTTTTATGAGAGTTCTAGGCAAGATTTGTACTGGATATTGAAGATCTATTATTCTTCTATCAGAAACTGTGGAGTTCTAGCCTCTCAGGCGAGAGTTCTAGTTTCAGTGAATTTTTTAAAACGTAGTTGTTATCGCATTTTGATGGTATTTTGTACTCATCTTGTATGCTCTGCTGGAAGTTTTATGAGAGTTCCAGGCATTATTTGTACTGGATATTGAAGATCTGTTATTCTGCTATCAGAAACTGTGGAGTTCTAGCCTCTCAGGCGAGAGTTCTAGTTTCAGTGAATTTTTTAAAACGTAGTTATTATCGCATTTCGATGGTATTTTGTACTCTTCTTGTATGCTCTGCTGGAAGTTTTATGAGAGTTCTAGGCAAGATTTGTACTGGATATTGAATATGTGTTATTCTTCTATCAGAAACTGCAGAGTTCTAGCCTCTCAGGCAAGAGTTCTAGTTTCAGTGAATTTTTTAAAACGTAGTGATTATCTCAATTCGATGATATTTTGTACTCTTCTGTTATGCTCTGCTAGAGGTTTTATGAGAGTTCTAAGCAAGATTTTGTATGGAATTTATAGATCTGTTATTCTTCTAGTAGAAACCGTAGAGTTCTTGCCTCTGAAGCTACAATTCAATTTTCTGTGAATTTTTATTTCATGGTCTGCCAGATGCTCTGCTAACTTCCCGTAGCAGATCATTATTTTCAATTGACTTTTTTCTAGGTTTAAGTGCTAGAACTATGTCTGAAAAGTATGAGGAACTATAGAACTCAGTCGCATGCGCACAGAACTCACTTTAAAATTTGATTTTATAGAAAATGATCTGCTACCGGAAGTTAGCAGATCATTTTTTCATCCGGCGTTTTTTGGGCTAACTCGGCAGAACTATCTCTAAAATCTATCAGGAACTATAGAACTCATCTGCATGCGAACAGAACTCCCTTTTATTTTTGATCTGCTGGCTTTTGCTCTGCTAAGTTCACGGACACCCAAAATTCTTACTGCCCTTAATTTATTTCAAGACTTGCTCTTGGCCACAAAAAAATGGTGGGGAGGTTGAAGTTCGCCCGCCTAGAAGTTGCCTATTCAATCTTGCCTTGTTACTATTGTATAAATTTACAGAAATAACTGAAATAGCTTCAATGGCCTTTATTCTTAATTTAATAATACAAAAGCAAAAATCAATATAGATAAATTATCTCCACCTACATCAGCCTAATAAATTGAATATTCAGAATATTTACAGATCAGACACTGTATTATGTGTCGTACGTGTGTGTGTGTGTGTACTGTGTGTGCATGATCTACGAAGTGCGTGCTGTGCTACTGTCATCTTTTCATCAGGATGCTGGTTTCTGGATCCTTCGAAGATACACTCGCCTCGTTCCCCAGCAAGAGGGTCCGCACTCCGCAGGCCCGATACCGTGTCTCTATTGGAGCATGCACGGCTAAGGAATATTGGTTAGTGTTTTCTGAACCTCTTGTATCTTTACGAATTGTTGGTTTGTTGGTTTTTCCATCAATCACGCTGCAACGGGGCAACGGATCGACGTGATTTTTGGCATGGGTATAATCGAGGATCTGCAGAGTGACATAGGCTACTTTTTTCCCGGAAAATTGAGGAGTTTCCGCGGGAATCCAAAAAAACTTATTCCACGCGGACGAAGTTCTCAATAACGATGAACGATAGGTGAAAGCTGTAAAGGACCTTAATAATAGATCGTAAAAAAGCAACAAAAAGTATTGCATCAAAATGTTCGTATCTCAATAGAAAACCGAGTTAATGTGAAAAAACTGAATTTAACCCTTTTTCAAGATGGCGGAAAGCTGCGGTCCACGAGGTCCCGGGTTCAAATCCCAAGTCGGCTATAAAACAATTCCGTAAAGCAACTGCCAACACGCGCTCGAGATACGCTACAGCGAAGTTCGGGTTACGCGCCCGCGTTTCTCGACATAGTTTTTGAAGATTTTATTTTAGGAGCTCCTTGTTTTGAAGAATAACACCTTTTAGTTAAATTATTATTACACTGTAATATTTAGATCGGATAGAAATTGAAACAGGTGCGAGGCGAGCTTAATGTCATTATAATTAAAAATAATATTATGCGGCTTAAGTAGTAAAGGTAATCGATTTATCGATAAAATTTTCGTTTGTTAACATATTTGAAAGTGAATATAGCGAAATTGATATACTTACAACATTTTTCGTAACTTGTGAAGGCACACGCAGGTGTGCAAACGTTTCAAAACTAGAAACCCATCTTTAAGCAAATAATCGCACAGGACAAAACAAATAATACGTCTTTCTAGTAGCGAGCCATGATGAGTGACGTGACTCATGAAGTTTATGCCAGAAGTGAATAATGTATAACAAGTTTACCACATTAACTCCAATGCTGTATAATACAATTCTTTAAATTAGCTAACCTAACTAATAATTGTATATCTAGTTAAGCACCATTCGTTACGAAGACCTACGCACAAGAGAAGAAAATGTTATCTAAAACAGGGCATATCAAACTATACGATCGAACAGTTTCGAACAGACCTTAGTGCATATAATCAGACCTGAAGAATAGAAAGCTTGTTTTGAATCCTCAAAAATATTATCGGTAATGAATTGTTTTCCATTGTTTATTTTTTTATTGCATGTTTAGAAGCGAAAGAGTGGGCAGTGCATATCGCATGTTGCACGTTTTACCACATAGATTTGTCTGTTTTGGCGGATTACAGCGAATTAAGTTTCTTGTTCGTTGATTATCACGGACTTCCGCAAAGTAAGGCCTGCTTCTATCACAGAAGTTATAATGCTGTGACAGACGGACGGACGGACGGACAAGTGCAAATTCACTCAAGTAGACTCAGAGACCTTCGCTTCGCTCGGTCAAATATTTTAAATTAAGAGTAGTGGGTAATTTTTTGAGAAAGGTAGCATAGTATATAGTTTTTATTCTGTATTTTGTATTATGCGTCCTGAAATAAATACCTACCCTACCTGAAATAAAGCAATTTTATTTTTATTTTATTTGATAAGTTCTAAATTGGCTAAGTTGGAGACTTAAGGGTAGAGCATATAGATCAAATTTTATCAAAATCAGTTGGAAACATGGGGATTGGGAAGTAAACGTGTAAGACAGACGGACACACTTTTACACTTTATAATATTAGTATGGACTAGCAACCGCCCGGGGATTCAATCACATGGGATTTTTGAAAAATCCAGCCTGACTTACAGGTCGTCAAAATTAATCATAGTTGCAAACTTGCTTTTAACATACTTAAAGAAACGTGTTACCGATAGGTACATAGGAGCAAATAAAAAAAAATCAGTTTACGCCCTGAGCAAGAAAACCGAGTCTTACCCCTCGAGTTAGTCGATGTCGATCGAGCCGTTTCATCAGTCGTCGTTTAAGAGATTTTCAATATCATTGTTGCCCATTCGAAAAGCATCCAAAAAACCGCTATTTAAAATGTCATTTGGATAAGATAAGCGATCTTTGGCTTTAAAAAACGGTCACGGTTACACATCTCTTTTAAATATAAACCTTAAAACAAAGGAATTAAAGTTTAATTACGCATGTTCTGTATTATTTATACTTAAGACCTTTTGTATTAAGAATGGTGTCATGCCAAACTTTCTGCTAAGTTGTAGGGATGATGACATAATTGAGTGGAATTGGTTTCTGATAATTTATTCTATAAATAAAAATTGTCAATAAAAAAATAAGTTAACCAAAAATACTTTGTAAACCTAACAGATCAGAAAAAAATACATGAAAGTAAAGCTTAATCTAACTTGTTAGCCAAAGAATACAAACAAAGTTAAGCTTTCTCACATTTTGTAAGTAAACACTTTACAAACGTTGTTTCAAACTTTTGTGGCAAGCTGTAAATCTCAATTTGTTGCACAAACATAGAATTTTTTTAAAACTTGGATATGACAAATGTCTGACACTGAAGAAGAAAATTCTTTAAAAGTTACAAAAATTACAACGTTCCCTACGGAAAAAGAAAGCACAATATTTGGGCATGTGCATATTAAATACTGAATCAACCACGATAATCGTATTAGTTGTTCAAATTCAAATTTGTTGAAACGTCAATAAGTCTGATTGATAAGTAGCGAATCTACTACACAGCTTTATTTTCAAATAATATAATTTTACACTTTATTTTAATTTTTTTATTTTTATGGGACTTTTGTTCGACACGGACACGCCAACCCCTTCGTGGCCTAAATTATAATTAATTTTTCACGGATGTCTTTTCTCAAAAAAAGAAAGGTTACAATATTTAAGCAATACATACAATACATACGTAACGTTACACGTATTACACTGACTTGTGTATCACTGAATGCGATGCCGTACATGATACAGGCATGCGCGTACTAGATACAGGCAGACAAAGACAGACGACAGAACTATATTTAAAGCTGACATTTTAGTTTAGTTCAGAGATTGTGTTATACAGAATTGGCCACAATGAGTAGTTTTATTTTATGTACTAAGAAATTCTCCAACGAGATATCTTAGTCTTTCTTGACAAACTTGGACACTTTGATCACATTTTTAAGAATTAATTACCTTCATAGAATGTAACTTTTTTATTTTAATAATTAGCAGGTACCTACCTACTTACATAGTTTCTTGCTTATGAACAATGTTGGATACGTTGTTCATAAGCACGAAAGTGCAAAAGCTTTCCATGCCTAATAAAAACACCTCAATCAAAGCGCAGGAATAAACTGTTTCATATATGTTTACTAGATGATGCCCGCGACTTCGTCCGCGTTGATTTTGTGTTTTTCTTTTATTCCCGTGGAAAACCCTTAATTTTGTGGGTTAAAAAAAGACAAGTTACAGTAAGGGGTTGATTTCTTAATGTAGAATTTGGTTGTGTATTTTTATCCCTGTCATGCGAATTGTGAGTATCAAAATTACTTTGCTGATGTTTATTCAAATATTTTTCTTCAGGAATCTTAAAGTAACAATTAATCTTTCTCTTGCGCTTACAGTATCTCTCATCAAAATACTTTTTTTTCAATTAGTGGTGTCACCATTCGCAATAAATCTTCAAAGACTGATTCACGTGACGGGACCTGTATTGGATTATAGTTGTCCGCGTGGCAATAACTGGCGCAGTGATGAGCGCCATGGTCTTATTGTGGGAGGTCCCGGGTTCGATTTCCGGCAGAGTAGTCTCTGGTCTAGACTGGTGGGAGATTTGGCTGTGTCTTGTCGTGTGCATGAATATTATGATATTTTAACGTTAAAACTATCGTGAATGATATTCATTAGGTTTAAGTTAAAATATGTCACCGGTTGTAACTCATTTGTTTTGTCGGATTATGCCCGACTGCCTGGTGGGAGGCTTCGGCCGTGGCTAGTTACCACCCTACCGGCAAAGACCCTTGTTGCTTGAAATTTGAAATTGAAATTTATTTATTTCTGTAAACTGTAACAAAATTTGTACTTATTTCTAAGAACGATGACGGCTAAAAAAGTATAAACTGCGTTTCAGCCGACAACGCCCACCTCCGAAACAGCTAGGTTACAGATATCCATAACTGTTATCTAAAATTAATAATATACATTCCAAGAACAATTTACTTAAATTAAAATAAAAATAAAACTTAATAGGGAAGACCTGCATACAAAGTTTTTATTATATATGTGTAATTTTAATGTGTGTGTGTGTGTGAGTGTGTGTGAGAATTATTTAACTATTATTAAAAGTTTTTCTGTCTCTTCGTAGGAGAGTGATTGGAGCCATCTGGAACATTTAGATTTACAGGAATATGTTGTGAGGGGGAAGATATTTAATAATTTATTGACTCTGTTGTACAGTAAGCTACTTAAGAAAAGGTAATGGCGTCCCGAGATTGCTGTCCGAGTCGAGACCATTGTACATACCGAGTGAGGTCTACGTTTTGTATAAATTTTTGGATCGTAGTGAAGCTGTAGGTGTTTACGCAGAATCGTACATAAAATAAACAGTTGTCTCACAGTTAGGACATACTATATTAGTTATCACACATAACTTTTAGCACTATTCTCTGGGCCCTTTCAAGTCTCAACATAGAGGTCACGCCTGAGCCACCCCAACAGGTAATGCAGTATGTCAAAATCGATTGAGCCAGAGAAAAGTAAACGGTTTTCAAGCAACCCAAGTCCGCCACAAACCTCTGTTGTTTATCTGAAACATGGCTATCGAACGAAAAAATTGACCTAATTCAGTTCCAAGACTACTCAATCGCGACGTCATACTGTCGTAAGAACTACGAAGGAGGCGGTGTTCTAATATTACTGCAAAATAACATAGACTTTATTGAACGAAAGGATATAATGGACATGACAATAGAATATATTATTGAAGTTTGCGCAGTAGAATTAATTTATTTGAATACTCTCATAATATGCATATATTGTAATGGTAGAGAGACCGATACTACGTTAAATCAATTAAAAAAAATACTAGAACTTATTACAAAAAAATATACAAAGAAACAAATTATACTCGGCGGCGATCTTAACATTAACGTCATGGAAAATTCAAATAAATCAAACACCTTAATTAATCTTATGTTAGAATATAATTTTACCCAACGCATTAACGAACCGACTCGTATTACGAAAACTACCTCAACCTGCTTAGATCTAATATTTACAAATTTTAATGACGAAAATCAAAGTATATATGTACACGATTATGGTTTCTCAGATCACAAGGGAACTATTTATCTAAAAAAAGGGCTTAAGAATAAAGAAATAAATAAAATAACTATAAACAAAAGAATCTACAGAGAAAGAAATATAAATCATTTCAAATCAGAATTAGTAAAAATTGATTGGAATAAAACATTACCAATATATAAAACAGTAAACGAAAACTACAACTCATTCCAGACAATAATTACTGACCTCCTAAATAAATATATACCTGTCAAAAAAATCAAGATAAATACAAAAAGAAAATCTTATTTAACCAAGGGAATAAAAGTTTCGTGTAAAAACAAAAGGCTGCTAAATATTCTCGTTGTGCATTCCCAAAATAAAATTTTAAGAGACGACTATATGAAATACTCAAAATTATTGAAACAAACAGTAATAAAATCCAAAAAAATAGATAATATTAGAAAAATGGCGCGATCAAACAATATTACAAAATCTATGTGGCAAATAGTAAGAGATAGTACGAATAAAAATAAAAAAAATTCTAAAACTAATATTACATTGAAGATCCACAATAAACTTACGTCGAAACCAAAGGAGATAGCAAACGCGTTCAATACCTACTTTGCCTCCGTAGGAGGGGACGCATGCACTGGCCATTCGACCGGCCGCGGCCGTCCGGTATGCAATCCGACTGCAAATAGTATGTTCTTACGCCTAGTTGAGCCGCGCGAAATGTACGATATTATACGTTCGCTAAAAAATAAAAACAGCTGCGGAATCGACGAAATCCCACCGTCATTAATAAAAAAATGTGCAAAAGAGCTAACACTGCCACTATATTTGCTTGTAAATCAATCTTTTACTGATGGCGTATTTCCAGACCTCCTTAAGAAATCCATTATAAGACCGATTTATAAAAAAAAGGGGGAAAAAACAGACCCATGCAGCTATCGTCCCATAGCCCTTCTCCCTGCAGCATCAAAAATTTTTGAAACTGCTATGTGCCGACAGCTAAACCATTTTTGTGAAAAATATAAAATTTTCGATGAAAGCCAAAACGGCTTTAGGAAAAATCGTAATACGATATTAGCGGTATTTAAATATACAAAGGAAGTCTTTCGAATTTTAAATGATAAAAAATATGCTATTGGCATGATGTTAGACATGTCAAAAGCATATGACAAAGTACAATATGACATATTATTAAATAAATTATATGGTATAGGAATACGAGGCACGCCACACGAGTGGTTTAAATCATATTTGAAAAACCGCGAAAATTACGTTGACATTGAAAATTTTGACCAAAAAACGGGACTAGTAAGCTACATAAGATCTGACGTGACAACTATGACTAACTCAATACCCCAAGGAAGTGTCCTTGGGTGTATTTTGTTTCTAATTTATATAAACGACTTGCCGAAAAATTTTGACGAATATTGCGTATTATTTGCTGATGACATTTCTTTATTATTCCCCCTATCTAATAATAATATTTTAAATGATAAATTGACTCGACTACTAAATGACATTAATAATTGGATGAATGACCATAAATTAGAAATAAATTGCAATAAAACTAAACTAATTCAATTTCGACCGTACCAAAAAACACCATTAAATATAAAATTTACCTATAATAACTCGGAAATAGAATGCGTTGAAAGTTTAACATTCTTAGGCATCGACATTGACACTAATTTAAATTGGAAAAGTCATATAAATAAAACAAAAACGAAATTATCTAAATTTATATACGGCCTCAGAGAGTTAAAGAAAACTACTAACTTAAAAACTGCATTAGCCGCGTATTACGCTTATGGGTACGCATTTTTGCGATACGGCATTATCCTCTGGGGAAACAGCACAAATGTTCAGGATCTTTTTATATTACAAAAAAAATGCATTCGCATCTTAGTAAATATAAAAACTACAGAGTCGTGCCTACCTCACTTTAGAGAGTTAAAAATCTTGACCTTACCTTCTATTTATATATTTGAAATGTGTAAATTTGTAAGAAAAAATATAAACTTTTACACCAAGAAAGAAGACAAAGCTCGCCGGTTCCCCGAGAGACACGCAAACAAACTGATTCTCCCACCGTCAAAATTGGCACTGCACAGTTCAAGCCCCTATTCAATGTCAATAAAAATATTTAACAATCTGCCAGACTGCATTAGGAACATCGGAAAGGGAAAAGAGTTTAATAACACGCTAAAAAACTATCTGATTGAAAAATGTTACTACAATATTGATGAATTTCTAAATGATACTGACAAACACTAATTAAATCGGTCTCCCTACCACCATGTACTATTCTGTTGCCACACCCAAACTGGGTATCCATAGCATGCTTTATTTACTAATGACTATAATAATATGTTAATTAAGAAATAATGTAACTATGGAATTGCAATAATAAAGAAACTGAAACTGAAACCTCAGCCGCTTAAAAACAGAGATGAGTTTTCTGAGACGTGACACCAAAGAATCGATCTGTTGGTTCCATGTCATCGAACCGTCCATAATTACACCTAAGTATTTGGTGCTTAAAGAGCGCTCCAAGAGAGGACAATCACAACTACTAACAGTGTTATTATTAAGGCAGCTGTGCGCTCGGATTGTGAAGGAGGAAGGCGCTTGGGATGGTGAAGAAGAAGCAAAAGTAATGAATTTAGTTTTAGTGACGTTAAGGGTGAGCAAATTCTGTTTAAGCCATCTCAAGACAAGTCTTAAAGTGGATTCAGTGAAATTTTGGGCATCTAGCCAGTTTTTTCCGTGGATAAGAAGTACAGTGTCGTCTGCGTAGGTGACAATCTTGCAGTTAGGCAGTGACAAGCCGCATAACTCGTTTATGTAAATAAGAAAAAGGGTAGGTCCCAGGACGCTGCCCTGAGGGACACCGTACTCAATTGGGGCCTCTTTACTTTGGATGTTATTTATCTTAACGTATTGGGTACGATCTGTCAGATAACTTTTAAATATGTTAAAAGCCAAGCCTCTAACACCTATTTGCTCAAGTTTATTTAGCAACTTGGGGACAGAGACAGTGTCAAAAGCTTTTGAAAGGTCAAGGAAAATTGCGACAGATTTTAATTTGTTATCAATATTTTTCAAAATGTTATTAGACAGTTCTAATACTGCATCTTCGGTAGACTTTCCACTACGGAATTATTGGATTGAATTATAATTACAATTCATTCATTTTTCAAAATTCCAAAAAAGATACCACCTGATTTTCAAAATTCAAACGCTCACACCGGTCTCGATAAGTTCCTCGACTCTTGGTATTATTTCCATCTCGATCCTCCCAAAATCCTCGGAGCTATGGTCAAAAATACGTCTCAGGCGATTTGCATCTGATAACCAATGGTGAAACCTCAATCCACGCGGACGAAGTCGTGGGCATCAGCTAGTTTAAGTTATAAATGACACGTGTGCATCTTGTGTATATTTAAGAGTAAAAATTGTGATTTTTTGTATATTTCCGACGAAAGTTTATTGAAGATGATTTTTTTCTATTGAATTTCTATGTAAGATTTCTTATTTGTTCGTTTGATAAAAGGTAGCCTATGTCCTTCCCCGGGATATAACCTATCCCTGTACCAAATTTCATCAAAATCACAATTTCAAGTTGAAAGCATAGCAGACAGACAGACAGACACACTTTCACATTTATAATATTAGTATGCATATATTAGTTTAATTTTGGTACCTATATAAAAATGTTCTAAGTACTTAAGTAGGTACCTATAGCCTAATATTATGAATGCAGCCATTTAAATTATCGAAATTATATTTTTTATATATTTTTAATCGAGATCACAATCTTTTTATGGGAACTTTTTTGTATAATATGTATTATAAGCTAAAAAACTTTGAATTATTAAAAATTTTATTCACTGTAACTGAAATCCGAGGTTTTCATGTTTTTAACCTCCTATGCACTCCACTAATTAGAAAATATGGGATTTTGGGAAATAGGTAGTAATGTTCATTCATTTTTGGATGAAGCAAATAAAAACAATTTATATAATTGAGAATTTAGATTTACTTAATTAATAACTTATTAGGTAATTATTCAAGAACAAAATGTGGTAAGTATCTAAAATACCTACTGCGATACACAAACAAAACAATGCCACACAATCTAAAATCTGTGCACACAATGCTTTCTACGAGTAGGTTATTAAAATTTACCAAACATGTGATTTTTGGCATGAGACTATATCACTATATTTACCCTTCTATAGTTATATACTTAAATAATGAAAAACTTATATCTAAATAAACTTTCCAAAGAGAAACAAAATAAATATAAATGATGGATATTATACGTTACCACCACAAAGTAAGTACTTAGTTAATGTTCGGGACACTGCGAAAATTCGTTCCTCAGATTAACTGATAACCAATAAGTAATAATTCGTAATTTGTATCTCTAACTGTACCTATAAAGATAAACCTATATTAGGTAATCGCAGATCTACCTATAATCTTTTGATTTTCAGTTAACGTTTTTGGAATGATTGTAAATGATCGAGCTATACCTATTTTACATTTGAAATGTAAAATATCAAAATACCTACCTATAATATTTTAGTTAGGAACGAGTACCTACTGAGTTAGCTAGTTTGTAGATCAAGAGTCACGACATTAATTTGACCGTGATATTCTGAACATAATTGTTACTTTACCAATCACCATTATGCATAAAAATACTCAATCGTAGCTTTTTTTACTTCATTACAAGTACCTAACACATAATATAACTTAGAAAAGATTATTTTTCAATGATCAATCAAGCCATAGTTATATAAGTACTTAATGTTTAAATTCGGCATTTGTTCATCCAATTTATCACGTTATTGATAATACCAAAAAAATAATTGGCGATACGATTATAAAACTTTACAATAGTTGAATGCAGAGCAAATGTATGATGACACATACATTTGCTGTGCATTTACTTCGCGCGAGAACTGTACCTATTATTCCAAAATAAAACTGGCTTTACATAGTTAATAGGTATAGGTAGGGCCGCTTTTAACTTATTTTTGAAGTCTTTTAATTAAGTATCTTTATTTTTATTTTAGAAAAAAAATGTCGAACTTAGCTTCATTATTTTTCAATTTTTAAATCATTTATCGAGCCCAAATATTGAAATAGACCTATTTTATCGTAGGTTAAGGTATATTTAGATCGTTGAATCCTTAAAGGTGCGCTCCAAACTTATTTTTTTTACGTATAGGTAGATACGTTTAGTACCTAAGTACGTAGGTATGTAAACATTGTAAAGCAATTTTCTTGATAAGACAAAAAATTGTGGGACGCGTCATCCCTAGATTGAACTATCTAATAGTTCCTTTGTAAAAAAAAGGACTAAGTAATGAAGCGAATACTGCAAAAAGCGAAAAATGAAAAAAGCTTATCTTTAGGCTGTGCCCATAGAAAAAATAAATTATCTATTCCGTGGCTGTGCCTAATTGAGTGTGGACTTGGAGGTGCCAGGTTGGGGCTCGCTATCTCGCTTCCTTTTGAGAATGTTGGGGCGGTGTTTAGGCTTCGGGGTCGGGGGCTCGTGGGCCGCGACCCGCTCAATTATAACATCACGGAGTACCATGATGTAGGTGGCGCTGACTCGTAGCATGGGTGCGAGGCTCATTGCTACGTTGTTTGACGCCTGGAGGCAAGCTTTCTTGACGGCTGCGGCCACGCAGCCAGCGGCGAGGTGTAATGTCCGTATCCGCGGGCTACCTGCACCGTAGTCATAGCACAGCGTAAGTATATGTCACCGTAAGATTGTAAAATCCGTTAGATTATAATCTAACGGTTTCTATCCCGCTAGATTATAAACTGTCGAAAGATTGTGAACAGTTCAATGTTCTGAGTATTAATTTATGAAATATTTTTTTTTTTTACGTTTTCTTGTCTCTTTCTTGTACAGTTCGCGCGCGAGTTGAATGCAGAGTAAATGTAAGTGTCACCATACATTTACTCTGCATTCAACTCACGCGCGAACTACCTATAGGTTAGGTTAGGGTTTGACATGAACATTCAGGTAGGCCGGCCGCAGGCCGGGCACTTAGGTTCTATCGGGTTAATATACCTAATATATTACAATTTAACGAAAAATAACGCGTTAAATTGTAAGCAGTATGTTACGGTTCACAATCTGTCGACAGTTTATAATCTATCGAGATAAAAAACGTTATATTATAATCTAAAGGTTTTTACAATCTTACGGTGACATAATTATTATATTTACTAGATGATTCCCGTGACTTCGTCCGCGTGGCTTAACATTTTTGATTCCCGCGGGAATTCTTTAATTTTCCGGTATAAAAAGTAGCCTATGTCCTTCCCCGGGATACCATCTACCCCTGTACCAAATTTCATCAAAATCGATTGAAAAGATGGGCCGGGAAAGCGTAGCAGACTGACAGACAGAAACACTTTCGGATTCATAATATTAGTATGGATAACGTACCTGTCTCCTTAGACTGTGGTAACAGTAAGTACCATATAAATGATAAATGATTTATTAATTTCATGTAGGACAACTTGTGACACTTATGATACGTACGTTAATACTCTACCACCACGACCACTACCATATCATACTAATCCATACTAATATTATAAATGCGAAAGTGTGTCTGTATGCTACGCTTTACGGCCCATCAGTTCGACCGATATTGATGAAATTTGTTACAGAGATAGGTTGTTATTAAACCGTGGGAATTAAACTAAGGCCCATATTACCCTATACTATAAATAGGATCCTATTTCGCACCATAGATCATCATTCATCATCCTAGAAATATGATATACTGGATACTATGATTGTATTACACGATAGGGTCCTAGTTGCTCATATCTGAGTGCAATGACCTTTATATTCTGTCAAACTATTAATACAAAACTATTAACCCTTTACCACATGGATTTTTTATTTAACTTAAATTAATTTAGGGGATATTTAAAAACTATAAAATATCCCATTTTTTTTATTTAATTCTTTTTCCAAATAATATGGCACTATAGTTTTTTTTATTATCTCTGTTATAATTGGAAAATAAATTAAATAATAAAACTGGGATATTTTATAACTAGATGATTCCCGCGACTTCGTCCGCGTGGATTAAGATTTTGATTCCCGCGGGAACTCTTTAATTTTCCGGGATAAAAAGTAGCCTATGTCCTTCCCCGGGATACCATCTACCCCTGTACCAAATTTCAGCAAAATCGGTTGAAAAGATGGGCCGGGAAAGCGTAGCAGACAGACAGATAGACAGACAGACAGACAGACACACTTTCGCATTTATAATATTAGTATGGATATGGATGTTTTATATCATCTAAATTAATTTAAGCTAAATAAAAAAATCCATGCGGTAAGGGGTTAATAGTTTTGTAGTTACAGTGTCCCACTCAAATGCAACAAGAGTTTTGTTTGTTGACGCCATTTTTTTATCATTCTTGATTATTGAAAATAGTTGTCCTTATCTGTGTTCTCAAATAGTTTCCTATTAATTATTAGGATCCTATTTAACAACATGTTGACATAAAGTATCCTAGATATATTATGATCATCGAGAATTTCAGCCATTACACTATCATATTTCTAGTAGTCATAGTTATAGGATCCTGTGTATAGTATAGTGTAATATGGGCCTTACGCATATAAAGTACGCAAAAAAAGCGTCAAGATAATTTTTTCGTACAGTCCGCGAGGCGTAAGCTGAGCTTTGCATTTGTGTGAGTGATCACTAAAAGTAGAGTCAGACAAAAAACTTTTAAAAATAAATTTTATTCGTAAAAGATAAATACAATTCAAATATGAAAAAATATTAAAATTCTTCTACATCGGACATTGCATCTTCATCATTTTCCTTATCATCATTTTCACTCTCGTCTGATGTGTCGTCTGTGTTAATAATGAATCGTTCCGATAAATCATCAAGAACAGCGTCGTGGCCTTTAAACTTATTTTCTTCTTTTACTGCGTGATCGCATACATTTTTCCATTCTTGTGCAGTGATACTGCCAACTTTTTCTGTCACTAACCTCATTATTACATCCATATTCATTGACACGTTTTTTTTCGCAACGTAGCCTTTTATCATAGCCCAAATGTTTTCGATTGGGTTGAAATCCGGGTGATAGGGTGGCAGACGAAGAACGCTGTGTCCATGTTCTCTGAGTAATGTATCAATTTTATATTCAATAAATCTTTGTTTGTTTTGCAATTGATACAGTTGTGGTTTAAGCATCGATGTAGAATGATCAATATTGTGATTCTTGAGCCAGTCAATCATGTCTTGATTACAACTATTTGAGTTGGGAGCGGGATTTTCTAATGAATTATGATAAGATGCATTGTCTACCACCAAAATACTATTGGGCTTTAGATTTGGAATTAGTTGCATTCTTTACCATCTCGCGTAGTTCTCTTCGTTAATCTGCGTTATTATGGTAATCACCACTTTTTTGGTTTGCTTTGAACATGAGAAGGGCATTTGGTATGAAACCGTCCTCTCCGCCGGCATGGACTATAATTAAACGATTTCCTTTGGAAATTGGTTTCTTCAAACCAGCAGTGCTACCATCTGAATAAGATTTCGAAAAAGTGTGAGTCGTATCTATATATGTTTCGTCGGTGTTAACGATTGGCCGTCCTTGAGTGCGATATTCGGCTATTTTAATCAAAAAATTTATACGAAGATAACGAATCTCATGTTTTTCCATTAGAATTTGCCTATTATCCTCTGTCCTTTTCCACTTAAACCCTAAAAGAGACACTTCTTTACGTAATGACCAAATTGAACCGGGATAATTTATATCCGCCTTCAACTTTTCATGTATTCGCTTCATAGTTGGTACTTCTTTATCGGTAATGTGAAAATTGTGAATAGTTCGTCGGATTACCACTTTATCAAAATCGTCAATATTGATAATATTTTTTCTACATCTGGTCTTCTTCGGAGATGTAAATTTGCTCCCATCTTCCAAAACACGTTTACCTTCCACTAAAACGCGTTTGACAGTAGACAGAGGAATCCCGGTCGATGTCGCTACCAATTGGGCAGATGTAGTGACACTTGACATGTCTTTATCGTTCACGTCTTTAAAATACTTATTTAGATTGCACAAAATTTCTTTCACTTGGCTATTTAAAGGTTTTCCTATTCTTTGTTTACTTGTGTTAGCCGCCAATTTTCACTAACGAATCTAGTCTAGCACAAAATAAAATATTAAGAAACACGTCACGCTGCTACCAGTACAAGAGGTGAAGTGCGGAAGGTGCGCGGAGAAGTTGCGTCAAGCGATGGACGCACCGCGCCTCAGGCCGATTGTCAAAAAGCAGTAAAAACCGGTTTATACCAAGCAAGGGACGCGCCGCGCTTTAGGCCTATGTTACACCTACACTATCTATGTACACTCACACAAATGCAAAGCTCAGCTTACGCCTCGCGGACTGTACATCTATGTCATCAAGTTCTAAACACATTGAATTAAATTTATAGAACGGCTATTCCGATCGTTATAAGAAGCTGTCAAAGTTAGCTGTGGTCATCAAGTTACAAGCGGCCGCGGTTCTAGCCTCGGTGACATTGTAGCGGTACCTGAACACAATCGGAGAAAAAAGACTCACTGCATGCGGGCGCCCGCCCAATCCTCCGAAGATGCTGTAGCAGTATACCTATAGTTATAGTATACACAATTGAAAAGCAGACTCACTGTATGCAATACGGTGCAGGCCGGCGTTCCAGCGCACTTCTGCCTCTATTTCGTGACGTTGCAGCTCCGCCAGCCCAACGAACGAACCGATCAGCTCCAGCGCATTACGGTCCACATTTAAATGGTCGGCCAAAAGCTCCGCCATCTCTACACTGTTGTATAGCGGCACGCGGTAACCTGGGAACCAAATACTAAATTATAGGTTATGAAGACAACAAAGTAACATCACTGCGAGCCAGATAGCTGTTGAAATTGGCAGTGAGGTGGAACTTCGTGGCGTGCTGGGTTTTAACTCATAAACTTTACGGCAAACTGTAGGCCCGGCGCGATTAGCAGAAACCGAAAATGGATGTAGGGCCACAAACATAGCGGCTTATCTAAAACAATATTTTAAAGTAAGTAGGTACATATATGGAAGTGTGGATTACCTATACCCCTGAAAATTTCCCTCTCCATGTTCATAATCTCGATAATGGTGTAATCCATGCCATACGTCGACGCGAGGTAAAAGCGTATGGCCTTTGGACACACTTGGACTGTGGACTTGGTGGTCCTCATAGCGATTTGGAAGCTGCACGCGAGTGCTAGCAGCAGTCGCGGAACAATATAGTTAATTATACCTTGTTGGTCGTTGCCTGAAAACATAGAGGACAGATCGCATCAGTTAATAGACCATACCTACTCTAGGTATAGATAGGTACATATATTAAAGATTCGTTCAAGTGGCTGTTTCATGAGCTGAACGGTTCAGCTCATGAAACAGCCACTTTGGAGTTCATTATTCAGGTCCGAGGAATCTTAAAGAATATTGACGTAATGAGATAGAGTTGTGATTTAGTCGATATTACGTTATCGATACTAACACATCTGTAGTATCTGTGCGCGTGCATTGAATTAATTATGAAATAATAATTTTATGAGGATAGTTCATAGTAGGTATGTGCAATAAGGAAGAAAAAACAAATTGTACCTATCATAAAATTTTATTATAATAAACTGTAGGTACAAAATGGACGTAAAATCTAATTAATCACTGTCGCAATCAGAACAATCATTAAGTATATTATAAGCAATAAATAAATTCTTTTAATAATTTAGTGAATTTAAAAATTAAACTGTCCCTTTCCGTAGGAAGTATTCTGAAAGGATTAGCAATATTTGTAATGCTCTAATTTTAGTTTAGTTTAGAGATAGTGCACTACAGAATCAGCCCCAATCTATCGCCAAATTAAAAACATGACTCGATAAAGCGTAGGTACTCTTGCGTAAAGGTCAGCGCAATAATAATAATAATAATAATGTCTTTATTAAAGATAAAAATCCACTGTTAATATAATATATAAGAACAAAATAATGTAAAAATAAAATAAAATTAAATAGCCTTAAACATAGCACATGCTATTTCTTACATCTAACCCTACTTCTTATTTGCGTCTCGGTGTACAGAGCGCCAGTGATTAATTATATCACTGGACATATCCTCACCGATGACCCTAAGGATGACATTGTTTGACTGTCGCAATCGCTCCCAGAAGGAAGCTATTCGATTTCGCCTAATCGCAAAGAAATCAGAGACTCCCCCTTCGGCAAACATGCCCGACGCGCTGCAGTACCTCGGTAACCTCATGAGGATGCGGTATGCATCATTATACTGCACCCTCATGGTGCTCATTGTCGATCGCCTGAACTTCGTCCATAATTGGCAAGTGTAAAAACATTGACAATATGCACGAAACAGGGTTAGCTTAACGTCAGTAGTGCACTTGGAAAACCTACGCGCGAGCATATTGCACCGAATAGACAGTGCTCTTCTCTCTCTTTCTATATCCAAGTCATCCCTAAGGTCATCCGTGACCACATGCCCAAGATATTTGAATTGCCTCACCTCCCGAATTGCAGAGCCATTCAAATAAACCGGTGGCACCCTCTCCGGACCCTTTCCCGATCTGAATATCACCATTTCCGACTTGGAAGCATTATATTTCAATCCGTGACTCTTAATGTAACGCTCACAGACCGAAAGTAGCCTCCTCAGCCCTCCGATCGAGGGGCTGAGCAGCACCATGTCATCCGCATAACTGAGATTATTTACACAAACATCTCCCAGATGACAGCCGACCCTGGTGCCTCTCAGCTCCCCGATCAAACCGTCGATATAGACGCTGAAAAGGTCCGGAGAGGTAAGTCCTCCTTGACGTACCCCGCAGTCTAGCTTATATCCGCTAGAGGTCGCGTCGCCCCATCTTACGTTATTCACCTGGCCTCCGTACCAGTATCTCAACAGACTCGTTATTTCCTCCGGGACCCGAGCATCATGCAATTTGTTCCAGAGAACTTCATAGTTCACTAAATCAAATGCGCGGCTCAGGTCCAAAAAACATGCATACACAGCTGTGTTTCGTTTTGTATAATATTGTACTGTATATTTGAGGCTGAGGACAGCCGAATCCGTCGAGAGACCGGGACGGAAGCCAAATTGAGCATCATCAATACTAATACTCTTCTGCAATTCGGGATGCAGCAATCTTTCCAGTACTTTCCCAATTACAGTACCCAGAGAGATAGGCCTATAATTATTCGTTACGCTCAAGTCACCCGTCTTATTTTTAATGATGGGTACAACGATAGTTTTCATTAGGTCATCGGGTAAATATGAGTATCTTATACACATGTTAAATAAAGTACATAGCCTTGAGTATAGAATATTTCCCGCGAAAATAATATGCTCTATACTCAAGTTGTCATGTCCTGGTGACTTGCCGCGTTTTATTTCCTTAATTGCACTTTTAACATTAATAGGAGTGAACTGTAAAACATTTCTTTTATCTGATTTTGAAGCTAAAATATTATACTTTTTATATGGTTTATCTATTTCTAAAGGTTCTAATTTAAATTTCTTGGCGAATAAATCGGCTATCTCTTCGGGTTCCTGCAAATTTTCAACTCTGATCGGTAGGCTTTGTTTAGAATTAAAATTTTTAGTTGCATTCCAGAACTTAATAAAATTCTTTTCCTTTTTAAGGGTCGCTAAAATATCGAGCTTGATAGCTTCTTGGTTACGTTGACACCAATTTAATTTATTTTTAAACTTTTTTCTGCTATCGTACATTTCTTTATAAATTATACCTGAGGATGGTTTGCCCGCCAACAACCAGTTAAAATAGTAAAATTTAGCCTCTTTGTGGCTTTCATTTACGTGAAAATTCCATCCAGTTACTGGCCTACGCCTACTATGTCCACCGAGACGCAGATTAGAACTTATTATTGCACCTGTTTGTAAAATATTAACAACATTTGTATAAAACTTATCTATATATTTACAGTGTTCTAAAATATTATCACAGCCTTCGTTATTAAAACATTTAAAACAGTAAAAATCATTTAGCTCTTGAAGTTTAAAATTACAAAAATTAGAATAAAAATCAATTTGACTACTATTACGTTTATTCCATCTAATCTTGCAATGCATAGAAAAAATAAATAAAGCTAGAAGGGAAATGCAGACGTCTCATGCGTGTCACACTTATGATCAAATGTTCATATTCCCGGTTGACCGAGTAGTTCACTTATCACTACGCGTAGTTCTTTTGAGAGTGTGTCGGCAACATCAGATGCGATAAAAATTAAGAGGAATCCCGAGTTGTGCAATTTTATCGTACAGAAAAAGAAGCAATATATCAAGTATCAATCGAGGAGGTATTTCTTTTCACCGATGTGTCGAAATTATATCTAATTACTTTACAATTTACAATCTAAAATTATTAATCTATATAAATCATTGCTTTACGATGTTTGGATTATAAACTTCTTTTGATTTCAAACCAAAGAACCTATTACAGTGAATCTTTGTTGTGTAATAAAATACGATTGATTTTACAATGTGTGAGTGCGGCGACATCGGTCCCCAAGTAAAGTTTGTATAGGGGCCATTCCATCTCGCGACGATCGGGCACGGTGCGCACCCGCCACCCGCCCGCTACCTGAGCGGCTGAGCCCCCGATTCCTCAGAGCTCGCGTGCGGACTATACTTCGTTATTTTTCTTTCAATAAATCGTATAAAAAACCTCGTATCTAGTTGAACTTCGAAGAAATAGGCCTAATAATTTTTTCGTCTTGCCCAACATGCCTTGAACGATCACCATATTCTAAGATCTCACCATTGAAGCCGAAGCGAACCAGATTCGCTAAGTACCGCTCAAACACGCGGCACGTCTGCCCCGGCACACCAGACTTGACGCAGTGGAACTTCTCACACATGTTCCACGCTATGGATCTGCCTGTGTTGCCCAACAAGCCAGACGTCACCCGTGCATCGTCAGCTAACAAAACAAACAAGAAAAATGAAAGTTTTATTCAAGTGGAAACTTCTTTAGCCGCGTTGAGCACTTTTTCGTAGGGGGTAAACTTGTGGATTCGCGTCACCGACATGCTCCGCCGTCCGCGTCACCGACAAGGTCGCGTTGTTACGAAGACAAAAGGTCATAAATATAAATATATATATATATTCGTAATTAAACCAGGCCTGGCTCACTTGTCAGTTGTCACGTGACCAGAGATATTTAACAATGGTGCGTGGACGGGCGACGGCACTCGTATCAGTCGAGTGTTGCGCGTGATAGCCACTGCTTACATCCGACGCTCGATTAGACATAGTTAACCATAAGACGATAGTAATAAGGACGTAATTAAGCTAAGTAAATGTGTTAGCTAGACTTAAGTCCTTTGTTGGTCGACCAAATGATTTAATGTGCCCCTATAATAAGGTAGACTAAGAGAGTAGTATCGATTAGAGACCATGTGAGCGAAGACGTGACGTTTTATTTAAATCCTGAATATATTACTAATTAATTAACCCCTTCTATGATTTAGCTTTGTTAACATCAGAAGTGGGATGGAATTCGCGTACCACAGTTTAAATAAGAGACAGTAAATAAAGTTTATTAAAACGGACATTAAAATTTTAGTTTGTGAAATGTGTAAATGAGTGACAAAAAAATAAACAAAAGGAATGACTGAGACTTTTCAGAGAGTGAACTAGTGTTAGAGACACCATAGTTTTATGACTCAAGAGTGAAGATATTTTATTGCCAAATTTTGACCCAAGTATCGGAATTCTGAACTATAAAAAGTATACTCATGAGTTACTTGTGCACTCAAGCTTACACTTGAAGCTTTGGCATAAACTTTAATTGGAAGAGGTTGTAACTCGGAATAGAGCGTTGGAATTACGTGTAAATAATGGACTTTAGGCAATCTAAAGTGAGAAGTACCTACTTAAATATTATGTTTCCAAAATATGGAGACCTGTACACAGAGATTTCAAGATTGCTGAAAAAATATTGATAGTGATCAATTCGTTAAAGTGTCGAATTATGCAGCGAAAATAAATATCCTTAAGTAGTTGAGATTAATTCGAAGAGAGAATAAATAATTTAATTTATCAAGGGAGATACGTAACAGTCTTATCGCTTTGAATCGATCTCTACTAGGCAACTATAAGGAAGGATTAAGAAATTGAGAAAAAAATCAGAGGTATCTTTATTGGTATCAATAAGAATCTTCAAAGAAAGTACTGAACTAGTGTGGATGAGCTGCCATTAAAGGCAATTATGCAGACTCTAGCCGCTAGCGAATGACCATCAAGACACGAAACAGAAATCTGAGGATGCTATAATTTGTTGCAAGAGAAGCTGAAACCTAGTAGGGCTGGAAAATCAAAGGTAGATAGATAAATCAAAGATATCTTTGATTTTACTGAACATTGACAGAAAAACAAAGAACCACAAAGTCATCCAGTTAGAAAATATCTCATTGGAAACTGATTTTCATTTTTCAAGACAAAGGATTACGCTAAGATGCAATAGTTAGCAAGACGGCTATTATATCGAAGCCACTTCAATCGTTCGATTGTTTCAGTACCAGTTATGTTGAATTGTTTATAATTTGGAGGACGCCATAAAAAGCGGTGAGAGTCAAGCTTCTAAGTACAGGTTCAGTTACGAGAACTGTTTTAAAATACTCTGGGCTTACCGCTTCAAAACTTAAAACTAAAACAGGCACAAAGGAAATAAGAACCACCACTTATGAATCAATCTTTTATCACCCTTACCATTTGTCAGCGTCTAAACGAGCTAAAGTACGAGAAAATAATGGCGGAGCTTAAACAATAATATAATACGAGAATTGAGTTCACCATAATCGTCGTCTGTTATTATATAGTAAAGAAAAAGGAACAAGCTACAAATTGTGCGTAGATTATGGCGTACCTACTGGATTGAGTCATTGTAAGGGATAGATTGATGATCAATTGAAAATGGAAAATTGATGAAAAATTCGGAAATAAACAATATTTAACTGTGCTTGATTTTCATGGCTTGTCTATGAAGAAGATTCAATAAATATAAAAATAAAACCGCCTTCATCACACTTGAAGGACACTTGAGTGGATGAGGATATCTTTTAGTGTATACAATAGAATTGGTAAAATCTTTTAAAGTGACGTAGAAATACTTTACAAAACAATAGAGCAAAGATTAGAACGTTTCGAATAACTATTGAAAGGCTTCAGCTGGATTTATTTTAGAGATTTAAAAAAAAATGCAAATTATTGCAAACGGAAATTGAGTACTTGACCGGAGGTATATAATATTAAGATGAAATCCGCCGAGGATATATAAAGATTGAAGCGTTTTAAAAAAAAAAAAAAAGTAAAGTATTCACAAGAGGGAAAACAGGTCAGATAACTGATGGACTTAGGGAAGTACTTCCAAAAATCATGCGATCAATCAGATCCGATCAGAAATTGTGTCATTCAAACAGTATTTCTTTAATTACTTATTGTTTTAAAATCGAAATATGCTGAAGACAAACAAAAAAGAATTTGAAAGATCACGGAAGAATTTGATCAAAATAAATAACTTCTATGAAATTAGTAAGGCTTGATGATTGTCGAATATTATCGAGTAAGCTTAATGAGATACCTATCAAGTTTGAAGAAGTTACTGACTGCATTGTCGTTAATGCTATAAAATCAAGACAAAAAGTAGAGAGACGTTGTGCATACATACAATATAATAATTTTATTATGTTTATCATAAAAAGAGTACAGGAAAGGCAGTAGCATGAAGTACGAAGACTAATTTTCAGTACCTATAGCAAACCAATTAAGATCACTAATCAAGAGCTAAAAAAAAAAAAAATTTAATCATAATAAATGATCAAGTGACATAACCAGGAACAATGGATCTAATGAGACGATAAAAAATGGAATTGCAAAAATATGATGTTGATGATGATAACTGGAATTTGAAATATCGCACGGTGGAATATTGTTAAGAATTTTTGAAAATGTGAACTGAACATGGTATTTCCTGTCATCTTTGATGAGATTCAATTTAACTCAACTGTAGGACGAGTAACAATGCCATAACAGAGTTGACGAAATAATAGAAGCATCAAAAGCCAAGTAAAGATATCCAAAAATGATATGACAATGAAAGGTTACTATATTACCTGTTTATTTGCAAAACTTCCAAATAAAAAATTCACGATGCACGACTGGAGCTTACTCCTTATGAACGAATAGTGTTACCATGGAAACATAAACATATGTTTCCATGGAAAACATAAACATAACGTAACTTAACGTAACGGAGAAAGTTTTATTTTACTTCCCATACATTTTTATACCCTGGGCTTATATATGAAAATCGATTCTTAAGGAATAAACTCCAATAAACTCCAACAATGATTCTACAAAACAAAAGAAAAATATGCGATAAAGAAAAAAAAAAAAAACATCGACAAAGAAACAAACGAAGTTACAAAAATGCACTTTGAAATGGCATGGATAGAACAGGACAAGTGGCATGATGCGCTTTCGAACCTATTGGAATGTTATGTAGATAAAGGATCAGAATGGTCGAGACGTTTATAAAAAAAGCAGTATATTCGGCAATGATGTCACAGACAAAATATAGATACAAAATATGCAACAAAACAACATTTATAAATGGAAACGGCTGTTAACACTTAAGTCAATAAAAAAAAAAAAACTCGGTTACACAACGATAGAATTATTAATAGTGATTCATAAAGTGCCTGTTTTAGAGTGGTAACTAGAAATCCTACCTGAACATTTGTTGGTTTTCATGCATAGCACTTTACGAGTTACAGCAGGGCCGAGACTAAGATAAGATAAAGGATTGATAAATAATTAATTGCGAAGAAACAATATGCAGTAGAAAGAAGGCGATGTTGTTTATGTACAACAACAGGGAATTTGTCTTACAAATTAGAACCGCGTTATAATGAGCCGTTTATAATAAAAGTGTTTGCCGAGAGTTTAAAAAATCTGTATCACAGGGACAAAAAAAAATATTAGGCTATAAAAGCCGGTGACAGGTGATACTGATGGAGCCGAGATAGCCAATAAAATAGAAATTAAATAAAAATAGGTGATAAAGGAGAAGGTTAAAACGTGATAGATGTGAAAGTCAATACCAAACTATGTTAAAAGGTTAGCCAATAATGGCGAAGGTAGCTCATAGAAGCTAATAAAATAATTAAAAAGTTATTGGCAATAATAGAGGAGGTAAAAAAGTTATAGCTCATCAATAGGTAAGTATAAAAAAAAAAATGAAGTATACTTAAAAGTATGCTGATGCGCGAGCGACTTCATAAAGTACGCTAGGACCGCAACAAAAAAAAAAAAAAAAAGAAGTATACTGAAAAGTATGCTGGATGCGCGAGCGACTTCATAAAGTACGCTAGGACCGCAACAAAAATTAAGTATACTTGAAAAGTATGCTGGATGCGCGAGCGACTTCACAAAGTACGCTAGGACCGCAACAAAAAAAATTAAGCGTGAGCTACTATTTGATAGTGCTCGAGGATCGCTAATAAATAAAAAAAAATATGCGAGAGTGACATAGAGCACGAGGATCGCTGATAAGAAAAAAATTAAGCGAGAGCGATATAGTGCGCGAAAATCGCTGATACAAAAAATACAATGGCGAGAGCGACTATTTAATAGTGCACGAGAATCGCAAATTAAAAAATTATAAAAAAAAAAGGTCTAAGCAGCTTACACCAGTAAGTGTGCCAGTATTGCAAAAAAAAAAAAAAAAATACAACCCCAAACAAATACTTATCGAACTGCATATTGTGGCAGTTGTAAGCAACAAAAAACTTAAAGGGACACTTAGCAATCGGGTCATTGACCGCGCCTGAAGTATGGCAAAATAAAATTGCTTTTGTGTACTTTTGCTTTAATATTTTTCTGTTTACAGGTAAAATAGAGAAGAAGCTTTGAGATCAAAGCTTGTTGCAGGAAGGCCGTGATAGCCACTGCTTACATCCGACGCTCGATTAGACATAGTTAACCATAAGACGATAGTAATAAGGACGTAATTAAGCTAAGTAAATGTGTTAGCTAGACTTAAGTCCTTTGTTGGTCGACCAAATGATTTAATGTGCCCCTATAATAAGGTAGACTAAGAGAGTAGTATCGATTAGAGACCATGTGAGCGAAGACGTGACGTTTTATTTAAATCCTGAATATATTACTAATTAATTAACCCCTTCTATGATTTAGCTTTGTTAACACGCGCGAACCGTAGTTTGACTTTTACTCAAGTTCTCGTTATGGATAAACAAAAAAAAAAAAAACCGATTTCAAAAATCACAAACACTAAAAAGTAAAAAATAATTTAATTTATTATGTGTACAAGAGTTAATATAGTTCTATAATAACATTTTTTGGAGTCGGTACCAATTAGCCGCATGAACCGTCTACCTACTCTTCATTATTGTTGACGTGTCTCCACATTGGCACCGACTCCAAAAAATGTTATTATAGAACTACATTAACTCTTGTACACATAATAAATTAAATTATTTTTTACTTTTTAGTGTTTGTGATTTTTGAAGTCGGTTATTATTATTTTTTTGAAAATTTTTTATTTCACAATTTTTAGTGGCCCCACTGTTTTAAAATACAGGATGTAACCAGAACGCTAGTAAAAACTAGTAAAAAGCGTTATTAAGAATAACGTCGTTTAATCGTTACTCGTCGACTTGTCTAAGGACAAGTCAAGTACAAAGTCCTTTCATATGATACCCCACTTGGTAGGTATCCTACTTTGAAATTTCAAAACCCTGATTTTCCCCACTTTTTTAATTAAACTAAAAATAATTTTAAATTTTTTTGATTTCCATGATATTGATTTGACTGTGACAGACGGACGGAGAAAGTCGCACCATAAGGGTTCCATTTTTACCATTTTGGAACCCTAAAAAAAAAAAGATATGCTATGCATGGTTAAAACATACTGTTTACAAAACTATCACACTGATCGCGAGCAATTTACTCTTATCCATTGAAGAGTTCCGTTCTCCATCTCCGGAGATATTCATCAGATCTTCACCAAATTAAAATGGGACCACCTCTGAAGTTTGACCTACCAAACAAAAAAAGAATTATCAAAATCGGTTCATAATTGGCGGAGAAATCGCGTAACAAACATACAAAAAAAAAAAACATACAGTCGAATTGAGAACCTCCTCCTTTTTTTGAAGTCGGTTAAAAATAAACAGTAAACGATATCGTATCGCATTAGGTCGTTTAAAGTTTAAACTTTAATTTTTAAGATCTAACTTATCGCTCTTTGCAATATTTGTAAGTTTGTAATATTTGTCTATCTTATTGTCTTGATTTGATTTGATTTATTAGGTAGTTTACCTTTGCAATTCTCTGTACTAAGTAACCAAACCCCGGCCGAGTATATCGCACTGTAATTCCTATATCAGGACCTCACGATACAGGTCTCCTAGTGTGAGGTCCACAGCTAAGCATATAAGGGGTAGGTACATGAGTTGAAACGGAAACAGCTAAACCAAAATTTTTATTAGTTTTAAGATTTTACTTGTTTGTTAATATGCACCTTGTTACCTTTTAAGAAAATTTTTGGAAATAAAGCATAATTTGTATATTGTATATATCTATATACGTCTTAGAGTTCTAAACAAAACTAATCGGGTAGATTTATTTTTACATCTAGACAAGATACAGTTTTAATAAAGTAATTTATATACTTTAGTTTAAAATTGTATCTTGTCTAGACCATAGGTAGTATGAAGTACCTATCCAATATTGTAGTGATAGCCTAATGGGTCGACTTCAGCCTCCAAGTCTGGGGTTCACAAATAATGAAATCAAATCAATCAATCAATCAAATAAATATAAATGCGAAAGTTTGGATGTATGGATGGATGTTTGTTACTCAATCACGCTCCAACGGCTGAACGGTCTGGATGAAATTTAGCACAGAGATAAATTATAGTCTGGAACAACACATAGGCCAAAGGCCTTTTTATCCCGGAAAACTAAAGACTTCCCACGGGAACCGAAAAACCTCAATCCACGCGGACGAAGTCACGGGCATCAGCTAGTAACTAACAAAATTTTAATACCTAGGTACATAAGTACCTACCTACATAGCTACTTAATAATAGCACAAAGATACTTTCGGATACGAGTAGGTAACTAACTAACTAGCTACTAATCTCTGATTTTTGCATTCCCAATAATGTATTACCTACCTATTTAATAAATTTAAAGGAGAAAGGAGGTCATTGACATAAATATAATGAAAAATAACAACAAAATATCGACGTTCTTGATCGACGTTTGAATCTTTCGATGCCAAACATTCATGTCATAAAAATTATTTCCAAAAAACCGACTTCCAAAGCCACTGTAAAGTAAAAAATAATTTTGATTTCTACACATTATGTTGAAGTCGGGCGAGCCTGACACATCAACTTTGCCTATCTTTGTATACTCGCCCGACTTCAACATAGTGTGTAGAAATCAAAATTATTTTTAACTTTACAGTCGGTTTTTTGAAAGAATTTTTATTCTATACTTTTTAGTGTACTCCAAATCCCCACAGCTTCAGAATGTAGTATCAGAGTTGAGGAGTTGGGACTTGAGTTTAAGTATGAAGTCGTTGCTTGACACCTATAATATGACTTCACCACAAAAAAATCCTAAATCGCTATTTTTAAGGAGTTCTGTACCCTGCAGCATCATTGTTGAGGAGTTGGGACTCAGAGTCGAATCGTATATACGTGACTTGATACCTACTATATGAATTCACCATCAAAATTTCTTAACTCCCTAGTTTTGAGGATTTCATGTAGTACGGTACACCTACAGCATCAGGATTGAGGATTTGGATTCAGATTTTTTATGGGACCACCTCGGGAGCTTCCTCTAACCACTGAAAAAATTTTTTTTCAAATCGGTTCAGAAACCACGGTTATATGCACCGACAAACATTAAAAAAAAACATACGCGCCGAATTGAGAACCTCCTCCTTTTTTGGAAGTCGGTTAAAAACCTTTTAAAAAAGTGTCCCGACTTCAAAAGCACTGTTGAAAAGCAATACTTAAGTAGTTACTTTCATCTAATTTTTCCAAATCCAAACTAGTTAGTGCATGAATTTTACATACACAAACTTCAATCTATTCCTTTTAATAATCTGGAGCTTCGATCATTCCGCCATTTTGATGTACCTACCTACCTAGGTATTAACGAAATATTAAGTGTGTATGTAGGTACGAATGGAGAAGTTTCCAATACGTATCTAAGACTTAGAATACTATTAATTATAAAAAATAAGGTAAAATATAACAATAATATGAAAGAATCATTAAAATATCTCAACAAATAATAAAGTTATAAGGTAGGTAATAGGTAGGTACCTACGTTATGTATAAAATCGATACTAGGTAATATTCTTTGATCTTTTAATATTATAAATGCGGAAGTTGATCTGTCTGTCCGTCTGTCTGTGTGTCTGTCTGCTGCACTTTAACGACTCATCTTTTCAAACGATCGTGATGAAATTTGTCAAAGCTTGGGGCAGGATGGCCGTGGCCCGTGATTGCCACTGCTTACATCCGACGCTCACGACATAGTTTTCCTTAAGACTATAGTAGGTAAGAAGGACGTGATTGGTCTAAGTGAATGTGTTAGCTAGAATAAAAAAACTTAAATAACGTGGACCAAGTTGGGGGAATCATCTAGTAATAGATTAATTTAAAAAATACCTTCTCGTAAACTATCCTGAAGCAATATGCCTAACCAAGCCGGTACGTCCGCCGGCACGTGTTCCTTGGATGGCCCTGCTACCTCCTCCATGTTTTTGATGAAAAATAACTAATTATATGGAACTAAAAATGTACAATTATTAATAACACAGAAGATAAGAAAATGCCGGATCTAATACCGTAAAGCGTAATAAATAATGATGTGTGCACTGAGTGACGCCGAATGCCTTGCAAGAATGAAAGTAGACGCTACTTGGTGTTTTAAATCTACCTACTACCCACATTATTAGATGTTATTTTGAACTGTCAATGTTAATTTAATAAAATCATTGACAGCTTAAAAATACTTAATTAACAAGATTTAGCTAAATCATTGCCTACCTATTTAGATTTTTTAAATGTTTCTTACGACATATTTTTGCGCGAATAAAATATTAAAATTCAAGCGTCGAATATTAAAAATGCATTAGGTTTAGCTATAATTTTTTTGTCTATGGATTAGCCAACTCGACATTATTGAATTTTAGGGTTCCGTACTAAAATGGTCCAAAACCCAGATCATGCCATCTCCTAAAATAAAACTTCGTGGTGCTGTTGTCGCAGCTGTAGATAAATTTAAGTATTTAGGCCGATTCTTTACAACGGATCTAGATCATAATATGGAGTATTGGGCTCGCGCGCTTCAATGCTAAATCTATGGTGTAGAATTGAACAAGCAAGGGGAATGATCAAAAGTGGGCCACTTTTGCGTCTAAACTATTTATTTATAAAAAATCTTATTTTGAATTATAATCTCACATAAATTAATTTTAATCAAAAGCGAATGTGGGTTTAAAAGTTGATTTAAAAAAGTATTGTATTGTTTTGAAATATGCGGAAACGCCATATTATTTTGTCCTTGAACTGCCACTGTTGCTGTATGATACCAGTTTATTACGAATTCCCTTTGTGATGGGAAAAAGGGGAGAATTACATATGGAATGAAATGAATGAAAACTCAAATACCATTTACCTTTACATATGATTGGTCAAATATTATTTCATTAAATCATTTTTATGATAGATATATCGCTTCCAGATTCAAAAATAGGCAAGTTATGAGAAGTACATGGAACATGTAACGTTTTTTTTTTTTTTTTTTAAATTTATTTAGTACCAAAAAGTTATAAAATACGAAGAAAAACAGATACTTAGTGGACAAGGAAGCACTTATCTCTATAAGAGATCTCTACCAGTGACCCTTGGCAGTGAGAAAGGTTGTGGGGGAAGAATAGGTACAACAAGATATGAGATAAGATATTATTATCCCAAGAAAACTCCTACCATTATGTGATTAATGGAATGGAGTCACGACCCTCAGTAATGAGGAATACGACGCAGAGAGAGAGATTATATCATAAACTTACATAAAAACACACAAATACTATATACTATACTAATATACTAATGACATAAATATATATATATACAAACTAACATACATATATGACATATTATATAATAAATTATTTAACAGATACATATTATTAATTTATAATTATGATAAAGAAGACAGATAATGCTGTTTCAGACGAAGTTTGAATGTGTGAATAGATGGATTATTCCTAAAAATACTATCAGGTAGTGAATTCCATAGGCGCGTCGCAGCTACCGTAAAAGATTTACCATAATAAATAGTTTTATAAGCTGGCACTGCAAGTGATTTTAATTTGACACACGATCGCACTGGCATCACACGAGGAGGGGCCTCGTGGAAGCGCTCACGTAAGTATGAAGGGGAAGATGAGTTTAAAATCCTAAAGAGTAACGTGAGAATATGAATATTCCGGCGAAGTCGGATAGGGAGCCACTTTAACTTGTTTCGAAATTGAGATACATGGTCGAATTTGCGCAATCCGTAAATAAAACGAATGCACAAGTTCTGAAGGCGATCTAGTTTGTCAAGCAGCTCTTCAGTCGCATCTAAATAGCAGACGTCGGCGTAATCAAGAAGTGGGAGCAGAAGGGATTGTGCAAGTAAGATTTTAGTTTTCAGAGGAAGGAAATTCTGCAAGCGTTTCAAAGAATGAATAGAGTAGTGCATACGCCTACTAACACTGTTAATGTGATTTGACCAAGATAAATTACCATCGAGTATCACCCCAAGGTTTTTTGCTTTATCCGTAAGTTGTATCGGAACGCCATCGTAGGCTATAATTGGAACATTTTTAAAATCAACACGACTTCGCAATTGCCTGCTCCCTATTATCATAGCTTGCGATTTGGTAGGATTTACTAGCAAACCATGTTCATCGGCCCAGTCCTTTATTTTTAATAGATCCTTGTTAATGTCATCAACTGCAGAAGCAAGGTCAGTGACAGCGGCATGCCTATAAATCTGCAAATCATCTGCATAGAGATGGTAGTGAGAAGAAATGATTTTTGTGATTTCGTTTATAAAAACAGAGAAAAGCAGAGGTGACAATACGCCGCCTTGAGGAACACCGGCAGAAATATCAGCCCAGTCAGAGTAAACTCCATCTGAACAGATTCTCTGACGGCGACCGAGAAGGTAGGACTTAAACCATTCAATTACGGACGGTGAAAGATTAAGTGAACAGAGAATGCAGAGTAACACGTCAAAGTTGTAAGTATCTTAAGACTAAATAAAGAATAAGAAAAAATAGATAAATACCTAATACATAAATAAAACTAATTAAATCAGTAACACTTAAAAAACTATTAAAATAAATGCTATGGAACCGCACGTATTCCTTGCGGCTAAGTGACTTCGTTGACCAATTGCATTTTGCATACAAGCGCCTTCACGCAACCCTAAATATGAAACCAGTTACCGGTTCGGCCGCTCGCCTCGCTCAAGTCGCGAAAATTCTATGCACGCCGCCCGACTAGATCGTTCCATATCTACGCTTGCTAGTGGACGGTGTTAATTAATAGTGTCTCCGAATTTTCTTCTATCTTCTATCCATCCTTTTCCTATTTGGCTGCCTATTAAACCCGCTGGGGTGAGTTATCTAATTGCCTATTCTAATTGTAACTGCTGAGGTCGTCGTCGTCGTCGTCGTCTCAACCTTTATACGTCCACTGCTGGACGAAGGTCTCCTAAATGGATCGCCACAGAGTACGGTCTTGTGCCGCTTGTTTCCAGCGGAACAAGACTGCTTAGGTACCTAGATAAAATTATTAGTGCTAGGCTGTCCTGTGCCGCTGTAGTGCTTTGTCACGGTCGCTGGGCTTGGACAAGGACTTCTACAGCGGACGAGGTTCTATCCCACGTCCCTAACGCCTACCGCTATGGGGTTCCAGGTTTTTGAGAACTGGCTAGGATCTGCTTTCGTGGACTGCTACCTAATTTAGAAGTCTGGATCCGCTTCAGAGGGGAAGTTGAGAAGACGCCTCATCGATCATCCTTCGAGAGTCTTCTGCAAAGGCTGTCTATAAATACTGAGCACTCTGGACACCGCGTCGCTCGGTCAGCACCGCCCTACTGCGTCCGGTTTGCTGCAGCGCAACACTGCATCAGGAGCCCTGGAGCTGGACCCCGGATTTCGGCCTACCGTCCAGGCCCGCTTTCTCATTTAAAAACTACAGTGTGGATAGGTGGTGAAGAATTATACGGCTTAGAACCTACGCCAGGGTTTTCTTTACTTCTTTTATAATTATTTTACCGGCCTACCACGTCACAAACATGGCGTCCTATAATTCAAATATTTACGGATAGGTACGTATTTTTATTGCACCTGCAACCCTGTGTCAATTTTTTTTATTGCGTGATAGCTCTGGTTAACTTGTCTCTGATTGTTTACCCTATGACCTATGATGAGTGATCGCACAGAGTACTTTTTATGGGAATAGAGATCTATCTCGCCATAGAATAGTGGTAACAGCGTAGTGGCGCCATCTGTATTCGCCTTTTGGAACTTATCATATATATACCTACATACCTATAATATTGACTGCATATAGATAGCTACTTAGCTATACCTATTATTTACGTTTTTATTTTCTTATGGCGCCTGCTGTGCGCCTGGTTCCCAGTCAATCTGGATCTCAATCCGCATTCCAGATTGACTGTGTACCGGGCGCCTATTTGACTGCTTTTTTAGCAGTGCAACGCAGGAAAGGATTATGCATTCAGATTATTTATATTAAATGTTAAAATTTTTGTTCACAATTAAGTAACAATAAAATCTGAATACATTTTAAATAAAACAAATTGTTGACTTTTTTATTCTTTATTTTCTAAATACATTCGTTTTACTACGTCATATTACATACACCACTTTTAGATATTAAAAGGTACCTCGAAAAACGAAAGTCAAAACTATAACATCAAAAGAAATTAATAATTTGAAAGAATATTATATACTCGAACAAACTGTTATTTACATATTAGTAGATTTCACAAAAATTTACCACAAGGATAACTTGATTAATGCTGTCGGCCGCTTTATTTTAATGAGATATTAATAAGATTTTCGTTGGCCTATAAGATGATGATGACAACGACAAATACCAAATTACCTACTTGAGAACAGGGGAGGTATATAGTTATTTTTTGTTAAACTTATGACACTTTTGAAAGCATTTCCTTGCAAATATTTGATATTTGTCATTGTCATCATCAACATCTTTTAGTCCATACAAAATCTTATAATAGACTTACAATAGTTGAAAATGAAAAAGCAGCAGACTTACCTAATTAAAAACTTGTTTAAATTATCCTTGTGGTTAGGACATGAAATTGTTGCGAAATCTACTAATATGTAAATAACAGTTTTTATATATTGCTTCAAATTATTAAGATAAGTTTATTTATTTTAGTATATTGGATATTAAAGTTACAATTGAGTCACTAGGGCTGCAAAGCCAACGACGATCTGAATATATTCCCTATATTTTATATATTCAGTTTCTTGTGATGCCACTAATGCTTTCTTGCATGTTTCACATGACCTATAATATATCTTTTTTTATAAAATATCCACTTATGTATTGCAAAGGAGCCAATATTTTTGGATCACATTTATTTTCCAGTGACTCCAGTTCGATACTTAAAATATCATTTAAAACAGTTTCACAATTAGCATCGTCGTTGGCTTTACAGTCTTCGTCAATCAGGGTAATTAATGCCTCTCCAAAATCACGCTCACAATTTCCCCCTGGTGTGGACACTGGTAAGGCTATTTATTAACAATGTGGTAAATGCTGATTCAAAACGCTCAGGCGTAGGGTTTGTGTTGCGGCAACCATGGGATCTTATAGACCCAAAATAGTTCTCCAATGGATCTTGATTAAAATGTCGCATCCACACTGAGGTAATCTTATGATCTGTTTCCAATTTTTTCAGTAAAATCTCGATTCCTTCCAGTGTCCACACCCAATTAGTTAGGGTTGGCACACTTTCTTTTTTCCCAGTTTTGTCTACAAATTTCATCGATTTTAAAATCTTTTTCCCCTCAGTCCATATCTTATTATGTACAGAAGTACGTGTTGCAGGACCCGAAAGAGGCTTTGCAAACCTATTCCTTTTTGCAAAGCTGCCGTTGACTGAATCAAACAGGTTATCAAAGAACAGAAGTAGATCTGCTGTTTCCTTACATTCTTCAGGAAGAATTTTCTTGTCTGAAACATAAATAAGGAATGGGTCAATTCTTCACATTCAAACTAAAAATCCATACTAATATTATTAAGTGTGTCTGTTTGTCTGCAACACTTTCACAGCTCATCTTTTCAATTGATTATTATCATGAAACTTAGTACAGAGAAAGGTTGCATCAGGACAAGGATGTAGATTACTAGATGATGGCTGAGATTTTGTTCGCCTGGATTGTTTTATTGATTCCCACAGGAACTCTTATTCACATTTATATCATTATTATGGATTATGGAAATTATGGATTATGGACTATTTATGCCAGGAAATTGAAGAGACAACCTATGATTCCAACGCAAAATAAGAAAGAATAGACATAATAGAACAGGTACCTGCGAGGTATCCTATATTAGATGCAAAAGTTGAACTAAACACTTGGCTTGCGTATTTTACTTTCATTTTCCCTATTTTTTGGGGAACAATATGGTTGTCAGTCAGTTTCGGAACAAGCCTCACGCCTTTGCAACCCGGATTTTTTTTGTGGAGTAACTCCAAATGTTGCCACTTTGCTACTTTCACTTCCCCATGCATTTCATATTGTAAGTTTTTAACTAATAAGTTATTTCTTATCTCCTTTAAAAGATGAGGGGGATCATAAAGGGGTACAATTTCCTCTGCATTAACTGTGAACATATTTTCTTTTGGAGTAACTCCTCTTCTTAAATAATCACCTCTTGCTTCATCAATGAGATATCGGTATGCTTGGCGATTGTTGGTGCCTCGATCACACACAGTGGCAACTGGCAATGACTTTAAACCCAGCATCTTGTAAGCTTAATATAATTTCTTTTATCTGCTTGGCAAGTTCTGGCCCCTTCGTTGCACCAGAGGAAAATGTGTAAGACACTGGCTGCTTATAATTTTTATGAAGTCCCCTGATCATAAAAACTTGGGCATGATTTGCAAAAATGGGCTGTATTTCACTTCCATTGGTCACAAAGACCAAAAGAAGTTTTAGGGACATTTCATCAAAAATCAAAATACACAATTTTTCATTTGATTTCATTTCTGCTGATTTTGATTTTAGCTGTTCAAATATTTTTTTGTTAATACCAGGCTTAATATTAGCTCTGGTCAACAATTTGCTTAGTGTTTGTGGGGCTGGCAAAGCTAAAAATTTTCTTAAAAATCTATAAGCCTTAGGGCTTTGTTTCATTAAAGATAAAGCAGTTATTTTTTCCTTAATGTCAAAGCGCCTCCCTTTAGCCTTTTTACCTTGCTCGCGAAACTGCATCATCATTAATATTTTTGCAGATGCAGGCATATTTTCCATCACTTTTACAAATGCTGGATTTGATGTTATTTTCTTTGCCAATTTTAGTTGAATAGCTTGCTTTGAGAGCTTATTCTTATAGATACTTAGTTTTTTTTTTCACAGACACCAATTTTTTTGTATAAATCTTGTTCATTTTTCGTCAACTTCACACGACGTGTTGTCACTTTCTTGGAATTTTTCCTTGTTGTAACAGCTGAAAAAAAGATTATATCATAATTAAAAAAAAGATAAAATAGTAATAGTCTCTTCTTACCTCTTTTCTAGTATCTACTACTATGTCTTAGCTAATATTAATAATGCTAAAGTCTCTCTGTCTGTTTTTGGGGAAGGGCTTTTATCCAAAAATCTTAATCCATGCAGAAGAAATCTCAGACTCATCTAGTATTTTATTTTTATTCCACAACAAGTTAGCCCTTGACTGCGATCTCACCTGATGGTAAGTGACGATGCAGTCTAAGATGGTAGCGGGCTAACCTGTATACCTGTAACCTGTGCAGTTATATTAAACCCATACCCCAAGTCGGTTTCTACACGGCATCATACCGGAACGCTAAATCATTTGGCGGCACGTCTTTGCCGGTAGAGTGGTAACTAGCCACGGCCGAAGCCTCCCACCAGGCAAACTAATATTAAATAGATAATTTTGTTTGAATTTTTGTAGTAGTAACTCAAGCTATGCAACCAATTAAGATCATAATTTTATGTCTGCCTTTTTATATTTTTATTACCATCTAGTTAGTGTAATGGGCACTGACATTCTAATTAGATGTTAATAAATAAAATAAGTTTTAAGACTTACCTTTCTGCTGATTTCTATAAATCTTTTCTTTAATATCTGGGATAGATATGAGGTCTAGCATATATACTTGGAGCTTGGTGCTGTAACAGAAAATTTCATTATGTAATAATAGTATAGTAACATCAAAAAAAAAATTATGAAACAATAGCAAGCACTAGACAGACAGACCCACTTTTGCATCCATACTATCCATACTAATATTATAAATGCGAAAGTGTTTCTGTCTGTCTGTCTGTCTGCTACGCTTTCCCGGCCCATCTTTTCAACCGATTTTGCTGAAATTTGGTACAGGGGTAGATGGTATCCCGGGGAAGGACATAGGCTACTTTTTATCCCGGAAAATTAAAGAGTTCCTGCGGGAATAAAAAAAACTCTCTTCACCCGATTATGATGAAATTTCGTACAGGGGTAGATGGTATCCCGGGGAAGGATATAGACTACTTTATATCCCGCGGGAATCAAAAATATTAATCCACGCGGACGAAGTCGCGGGAATCATCTAGTTTATAATAATGTTAATATTAATATGGATATTACATAGGGCTCTTAGTATATTTTTTACCCACCAATATTTTCTTTTTCTTCACTCAAAAGTTCATATTGCATTATCACTTCCGGCTCAATGGGTAAATTATCAGCTGAAAAAGAGAATAAAACAACACAAATTAAACCTATAAGACTCTTTCTATAACAGATGAATGTGAACAATTACAAGATAGCCCAGATATTTACAAAGAACTAGCTGATGCCAGCAACTTCATCTGCATAGATTAAGTTTTTTTTTTAATTCCAAATTTCATCAAAATCAGTTGAAAAATGAGCCTTGAAAGTGTAACAGACAGACAGACACACTCTCTCATTTATAATTTAAGTATGGATATGTGTATATTATGGTTTGTAAAGTGAAAAAAATAGTTACATTTAGTTGAAGATGATGGCCTGTTCAAAGACAAATTCTGTAAGTTCATTAATGGTTCCTCTGTTGAAATCGCAGAAGTATGATCTGTTGACGCAGATGATACCAATGGCATATTCTCCAAGAGATTCTGTAATTGCCTGGACGGCGTCTGCACCATTGGGACAGAAGAATGCAGGTCTGAAAATACACAAATAGCACAATATAACATATTATCACTATTCTAGACTACAAGATAATTTTGAATATACTTTAAAAATCTATTGTTCAACTTACAATGCATGTTAATAGTAGGCACAGCTATGTTGCTGAGTCTATTAAATCTGCAATGATACTTTGCTTCAAAATGTAAACGACAAACTCTCCGATTCTTGTAAATGAATTTGTTGGTTAGTTTCAAGATATCCCCACCAATGCTATGGACCCAGATCATAAAGCGATCTAAATCCTTTGCGGGATTTGGGAATTCATGCAGGACGTTTTCCGAACCTGAAATGTTTACAATTCTGTATGAGCAAACATGTTGCAGTTATAAAAAAATAAAGACAGTATTCAAAGATAAAAATAGGTAGTATCGTTATTAAAATTGCGAGCGAATACAAACCTGCAGCTCCTGGACAGTCTGGGATACAGCACCTTTAGTAAGACATATTTAGTATACAATATAATCTCAAAGCGTAGGTTCACTGGTTTGGAGGAGAATGCTCAACTCAACAAACGTAGCGTGAAAAGCACCAAAACACAAAATGAAAAGTATTAAAAACAGCAATCAGAAAAACAACACAACCGGCAATGCAGAGGTTAGTTAATATTTTTCAAATTAATTTGACATGCTAAACGAATTCCTTGAGTGAATGTTGCCATAGTTATTTGGTGAATTTCTACCTATCTAAAAATATAAAAATAAGTCTTAAATAATTTTACTATTAGAATATCATTATAAAAAAAAGATTATTAAATAAAAATAATATGAAAGAGACAGATAAGAAACAACAAGAATTTATTATAAGAAGATATTTGTGAGAACTAAACTACTAATATAGTAGTTTTTTTTTTAGCACAATAGGTACGATAGCGCCATCTGATATTTGCCTTTTGTTACTAAAACGAAAGGACTGTACAGACTATTTTGTACTTTAAACATCGATATATTATATGTAGGTACTAGGTCTAGATGGGCCCTTTAATAGAAAAATGGCGGGCGTCCGACTTGCTGAACACGTTCCTCACCTGTCTTTGTCCCCGTCGTAGCGCTGTCACGGTCGCTCGTCGTGTAGATAATTTGTTATTATTAGTTAACATCTAAAATCTTATTAGTTTGGCACTGTATAATTTTTATTTTAAGGTAAGTGTTTCAATTCACAATAATGCATTGCCAACAAAACGTTATTTAATCTTCCTATTTAATATTTTTATCCATTACGCAATCATTTGATTTCCGCGGCAAACTGTGTATTTTTTTTTTTACATAACTGGCCTTACGACTTAGTACGGCTATGACCTATATTATCTATGACCGAGTCATACGTTTTCAAGCTTTCATTCAAGATGGGGCATAAGTTGCAAGCAAGTTCCCGCTTTTCAGACTAGATGGCGTTACTAGACATACGTTATTTGTTTGACAGAGCCCGTCTATGTAAATTGAGGTCGTTGTTGGGTCGTTGACTATTTAAGATTGATGCCCCTGCGATCGTAACGCTTGCGTTCATCATTCAGTTGTGAAAAATAGGACGCATTTGCAAATCCCTTAAAATATTGGAGTTTTCAGTACATTTTGTGACTTAGAATTTCAAATATTTCAGGCTTTTATCTCATAAAACTCTGATGTAGGTTTGATTCTAAGTTACCGCGATAGAGAAATGGAACGTATTGTACTTCTTAATATTGTGTCAGAAGCGTCAGTTGATAATTAATGGTTGTTTTGTTTATGATTTCCTTAGTCATTGATGATATCCTTTATGTTACTTTGTAGGGCGTTATGACTTCCTTGCCTGCTACAAACATTACTTCCTAAGTGTAGGCGTTGAAATGATACACTCGATTCAAATTCAAATTCAAATTCGTTTATTTGCGGAAACATGTTTTATACAAAAGGTGGTAAACAGAATGACGGAGACAATGTTTCGCCTTAATAGGCATGCAAAAATAATAAATAATCATGATTATTTATTATTTTGTCTCCGTCATTCTGTTTACCACCTTTTGTATAAAACATGTTTCCGCAAATAAACGAATTTGAATTTGAATTTGAAATTAATCATAACATTATCGTCGTGATAGACAATTAGATTAAAAATGATAAGCCATTACCATAGACTTAGAATGTACACAGGCAACCGCGGGTGTTTAACACATTTAAAATGCACGTTTGGCAGTGTAAGAGAAACACTAATGATGATGTAATATGATAATGATGACGATGATGACTAACACGATAATATATTAAGATAATAGCGACATATTGTATATCAACACTGTATAGGTATTATGGTAAAAGAAAGGTGGATCTAGCAGTACTGCTAGAGGTCCACGCTTGTTCGCGTGTGTTCGCGACTTCGCGTATCTCGAGCAATATCTCGAGTGAATGTGTCACCGGCCCTCGACGTTGCTTTTTAAGCGATTCGATATTCGAATTTCAATACATAGCTCGCAGACGTATGCACTGGCCGGTGCGAAGCAAAGAGGCCAGCTAGCGGAGCAGTGTTGCGATGGCAAAAAATTAAACTGCCGTATCTAAGAACTAAAATTGCCGTATTTATGAAAAAAATACATGAAATTGCCGTAAATACCTTATTTCTACGAGTAATTAGAAAATATGTTACATAATATTATTATCTGTAATATCTTCACCGTACTTATAGGTTTTTAATAGATTCGAAAACCTCACTATCTTTTTTATAAAATGAATATTTTTCTTTACTTTTCATTTTCTTACACAGTCATTTGTAATCTTGTAAGAGTAGATCGATCAGAACCAGAACAATAAGTAATACTATAGTAACTAATTCAAAAGAAATGCAAGCACGACCGTAATCCAAGTTCAATTTACTGACAATTGTGACAATACTACACAGACCAAAGTTCGATTTGCTTTGCTACCCATATGTCAGCATATCTATACAAAACAGCCATTTACCAGTCAGTACCAGACTAGTTTTTGCGAGCGAAGTGGCAAATATTGACAACCGAGGGTTGTGGTCAACCGAGCACCTAACGTAGCAGAGACCGATTAGATTAAATCAGATAGCAACAGGGCACACTGTAAAGTTGACATGATATTAGTTTAAATCAAGGGTTCGGATGGACAGATCACAGTTGTAAAAGTAAAACTAGTACTATCTCGGGAAATATTTACCCGTTTAATAATAGACCATTTGTCGTTGGAAATCGATGGCGAACAGTGTACAGTACCTTTACTAGAACAGAATGATTCCATAATCCGAGGTTATCAGAAATCGACGCTGTTTCGGGCGTCGTGCTGTTTACGGGCAACATTCAGAGTTTAACAGAAATTGACGCGGTTGCGGGCGTCGTACTGCGGGCAGTATTAAGAGTATTACCGGATTTACATAGAGGTGTTGACCTGTAAATCAAAGGTTCATGTGATCAATGGGTCTGAGCCTTCTGAAATCAGTATACCCGCAGTTAATGGCATTTAACTGAAAGGCCAGCACAGTCGTTTCCAATCACGGCGAGTCGGCCGTCTAACGCTTCTGCGAGCAGAACTAGAGACTGTGGACATCTCAATTATAAGACAAATTGTTGGAATCATAAATTATCAACTAAATTGTTTATGAGTATAATGTATTGTCCAATAATCAATTTTGTGATTCTTTTTTTTTTTTGTTTCTGGGGCGGGAATGTCGCGAATGCGAAGAAAGATGTTGTAGGTAGACATAAATATAGTAGCATAGTAACGGAAGCGTGAAGGTAGCGCATAGCAACAGATAACCGATTCTTGGAATCGGACCGAGTGCAGCGGGCAGCCTCGCTAATTAGGTCACAGGGGTGCGGGGCGGCGAGGCAGCGAAGCTTCTTGCGCCCGTAGCGACACGCTTTATCATCTTACGCATTCACGACGCAGCCGCGAGCGGTCGCTTGGTAAGTGATTTTCTACCCTCTGCACTTTGTATGTGATCATACGCAACTCGACGCGACAGCGGTGAGTCATCTTCTATCTTTTATATTGCGCACGATATTATTATCATTTTCTATATTGTGTATGGTTTATTTTGTACTGTGTCTTTTCCGTGTAACATTTCAGCGGATTCCGATTATCGGTCTGTCTTGTGTGTTAGAAGACAGACAGATATTAACTTAAATTAACTTAATTTAACTTAATTTAAAGCCGTAGTTGACGGTCGGTGATTGAGTGTTTATTCAGATATTAACTTAATTTAACTTAATTTGAAAGCCGTAGTTGACGGTCGGTGATTGAGTGTTTATTCAGATATTAACTTAATTTAACTTAATTTGAAAGTCGTAGTTGTAGGTCGGTGATTGAGTGTTTATTCAGATATTAACTTAATTTAAATTACATTAACTTAATCTAAAGCCGTAGTCGACGGTCGGCGAGTGAGCAAGTTCAAGTCTCACGTAGACCCAAGTGGTGGTTGGCCTGTCCTTGTAAACCCGGGGGTGTTTGTTCAGATATTAACTTAATTTAAATTATATTAACTTAATTTAAAGCCGTAGCTGACGGTCGGCGAGTGAGCAGGTTTAATTCTCACGTGGACCCGTGGCCCTATACACCTTAATTTAAAGCCGATAGTTGTCGGTCGGCGAATGGGCAGGAAAAACCGGGATGGTTTGATGCGTGTGCGTCATCCGGTTCATATGCGAGGCATGGGATGGCTGTAAGGGGAGGTTGGAGGCCACCGGGGGGATTTCCCCCACGATCAGTTTGCGGGGTAGCTTTCCCCAAGATAAGGTTGTCAGTTATCAACCTCATTAATTTAATTTTTGGATTACGCGTGTTTGATAACTTGGTAGTTACGTCATCGCATATCGTGTGACGTGTATCTGCCAACTCATACATTCGCCATGGGCCTGATGTGCATGGCCTTGGCGACACTGAGGGTCGTGACCCCTTTCCATTAATCACATAATGGTAGGAGTTTTCTTGGGATAGGTAATTTCGCACTTTCGCATTTATATTATTAGTATGGATGCGAAAGCGTGTCTCCATCTGTTCAACCGATATTGATGAAATTCGGTTCAGGGATAGGTTGCATCCCGGGGACGAACTACTACTACTAGGCTACTTTTTATCCCGGAAAATTATAGTTCCCACGGTAATCTAAGAAACTAAATCCACGCGGACGAAATCGCGGGCATCATTAGTCGAATTGCTACTGCTGATATGATCCTACGGGTAGGTAAATAAAATTAGCCATGATCCAATCAATGGGTGTACTACGTACCGCGCATAGAAAAAATATCTATTCCGTGGTACCACGGGTAAACTAACAAAAACACAGTAAACTCATTATTTTTTATTATTTATTTTAATCTTGCCCGTGTAACGTTCATCCAAATAGTTTTCGTCCATCAGATCCGGGCTTTCGTTCCTCGGCTGTTTTAGGAGGTCCTTGAAAGTTTTCACGAGTTTCTGGCTCTCGTAGTATTCTTTATCCTTCTTGGTGCTTCTAGAAATAGCTGCCAGGGTTGTGTCTACCCACGCCTCGTAGTAGGGTTGTGTGTGTTTGTTAATGGAGTTTGGCGCCCATTTCGCTACCTCCGTTGTGGGAGAACCGTTTCCTAGAAACGAAACGATTTTATTTACTACTAGATGATTCCCGCGACTTCGTCCGCGTGGATAAGATTTTTGATTCCCGCGGGAACTCTAAGTTTCCGGGATAAAAAGTAGCCTATGTCCTTCCCCGGGATACCATCTACCCCTGTCCCAAATTTCAGCAAAATCGGTTGAAAATATGGGCCGGGAAAGCGTAGCAGACAGACAGACAGACACACTTTCGCATTTATAATATTAAGTATTGACAAGTTGCCTTTGACTGCGATCTCACTGTGGTAAGGGATGATGAGATCCAAGATGGTACCGGTAAGCGCAGGCGGAGTGTATTCCTCTTTACTAAGGGGAGACAGAGATAGATTATAGTCTGGAATAACCCATAGGAAAATTTTTATCCCGGAAAATTAAAAAGTTTTTGCGGAAACCGAAAAACCTCAATCCACGCGGACGAAGTCGCGGTCAAAGCGGGGAGTGATGATCTACAAACAGGTTGTATAGTCCCACAAACTTCCGGTGGCCAAAATTGGAACTAATTTTTATGCCTGTTTATTTTCGGGTGTTTTCGGTATGTATTTAATTTTTCATAGATACTAGCGACCAAAGTCTTCGAACAGTGCGTGCAGTGCTGACGTACTGATCCTTGACATGGTCGCTGACTATGGGCCTGATAAGAAGGCTCAGGGTCACTCAGCGGGCGATGGAGAGGGCTATGCTGGGAGTGTCCCTACGTGACCAAATCAGAAATGGAGGGATCCGTAGGAGAACCACCGATTTAGCCCGAAGAGTTGCGAAGTAGAAGTTGCAATGGGCGGGGCACATAGTTCGGAGAACCGATGAACGTTGGGGTCCCAAGGTGCAGGAATGGCGATCCCCCACATGTTGGACGGACGACATCAAGAGAGTCGCAGGGAGTCGCTGGATCCAGGCGGCGCAAGACCGTGGCTTGTGGAGGACCCTACAGAAGACCTATGTCCAGCAGTGGACGTCCATCGGTTGATGACGACGACTAGCGACGCTGTCACCGCGTCATATACCTAAGTTTGTCGCACTATACCTGTAGCGAACGAGAAATGTGACAGTTGACTCTTCAATCTGTTTCTCCTCTCTTTTTTACTTATTTTCGTTTTGACGCTACTTTTGCTTTCCGAGCTATGAGACGTTTTCGGCATTTTCCTATTTCTCTTCAAACTGTCACCAGTATTCTGTAGTTTTGGTACTTTATTGTTTTTCGACAGGATATCACCTGGTATTTTTGTATTTCTCATCCCTGTATCAGCTGGTAATTTTCTATTTCTCATCACTGTATCACTTGGTATTTTAATAGTTCTTACCTGTTTATCGTTATTTGTTGTCATTTTTGTTTTTTTCGCATTCCCAGTCCATTTATCTTTATTACTCTGTGGAATCTTTGGATTTTTTACGTTTCTCAATAAGGGATCATTAATATTCTGCAAAAGTGTTGATATTTTAATACTTTTCAACAAATGACCATCATTTTTTGGTGGAATCTTAGGTTTTTTTATGTTTGTAGCCATGTCATCTTCATCACTCTGTGAAATCTTAGGGTTTTTCGTAGTCCTAATCTTTTCGTTCTCATCATTATTCGGTATTGGTAATTTATTATTTTCCGTGCCAGGGTCATTTGGTACATTAGAATTTTTTAACAAAACAGGTATTTTTATCTGCAACGGTGTATTTGACTTTCGCTTTTGCACAGCGAATGTTACAGCTTTATAAACTTTCGTTGCATCATTTTTGGCTATAATAGTCCTTATGATTGGACGCTTTCGCGATTTTTCTGCCAAATCTGGAACTTTTACGATTTTAGTGTTCTCTGATTTTGTATTTTCGCTCGTATTTTCCTTAATTTCCGCTTCGTTGCTCTGTTTTGTTGAAATATCTGTTAAAAATATACAAAATGTTAGAATAGTTGTTGGTGACTGTTTCGGTGTATCGCAGTTAGCCTGGCTACAGAAGCCAGGTTAGACACAAGAAATTTTCTTATAATGCGCAACAGGGTATAGTCTAAACCGAATAATCGTAGTGAAACCAATCAATGACACAAATTATATTACGACTTAATAACAGATATTATTATACAGAATCGATTAACACTATATACACCTACCAACGACCTCAATTTACATAGACGGGCCCTGTCAAACAAAGAATTTGGACTTATTTTTAGTAACGCTATCTAGTCTGAAAAGCGGGAACTTGTTTGCAACATATTATGCGCCATCTTGAATGACAGCTTGAAAACGTATGACTCGGTCATCGATAGTATAAGTCATAGTCATAGAAGCCGTAAGGCCAGTTAGTAAAAAAAATATCATACATTTTGCCGCGGAAATTAAATGATTGCGTAATTGATAGAAATATAAAATAGAAAAATTAAATAACGTTATTTTGGAAATGTGAATTTTATTTTAAGGTGAGTGTTTCAATTTACAAATTGAAACACTCACCTTAAAATAAAATTATTTATACAGTACCAAACTAATTAAGACTTTAGATGTCAACTTAAAAATAACAAATTATCTACACGACGAGCGACCGTAACAGCGCTACGACGGGGACAAAGACAGGTTTATGACAGGTGTGGAACGTGCTCTACAAGTCGGACGCCCAACTTTTTTCTATGAAAGGACCCATCTAGTACCTACATATATATATCGATGACATATCCCATTTAAAAAAATACATTACATTTCAAGTAAGCGCAGCTGAAGCGTTTTCGAGAACAGTAGTAACTGATTTAATAGAGTTCGAGCGGAGAAATTCTGAAAACTTACATAAACATACTTTAACTTAAACATAGATATATACCGGTATTATCTTCAACCTGTGAATCCTTCGCGTTACTTTTGTCTTCAAGTCTCTTATTTTTATCAAAAGCTTTCAGTTTGATAGTATATTTCTCTCTTATTCGTTTCTTTTCCTCGATATCGAAACGATTCACATGTTTTTCACTTTCAACGATATTCTTTCTTACAACGGGTTCAGATTTTTCAAAATTCTTAATCATTGCCTCAATTAGTTTTCCGGCTCCCGGAAGTACGAGAGCAGTTTTTTCAAAATCATTATTACTTTCTTTACCTAAATTATGTTTACCATTTTGAGAAAAAGCTTTATCTTTAATATCGAAAGATACTGAATCTTTAACCGATTTACCAAAAGTTACTGCTTCATTCTGTAGATTGCTAGGACGAGTTTTATCAATTTTTTTATTTACTTCTTCGTTGTGTTTAGTCTTTTTAGGAATAACGTTATCTTTTAAAGGTTTTGATAAAAAAACTCCATCAGTCATCAAGGCATATGAATTTTTATATATTTCTTCATTCTGTTTACTATTTCTAGGAACTGTTTTATTTGAACTTTTACTTATTATGTCACTTTGTTTATTATTTTTCGTAATAAGTTTATCTTTAATCAGTTTCGATACAGAATCTTTACAAGTTATCAAATTAGCTGGAGCAGATTTATCAGAACTTTTACTTATTGCCTCATTCTGTTTGGGACTTCTCGAGTTAATGAGAACAGATTTGTCAAGATTTTTACTTTTTACTCCTTCATCGTGTTTCGTTTTCGTTACAGAATCTCCTCTATCTGCAACCAAATCTTTGATTATTTTTAAATCTTTCTTAAGCACAGTTTTAGGTTTAACAACTCTTTTTAGATTATCTCCACGATCTTTTTTAATTTCTACTTTATTTATATTTAAAGAATCCTTGTTATCCATCTATTCGAAGAATTTAAAGACAGTAATTTTAAAAATTTTGTTTACTAAAAGCACGGTTAATTTTAACGTGGAATTTGAAATGCCATTGCCATCTAGCGTAGTGGTTGTATTCTCTTTGCCATCTAGATTATTAAAGTTTGTATGGACTTGTCAGCTTTTATCAACGAGTTTTTCACTTCAAATCATTAAAAAAATAGCATGGAACTAATAAGTACTAGATGTACGTAGTACTTATTAGTTCCATGAAAAATAGAAAGAAGCTCCCATGTACTCTGTGGAAGCTCCATGAAATCAATAAAGCTTATATATTAAAATCTATGCAATAAAGACTAGTTCTATTGTCTATGTTTTTTCACATATCACTGTGCTATCACATGATCTCCACATCACACTTGTAGGTATACTATTTATTATTATTACCGTTTATATCTTTGATGTTTATATAGCAGTAGCCTACCAGTTTGTTGGCTCTATGATTTAAGAAAATAAGGTTCATACAAAAAATATATCAAAAATGATGATTATCTTTGGCCGAGCTCATTGCCAAAATGACATCACATTTGTCAAATTTAATTAAGTACAAATTTCCGGTACAAAATCAACAATGCAAAAAACATATTAAGAAATTACTTACAACTACCATTTCTTAAACAAATCTTAAAAATATGCTGTAGAACATATTTCAAATCATCATGGATTTCAAAACCGTGGCTAAGTCCAAGTCTTCGAATGGAGCGATTGGTGCTAAGGCAGAACACAAGAAAAACAAGAAAAGCTTGAGCAATGCTCAGTTTCAGCCGTCAGTGGTGAAGAAACGTGGGGTTTATGTGGAGAAGAAGATTCAATCTTCCACTGATACACAAGGTAATATTGGCTTTTTTTATTCGACAACAAGTCCATGCAAAAAGCAAGCTGACTTTGATTGACTGCGATCTCACCTGGTGGACTGGTAAGTGATAATGCAGTCTAAGATTGTAGCGAGTTAACCTGTTAGGGATATGGCAGTTAAATTAAACCCGTACGCTTTCGGTTTATACACGACAGCATACCGGAACGCTAAATCGCTTGTCGGCACGTCTTTGCCGGTAGAGCCGTTACTAGCCAAAACGACAAGTCTACCACTCTATAATTGATTAGTATGGATTAGAAGATACAATTGTAACCGTTTTTTTCAGAGGCCAAGTATACAAATACCCAGGCGAAGCCTCCGCGCAGACCACGGCCAGGTCAAAATAAATTTTTAGCCTCTATTCTTACTATACTATCGAAATCAACCACAGGGACGCAATATCCAGATATACAAGACAGCACAAAAGAAAAGGCACCATTTACACCACAATCTAAATACATGCAAAAATCTAATAAAACAAAGAAAACTAAATATAGATCGCGAATTTTGAACGACGAAATGCTAAAATCTGAAAAAGACCAATTAATAATTTTGCAACCGAAAAAAGAAATCACCCAAACGCCGTCCACTAATTCTTTTAGAGTTAAAACAGGAAGCGATATTAGAAAAACTATAGACGAAAATGAACCCAAACGAAGTACTATAAGAGATATTTTAGAAAACAACATATACAGTGGAGTAGCTGAAGGTATTACCAAAGAAGTTTTAGAAGGCAAACCGAAGAGAGAAAAAAAATTAAGGATCAACGATGACCCAGAAACAATAGCTTCCGAAATAGAGAAGAAAGATGACAAGAATATGTACAATTTCTTTGTTGATTTACTAGAAACAACGATCAGTGTTTACAATGTTAAAACAGAATACGAAATTAGCGATATTTCGAAAACCGCTTTTGAGTTAGACGATACTGTTGCCGAAAAACTTGAAATCAAACCCGACCGTAATCCATCACACGAAAATGTAAATTATACGTCTAAATGTGAACCTAAACATATAATTGAAAAAGACACTTTTGATATTATTGAAGATATTCCAAGGTATGTCAAACCATCTGAGTACAAGCCCTTCCCAACTATAAAACCTAAAATGAAAGCCAAATCATTTCTTAATCCTAAAAGTATAACATACACAAGAAAAGCTAAGCCCGTGCCAAAATCTAAAAGCTTTGATAACAATAAGAAATATTTTAGAAAACCAAACAAGAGACAGATTCTTAATGATTTAAAAGAAGAGCTAGCAAAAGAGACCTATGCTTTTAATGAGCCAGAAAGTCTATACGATGCATTGAAAGTTATGGCAAAGAATAAACGTAGAAATGAGAAATCTATACAATTTGTTAATAAAATAAACAATAGAAATAACAAATCAAATTTCGAATGCATGTTTGAGAGAAGAAAAGTTATATCATTTGGATCGAGAAAAAATAATCAAGTAAAACGTAAACTGCCGACTTCAGAGTCGAAAAATAACAAGAAATCTGATGATTACAATGATAGTAAGGGAAGATATTTTCCTTCCCGCCATTCTCTAGCAGTTTATGGGTATGATTATGACGAGCCTGAGAAATTATTAGAAGGCAAACGTGAAAAGAGAATAATTTTCAACTATCATTCGAGTCAGTCGACGAGTGAATCAAATATAGGCGATTATGATGCATTGATCTATAATACAGGTAGCTCAGGCACTAATTGTTGGGTTCAGTCAACAAGATAGCCTGAGCTCACTGCAAGCGCATCCTCCTGTTAAGCCTGGAATACACATGCTACTAAAAAGCACGCTTGTGTGCTACTAGGTAGTATCCTAATTTAAAGCATACTCTCCGAGTGTATATAAGTACATTTGCTCATGAAAGCACAGACCTCAGTAGCATACTTATTACGAGCATACTTCTTTCTAGCACGTCTAAGATACACATGCATTTGGCATTCAAAATAGACGTTTCTTTGCGGAATGAATTAAATTCAGTTATATTTTTACTTGCAACACATTTAATAAAGAAACTTAATGAAAAGGAGCAATAGACGAAGAAAATAATTTGGGTGCGGAACTGGATTTGCCATTATTTGGATGGAGCCATCGTGACAACTGCCACAGCATATGCTCGCATAGAATACGTTCAAACTCGCTTTGGAGTACCCCCCTCTCACCCGCGCCTTACACCGTGTGCACGAAAAAATAGACCGGCTTGCGATTAAGTAGCGTGTTTATTCAGAAGCATGCTCTTTTCGCATACACTTGCTAATGTATAATACTATGTAGCACTAGCTCTAAACTAGCATGCTTGTGTGCTACTGTAGCATGTGTATTCGCTTTGGAGATCGTCCAATCCAAAATATGAACGCCCGCGTCAGAGGCCCAGAGCAAATCGTAATCATTTGACAGCTTAACGTATAACTCGAACTGTTTATGGAGTTCATACATACATTGTGACGTGCAGGTACTCGTATCTTATCCTTAACAGGTCGAATTATACGTTTGACAAACGATTGAGATTTCGATTTCTTTATACAATTGGCGGGCAGTTACTTATGCAATAGTTGGTCAACGATCCGCAGATTCGGAAGTAGAATTCATGTCTGAATGACCGGTGACTGAACGACCAACTTTTGTTGCTGTAGAAACACGTACTTAAGCGCAAAATTCACAGGGAACGGGCGCGGGCCGGGTCGGGTGTCAGGCGGGTTGAATTCCTTGTAGATATTTATATGGACGACATCACACAGAACGCGGGCGCGGGTCGGGCGCGTGGCAGGTGACGCCGTATGATGTCGTCCATATAAATACAACTAATTCAACCCGCCCGCGCCCTTTTCCTGTGTGTTTTGCCCTATAAGGCTCTGCGCAAACGGGCCACCGACCACTGTCGCGCTACTAACACTACCATATAGCGGCCACCGACCACACCGAGTCTATACAAAATGTATGAAAAATAATGTTATCTGCTTGTCGCTAGCTACCAGTGGCTGTGGTCACTGGTCGGTGGCCCATTTGCGCCGAGCCTTACATGTATGCGTAATCACATTGGAGGCGCGTACATTTTTAAATTAGCCTGCCTCGAGCTCTTATATTCTTTGCCTTGTCTCTTTAAAATTAAAAGTTAATAAAAATAGTTAAAAAATGAAAATGTTGAAAGGAAAGTCTGTTACATTTAAAAATCAGATTTATTTCATTTCCAAGTGTCAAAATATGAATAAAATAGTCGTAATTAAATTTTAATACAACATTAAAGTCTAATATCACTTATCTTTAACAACCATTTAAAAGCTAACTTTAGTTATTTTTGTTATCAATCTTCCTAAGTCACAGACCACCATTTCCAGGTGGGCCACAGAAGCGACGCGACGCGATGCGACGCCATAGAAAATCACAAACTTGTTTACGCGACAACTTCTCACGCGAAGGGTCAACTAACTACTGTTTGATACTGTCGCGTCGCTTCGTAACGAGTCACGTTTGTCGCTCACGTAGGACAACGGTTTCTAAGGGAAAATAAAGACGTGCTTAGACCAATCACACTTTCGATAGATGACGTGTTTATATAATAACTTATTCACTATGTAATCTGCAGACTTAGCATGTGCACAACTAATACGGTAATTTGGTGCTCAAAAAGGGGGTTGCCTGGAAAGTTTCTCGGGACTTTTGAAAATTGGTGTATTTTTTATAGATTTCGACTGCTCTTTCCGAGTTTTTACTTTGCCACTCGTATCTTTGCCGCTCGCGCCGCTATATTGGACAAGTGAATATAATTAAAATTATTAAAAAATACGACTGCTCTGCCGTAGCCCGTATTGAATTACCTTTGGAATCTTATTCACATTTTTATTAAATGATATTTTTTTGTGAATCACTGGATATTGAACTATAGTGTTATATATTTTTGAAATTCATCATTTTCTAGATGATGATTATATAGTTGATCTTATTTTAGAATAATTTTTTTTCAACTTTAGTCTTTAATGCGGGACCATGGTCACCCCGTCAATTTTTTTTTTAATTTTACTAGCCTATGTCACCCGGAATAAGCTAGGGATTTTAACGATACCTACCTCATTTATCAGGTTCAGGCGTATAGAAGTTATGGTGGAATATACAAACTCACATACATACATACATACATGAACCCTGAAAACAATATACTCCTTTTTTCAGGCAGTCGTATAAAAAATGGCGCCCAAAAACTGTTTTTTGACAATAACTCCTTTCGGACTAATTTTACGGTGAAATAGTTAACTACCTATGTATTAAACTAGAGAATTTCCTACAATTTATGTAGTAACCTTTTTTTTGTAAAATCAATAGTTTCATCCTACGAGAGCCGTAAACCAAAACCTAAATTCACCTTCCACTGTTCAAATAAATTTGTATTGTGGGTGTTTTACAAGTTCTTTAAACCTAAATTAGATCAAAGTAAAAATTCGTAGGTAAAGAGCACGTCGAAATCTATAAAATACCTACACCAATTTTCAAAACTCCCGAGAAACTTTCCAGGTAAAACTACCTAATTACCGTATTAAACGAGATATCTCACGACGAGAGAGAGATTTCGTTGCCGGCTAATTTTTCATCTATCCTAAGGCGCGGGATATATACGAGAGGCGCAGCTGCGGTGATTCCAAATAGATAGAAGCGCCCGCCCGTCGCCTCTATGTCCCGCGCCTAACATGCCCAAAATCCGGTATATACCTATTAAGAGAATAAAATAGTCAACATGTAAGGGTTCGTAGAGAAAAATACCACAGATAAGACATATTACTTACTTTTAGCTCTACTTTTCACGTAACTAAGTAGGTAGTCAAGTCATAATATGTGTAACCATGTTAGCTTCGGTAGACAAATAGAGTAGAGTAAAACCGGCCTTATACGGACAGCTTGAAGCAGTCAGGATGGACTGCTTCAAGCTGCGACTGCATAGTGAACTACAGTCTTCTACGTACACACATTCATGGAACCGCTCGAACAGTTGCGACGGCTTCGGGCGGTTGGCAGCAGTTATCTATGGTAGATTCAAGCTGTTGACTGTGACTGCAAGAGCGGTTCGTGTATGTTGATCACTGGCTAACTGCTCGAGCAGTCTGTGTATGGCCGGCCATAGAGATAATAATTTTTGTGCGCATGATTGGTCCTACTGATTGGTCAGCAGAACAGGTTTCGCACACTGACGGTGCGTTTTGACTGAAGTGGAGACGAGCGGAGCGGTGCGCGACGCCTGCTCTTCGACTAATCAGACTAATAAAAAATGCCGTGATAAAATTATCATGTCATCTAGCAATAACCTGATTGGTCTATTTAACACATTGTCATCTGTGCTCCGCTCCGCTTCAGTGGCAATGCAGCCTTAGGGTGCGTCTCCATCAGAGATGTGCTACGTAACTAAGCTATGGACTATTCTGTGCTATGGATATGTGTTAAACCCACCAATAGGAGCGGTTGATTTTCATAGCTTTAGACATTTCTAGATGTTAGATCAACCACTCCTTACTCTATCGCGTTAAAGTTAACTACAATTTCAAGTGGCGTGCACAGGTTTTGAAGCTGCCCAGGGAAGCATTAGTCATCACACCTATTTACCTACGAGCTGTTTTGATGAAAAACGAGCTTTGACTGTCTCGTTGGTCTAGCGGTTAGCATAGTCGACTGCGGATCACGAGGTCCTGGGTTCGATTCCCGGTCGGGCAAAAAAAATTGGTATTGGGTTTTTCAATTCAGAAATTCTCAGTGCCAGCCCGGAGTTGGAAGTTGGCGGTGTTTCACCCCCGTGCCTCGGAGAGCACGTTAAGCCGTCGGTCCCGGTTATTATCACTAACATGATAATAGTCGTTAAAGCCCGCCAACCCGCATTGGAGCAGCGTGGTGGGTCTAAGCTCTAATTCCCTCTCTCTTATGAGAGTGGAGGCCTGTGCCCAGCAGTGGGACGTTAATAGGCTGTAGTGGTGGTGGTGGTGGAGCTTTGACTTATTTCCATTTGGGTAAGCCGTGCTTTTATACCTCTATGAATTCGCCATTTGTATGGAATTGAAATTCCATACCAATCGTAGTTAACGTAGACGCAATCAAATGGGAAGAAAATCTCCCACTGTAAATAGGCACTTAGAAAAACTATATTATTTTCACCACCCCATCCCCATCTAAGAGCGGCCATACGCGGACGGAGCAGTCGTATTCAACTGCTTAAGCAGTCGCTGTCAGCGAGTTTTAGGCGGCGGATTGCCTGCACTTCCCCTACAACGAGTATTACAATCGTGTAATTCAAAATGCCAATTCCAGAGTAGTTTTGCGTAATATATGATATACACAGTATAAAGATGCTTTACTTTCCAAGAAAAATAAATTGCTTGTCAATATAAAAAAGCCCCAGAATGATACCTTTTCAAGAAAAAAGTTCCATTTCATCTGCTCCACAAACTCTTATCAAAGCTTTTGCAAAAAATAATCCTTTATCCATAAATCAATGTTATCTTATTTGTGCAGTCAAAAATTAAAACGAATTGTATGAAAAGCGAAGTGAAGCTTTAATATTCAACGAAGTTTCTCTCAAACCTGGTTTAACTTACAATGCGAGGAAAAATATTATAAACGGGTTAGTGGATGATGGGCAGTTGAAAATAAATCGATGAGGAAACGCAAGTAAAATTTTTAGTGTGTGATGAAAAAGATATTGAAGATGTTTCGCTAGTTGAGCAAAAATATTTCACAGTGCTGTCAAAATAAGTTAATAAAAGTAGTTAAGTGCGAAGTGCTCAGTTTTCCAGCGTGTCAAATTCAAAGTTACCTCATATACCTACATAGAACTATTTGCTTTCTCAGGTAAAGAATTCACACACTACAAAATATTCATAGACTCATTCGAAGCATTGATAGTCAATGCAATAATTTGCAGAAGGACCTGGGAACCCACTGCATTACTATCCCAACAAAACTCCTACTATTATGTGATTAATGGAAAGGGGTTACGATCCTCAGTTATTAGGAATACGACGCAGATAGAGAGAATACACGATAACAAAACAAACAAAAAAAAAATTGTTTTAAATGTCTAAGAAAATATTTAACTGATGATCCACTCAGTACTAACCTGTTGCAAATGATTCATATATGAAAAAGCTCGAGAGCTACTCAAAAAAGATTTGACAATAAGTCTCGATTAATAAGTAACCATGTTGGGTTGCTCTCGAGGAGCACCAGAACACCTGCCAGAAGTGCAAAAAAGTACAGCTACATCTATTAGATCAATCATCTCTGAAATATAGCAGCAGCTATATGCTGCTAGAAAAGAGCTACCTGTAGACAATTGGGGATTAGACTACTAATCAAATAAATTATTTTTTAGTGATTATCAAATATGTAGAGGATCTCCCAAAAGTCGTAATATACACGTTTCCTGAGAGTTTTATGTTGAATAGGAATTTTAAACAATCGATTAAAGTAAAAAAGTGCGTCGAACTTTAATGACGTCACATTTCAGAATTTCATATAAATCCCATACTTACGACGCGATTTGACGTTTGAAAAAAAGTTGCTGTATTGCCTATTTGTCAAATACCCAATTATTGGGACATGGGGCCCAATTGTCTAAGAAAATAGTAATCATTTGACAACATAAAACGTATTACCCGAACTGTTTAAGAAGTTCATACATGCGTTTAGACGTGTAGGCATCTATGAACTCCTTAAACAGGTCGAATTATCCGGTTGAAAAACGATTACTATCACGATTTCCTTACAAAATTATATAAGATCTTGATTTCAATCTTGTGTAGAAAGTTCGATACTTAAACTCTATGAGCGTACCAATTGGATAGGGAAAGTGATGACCTACAATTTCTGGGTTCATTAATTCATTTTTAGTCTGTTCTGTAACACCACATCGAGGCCAGGGGTCAACCCAAGAAACTCCCAAGGACACTTATTCAGCATATGAGGAAAGGTAAAATCGACCATATAACCAAAATAGCTCAATGCCAATGAAGATGTCGCACTATTCTTGGTCAGGGTGCGTCTCAAGCACCTCATCGACGCCTATCACGAATTCAAGGGGCTACATAGCCAAATCGTGGCAAGGGAGGCCAGGGGACAACCCAAGTGACCCCGAGGACACTTATTCAGCCAACTGTCAGCTTTGTGTTTAAAATTGAATTGAATTTTTAGAAAATATAAAAGATTGTGTATTTGTTTATTGACGAAGGTTTAATTAAGTTGATATTTGACTCATTCGATGTAATTCACTCGGGTCAGTTTGTTGGCGGGGATACGCCTTATTGGTATAATTTGCATAAATACGAATATTTTGACGATTGAAAGGCAGTCGTGGCCGGGATCGGGTGAGTGTTTTCTTTATTTTACCAAGTTTTTATAATTAACTGTAATTAATTGAATATCTCGTGAAACCGCTGCAAGTTGAGTTTTGAAGAGAGTACAAACATATTTTTAAAGTCATTTTAATTTTTTACCCACTTCTGGAATTATGCTTACACTATGAGGAAAGGTACCTAATCGCTTTGGCCAAACTCTCCAAACGTGTGGAGGAAGTTCAAGTTCAGGTTGAAAATAAAGTTTTTCCAACTCCCGCAATTACCATTCAAAATTTCACCGCCAAGGATGAAGAAAAATATGATAAGAGGAGGAAACTAGGCTAAGCATTATTGAAATATTGTATTATTTAGGTCATTTTTTTTAATGTACGACATAAATGACCAATTTCAATTAAAAGTTGAAAAGACGTTGTTTCATTCAAGAAATTAAACCAAATTGTAGGAAAAACTAGGCCTATAATATTAAACGTATAAAATATACGTAGGTAATACATACGTAGGCATAATGCTTAGTCCTCGGACTTAGCATTTGTTGTGAGTTATAGTTGAAGGTGTTCCTAACTCTTTGTTCATATAGTTAAGTCAATTACTCTATGGTCGTTGATTTGGAATTAAAAAATAAACATGGACGCTATTTGATTTTATGATATCTTTTATTTCAATAATAAATAACATACAACATGGCGACAGCGGTGGTTTTAAGTTCACTCTGTATGGAAGGTGACATGAGCATCAATTGGAAAAGATATCTGCGAGAATTTGAAACATATATAGATGCCTACCATGAGGCCGCTACTGAAAAGAAGAAAGTTTCTATCTTGCTTCATCATGCGGGTGTGGAGGCGAGAGAAATTTATGATGCATTTGTGTTCGACAAGGAAACGGACAAGTGGAATTTAGAAGAGGTCACAAGAAGATTTAATGAACATTTTGTACCGACCACAAACATAACCTACGAAAGGTTTAAGTTTTTAACAAGAAAGCAAAATGAAAACGAATCGTTTGAGCAGTTCATGACAGCCTTGAAAACGGCATCGAAGAATTGCAATTTTGGTACTTTAAAAGAAAGTTTGATTAAGGATGTGTTCATTTGTGGGATTAACGACAGTCGGCTGCAACAAACTTTGCTCAGAAAGCCTGAACTAGATATGACAGGCGCTTTGGATTATTGCAGGACTCGCAGGGTCGTGTCCATTCAAGTCGAAAGTATAAAGAAAGAGGAAATTGATACATCTAAAGTAAAAGAAGAACCGTTGGTGGAAATGGTAAAAAGGAAAAACATTTTTAGAGGAGGGAAAAGAAGAGTAAACGATGTAGTGGAGAATTGTCAGTATTGCGGATACAAGCATCAGTATGGAAAATGTCCGGCATTTGGTCAAAAATGCAATATTTGCAATAAAAATAATCACTTTTCCCGTAAATGCCGCAATAAGGACAAACCGGTGAATATTATTGAGGAGTCAGATGAAGAATACACTGTGAATTCTTTGCAAACAGTGAATAATAAGGACAAGTGGTACACAGTTAAAGTTGAGGTTAGTGGAAGTCAACTTACGTTGAAGGTGGACACGGGTGCTCAGTGTAATGTGATAGGTTTACAACAATTTTTAGATTTAAATCTGGAACTGACTTTGTTAAAGCATAGTAACATCTCCATAACATCATTTAGTAATAATAAGATAGAAGTATTTGGATGTTTAACTTTGAAATGTTCTTATAAGTCAAAAGTTTACTTATTGCCATTTATGGTGGTTAATCATGAGTGTAGTAATATTTTGGGTTTGAAAAGTGCTGAACAGCTAGGACTTATTAAGAGGGTGGATTGTATAGGGATAAATGTACAGGAAAATATTAAAGCGGTGGTGCCAAAAGATTATTGGGAACTGTTTGATGGGAAGGTAGGCTGTATTTCACAAGAGATTAATATTGAAGTAGATGAGACTGTCACACCAGTAATCTCACCAGCACGTAGAATTCCATATGCGCTGGAAGCTAAAGTAAAACAGGAGCTAGATCGGATGGTAGCTATAGGGATTATTGAGCCTGTAGAGGAACCAACAGATTGGGTAAGTCAAATGGTGGTGGTTCAGAAAAAAGATAGGTCACTAAGGATTTGTTTGGATCCAAGATCTTTAAATAAAGCTACTAAAAGAGCTCACTATCCGTTGCCTAAGTTGGAAGATATTGCGTCAAATCTTGCCGGTGCAAAGCATTTTTGTAAGCTGGATGCCCAATCAGGTTTTTGGATGCTACCACTTAATAAGAAAACTTCTAGATTATGTACATTTCAAACAAAATGGGGTAGATATTCATTCTTAAGGTTACCATTTGGGATAAATGCAGCACCAGAAATTTTTCACAGAATAATAAATGAAACATTCAGAGAGGTGAAAAACGTGGAAACGTATCAAGATGATATTTTCATTTGGGGTGATACAGAATCTCAGTTGCAGGATACTCTGGTTAGGGTTTTAAAAATTGCAAAAGATAAAGGGATAAAATTTAATCCAAATAAATTCATTTTTGATGTTAAAGAGATCACTTTTCTTGGACATAGATTTGGTAGAGAGGGCATGTCAATTGACACAGAAAAGAATAGGGCTATCATGGAAATGAAAATACCTACAGATAAGAAGTCATTGCAGAGAATATTAGGTGTTTTCAACTATTTATGCAAGTTTATCCCAAATTATTCTGAGAAGTCAGCGGTGTTACGAGATTTGTTAAAAAAGGATTCTGACTTTGTTTGGGAAAAACATCATGAGGATGCACTAAGGCAATTACAAAATGATATTGCAAATGCTCCAGTTTTGGGTTTTTATGACCAGCATGAAGAAGTGTTGTTAAGTGTTGATGCTAGTCCATTAGGATTAGGGGCTACCTTAATTCAGAAAGGCCGGCCACTTGCATATGCTTCCAAAGCTCTAACAGAAACACAAAGCAAATATTCACAAATTGAGCGTGAAATGTTAGCGGTGTGTTTTGGAGTGGAAAAATTTAAGCAGTATTTATTTGGTACAGAGGTTGTCAAAGTTCAAACTGATCATAAGCCATTGCTTGGGATAGTAAAGAAACCATTGCATAAGATCCCAGCTAGGTTACAGAGAATGATGTTAAGATTGCAACCATATAGACTGCACCTAATTTATACTCCTGGGAAGTTCATGTACATTGCAGATGCACTGTCAAGGGATTTTACAGAGAAAAGTAGTGATACAGAGACAAAATTTGACGAAGTGGATCTTCAAGTTAATATGTTAATTGAAAATTTGCCAGTAACAGTGGATAATTGGAATCTTTTGACAGAACACACCGGAAAAGACCCAGTGCTTCAAACATTGAAGTTATATATATTACATGGGTGGCCCACATATAACAAAACAGCAGATGATGTGAAACCATTTTATCATGATAAAGAAGAGTTATCTTGTCTTAAAGGATTGATATTCAAAGGAAACCGAATCGTGGTACCAAAGACATTAAAACAAGTTATGCTGGAAAAACTTCACACCGGGCATCCTGGAATTAGTAGAATGACAAGCCGAGCAGAGTTGACTTTGTTTTGGAATGGCATTAATCAAGATATTAAGAAATATGTAAAATCATGTTTGACCTGTAAAAAATTCCAAAGTAATAAAATAAAATTGGTGATGAAATCAAAGGAGACACCACAACTTCCTTGGAGTGAACTAGGATGTGATGTATGTGAATTTGAAAACAAATATTATTTGATAGTGGTTGATGCATTATCAAATTTTATTGAGGTTTCACATTTGGCAAATCTAAGATCTATGACAGTAGTGGAAAAATTAAAAGAAATATTTTCTCGTCATGGGATCCCATTGATCCTGTATACAGATGGGGCTCTGTATTTTGACTCTGAATTATTCAAAAAGTTTACTAAAGATTGGGGATTTAACCATATCATGTCCAGCCCGCACTACCCAAAATCAAATGGTTTGGCGGAAAGTGCAGTTAAAACTATTAAAACACTATTTAAAAAATGTGTAGATGCTAAAGAAGATCCATATTTAGCTTTATTAAATCAAAGAGCCACCCCAAAAGGTGTAATACATTCACCTGCTGCTATTTTAATGGGCAGGAACTTGAGGACTAACATACCATGCAATTATAAAACACTGGAACCAAATATCACACTTCATAGTGATAGGAAATTGATTGAGAAACATAAGCAGAGGACTGAGGAGATTTATAATCAAAGTGCAAGGAAAAGAACAGAATTTAATCAAGGACAAAGTGTGGTATTCAAAAAGATGCCAAATTCAGCTTGGGAACCAGGAAAAATACTAAAAAAGACAGAACATCCAAGATCATTTGATGTAATCAATGATAAAGGGGGAATATATAGAAGAAATGAAATTCATATTTCTCCAGTTCTGGAGCCAGAAATAAGCCAGTCGGACGCAACCATGAACAATAGCCAGGTACAGACTGACCCATCAGAACAGTTAACAGATAAATTAGTACCAGTCTCTAATCATTCACCTCTGGCATCACCAAAAGCAACTAGCACTGCTGCAACTGATAAAAATATAAGCAGAGTAGGACGCATAATACAAAAACCTAAAAACTTGCTAGATTATTATTGTGATTAGGTAATATTGGTTTAAGTTGGTAATAATTAATTGTTGATTTTAATTTCTTAAATGTTAAGGTAACGTCATTCGTAATACAAACTACAAATAGGTTTAGATTACTGATTACTGAAAAATAATTAGTTCATAATTATCTGATGTCTAAGTTGCTAGCATAAGTTTTTAATTAAAATCTAAAAAGGGAAGATGTTGTGAGTTATAGTTGAAGGTGTTCCTAACTCTTTGTTCATATAGTTAAGTCAATTACTCTATGGTCGTTGATTTGGAATTAAAAAATAAACATGGACGCTATTTGATTTTATGATATCTTTTATTTCAATAATAAATAACATACAACAGCATTATTGATGCCAAGAAGCCCAATTGTTTATGCAAATCGTGATCATTTGACAGCCTAAAACGTATTACTCGAACTGTTTAAGGAGTTCATACATGCTTTTTGTCGTGCAGGCATCTATGAACTCTTTAAACTGATCGAATTATCCGTTTGACAAACGACTACGATTACCATTTCCTTACACAGTCGGGGGGAAGGTTCGATTTAATTCAAAAATCGTCTTGGATGAAGACGATCATAAACATATATAGAATAAAAATACGTGTCAAAACCAGTAGTTGTCTATATGAACTAATCAAATACCGCGTTGTGTATTTCATTTGTTCATAATATATCCAGCAGAGAAAGACTCTGCTGGCAATGATGCAACCGAAGCTGGAAGCGGTCAGTTTTACGACTGATCCAAGGTGTGTGGCCGCTCTTATAAAATACGGTTTCCTAATTCTCCTCTAGATATTGTCAATAAGAAGTATTATAGTCCCACAAAATTATCTTTTCCGGTGATAGCGTCGCTGTTACCACATTTATAGTTGTTTTATATATTAAAAACAAAATCTAACCCACCTTAAAAATTCATTGTCACTGTTATCACATTAAAACACTAAACTAAACTGATATAAAAATTTGTTCCAATTTTGGCCACCAGACTAGATAAGTGTGTGGGGTGGGACTGTATATTGCTATGCCCGTAGATGATACGGTGTCAAACCCTGTTCTATAGGAAACTACGGCGACTTCTTTTACAGACAAGTATAAGTGACAGAGCTTGATTCCGCAAGCATCGTCAAAATTAGATACCTATTACACAAGTGCGTGCGATCATGGGATAAATTTTATTCTTATGATTAAAATTTAAACCAGGAAAATAACTATACAGAATGTACGCGAAAAAGCTTAGCTACAATAAAAACAATTCAGTGAATCTACTTAATATTAAAATAGAAGCTTTTTTGACTATTTCTATGTATTTAAAAAATTGCCGATTTTAAAAAATACAATAGGTTTTTTAAAACTATTTGAAAATTTAGTATCATACTTACTTTGTGTGTTATTAATTATCAAATTTTATTATCCTAGCAATTTATCTACAATGCTTAATTTCGTATATATTTCATACTAATAATCAGAAAAACCTGAAATTGCTTCTGAAACCTAACTAATGAAACTGCTCAAACAGTTGCAACTGAACTGAGCAGTTAACAATGACTGCTCGAGCGTGTGGTCATTTTGACATAATAAATCATATATAATAAGTAAATTACAAAAATCTGTGCTAATAATTTGTGTTAAGTATCTGAATGTTTTGAGCTTCAGAGAAACGGGTATTTGATCCGTCGTGGAGGAAATTCAGTACAGCAATCTTTTTGGGCATACCAACTAATACTGTATGACTATCTTCACCTTCAATAACATCTATTTGAATAATAGGACTTTGGTTAAGTACTGGGCAGTCGCTACGTTCTGTGAAATTGTATTGTTTAACAGGTTCAGTACGAAACAAGTCAAATTCGTTATTAAAGTATGGTGAATGATAGATTCGGAATACACCAGAATCTGATCCAACGAATACTATGTCCCCATACACTTTAACAACTATTATATCACGGATGGAACCTCGTGGTATTTCATGTCTAAGAATAAACATCCATTGAAAGTATACTCTCCAATCTAAATTGTCTAGAAAATTGTACTGATTCAACGCATGCAGCAGATTCGGTACATCGTCTAACATATGTTGAAATATTATCCCTTGACTGTTGATAGTGTAAATGTTTCTTTGGAATGTTAATATGTTCAAACCGTTCTTATATCCTAAGCACATAACACTATCTGACATTTGACATAGCAAACTACTTTTGAGTTCCTCATTCAACAAATTGCACATATGAATCTCGTTATTGTAAGTGACATAGTAGACCACGTCGTTGTTTAGTAAAAAGTTTGTAACGGATGGAAATAACGCCTCCTCATCTTGACTTGGACTTCTTAGAATTTTGCGTATAGCAAATAGATGCAATGTAATACCTAAAATGAGAATTATGTAATCATTTTCGACGTAACGTAAATAGTCTCCTGATATGATGCCTCTGTTGGATTGCGTCAAAGTTTCAATGTCATAGTACACTATTCCTCTTCTTGTATGGACACCAATTTCACCTGCTTGTAATACTTGGAAATCACGGATTTCATCTGTAAAATGAGATGCTGAGGCAAATTCGTCACTGGTTTCTGTAGCATTTTGTAATTTGGACCATAGGGTAAGCGATCTGTAAGTACAAAATAGTTATTAAGTTTACAAAGTTTTGACAACCTACCTGGCACAGTGTTGTGCACTGTTTAGTCCTTGGAACACTTTGGGAACTCTAACTTTTCGGAGTTATGTGCGTTTTAAGAAATTATACTAGCCAAGAATTCAGTAATTTTTATTTTATTTTATTTATTCACCTTCTTGCATTATCTTTACATGGATTCCTAGCATCATAACGAAGTTGAAATTAAAACTAGCTTAGCTTAATATAAATGCCTGAAACCTTTGAAAATTATCCTATTACAAAAAAAAAAACATATCACCTACTTAGGTATAATAGATAGTCCACACTGCTACCTTGTCCACTCAGAGAGCAACAAAAGATATCAAACTTTCCGGCTATGAGATAAAGGGTGCTGAGTGTAGGCTTTATAAATTCCCACATTAACCCTGCCGGGGATCAAACCCTTATAACACTGCGCCAGGGAGGTTATCTATGTCTCTGATAAGATTGGCTCTTTGGCCATGGAGCCCATGGCCAAAATTTGGTTAGGTGAATTTCATGTATGGAATAAGGATAGGAGTTACAACTTACAATTTATAAGAACCAGATAAATTAATTAACTTGCTACATAGAAAAACTAAAGGATTACCTGTATAAATTGCCCCAAGCAACACCAGGTTTCCTTTTGTAGTAGGCAGTTTTGTAGATGTCTGCAAAATCTATCTGACAACTCCTTCGCCACAGGTTTTGGTTTATAAATAAACCATCGACTATAACCTTCCATCTGGAGCATACTAGCCGACATTTTAACAAATGTTTTGGTTTTAAAAATGAGAATATGTATATCAGGACTTCGGTAGCATAGTTTGGCATAGTATATTCCAATAGGTCTTCATGTTCGTTCATTCTGTCTGCCTGTTGTTGGTACTTGGTTGTACAAAGGATTTTTCAGGTTTATTGTCTGAGTATTTTTTTAAACACCGACCGGTATAAAGGACAGGTTTTTAATATTTTTGTTTGATTTGACAATGACCTTCTATGATGTTACTTGTCTGATGTCTCTGCTTCTATGATTTGACAACAGATTTGAATTTTGACAACTTTTTTTTTCTGGTCGGTGTTTGACATGGAACTCATTGATGTAGAATTTTTTTAGTGTACTCATTCTATTTCAATGATGGAACTAATAGGTACTTATTAGTTCCATGTAGGTACAGCATTTCCGTATTAAACCGTAGAATTTGAATTTTGACAATTGTTGACGGCCGTTGCCTTTGTTGGTTACTGGTTTAACGGCTCTGGATTCCAGTCCTTCTGAGAAGAGGGGCGAAGGGGAAGGGTGTTCGGAAAGATGGGTTGTCCGCGGCCGAAGCAGCGAAGCGACCGATCCCGCCTGCGTTCACCAGATACTACTGCCACTCGTCTGCCCGGGGACCCCAAGCCGACGTGTTGTGACAGTCGTCGCTGGCGAACTCTGCCTTTGTTGGCTGCGGGCTGCGGCATAGAGTAGGACTGGGATGTTTAAAGGACTGCGGACCACAGAGTACATTATATATACGCTGCGGACTGCGGTGTTTATCTCTGCTCTGGTGTTTATGTTTCGGTTACAACCATAGAAATAGTATGTATATTCATACAACTAGAAGGATCACTTACGCACGAAACGCGAGCCGAAAGAGAGCTAATATTAAGGCACGTTGTCTCTTTCTAAGCGAACACCATAATTTTAATTAATTACGGACAAAATATAAAAATATTTTCGGTGATAGATGCATGATTACGACAGTACAAAATTATTTGTAAAAAAAATATAGAATTTTTTAAACATATTGAAACGAACAAATTCTTCATAATTATTACATTTGTTTTTTAATAATTTTAACATTGATTTTAAATTTTCTATTTTAACATGCCTTCTTTTGATTTTTTGAGTTAAAACTTTAATTTTAACTTGGCTTTTCGTTTTAACTTGGCTTTTCTTGGTGTGGATGATAATTGGGTCTGAGTACATAAACCTTCCAAAGTTCCAGGCTTGGGTGAGTTCAACTGACATGTTGCAAGCTGAATTGAACTTAGCACTGTAATTTTTTTTGAGTCAGGAACAATCTAAAAGTACAATTTTACTGAACAAAATATTGCGCATGGACTACATATAAATGCAGGATTGCACACGAAATCATAGATACAGGGCAAAACTTCATAAGTAGGTAAGAGTGTTTCATAAAAAACTTTAAGAACATATTGTGACACATCACACAAGTATAACTCCTAAAGTTCTAAATATTAACAACTAGCTGCTGCCCGTGGCTCCGCTCGCATGTTTTTTTTTTTTTTAATCCACTACAAGCTAGCTCTTGACTTCGATCACACCTGATGGTAAGTGATGATGCAGTCTAAGATGGTAGCGGGCTAACCTGTTAGGGGCATGGCAGTTATATTAAACCCACACCCCTTCGGTTTCTACACGGCATCGTACCGGAACGCTAAATCGCTTGGCGGCACGTCTTTGCCGGTAGGGTGGTAACTAGCTACGGCCGAAGCCTCCCACCAGGCCAGATCAGGGAAAATTCAGAAATTATAAATTCCTATATTGACCTGCCGGGGATCGAACCCGGGACCTCCGCACGTTAAGGCAACAGCGCTACACACTGCGCCACGGAGGTCGTCAAAATCGCATGTAATTCGGTTTCTTCATAATCCCGAACCAAGGAATTTTCCGGGATTAAAGTAGCCTATATGTTAATCTAGGATATTAGTTGTCTGCTTTTATAATTAGGAATAGGATAATATGCTATTTCAAAACAGCAAGGCCCAGTTGTTTCAACTAACTTTAACAGACCCGTAACCGTTAAATATAGCGTTATGATCCTTATTTCCATAGACGTAAATATTACGTGTCTATTACTAAGAGTTATTATAAACAATCGAGCCTGTGTTTATTTTTTTATAGCAACAATAATATTTTAGGTATACTTACCTTTGCAAAAATATAATTTTAATAATAAATAATATAAATATTCGAGGTTTTTTTTATTTACCTCCCTGTAAACTTATTTTTGTGTAATGGCAATTCCGAGAACGAGACAGCGCGACTTAAAAGTGAGTCCTTGTCGAGACCGAAATTCCTTATGAGTGAAAGGTAATCTAAATTGAACTTTCTTTTTTAAGGAAAAAGGTGTGAATTTGTTTAACAAAAACACATTAGTGATCGTTCTAGTTGTATGAATATACATACTATTTCTATGGTTACAACTTACAAAGTAAAGGCTCAGAAGGACTGGAATCCAGAGCCGTTAAACCAGTTAAATAAAAAATAAAAAAATTACAAAGTAAACTGTAAAGTACAAACCATAGGTACAATCCGTGATCTGTGGTACAAACCATGTACAAACTGTTACGGTGAGTCTACGGGACAGCGAGCGACTAGTCAGTAGGGGGGTCTTGTTTTTGGCGGGAAACAAGAAGCGCGTATTTTAAATTGAAATTTTAAAATACTTCTTTTGTTTTCGACTTCTACAGGAAAATTAACTAATTTTCATTAATAAATAAAGAAAAATGCCGTCCGATAGTGACGGTTTGAACACAGGCATGGATAACGACGCGGGCGGGAAAAGGAAACCGCCGAGGCGTAGTCAAGACCAGCAGCAGGAAAATGTCGATTTTTACAAGCCATACCACAAATTAAATTATAAAAGAGTTTTCCCTGAATCAGTAGGAATGGCTGAATACACGGTTTTTATTGAGAGTCGTAAAGAAGGAGTCAAACTAGGCAATACCAATCCCTTAATGTTGGCGGGAGTTTTTAAAAATGAAATTAAAGGAGTAATTAATATAAGACGAATAAACGCATCTAAAGTTGGGGTGGTGTTCGCGCGAGCAATCAACGCCAATGATTTTTTAAAAAATGAAAATTTTCTGGATAAATACGAATATAAGGCATTCATACCAGCAAGTGCGGTGGAAACGATTGGGGTACTCAGATATGTTCCCATAAGTATAAGTAACGAGGAATTATTCAAAAAACTATCATCAAAATATGAGGTTGTCGCTGTGCGTCGCTTCACCAAGAAAGTTAATGGTCAAATTAAACCGTTTAGTTCAGTAAGTATAACTTTCCTATCAACCAACTTACCTGAATATGTACATCTGGACTTGTTCCAATATAGGGTGCATCAGTATGTTGCCCCGCTCTTACAATGTTATAAATGCTTCAAATTTAATCACGGAGCAAGAATTTGTAAGTCAGTGCAGCGATGTTCTATATGTGCAGAGGAGCATCGCTACACTGAATGTGAGGAAAATGCGGTAATTAAATGCATAAATTGTGGTGGCTCTCACGTTGCAATATCTAGAGACTGTCCGATAAAAAAACAAAAAATGGAGGAAAAGTATAATAAATCTTCTTATTCAAAAGTTTTACAAACAAAACAAATACAAAATTTATTTAACAACTATAATGAAAACTTCCCTGCAATGAATAAACAAACAAAAATAGATACAGTTACAGTAGATAAATCACAAGTTAAACCTAATAACACTCCTAAAGTACAGAAATCAAAGACAGAAACTGCCCAAACTAATACTAATGAAACTCTTATTGAACAAATTATAACAAATGATACTATCTTGAAAGCACTTATTGGAGCATTGGTGGCCATGGGTAACTCAGGCCGTAAACTTACTACATCAGTTGTAAAAGAAATGCTTATTAATAATCTTAAAAACAATGGATAAACAATTTATTAGAATTTCACAATTTAATATACAATCTATTAATAATAAAAAACCTTTGCTTATTAATTACCTAGTTAAGAACGATATAGATATTTGCTTGTTAAATGAAACATGGCTGCGAGAAAATAGAGCTATCAACATTCCTAACTACAATTTCATTAATCAGAATGGAAAAAATGGACGTGGTGGAGTAGCAATTTTAATTAAAAATAGTTTCAAATATTTTGTTGTCCCTACACCGTTCTATGATTATATGCAGTCAGTAGCTATAACCCTTACTACAAGCCTAGGCAATATGTCCATTTTATGTGTTTATGCTCCACCCAGTGGGGGTCGCTTTAAGGTCCGAAGATTAAAACAAATTATAAACAGTTTACCTAAGCCACTTCTTCTTTCGGGTGACTTAAATGCTCATCATATTGCTTTTGGATGTCTTACAACAAAAACTAGAGGCACTGATATTTATAACATGTTGGATGAATGCGATCTTTGTATATTAAATAACGGATCTCCAACTACAGTAGGAAGTATTAATTTTAATCAATCTTCTATTGATGTTTCATGTGTTAGTCCTTCTATAGTTCCTTTATGTGATTGGCATGTATATGATGATCCTATGGGTAGTTATCACTACCCAACCATAGTCGACTTATATACTTGTGTTGAAAAGTATGATGTAGGAGAACCGTGTGAACATTTTAATTATAAAAAAGCAGACTGGTCAAAGTTCCAGGCTGAAACAAAAAAAACGTTTGAAAACTTCACAATTGATACATCTAATCTGTTGGCTACTTATGAAAACTTTTGCACTTTACTTCTAGAAATAAGGAGAGATTGTGTACCTTTAATTACCAAACCTAATATGTTTGTTATGAGAAAACCAGTTCCTTGGTGGGACGCAGACTGTTTGGAAGCTGTAAAGAAAAGTAAAAATGCTTTAAGATTTTATAAATTAAACCCGACAATAGAAAGTTACATAGAATATAAAAAAATTGATGCCTTTAAAAAGAGATTAATCAGTGAAAAAAAGAAAGCAAGTTGGAGACGAATTTGTGATTCATTTAATAGATATACTCCAATAAGTTATATCTGGAATTATATTAGGAGATTTAAGAGGATACCTGTACATAAGCCATCAAAAAATGATGATTGGATTCCTTCTTTCTTAGATAAATATGCACCCACAGTAGTACCATCTGAAAAAGAAAGCAATATTATAAATTTAAATTCAATATTTAATCATATAGGTAGTGACAGTAGTTCTTTTCTATTGAAAGCATTTACTTGGCATGAATTTACTGCAGCCATCCAATCAAGGAGAGATTCCACTCCGGGGTTAGATGATATTCCATACAAACTTATTAGCAACATGCATGTTAATGGACAAAAAACTCTCTTAAAAATCTTCAATTTGCTTTGGGACAATCAATGTATTCCAAAGTCTTGGAAAACGCAATGTGTGATACCTATTTTGAAACCTGATAAATCAGAACATGACTTTAACTCCTACAGACCAATTTCACTTTCCTCTTGTGTAGGGAAATTATTTGAATACATGTTAAAAAACAGATTAGACTATTACATAGAAGCAAATAATATTTTACCTGAACAGCAATTTGGTTTCCGGAAAGGAAAAAGTGCAGCAGACAGTTTTGCCTCTTTGATTTCAGATATAAATCATTCATTTGCCAGTCATGCAACCACAGTTTGTGCATTTCTTGATATACAAGGTGCATTTGATAATGTAGATCCTTCCATACTGGTCAATATTCTGTGTGAGATTGGTATTCCTGGAAAAGTATGTAAATGGATTTTTAATTTTCTATATGACCGAACTATGTATGTTAAATTTAATAACATTATACATGGTCCTAGAAATGTATACAAAGGCACTATGCAGGGTGCTACTATATCTCCCTTGCTATATAATATATATACATGTTTAATAAGTAAATACATTACAGATAGAAATATAAACTTTCTGCAATTTGCTGATGATCTCCTTGTATATACTGTAAATAAAGATGTAAATATAGCTGTAAATAATTTAAATTTAGCATTGGAACAAGTCCATGATTATTATTCAAATAAGTTAAAATTAAATATCAGTCCTAGTAAAAGCGGAGCTCTAATTTTCTCCAAAAAAAATAATTCATGTGATAACTTTGTAAAATATAATAACACAAGATTACCTTGGTTATTGGAAAAAAAATTTTTAGGAATATTGCTTGATCAGAAGTTAACTTTCCAAGGACATGTAAATAATCTATGTAAAAATGCCTTTAGGAGTCTGAATGTTTTAAAATCGTTAGCAGGTGTGCATTGGGGAGCTGACCCACAGTTGTTATCAATGCTTTATAAAAGTATAGTTAGAAGTCATTTTGATTACAGCACATTAGCATATTTAAATGCTAATAAATTGGTTTTAAAGAAATTAGACATAATTCAGAATAAAGCCTTGCGTATAATAACTGGGGCTATGTGCTCTACACCAATTCATGTAATGGAAGTAGAAAGTTGTATTCCTCCACTTTTAATAAGAAGACTTGAAATTGCTGAACGATTTTGTGTTAAATTAATAAGTTCAAAAAATAGTTTAGTTTTAGGAAAAATACTTCCCTATGAAGTTGCTAACTTTGATGATAGCTACATTGATGTAAATATGCTTTTATCTGGTCGATTACCAGACATTCTAAGGATTGTTTTATACTCACAGACCCAAACCAAAAATATGTATAAAAGCAAACCATGGCCTTTATATAAATTAGAATATGATGCTTTAATGAATGTCAATGTTACTATATGTCAAGAAAAAGTGAATTCTCAAGTGGAAATGTTAAGATATTTAGCTGATAATCACTTTTATACAATTTATACAGATGGTTCAAAATCTGAAGAGCATACTTCTTCAGCTTTTTATGACTCACAAAAGAAAATATCTAAAACTTTTAAAATTCATAATTTATGCTCTATTTTTACAGCAGAATGTTATGCAATATACTTATCTCTCTTGTACATTAATAATATTGTGAATTCACAGTTTCTCATTGTAACTGATTCGAAAAGTGTTATACTAGCTATTGAATCTAATAAAATAGATTACAAAAAAAATTACATTATATATAATATAAGAAATATGCTATACAATCTTAATAAAAGAAAGAAGATTGTTACCTTTATGTGGGTCCCTTCACACTCTGGGATAACTGGGAATGAGGTAGCAGATGTTGCTACTAGAGATGTACACTCATCAACATGTTTAGATCACTCCTCAATGCTGGAAATACCATTCACAGATATATATGCCTTGTTAAGCAATGATTTGAAATCTTTATGGAAGTCATATTGGGAAGAAATAAGCAAGTCCAAAGGAATTTGGTACTATGAAATACAAAAAAGCCCGCCAGCCACTCCTTGGTATAATAAAAAAGGGATTAATAATAGAAAATTCATTACGACTATAAACCGAATGAGATTTGGACATAGCAGAGTGGCCACCCACCTACATCGCTTGGGAATGAAAGAAAATGCAGATTGTGAATATTGTGGCGAAACGAATGGCGACTTAAATCATCTTGTTTTTCAATGCCGTCAATTTGGTCTAAATAGATTACTACTCATTAGCTCCATTCAAGATATTAACGATGGCAAAGTTCCTGATACTCTTCAAAGTTTATTAGCTGATAAAAAGTTCTTCCGGCCATTATATTCCTTTATTTCTGGTGCTCAAGATTTATAAAAACAATGAAAACAACAAACAGTGAACCGATGTAAACTTTTCAAACTTATTTGTAATTTTTTGACTTTTTGTGACCAAAGCTAAAAGATAGACTATAGAGTGATAGTGAGACTTGTTAATTTGTTATTGTAACTTCAACCCGCCTAGGGTAATATTTTATGTTTATATTGTTCTGTGAACTTTAGGCTCAGAAGGACTGGAATCCAGAGCCGTTAAACCAGTTAAATAAAAAAAAAAAAAAAACAAACTGTTACAAACTTTGGTAAAAGTTTTGGTAGCCGGTAGCCCCTTTTAGTAAGTTTGAACTTGTAAATTAAATATGGCAGCGTTCAAAGCGTTGCGTGATGTCTCCGTGGGTTTCGAAAACTACTCTCGACAGGTCGCCGCGGAATTATTCTCGGCCAAAATATGTGAGCCTTTCGAAGACGTAGTCAATAAAAAACTTCGCGATGTTATGCTTTATACGTCGAAATTAAGATTGTTAGAAGCAAAATCATTTGCAGGTATGTACTTTTATAAGATATTAAATGAAAAAATTAATGAAGAATTATTTAATGCTAAAAAGTCTTTTAAAGTCTTTTAAAAGTTCTTTCACCTTCTAAACAATGTTAAGCCAGGTACAGTAGAGTTTTCCAGGCTTGAATTATCTATGTGGGCGGTTTCGGTGGTGGATATCACCTAACCGGAATGGCCGTGCTACCATGCAAAGCTTTCCAGTACAATGCCACATAGAAATGGCAAATATAATTATTGTAGCCCACTTAAACTAAAACATCTTTATCAATTGACGTGAGGTGCCCCTTCAAGATTCAAAACGTTTGAAAGTATTCACATACACCACCAAAGGCGGCCGTCAAACTAAAATAAATCTAAGGATTTGTTGCTAGACTAGTGGTGTGACTACAAATATTGAAACAGTAATTTGGAGGGGTTCGCCTTGTTATTGTAGTTAATCTCTACCAATAAGTGCAAGAAACCAATGTCAACAGCTACTGGATTTAAAAAAAAATTTAGGGTGTAGGTAGTACTTTAAATAACTATTTTTATTTTCAGAAACACCACAGATAAGTGAGAAGATCAGAAATGAAGACACCATTCTAGAATATGAAGATGCAGTATCTTCCAAAATAATCGAACAACTAGTAGTTAAAGCTATAACTCAAAGCCACACAGTCCAAAATCTACTGACCAAACCCAGCCATCAGCTGAGGCCTGAGTTTGTGGAGAAAAAACAGTAAGTATCTATACTTAATATTATAAATGTAAGAACTAATTGACCGAGCAAAGCGAAGGTTTCTGAGTCTACTTGGGTGAATTTGCATTTGTTGGTCCATCCGTCCGTCCATCTGTCAGAGCCTTATATAACTTCTGAATTACTGGATGTAATTACTTAAAATTTTAATATAATATGTAAACCGATGACCTCCAACCGAATATGGCTTAAAAAGTTATAAAAATCTTGTTTTCAGGGGGGCTCTCATAGAAGCGAATGTGAAGTAAAATATTTTTATATCGTTACATAGGGTTGCAGTATATCATTTTAAAGATAATTAGGAATAGAGTCCAAAAATTGACGAAATATGGGGCTTTCAAAGTGGAGATTTTCTAACGTCCAAAGTTGACCTCAGAACTCTCAATTTTGCCTCTCAAAAGCCTGAAACTTGATCAATTATTTGAATTATATTCTGTAGGTACTGAACAACAAATACTAAAATGAGATAAATATTATAAGGAAGCTAAATTATATAATTTTTAATGAGCTTCAGTATTTTTAACAGAACTTCACAATAATGTCAATAGGTGGCGCTCTGTAAAATTTTATTCTTTTGTGCTTACAAATAATAGACGTTAGCACCATCTTACGTGGAATAAAACAATAGTCTACTGATAGTACTGATGTCTATGAACGTAAAGATGAGCGCGCATTATACTGTTAATACCTCGTGGATACTGCGAGGTCTCAGTTAGGGGCGAACCACTAGTTAAAAGAGCGCGCATTATACTGTTAATACCTCGTGGATACTGTGAGGTCTCAGTTAGGGGCGAACCACTAGTTAAAACTATCTTATGGACACCGCGAGGTCTCAGTTTGGGGCGAATCACTAGTATTACACATTTATAATACTGTTTGTAAAGTTTGGATGGATGGATGGATGTTTGCTATTCAATTAAGCAGAACAGCTGAACGGATCTGGATGAAATTTGGCACAGAGATAGATTATAGTCTGGAATGACACATAGGCTACTTTAGATCTTTTATTACTCAGGTTACTTTTATTGGGAAACCAATAAGCCTCAATCCATGCGGACGAAGTTGCGCTACATGTGTTGTAGACTGATTAACTGTGGTGCGGCATTATGGGAATTGGGATGTTGCCATTGTCAAAAATAAATTATTTTTTAGTGATTATTAGTAGAGCATTTCCCAAAAGACGTACTCGTAATATCCATGTGACGTCAAATGCGAGTCAGGCTCGTCCACAAAGGGTGCCATATAATATAGTATAAATTGTTTTAGTAAATAACAAGAAAGATGTGTCAACACATAATCAGCTCTGGAGTAACTGGCTTACATATGGCGCTAAACCGGTAGTGCCTTACACCCTTTGAGTATAGAACCCTATTTAACGTTTTTTCAGATTTTTTCTTGTACCTGTGAGACCTTGCTTCTTGCCAAATTTCAGGAAGGACCCTATAGATTTTAACTTATTGGGCGAATGTCATAATATGCGCCATAAACAGCCATATCTTTTGATCACATTGACTTGGAAGCTTCATATTAATTGCTACTTGTGACCTCCACCCGTTCCCCAAAAAGGTTGTAGACAGACAGCAAACAGAAAACGAAGTGATCCCTGTAAGGGTTCCTACAAAACCCTTTAGGGGGTTTTAAAAAGGGAGCCCCATTAAACCTCGTATTTGACTAATACCTATAATTTTCAGAAGGATCATTGAAGAACTGACAAAGTATAGGCAAAACGAAATAGAACTGCGCTCCCTTGAAAATGAATTAGAGAACAGAGAAGCTCATCTTCTAGAAGTACGTAGAAGATGGGACGAAGTGGTAGGAAAGTTGAGGGATACCCCCAAAGTGGCGCCGAATGAAGCACAGATGGACGGGCCTTTGTATAAGTGAGTATAACGGGATCAGAGGCCATATTGCCTAAGCAAATCATTTGACAGCTTAAGAGGCCGGTTCGCGCCGCTCGCAACTTCTATTCGAACCGCAAATATAAATTTGCCGGTATATTGCTATCTCTATTTCACTGATGACACATGATCGCGTTCAAGCGAGATAGCAATATGAGCTTACAGAATTTGTTATTCATTTAGTCTTGTTCCGTGAATACCAAAAATGATGAATGAAAACTTATCGTGCTTTTTACTTCGTTTTGTTATTCTGTAACTTGACAATATAGGCTATGCTGCTGACCAATTAATACGTAAGATATCGTTGGTTTTAATATGAAACAAATAAGAGGGAAACATGTCCATCTTGTCGTAAAAATATGCAAAACGCAATTCATTTACATTTCATTTTAGGAAAGTATGTTGAAAACATATAAATCCAGGGGACTAGATAAATACAATTTGAATCCAAATAAACTCTCATTTTGGTGGAAATGTTCTCGAATTATTAATTATTTTGGTATTACGTTTGTATGGGCAATTCATTCTCCGCTGGCACCTTAAAACGTATTACTCTAACTGTTCATGGTGTTCATACATGCTTTTTGACGTGCAGGCATGTATGAACTCCTTAAACAGGTCGAATTATTTTCCTTACATCAATTTCCTTACAAAATCGAGGGTAGTCATACAAGTATAAAGTTTACAGTGTGATTTAGCCACAGAATCCATATTTACTAATATTATAAATGTTTATTGTTTATTGTTTAATATAAGTTATTTATGGCAGTGTCGCTGACACATATCATTTCTCCCTGGTTCGATTCCCGGCAGAGTCAATTTCTGAATTTTCTCTGGCCTGGCCTGGTGGGCTTCGGCCATGGCTAGTTACCGGCGAAGACGTGCCGCCAAGTGATTTAGCGTTCCGGTACGATGCCGTGTAGAAAACGATTAGCGGTATGGGTTCAATATAACTGTCATGCCGTTAACAGGTTAGCTCGCTACCATCTACTGCATCATCACTTACCATCAGGTGAGATCGCAGTCAATGGCTAACTTGTAGATGATTAAAAAAGTAATTGGCAGACATAGGGACTGCCGATAGAAGTGAAAACGAATATTGAAAACATTTTTTCTTTAATTTTTTTTTAAATATGAACCTTTAAAATATAAACCTTAAAACCAAGGCATTGAAGTTTAATTTCGAATGAAGAACAACGTTCGAGCATGTCGCTGTCGCATGTTGGTCTCGCGAGTCACGCGAATCCACAAGTTTATCCTCTACCAAAAAGTGCTCAACGCGGCTAAAGAAGTTTACACTACAAAAAAATTAAAGTTGCTAATAAATATTAAAAATAAAATAAAAACAAAAACTAAACAGTCAGTAACACCGGGTCAGATAAGTTGGTGGGACTGTATCAGGATTAAATGTTATTGGAGTTTACCTCCTTTAAAATCGATTTGCATATATTATTAGCCTGGGGTATGAAAATTTATGGGGAGTAAAATCAAATTTTCTCCGTTATGTTATTGACTTTGTGTTTCCATGGTAACACTTGTTTATGTTTCCATGACTATGTGATGTATTTTTATGAATATAAATTATATAATTAATATCATTGAGGTATTATGTACTAACGTACTAGAGAAGACACCGCGAATGTAATCTGTGCTGCGTCGCGAAGCACGCGGCGGGTGCGGGACGCGCGGGGTGCGCGCGGGTAAGGTCATAGATGAGACACGCAAAAGTGACACTACGTATTTTCTGCCTATTGAGTAATTCAATGAGACTACTTTTGAATTTATGCAGTGTAAGACTACATAAAGTGCACATATGAAATAAGATAATAGTAGACCTAGTTTTATAGACGGAAAAAAATAATTAAAAAGTAAAAACAAAAAGATATTCATTTTATACAACTTTAACCTTTTTATTAGGAACTGTTGACACTTTAAAAGAAAACGTTGTAACTTAACCAATCCACCTATCATGTTAAAAATAATAGTGACATTTTTATCTTACTCTACCTTATCATTATAGAAATGAAGTGAAAAAAAAACGTTTCCGTTTATATAATAGTTATCTGTGTAATAAGAGAGCTAACATTTTTTTGCTTAAGTTTTACAGTAATTAAATACCAAGAAACTAAAGAAGATTTTTTATGTTTTTTTCCGTTTTCTTAAATATTTTCTTTTCTTTTACGTTCGGATACTATGACGTTCATAAAGTAAATTTTTATTTTTCATATTTTATATCGTGTTACAACATAATCAAATCAAACATATTGTTTATTATTTTAAATCGGTACAATAACTAAGAATTTCAAACTGGCGCTGAAATCAGTCGAATAATAAAAAAGTAAAATGTAAAATGTATGATCGTAGGTGTCTCATCTGTAGGTAAAGTTCACCTTTTAATCTATGATATTCAGAGAAATGGTGGAACGTGGGTGAATAGTAGAAAATTATCTTCAAAAATTTGTTTTGGTTTGTTTTCGTTAACGTTTTGTTTATTTACCGATGATATGTCACGCCACAATCTTTTTTATTTACAGTTGTATTATTTTTACACGTTTTTATAACGCACGACGGCATTTTAAAATTGTCGTGCGTGCACAATTTCGACACGCGGCCGCGAAGAGCGTAGGCGAGTGACTAAATAAGGTGAAGCCGGCCGGCTGCAAAGCATGGCGCAAATTTGTTGTTTGCGGCGTCGGTTCTAGTACTTGTACATATAATTCAATGATTAATATGAATATATTTATCAACATGCTTTCAGTAATATAAAAAATGCTTTCATTTACCCTCATTTACTAATCTATATATTTTATAATCGTTCGTAAAGAGTAAACTCCAGTCGTGCGTCGGAGCTGACACACAATTTTTTTTCAGGAGACTTCAAACTATATCTGAGAAAATAGAGATGATGCGGTGGTTGGTCGCCAAGCTTGTGACGTCACGTTACGACGAAGACTACGATTGGTCGACCGACCCGCATCGCCGGCTGCGCGCTTTGGCCGTAGCACGCCAGAGAAAAGACGCGTACTAGTGACGTCCGATTTTATTTAGAGTATAGTGGACACAATTATATTGTTTAACCATCGACATATATGTAGGTACTAGATGGGCTCGTTCCGCACCTGTCATAAGCCTGTCTTTGTCCGCGTCGTAGGACTGTCACGATAGCTCGTCGTGTAGATAATTTGTTATTATTAAGTTAACATCTAAAGTCTAATTAGTTTGGCACTGTAAAATTTAAATTTTAAGGTAAGTGTTCCAATTCAAAATTATACATTTTCAAAAAAACGTTATTTAATCTTCCTATTTAATATTTTTATCCATTACGCAATCATAATAATTTCCGCGGCAAACTGTATGATATGATATTTTCAACACACTTGCTCGTAAAGTTGCTATATTTTCTTTAGTCTTACGCCCGGTATGCGATTTATTACACACTAGTTCGTTTTACTTTTCATATCCGCACTAGTGTTTTTCTTATTCCACTTTTTTTTTAATATCCGTAAAGAGGTTGTTACCAAAAGATTTGTTATTTTGTAAATAAATATTTAATTAAATTTTTTTTTAATTTTACAATCTTGAACAAGGAGTGTAATATATAACCTTCTTGTTTACAATATATCAGTGAAAGAAATGCACATTTAAAAAACCTAATAGAGGAAAGTGTACCTTTTAAAAACCTAATAAAGTTTAATATATTGTGGCTGAATGGCGGTGTTCGGTGCCTCTGGACTTAACCGTATCTTGATGATGGAACCATTGGAGGCAACGTGGATGACATTCTAAAATGTATTTTATACCTACCTAATTGTTTTTTCCTCGCAAGTGTGTTGAAAAACGTCGTATGATACGCGTGTGCTTTGTTCATTACAGTCTTGGCTCTATTACAGCCCTCGCCTTGCGGCTCGGGCTGTGCAATACCGCCTCGACTGTAATGACCAACTTCGCGCACTTGTATCATAATGTACTATTTTTTTTTTACTAACTGGCCTTATGGCTTCTATGACTATGACCTATATTATCTATGACCGAATCATACGTTTTCAAGCTGTAATTCACGATGGCGCATGTATGTTGCAAGCAAGTTGCCGCTTTTCAGACTAGATGGCGTTGTAAAATACGCCCAAATTATTTGTTTGACAGGGCCCGTCTATGTAAATTGAGGTCGTTGCGTTTAACCCATTGTCCTAGGTGAGCGACAGAAGCGACGCGACGCGATACGACGCCATTGACAATCAATCAATTCAATTCAATTCAAATAATGTTTATTCAATATAGATAGGTACACTACACTTATTGAGGTCCAGTTATTTATAAAATATAATGGTGATAATCAGTAACGGTATCTTAAAACTAAAGCTACGAGGGTTCCAAACGCGCCCTGGTCTGAGAAGAGCCCACAACAAACTCAGCCGGGTTTTTTTTTTTCATTATCACCATTTCACAAATCGCCTTAACTAAGGAACTATCAGAGCCATTAGATCATATCATTGCCAAGCTTCCTTGACGTTTATTAAGTAATCCTTTACATGGTAATAGAGTTTACGTTTTACATTAACATTGAACTTATTCAGAGACATCTTCAACATGTCTTCTGGAAGCTTATTGTAGAAGCGGACACTGTTTCCAACAAATGAATTGCTAGTTTTACTAAGCCTAGAAGCAGGCATTACAAGTTTATTTTTATTTCTAGTAAATTGACATTATGACAATCATCTACATATCTACGCGAAAACGCAGGCCACTTGAAGGGTCAGCTACTGTTTGATACTGTCGCGTTGCGTCGTGTTGCCGCGTTTGTCACTGACCTAGCACAACGAGTAAGGGCCGTTATTTTCATCGACTTTATTTTATTTTATTGTGAGATAGGCTTGCGCTTGACGACAATCATGCTTAGTGCAAAGCAATGATGAGGTCTAGGTTGGAACGCGCTTGCCTAGAAGATGCCTTTTCACTCTTGCCTTGAAGGTACCTAAGTTATACGTGGCAGGAAACACGTGCGCAGGGAGGGTGTTCCACACCCTAGCGGTTCGGATCAGAAACGTCGAGCAAAAAAGTTTTGTGCGGGCAGATTGGACATCAACCACATAAGGATGCCAACGCAGACGGTTTCTCGCTGTTCTGTGGTAAAACGGGGAAGGAGAAACAAGGTTGTGAAGTTCCTGAGCACACTCTCCATGGAATATCCGATAAAAAACCGATAAGCAGGCGACATTGCGTCGGTGCTGTATACTGAGCAATTTCGCCTGCGTAAGTGATTGATCGCCTATTATCCTTCGGGCCTGGCGATCTATAGAGTCTAATGTATCGAGTTGGTACTTGGCGGATCCATCCCAAAGGTGGCAGCAATACTCCATGCCAGATCTGACTTGTGCCTGATAGAGAACGAGGCGCTGTTTTGGCGTGAAGTATCGCTTCACCTTGTTCAGGATGCCAAGTTTTTTGGCAGCTGTTTTGGCCTTTGACTCGATACATTTCCCGAAATTGAGGTTGGGAGAGATGTCGATTCCCAAGAGCTCAATGTGATCACTTATCGGTACGGATATACCCTGGAAAGTAGGAGCCAAGGTGAAAGGGCTCCTCTTACCGACTCTCTTACTTTTGTCACCGATTTTGTGACCGACTGTGAATTTTCGACGACCGACGTTTAATAGTGACGTCCGGTTTTTGTTAGAGTATAGTGGATATAAATCGTTTAAGGGCTTCCGCCCACGTCGACTTTGTGGGTCCCATAACTGGGCCGATAATTTCGTCGACTTTTGTCACCGATTTTGTGAACGACTCAACTTTCGAATCTTTAATTTTCCATCGAACATCGGATCGGCCGGGATGCACCGATTTCGTTTTTGATTGACTTTTGTAGGATGTGTGCGTTTTCAATATTGCAATCTGTATGTAAAAAAAAGCAAATCGTGCAGTTTTGCTTTTTTTTTGTCCTTATCATAAAGTTAAATTAGTTAATATTATAATGGCAACTTTATTGAGTACTACCATCTAACCTATGGGCATTTTTTTCTGACAAAAAATCGGTCACCGATTTTCTGACGTGGTCTGAGCGCTTGAGTTTTAAATTTCTAGAGGACACTCAAAAACAATTATGTGAAAGTTTGTATGTTGTTTGTTACTCCTTCACGCCACAATGACTGGACCGATTTGGATAAAATTTGGAATGGAGATAGCTAATACCCTGAATTAACACATAGGCTAGATTTTATCCTGGAAAATTAAAGATTTCCCGCGGGAATCAATACAATTGGACCTTAGATACCTTAAGATAAGGGTATTGAATAAAACTTTTGTGCTATCGATAACTGATTTATTAACATAAAAATACCTAATGTAAGTAATAATTATTGTCATTATGAGTAAATATTAATTAAATAAACATTTTACAATTACATTTTTAGTTTTCTTTCTTATGCAAAGATAAATACTTAGATTTAATATTGTTATGTCCTTAAAATGCGGAATCCTAAAAGCCCCCACATAGTACGAACAACCATTGGGGTCCCAAAGTGCTAAAATAGCGGCTTCGGCGCCATAATGCCAACGCTTTTAAAGCCATATTGTTTCATTATTGTTGGCTTTCGTGTTTTAGTATTGTAATCCTTATTCGCGACAGCAAACTGTCTTTTTGAGTGATATTGCTTTAATAAATAAATACTCTTTATTGGAAGCAACTAAGGCTCAATTTGTTAGTACAACACACACCTTAAAAATTAATGTTAGTAATTACCTAGAAAAATATAAACATTTTTATCATTATACTATTTTGGCCTCACCAACACTTGAATAATGTGTCCAAGCATTGGCGAGTCCACCTTACTCGCAAACATATTCAGGATGCGGTTGGTACTTGAGCGCAGCCTTGTCAGCAGTGAGGACGATTTTTTCCGCATTATGGCAAAGAAATCGTCAGTCCGCTCATTTGCGAACATAGCCGACGCCGAACAAAACCGCGGTAAGCCCAACAGCATCCTGAATCCATTATTATATTGCACCCTCAGAGTGTCTATGGTCTTTTTTGAATAGTTGACCCACAGGCCTCCCGAGTAGAAGTTTTGACAGTATGCTCTAAACAGCGTTATTTTTGCCTCTTTACTACATCGGGAAAACCTGCGAGCCAACATATTGCATCTAACTGCCAATGCTCTTCTTTCTCTCTCAATGTCCATATGATCCTTAAGGTCCTCCGTAACATAGTGACCCAAGTATTTATATTGCAGCACTCGTGTGAGCGCAACCCCGTTGAGGGAAATGCTTGGCTCGTAATGCACGTGCTTACGAAGGGCCTTAAAGATCATGTACTGACTTTTTGCCACGTTATACTTTAACCCATGTCTGGTAGCATATTCCTGGCAGGTTTGAAGCAACTCCCTGATTGAACTAGCCGTTGGACCCAGCAACACCATATCGTCGGCATAGCTTAAGTTGTTAACACAGACTCCGTCTATCCAACACCCGACTGGCTTGTTGCTGAGTTCCATGATCAGCCCATTCACATACAGGCTGAAGAGCTTCGGTGAGGTCAACCCCCCCTGCCTCACCCCGCACTCCAGCCTGTATGAATCAGAGAGCTCCTTCCCCCACCTAACATTGTTTATTTGGTTTGCATACCAGAATTGCATGACTTTAAGCAGCTCCTGTTGCACGCCTGCTCCCTCCATCTTTTGCCATAATATATCATATGAAACTAAATCAAAGGCTTTTGAGAGATCAAGGAAACAGGCGTACACAGGTGTTTTTCTGCTCGTATAATATTGTACAGTCTGTTTCAAGCTAAATATCGCGGTCTCAGTTGATAGTCCGGGACGAAAGCCGAACTGAGCATCGTGAAAATCGAGTATTTCGCCCAGCTTCCTGTCGAACAGACTGTCCAACACCTTAGCTATAATGGTTGCAAGTGATATGGGTCTATAGTTGGACTTATCAGAGAGGTCACCCGTTTTATTTTTAGCAATAGGGACCACTATAGTTCTCATCATATTAGCCGGGATGTACGTGTGACTGATGCAGAGTGAATAAAACATTGCTAGCACCCTTGGTAAGTGAGAACCCGCGTACTTCAAATGTTCGACGCTAAGGCTGTCGTGACCAGGTGATTTCCCTCTGCTCATTTTCTGAATAACCTCTGATACTTGCTTAGTGGAAAAACGCAGCAATTCTTGATCACGGCTTACCTGAGCATCAAACACTCGAGTTGACGGCCCCAACGGTGATGACACCCTAAAGTGGTCCCTAAACATATTGGCTATATCTTTTTGAGTGCTACAACCGGCGACACTCACTGGTAAGCTCGGCCGAACGTTCAATTTGTTGGTCGAATTCCAAAATTTTGAAAAGTTTTTGGCAGATCTGTGAGAAGCAATTATGTCCATTTTTATTTGGTCTTGATGGTTTTGACACCATCTTAACCGACTTCTAAATATTTTATGGCTCTCACACATCTCGTCCCAAAACCTTCCAGACCTCGGTTTATTATATAACAACCACACTTTATACTTCGACCGAGCCTCACAGTGCGCGTCCCGGACGTGCTTGTTCCATCCAACTATCGGACCCTTCCTGCCCCTACTGCCCCTGTATGTCTCAATCGCGGCATCTGAAAGAACTCTCACTATCTCACTGTACATACTGTCAAGGCTTTGTCTGTGTTCAAGATTCTCACACATTTTTCCACCACACGACACAAAAATCTCCGGGAAAAACAAACCTCTAAATTTACTATTGCAATGGTCATGATATCTATTTATCTGTTCCTGTGATCTATGACCCCATATTATTTTGTTATAATCGACGTGGTCCTCCACAGTTATTTTTGGCACGATCAAATTCAGATCACACTCTATTAAGAGCGGTAGGTGGTCAGACCAATAGATATCATGACGTATGCTAATATTCAAAACAGTTTGCCAGGCAGATCGTGTGACTAGACAGTGATCTAGCCATCTCAAACTACAATTTATGTCACTCATGTAAGTGAATGTATTTGAGTTAATGCCCAACTTTTCGACGTCCGCACATAACCATGACTGATCAGCACAAAAACTACAAAGTTCATTCCAGAACGGCTGATGTGGATGTGAATTAAAGTCACCTAGCATATAAACACATCCCACATCACTATTTTCAATTATTGCTTTAACTTGACTCAGGCAGTCTGTAAATTCTACGACATTCTCGTTCATATCAGTCGGCATATATAAACTAAAGATAATAATCAAATCTGTTCTGGCATTTAGAAGTTATGTTGGAATAAATAAACTCACTGAATGACAGTCTTTAAAGTCCGAACCATAGACATAGGATTTTTTCGCTCGAACACTGGAATACGTCATTCAGATTTGCTTAGTCCAAATGCAAAAATCCCCCTCGAATGGAAGTACGGCTACCACTGCTACTACGTAACGATACCACAGTCATTAAAAATTACCTTTGCAATCTTATTCACATTTTTATTAAATGATATTTTTTTAGTCTAATGCGGGACCATGGTCACCCCATCAATTTTTTTTAAAAAATTTACTAGCCCATGTCACCCGGAATAAGCTAGGGATTCTAACGATACCTCATTTATCAAAATCGGTTCATTCGTATAGAAGTTATGGTGGAATATACAAACTCACATACATACATGAACCCTGAAAACAATATAGGACTCCTTTTTTCAGGCAGTCATAAAAAGGCACGGTCCTGCCGGAATAAAACCCAAGACTTATTAAGACTAGTACTCACCACTACGCCTGGGAGGGCTTTTAGAACTATGCTTGACTTTAATACATAGGTACTCGAAAAAAACTAAAGACAACAGAAACCGGACCCAGATGATATTATACAACGGAAATGTGCCATAAAATTTTCTTACCTGTAAATATAAAAGTTGTATTCGTTTGTATCAAGCCTGGAGTATCCAAAACGTGGTAGAGTGTTCGACATCACCCATACTTCATCGTCCGTGACGTGAAGATCTGGAAATACATCATCATTCAATAAGTTCACCGTCGTTTCTAATTCGAACCGCTAGGATATGGAACGCCCTTCCGGCTTCCGTTTTTCCATCCGCTTATACCTAATATTGGTATGTTCAAATCAAGAGTTAATAGGAATCTTCTAGGCAAGCGCGCTCCACCTTAGGCTGCATCACTATTTTCAGCAAGTCTGATTGCAGCCTATTTTTTGCCAATTTTTTTACATGGATATAGTTAAAGACCGTAGGTACGTACCTGAAGGATAGCTGAGCCTCTGGCTGTCTCTAGCCAGTATGGCCACATTGGCCGGGTTGAGCATGTTTCCACTGTTCCAGCACGACACGGCGTCTCGTGCGACGTCCGCGTAGAACACAACGCGACTCTCCGGGTGGTAGCCGTGCATCGTGGACTGACTGCCCTCACCTCGGTTGCCGACCAACTGAAATGTCCAAATGAGAAAGTTTGAAGGTACCTATGTTAATCTCGCTAGCCGCCAACCCGCATTGGAGCAGCGTGGTGGGTCTAAGCTCTAATTCCCTCTCTCCTATGAGAGTGGGGGCCTGTGCCCAGCAGTGGGACGTTAATGGGCTGCAGTGGTGGTGGTGGTGGATGTTAATCTCATCGTCGACATTATATGGGTCGACTGAAAATCAGCGCTGTTATGGTGGTATCTACACCATATCAGCATTACGCTGAGTCAATACCCTTTTTGGGATTTTTTGCGACACAGACTGCATTGTCAGCTTTGTTTGTGGGAAATCCCCCTTCGACTAATTAGAGCGAGAGAGAGAGAGAGAGATCTCCCTTTCGCTCGGCAGTTGAATTTGGTATTTGACAACTAGTCAAATCAGCAACTATATTCAAAAATCAAAACGCGTGCTTCGTATGGAATAAGTATTGTATGAAATATTGAATAGTGTCGTCATCAAAATTCGATTCACTTTTGTAATTTAATCGACAGTTTTAAATAGTTATTCAACATAAAACTAACATAGGAGAGGATATTAGACTTTTGTGAGATCCTATTCGTATATTTAATAATTTCACTAAAAAAATATTTATTTGAAAAGTTGTCAAATAACAAAATTTTTGAAATGGGATTCGCTTTCAAATAGGTACTTATTACCTATTCTATGCCAATATAGCTTAGCCTAGACGTGGAACCCACCGCATTGTTATCCCAAGAAAACTCCTACCATTAAGTGATAAATAGAAACGGGTCACTGCTATGAGGAATACGACGCAGAGAGAGATAGCTTCGTGAGATGGACTTACGGAGTAAAACCTATAGTAGTCACTGAGGTTACTGATGGTGCGATTCTGTAGGACACAAGTGGAGACAGAGAACTCCTCGGTGCTGGCGAGGGGATGGAAGTAGGCAACTCTGCAGCCATCAGCTCCAGGATCTGTTAGTGTTATGCTGAAGATGCCGTCGCTCCATTGGAAGCTTTCACCTGATTGAACGATACCAAGTTACTTTTTTTTTTAAACCTATTCTAGGTAATACTAGATCATGTCCGCGACTTCGGCCTCGTGGACTTTTGATCCCCTTGGGAACTCTTTAATTTTCCGAGATAAAAAGAGGCCTATGTCCTTCCCCGCGGGGTAGGTACATACAACCTATCCCTGTACCAAATTTTATCAAAATCGGTTGAACAGATAGTCCGTTAAAGTCCGAAGTCCGTGTCTATCTTTCTGTCTGCTATACAGCAGACAGAAAGATAGACACGGACTTCGATAGACGGACGGATAGACAGAGACACTTTCGCATTTATAATATTAAGTATGGATTTCCGGGATAAAATGAAGCCTATATCCTTCCCCGGGATACAACCTATCCCTCTACCAAATTTTATCAAAATCGGTTGAACAGATAGTCCGTGAAAGCGTAGCAGACAGACAGACAGATACACTTTCGCATTTATTATAGGCATTAGTATGGATTTTAAATGCGAAAGTTTGGATTGATGGATGCATGGATGGATGGATGTTTGTTATTCAATCGTGCCAGAACGGCTGAACGGATCTGGATGAAATTTGGCACAGAGATAGATTATAGTCTGGAATAACAAGTAGGCTACTTTTCATCGCGGAAAATTATAGAGTTCCCGCGGGAACCAAAAAAACCTCATTCCAAAGACAAAGTCGCGGGCATCAGCTAGTTGTCGATAAAAAAAAGTATCAAAACTTACCAGAAATCCTCAAGTTGCCAGCGAGCGGGTTGAAATGAAAGTAATTGTGAGTCAGTCTCCAGCTGTCGTTGTCCTGAAGGGAGTAAACGATCAGGCCATATGTGGTGAGGTCTGGCACGTACGCGTACGCGGCGCCACAGGAGCCTGTGATGTCCACTGTGATTGAGGCCAGGCCTGGGGAATAAAAGGGGCCATGGTACGGCGGTTTGTCCATACAAACATATTCATCTGAGAAAATATTCTTCCACCACAAAATTCATATGACATTATGTCATGCAGATTGCATTAGCAGGGCGACCGCGTATCTATTGCATCAATCGTTGATACATCGCAATCACCTCTGATTGGCCGAAGTTATGGTATCTTGCTGCGTCAATGGATTTCGTCCAATAGTGGAAGAGTGTTAACCAATCAGAGGTGATTGCGATGTATCAATGATTGATGCAAAAGATACGCGGTCGCACTGCAGTTCGAGTTAAACGTAAGTCCTAAAATGATCACGATTTTCTCAGACAGCTGGGCATCTGGACTCTGGAGTAGGTAAGTATAACCTTACCTGTTGGAGTATTCGCAGCTGGTATATCGGAACTCTTGAATGGGTACCTCAAGATTTGCCTGTCGGAAGCCAGGTCGTATATCACGATCGCTGGTGGCTGGATTTGCTGTGGGTTACCTGGTTGAAAAAGAAGAGAACTTATGAAATATGAATATGGTCTCTACCATAATGCGATCAATCGAATTAAAAACTGGAATAAGAGTAATGGGAGAGAGACGAATAAAATGACAGCTTTAAATCTGGTCTGTCCCTTTCCGCAGGGAGTATGAAATGGTTAGCAATATATTTAATGCTGTCATTTTAGTTTATTTTAGAGATTGTGCACTACAGAGTCAGCCCCAATGTTTCTATTAATGTTATAAGTGACCAAAAAAGCCTAAGTACCTATTCTTCCTTCACCTTTCCCACTGCCAAGGGTTTAGTTTCTGGTTTTCTACGTATTTTATAGTTTTTGGTACAAACAAAAATGTACCTAAATGCGAATGTGTTTTTGTTTGTTGGTTCACGCCGCAACGGAGCAACGGATCGACGTTATTTTTGGCATGGGTATAGTTGATGACATGGTGAGTGACATTAGGCTAATTTTTATCCCGGAAAATTAAACCAGGCGGACGAAGTCACGTGCATCAGCTAGTCTACGATATTTCCAAGCAAGGCCCTCGCGTTCGTCCTAAAAAGATGTTCTAACAAACTCCATCTCACCAGGTATCTCTAAAAGTCCGGTGTCAACCATCCACAGCCGCCCACACCGGTCGGCGCGGGTTCTGTACACGGAGGTCAGCGACCTCGCGCGGGCAATGTCGGGGTATGGGCGTAGAGCCGGGGACCTGGTGCTGCCATCTCGTGATAGGGATATGTAGTTCAGTGTTGACGGGATACCTTCAGAAACCATTGCTATTATTATTTTCGGTATAAATTTAGCTCTCACGCCCGCATACAAAATAAATACATATATGGCCAAAATAAATAATAATCTTACGTAAGTTAAAAGAAATGAATAAACTTACATACACAAATACACAAATAAATAGTTGTAGCGGGCGGAGGATTACACCCCGGCAGGGGAGACCAGACGGCCGGGGGTCAGCGGGACAGGTTGAGAAACCGGCGGACTATCCTAGCCGAGTCTAGCAAGTAGCAACACCGCTTTCTGCATCCTGGCTGCGAGCGAACTGCCACGGAACCCCAGTCGCCTCAGATGATGAGCGAGGCTGACTGCGATTAACCGATTATTATTTTTTATTTCCATGCATAACTGCCTCGTTGGTCTAGTGGTTAGCATGTTCGACTGCAGCCGACGAGGTCCCGGGTTCGAGTCCCGGGTCGGGCGATAATTATGTATTGGGGTTTCTGTAGAAATTCTCAGTACTAGCCTGGAGTTAGGAAGTTGGTGGTGTTTCACCCCCGTGTCTCGGAGAGCACGTTAATCGGTCCCGGTTATTATCACTAAATGCACTAACATGACCAACCCGCATCACGCATGGGAGCAGCAGTGGGCCTAAGCTCTAAAATATATCTCTCTCCTATGAGAGTGGAGGCCTGTGCCCAGCAGTGGGACGTTATTGGGCTGTAGTGGTGGATTTCCCTTACAACTAATATATCCAGTCTATTACTACGATATCCAGTCTATTTTATTAGAAAAAAATTCATAAGTTTCCTACGCACTGTCCATCTCAGTTAACTTTGATAATTTAACTTGGACACATAAGTATTAAACATAAGTATTTAATAGTATTAAATTTTTAAAACTATAATTTTTAATATTCAAATATTGGTTTGAGTTATCAGAGACTTCTCTGAGTTCTTAGAGTGAGTGAAGGCTGAAAATCTTCAGAAACAATGAATAATGTTAATTCAAAGTTTAATTTTTGAGATTAGAATTATTAAAAATTATTAAAAACTAATTAGAATTACCGTTGTTTGTGATTTACTTAATCTGAAATACTATTATGACTTATAACCAACCCGCATTTGGCCAGCGTGGTTGACATGAATTCAACCAAATCACGCAACCGTATCGCAAAACGAAATAGTGAGTGACAGGCCTTAAGTTTTCTTCGTAAAAAAAATTCAGGCATCAGGGCATAGAGCATTATATAGACTAAGGTACTTATCACCTCATTGTACTCTGATATCCTTAGTGTGTATCACAGCCAGAGGCGTATTTAAAGATTTGGCGCCCCGGGCCAGTTAGCTTTGCCGCCCCATTCATTTAAAAAAAAACCTACTATTATTTTATTTTATTTTATTTCTTTGGGTTCACAAACAACGACACAGTGGGTATTACATAGGTCTTAGTATAACAATAATAACTGTGGCGTCAACCACGTAAACCACGAATTATAAAGATAAGTACATTTCTAAGTGGACTTAGTGCTAAATAATTATAATATAGGTCGGTATGTTTAAATAAGCTAATTAATTAGTTAGGTTAGAAAGAAAAATAATGACGTTAAATATATTAGTTAGGTTAGGAAAAAAAAAAACAAAGACAAAATGGAAATTTTCAGTTAGTTAGTAGGTAAGTAAAAATAATTCAAAGTGATTATTTTAAATGATCTTTAACCAACCTCTTAAAGGCGCCAATACGCGTTGAAAAGATATCGATATTATTAAAAGTCTCATTATATGATTGCGTCATTCTATATAATGGAGATCTATGTGATGTGAAATAATAAATGAAAAAAAATTAACCATTTATTCACTATAATAGGTAAATATTTTCATTTTTTTCCTATGTACAAATTGGTTGACAAAATCGTCAATGACGCTGTCATAACAGATGGCGTTTGTCAATTCAGCTTCCTATATTCATGACAGCTAAGCTGTTTAAGGGTTCTTCGCTTACGTAAATAATTTTTTATCCTTTTGAGTACAGAAAACGAACGTTCTGCACTGCAATTCGTCACTGCAGTGCAAAGAAAAATGCGTAATGCAATCTCTACGTATGGGAAAGCTTCTTTTAAGTCCTAATTTTTTATAAATAAGCTAAGTTGCCTCATTTTATTTTCATAGGCTGCCAAGAAGTGTTTCAATAGAACACATTCGTCTTGTAGGTCTACCGCGAGATCTAACGGGTATACATTTTGAAGGTTTACGGCATGTCAATTAAAATATAATATTTATTGTAGTTAAGCTTGACAATAAAAGGCGCCCAGAGAAGGCCAAGAGGGGCGGCTTGGCCGCCCCTCGCAGCCTGCCGCCCTGGGCCATGGCCCCCTTGGCCCTAGGGTAAATACGCCCGTGATCACAGCGCCACCTATGATGTTTCTAAGTAACGTAGGCTGGAAAGTTTTATGGCCGTTGATGGGTTGATGATGATAAAAGAGCTCACCATATCGCCTCCGTGGCACGGTGATGAACAACCGATCCTCGACTCTCTCTACACCCATCGGCACGTTGTTGTATTGGATGAAGAATCTGCCTGCTTCCTCTGAAAAGTTAGATTTAGATTTATTTATTCGTTGTGTACACATCAGCATGCATGCAGCAGCATGCAGCCATTACTGGTGTACCTACAACATTTAGGTATTAAGGTAACGGGCCCCTAGTTCGTGAAAGTACGTCATTTCGTTAGTTTTGTTTCTGGCGCAAATAATAAGCAATTTAAATAATATTTATTTAAATTATACATTTGTATAAAGTCTCTATCATTTAAACTGTCCAAAAAATTAAGTACCCACATTTTGGCTGCTAAACTGAAAGCAATACGACCCTCGAAACTGTCAGCCGGCCACAAACAGCTGTGGAGCTTGCCTTTATGACTCGTCACCGTAAGCGTAGCGCTCGTATTTCTTAAGCTTACAGATAGGCATAGCTAAGTCCATTTGAATAAAAAAATTAATAGGGCTTTTATGTGTTCCTTAACAATCGATTTGACTCGGAAAAAGTTAAATAAAAACATAGGATTCCTTTAAAATTGCAATAAACCGACTCACGAAATAGCGGTCATTTTATTTTTCATGTGTACCCTAGTTCGTGACACTACCGAATTAGGGATATTCGAGATACATTTTTGTAGCTCGTGCATTTATATAATAATTAAGATAATTTAAATGTAAATTGAATTGAATTGAATTGTACCCTGCCGGCAAAGACGTGCCGCCAAGCGATTTAGCGTTCCGGTACGATGCCGTGTAGAAACCGAAGGGGTATGGGTTAAATATAACTGCCATGCCCCTAACAGGTTAGCCCGCTACCATCTTAGACTGCATCAGCACTTACCATCAGGTGAGATCGCAGTCAAGGGCTAGCTTGTAGTGGATAAAAAAAAAAAAAAAAAAAGAATATCAAATAATGTCTTTAATTAAGTTTCTTAGGAGCTAAATTCGTTATATGTTTTGTCCATTAGAATTCTTATAAAACGAGTTTGAAGGTGACCTGAATTTACATTTTGGAGGTAAATTCGCACAGGTACTTCCAGCTTAATTTTGTTTGTTATTCGATTTATTTTAGGTATATTTGTATATTTTTATATATATAGGGCAGTTAATAGTTAATTTACATAATTTTATAATGGTCGAAAAAATTAAATGCTGGAATTTCCAAAAATCAATATCACGAACCAAGGGACAGTCTATTTTGTTATACATTTCCCCAAGTTCGTGACAGATATATCTATAGTGGTAGGCTAGTAGGTAAGGCACATACCACTGGTATCGCAATATATCCATACTTCTTATCTTACTAATATTTTAAATGTGAAAGTTTGGATGTATGGATGTATGGATGGATGTTTGTTACTCGATCACGCCCGAACGGCTGAACGGATCTGGATGAAATTTGGCACAGAGATAGATTATAGTCTGGAATAGCACATAGGCTTTTTATCCCGGAAAATTAAAGAATTCCCACGGGAACCAAAAAAAATTGTCTCTTTAACCGACTTTGATGAAATTTGGGATAGGCATAGTTTGTATCCAGGGGAAGGACATAAGCTAATTTTATCCCGGAAAATTGAAGAAATCCCGCGGGAATCAGAAAGCCTTAATCCACACGGACGAAGTCGCGGGCATCATCTAGTTAATAATATTCTTTAACAAACCAAAGTTTTAAACAAGGGACTAGCTTTGTTTTAATTTTAAGTTTCAAGTAGATAAGTACCTAATAAAAGCTGTCAGTCGGCTGAATCTCACTCTCACATCTTTTTTATTATAATAATTATTATAAAAAAATATCTTTATCCCGTTCTTAATTATAAAACCTTTTAAATAATTATGTTTTTATTAATAAATAATCGTAACTCGCTGTAAAAACTTTATCACGAAATAGGGGCCACGAATTCACGAACTTAGGAGCAGACCAAAATTTTATCACGAAATAGGGTTCAAACAAGAGGTCCACAAATAAATTAATATAAAAAAAACTACGAAACAAAACTACATAATTCATACATTAAATTACTGGCAAAATACCAATATTCAAGACACAAAAGCTTTCAAACTGATATCATGTTTAGGAATATATTTAAAAAAATCTTAAAGTCTTGGGAGTCTTAATATAACGAAAAAGGGTACAATTACGTTATATAGTTATTACTAGATAACATCTTACGCTATTGTTTATTGATTCTATGGTAGGTACACAAAAGAGGAAATAACTACAATATTTCAGGTAAGTATAAAATAGATCGGTTCTAAATTATAACCCAAAACATGTGCACACATCATGGTGGTACCTAGTACCTACATTGTATGACATGTTTATTCAGGGTAATAAACTATCTCCATTCCAAATTTAAGCCAAGTCGGTTCAGTAGTTGTGGTGTGAAAAAGTAACAAACATCCAAACATACAAATTTCACAAACGTATAAACATCCAAACTTTTTCATTTATAATAAACCCCAGCCACATATATACTCGTGTGCCCCAGCTGAGTTTGTTGTGGGTTCTTCTCAGCCCGGGCGTGTTTGGAACCTTTAACTTTGACTTGACATTAAATGAATAGTAAAGTTAAAAGTAGTGTAATTTAGGACACACCATCAGGATTTGCAGCAGGATTTCGGGGTGTCGTTTGCCAAACAGGCTTTTCGTCCCATCCTGCAAAGCATAACGAAATAATTACTTTTTTTGAAGTGAAAAGTGAAAACTTCTTTAGGCGCGTTGATCACTTTTTGGTAGGGGGTAAAAATGTTGAAACGCGAGACCGACACCGGTCTTCTTAAGACAAAAGATCTTATGTATAAATAATATAGTACATTCGTAATTAAACTTTATATTCTTTGTTTCAAGGTTTATATTTAAAAGTGATGTCTAATGACTAACACATCGCGACACCATACTTCTTAAGACAAAAGGTCATAAGTACCTACCTTTATATAATAAAGTACATTCTTAATTAAACTTTAATTTCTTAGCTTTAAGGTTTATATTTTAATTATTTTAAAAGTGCTGTGCTGTTCTTTTAAATATTCGTTTTCGCTTCTATCGGTGCAGTCCGTATGACTGCCAATTTTTTAAGTTTAATTTTGTGTACTTGTGTATTTGGCTGAGTGAAGGATATTTATTTATTTAAAGACCCTAAGAATGTTAAGGATTATACCTTCATTTCAATTTTTATTACCATTGGGTGCGCCATCACTGAAAATTAGTCGATCCTCTCGAGCTTCTCTCTTCGATCGAAACTCTTCGATGTCTTCGGAAAATCTGTCCTGGAGTACTGTAATACGAAAATAATTATGAGACACCTGTAATAGTTATTTATGGTACTAGTGCAGCAAGATGCAAATTAAACTCGAGGTGCAAACTTTAATATTAAAATAATAGCTCCGAGAGTTTAATTTACAGTGCACGTGTTTTCAACACGACAAAAACATGCATAAAATGTAAATAACAGCACCTTTGTATTTACATTTCATGTACGTTTTTGATGTGTTGAAAACACGCGTTTTATGTAAATTAAATATAAGTTTGTAAAAACAGTGAAAAAACTACAACTTTTAATAAATACTCGCGGATTCTTTTCTTGAAAATGTGTCACCGAGTTTTTTTAAATAGGTACTGTCCTCCAGACTGCTACGGCGGCCTATCTCCAAAGAGATTAACCATCTGCGCCTGAGATATTATAGTGCACAAGTGTGTGCGCATACACAGGCACACGAGGTGCGCTCTCTGTTCCTTTACTCTCATGGCCCGATGGCATGGGACGGAAAATCCGACACCGGTGAGAGGTCAGGCGCAGGACCGACGGCTTAACGTGCTCTCCGAGGCACGGGGGTGTAACAGCGCCAACTTCCTGACTCCGCTCAACTACCTACACCCATCCCAAAAATCACGTCGATCTGTTGCTCCGTTGCATCGCGATTGAAGGACAAACCAATAAACCAACAAACAAACACACTTTCGCACTTATAATATTAGTATCAATGGTATGATGTATTGTTAACTTTACTATGATGCATTACAATAAATATCAATAATACATGATGCATCAGCCGTGTCCTAGACTGATCGTCACAAACAATACGTGATTTTGCATTTTTGGCTCAAATTCAAAAGGTATTTCGCTATAAAAATCTTTTGTACATTGCTTTTGAATCATCAAGTGAATGAACTATGTGCCAAGTGTTTATTGGTACCAAGGTCATCCCTAACGAGACAACCAGAGAGAAACTCGGCGGTTGCTCTTTTCAGGATAACCGACTGACTACAAAATAGGGAGGTTTGATTTTTTTAATATTCCACAGCATTACTAGTTAGCCCTTGACTGCACTCTCTCATCATGGTTAGTGATTAATGATTATACAGTCTGAGATGGTAGCGGGTTAACCTTATAGGGGTATAATGGCAGCAGGCAGTTAAACTAAATCCATAGGATGGCTAATACATTTGTATCTATCGAAGTGTCTTTAAACGTGTACTGTCTGCGTATATGTGTGAATTCTCTATTCCCTCACTCTCATAATCTTAAATGACGGCAATCCGGACGCAAACGGAAAGAGCTCAGAGACACGATTGAAGGGGGTACATGCTGTGAACTGCGAACATACTCCGGGCTGTCGGATGAAAAAAACACGGGATAGCTGAAACGTAAAAACGTAAGAAAAAGCGTATGAAATCACGTTCGACTAACTTTAGCGGGTCGAGAGGAGAGTGCCTTGTCATTTTTCTGTCCAATTATTGACACTAGTGTATGAAAAAGTCGATCACTATGACAACACAATATTATATTATTTATACTATATATAGCTCGATTACCACTGACTCACTGACTGACTGACTGACTCATTGACATAATTGTTCTCCCAGAAAGAGACAGAAAACGATACCATGATGTACGGGAGATGTGTTCGGGTGCGGGAGTCGAGTAGGGAAAAATTATGACATTTCGGAAAAACAAGATGGCGGCCGACGTGATTCTTGCAACTCTTTTGTTTTCCAACCGATTTCGTTACAACTCGCGACGATTGAAGAAACTAGGAAACGATCAATAGAAAGAGTGGAAAAAATTGGAAAAACAAGATGGCGGCCGAGCTGTAGTATTTTGAAATTTTTGATTTTTCGACCCCGAACCGCGGCGCCACAGATCCGAAACGGCGTGGTCGAGCGTAATATTTTTTTCTCTTTTCGCCTACAACTATCCTGTGTTTTGACAGAACGGGAGTGGTTTTTAAAAATTCAAGATGGCGGCTGTCGCCGCGGCCGTTCGGTCTGAGGTACGAAAAAACGCAATTTTAAACTTCAAATTTCTCACAGTTGGTAACGTCGGAGCGTTTCGACTTCTAGGGGGCGATTGTGTGTACAAACTCGAACTATGGATTGGGGAAAAAAAATTACCCCATTTCTCGGGAAATTTTCAAGATTTACCCCAAAAATAAAAAAATCGAAATACGTATTATTTGCAAAATTCGAGTACGAGCGACCACGTGTCCTACTTGTACAAATGACATTTGGGTATTTTCATTGCCGAGGTCTGGCAACACTGGAATTTATCAAAGTAAAAGTGATTTTCGACATGGTCTCTTTTCAGGAGCTATCATTTCGGCTGGGTGCGAGCGAGATGAAAAGTTGAAACGTCATCAGGATCGGTATATCCTGTAGTTCACAAGAAAATTATGAAACTATATAAAATGTTTCTTTAAAACGAGTTGGCGGCCATTTTGTATTATTTTTGTGTTTTTGAAAATTTCGATCACGATTTTGAGGCAGTTGGTAACATTTAGGAAAGTTGACATGTATGGATCGGTTGTGAAGCTCGACCGGTAGTATCGAGATATCTAAACAGTGTTGCCACATTTGGGGTAGTTTTCGAGATTTTCCCCAAAAACTTCCTCCTGTAAAATTTTTTATAAAAATTTTTTTTTCACTGATGGCTTCGTATTGAAGTAAGAAAATAAAACTTGAAGAAAAATATGGAGACAGCTGATGATTGAGGATTTCGGAGACGGGTAAAGGGCACGGCCAAGGTAATGAAGATAGGTGGGGGGTCCTCGAACTAATGTCACTCGGAACCTCATCCAACAGACAAAGAGCAAAAAAAAAATTCAAAATGGCGGATTTAAGATGGCTGCCATACGAATTTGTTTGGTGTCTATCTCAGAAAGTATAAAAGATGGAAGAGTGGTTTCTTGGAAAAAGATGATCAGGACCTGAAGGTCTCCTTGATGAACAGGAAAAAAATTCAAGATGGCGGAATTTATTTTTCCATAGAAAATATATGGCCAATATTGAAGAATACAACAAGACTGTGTAGAACTATGCAAGATTTTGAAACGGTTCTGTTTTACCCACGACGGGGCTCCCTGCGATTACAAAACAGGAAACTGGTACTAAAATTTAAAAAAATCAGCGCCATTTTGAAATTCTTTTTTAATTGACCGATTTCGTTCAAAATCGATATTTAGGACTCCCTGGGGTTACAAAACAGGAAACTGATATCAAAATTTTAAAAATCAGCGCCATTTTGAAATTCTTTATTAATGGACAGAATTCGTTCAAAATCGTATAGTAAAGTCTGTACCACTTGTAAGTCAAACCACAACCCGTGAGCTGCTTTAGCAGCTCGCGCACAGGGCGAAAAACTAGTTTAATATATATATAGCTGCTCGTGCTGACTGACTCATTGATCACCTCTCCTGTAAAATTTTGTATGAACATTTTTTTTTTCACTCATCGTTTCGTATAGAAGACAAAAAATCATTAAGGGGAAAAATACAGAGAGAGCTGATGATTGAGGATTTCGAAGACGGATGAAGAGCACCAGCCAGGGTATTGAAGATAGGTGGGGGGTGCTCGACCAAATGTCACTCGAAACGTCATCCAATTGACAGTTAGCTGAAAAAAAATTCAAAATGGCGGATTTAAGATGGCCGCCATACAAATTTCGTCGGTGTCTATCTCGGAGAGTATCAGAGATGGAAGAGTGGTTTCTTGGCAAAAGATGATCAGGACATGAGGGTCTACTTGATGAACAGGAAAAAAATTCAAGATGGCGGAATTTATTTTTCCATAGAAAATGTATGGCGAATGTTGACTGGGATTTGGAAATTATGCAAGACCTTTTCAAAGTTTGTATCTTCGTACTGTCATTCTGACAAATGATTCGGAAAGAAAATATGGAGATCGAGGGTTTGCAAGATGGGTAAAAAATATCAATTATGTAAATAGTTTACAACAATTAATTGATGATATATATCCACAGCACGAAGTCTGTGATGTAGAAAATTTGTGTAAAAGGGCTATTCTATCAGGAACTAATGAAAACATAAGAGATATTAATCAAAAAATACTGGAACTGATACCTGGACCCATTATTATCTGTTACAGCGCCGACACCACCAACCACCTAAATGACAACTCACCTGAACGATTAGAAGGAAGCGTTTTAAATTCTTTCACAGCACCCGGTGTGCCAGATCATGACTTGAAACTGAAAGTAGGCGCAGTCGTATTACTTATTCGAAATATCAGTTTCACACACCGTTTAGTTAATGGTACTAAATTAATAATAGATCAAATTTCGAAATTCACTCTATTAGCGCATCACCCAAATAGTAATGAGCCTATCGTAATACCTCGCATAACTTTTAAATTTCAAATAGGGCGAAACGGTATTGAAATGACCCGCAAGCAGTTCCCTGTCAAGTTGGCTTATGCTATGACGTTTAATAAATCGCAAGGGCAAACGCTTGATCGTGTAGGAGTAGATCTAAGAAGCGATGTTTTTTCACATGGACAGCTGTACGTTGCTTTGGGCAGAGTACGACACAGTCACAATTTGTGCGTCTTAGTCCCGTCAGAAAGAGTTACCAGATATTACGCTCTGACAAAAAATATAGTTTATAAATCATTACTGTAAATAATATGTTGTCACTCCGGTAAAATCGTAGTTAGACATTTAAAATGTCTGAATTGCAGGAATCTTTTGAAATTTAATTTTAAATAATATGTAGATAATATGTATATCTGTAGGTATGTAACTTATTTTTAAATATTATGTAATTTGTAGATGATATTATCTTTTTAGTTTTATGTTCTATTTCATATTTATTTGATGTCCTTCATAACAGTACCTACTTATTTGTTATAATGTTTATTCCATTTATTTATCTACCGTGGAGCAGAGCTGCAAAAATATTTAAATTTTAATAATATTTTTGCTAAATTGCAATAGGTCTCATTACTCAGGCATGCAGAATTTTTTTATAATTAAAATTTTATTTGGTTTTAACTGTCTGAGAATGGGAGAACCACGTAAAAAAAAACGAGCTGAGGCCATACCTCTTCGGTGGCTTGGAAACTGGCCCACTACACTTTTTGATATTATAAAGTAAAGCACACTAGAAAGTTGATACATAAAAATGTAAAGTAAATAAACGTAATAAGTAATAGTGGACCAGTTGAGTCACCGATGTTTATTTTCCTGTTTCAGATAATACATATTTTGTAAGAATTTGTAAGAGTCTTCTTCGATATGGCTACCCGGGGTAACTTGAAGAAAATGAAGAATTTTTAGTACAATAATATAATAAAAGGCACCACTATGTATTACCTATAACACACCAAAACTACAAATCCAAACGGACTTATTATTCACTCTTCTACGCGGTCCGCTTCAGCGGGCCGCGCATCCACGCGCCATACTAGTCTTAATAATAGGTAATACTGCAGTTCACGGCTAGAGGGGTAAGGCGAATAACACCGATATCACGCGTCCCGTAGTCCCGGCTACCAATGCTAAAGAGAATTTTTCGACAGCAACACCTATTTTAATCATGACCCCAGAATCGAATCGTCGAAAATGCTATTTACTAGACCAAAAAAAAGCAGTCAAAAGTACCTAGTATTATATTTATAGCCAAATGTAGGTACTAAACAAGGTAGGTACATTTATCATTTATTTTATCGTCATGATGTGCCACTTTACGGTGAAAAAAAAGTATCGTGATTAAATTTTTTGCACTGCAATCATAGTATACTATAATTATGCAAACAAGTTCGTTTCTAACTAGGTACACAGTTAAAGCACAGAATAGGTAATATAGTGTTTAAGATCAACTTCGATCGTTATTTAAAGTGTGTACTTATCACAGAATTGAGAATATGTAGGTATAGAACTCGCCGAACTAAAAGAGCCTGCAGTGGTCGCTCAGTACACATTCGTCATGAGAGGCCCAATGGAGAAGTTTCATGATGTTGTGAATATCATATTTAACACAACGGAAGTGAAATATAGCTGATTAAAACTAATAAATCAGTGTTTTATTTAAAATCCATCAATAAATGACGATTTAAAAGTTTAATTACTTATATAATGTACACCGATTGCTGTATCTTACTCGAGTGAGAAATTTTGTGTATGAGTTTTAATACCTAGCCGAGATTTAATACTTCAAAATTATCTTCACACACAAATTAAGTGCTTTTAATTCAATTAAGTCAAGTTAAGTCCATTTATTTCTTTTATTCGGCTTTATAAAGTCTGTTGATAGAGAATTATGACGTCACGTCTCCCGTCTTGCAAGCGCAACTTTAAACCTTTTTTATTTGTTGAGATATTTTAATGATTCATTCATATTTTTGTTTTATTTTGTCTTAATTTTCATATTAAATTTAAAAAAAACTGGTAAACTTCTCCATTGCCTAAGCAAATCTTCATCATTTGACGTATGACACTAACTGTTTAAGGAGTTCATGCTTTTTGACGTGCAGGCATCTATGAACATGTCGAATTATCCATTTGACAAACGATTACGATTACAGTTTCCTTACACAATCGCAATTTTTTTTAGCACTTGTAAAAGTTTATTGATTTGTTAAAGCTTAAATTTATTTCGTACTCGTAAGTATACAAAACACAAATATAGTTACAAAAAAAAAGTTTAAAAACCGACGTAGCTTTTGTTTCTACACACTATGTCGACACTTACTCGAAAATGACGCGTTGATTTTGTGTATAAACTTTTAATGCCCACCCGACTTCAACTTAATTACGTGTAGGTATAGAAAAAAATTTTTTTTTCTTTAGTTCGGAAGTTAGTGTTTTAGTTTCTTTTCTTTCCAGTACAAGTTAGCTCTTCACTGCGATTTCACCTCTTAATTAATGGATTTTATAGTATAATCTGCCGTACCCCTAACAGGTTAGCCTGCTACCATCTTAGGCTGCAACATAACATACCTACTACCACTAGGTAAGATCGCAGTAAGTAAATTTAATGTTGTTCCACCAATGGTGCATTTAAAAAACATTAAATTCGATTCCGTGCATAACATTTGATTTTTAATCATCCATTTGTCATTTCTATTACCTTAATTAGAATTCTGTGGTATTTTTAACAACACCGAGTACCTAAGTTCTTGTAAGCAATGAGTTTTGCATATATTGAAGGATGAGCACGTCACGATTTTGTTAGTTCCTAGAACATAGATATTTACGTTTACGTTTTATGTGTATTTCAATGATGTTTTATGGTCTATTTATAAAGGTGATTGGTTAAGAGGTGAAGGTATTAAGGCAACTTGCATGAGGCGCATCCAACGCATAAAAAGTAGCCTAGGTATAGGTACGTGTTATTCCAGACTACAATTATACCTAAGTAATATACTGCGCCCATAGATTTATTATTGGGTTCGCGCGCAACCACTTTAAGCCGAAAGTAGAAGCCAACTCCTGCTAAGCCAACCAAACCTGGAAGGCGAAGGTTGGTCCGCGCGAACCCAATAATAAATCTATGACTGCGCCTTTCATCAAGAACCGTTCAGCCGTTGACTAACAAACAATCCATCCATCCATCCATCCATCCATCCAAACTTGATATCCAAAATATGAGTATCATCGATATAATGTATATGTAGATACTCCTTTTATACCTTATTACGACCTCCGTGGCGCAGTGCGTAGGACGAGGTCCTGGGTTCGATCCTCGGCAGGGTCAATTTGGGAATTTATAATTTATAAATTTTCTCTGGTCTGGTCTGGTCTGGTGGGAGGCTTCAACCGTGGCTTGTTACCACCCTACCGGTAAAGACGTGCCGCCAAGCGATTTAGCGTTCCGTTACGATGCCGTGTATAGAAACCGAAGGGGTATGGATTTAATAAAACTCCCATGCCCCTAACAGGTTAGCCCGCTATCAGGTAAGATCGCAGGCAAGGGCAAACCTAGTAGATTTAAAAAAAAAGGTGTACTAACACTGTATTCCACTAATATCGTAAGTCAGCTGTTTCCAGGCGAAGACTTCCTGGAATTTTCCAAGAGTCCTTCGCTGCTGATTGGTTCCCACTAACAGCAGCATGGCGGTGAAGATGTGGAGTAATTTCTTCATTTTAGCAGCTTATCTGAAATAAATAAATAAAGTTTTTATTTGCAAAATTACAAGGTTCAAAATTATAATTTGGCCTCTAACTCCCAAAAAAGTTAAGACTGTATGGGAGTTAGTGCCTTCCCTATTGCTGCATAGGTGCTATTTTTGCAATATTGGCTAAGGTTAACAATTATTAGGTAATTAATTATGTTAAGGCCCTGTGTAGCGTAAAAGGGGGTTTTTAAAAGCAGTGTATTTGAATTGCTTATTATATTAAAAATAATTTGCTGTTTTCAAGACCTTTAAGCAGCCACGCATCTCAAAACACAATTTAAAAAAAATCTCTGCATTGAAATTTATTTTAAACATACCTCTTAATTTACGTTTTAAATCAATTTTTCTCCTTATTGAAACTAATAATTTGCTCTAGAAATATAAGATAAAATTTACATTTCTAAATCAAACGCATTGTCGGTTTAATTTGTATTGAACAGTAAATATTTATTTTTTACAAATGATTTCTTGCATTTTTTGCGACATGCGCTTGTTCGATTTCACCCCCGCGCGCCTGCATTTTGATCTCGTGAGCTCACAGCGCCTTAATTATCTTGTTATGTTTTACTGTAGGTATGTTTTTCAAAATAAAATAAAAATAAATAAATTATAAAGGGGGTTTTCTGTCAATCGCTTTATAAAATAAGGGTGCAAATTAGTTCCAACTTTGTCCACCGGGTCAGATAATAGTTTGTGGGACTATAACAACTCAGAATATTGCAGCAGCCTAAGGTACTAAGGTACATAAAGCCTGTTGAGGCAATAGATTAGATGCGCAGGTTAAAAAACACTAGTTAGCTGATGCCCGCGCCTTTTCCGCGTGGATTATCGGTTCCCGCAGGAAATCTTTAATTTTCTCTTTAGCTCTTTAATCTATCTCTATGCCAAATTTTATCCAGATCCGTTCAGCCGTTCTGGCGTGATTGAGTAGGTGACAAGCATCCATCCATCTATCCAAACTTTCGTTAACATTAGTATAGATTTAAATTTTTGCTCTAACCTAATCCTTCACTATACTCTCTTGCCTAATCCTTAAGGCGCTGTGTGTGGTCAGGGGGGGGGTCTCCAAAGCAGTGTATCCATTAAATGGTGGCATATGGAAGATTGAAAAAAATATATGATGTTTTCAAGACCTTAACTCAGATATTGTTTTATCCCAAAACACGATTTAAACAACTTCGCTGCATAAAAAATAAATTCAAACATACCTCTTATTTCAGTTTTCAAATCAACACATCTCCAAATTGAAAACCTCAATTTACTTGAAAAATATATCATTAAATTCCAAATTCTAAATGACATCCATTGATTTATTAATATTTATTAAAATGTACACATATTTTCTGTTTTCCATTGTATTCCGGTTTTTCGAGAAGCGCTAGCTCATTTTCACCTCCGCCAGTGTTCGAAAGAACTTCACAGACGATGGATCTGTGCTCCTTTGCTCCAGCGTTTAAATCGATATTTTAAAATGGTTTTCAAACATAACATGAATAAGACTAATGTTTATTCAACATGAATTGACAGAAGACGTGGATATTACAACTTTCGTGAGCTATCTTCTTTTATATAACTAAAAATACATAATCAAATAAATTATGAATATGTGTTCTCTGACCAAACTTTTGACAGCTCGAAATAATGATGCCGTAATGCGCTATCCATTCGATTTTTGACAACAATCGACTTCATTTACGAAGAAGTTTTAATCGATTTGACGCATTGATATTACAACTTTTTGTATTGTTGTATAAACATACCCAGGCGTCTAAATGTCTTTTTTATGTATTAAAATAAATATTTTTGGTGAAGCAATGCTGTAAATGTATATTTTATTATTTGGCAACATCAATAAGGCAGGTCATAGAAACCATCCAACGCCAAAGATGACGCTACTTAAATGACAATCAAGTGAGCTTGTGTTGCAGCTTCGTAATTATTTTGAAAACTATTTTCAAAATTAAAATCGTACTAGTAATTACTAGATTGACATACGAGTTGCGAAATATCGCATAAAAAGGCACGTCGCTTCACTATTTAAAAAAAAAAACTCCTGCTGGTTGTAACAATGACGTCTTTTAATATTTCCAAGAATTAGGTAAGTTGTCAAACATCCAATTACTGTCAGAGGGTTCACTGCCATCGCTTAAAGCAGTATTACTTAAAAATGTCAGTTTTATGTCACGTACCTTGAAGGTCCTAAAATAAGGATTATAATTCTAAAAACACGAACGTCAACAATATTAAAACAATACGGATTTAAGCGATAGTAGTATGCCTCCAGTGCAATTTTTGATATGAATGGAAAATAACAAAACAGTGGTAAGACAGAAAGGAAAACTGAAAATCAAGCATTGCCACTTCAGCTTGCTACTGCCTACTCGTCCGCTCTCATTGGACCAGACCGACCAGATAATATTATTATATCGAAAGCTTGCTGAGTAAGGTCCTAGTAGTGTCTCAAATACTTCAAATAAGTGCCTATTGCAAGTTTTATTACTAATTGATTGGATATTAGATACCCTTAGGGTTTCGTTTCTGGGACCCGGGAGTTAGAAATTTCCGGGAAATACGTCGTTGGTTTTTTTTGTGATTTCCCGTTTTTGTGTACAGAGTATTTTTTTAACTTATCTCTTGAGAAATATTTGAGAACAAGTTGATCTCTTAACTTGTTTATTATAATTCTCCCTGACTACTAGGGCATGCATTCGGTGCTGTGTTTGAGTACCGGGAAATTTTGGACCGATATTGGCACGGAACCGGGAATTCCCGGGACTTTCGATACTTTCGATACTACCTTAAATTATCACAAAAACACGGCTAAGACATTACAGAAAGTATGAAATAGACCAAATATTACTTTTCATTAGGCGTTATACAAAAATTTATCGCATAATATTTCACACAGGAATATACTGAATATTACTATTCATTAGGCATTATACAAAAATTTATCGCATAATATTTCACACAGGACTGTAAATTCATGATTTTTTCATGTACTTGTACCATAACTCGCTTCGTTACAAATTTCAAAGTTTTAATGTAGTTCATAGGTTTTACAGAGATTGCGTCTTGTATGAAAATACACTTTGAAAAGTTGAATTTTTTTTTATCGTGATACGCTCATATGTAACTACTTTTATAGCAATTAGAAGCCAGTGCAAATATAAATTTACTACATCAAGCAGTTTATGAGAAACAAGCCTTGAGGCTTGGATACACGGACAACAAAGTGATCCTTTACGGGTCTTTTTTTATAGACAGGCGTACGTAGTAACCTCACCTCAAAGAATTACAAATGTTAATCTAAATCAACAATATTTTCCAACCCATACTCAGTATTCCCAAGAGAATCTCGTGAAGATGTTACTCTCTCCTATTCTGTGCCGTTTTTTGGTTTTGCCGCACGCTGATTTGGTCTCTACAATTATATTGGATATGGTACCTCTTAGTATTTTTGGTATCCATTCACCGTCCTCCCCGTACGTATGGAGGATCCTAGGATCGAGGACCTTAGGATTTTCTAAAGACGTTTCCTATCAGCCATAAAGAGCCTCGTTACTGCTGCGTTACTGTCCAGGATTCACATCCATACATAAAGATTGGACTGTTCACAGTCTTGGTTTTTACATAACATTGTATGGAGAACTCCTGAGCATCTTAGGGAATTATGGATACGGATATCCATATTTTCTTTCCCTCTGCTATTGGTATAATTGACAGTGGAGTCAAAAATCAAAATTTAGTAGCCTCGGGCTTATGAGGTATATTTTATATTACAGTCTATCAATATTTTCCTGTCAATCTTCATGTGAAATTTATGAAAGTAACGATACAATTAACAGAATATAGCATAATCTACTGTAATTTATTATGGCTGAACAAATTTTATTCCAGTGACAGATCCATCAATTCATTGATCTTCAAAAAAGCTCTTCTCTGCTGGTAAATAATACTTACCAGAAAGACTAACATACGAAAATGTACGAAGTGGCAGTAAAATAATCGTTATAGCCAAAGTAAAAATAGGGGTTTTTAAACTAATACCTCGAATTTGTGAGCATAAAATACAGTATAGTGAATTAAATTATTGTTACATGCAGAAATATCCACACTTAATTAGAGAAGAATCGACAGAATGTATGTACTTCGAGTCTCAAAAGTATCAAAAGTACCGGTTTTATGGTGTGGAGAACCGGGACTGAAAATTATTCAGAAGTACCGGGAATTTTTGGTACCAGGAATTATCGGGAGCATGCCCTATTGACTAGGTACCTCACTCGCGCAGTGCTGAGCACTATTGTCTTAACGTGGGATGTACCGGGTTTAATCCCCAGCAGAGTGAATTTGGGAATTGGGCGTATTTTTGTAAAATTGTACATGAAATAAAATCTATGTTTTTTTTTCATCATGTTTTGTTATTTTATTGATAAATTTATGTTTCTTAGTTATTTATCTTTATGAGCAGTAGCACTGTTTACAAATATTATGTTAAATTATAGTAAAAACAATCATTTTAAAATTAAGTGACGGAGAATTATTCCATTGAGTAACTAAACTTTATCTCACAAAAGGCACTTAAAAAAACAACTTTAGATAAGATTCACAGAAGTGTTTTACTAGTCTTACCAATCATGCCAATCACAAAAATAGGACAGCAAACATAAAATAACAGAAACACTATCAAAATTTGATAATTTTAGTTCTTTTGACTAACGTAAAGGCAAATTTATGTCATAATTATACTATATAACTTCTGAAATAGACAATGCTTTTTATTTTTGTTTTTGCAAGTAAGTTAGTTTACGATAAAAAATATACATTTAAATATAACATAACAATAACTTATATTAATGATAAATTGTCAATATTATAAGTATTTATGCAATACTAGCCGATGCCCGCGACTTCGTACGCGTGGATCGAAGTTTTGTGGTTCCCGCGAGAACTCTTTAATTTTTCGGGATAAAAAGTAGCCTATGTGCTATTCCAGACTACAATCTATATCTGTGCCAAATTTCGGCCAGATCCGTTTAGCCGTTGGGGCGTGATTGAGTAACAAACATCCATACATCCATTCATACATCCATACATCCATCTGTCCAAACTTTTTGGAGGATTTTTTGAGAGGACAATTTGTCAGTGGAACCTTGACAATTACTCAAAGGAAAAGTAAGGGCACTGATCACAATGTTAAGAATTATTGTACTTTCTTACCATAAAACTATAATAGTCGTAGTAGGTACTTTTGAGTATTTTAAACTCTTTATTCTTTATTTTGTACTTAAATGATGTAAAATGTCGTCTATAAAATATAAGTAGAACTTCCAACCAATGTATAGTATGTTAAATCACATTGTAAGAATGATTATAAGTAACAATTTTTTTTTGCGTTTTGTCTTCTTCGATTCTCCCTTTCTGATATTTTATCTCACCTCGGATATTTTTCTTGTTCTAGATTTTACGAGCTCCAAGTGTTATTTTCTTATATATTATTGTTTGAACTTTTAAGAGTCCCTCTTTAATTTCTCTATATGCCGCCTTGTTATTTCACCAGATGTCAGCGCCATTGTTACACCTGAATAATTTAATATATACAATACTCGTTTCCAATGCAAAACTCGGGGCCGTAAAAGCTTAACCGTGTACAAACCTTTAGAAATCCATTGAGTACCAATTTGTTCAATTGACTGACAATTTCGAAAGAGTTACTTAAAGGACCGTAATGAATTCACGGCAACAATATTTTCTTGCATTGTATTTCAAGAATTTAAATATTCTGAATTTTCTCTGGTCTGGCCTGGTAGGAGGCTTCAGCCGTGGCTAGTTACCAATTACCACCCTACCGCCAAAGACGTGCAGCCAAGCTATTTAGCGTTCCGGTAGGATGTCGTGTAGAAACCGATTAGGGATATGGACTAGGGTTTAATATAACTGCCATACCCCAAACAGGTTAGCCCGCTACCATCTTAGACTGCATCATCACTTACCATCAGGTGAGATCGCAGTCAAGGGCTAACTTGTATTTAATTTAAAAAAAACTGGATATAAGGTACATAAAAGTAGCAATAACTATTTTAAAAAAAATCCCGATTCTCGGGAATTCCCGGGAATCGGCCAATTTTATTCCCGTTTCCTTGAGTTGAAAATTTGCCGTTCCCGAGATTTATTTTTAATTTTGATTGAGTGGGATTTTTAAAAAGTTAATTTGTTTAGTTTCACCCAACCTAAGTCCAGTTAATTAATATAATAGGTTTTGCTTCGGACATAATATTGTCAATCAAACTTATAATTTTAGAGTACGGAAACAACGTACAAATTTGAAATTTTACATAAATTGGCTAATTTGCGGTTTTGGCTCTTACGAAGTTCTACCATATAGATAATTCTGTATGTAAAGATAAAAAATCATGACACCAAAATTGTATGATTTTCTTCGTTTTTTATTTTTGAGTATTTTTCAAACACTGTAAATAATACTATATGTCTGCAAAAGACTAGAAATTGATTTCAATGATCAATTTCCAATATCTTTTTGCTATTTAAATTTTTGAAATAACATCTGTATTTCTTGTTTCTGACAAAAAATGAATATCAGACTCTTAGTCGGTAAGTACATTGTATATACGTATGATATTGATTTATGCTACAATTATACTTGTAATTAACTCACGTAAGTAGTTTATGTAAATAAGATACTTATGTAACTCTAGATGATGCCCTCGACTTCGTCCACATGGATTAAGATTTTTTGACTCCCGCGGTAACTGTTTAATTTTCCAGAATAATGGTTCCGGGTAGCCTATGTCCTTCTCCGGGATGTAATCTATCTTTGTACCAAATTTCATCAAAATCGTTTGAGTAGTTGGGCCGTGCAAGCGTAGCAGACAGACAGACACACTTTCGCATTTATTATATTTTGTATGGATATTAGTATGCTGGGCTAACTAATGCCCGCGACTTCGTCCGCGTGGTTGAAGTTTTTTTTATTCCCGCGGGAACTCCTTAATTTTTCGGGATAAAAAGTCACTCTCCCTCAACTATACCCACGCCAAAAATAACGTCGAACCATTGCTCCGTTGCGGCGTGATTGACGGGCAATTCAATTAACAATCACACTTTCGCATTTATAATATTAAGTATTAAAATGGATTTGCACACGATATGCGATTTACAATAGGTATTTTGTCAATTACCTACTCATGTAAGAGACTTTGGTACGTGATTTACTCACTTACGTTATTCTATCAATTTCACAAATTTTGAGTTACCGTGTTTTGTCATCCGAGGGCATCCGTGACATGCTATGACAAGCGCGCGAAAATAAAGAAAACCGCGACGGGAGCGCCACCCGGCCGAAGTGGGCATAACTGGCGTGAAGGGTGAGGACTGAGGAGAGCCAACCTCTCGATTTGTGTTTTGATTTTAAGAGCTGACAGCGCCATAAGTAAAAATAATTTAGTAAAACGTTATAATTTACAAACATGTGAGCAAATAGCTGATATTTTTATGTATTATATCATAAATAGACAGTCCGTATCTATTTTATATTATTTTTTTCAAAATTAAGTTCCTGCACGTGGCGTTTAAAAAAACTAAACCCAATATTCCATAATAACTAGAATTACTTGTTATATATTAATAAAATATTTTCTAAAATTGACCTCTGCCGCCACTCTATAAATAAAATACACATTACACACTCACACATAATATACACACACGCACGCACGCACGCACGCACGCACGCACGCACGCACGCATTACTAGACACCATCGACCTATGCCGTCGACCTTACAGGCTGTAAGGTCGATGCTACACACACAGACGCAATCTAAAATATCTTAAATTTATACATAACTCATGTAATTTAATTAATATGTCGTAACTATATGAAGTCTCTGATTCTTAAAATATGTTTTAACTAGTTTAAAAAGCGAAATACCTACCACTCATTAACTATAATCACGATATCTCAGGAACTATAAAACATACAAACCTGGAATTGGACGGTAGGTTCCTTCTAAGGCTTAGATACATACCTACCTAAGGGGATGAAAGGGGGATGTAAGAAGTCTGTATGAAAGTCCTATGTTTTTGAAGTTAAAAACATGAAAATCGGCAGCCTCTATAATCTCTCATTTTGCAGCGAGAAAATTTCATAATCTCATAGGAAACCAGTTTTTTTTTAATGTATATAGCGAGCAAACGAGCAGGCGGGTCACCTGATGGTAAGTGATTATCGGCGCCCTCATGGGCGTAATGTTCATACATTTGCAGCACCAGAGGAACCGCCAATGCGTTGCTATAGCTATTAAGTTTGTTTGTTGTTTGAAGAGCCCCATATTATAAGTCATTAGGGAACACAGAAGATGGAAGCTGGTTCCACAAATTGTAGGTAAGCGGACGAAGTCGCGCGCGACCACTAGTCTTCAATATTTACGTCATTGTTATATATGATAGTAAAATAGTCATCATATTATTTTAAAAACTTATTGTTGTTTTTTTTTTTACTTTTTGGTTTGTATCTAACTGTAATTAATTATTTCTTCGTCTTTCTTTTTGAGAAAATCCATAATTGAGTTTGTTTTTTAATGTTTGAGTATAGCCTGTTTCTGAATCGCTGTTGATTTTCCTATGATAATAAAATTCAATTCTAAATCACTTGGCGGCACGTCTTAGCCTCTATATTGGTAAGACACCTAGGTAAATGTCACCAGACAAGACCAGAGAAAATAAAGAAATTGTAAATTCCCAAATTGACCCTGCCGGGGATCGAACCTAGAACTTCCGACTTATGAGACCACAACGCTCAGCACTGCGTCAGAAGGGGTTATCCAAATTGAACCGTCGATATTTTTTTGTACTTTTTGAAAAATATAGTGAAAAATAAACTTACCTCAGATTCCAAAATTAAGAAAAGGTGACCTTTTTAAATAAATGTGTGTTTTTTTTTGCTTTTTTTTGGGAGTTTATAATTAAATAAGGTCAGCTAAGTGTTATAATTGTTATTTATGTTTTGAACACTGTATTAAAACAATTGGAAATCAAGGAAGCAAGATTAACAATCGACAAAGTTTGATTTTATTAAGAATAATATTGTTATTTTTATCTCTATCACATCTTGCAAGTAGCACGTCAAATACGATACTAAAACTAAGCACAATTCATGTAACTAACAAGAGAATATGTACCTATTGAATAGGTAAACATTAGCTAGGTACAGTCGCGGTCTGAAAATGTTTCTCAGTTTGTAAATATTTTTTGGAGTTCCCGTGGGAATCAAAAACCTTAATCCACACGGACGAAGTTCCGGGCATCATCTAGTTAGTAATAAAAACAATTTACTACACTTTTATAACTACCAGACGCCCGCGACTTCGTTCGCGTGGCATAAGTTCCCTTATTTTTCCGGGATAAAAAGAAGACTACATCGCTCTCGAGGGCCTCATTTATACCAATGCAAAAAATCACGTCGATCCGTTGCTCTGCTGCGGCGTGATTGAAGGTCAAACTCTCTAAACGTCCTATTTCATAATTTTAAAACGGAAGCCAAAATACCAAGTTTTATGGCTATAACTTGAAAATCTACAAATTTTCATACAATCTTTGAACCCCTATTTTGCCCCTTTGAGGGTGGAATTTCGAAAAACTCTTTCTTATTGGACTCTTCACAAAGAACACACCCGCCAAATTTCATGTCTCTAGGACCAGCGGTTTAGGCTGTGCGTTTTAAAAAGTCAGTCAGGTCTTTGAATTTGAACTGCATTTCTTTAGAGCTCATTTCCAATCGCTGAATTTGTGACTTTAAAGCAAGAGCTTTTGGGTCCATTTTACTTTGACGTTCGCTTACACTTGGCGTGGTGAGCTCTCACGTCGATCATGTGATATTTGCAATGTAAAAACCCAGAGTAATCGTACTGGAGCCACGGCCAGCTGCTGTCTTCCAGGGGTGGCATGATATGAGGAGCGAAAAGAGCCCCCACTACGCCATCCTAAGCCGTGGTCCGAGCCTCACAGGAGGCGCTCTTAGGAAGACGTTGCCCCCCGATGTCTTCAAGCCCTAGGCCTCATTTCTCGGCGATGCCTAGCGCTCGTTGCTCGCTAGCGGGATCAGCTAGCTCATGGGCTCGCTCAGCGGCCTCCTTCTTTAACCATTACGGTTTCACAGAAGGAGACCACTGCCCTCCATGCTCCAACCGCCGACAGCATTGCCGCTATCGCAACCCCCCGGTGACACTGAAGCGGCCAGTTGGGCCTCCAAAGCAAAAAAAGTGTGTGTGTGCAATTCACACACAGCAGAAGTGAAACTTCAGAAAACTAGCCTACGAGATAATGAGATAAATATAACTTGTATTCTATTTTGTTCTCTCGCAGGCTAAATCCTATTATGAATATGTTTGTCTCTTTTTCGTGTCGCTTTTTCGTTTCGTTTTTCGTTTTATCAACTAGACGCGGATTAAAATAAAACATAAAAAACAAAATCGGACTTTCTAGTGCTACATTTAAACAATCAAATGGAAAATTACAAAAATGAACGCTTTGTATACATGTTCGTCTGGTGGCGCCACTTGTACGTGGCGATAACATCCGTTTCATCGAATTTTCAAATCACAACGATTCTAAAGAAGTTTCACTTCTAAAACTATCTAGTAGGCATACTGCTATTACCCATTATGTTAAAAAATATTTGCCTAATCAAATCACGTCATATCAACATGTTCACACAGATGTGTGCATGCAACATGCTAGCAATTATGAACCTTAAAGTGGTAAAAATTATCAGACCGCGACTGTACTTACGTATTTACCTAGTACCTATTGCGCGAAATTCATCTTGAGCTATGTTATACGGCGAAAAGTCGTGTTTCACTCATACTTTTATGTATAACTAGATGATTCCCGCGACGTCGTCCGCGTGGATTCAGATTTTTCTGATTCCGGCGGGAACTCTTTAATTTTCCGGGATAAAAAGCCTATGTCCTTCCCCGGGTTGTAACTTACCGTACCTCTATACCAAATTTCATCAAAATCGGTTGAAAAGATGAGTGGTTGGATAGGACAGACACACTTTCGAATTTATAATTAGAGTGGATGCTTGGTTAGATTCGGCTGTTAAAGAAGAGGTCCAAGGTTCGATGCCCGGGTAAAAATTGAGTTTTCTGTAAAAAAATCGAACCTCGTAGAGATGTACGATATATTTTATAAATACTTTAATTTTTTGACTACTTAAAAATGCTATTTTTATCTACCAAACCTTTTTCTGCTGAAATAAGATAATTTTTCCAAATAGTAGATATTTCCGAACATAATCCGACCATTTTTCAAAATCAGTCATCATGCATATTTATTGGAGTTTCGACGCCTGCTGGTCATGACAGGCATTCATGCTTTATTAATAGTAATTAAAAAAGTTTGTTATCGTGAAACTTTTCTCTTTCGGGGACAGAATAGGGATGATGCCTATATTAAAAATAAATTATTTTTAACTGATTATTAAATAGAGGTTCTAATTGTAATCTTACTAGCGACATTATAAACTGTCGACAGATTACAATTTAACGCATAATTTTTCGGTAGATTGTAATCTGTTAGGTATATTAACCCGATAAAACCTAAGTGCCCGGTCTGCGACTGGGCACAACCTCATTATGTCGAATTATATGTATTTTGGCGTTGTTTTGACTTGTAAATAATTATTATAATGTACAAGATATCTGTTCAACAAGAAAAAATATTGTATGAATGTAGTTATATTTAAAAATGAATATTTAAGTCAATTGTCAATTGAATTAATCGCATAATAAGAGTAAGTCTACTTTTTATTAAAAGGAAACACTTATATTTCTGTAACAGAAACGAATCTGTAACAGAAATGAAAGTGTTTTAATGTGTAACCGAAACGCGACGTTGCCAAATTTACTGTTGAGTGTTGACGCGTATTCAAAGAACCTAAGTTCTAGAACCGTTGGTTGCACTTCTGTGTTGTCTTATTATGCTGTTTGTTCGGTGAAATGTGTATCGCGTAACAAAGCTTCGCATTTCGAATGTAAAAATTGTTTCAGTTGTGCATAAGAGGGTAGTTCGGTATTTGAATACTTCTCCTCAAAATCACGGCGCATATTTGTATCTGAAGGATTTGAAGAGAAACAAGCAAGATGTTTTAATAAGTACTTGATTTTATTTTATAAAAAGGACACAAAAGTTTTCACAGTCTTCCATTTTGGGCAGAGGGGCAAAGAGAAAGAGAAAGCAATACCACAGATAATATTTTTGTTAATCATAGATCTTACATAAACAAATGTAACCACAGAGTGAGCATTGACTATACTATAACACCCCCTCTCAATGCTTACTCATACAATAACAAAGAAAAGATAAAATAAACCAACTATTTAAACATTTAACTTCTTACACTATGCAATAGGTTAGGTACTATACAATATACAAGTATGTACTCAAAAAAAAAACTCAGAAAACTATAAAGCATATAAACAATAATATACTATGATTAGAATTTGAACATTTATAAGGTGGACATACCACACTTATTTGCGAATTTAAGGATTAGGTCTTTACACAAAGCTTTAGTTAACATGTCAGCGACCTGATCCTTAGTTCCTATATACTTAATACTTAGTTTACCCTTGCCTACAAGTTCTCTTATATAATGATACCTTATATCTATATGTTTTAGGCGCTTTACACATGTAGTACTAGCAACCATTATTGCAGACTGATTGTCACAGTACATTGTTACAGTATCAATTTTGATATTAAAGTCCTGACACAAGTTTTGCAACCAGCAAGCCTCACTTGCTGCCATACTTAATGCTACATATTCTGATTCTGTTGAGGAAAGACTCACTGAACTTTGCTTCTTTGAACTCCATGAAATTAGACAATTTGCATACATAAAACAATAGCCGGTGGTAGATTTCCTGTCCTTTAAGTCTCCTCCCCAATCAGCATCACAATATCCAATCAAAGACTTATCAGTACATTTGTATACTAACTTGTAATTTATAGTATGTTTTATATATCTTAGCACTCGTTTTAAATAATTTAACAAAACAGTACTTGCACAATTTTGGTACCTAGAAAGTATAGAAAGTGATACACACAAGTCTGGCCTTGTTCCTAAAACTGCATACATCAAGCAGCCTATTATCTGCCTACATTGGTTTTCAATATTTTTATCACTACACTCATTATTTTCTAGTATTTTTATATTAAAGTTTTGATCAATAGGTGTTGATATCGGTCTACAATTTTGCATGTTAAATTTTTGTAATACACTTTCTAAATAACGTTTCTGATTTAACTCTGTACTCCCAGAATCTAAATTTTGCTTGACATTAATACCTAGGAAATCTGATACTAAGCCCAAGTCCTTCATACTAAACTCTTTACTTAATAGTGACTTAAAGTCTGAAATTTGATTTTCATTTGTTCCAAATATTAATAAATCATCCACATACAAGAGAACATACATTTTATCTTGACTATCACACATTGTATACAAACATGAGTCACACTGTGATCTTTTAAATCCTATTTTAGTAATTGTTGAGTTAAATTTTTCATTCCAGCTTTTAGGTGACTTTTTAAGCCCATACAAAGACCTATTTAGTTTAACAATGTTTTTATCCCCACTGAAAGCTCCATCAGGTAGCTTTATGAACACTTTTTCATCAATTTCCCCATATAGGAAAGTAACATCCATTTGATATATTGGTAATTTACATTGAGTTGCTACTGCTGTAAATAACCTAAAAGTTGACAACTTTGCCACGGGTGCATAAATAGCATTCAAATCCATTAAATCAGTCTGTTCGAAACCTCTAGCTACAAGTCTAGCCTTATATTGAATATTATTACCCGATTGCTTCATCCTGAATACCCATTTACTACTTATTGCACTAGTATTTTCTGGTAGATCACAAAATTCCCATGTATTGTTATTGTTTAATGTTTGTAGTTCCATATCAATGGCTTTTTGCCAGCTACTAGCATCCACCCTACTCATGGCCTCCTTGTAAGTGGTAGGCACATCGTCTAAACAGTAAGCATTATTACACTTGAAAAAAGAGGTTTGTTTGCGGGTACGCTTGGGTTGAACTGATGATACAAGCACATCATCTTCAGTGCTTTGTTTACCTTCTTCTTCACACATGCTTTCACACTCCTCATACGAACTTTCTTCACACACATCACTAGGCTGTTTTGATTCTACAATTTCATCACTACTAACCACATTCTCTACATACACACTTTCCTTACATACTTGTACAGGCTCTTTTGTTTCAACTAATTCACTACTTTTTATGAAGACTACATCCCGCCTAATGTCAACAGTGTTTTTATATGAAAAATATATTCTAAATCCTTTTACATTTTCCCCATATCCTACCATTATTCCCTTTTCTCCTTTAGGGTCCCATTTCCTTCTTTTTTCTTTCGGAATATGTGCAAACACAGGTGAACCAAAAATTTTTAATGAATTTATGTCAAATTTCTTGTTAGACCACAGCTCATATGGAGTTTTATCTTTTATATTACTTTTACCTGTCCTATTTAAAACATATGCAGCTGTATTAACCGCTTCTGCCCACAAATACTTGGGTAACTTCTTAGCACACAACATAGTCCTAGCCGCTTCGACTAAAGTTCTATTTTCCCGTTCTGCCTTGCCATTTTGCTCAGGACTGTATGGCACTGTTTGCTGGTGAGTGATACCGCGCTTATGGAACAATTCAGCAACATCTTTGTTCACAAATTCTAAACCATTGTCACTCCTAAAATATTTTATTTTATTTCCGGTTTCATTTTCTGACCTATTTAAAAAATCCTCAATACACTTCTTTGCTTCATCCTTCCCTTTCAAAAAATACACACTTCTATAGTTAGAGTAGTCATCTTTAAAAACCACAAAGTATCGAGTGTTGAATAAGGTTTTATATCAATTTATATCACACTGGCTGTTAGTTTATTTTTGTTTTTTCTTATTGTCATTCCTCTATGTCTTCTTGAATAATATTGTTGTTTTCTCAAGTATGTTTATATTTTATTGAATTTATTAGATCCTTTTATCAGACTCTAATATGGTAGCAGAGCTAAAAATAAATTCAAGATTTATTTAAGAGCAGAAAATATAAGCAAATCCTAATTTCTATTTTCTTGAAAAATTCTAACAAGACTTGTCAAAATGTTGTCTCCATGGGCTTCGTCCACGAGCTTCAAAATTGATATTGGTCGTTTAGATGGCAAAGAAAATTGGGAAACATGGCGCTGCAAAGTGATGTTGATGTTAAGGGGTACTACTGGAGGCCTAGATGCTATTAATGGCAATCTAAAGGTACCAAAAGAACCAGATAGTAGCAAAGCATCATTAGAAGATATTGCTGCTTATCAAAATGCTCTAAAAACATACAATGAGATAAACAATGGTACAATGTTCATTTTAATGGCTAATATGTCAGATGCTACTCTACAAAAAGTGATGAGATTCACAAATGCTAAACAGGTATGGGATGAATTACACACTCTGTTTGATGGTACATCTGAAGATAAAAGCTATACACTATGCTACAGTTTCTTCAGCTATCGTAAAGATCCTTCTCATGACATGTCAACGCATATATCTAAACTGAAAAATATATGGCATGAATTAAACGCAGAACTACATAAATTGGAAAAAGATGTTCAAGATAAAGGAAAATATGATCTTCCAGAGATTTTACTCATCTGCAAGATTTTAGAAACTTTACCTGATGAAAGCTATTTTCCATTTAAGTCTAGTTGGATGCTTATGTCTAAAAAGGATCGTAATATTGATAATTTGACAGCTCAAATTTGCTCTTATGAACGATCGCTTAAAAATAAAGAAGAAATTAATACTGAAGCACTAGTTGTACATGGTAAAATGGATAAAAAGAAGAAATGCGGTTATTGCGGTCTTACTGGACACAAAGTCAAAAGTTGTTATAAGTGGAAATTGGATGGTAAACCTCCTAAACCACAAAATCCATCGACAAGTCAAGCTAAAGATGCAAACTTTACACTTTCACTAATGCAGGTTGAAACTAATGAAACAGTTAATGTAATTGAAAGAGATGATGAGAATTGGTATGTTGACAATGGTGCAACTAGTCATGTCACCTGTTGCAATGACATATTTTCTACATTTCAATATTTTACTGATAACAAATCGGTTACAACTGCAAATGGCGCTCAAATACAAGCAATTGGTAAAGGTACAGTTGATTTAATAGCAGATGTTCATGGACAGCAATTAAATATAAGGCTATGTGACGTATGGTATGTGCCTGCAATAAAAAGAAATTTATTTTCCGTTCTTGCCGCTCAAGACAAACTAGAGGACAGTGTCTTTATATCTGAAAGAGAATCGTGTATTCTGAAAGTAAAAGGAAAAGTTAATTTAATTGGAAAACGCGTTAAAAATGGAGGTCTTTATAAGTTGAATGTACAAGCAATTAAAAGACAAACTCCTGAATTTAACAATGTATCTAATGATAACATCCTACAACTTTATCATGAACGATTTTGTCACCAGAATAAAAGACATGTTAAACTGTTGTTAGAAAAGGAACTTGGTATCAAAGTCAAACTCGATTCTGAATTATGCACAGGATGTGTATATGGCAAAACACACAGATGTAAATTTGGAACAAGAGAAAGAGCTAAAGTACCAGGAGATATTATACATACTGATGTGTGTGGTCCATTTCCAAATTCTTTCAGCAAATTTCGCTATTTTGTTCTTTTTAAAGATGATTACAGCAAGTATCGTCAAATTTATTTTATCAAAAACAAGTTTGAAGTTAAAGATAAGCTTGTGCAGATGATTAATGAAACGAAGACTGCTGGTCATGTAATTAAAACAATTCTCAGCGATAATGGTGGAGAATTTCATAATGTGGCTGTTGAAAATATTTTGAAGTCTCATGGTATTCAGCAACGATTGACAGTGCCATATACACCAGAGCAAAATGGGTGTTGTGAAAGAGATAATAGAACTTTAGTTGAAGCTGCTCGTACTATGATGCATGCTCATGAAGAACTTCCACTTGCTTGTTGGTCAGAGCTTGTCAAGACTGCTGCTTACGTTCTCAATAGAACTGGACCGACCTCTGTTGAAGGTAGATCACCATTTGAGTTATGGTTTGGACGAAAACCATCCATAAAACATTTAAGGATAATTGGTAGTGAATGTTACGCTCACGTTCCGAAACAGAAGCGAACAAAACTCTCTAAGAAAGCCAAAAAATGTATACTCATTGGTTATGATGGTGATGATGGTTACAGATTACTGGGTTGTGACAATAATGGTAATGTTAAATTAATCAGATCGAGGGATGTAACATTTAATGAGTCAATCATCAGATCGATTGGATTAGATTCAGATGCAACTAAAGCAGATGAACAAGGTCAAATGACTGAGATAGAGATTCATTTTCCTACGACTAATGAAAATCAGCCAATGTTCGATGCAAGGGAGGATATAATACAAGACGATCCTGTTTCAAGTATGCCTCAAACATCTACTATTCCAAATGGAAATGAAATCATCGGTCAAAATGAAGACGAGTCAAATGAATCATATGTTACTCCTGATTCCCTTACTGATTCTGATGATGAAGACATTACTGAAACAAGAACTCTTCGAGATAGATCTACGCTACGACCACCAGTACGATTCGATGACTATATAATATCTACAGTTGTAAATGATTTAGGTGAACCTAAAACATATAAACAAGCTATAAATAGTTCTGAAAAAGCTGAATGGTTAAAAGCAATGGAAAGCGAGCTGAACTCTCTGAAAGAAAATAAGACTTGGATTCTTGTAGATAAACCAAAAGACAGAAAGCTTATTTCTTGTAAGTGGATCTACAAAAAGAAGACCAATGCTGATGGAAGCCTTGACAAATACAAAGCTAGACTTGTAGCAAGAGGTTATACTCAGGAGAAGGGAGTTGATTATGATGAAACATTTAGCCCTGTTGCTAGAATGTCAACAATCAGATCAATTTTAAGCATCGCTGCAAATGAAGGACTATCTCTCACACAGTTTGATGTGACTACTGCCTTTTTAAATGGTTTGTTAGAAGAAGATATCTATATGAAACAACCAGAAGGCTATAGTGATGGGACAAATAAAGTCTGTAAATTGAAGAGAAGTCTATATGGACTTAAACAGGCTCCTAGATGTTGGAACAAATGTATTGTCGACTATTTGAAAAATATTGGATTTAAACAATGTGATACAGATCCATGTTTGTTTATAAGAAATCGACTCGGCAATAAAATTATTCTAGCACTCTATGTTGATGATGGACTTGTTGCATCAACAAATAAAAAAGATTCTGAGAAGTTTATAGCTGAATTGAAAAGTAGGTTCAAGATAACCACTAAACCAGCTAATTACTTTCTTGGTTTGGAGATTTCTCAAGATAAAGATGGTGCAATTGTAGTTTCACAAAAGCATTATGCTCAAAAACTACTAGAACGCTTTGGAATGAGTGACTGTAAAGCAGTCAATACTCCAATTATTAAAGAAGCTCAAACAGATTCTGAAAAGGAGAATGATGTGAAGTTTCCTTATAGAGAAGCTGTTGGTGCATTAGCATACTTAATGACAGCAAGCAGACCAGATATTTCATATGCTGTAAGCTTTGTATCCAGATCACTTGCTAATCCCACTACGGAAGATGTATGCAAGGTCAAGCGCATTTTTCGTTACCTTAAAGGAACATTAGATTCTAGAATTGTTTATAAGAAAGGATACAAGCCTGGAATCTTAGAATGCTACAGTGACGCAGATCACGGTGGAGATCCAAGCACAGGACGCTCTACATCTGGAATCTTGTGTATGTATGCAGGAGGAGTAATTTCTTGGGCAAGTCGTAAACAATCATCAGTAGCAATTTCAAGCACTGAAGCAGAGCTTGTAGCTGCTAGCGAAGCAGCTCGTGAAATTGTATGGCTGAAGAGACTTTATAATGAAGTATTTGAATTAAAAGAGATTCCCAAGCTGCAAATCGATAACGATGCTGCTATAAAGATATCCCAAAATCCGGAGCTTCATCGAAGGACAAAACATATCGCTTTAAGACATTTTTATGTCAGAGAATTGGTTTTCGAAAATGTTCTTGAAGTGAAATATGTGCCAACAGAGTATCAATGTGCGGATATTCTAACTAAGCCTATCCATAAGCCTAGGTTAATGTTTATTTGCAGAATAATCGGCTTGGTGATATAAATTTCCCAAAAAGGGAGGATGTTGAATAAGGTTTTATATCAATTTATATCACACTGGCTGTTAGTTTATTTTTGTTTTTTCTTATTGTCATTCCTCTATGTCTTCTTGAATAATATTGTTGTTTTCTCAAGTATGTTTATATTTTATTGAATTTATTAGATCCTTTTATCAGACTCTAATATCGAGCACCTCCCACAGAAGTTTGTTCCATGGGGCCGCAAGTATCAGCATGAATTAACTCACAAGTTTTAGTTGTTTTTATCTCACTACTTGGGAATGGTAAACGATGAATTTTACCTTCTAAGCAACTTTCACACTGTTCTTGCACACTACTCGCATTCTCAATATTAATATTGTTGTTTTTCAACACCTCTTTGACATAAGTCATGTTTTGGTGAGCAAGTTTTTGATGCCACACATTTAAATCTGTGTTACTTTGCACTAAGTTAGTTTCACATTTTAAATAACGAAAATCCAAGTAATAAAGGTTACCAATTTTCTTTGCAATAGCAGATACTTGGTTTTTCATAAAGAATTTACATAGACTTTCATATGTCACCATGACATAACCCTTGGATGTGACACATTTTACAGAGAACAAATTTGTTTTTAAGTCGGGAACATACAGTACATTATCCATGGTGGTATCAACCCATTCTTTACCATTGTATACTTGTACCACTAGACGCCCTATTCCTAATACTTTAATAGACGTACCATCTCCTAACACCACAAATCTATTTGACAGATCAGTAAAGGATACAAACAACTCCCTATCTCGGCACATATGATCACTTGAACCTGAGTCGACCAGCCACTTAGATTGCTGATAATCTTTTAATGAATTTGAAACCACAAAAGCATTACTTGTACTTTGTTTACTTAACCTAAACTTACACTGACTTTTTTTATGGCCTGTTTTCTTACAATAAAAACACCGGAGTTCAGACTTATAATTACTATTGTTGTGATTGTCCGCACTATATTTACTCTCAAAGTTTGAATTACCTTTTTTACACCCAAAACACTGTGTGAACTTTTTAACACTACCTTTTCTCGCTGCGAAAGCTGAGGCTGACGTTGACGCTGCATCCTTCATTCTCTCCTCCTCCACTAGAAGACGTGCCACTAGGTTTTCATATGTTTGTTTGTCATCTGAAGCTGACTCCCATGCAGACACAAAATGTTTGTACTTCTCTGGTAATGACATAAGCACCTTTGTTATTACAAATTTATCCGAGATCTCTTCTCCCATTTGTTTTAAATTACTTTGAATTTCTTGAATTTTTGACAGAAACACAGCCATATCTGTACCTTCTTCATACTTAAACTGAAAGAATCGTTGCTGTTCGATATGAATGTTGGTCTCACTTTTTTGTTCAAACACACATTTTAATTTACGCCACATCTCAGCAGCCGAATTACATGTTATGATGTGCAGCATGACATCTTCCGACATTCTCGTCACTAGCAATGACTGAGCCTTGGCATCTTTGCCCTCCCATGTGGCCCTTGAAGATGGGTCCTTGGGTTTTATGCTGCTTCCTTCTACTATGTCGTACAAACCTTGCCCTTTTAGTAAAACGGAAGTTTGAAATTTCCAGACATTCCAATTCTTTGTACCTTCTAACTTACATACTGTTCCTTGAATTACGGGTGTAATCGTTGTATGCGTAGTTCCTTCCATCTTGCTACGTATCCAACCAACTTTTTTATTGTACTTAAATTTTTCCTACCTTGCTCGGCTGAACAAGTAATCCACGAGGTGTTAATTGTTAACCTCGCTAACCACGCCGCGCTGTTTTGCCGGTTGCGTTACTTCCAATAAGTTGTATTTTTAATAATGCCGGAATCTAATCAAAAACCAACAGAGTTACGTGCCTGGGCCCATAACCTGAAGGATTTGAAGAGAAACAAGCAAGATGTTTTAATAAGTACTTGATTTTATTTTATAAAAAGGACACAAAAGTTTTCACAGTCTTCCATTTTGGGCAGAGGGGCAAAGAGAAAGAGAAAGCAATACCACAGATAATATTTTTGTTAATCATAGATCTTACATAAACAAATGTAACCACAGAGTGAGCATTGACTATACTATAACAGTATCTAATTCCGAAAAGATTATGCGGGCATAGCCGCGGGCATCACTGGCTTATGCAATAAAAGCTTTTGGCTTCGGCTTTCGAATGGAAAACGGCATTACCCAGCTTGGCCGTTGTTTTCAGTTTTGGCAAGAGAACAATGAGACTGGAACAAAATAATATAATCGACAGTTTTCTCGCATGAACCGTCTACCTACTCTTCATTATTGTTGACGTGACTCCACATTGGCACCGACTCCAAAAAATGTTATTATAGAACTACATTAACTCTTGTATACATAATAAATTAAATTATTTTTTCCAGTTGGCATGGGGCATATTATTTCACTAGCTGATGCCCGCGACTTCGTCCGCATGGATTGAGGTTTAGCCTATGTTATTTAATTTATGTCTGTGCCTGTGCTGTGTTCATCCAGACCCAGTAATTTGGTGCTCTAAAAGGGGGTTACCTGGAAAGTTTCTCGGGAGTTTTGAAAATTGGTGTATTTTATAGATTTTGATGTGCTCTTTCGTATGTTTGCCGCATCTGGTGATAGAAGCTTATTTTTTGCCCATTTTATTTCAATCTAAAAAAAATTGGCAGTCAGATAGAAGTGAAAACGAATATGTATTTTTTTTTAATTTTTTAATAATTAATATTATGTAAACCTTTAAAGAGCTCCCGCGGGAACAACAAAACCTCAATCCACGCGGACGAAGTCGCCGGCATCAGCTAGTTTTAGATAAATTTCAGCAAAAAATAATAATTATTATAAAAGGTACAACTGGTACTTCAAATGTTATTAAAATATATATATTGAGAACACTTCTTATTTCCCTTCAAGCTGAGTAATGAAGCCAGAGCTCGGTGTCTTCACATTCTTAAACTTCGTACGATTCATTCAGGTATACTATATTGTGGGTAAAATCAGTTCGCCGTGTCAACCAACATAGACCTATGTGTGTGTGTGACCTTCTAAATATTAAATAATTAACCTTTTGTACTTAAATCCATAATATTATAAAGATTTCGTAAATAAACAATAGTTTGCAATATTTCAATGGAATTAATTATGTTGTTATCAAATTGCAACATTTGTAGCATCGTAGAGCAAGGTTTTGTAACAGGTGATTTACTTTGACTTTGAACGACCACTTAATCGTTGATAATAGGGAAAATCTTCCAATTATATGAGACTCGTTAATTTTATGATGTACCAGTTACGTTGACAGCGGCGTCTGGATTTTAGATATCCGTATTTGGATCATATTATAGTATTAAGTAGCACAGATAATCATAGATGTCAACTTCAAAATCTCGAACATTATTAGAAATACATTTTAGTTCAGGTTGCAGTTTTAGTATCAAGGTTTGGTGTACCTGTCAATTCTTGTCAATAAACAAGATAGAATTAGAGGTCTTATTAGAATTACAATAAGGTTTAGTTTGCTGTGAGCTGTCGTGTAAACTTGTAAGTGAGGGCCGGGAACGTACGTTGAGGGTAGTTTTTGGGGGATTTCTGTGGTGTTGTGGGGGAAAAAAATCACTGTACCACATACGATTTTCCTGTTGTCGTGGATTAGCCTTCATGTTAATATTACACTAATAATAAGATTGAGACTGTTTAAAGAGCCAGTACTTTATATCTTATTTTCGTTCTATTAGAATAAGTTTTCTTAAATAACTTTTTATTGTTGTTTATTTACTTAGAAAATTGTGATATTTTAAATCACTGCCACTTTTAGTTTTAATCAATAAAATAATAATAAAATCATTTCAAGATGTACAACGCGCAATAAAAGCCCTTAAAGTAAATGAATATTAATTTAAAAATCCATACTAATATTATAAATGCGAGAATGTGTCTGTCTGCTACGTTTTAACGGTCCGTCTTTTCAACTGATTTTGATGAAATTTGGGGACAAAACGTCCACTCGTAATGCCCACATCGTATGTGAAACTAGTTTCGTCCTCTCGCAGCAGTCTCTGCATCTCCATAGTGTGCACCATTCCCCCCCCCCTCCCCCTTCTCGTTAAATTTTCTATATCCATCCTATGTCAAACATGGAATTAACTTGCTAAAAAGAGGACAGCGTCAGAAAATTTAACTTATGGTTTGTCTTATTTATGAAAATAATTTTGGTAGATGTACCTACTACTCCTACCAAAAAGTCCGCTGTTATGAGACCCCTATTTGGTGAATCTCCGGAGAGTACCGCTGCCACCTTAAGCCCAGCAGTGCATGTCTATAGACGTTATGACGAGGAAGACTACCGCCGCAAAAATTCTCCTACGAATAAGAATAGTACAAAACCTTAGCATTGGGAGGTAATTTCACATTTATAATAACCATATGGATTTATTCTGTACCTAAAAGGTGTAAAAAAACAAGGAAAATATGGAACTTATTATGTTTTGAGATCTCACCAAACTTGCAGAAGTAAAGCGATAAGTCATCAAAATTCAAAAGGGCTTTGCCAATAAACGCGGAATTAGTTTCGTTTAATATAAAGGGGGATGCTTTGAACCCTGTAGAGTACCTTCACCATATAATAATATTATGAGCCCTGTATAATGGTGGGTCTGTCTAGGACAGCAGATCAGTATATTAAATACTTTCATACATTTTTCTTTTCGATTATTCTTGAAATATAAACATTTTTGTGTTTTTTTAATTTGTTTTATCATTTCTTTAGGGCTTTTTATGGTCGCAATTTTCATGTCAGACAAATATTTACATTATTTATAATATAAAAACGGCATTCAAAAAGTGTCAGTTTTTCAATCCCATCGGCATGCGTAAAAACTCGTAGTGTCCATGTTCGACGTTGAAAGCGGTTTTAGGGATATCGTCGGGGTGCATCTCTACTTGATAAAACCCACTAGCAAGATCCAAGGTGGTGAAGTATTGACAATTACCTAGTTTGTCAAGAACATCCGTAATATTCGGGATAGTTTTATACGGGTTTTATCCCCGAAAATATAAAATTATCATTCATAAATGAGAATAAGACTGATTAAGTGAATCAAGTAGGTATCTGTGGCTTGAAATAGCCAAGTAAGTATAGCGATAAAGCATTCCAGTGCAATGTCAAATGAAATACGAATGTCGGCATTCATGTGGTATTTTTAATTTCCCGTGATAAAGAGTAGGTCACTATGTCTAGCTTCGGAATACAAGGTTTCTTTGTACCCATCAACATTGCTAAAAAAAGTTTACTTTCACGTTAATTATTAAAATCCATACTTGTGTCTTGTGACGAAAGCGTGGTGTTTCAAACTCAGGTTATTTAACTTCAATTCATTTTTATCCTCTCCAAGTAAAAGTTTTGCATTGAGCAGCCATTTTGTCTGGAATCATATAAACTAAGAATTCATAAAAATCCCCGACACATTAAAACGTCTTTATATTTTCAGGATAAAAAATATAACCTATTTTATACTTCAGATCTTATGCATGCACCGTCGATCGTAATTCGTAAACTCGGTAACAGATTTTGAAGGAAAAACCAACAAACAACACACTGTTTAAATATAATGTCCACACATATTAATAAGCACATTACATCAATATAAAAATAAATAAATAAATAAATAGAAGTTTATTGACCAAACAAACAAGTTAATTACACAACATTTTAATTATTATATACTACGTATAACACAAATTGAACTCCCTAAGTTTCGATCAGAGGATATCCATGCCTTTCATACGGTCGGCGTTGATATGGGCGGTCCGTTCTATATCAAGGAGTCAACCCGTAAAAACGCACGTATTTCTAAGGCCTATTTGTGCTGAGAACTTAGCTATTTAGTAAACGTTAATTTTGCTTAATGTTACATACACGTTGCAGAGTTATTAATGTAATAAAGCAGAAACGGAATGCGTAAGAACTATATTGTCTTGGATATAAGTAGTTCCCACATTATAGTATTTCAATAGCGATTCATGTTTCTAGCAAAAACTTTAGTGCCTATACATAAAAGTTTTTGTATTGCATGTACTAGTTCTTGTGTGAGTAAAGGAACTATTGGTATTTAGTTTGGGAAACCTGTCACACACCTCCCTCTTCTTTGAGGGTGATATCGCTGTAGACACAGACTGTGGATGACCTGCACAGTTATCAGAACCCTCTTTTTGAGTGAAAGAACAGGATACTTTAGTGGTATCAGAGAAGTTTACAATTCGATAGTTAGTGATCTACAAATTAGAAAAGGAAAATAAAGTCTTATGAAGTCTCTAGCTTGTTTATAAACTTCCCCCAGCTAGAGCATGGGGCCAGAGGAAAGAGATAAAATTGTCCTTTTTTGACATTTGAAGGTACAGTAAATTCACGGCAATTTACATCATGTTATATTGTCGATGTTATGTGATTAATTTACGAGCTTTAATGTTGCACGTTTACTTATCTTTATTATTCAGTTATAATAATATTATAATATGCTTCATCAAATATCAATCAAACAAATATAAATATCTCAATCCTGACTATTTCCCTGAGCCGGAAGTATACCGTCCTGAAAGATTCTTTGGAGAGGAGAAAAAATATATTAAGCCGTTCACTCATATTCCTTTTGGAGGAGGCCCTAGGACATGCATAGGTAGGTTATAAACATTTTTTATCTATTCCGTTTTACCTGAAAAAAGGATAAGCTAAAAACATATTTTAGTCCTTATAGTTTCACCATGACCATCTATCCGTCTGTTCCTACGTCTGTCCGCGGCTTAGCTCCGTAGTAAATATAACGACCCAACTCCGGGCTGGCACTGAGAATTTCTGAATTAAAAAACCCAATACCAATTTTTTAATCAATACCAATTCACTTAGCAATAGAATAATTGTAACATACTAATATTATAAATGCGAAAGTGTGTTTGTTTGTTGGTTTATTGGTTTGTTGGTTTGTTAAAAAAAATGTAATGCATTAGCTTGCTTGGCTTTTAAACTCTGCTCAAAATATACTTTATGTAGATAAATAATGCCACAAAAACTTTTGGAGTTCTTGAGAATAATAAATTATATAATTTCAGTGGCTTTTCTTTTATAATAAATTATGTTGTGGGAGCGAATACGCGAGTTAATCACCAGGCAGCAGGCGCGCGCGTCAGCCCGCGGCGGACCGGTCTTACCTCACCCCGCGCGCCCGCGCGCCTCCAACATAACGGGACAACGGCCGGCGCGGCGACGCTAATCGCTGTCGCTCGGACATAGACTAGTGCGCGCCCGACAGTCTCACGCGAAGCCCGTGTCACCCGGTACAATTTCTAACCGCTATCCGCTACGCCTTTGTCGCGACGTCATATTTTTCTGTTATAAAAACTAATCTTTCTTCTTTCCTTAAGGCCCGTTATACGGATATCATACTTTTCCAGGTACCCTATAAAGAAATAGGAATCACAGCTGTGGGGATATCATGGTATTAAATTAAAGGTCATGTATTCATATCTCATTTGACCATATAAAAATGCACACTCCCATAGAAATTTTCTGCATAAATACGTATTTACCAACGCAAGAATCGCTTAAAATGACGAATAATGAATTTTGTTTAGGAACCCTCATTTATGTATCCGCTGCATATTTTAATTTGTAATTTATACAAAAATGATGGCATATATAGTCCTCTATCTAAAGGATATCACATTGTGCTTCCAAATACATTAGGTAGTCATATAAGCCTCCCACCATAATTTTGCATACATTTTTCTAAGGAAAATATCCAAGAATTTGATTTTACACCTCAGTTTGCGCTGAAACGCGCTCGTGAACGGACGGGTGTACCACTTTTTGTCAGGAAAAAAATTTTGCCTAATACAGAGTGTACCTAAGCAAGAACGCTACCGATAACGTAGGTAGTAAGTACTAATACAATCCAATACAAAAACGAATGTTTTTCCGTGTTTTTTGTGATATGCTTATACGATTTCGCAATTGTCGTGTTGCATACTGCGGATGGAAAAAAATGATATTTTTATTTAAAACCGAAATAAAAGTAATTACAACACCAAAATTTATTTGGAAAAGATATAATATAGGTACCTAGGTACAATTTAACTACTATTTTTGACTGACTTCAAAAAGTAGGAGATCCTGAATTCGACGAGTTTTTCTTTTCAAAGCAAGTAGGTACTTAGGTATAGGTACCGATTTTTACGAGATTTCTAAACCGACATTCTAGGTAATTAGTAGCTACTTGGTAAGACAAATCCAATGAGCCAAAACACGAAGTAGTTATGATGAGTATTTGAAGAGTTCCTGTGACCACGTCTCCCGATTCCATCATGATACCCTGGACGCCAACTACATTTTTTTTTATCCACTACAAGTTAGCCCTTAACTGCGATCTCACCTGATGGTAAGTGATGATGTAGTCTAAGATGGTAGCGGGCTAACCTGTTAGGGGCATGGCAGTTAATTAAACCTATACCCCTATTCGGTTTCTACACGGCATCGTACCGGAACGCTAAATCGCTTGGCGGCACGTCTTTGCGGGTAGGGTGGTAACTAGCCACGGCCGAAGCCTCCCACCAGACCAGACCAGGGAAAATTCAGAAATTATAAATTCCCGAACTGACCCTGCCGGGGATCGAACCCAGGACCTCCGCTCGTTAAGACAACAGCACTCAACACTGCGCCACGGAGGTCGTCAAAATCCTAAGTCCTAGGTCTTTAGTGCCTAGTACCTACGATAAGGCAAATCCAATGAGCTCAAACACGAAGGAGATACGATGAGTATTTGAGGAGTTCCTTGCTCCATCATGAGTTCACCCGTGAAGTTGTACATGTATACTATCAGCTAAGTCGGTTGAACTCTTCAAGTTCAATTCTTCAAAAATTCCTTTCACATTCACTATAATTATTATTAGTAAGACTAGCTGATGCCGGCGACTTCGTCCGCGTGGTTTTAGTTTTTTTGATTCCCGCGGGAACTCCTTAATTTTTCGGGATAAAAAGTAGCCTATGTCACTTTCAAGGTCCTCAACTATACCCATACCAAAAATCACGTCGATCCCTTGCTTCGTTGCGGCGTGATTGAAAGACAAACCAACAAATCAACGAACCAAAAAACAAAAACACTCGCATTTATTATATTAGTATGATTACGTTACAAGGTAGGTAGATAGGTATAGTTTGCGTGGTTTGCGGTAGCGGCGGATAGAACAAAGGAATAAAATGGACGGCGAACTCACACATACACATGTTAGCATTATTACTATTTGTCATTATATCTCGCTAGCTGATGCCCGCGACTTCGTCCGCGTGGAATGCTTTTCGTAAGAAACGTTTTCGTTCGACCGTTTCTTTAAATTTCAGCTCTATTGCATAGAAATAAGAACTTTTTAAATAGCATATTTAATTTATCATGAACTATATCAATTTCAATCCATACCTACTATTAATATTATAAATGTGAAAGTGTGTCTGTCTGTCTGTCTGCTACGCTTTCACGGCCCATCTGTTGAACCGATTTTGATGAAATTTGGCACAGGGATAGGTTGTATCCTGGGGAAGGACAGAATACTTTTTATCCCGGAAAATTCAAGAGTTCCCGCGGGAATAATAAAAAACTATCTCTTCAAGCGATTTTGATGACATTTGGTATAGGGATAGTTTGTATCCAGGGAAAGGACATAGGCTACTTTTTATCCCGGAAAGTTAAAGAGTTCCCGTGGGAATAAAAAAATCTTAATCCACGCGGCGAAGTCGCGTGCATCATCTAGTATGTGATAAATGAAAAAAAAATTGGCGATATAAGTGAAACCAAATATTTAAAAAAATAAAAAATATATATATATATATATATAAACCTTAAAACTAAGGCAACCGAATGTAGTATATATTTTATACTAGATGATGCCCGCGACTTCGTCCGCGTGGATTAAGATTTTAGATTCCCGCGGGAACTCTTTAATTTTCCTGGATAAAAAGTAGCCTATTTCCTTCCCCGGGATACCATCTACCCCTGTACCAAATTTCAGCAAAATCGGTTGAAAAGATGGTCCGGGAAAGCGTAGCAGACAGACAGACAGAAACACTTTCGCATTTATAATAGGTATTAGTATAAAACATGAATCCGTCACTTTCTTATAAGGGTGTAAAGGCATAAATAAAGCTATCTCGGTTTATCAATGATCAATCACAATATGGCTCCATCTATAGTTGTATATTTTTATCTCGCGTCTCGGGCGACGCGCGGGCAGCGCCACGCTGTAGGTATTAGGTAACTTGCCTAGGGTTGCATCGGTATTTTAGATCCGTATAACAAAAAATTCTTTCCAAAAAACCGACTTCCAAAGCGACTGTAAAGTAAAAAATAATTTTGATTTCTACACACCATGTTGAAGTCGGGCGAGTATAACAAAGATAGGCATAGTTGACGCATCAGGCTCACCCATTACAGTGGCCTTGGAAGTCGGTTTTTTGGAAAGAATTTTTATTTTTAACTTTTTAGAGTACTCTAAATCCCCACGGCTTAAGACTGCAGTACCCTGCAGCATCAGAGTTGAGGAGTTAGGACTTGGTTTTAAGCATGAAGTCGTTGCTTGACACCTACAATATGAATTCATCATAAAAAAATCCTAAATCGCTATTTTTAAGGAGTTCTGTACCCTACATCATCAGGGTTGAGGAGTTCGGACTCAAGAGTTGTATTGTATACACGTGACTTGATACCTACTATATGAATTCACCATAAAAATTTTCTAACTCCCTAGTTTTGAGGACATTAAGTAGTACGGTACACCTACAGCATCAGGATTGACGATTTGGAGTCAGAATTTTTTATGGGACCACCTCACGAGCTTCCTCTAACCAGTGAAAAAAAAAAATTCAAATCGGTTTAGAAACCACGGAGACATGCACCGACATACATTTAAAAAAAAACATACGTGCCGAATTGAGAACCTCCTCCTTTTTTGGAAGTCGGTTAAAAATACCGAAGTATGAGTGGTTCGGTTTATTCAGCTTCACCCTAATGAAGTATCAGATTTGCCGCAATATATGCGACGTTGCCGATTCGTGCACGCGCCCGCTGCATTTGCAAATCTGACGTTTTCTATCTCTTTCAAATTCAAATTCAAACAATGTTTATTCAATATAGGTAGGTACACTACACTTATTGACGTCTACTTAATTATAAAATATAATGGTGATAATCAGTAACGGTACCTTAAAACTAAAGCTACGAGGGTTCCAAACCATTTCTTTCGCATCGTGACGCAGCGCTGCGCAGCTCAGCCATTTGTGATTTTAGGAGTTTACCTCCTCTAGTTGGAATCGATTTGCATATAATATTATAAGCCCTGGGTATGAAAATTGATGGGTAAAATCAAAATTTCTTCGTTACATATTTTCCAATTACCATTGGAATCCACTTGTTTCCATGGTAAAACTTGTTTATGTTTCCATAGGTATGTATTTTGATGAATATAAATTATATACTTAATTAATATAAATAAATGTATCAAGCATGCTTTCAGTAATATAAATTTACTAATCTATATATTATTTTTAATCGTTCGTAAAGAGTAACAATTTTTTCAAGAGTAACACACATTTTTTTTAAATTTCAAATCGTAAACATAGTGATGGTTAAATTTAGCATACCTGAAACTTTTATTGCATACTGCCATAATATATGCAATTTTATTAAATAAATTATGTGTAAAATAATTATTAGTGGTTTTTGTTTCTGTCAACGGTCTCGCTCTCGATTTGGCAACCCTGGCCGTGCCGCGCCAACTCCGGCAGAATTACTATTTTAAAATTTTACGATTATTGTTTTTAGGGTACCGTAGGTACACAGAGTGTGCCATGTGCCGGGACCCTATTACTAAGCCTGCGCGCTCAGTCCCTCTGTCTGTGTCTGTCTTTCAGGGGGCAGTAGTTACTAGGTATCACATGAATCGTATGAATAAGAATGAATGATTATATTGTACACCCTTTTATTGTACACCACAATAAAATAAAAAACCGGTCAAGTGCGAGTCGGACACTAAGGGTTCCGTACCATTTAGTTTTATATTTGACACCTCTACATTAGCTGTTAGTATTTTGCGCCTCTATTCATGATTCTACATGAGAATTTAGAAACTGTTGATGGTAAATAAATATTGTAGGTACCTACTAAGCAGAGACTCTATGATTGAACTCCAGGTCCCAGCCCCGCAGCACACGAGTATATATCCGTACCCGCAGGTTGCAGCCTGCAGGCTACTGCGCTCCTAAGCCATGGAGATTTAGGAGCCATTGATTGTAAAATGATAGTATATATTATATTAGTACCTACACTAGGTATTAATTATTTACCATTCAATTCAATTTTTATTAGGTAACTAGGTATACTGCACACTTACCTAATGAACGTCCAATAAGTATTATCACAGTAAACAGATACGTATTATTTATACATATATGGTGATAATCAATTACGGTATCTTACAACTGAAGCTAGGTACTTGTTGACTTCTTAAGATTTCTTGATCCTCTGCTGGGCTGATGCTACAGAAGATTTCACAAAAATATGGGGATTGGGAACTGAGAACATTCCGATTGCGATCTTTTTTACGCTCTACAGTCTACTGTAAAAATATTTTCAAAAAATCTACTTCAATTCCAAAGACACGATCGATATCGACGTGGTGATACACGCTGAAATTGATTTCCCGCAGCCAAATGATAGGTTGTGAACTCTTTGAACGAGGAATGATACATTTTGCGTTTTACTAATTTTATAATTTCATTACAGTGCTTCACACACGGGGAAAGTTTCTAAACTTACATGAATACAAAAAATAATAAATAAATGATTATGACAATATCCGCGAATTTTTGATATACAGTATATAGTAAGTTTAGAAACTTTCCTCGTGTGTGAAGCATTGTAATAAAATTAGTTTATGCCGTAGGTATCAATACGCGCAAAAGTTTATATGAAAGTCCGCCATCTTTCAAGTTATATCCATGAAACTTGGTGTTTGAGCTTTTGGTAAAAAATAAAGAAGTACATATTGTGTCACTGTTTTTCAAAATTCCACCCCCAAAGGGGTAAAATAGGGGTTAAAAGTTTGTATGAAAGTCCTTCATTTATCAAGTTATAGTTATGAAACATAGCATTTGGGCTTTCGGTTAAATATATAAAGAAGTAAGTGTGTCACCATTTTAGAAAATTCGACCTGCATAGAGGTGAAATGGGGAATGAAAGTTTGTAGGAAAGTTCTATATTTTTCGGGTTACATCAATGAAAATTGGTATTTGGGCTTTCGATTAAATATTAAGAAACACGTGTTTCAGGATTTTCGATAATTCCACCCAAGGAATTTTTAAAAATTTCACCCGACCGAAGCACTGGGCTCGTCCGCTAGTATCTACTATCTAATAAGTATAATAATGTGGCGCGGAGGCTTAGATATTATGTAGTAAATAAATAATAATAAAATATTTCAAGTAACAAAATTGGTTAGTTGGCTATAAAATCGAGCGTAGAGCGTTGTGCTATATATGCGTACATATATATGCTGTAGTGTGGCGAGTTTTATACCTACAGTTTGTTGCGGCTTGATTGTATATAGGCCCTTAATATATACCTTAACTTCTATCTATCTACTGTTTCTATCATACTTCCTATCGCTACCCCAGCTACAATGTTAGAAACCAATAACCTGAAGGGACAGAACTAGGTTTAGAGGTGTCATTTTAATTTAGTTTGTGTTATACAGAATTGGTCACAATGGTATTTTAGAGCTTAGACCCACCACACTGCTCCAATGCGAGTTGGCGGGCTTTAACGACTATTATTATGTCAGTGATAATAACCGGAACCAACGGCTAAACGTGCAGCTCTCCGAGGCACACCACATCTCCGCTCTCCATCTTGGTGTAAAAGTTTATATTTTTTCTTAGTATAAAGCACTATGTATCACTCGGTAGAAAGTACGATTCCTACCTCGCGTGTATTGCGGCCCTTCGGCTACGCCTCGGGCCTCAAACTACACCCTCGATAGTAATCGGTCACTTTCTCCCCTCGGTGAACAATGTACTATTTTTATTAAAAGAAAAGGGGAAAACTGAAGCCGGAGCTCAGGGGCATTTCATTTCCTAGCGTTTCGAAATAGGAACGAGGAAGCAAATCACTTCGTACGAGTCCGCGGAATTTCGGATTTTTGAAGTGAAAACTTCTTTAGTCGCATTGAGCACTTTTTGGTAGGGGGTAAACAATAAGTTATTTTTTAAAAATTGGGGTTTAGTTTAGAAAATGTGATAAAATAACTAATTAATAATAATATACCATCTTGCATTATTATTAATGGTTTATAAAATAATACAATATTTTATTATAATATGTATACCTACTGTATAATAATTATTTATTTAGGTAGGTAGCTACGTGGCAAGGCGGAGACTTCCGCAAAGGAATGTGTGATTTGATCCATCTAAAAAGATATCACCTGCAGTGCCATTTTAGCCGTCTTGTTATGCCATCGGGCTTGTAATTGCCAAATTTATGGCTGCCTACACTACCTGTTAGAATTGATGATTAAACGAACTTACCTTAAGTGATGTTCTATCAAAATTATACTTTGCTTCGTCTTCGAGATTAGAATACTTGTAGTAGTACGAACCGTGTGGCCATTCATACACTGTAGTTGAGAAATATATTTTTTTTAGTAAATAAAATAAAAATTCATAATATTTTACGTTCCATAGACTGTACTTCCCATACTGGCAACACTGGTCGCCATTTTCATTTAGTTTAGAGTACATTTAGTTCTTTTTTTTTTTTTTTTTTTTTTCACAAATTCATGATAGGGTGTCCAAAAAAGGGGTGGGCGGGAGCTAATCTCTTCAGACGAAGCCTTCGTATAATTATGATAGAACATCACTTAAGGTAAGTTCGTTTAATCATCAATTATACTTTGCTTCGTCTTCGAGATTAGAATACTTGTAGATCTTTAGAGATGTGACATTTGTAAAAAAAAAAAGAAAAAATTACATAGGTATATTTCTATCATTAAGTAATTATTGATATAATCTTCAAAAAATAACAACTTGAAAGTAAATCATTGACTAACTTTAAGTACATGATTTCTAAGACAAACAAACATATAATTATTATATGTTTTATGGATTTTGATTTAAAATAGACATGGCAAAATCATTGCTATCATCAGTTACCACAACTTTTTGATAAAATCGTGCGAATACCGAGGATGAGTCCGACCATCCCGCGGTTTTGCGTATAACGTCAATATTAACTGTATTTTTATAAGCAGTAGACGTGGAAGCATGCCTCGTGGAATGAGCTGTAAAAATATTTGTATCAATTCCACTTTTATTTAGAACTTCCTTTATCCAACGACTGATTGATTGGGAGCAAACTGGTTTATATGGCCTTTTAAAACTAATAAACAGGTCATCATGTTTTCTTATAGAGCCTGTTCTATTAACATATACTAACAAAGCAGTTGCTGGACATATTTCAGGCTTTTCTTTGAAAAAAGGAATACTTAACCAGCTCGTGAGGATTTAATCAAATCTGGTATTTTAATAATTATCCTGTCACCTGCTTTAATTTCAATATTCTGTACCTTAATTTTACTTAAAGTTTGCACTCTATGTGCCGTTATAAGAGCTAGTAATGTAACAATTTTTTTTGTTAAATTTTCCATACTAATATCATCATTTGGGTACCAGCTTTCCAAAAAATTCAATACAATTGAAGGGTTCCAAGTGACATTATATTTAGGCAAAGGTGGTCGAAGCCGGTAGAAACCCTTAAACAATCTAGATACCCTATCATCTGTGCCAATTTTTGGGTTCACAATCAAAGATAAGGCGGATCTATAAGTATTTAAAGTACTATACTGAAGTCCATTATTAAACATTTCAGTTAAAAAAGTAATTACATAGGGAATTGAAGCTTCATAAGCATCAATATTGTGAGTTTTACAAAAACATGACCATCTTTTGAAAGCAACACCATATTGTTTAACAGAATTGTCCGATATTGAAGCACACATGATTTCTAATGCACTTGGTGGGATGCTTCTTCGTGAAAATGCCGCGCGGATAACTTCGCGGCTACTAGCGTGTTGTCTTTTAGTTGGCTGTTAGGAACAAATAATAACACGTCTGAATTTCTTCCAAGTATCAACATACTATCGCAACATATTCTTTTAAAAAGAGGGTACCACGGTTGAGTGGGCCAAAGGGGAACAACTACTATGCCTTCAGCTTTATCTGAAATAATTTTTCGAATCATTTTTAAAATTATCGATACTGGAGGGAAAGCATAAAAATTTAATTTTGTCCAATTTAAGGTAAAAGAATTGACCGCTAAGGCTCCTGGGTCTCTATGCCAAGAAACATATGCATCGCATTTTTTATTTAACCTAGTAGCAAATAAATCTATTTCAGGTTTACCAAAATGTTCTACAATTCTACTGAAAGCATGGTCAGTTAGTTCCCACTCGATATCGGGATGAGATCGCCGCGATTCCGCGTCTGCTATCTCGTTATCTTGTGAACTAATGTATGACGCGTACACAAAAATATTTTTATCTTCGCACCATTTCCATAACTTTCTGGTTATATTAGTAAGATGAGGAAATCGCACACCACCCATTTTGTTTACATACGAAATAGCAGTAGTATTGTCGATTCGGAGAAGTATCTGACAATTGTTTAGGTTCTTTGTGAAAACCTTTAAACCAAAATATGCTGCCAATAACCCGGGACCTCCGCACGTTAAGGCAACAGCGCTACACACTGTGCCACGGAGGTCGTCAGATTTCGACTCCATTTACCATTAGCTCTATTCTTTCCACATGCTGCCCCCCAACCTGTTTTGCTGGCATCTGAGAAGATTTCTAAACAATAGGAATCATCCCTAATAGGGTTGACTGAACTCCCAATGTGTGTCAGCCACCAATCGAAATCCTTTATTAAATATTCAGGAATAGTCATATAACTGTCATAGTTTTCAGTTTTTTCTAGAGCTAGATATTTACATCGTTCAATATTCTTGGTGTACAACCAACCATATTGAACAGCGGGGCAGGATGAGGCAAGAAGGCCTGCTAATCGAGCCAAGTGTCCTATTGTACATCGTTTTAAATTTCTAAATTTTAATATTTCTTGTCTTATCAACATTCTCTTTTCCTCAGTAAGGGATAAATGGAAATTTTTTGTGTCAATTACAAATCCTAAATATTTACATCGAGTGCTAGGTGTCAATGAACTTTTCTCATAGTTAACTATGAACCCTAATGATTCTAAGATATCTATTGAGTGAGTAACATTCTGTTGACAAGAATATAATGAGTCAGCAATTATACATATGTCATCCAAATAAATGGATGAGATATATCCTAAAGACCGAAGTAAGGATATTACGGGCTTCATCAACTTAGTAAAAACTAGGGGAGCTGTGTTCAAACCGAATGGGAGGACATTAAATTCATAAATTTTATTATTCATTATAAAACGTAGACATTTTTTGAATTCATCATTAATAGGTAATAAAAAATAAGCATCTTTTAAATCAATTGTACATAGGAATGAATTTCTCGAAATTAATTTCAAGGTTGTCCGTAAGTCCTCCATTTTGAAGTGATTCGTTGATATATATATTCATTTAATGATTTTAGGTTCAAAATAAATCGCTTTTTCCCATTCGGTTTTGGTACAAGAAAAATGCTAGAAATGTACTGCATATTACATGGTGCGCATTCAGATATTGCACCCGATTTTAACAATTCATTGATCACTATTTCAAATTCATTGATTTCGTCGTGAGAAAATTTTTTGGAGGGTGGCGGAAAGTGCTGTTTCACGGTAGTGAAAAAAGGTATTTGATAACCATTTTTGATCCATGATAAAATCACAGCATCTTTAGTGACGTGGCGCCACCTGTCATAGAACGCAGATAATCTGCCCGCGGTATAACGTACCTCGGCTATCGGCGTGTCTGTGTCCGCCCGCGCGAGCGCTGCGGCTGCGCTGACGGCGGCGGCGGCTGACGTGCTCGGGACAGCGGCGGCGGCGGCGGAGGGGCTTGGTACTTGCGAGGTTGTTGCGCTGCAGGCGCCGATCTCCTCCCTGCTCCCGCCTGCCTCGCCAGTGGGAGCGGAGGTTTCTCGTTTAAAGGCCCCGATTTACTATTATGTGAGAAGCCTGTCGATTTAGCTTGAGATACCGTCTTCATTTCAGATCCTGATTTATGTATTGCTTTAGCAGTTTTTAGTGTATCGGCTAATTTTTCTCCGAACAGAAAACTATCAATTTCCGTTGAGTATAAATGATCTTTCATCTCTTTTTTAATAGTAGACGTGACAAAACTACGTCGAGACATAGACTCAACATACTGAGAATCACACAGGAGTCTAGCCGCATCTAATAAGAGCTTTATAACGTCAGTCTCTTTACTTTTATTTGCAAACATTGTAGTCAAAGCTTGACTTATACAAGTTATAGATATTGCTTGTTGGTTTTGTTTTACTTCAATAGCTTTGTCCTTTTTCACTAATGCGTCGGACAAAGCAGCCTTAATTTCAGGATTTAATTGGGGGGACCCAATTTTAAGACAATTTTCTGGTAAGAAATATTTTTCAAGATCTTTTTTCAAATCTTTTGACAGACCCGATAGCAATATGTTCCCATCGAACAGCTAGTTCCGTTTGTATTGATGAACTGTACTTTTTATTTTTAGAAGGAGTTTCACCCAGCAAGTCCAGTATATCGTTATCCAAAGTAATCTGTGTTTCAGGCGGTACTGAAGAGGTTGAGGGTATATCGGAAATAATTTCCGTTATCGTTTGATCTGGTTCTAATGGTGATAATTGAATGACATTCAGCGTATCGCTTATGCTGTCTGTGATAACCGGCGCATCTTCTAACACATCCATTTGATTGTCTACAAATAAAGGAATTGCCTTAAGTCATTGACAGCTCGTAACATAGGCTCTATTGACCTATGCTCAAAATGTAGGTGTGAAGGTGTTATCCTCACAAGATAAACTCATCACTTTGTTGTAATAAATAAATACAAAGGCGATAGTCTTAATAACTATCCTCATTGTATATTGGCATGAAGGTAACACTCTCTATTGAAGTGTACTCAACATAATTATATTTAAATTTCAGTATTCTCATATAATTTTCCTATGAATTATATACGAAATAATTTTTTACCTACCTTCTTGTAATGACAATTCCGTATGAGAGGTGTCTGAAGATGAATCTGATTTTCGAGCCCGTTTTTGTATCCTCCTCTCTAATTTCTTTATTTTTCGCAGTAAATATTCATCACTGGCTTTATTCTTGCGTTTAGGCATTATTGTCACTTAATTTCTTACCGCAGTTTAGAAATATTGTGTAGAACGGCCAAGCACTAGAACGCGAATGAAAATGGCGACCAGTGTTGCCAGTATGGGAATTACAGTCTATGGAACGTAAAATATTATGAATTTTTATTTTATTTACTAAAATCTGGACAAGTCCTGGAACACATTCTGGAATGAATCGAAACTGATTAAAGGCAAATTCTACTCCTCAATTCAACCTGATATTCCAAGGCGTCCATGGTTCTTCTTTTACAAGTATGCAGATAGGTGGGTAACCTCCACAATATGTCGCTTACGCCTTGGTCACTCCTGCACACCTGTCCACCTGCACAAGATCAGAGTTAGAGATCACTCCCTGTGTGAATGTGGCTTAGACGAAGGTACTGTCTCCCATATATTGTTTTCTTGTCCCAAACTCCTTCATCCCCTTTATGATGTCCTTCCACCACAAATCCCCCGTCCAGTAAATGTTGAGTGTTTGTTAATGTCTGTGTTTAGTCCTTATTGTAAATTTTTATGTAAATACATTAAAACTAACAATATTAAGCTGTAAATATATATATATCTATATGTGTAATATTATATGTGCTAATCATTATATTGTGTTGTTCTAGGGTAGAAACTAACCATAAAACATTGGGAAAAAGAAACCTGCCATTTATACATAATCCAAATTAAAAGCTGGACACTTGGAAATTCCCAGCTTTCACCTATAAAGCGTGTCTCCTCCATTCCACGCGTCATTGGCGAGGTATATTGTACCCATTTGGTACAAACGCAAGCCATAAAACCAAGAATTGAATTGAATTTTATTTACTAAAAAAAATATATTTCTCAACTACAGTGTATGAATGGCCACACGGTTCGTACTACTACAAGTATTCTAATCTCGAAGACGAAGCAAAGTATAATACTATTGATACTAGTATATTATAACTATAAGATATATTTTTCACTTTGACACCGATTTTAGTAACTAGATCAAGATTTTTCCTCCCACGAGATAATAAATCACAAAAGATAAAAAAACATTTGCCCTTGATTTTCCCATTAATTGTGCAGCAGCGTAGTATTCTAATAATACTATTATAATATTGTTAACTTTGCCGGAAACTTTAACTTTTCCCTCGGATGCGCTACAGCACAGATAGGGGTATGTTTCTCACTCCAGTTTCCTTCACTTTTCCGTTTCAAAAGAGTTTGCGAAATGTTTTCAGATTGATTTTGTCCACTCCTCGTTTTAAGAAACCGCAGGCAATACTCTGAAAGTAAAGTGTAATGATTCAGTAAACCACCACACTAACAACCAAGCAGAAATACGCTACTACTTTTAACTTTGTGTTCATTTGAATAGAGTTGAAATTGTCTTTTTGCTCTAAGTTTTAAGGTTCCCGCGAGATTGTAAACTGTCGAAAGATTGTGAACCGTTCATTGTTCTGAGTATTAATAGGTATTATTTACGAAATATTTATTGTATTTCCATTTTCTTGTCTCTTTCTTGTACAGTTCGCGCGCGAGTTGAATGCAGACTAAATGTAAGTGTCACCATACATTTACTCTGCATTCAACTCGTGCGCGAACTATAGGTTAGGTTAGGGTTTGACATGAATATTCAGGTTAGGTTCTATCGGGTTAATATACTTATTAGATTACAATAATCAGCTATACTTACTAATATTATAAATGCGAAAGTTTGGATAGATGGATGTTTGTTACTCAATCACGCCAGTACGGCTAAACGGATCGGCATGAAATCTGGCACAAAGATAAATAATAGTCCGGAATAACACACACCTAGGCTAAATCCCGCGGGAACCGGAAACCCATAAATTATCGTTTTAAGTGAAAAATTGCTTAATTACATACTACTATGTAATGAGCTTAGTGTTCGTATTATTAAAGTAGAATTTCGCTACAAACCTTGGCAAGGAATACCGCTTCTACACTTTAGGTGAGAAATTTGGCATACAGCTTTTGTAACGCAGGCATTCGCTAAGAAAGGATTTTTGAAACTTCAACCCATAAGGGGTTTAAAATTTATATGAAAATCTAATTTGAGCGACTAGAGCGAAGCTGCGGGCAAAAGCTAGTAGAAGTATAAAATCGTAACAATAATTGTTGAAGTACTTAATTCAGGCGTTTTCGATATATTTTAGGTCTTCGACTACGATTTATATCAAATACTAGACAATTTCCGCAACTTCGTTCGCTTAGTTTTTTGATTGATTCCCACATTCCAAATGCACCTTAATATTTATTGTATTTAAGTTTTCTTGTCTCTTCCTTGTACAGTTCGCGCGGGAGTTGAATGCAGAGTAAAGTATGTGTCGCCATACATTTCTACCAACAGAAACAAACCCCCTAAAACTCTTGTTATGTAAGTAGATGTTTTTATTTTTTACTTTTATTTAACTAGTAGATACCTACATAGAGAAAAATAAAACCTGCGAAGTTGTGCTATATTAAATTTAAAACAGAAAGTAACTAAAGTGATAAAGATAATGATAATGACCGGGACCGACGGCTCCGAGCTATGGGGGTGAAACACCGCCAACTTCCTAACTCCGGGCTAGTACAGTGAATTTCGAGTCAGAAAACCCCAATACTTTAATATTATGGCCCGACCCGAGACTCGAACCCGGAACCTCGTCGGCCGCAATCGAACATTCTATTGATAAAAAAAACATGTTTCGTAAATTAAACGAATAGGTACTCGTATATATTATTTTTGTCTCTAGATAAAGTGCTAATATATGACGACTAAATACTAAAAAAAAATTGCACGAGTCTTTTGTGCACATTCTAATACCAGGAGTCCATAGCTTTTCAACCGCTGTCACTTTCTGGCAACCGCAAAGAAAACACTTAAATCACAATATAGTAATATAAAAGAAAAAACTGTCAGTCAAATTAATGTAACGATCAGACCACGCTCTGGGTCTAGAAAAGGTCAAGAAACATAAGATTTTGGACATAGGTAAGTTCCCGCTATGAGAAAGAATTTGTAGCCTATATATGTATATTCACCTATATTTCCTTATATATAAAATATATATAAGGAAAAGGTGTCGTCTTCGGTCGGTCTGTTTAATGTATCAGCCTATCACACGGATGACGTCACGGATTAGTAATTAGTAAAGCGGCCAAATCCTACTTCACGGTTGTTATGGGGGACTTACTCTGCTCATGCTCTAAATTTATTTCAGTAATGTATTGAACCTTGATTTCCCTAAAATAAGGATCATAATTCTAAAACACGAACGTTTATATACTAAATTTATAATCTTATTGATGTAGATTTACCATTGACAAAGTTTGAGTCTAGTATCTCGATATACGAGGCAGATTAGAAGATCAAGAACAAGATTAGAACATGCCAAAGGGCCATGGAGAGGAGTATCCTCAAATTAAGAAGGATTGATAAGGTAAGGTGCACGGTGATCATAAAAATAAGACCCAATAATAATACTTTAAAATGTTTAATATTTTGTACTAGTACTATAGATTTCGATGTAGATAGCAGAATAGGTGGTGTGTTGGGTTTTAAAAATATTAAATTAGAAGCAAATAAATGGCATGAATCTGATAACTCAGTCAACAAACGGACCTCCAACTGGAGGTTTAAGTGCGGAAACCTGCCCAGTAGAAAGAAAGAAGTAAACGAGGCCGTGAATTGCTATTTCGGCCGACACTTGTATAGTACTTTTCTCTAATTCGAGGAAACAATTTGTTCATTGATATAGTAATTGTAAATGAATTAAGGATGGAATTTCTCTACTAGAAGATACATTTGCTTTTAATTCGCTCTTTTACTGGCTTCATTCAAAGATTTTTGTGCTCGCTAATATTTGAAAACTCGAAAATCGCAATGAAAAATAATGTATATTTTTCAATATTTCTGAGAGATTTTCTTAATATTTTTTTCCGTAAGAACCTTCTAGTAAGAATCACAATCCATCACACTTGCTATCACCCTTGCATGATTAGCATTTAAAAATTGTACCAATTTTGTTATTTTTTAAATGTAATTGTTAAATTTGGAAGAGCAAGGCCGTCTGACACTGGTATTCTTATGCTTAATAGAAGGCCTCAGCCCCATGACTAATCCATATCATAATGACTAATATTATAAACTAGCTGATGCACGCGACTTCGTCCGCGTGGATTGAGTTTTTTTGGTTCCCGCGGGAACTCTTTAATTTTCCGTGATAACAAGTAGCCTGTGTGTTATTCCAATAGTTTTATTGTTATATTCACAACTTATCTTTTTAAAGTGATTGATAAATGTACCTATATTTGATTAACTAGGTAGATTTACTTTTTAAATATTAAATTATATTTTTAGCATATTATAATGCCTGCGAGTTTATTTTTGTTTCCACGTGAACTATTCATTAGGCATTATACAAAAATTTATCGCATAATATTTCACACAGGACTGTAAATTCATGATTTTTTCATGTACTTGTACCATAACTCGCTTCGTTACAAATTTCAAAGTTTTATTGTAGTTCATAGGTTTTACAGAGATTGCGTCTTGTATGAAAATAGAAATCGAGCAAGTGCATGTTGCAAAACATGCATGAAATTATTTGTAAAAAAATTAATATTTACTTTTCAATACAAATGAATCCGACAATGTGTTTGATTTAGAAATATGAATTTTATCTTATATTTCTAGAAATCCCTGATTTTCTTTAAAATCTTCACGTGTTCCACTTCATCGCCTTTTAACTCTCGCCAATCGCAGTACATACATATAGGTATGTATGCAAAGAATAATAACTGAAATATTAAAAAAAAGGTACAATTATCTGTAACGAACCAGTGGTAGCTTCACTCGACGATTCAAAAGCACTTGTAAAAGTTTATTTGAATAAAAAAAATTTGAATAAACATACACCTAGGGTTCACCTAGAGGTCTGCCCAGTGGCAGACCCCTAGGTGAACGGCGACATCAAACGGGTTGCAGGGAGTCGCTGGATCTAGGTGGCGCAAGACTAGTGACCTCATTATCCATGAATATTTTATGAGGCAGTATGGTTTTTACAAGTGTAATCTATTGTTCATCGTCAGGTGGATGATGAACCGTTATAGTACTGGTGCCATTTGAATTCGCACTCAATGAACAATGTGGTTTTTTAATTCAATTTACCTAATATGTTTCTAAGGCATTTGAAGGTCCGAGTATACTTAGGGATCACTAGGGACAACTAGGGACACGGGAAACTAATTTTTAGCAGAATAATTTAGATGGATAGATTTATTCTCCAGTCCATAGATTAAAGATAGCTTACTAAAATGAAGCACAGACGTTGGGGGAGGCAAGGAATATATATAATTAAGGCCATTGTTAATTTATCTTGTGTCCCGCTTTCTCTTGCAATACAATCCATCTCCCCGACGTGACCTCTTTAATACGAAATTAGGTATGTAGTGTCGTCGTTGTCGTTTCAACTGGAAACGTCCTGTCCTGATCGAAGCCCTCCTGCACGAAGCTCTCCAGAAGACAATATGCTGAAGATATCTCTGAAAAAACCAAACATAAACTCATTGAAAAGTCTTAGTACCATGTAAAGAGAGAATTTTAAGCCAATATAGATGACGAATCCAACAACCTCTCTATTGATAGGCTTACGAAAATCATACTAATATTATAAATGCGAAAGTCAGTTTATTTGTTGGTTTGTTGGTTTGTTGGTTTGTTGGTTTGTTGGTTTGTTGGTTTGTTGGTTTGTCCTTCAATCACGCTGCAACGGAGCAACGGATCGACGTGATTTTTGGCATGGGTATAGTTGAGGACCTGGAGAGTGACATAGGCTACTTTTTATCCCGGAAAATTGAGGAGTTCCCGAGGGAATCAAAAAAAACTTATTCCACGCGGACGAAGTCGCGGGCATCAGCTAGTACATAATAAATTTTGAAGTGTGTTATTTAACGCTGCAGACAATTGAGGGCGAAAATAGCCTACGGAGCAGAACATGTACATTTGCATATAGGTATATGCAAATGAAATTAAATAAAAGTTTAATATTGCTTATTATTTTTTATCGTGCTACTAACTAAATGGTAATAAAATTGATATTGGTGGAACATTATATTTTATTCTCTGTTATAAAAATTGCAGAAAATTGAAACCGGAATTACTGAAATGCAAGAAACTTGCTATTTGATATTGGTTTTAGGTATAAAAAAAGTCCATTTACTTATTGGTCCACTAGCTGATGCCCGCGACTTCGTCCGCGTAGATTGAGGTCTTTACGTTTGGTACCGAGACAGGTTGCTACTTGCTTCCCGGGAATGGACACGATACTTTTATCCCGGAAACTTAAACAATTTCCGCATTAAGGTGCATGACAAGGGTCTGCCCGCGAAATTCAAATTTAATTTGGTTTTTCACAATTTGTAAACTAATACGACAAAGTAGGCTTATGGCATTCAAATTGCGAGCCTAGGAATATCATCTTCACAGGTTTATATAAAAATCTTTACTTGAAAGTGTCCAGTTTAAGAAATTAGTCAAAATAATGAGTTTGACGTGAGTTACTCACAAATTAGTCATTAATTTGACTAATTTCTTAAACTGGACACTTTCAAGTAAAGATTTTTATATAAACCTGTGAAGATGATATTCCTAGGCTCGCAATTTGAATGCCATAAGCCTACTTTGTCGTATTAGTTAACAAATTGTGAAAAACCAAATTAAATTTGAATTTCGCGGGCAGACCCTTGTCATGCACCTTAAACCAAAAAATTTAAATCCACGCGGACGAAATCGCGGGCATCGTCTAATATAAAGATAAAGACATGTTACCACGCCTTAAGAACATGTAAAAAGCTTAAAAAAATCCAATAAAGTAAAATGTAAAGATTCTAACTTTAAATTATTTTCCTGCTCGTATGTATTTTAAAATAACCGTGTATATTTAAATGTATAAATATTATATGTTACATTCGAAATTATATTCCTGGTCAACCTAAACTAACAAAAATAAAATTGTTTTAATTGTGTGGATATCAGATTTTTTCGTATAAAGGTGTAAATTTTGTCGGACGTACATTATATTTTCGAGTATATAAAAACATGGCAAGGTTAAAACATTTATTTCTTTATGGAAATCCCGCAGAGAATCTCTTGGTTTCATGCCATAAACGGCTCTAATATTTTTTTGGCGACTTTTATCTGGCACGTAAGGAGGTTAACTCTGGCCGGTGTTTTGTTCTCGTCGGCGTGGAAGATGTCCAGGAATCCTTCCGCCGTGACCCTGCACCTTCTCTTTTGCCAAACCCTTCGCACTTTTCCTTCGGATTTCTTTAGGATGTACCCGCTACGTGTTACGATTACGACGCTTTAGATTTCAAACTTTCACGAGTGCTATTGACTCTTTATGTGAATCAACCACTGGTTTGCAAATGACCGAAAAGAAACCGTTTTGGATTGTTGATCCCACTTCTCCTTGATCCCACTAACTAATGTACCAATCATCGATTTATAAGACACATAATTTTACCTTACGTAACTTCTAATTTTTATTATAATAAAACATATAATAATATATACAATTTCTTAAAAAATCTTTTAAATCTGGAAAGTTCTTAAAAAAACAGCTAGCTCTGCTTATACTGAGTGACTTTTTTGATGTTTTGGCCTTTGACTCGACAAATTTCCCGAAATTGATGTTGGGAGAGATGTCAATACTCAAGAGCTCAATATGATCACTAATCGGTACGGATATACCATAAAAAGTAGGAGCCAAGATGAAGGGTGGTGGGAGGCTTCGGCCGTGGCTAGTTACCACCCTATCGGCAAAAGACGTGCCGCCAAGCGATTTAGCGTTCCGGTACGATGCCGTGTAGAAACCTAATAGGGGTATGGGTTTAATATAACTCCCATGCCCCTAACAGGTTATCCCGCTAGATTGTGTGATTTAAAACTTAATTTTTGTACAGTAAATTAAAGTATAAAATAAAATATAAAATGGCGAATTACTAAGATATTTTATGTTTGATGTAAGTATTTCAGAACTTCGCAGGAATACACTTTTAATTGAACCTTACCTTGTGCTTATTTTGGCCTTAATGATATGATAAGTTGAGATGATATACCTAGTGCAGTTATTGCGCCAAATTTGCTAGTCAAACGAAACGGAAGACATGTGTCTATCGCGTTTGTCTTCTCTCTTTTAATCTTTACATCCCGATTGAAGATTGTTTTGCTTTGTGATGTTTCAAAAAAAGCTTTTTTTTAGGATACGCAGGACCAACGACTTTACGTGCTCTCCAAGTTATTTAAGGCTATGGTTATTAAGGTTTATTAATGGCTGGATCATGCGTCATGCTCGTGAACGGGTGCCACCGGCGGGAATGGGGCTACTTTCTGTCTGCCCGTCTTTGACATGAATTGAATAAACAAATTTAAGAAATCCATTAAAAGTATGCTCCTGAAAAAAGCTTATTATACTGTTGAAGATTATGTAAATGATAGAGGAGCATGGATTTGATCGCTCCAGCAATGCTGGGGACAGCGGTTACTTATGTACACATTGATATAGTAATTGTAAATGAATTATTTAAAAAGAGCAACCACCGAGTTTCTTGCTGGTTCTTCTCGGTAGGAATGGCATTCCGAACCAGTGGTAGATTCACTTGACGATTCAAAAGTACTTGTAAAAGTTTATTTGAATAAAAAATATTTGATTTGATTTGATTTGATTTGATTTGATTTAAGCACAAATAGGTACGCAACTTGGAGGCTTATACGAAAGTACTGGCAAAAATATATACCGTAGGTACTCTAACAGATTTGTATCATCACTTACCATCACGTGTAACATATTCAGACAAATAAATTCTATTCTATTCTAACTATGGTGATGATAATGTAGCTGTCTATAAAAGGCTGCGTAATCTTTGCAATAGAATGTGTAGGGATGCTAAGCGTCGCCATATTTTCTCTTGTGTAAATAATTTTTCTTCCTCGCAGTCTTGGAGATTTTTCAAGTCCCTAGGGGTGGGAAAATGTTCTGAAACTTTCAAGTCCTCAGTTGACGTAAACTCTCTAAATCAGCATTTTTCTAGTCCTCCGGTAAAAATTTCTGACTCAAATGCAGGGCAGTTTTAGGATCCAACTAATAAACATGGGGACGCGGGCAGCGGCCTGTGAGTGTTGATAATAACTGATAAAGAGTTATGATGCCGCTTCAGGCTTTGCTGCTAGTTTGACCCGGCGTGAGCTTACCAAAATGTGTCCATCAGCTGTTTGTTGGCCTGACTGATTATTTCGTTAACCTCTACCTAGTTATGGTTACACCTCGCGCGTCAGCATTAGATTAGCCAACCTATGTACCTAATTCTAAGAAGCTGCACGTGCAGCAAGACCAAGCTCAGTGGGACATGGACACCGTATGAACGATGTAACTCTCTAATTTTAAATTAATACACGAGTCATTTGTGTATGGGTTTGACCGTATACGTTTTTTCATTTTAGTTTTAAATATAGAAAAATTTTGGTAGAGATAATATAATATAATAGAATAATACCTAATAAGATAATAGGTTATTGTTTAAAGATACCTACATGTACCTATTATGTACAATTCTAAAAACATTAACGACAACGAATAAGCCACAGTCAATAAATCATTGTTTAAAGTGTGTGTATCCGCTAATAAAATATTTAGTGTTCCTATTGTAACAGTCCCTACGCGACTCGCCGTATACGACCCACTGACCAACATTTATCCACTTGCGAGCTTGAACATTGAGGTCAAAAATAGGTTTCGATCAAAATAGCAACAACATAATAATGATTGTTCCTTTTCTTTTGGTTCTTTGAACTTATTTGGGAACCGAAAACCTCAATGCACGCAGACGAAGTCGCGATTCGGATGTCATTTCCGAGGTTTTGTAGGCTGATTAGGAAAGACGGTAATTTTCAATTTTCTGGATATCCCATTCTGAAGTCAAAAATGGTCGTTTAATGTTTTTCCTATTTCAAGCATGTGATTTTACAGAATTGGCCACCGTGTGTCTGTCTATTACCTTTTCACGGAGATTTTGAGTTACAGTCTACATTGTAGACTTTAAACTCTATAGAATCTAGGTACATATTTCAGAATCCTATAGCTACGTCATATTACTAGCTGGAGGGTGGCCTTATGGCTTAAAACAATTTGATTGATTCTACTAGACCCCTGTGGTCTTTATAAGGGTTGCAAACCTACCTTTTAGGTACGCAACTTTAACAAATGCGGATAAAACAGGGATTTTATAGAGGAAGAGTGCGGTCAAGTGCGAGTCAGTCTCGCGCACCGAGGGTTCCGTACAAACCTGTAGTAAGTTTAAAATTATTAAAAATATTTTTATTTTATGATGTAACTAAAAATTGCGCTCTCAAAGGCAATCTCATTCGAATTTACGAATGATACTGCTTGACATCCCTGGCGCAGTGGTTCAAGGTTGTCTTTATGTGTGTGGTCCCTGATTTAAACCCCGGCAGAGTCTTTGGGTATTTATAATTTATCTATTTTCTCGTCCACGAGGACGAAGTCGTGGGCATTATCTAGTTTCGCTATGAAATATTTTGTGAAATACCCGCTGTAAAATAGGCTCTGGGACCATACCACCAGCGCTTAAAGCAATACTTAAGCAATACTCAACATGACAGTTTGATGTCACGTACCTTGACGTTCCCTGGACATACTCGAAGCCTACATAGCACCCAGTGGAAACGATAAGAAGTAAGATCCTATCCTACATAAACATTAAAAAACTATTTTGTTTGAAATACTGAATTGTGACATCATTAAAGTTCGACGCCCTTTTTTTAATTTAATCGATAATTTAAAATAGATTTTACCTATGTATAAATATTATTTGTCCCACTTTTGTATGTAACTAAGTTATATTACTATTACCTATTCTGTGGTTATATATTTTTATAATAGATTGAATACCGTAAAATACGCCAACTTTGCCCACAAGGGTAATTTTGCCCTAAGATCCATTTTAAAGGAAATCTTTGAAGTGCAAAAATATTTTAATACTTAGGCTAACATTATTTAACTTTGGTAAAAATAGGTTATATGACTGGCAACACTGACTATTGTGTGTGTTTCTAACTTCAGTCAGTAACTAGTTGGAACTCGTTATGGTAGGAGCGTGTTTTCGCGGGCAAATTCTGGTGCAGATTTGAAAGTGAATTGTGTGTGATGGCGAAAACACAGGTAAGTTTACTTTATACCACGGTATTATAAACTATTTGTAGAGTGTTTTATTGTTAGTGTAATCGCTGAGAATAATTTAAAACTAAAGTTATAATTGTGGGCAAAGTTACCCAGTAATGTTCCGATCTACGATTGACAACATTGCCCGTCATCTAAAAATGCTTAGGGCTGGCACATTTAACACTGTGATTTATTTTATTTTGTTTTGTTGTGATTTATGTACATAAGAATATAATTTATCAATATATTCGTATTTGTTGGTAAATGACATAGTAACCAATAGCATTTTCTCCATACTTACTTAATATTTAAACCTTTATATGATTACTTCTAAAGTTCTAATACTGTCGTTGTATGGCTTATTTCAGAAACATAAACTTAAATCTCGAATTCGACAAAGAAAGTCAAGGCGTCAAATTGGAGCCAGATTGTATAAAAACTATACTGAAGAAATGTTAAAACTTGCTTGCGAATCAGTAAAAGCAGGCCAAATTTCTTCACGAGATGCGCAACGACAATTTGGTATCCCAAGACGCACCATAGATAATAAAATAAAAAACAAACATAATAAGCAAGTTGGGCATCCCACAGTTTTATCAGATGTAGAAGAGACCCAAATTATAAGAGTATTGCAAGCTTCTAGCGATTTTGGCTCCCCGCTAACTAAAGTGGACCTAAAGCTTTTAGTTCATGGATATCTAAATAAAAATAGTCGCGATCATAAGTTCAAGAATAAGATTCCTGGTGATGCATGGGTTCAGGGCTTTTTGGCGCGACATGCTGATGAATTGAGTCTAAGAACTACTCAAAATATTTCCAAGGCGAGAGCTGAAAAGGGGCCCGAAGAAATAGCGGAGTACTTTGAAAATTTAAGCACAACATTAAAAGACATACCAGCAGAAAATATAGCCAACTTTGATGAGACGAACCTTTCAGACGATCCAGGTTCATCGAAGTGCATCTTTCGGAGGGGAGTTAAGTATCCCGAAAGAATAGCCAATTCAACAAAAGGAAATATATCAGTCATGTTTACTGCTACCGCAAGCGGTAAACGTCTTCCATTATACGTTGTTTACAAGTCAACAACTTTATATTCAGAATGGATTAGTGGAGGACCACCGGAAACCAGATATAACTGCACTAAATCTGGGTGGTTTGACAGCGCTATATTTGAGAATTATTTTGAAACCATAATCCTCCCATGGGCGCAAAAGATTTCAGGGACTAAAGTTGTCATTTGCGACAACTTGTCTAGTCATTTAAGTATTAAAGTAGTAGAGTTATGCCAGCAAAATGACATCAAATTTATTTTTATCCCCCCGAGATCAACACATATCACCCAGCCACTAGACGTGGCATTTTTTGGGCCCTTAAAGAAAGCCTGGCGTAAAATTTTGTATCAGTATAAACTTTGTAATCCAAACCAAACCACTTTAAATAAAAAACATTTTCCGAAATTGCTTAGTGAATTAATTAACGCCATTCAGATTAGGGAAGCAGAGAACATAAAAAATGGATTTAGAGCAACAGGAATATTTCCATACAATCCGCAAGAAGTTCTAAAGAAGATCCCTGAAATGCAAGAAGAAATATTATCATATACAATTGATCAAGCATTGGTAGACTATTTAAAAGAAACCAGAGCGCCACGGCCGATGCTAGTTAAAAGGAATAAAAGGATTAATTGCGAGCCAGGGAAATCGGTGACGGTTTTAGATTTAAATATTGATTCTTGCAAAGGTAAAGCAACAAAGAAATCAGAAAAAAGACAAAGAAAAACTAAGGAATCTTTATTTTTGGATGAAGAAACTGGGCTCTTCGTTGCTAAAACTGATCTAATTTTAAATAAAGATGTCGACAAAGATCAAGATAGCTATTTAGATTTGGAAGGGTCTTTTTTTATCTCCAAGTTTCAGGATACTTATTCCCCTGAAAGTCTCAATAAGCTTTGCATCACCGCCGGCAGCGGCGGCGGCCGAGCGAGCGGTTCGCCGGAGGCAGGCGGCAGGCGGCAGGCGGCAGCCGATAGTGAAGCTTGGCTTACTTTTTGGCGGCGGCTGCCTTCTTGGCGGCGGGCTTCGACTTGGGCGCGGCCTTCTTCGGTTTCGGCGCCTTGGGCTTCTTCGTCGGCGGCTTGGCGGTCTTCTTCGCCTTGGAGGCGGCGCCCTTGGCCTTGGCCGGGGACGCGGGGGCGGAGATGCGCGCGTTCGAGTTCTGCGTGCGGCTTCACAACCGCAACAATAAAAAGCCCTTTTCAGGGCTAACATATATTTCCTATACCTACACATGAAAAGAAAACGCACGTCTCGTTCGTTCATTTACATGGTTCGTGTGAAAATGTTACCATTGATGGGGAAGAAGGTGATGATGACGACCATGATGATGTGCTTTAATAATACCTACTAATACAATAATAATAAATACCTACGTCTCGAAGTCCTTTCAACTATTATGTAGGTATGCAATATGCATTTATCTAAAAACAATGTAAATGAACCACCAACATCCAACAGCTATCTTGCAGATAATTTTATCAGATTAACTTTTAACTGTTAACGGCATTCCGAACCAATGGTAGATTCACTGGACGATTGAAAAGCACTTGTAAAAGTTTACTTGAGTAAAAACATTTGATTTGATACTTGAATTGTAATACGATTACAAAAAAGCACAATCGGCTAGATATTTGAGAGGGGGAGGGGGGTCGTGGGAGGGGGGAGGTGGGAGGTGGGAGGAGGGTTGTGGGAGTGGGGAGAAAAGAGGACATCATTTGCGCCTAAAATCAAAAATACGTTATTTATTTAGAGGTTAATTTCTATTTATTCCATAGTACTATGCTAAGTCTACATGACTACCACCGGTTCTTACACAACAGCAAGGTATATTTCGAAAACTATTTGTCCTATCAAAATAAACTAAACACTATTTTATAGGTAAATTAATAATCTTTGTACTAAGTCCTGACAGCTTTTTTCCTAACTCTAATACTTTTTCTTGAAATTACAATAAACCTTTACGGATTTTACAAAGGTTTAGTTTTTTATTCCAGTTAGGCAGCCATATTTCCGAAACTATTAGTTCTATCAAAAAAAACTAAAAATTGTTTTGAAGATAATTTAATGACGTTCATTTTTGCTCCTTATGTTTTTTTTCCTAGTTCTAGTAGTTTCTGTGAAAATTCAAAAATATACCAACGGTTGTCGAAAAATAAAAAAAAACTTGGAATATAGGTTGCCATATTTCTCGAACTATTGGTCCTATCTAAATTCACCATAAGACTTTTTTGTGGGTAATTTAGTGAAATTAATTACTCTTCCGAGGATTTTTTCCAGCTCTAATAGTTTTTGTGGAAATTGCAAATAACATAGGATTCTAGCAATTTTTTTATTTTTTTTTCGTACACTATACATGGATATATATTCGAAATTATTAGTCCTATCTTTATGAACTAATTTTTTTTTAATAAGTGATTAAATGGTGTTTATTTTTACTTCTGGGAGTTTTTTGCCTAGCTCTAATAGTTTTCTAGAAATTACAGAAAACATATAAAATTTTGAAAAATATTGCTTTTATGTTAACTATGACAGGTATATTTTCGAAATTATTAGTGCTATCAAAATTAACTAAATACTATTTTGCAGGTAATTTAACTATGTTTCTTACTGCTTCAATCAGTTTTTCCTAACTCTGTTATTTTTTTTTCGAAAATTATAAACAACGTACACGATATTTGCATATTATTTTCTTTATCTTACACAATAGGTAGGCATATCTCCAAAACTATTACTCTTATCAAAATAAACTAAATATCATTTTATAGCTAATTTAATAGCCTTTCATTTTGCTTCAGACAATATTTTTGTAGCTCTATCAGTTTTGGAAATTACAAGAAACTACATTATAAAAAGCCATACATGCAAAATATTTTCTTTTCATGCACAAAGGGTTAACATATCTCCGAAACTATTAGTCTTATGGAAATAAACTATAATATTATTTTGTAGATAATTTAATGAAAATAATTTTCACCATAGAAAGTTTTTTTCTAGCACTAATATTTTTTGAGAAAATTACAAAAAACTGCGGTTGGGGAGACGTTTGGGGGGGTTAAGCCCGCGGCCTAGGGGGGGGGGAATTTTTAAGATGTACTTCTCAGACCCCAAGGAACACTTGTGCCAAAAATCAGCTTTACATTTTTTATTTTACGGTCAATGTTTATTAGTCCCGTACTAATATGTGCGTTTTGACGTTTGAAAAAATTTTGCTGATTTGACTACTTGGTTGTCAAATTACCCTAATGTTTGCAGCCCGAGTCGTTTTCCATTGTACCAGTGCAAAGCGCCGACCATGAGTCGGCAGTCAGAATGGCGAAGGAATCTATCTTCACCATTACTGCTCCATGATAACGCGAGACCTCATACAGCACGAAAAACCGTTTTAACTCTACAGGAACTGCAATTAGAAACTATTGGTACCACCCTCCGTATTCGCCAGACCTTGCTCCAACGGACTACCATTTTTTTCGTGATTTGGACTATTTTCTCTTAGTTTCACATCTAAGAGTATATAGTGCCCGTGACTTCGGCCTCGTGGATTGGTTTTTTTGCTCCCGCGGGAACTCTTCAATTTTCCGGGATAAAAATTATAAGCTGATCTTATGTAACCCCGGGATGTAACCTGACTTTGTACCAAATTTTATCAGAATCAGTTGAGTAGTCATTTGTGTGGAAGTATTCGGCTTCAGTATTCGTCGTTAATCGTCGTCCAAGCAACGCAAATCAAAGCTACATATTTTAAACCACACGCACACAACGCCGGGAACCAAGTTGAGTCGAAGTATCTACCTACGTATAATAATGCGTTTAATTTTTAATTCGCAATTTATTTTTTAATATGTTACCTTGTTTCTTAGGTACTAAGCAGATTTAGATGCGGTTTTTGCATTAGATGTGTATGGCTTCTGAGAAGGTTCTTAATAATGTCATAAAGCCATAGTCCACCAAGCTGCGTTGCAATCGTTATTTTTATTTTTTTAATATGTTACTTTGGTGAGTCTTTATTTTCTTTAGTGGCTATTTTTTGTTTCAATTTATGCATGATTTCATGTGATTTGTATAAATATTTCATCTTAATAATTGAAAATATAGATAAATAATTAAGTTTCAATTTTATCCTCAAATTAATGTCCAATTCACTAAATTGATAAATTGTTATTTCGTATTCCGTACCGGATCTATAATAACAGCACATGTCACAAGATACAAACGTGTCAACGAGCAATGGAGCGTAGCATCCTAAACATCAAACTGAAAGATAGGCAGAGAAGTGACTCAATCAGAATTAAAACCAAAATTATAGACGCTCTATGTCATAGTAAGAGCCAAAAATGGAAATGGGCAGGCCACGTTGCACGCACTAGCAATGGAAAATGGTCAAAACGTACAACTCAGTGGAGTGGCCCAAAAGGCATCAGGAAACGAGGGCGTCCGAAAGAACGTTGGGCAGACGAGATAGTGGGCATTGCTGGAAAAAGCTGGATCAGCACAGCACAAAATCGCAACGCATGGCACAAAATGGAGGAGGCCTTTACCCGCAAGGGGTCCTTGGTTTGAATAAAATTCAAACAACAGTATTACTGAAATACCTACTAAAAATTATAAAAAAAAAAAAAAAAAAAAAAAAAAAAAAAAAAAAAAAAAAAAAAAAAAAAAAAAAAAAAAAAAAAAACAATATTACACATCTCAATTGTACTACATGTTTTTCCTTATTAATTTATATACTCTTTTTTTGTTCTAGTTTGTTTTTGTATGTACTCTAGGACCTATCCTTGTAAACTAAGGAATAATAAAGGCTTTTTTATTTTTTTTATTTTTTTATTTTTATTTTTTATTTTTTATTTTTTTATTTTATTTTTTATTTATTCCGTACCGAGGCATGGTACTTAGGTAAATGCAGGCAGATAATCATTGTCATTTGTCATCAGCATTCCAGTATCCACCACGCTGACCAAGTGCGAATTGACACACTCCACACAACTTTGAGAACATTATGAAGATCCCTAAGACATTATAAAATATATAATTTTAACGACGATTTCTATGACTAACGATGATTTTATGCAATAAATTTCCTAAATCCTGCTCATCATTTTCTATTTAAATCCATCCAATCCATGAGTAAATTAATATATGTTCCTGTATTAATAAAATATTTTATTTTCAGTGATGTTGGTAAGCCACTAAAGTCATAGAGTAAAATATATAGCACATGGTACTAATAAGTACTACGTACAACCGGAATGAGCTCTTGTTAATAAAGTGTGCCGAGTGAGAGATACCATACTGACAGTTGTGTCCCTTTTCCACACAGACAACCGTAAAGTTTTTTCCTTAAGGCGAGTCACCCCAGCTCAGCGGTGAAAACTGGTTTGCTAGATCAATTTTTTTCGGTATTTACTATTAAATAACGGTCTTACAAAAAATATCCGATACACTTAAAGATATTGTCTAAAGAATGTGCTAATTTGTTACACGATAGGATGTACTTTACTCGATCAAAAAAAATCTTAAAACAGGCTAAATTAAAAGTTTAAAACGAATTTTTTATTAATAAAATTTTCGACTTTGCTCATCATTTTTATATGGATAAATTCCTCTTGAAGTATTAATGAGAACCTGCTAAACTTTATTTCAAACTGAAGTCCTATATTTATTTAATTCAAATTAATCCCAGAACTTGAACGTTGCCAAGCGGTTTCAGAATATACCGCGCTGCCCGCTTCCCCGCCAGTCTCTACGAGAAATGTACCGCGAGACGCGCGGGCGGCACCCCACACCTCACCTCCTAAAATCTTGCAGGTGACTCGCCTTAAATAGAAAAATAAAATGTGTGTGTGTGCAATACACACGGCAGAAGTGAAACTTCAGAAAAGTAGCCTAAGAGAGAATGACATAAATATTACTTGTTTTCTATCGGAGGCCTGTGCCCAGCAGTAGGACGTTAATGGGTTGTAGTAGTGGTGGTGGATTATTGCCAAAAATAGGTTGATTTCAACATACTGACAGTGGCTGTAAGTTTCTATGCTGTGGCGTGAATGAGCACTAATTAATTTTAGATCCGTCGGATTTTTTTTATGATGAATTCATATTGTAGTTGTCAAGCAACGACTTCATACTTAAACCCAAGTCTCAACTCCTCAACCCTGATGCTGTAGGGTACAGAACTCCTTAAAAATAGCGATTTAGGAATTTTTTTATGATGAATTCATATAGAACCTAACTGCGCTTTTTCTTTATACACAGTAAGTAAATGCATAAATTCAAATTCTTAAAGAGAAATATTTCATAGGCATCAAGATCCAGTCATACCATTTTTAAATTTATTCAACTTCAACAATAATATTTTTGATATTAATGTTCTTTGTTTCATACGACTTAACAACAGTCGAAAAAGTGCATAGTGTAAAAGCTTGAACGATGGGTTGAAACTTATTAAGGGTTTATGCTAATAAACACCTCTCTACTGTATTCCAGTTCATCGTGTTCGCTGTGGTCGTGGCCGCGGCCGTCGCCGCCCCCCTCACGCCCAGCACCGACTCCAGGAACGCGGAGATCACCAGCTACCAATCCGCACGCGTTCTGTGTGATGTCGTCCGTATAAATACAAGGAATTACACCCGCCTCGCACCCGACCCCGCCCGCGCCCGACCCCCGCCCGTTCCCTGTGTGTTTTGCCCTTTAATGATAATGATTAATACAGTCCGCGAGGCGTAAGCTGAGCTTTGCATTTGTGTGAGTGATCACTAAAAGTAGAGTCAGACAAAAAACTTTTAAAAATAAATTTTATTCGTAAAAGATAAATACAATTCAAATATGAAAAAATATTAAAATTCTTCTACATCGGACATTGCATCTTCATCATTTTCCTTATCATCATTTTCACTCTCGTCTGATGTGTCGTCTGTGTTAATAATGAATCGTTCCGATAAATCATCAAGAACAGCGTCGTGGCCTTTAAACTTATTTTCTTCTTTTACTGCGTGATCGCATACATTTTTCCATTCTTGTGCAGTGATACTGCCAACTTTTTCTGTCACTAACCTCATTATTACATCCATATTCATTGACACGTTTTTTTTCGCAACGTAGCCTTTTATCATAGCCCAAATGTTTTAGTAAAAAATAAAAATAAAATAAAATATTAGCAAGGGACGCGCCGCCCTTTAGGCCAATGTTACACCTACACTATCTATGTACACTCACACAAATGCAAAGCTCAGCTTACGCCTCGCGGACTGTACCTCAAAGGTACTTACTTATTCTTTCCTTAGATCTAACTTGAACTTTTGGATATTTTACTTACAAAATAGAGTTAATTTATGTGCAGATCCTTACTTTGAATTGTTAATATCATTATCATATCATTATTATTATTATCATGTCTGTCTCTTCCATCTCGGGACCATGGGATCCCGGACCTTTGGAAGGCATACGAGGGGCCGAAACATGAAAACTTTTCCTTCACATAATAATTTTAACTCCGTAGTTGGTGCACGAGAAAGAATTATTCCTCGTGGCCATATATAAATAGGCAACTCCTCAAAACAGCATGAATTTACACATATAATTTACTTGACGTGACAAATGTAAACAAAATTATTGTTCAATCTTGTTGAAGTACCTACTGTACTCTATATAATTATAATTTCTAATGTATTTGCTGCTTCAAGGAACTTCGTAAGAGTTTCACGCAAAGGAATAAAATAAGAAAATCTATTTTTGATTACCATTTCAATATTGTTATTCCTACGATTACGTGCCCAGCAGTGGGACATTAATGGACTGTAGTGGTGGTAGTGGTGAAGTGTCTTAAAGTGTTTACCTATGGGGTTCGCATACAAATAGGATACTTCTAAATGGGGTCAATTTGTTCGACCTCAGGTTAATTAAGAGCGACGAACCTATTAGAAGTGGGGCTGCCTGAACTCGAACCCGGGACCTTGTCGGCTGCAGTCGAACATGCCAACCACTAGACCAACGAGGCAGTATACATATAATATATATTAGATTATTATAATATTATTTACAAACTATAAGTATACCTAGTTCTTAGACTGTACATCACTATGTCTCAACAATGTGGAACCTAAAATAAAATATACTGTGTTCACAATTCAACAGTATTGTTATATGAGAACCATAATAATACGTGTAGTACGTACAACTTTGTCCGGCTCTCATTTCGAAAAGAGATAAAGATATTTAAAAGTAGGGACCACATACAATCAATTATTTTAGGGACAGTCCCAAAACTTTGACATGTATTATTTTTACTGTTCGAACAACTCTCAAGTTTAAAGGTTTGTTCCAACAACAACTAGGTCCTAAGTCTAGTTTTAGTGAAAATAAATAGAAATTACATAGCTTACACAGTATTTGTAAAAAAAAAATGATTAACTACAAGTTACGGCCGGTCACCACCTTGGAGCGCTGAAATTGGTCGCATCTGGCCGATTTTACTGTGAAACGACATTTTTTTGCTCCAAATTGCCTTTTATTGAATTATCGTGTCTATAAGGTAGATATCTATAATTTAATAAATTAATGTAGCCCATAAACAAGTACCTAGATAAATGTCTGAATACAATATTACGAATGTTAACCCTAAATTGAGTGGATAAACAGGAAGGTCTAGGGAAATATGCTAGGCAGTTTTAAAAATGACAACTTAAGTATAAAAGTATTTTTAATGGTTTTTTTTGTTTTGTATGTACCTAACATTATAAAAGGTTGATCTAGTCGTTAGCCTGTTCAACTGCGGCCCACGAGATCCCGGGTTCGAGTCCCGAGTCGGGCCATAATATTAAGTACCTATTAGGTTTTTAGCTGTAGTGATAGTGGAAACGGTAAACTAAATCCGTTTAAAGTAAACTATGGCCGACCCCACCTGTTGTTACTCTAATTTTGATTGAAAAGAGCAACCACCGAGTTTCTTGCTGGCACTTCTCAGTAGGAATGGCAATCCGAACCAGCGGTAGATTTACTCAACGATTCAAAAGTTCTTTGAGAAGATAATATAATAAATCTTATTTTATTCTTTGAATAAAAAATATCGATTGCAACAATTTAAACCAAATAAGTATAATATGTACATGTCATGAAAATCCCTAAAAATAAGTAATTAAAAATAAGTAATTTAATAAGTATTTGTAGGTAATTTATGTGAATATAAATTTATGTTAAGTAACGCTTAATATATTACTGAAAACGCTAGGTGGAAATTATTGTTAGATAAGCTTGATTATAATAATTTATGTTGTGTATCTATTATGATTTAATCATATATTTAATTCATTCAAGTCATGAATATATCTTGTCATTTTAGTTATGTTTTAGTTGATATTATTTAAATTTTTTATCCAAGTTACAGAATCCTCTGCGGACAAGTCTAAATTGCACTTTTTCTGTGATTTCTAAGGAAAGGAGAAATAAAAATATCTAAGGGATGGATCTAACATACCTACTAACTTTATTATATTAGGTATATTATGAAACACATATACCGTCTGCGTTTCGTCGGGGGTAAAAAGCGGAGATTTATAATAAAAGGGGGTCAAATAATACAAGGCTGTGTTGATGAAAGTAACATTTAATTATATCTTCAATGTGTTTATGAACATGAAGTTTATCAAGGGTATGGTCAAGTCCAGGGCACATCCGATTACGTCACCTATAAAAATTCAGGATGTTACTTCTTTGGGAATTTTAATGAGCCACAAGATCAGTCTGAGTAGCTACTAGCTAGGATATTTTCGACAATCGAATTATATTTAAATAGCGGAAAATGTATCTAAAACATTAGTTAAGAATGAACTTTCAACTTCCATTGTATACCTAATAATTTATAAGCTTGCAAATTAGCGTCAGTCTCCTCTTTTAATGACAAGGGCTCATAGAAGGATTGGCAGAAGTCACAGTTCATACACCTTTCAGAACCTTTGACTACACCATAACCTTTATAGGTACGTTTGGTAACTAGAGAGATGAATTGCATATATCCGCACTTTAAACGACTGCTCATTACCTCTGTTCAATTAATTTGTGTTCTGACTTTCTTTTTCTCAAATTATATAAAAAAAAAAATTGTTACAAAACAGTTGTAGTGCATGTTGCAAGTTTACATACATCAAAGCGCGCCTCCGTCAGGTGTTCTAGCGCCATCTCTTGGTGCTCGACGGAGTCTACGATGTAGCGAACAACATTGTCGGAGCTCAGTCTTGTTTTGTCGGTCGAGCTGAGTGGTCGTAGAAACTGTCTCGCGTTCCGTAGCCCTAAGCTATAGCTAAATAGACGCGCTTACGTGGTCGACAGTGAATTTCATAATAAAAGTCGTGACGTCTCACCAGCGAAACGGTGTAAGTAACATTTTACGCGTCGTAACATCATGATTCATAATGTACTATAGTAGTACTAACGTATGTAAATATATCATGTACTTAAAATGTCGGAAGACGATTTAAAACCTTAGCAGAATCAAAGAGCATAAAGAACCAGGGGTAGAGGTACAACTCCATACAACGGGTACCATAGTTCTAAAATAAATTCTAGATGGCGTTACTTGTCTCGAATAAGTATAAATTTTGTTTAAATCAACCGAAACTCAATGAAAACATGTATTTTGTTGTTTTACTTTATTTTACCTATTTATTTATTAAGTTTAATTAACTATTAAATATAAAATTTTCATAAAATCCGATAGCAAAAAGTTTATTTCGAATTAGAGTTGAACTTATTAAACTTTTTCGAAATAGTAGCTGATTCCGCCAAGTTGTTACACTAAATTGCGCTAGATGGCATTACATTTTATTAATTCTACTTGTTTTGATCTTTATTTTTGTGTTTTGTCAGAGTATTTATAAAAAAAAATGTTTAATACAAATAAAAAAATAATAAACCAAAGATTTTTTTGCAAATAATAAACCAAAGATTTTTCCAGCACAGAGCACAGACCTTTGACTAAGTATATAATAGAGCAGCAATGTAGAAAGAACCTTAGACAACAGTGATCATCACTGCCAAGGAGCATTTATGATTTAATGCTCATTGTCACTGCAAGTGTCAATTTTACAGAATATGACCCCCGTCCTGTTTGTATTATGTACGTACCTACTCTATGCTTTTTGTTCATGGCTAAACCAAATACAATCATAAAATCTTTAGCTTACTAAACCAAAGATTTTTCTGTCAAATCTTTGGTCATGTTGCATTAAACGCGAAGTATTTTCAAAGGTTTGATAGATGGCACTGTATATAGCCTGAAGTTTCATCAGATGGTCATTAGATGGCGCTAAAAGCTTTCGTTTTAACGCCATCTAGAGCTAAGCAGAAGAACTACAGGGTATCAGCGATGATAAGCAGATTTTTGAATGCTTTTTGCTTAAGTATGGAGTTGTACCTCTACCCCTGGTTCTTTATGCTCTTTGGCAGAATGTAATAAAAAACAGGAAGGAAACCTGTAGTAAGTTATACATTAAAACAAGTAAATCAAAGACTTCCGAATTAAACGTTTCAATATAGGTACTGTCTTAACTTTTCGATGCAACACAGATCGCTGGGTTTCATCTGTGATATGCCGTCTACGAATTGGCCATGCATGTACCCCTGTTCATCTTGCAAAATTAAGAATAAGAGACAGTTCATTGTGCGAGTGTGGTCTTGATGAAGGATCGGTCACTCACATCCTTTTCTCCTGCCCGAAACTTCTCCATAAACTATATGATGTTCTCCCTCCCGACATTCCCCGCCCCTTAAATGCTGAGTGTTTCCTTATGTTAGTCTTTAGTCCTTTCGTTAAATTTGTTTGTAAATATATTAATACTAACAAAATAAAAGTGTAAATAGCTATATTTTACTGTATATATCCTCGCTTGAATTCCCCTTGTACTATGTGCTCTTTGTGTTTTTGTAGATAATAAATGTGACTAATAAAAACCTTGTATTGCATACTTTTCATAATTTTAACTTAAATTTTTTTTTTTTTTTACATAGTCTCCTTTGTGGATCTTCCACTCCACCTGTCATTGGCAAAGTGCATTGTGCTGGTGTGGCACTAATAAAGGCCATAGAACAAAATAAGAAGAAGAAGAACTTTTCGATGAAGTATCCCACATAGCAAATGGGCCATGAAAACGTAGCAAAGCGGAAAAAAGAGTCCCCTGCGGATTCTTCAAAACTTTAATCCACGCGAAGTAGCGGACATCATCTAGTTTCAATATGTACATATATATAAATACTCCTAAAACCTTAAAAAATATACATAGCAAGCCTTGATGTAAATTAACATGAGATAGGTACAACAGAGAGATTGGATTTCATTACTTTCCCAAAATAAACATATTGTATAGGTATTTTAGTTACCTATATTTATTCGAGAAAATACAGTGTCTGAAATATGCCGATAATATAATAGTGATTAGGCCTAATATTCTTTGCGCTCGGTTTCATACATAAATGACGTGTGTGATAAAATAAACAAGTAGGTTGTATCGTATTTCATCACATAATGTACATATAATACGTATATTTATATTAGTGTTGTTGCAGTTTATTGCGTTTTATGAAGACTAGTTGATAGAAACTTATAATCATCATCTAGAAAATGATGAGTAGATTCCAAAAATATATATAACACTATAGTTCAATATCCAGTGATTCACAAAAAAATATCATTTAATAAAAATGTGAATAAGATTCCAAAGCAATACGGGCTACGGCAGAGCAGTCATATTTTTTGAATTTATCTAATGAAATAGGATTCATGGATTATAAAAAACGTATTTATTTTTCTATTTAGAGTGAGATTGCTATTTATTTTGATAAAATAAAATTATAAAATACAGCAATCCGCCATATTGGTTAAAACGGAGCTGTTGACTAAGGTACGGTAAGGTAAGGTAAACTTCAGTACTAGGTCTTCTGGCAAAAGAATCTTACAATAAAATCTGACGGCTCATTCTATAAGCAATGGCATTTACAGTGTTCCACAGTTCCACGAATCGCCGATTGAAAAGGCATTTAAAAGCACTGTCCAGGGGGGTTTAAGTTTGAGTTTATAATAGTAAATTTTCTCCCCACCGCATTTCAGCCACGGCACACGGCAGTTGGCGGCGAATCTCCACAAGGACAGGGAGACCAATTAAACTTAGTGCTTTAATGTGTGTACTGTGTATCAATACGGTGTACTATTCCTTTTAATAGTTGCATAGTTACTATATTAAAGACTTTCAAAATTTCATTTAAATTTACAAATCTCTCTTTGGAAAAGATAATTTGAATATATTCTTCAGTAAAATTACTATACTTACTTATATAAACTAACATAAGTATAATAAACTAACAATAATATCTATATGTCACTATCTGATGCCCGCGACTACGTCCGCGTGGATATTTTCAGTAATTAAACATTTAGTTATTAACGATTTAAACTTTATTTATAACATTTAATAATATATACAATTTCTTAAAAAATCTTTAAAATCTAAATTAAAAACTAAAAACTAAAAATTAAAAATATAATCTATGCCGCTGCAATGAGGCAATGTGCCCAGAACGCTGGCTGCGTTACCCCGCTGAATAGCCAAACTTATATGTTGGCCGAGGTAACTGCCAGCCCTCCGGTCACCTGTGGACTCTGTGAGACGAGAAGATAGATCCTTAAAAAAGGATCTAGCATCTTCGCCCCACGACCCCATGGTTTCAACACCAAAAGGCACAAATATGAAATTATTTTCTATAGTTTCATATTTGCGCCTTTTGGCTCTTTCTGCATTAGTGGCCGCCGCCCCCGCCGTCATGGAGGTCGCCTGCAAGTGGGACAACGCCAGCGTATCCACGCATGTGGCATCCCAAACAAGCGACCTTCCTAGCTTCCACGGAACCAGAGTCATCCCGTCAGGTCTCTTACCATCACTGCGCGCCAAGCCATTTGGCTCTAATACTGCAGGCACTTTAGCGGTGGCAAGAGACCTACGAATGATGTCGTTCAGGGAAGCATGACGCGATAGACGACCGGCACTTTTAATGCAAGAAAGCCCGTGATGACCATACGCGTCCACTGACCCACCACAGTGGCATAGATGTGGCTGTTGTAACTTGGCGCCAAGTCTAAGACCAACCGCAATCGTCAGAGTGAGGTGGTCCAACAGAGTGCCTAAATGCTTAGAGGGGAGAGCTTGAAGCCAGTAACTTGATTCCCTCGTAGACACCGCAAGAAGGCGAGCACGGTCGCTTGCAGTAGTTGATGAATTTATAAGTTCCTGCAAAACATCCGAACACAGTGCGTCGTCCCATTGTCTTTGAGAGAACAAAGATACCGGTTCCTTACTAGGACATGCCACATTGAAAGCAACTCTAGCTTCTGCCAAATACGACGGCTCTATGGAACCTAAAAAGTATTAAAAAATTATTAAAACCTACGATTTAAAAGTATTATTTCGCTTAGAAACATAGTAATCCATCCAAATTTTAATTAATCGTAAAAACAAATGGCATAACCAACCAAAATGAACAAAAAGTATCTATCTGTCCTTTACTTCCCTGGCATGTTATTATAATAATAAAGAATAAAGAATAATTTTCAAATTTGGTAACAGAGTGGACGCGCCAAATAAGGTTTTCACGTTCATACATTAGCAGCACTGACAAATGGCGTGACGTCACAGTTTTACCTCCTCGATACTCCGTATGCCTTTCAAAATTTTGCGTGTCCCTCAAGTTGAGATTGACCGGGAGTTAGAAGTGCTGAAGTTAGGAAAACGAATTTATTATCTCTTTGAGACTATGATCACCTGATACCTTGGGAAGTAATGTTAACTAGGATAAGATAATGTCAATCATGACAGACCCCAAGTGAAGTCAGGACGATTTAGCTAGTGTTATAATACTCGTTCAGTTATTTAGGTATCCCGTCCCTACGCTGCAGCTGTTTGAAGGTTTCTTAATTAAATGATAGAAGTAAAATGATCTGTCGTATTGAATGCTACCCCTGTTATTATAAATAATAGACGAATCCACAAATGAAAAGTTTCGAGTTAAGACATGTTGCGAACGTCGCGCGTCGTGCTGCGGTCGTCGTATTTTCGAGGACTTTATCCTATTTTTGTTTCGGTAATCGGATTCACATAATAATAATATGATTTAGGTTCATAAAATGTGATGCATTCACTATAAGTGCAACGATATTATCGGCCAAAGAAAAAACGCTGTTTGCGAGCTTTTTGGCAAGTTAAAGTTAACCATTATCTTAATTAAAAATTTAAAGTTAATCAAAATCATCGACGGTGCACTTGAGTCTTGAAGTATACACTGTACAGAAATTAACTTAATGTTGCCAATTTTTTTTCATGACCTCCTTAATTTGCGCTTATTCGTGACTTCGTATTCCGCATTGTTATGTACCTATAACTTGAATTGTGATGGTAAGAAAATTATTGGTATGTATTTATTAATAACTTTCAATACAGAATCAGCCCCATTATCTTCCTTGTCAACAATTTAAATTTTATGAAATTAAAACACATTCTATTCTTTGTCTTTCGCTGAACAAGTTATAACAGCTGGTTTTATTATAATAATCTACGTATACGTAAAAAATTTAAAGAATTTTTGTGATTGAAGGACAAACCAACAAAGCAACAAGCGAACATACTTTCGCATTTATAATAATAATATTAAGTATGATTTTAGAACAAAATTTCAAACAAATTTTTAAGTGATAACATGATCAAATACAAAATGGTGAAATTTACACGTGTAAACCACCATCCGGTCATCATGCAACCTATCCTTTCATTTAAGTAGCCTGGAAGAGATCACTTCCCCAATTTTCATGCAAAACTGCTCTACTTAAAATACAAGAAGGTGGAATTTACCCAAAACGTTATAATTATGCGTGTAAAGTCGCTTCACACGTCCCGGTGGGATTCTTAGATTTTTTTTAAAAGAATTGACAAACGCCGTTTTACTCTCCAAGGATTTGATGTGGTCTGGGATTTTGTTACAACTTTGTACACACTTTGGGTTACGGATGGATGGTGTGGATACTCAGGTTGGAACTGGGAATCATCATATTATTTTTCCGCGTTAATATTATAAATGCGAAAGTGTGTCTATCAGCTACGCTTTCGCGGCCCATCTATTCAACCGATTTTGATGAAATCAATTAAGAAATAACGAACTTTTTGCTTGCCGCATAATCTAACAGAAATTATTATTAGTAGTATAGTTCATTAGGCAGAATTAAGTGACCTTCACTACTTATAAGATGATTATATCTATTTTTTGTACTTATTTTAATCTGCCTTTACAAGATGAGTCGCTAAAGCGTAGCAGACAGACATACTTACGCATATTTGCACGGGTATACTCATGCAAAACATCACGTCGCTCCGTTGGCCTGTTCCGGCGTGATTGAAGGACAGATAAACACACTTTCGCATTAAAAAAAATAAGTATGATTAGTATTACCTATATAATATAATCTTTATTTTCAGACATACCATCCATAATTATTATACAATTAATAATATAATCTAAGCTAACTAAACTATATCTAATGTTAGTCATGTTAGTAAAAAAGAAAAGATCTTATCGTAAGAGACTCACATAAGTCCATCCCGTTTTATTTCTAAGTAAAGCCTGAGCAAAGTCAAAGTACGCTCTTTATACAATAAGCTATGCTAAAGCAAATTGATGTTAGTGTTAGTGAAGTGTAATCAGAGATAGTTGGATTAGCGACGACGTACTTGGTTCTAAGAGTGAGTCGTGAGATTAATCACGTTTTGTTGTGGGCATGGTTGGAACAAATGCTACACACTTTCGCATTTATAATATTAAAGTATGATATATGAAGTATAATATGATGTTGTCTAAGATTATTTCGCAATGGTAATAATTCATAGAAATGTACAAAAGTATATTGATTGCTATTAAATTAAATAAACGAAATAATCTTAAAAGGGTTCCTTTTTTCCTCATGAGGTCTCTAAAAACGTGCAGTTTGACATTTGTCGGGTCCCGACGTGTCTGCCTCGATTTTTGCAAACTCCCTTTGCCTGATTGGTTGAGGATCGTCTAATTAGCACCCGTAATTACCTATTTGGCGGTCTATAACTTTATAACCGATAACTATACTAAAATTTGAATAATTACAATTGCGTATTATCCTTATGGATGGTGTTATACCATATGTAGTTAAGTAATTATAATACAATTATTTCGACTTAGATAGTATTTATTACATACTTTTAATTTTTGCTTTTAACGGGATAGCGTTATACAAAACTAACTGCATTGTTACTGTCAGTCCATAACGGAACGAATTTCTACCTAGTAAGAGCACAGTGCTCGCGATGTATATCGACCCCGAGTCAATGATGTCCTAATGCGTTAACGATTCGGTACCTATCTACTTACTAAACTGTGGATTTACCTACCGGAAATAATTTAAAACGGTTTAATAGATTTAATTTTTTTTTACGTCGTTACGGGTTTTCGTTTTACGTCATAGCACAGTATAATATATATAATAATATGGATCTATGTGGTTATAATTAGGGCTTCCAATACCGGGTAATTAAAGCATTTCAATTCACCTTTAATAAATTACCTAATCAAGTATGAAATGTGGGGAGGCATTCAATGCAATCAATGACCTTCTAAGGTCATTGAATGCAATGAATAATTTCAGGAAATACTAGAGCATCGATAAAATTAAGTTAAATGCAAATCCAATACACTTTCCGTTATCGATTTCGATTTGCCATTCTGGAAGGACGCGATTTGTGTGAAATTTTATCTGGTCCTTCCGGCAGTACCGTGACCTTGACCTTAAACTCACGCTAGCCAGAAGTAAGAAATATTTGGTCAGTGAGTAGGTATTTACCTACTTAAAATAAAACTGAGTGGTTAAAGAATTTTCATAATATATTTAGGTGGTTTGTCCTTCAATCACGCCGCAACGGAGCAACGGATTGACCTGATTTTTGACATGGGTATTGTTGAGGACCTGGAGAGTGACATAGGCTACTTTTTATCCCGGAAAATTAAGGAGTTCCCGCGGTAATAACAAAAACTTAAACCACGGATCTTTGTTAATGATTTGAAAGAGCTAATTTTAATAGCTCAATATGCTCGGCGCGGTACTTAAATTTGTACGGTAGGTATTAAAGTTTCATATATGTACCTACCTAACAATAAAACTTTTCAAAAGTTACCATGCTTAGCTCCTTCATACGCCTTGCAAAAAGTTTAGGAGAACTTTCAGGCATGCAGGCTTTCTTGCTGATGTTTTCCATCTTTATATTTACTCAGTAATATTAAATTGATTACAATGTTGATTACTTAACTTCGAATAGTTACAAGTTAGCTGATGCCTGCGACTTCGTCCGCGTGGATTGAGGTATTTCGGTTCCGCGGGAACTCTGTAATTTTTCGGGATAAAAACTAGCCTATGTGTTATTCCAGAGTCCAGTCTATAATCTATCTCTGTGCCAAATTTCATCCAGACCCGTTCAGCCGCTGGAGCGTGATAGGTGGTAGGTTTTATAGTTCATTTCGATAAGACTAATAGTTTCGGAGATATGTTATCTGTGTTGCATGAAAAGATTTCTTATGATTTCCATAATAACTGATAGAGCTACGAAAATGTTGACCGTAGCAAAATGAAAGGTTATAATCATGCTAATTACAATTCATTTGAATTCATTCAGTAGGTAGCTTTGGCGTGTTGCGCGGCCAAAATACAGACAGACAGAAATTCAGAATATATTCAATATACCTACTTACTTACAGAATTTGACCTGATACAGTTGCATTATAAGTTAGTACCTACTTAAAGATTTGTAATTTTAAAATAATGTAGTTTCAAGCTTTCTTGTTAAATTATGATGAACTTTTAACACTGGTTTTAAGTAATTAAATAACTACGAGTAATAAATTCATTCTTTTGATTCAAACTATCGATATAAAAATAATGTCGGCCACGACAGCCTATCTCCAGGGCATCTGCGCAGGATATATTAAGGTTAGTGCACAAAAGTGTGTGCGCATACACAGGTGCGCTCTCTGTTCCTTTACTCACATAGACGGAAAATCCGACACGAGCGGAGAGAGATCAGGCGCAGGACTGACGGCTTTACGTGATATCCGAGGCATGGGGGTGAAACACTGCCAACTTCCCTAAACTTCCTAATTCGAGCTACTAGCTAGTACTAAGAATTTCTTGATAGAAAAATCCAATCTATACTATAATATTATGCATGCGTAAGTTTGGATGGATGGATGGATGGATGGACGAACGGATCTGGATGAAACTTGGCACAGAGATAGATTATAGTCTGGAATAACACATAGGCTAGGTACTTTTACTTCCAGAAAATTATACAGTTCCCGCGGGAACCAATAAACCTCAATCCACGCGGACGAAGTACCTAGCTAGTATTTAATAATTATGGCCTAACCCGGGATTCGAACCCGGGATCTTGTCAGCCGCAGTCGAATATGCTAACCACTAGACCAACGAGGCAGTGTTACTATCTAATAGCCAATAATATTATGTACACAGTAAGTTTGGCAACGTCGCTATTTTGGTTACAGATTAAAACACTTTATTTCTGTTACAGATTCATTTCGGTACAGAAATATAAGTGTTTCGGGTTAACCGAATTAAAAACACTTTCAAAAGGGTTACAGATTCGTTTCTGTTACACTTTCAATCTGTACCACTTATATTTCTGTAACCTTTATGAAACTGTTTTTCAGTCCCTGGTCACGGTGTCGGTCACGCGTTTCCACATTTTTACCCCCTACCAAAAAGTGCTCAACGCGCCTAAAGAAGTTTTCACTTCAAAAATTGTTTTCGTAATCCTTTAACACTAGAAATCTTAAGCAAATCGTGTTTCTGTCACACATTTTTTAATGTTCATGATAATATTGTAACATCCTTTCAAACATCTTAATTTTTTATGACCCAGTAATTAATAACTGTCGATGATCTTGTCATTCAGTTTAATTAATGGTTGCAAATTAATAATAATATTGTTAAATATACCTAAGTGTCATAATTCATTTGCATCGTCGGTGCAGATAATAATTACCTATAATGAAATCTGTCTGCTCACTTTTATTGTGATTTTTATTTTTAAAATGCGGCTTATATTTTTAGCGAAAATTATAATGATTTTTCGGGCTAAAATTATAATTCGGGTGGTTTGTGTTTGATGCCCGGACATGCACCTCTAACTATTCGGAGTTACGTTTTAAGGAATAAAATATGACTGTTTTAACGGTAAAGGAAAACTTCGTGAGAAAAGCACGCCCAAGAGTTCTTCATATAACCACATAACGTTCTCAAAGGTATGATTGTGCCGTCTGCCAATTCGCACTTGGCCAGCGTGGTGGACTATGCCAAACCCTTTTCAATCTGAGAAGATACTCGTGCTCAGTAGTGAACCAATAACGGGTTAAAGTGATGACGATGATCCGACTGAAGCCAGGGGGTCCAGCTAGTTCAACAAGTGATAATTTTAAAATTCACCACACACTAAACAGTCCATATCTTTCAAACTACTGAACCGATTTTGATCAAACTTGCACTGTTCCCTAAGTTGAAGTAAATGTAAGCCAACAATGAAGAATAGTCACAACATCAGAATTGTAGTTTCGGAGAAATCCGCGGACAAACATGCATACCTTACATACCTATATGAAATTTTGAAAATTTGTTTGGATCTGAATATTTTGCAGTTCCAATAATATTACATACATACATACGTGTCAAATTGATAACCTCCTGCATGTTTGTATAGCCTAAGTGTTAAATATTTATTTTATTTTAATGAATTTTATTTCTCAAAGGTGTGTACCTTTAAGTGTTAGTATTATTACTATTTGTCATTATATCTCATGAAACAGGAAGTATAATATCAGTTAATTTGACTAGTTTCATGTTTAGTAAGGAATTTAGTCGAGCCGATCCATTTTATTCTATTTTTATCGGGCGAGTAGCACCTCCCACCACGCGTACGTGCTCACTGGCCGACCAACTAAACAAGTCTGAACCTGTCGAATTAGTCGAGTTCATTAGTTACCGCGAAGTTGTATGAAATTCACAAATGTGACATAATCAAATTTCAACATACTTTTTTTCTTTAATCCATATTTTAAAATGCTTATCAAACTTAAAACTAACTGAGGATGTCAATTTTAGGTTTTTTGGAACACCCTTTAATTAATAATCAGTTAGTAATAATTTATTTTTTATGTAGGCATCATCCCTATCATTAATTACTCTTATAAAAACACTTTATTCGCTAAATAAATATATAACTAAAATACTATTATTATTACTGTATTTCTGAACGGCTGATTTATACAGTTTGTGTTTATAGGTTGAGGGCTAAGTTGTCATAAAGCTTACAAAATCGTAAAAGTTCAAAATTATAAAATAAATAAAAAAAGTGGTCGCCATTTTAGGGGCTGCCAAAGAAGGGGTGAAGAACTGCTTTATAAGGGGTTCCGTGGTGCGCTACGTACAGTTACCGGCTGATGAAGTGGATACACAGCTCCTCCAAGACGCAGCAAGGAAGGAAGCGACAGTCTCAACAAGATAGTGATATAACCTAAAACTGTTGTGTACACTTCTCAACTGCTTTGATCATGTCCTCTTCGTCAATGCTGCTGGGATCGGAGTCCGGGTACTCATTCCTCCAATCATTCTCCGCATTGGAGTCCTCACTGTCTTCCTCGGAGGAGGGCAGACCATTGTCTCTGTATGACCCAAATACCAGGTCCGTTTCATAGTTTTCTATACTGAAAACATTTACCAACCTGCCAGTTAAAAGTGTTACCGTGACACCGATTGCATCTTTGAGCAATCACGCCTTTCTTGATTGCGTATTAAATATTAAAAAGGGAAAAATACCCTCAAAATCTATTATGTACAGACCACTCAATAGCATTTGTTTGTATAACCGTCTACGAGCCGTACATACCGACGAACTTCACTACTTTCTTCATACACTGAACAATCTTCACTCAAACTTGTCCAATACTTTTAAAAAAATGAGGCAATGCTCTAAATTGTTTCGTAACTTTGTCAGTAGGTCTAGGCAATAATATAATAGGATAAGTTATTTTACGTGAGTTATACAAAATAACATAATAAAGTTTATTTATTTTATAACAGGATAGAAATCCAATTTACAACCTACGAATAAACAAGGAATAGAAAAACCGTCGTCGATATCTGTTGGATCGTTTCACTGTAGCTTACTGAGATCGCACTAAAGGGCTAACTTGTAGTGGAATAAAAAAAATTAGCAGTCATAGGGACTGCGGACTGAAAAATAAAATCGTTTTCACTTCTATAAAATTATTCAAATATAAACCTTAACAATAAGACATTAAAGTTTAATGAGTGACTTTTTAAAGCCTACCTATTCATTAAATTATTGAGGACTTCATCAGTGTGTTCCAAGGTAAACTCATTAAACCCTGCCTTCTTTAACTCAGCTTAATTTTAGAATTTAAAATTTAAAAATTACCATTATTATCCACTGAGTACGCTTAGTATAAGTTTTTACATTGCAGATTCGATCGATTGTATTGAGCGTTCAATCACATTAGCATCAAAGTAAAATGTGTAGTTCAAAATTCAAAATGATTTTTATTCAAATAAACTTTTACAAGTACTTTTGAATCGTCAAGTAACTAGGCCGACGAGTGTGGTCAGAGCCCAGCAAAGCCCAATATATGCTTTCAAAAATTCCTTTAGGAAGGTGAGCTACATTTTTATTTCAATTGCAAGTAACTTTCGATACGTTTACAATTTTAGACGCTGGCATAGAGGACGAAATTGCCCTCATTTTCTAGAGAACGCACTTGACAACGAGTAATCTTTAAGATTTAAAATTAATTGGTAATTACTGAGCCAATGCTCCGTGAGACATAAAATGTCAATCTTAGATGCATTACTTAAGGATATAATAAGACTGCAATATGAACTTACCTTAATCTTTTCTTTACAGTCAGTGTGGCTCTATGAAAGAAACGAAAACAAACACTTTTTTTACTTTTGGGCGCGAAAATATTCCGATGGCCGTATTACTCGCATGTGCGTCCCGTGACAACTAGCCAGGAAGTATCAATCGATATTCAATGATGGGCATAGACAAGAATCTCCTTATCCCAGTTTTATACACTTAACGTGCCGGGACTTTGTGAAAGTGATGTCGCTTAGCGTCTCATATTTCTAGGCCAAGTGTTCTAGGCTTATATTCAAGTCACCTTTTATTCAGTACAGAATGTATAAATAAATAAATAAATAAAGCTTATTACAATTTTTATTTTTTTAATTAACATAAAAATCGATACAGCTTTGGTGGGTAAAACCACGTTAGCTTAAATTGCGTGCTCTTCCGTCAATATAATATCAGAATTTTGATGAAGTTACGAGGGATGACGTTAGAATTTCCAACTTAGTTCTTTAGATATTATTTTGATAGCTATAAACTACTACGGAAGGTAGTTTATCTTTTGAAGAGTTTAAACATTATCTTGCTTGATATAAAAAATAGTTGTATGCCAAGAAGTACCTACCAACAAGTAACATCCGTAGCTTAGCAACGTAGCACATCTCTGTGGAAACGCACCCTGAGGCAAGGCGTTCCAAAGTGGCACAATTTTTTTCCGCGTGGATTTATATATCACATGGGTTCTTTATTGAAAAAAAACCTTATCTCTATTTACTTAAAGAGCAAATTTGTAACCATGAGATATAACTTATATGTAATACTTACAATTATCAATTAATAATAGTTGAGAGAATATTAAGATTTGTTTTCGTAACAGTGACGTTGTTAATTAGCCGGCGTTCGCTGATTCATAACTCTAAATCGTTCCAACGGCCACTCCAAGCCGGTAATTTCACTGCAAATATCTCTCCTTTAATCATGTCCCGGTGATCCACCTGGAGAATTTTCGCGCGACTCAGCAGCGAGGGCGCGAGCCAACATTAAATCTTGCTCGTTCAACATTCTGTAAAGAAAATACTATGAAAATATTTATTAGTAAATCCATACTAATATTATAAATGCGAAAGTATATGGCCATGTTATAAACGTTTTTTTGGAATAAGTTTATTTCCATGTCTATTGGACCTTGAGATCGTATCGGCTATACTTGGAAAATGATCTCTATGTTTATGCACGAAAATAGAGACTTCAAAAATATAAAGACAAAGTTGATCAATTAAGTTCAATTGAATTATATCCTGCACTTGTACACCAAATACTAAAATTAGGAAACGAACTATTTTAGGGAAACGAAATTATTTAATTTTTAATGAGCTTCAGTATTTTTAACAGAACTTCACAATGATGTCAATAGATGGCGCTCAAGTTTATTCGTTTTATGATAACCGCGAGGTCTCAGTTCGGGGCGAACCACTAATGTTCAGAATTTGTTACTATAGCTTGCAATTTTATGTACTAAAAACCGAAATCTATATACAGCGAATCAAATGAATCTTTGAAACGGTAGCCTAAAATGTAAATTATGATTATTTATTATCAAAATGGCCGGACTAGGTTTTTTTAAAAAATATATTATAGGCTAGCGCTTGGCTGCGATCAGACTTGCTTGCAAGTGGTGATGCAGCCTAAGGTGGAGCGCGCTTGCCTAAAACATGCCTATTCACTCTTGTTTGTACTAAAGTAATTTTAAAAAAAAGTAACAGGTTACCATCATACTGCTACCATCTTAGACTGCATCATCACTTACCATCAGGTGAGATCGTAGTCAAGGGCTAGCTTGTAGTGGATAAAAAAAAAAAACACAGCACAGTACTCCAAATCACCGTTAATTATAGTTAATAAGAACAAATAACATAGTTATCACTGATATAACACAGGACTAACGCTTGACGACTGTCATGATCATTGGCAATACTCGCGGTTGATAGGACTATTTTATAGCTCATGAAAAATATATTCGCATTACATTTTCGATTGTTTTTCTGCATATAGGACAAACCATTTTACTCAATGATAGAGATTTTAAAAATAGCATAACTACTCGTATATTTAAATATCGCTACATTATTCACTCGATCGTTTGTCTCAAATAAGGTTAATAATTACGGGTTATCCTTTGAGTATTGAATAGTGCTACTCATTTTTTTTATATAATAAAAGCCTACTTTTGCGTTGTTGAAAACAAAGCTTTTATAACAACTTAAATCCTTACAAAGTTTGTTAAAATAACCGAGCTGTATAGTAAAAACAATCGTCCATTTTTCCTTTTTATAAGGACTACTTAGTTATAATTACGTACTAACTCATAAAAAAATTCTAAAACATTAGGGTTTCATCCTTTCAGTTTAATGGCGTCCATCTGTGCCCTGCCGTCTAAGCTAAGTGATCGCATTGATTTTATTAATGCATAAAATCTTGCCACTTAAAAAAATATAGGTTACATTTAAATAAATAATATTTTATAATATCTCATTGCCAATTAAAAATTAATTTGTTTAAAAATCCAATACCTTAAATTTTATAAAATCTTGCATGTGATAAAGGGTATAAAGCAAGCCTGGCGATTATTAAATGAAATAAAATTATTTAAATGTTTTAGTTTATGTAGGACCACTTGTTTCACTTATAAGGAAAGACCCAAAAAGTGCTAAGTTAAGTCAAGTTTAAGTACTAAGTTTTTAATTGGAAACGTTCGATAAATATTCAACTTAACTGTAAAGTTGAATTCATATTTTCATTTTACAATCTTGTTGGCGCTTTTGTTTTAGAAATACGAGTACATATTAAACCTAATCCGTATTTTAGGGACGTCAACCTATGTCATATAAAACGTAATCACGATTCAGCAGCAGCACATGCCGCTAAATTTAGAGAATGTGCAGAACAAGGCACGTAATCGGCAAAAGGGGCTTCGTTTTTAATCTTTGCCTGTAAGCCGTTGTATACGCCAGACATGTTCGCCGCGTTATCATAGGACTGTCCACGACATTTTGGCAAATAGTGAAATGGTGATCGATCGAAGAAAAGATCGTTAGTGTCATACTGTGGCCAATTCTGTTTAACAATTCTGTTTAGCTCTAAATCGAGTGCTGCCCCTTTCCGCAGGGAGTATTTCGAAAGCAGTATATAATACCTAAAGCTGTCAAAAACCCCAATAGGCTCTTGTTGACTTGTCTATTGTTCAAGCTGATTGATTGAAGCTCGTATCCTAGTCTGTTTGATATAATTGAGTTTAGTGAGGTATATTTAGGGTAAAACCGGGATAGATGCCCCACTTTTTGAAAAGGCCACCTAATTTTAAAAATATTAATTTTATACGAATAATTTCTATTAATGTAGCTAGCTCAATCCTTAATGTTGAATTATTATTATTATTTGTTAACTTATCAAATACAGATTTTGCAGAAATTAGCTTTTCGTGGAACATTTTTTTTGAGGATAGATGCCTACCTGTATGGATAGTTGCCCCACCATGAAAAAACTGAGAAGGATAGATGCCTGCAGTGCAGGATGGATGCCCTTTATAGGTGTAAACGAAAAATCCATACCAAATGTTAGGTAGAAGTCCAAGGGTCATAATAATGAAAAACATTTTGTATTTTTTAAATCTTTTAATTTTTATCATTAGAAGATATTATTCTAATATCACACAAATGACATAGGTAATTAAATTTTTAAAGCGTTTGTTTAACTAAAATATAAATTCTTAATTGTTGTATTCCCATGGTTTTTGTCCATTTCATCCAAAGCCGACTGTAGGTTTTCTGTAGTCCAAGAACATACTCGAGCTCGCACTCCTTCTTTTCTTTTATATTTTCGTGGTGCTGTAGGTAAACATAAATGGCAGTGTATGCAGGGATAGGTGCCCTTAAGGGTGCCCTTAGGGGCACCTATCCCTCGAAAAATCAGGGCAACTATCCTTTTCGATTGGGATAGATGCCCAAGTATTTTTTTTAATAAATTATAAACAAAATAGCATCTATTTACACCTAGATGCAGACTCAATGAACCAGTATATTGACGTAACAAAAAATATAACTGAATTTATTACTAATTATAAAGTTATACAACGCAACATACTAACCTTTAAATCTTTGACGTGTTCGGGAATATCGCTGCGAAGATAATTACACGTACGAGCAAAACGCATCCTCACCGCACGACTGTCTGTGGGTAATTATGGTACGGGGTGACTGCGGCTCCTACTTATAAAATTAATTCTTAGTCGCGAGTTCGGGAAGTAAGGTTTTTAGAATATGAGGCATCTATCCTGCTGCGGCATCTATCCCGGTTTTACCCTACAACTAAGAATTTTTGCCATTATTGGGAAAGTATCAGCTATGTTGAAGACAGTCAGACAGTATTATCCTTGATACCCTTAAAATATAGTATCCTCATTAATAAAACCTTCAATAATTATTATTAGGTAGGTAGGTACTTCATATTATAAGTATCTACATAGTTAAATATAAGTATGAGTAAGTGTGAAAGTTACGTTAATTTTGCTTTTGAACTATCAAAATTTCCTGCATAAAGAGAGTTTTACACTTATAAGCACTATTTATGTGGTAAAGTCTGTTCCAATAGGGATGATTTTTTTTAGTCTGTTGTATCATTATTATATTCAGGATCGCCTTTATGAAGCTGTGTGGGTATCCCTGTTTAATTACATGCTGAAAAGTGTACATTCAAATAATCTGACGATTTGAGCGAGACCTAAAGGAGTTGGAGAGTTACAAACTTTAAAAATCTCCAACTCCTTTAGGTTTTGAGTTTAGACCCACCAATATACAGGGCTCATATATGGTCAAGCCCTGAAGGCCCAGCGTTGGAGCACCTGGTACCTTAGATGTGCGCCACTATAGTGGTTTCGTGTCTGAGAGGCCCGGAGCCCAACACAAGCTGAGTGGTTAATTTGTTTTGTACACTGCTGTACAATAATAGTGATGATTTTACATGTAAGTAATTGCCTACCTATGGGGACAGGCTTTACGGTCCCATTTCATTATCATCCCTGCGGTTACTTAATCCAGGTGACCACCCTGTCCCACCTGGGGGCCAGGCCTTACAACAGGATTATAATAATTGTAAAACACGAACGTGAACAATATTAAAACAATACGACTTCAAGCCCTGGTAGTAAACCCATCAGCTCACTTTGATGACAGACATGCCAATCAATGGATGTTAAATTTTACTAGTTGACCTGCCCCGGCTTTGTATTGGGTGGGATTTCAGGAAGACGAAGGAACTTAGAGGTACTTTGATACGAAAACTTACATGTAAATCTTTGAGTTTCTGGGCCCAGTGATTTGACCTTCCTTACGTAGACAAAATAAAAAAAATTACATAATAGTTGAATCGAATGTAATTATATTGAACACCCTTCATTGGTACTCAATAATAGAAAAAAAAAGTTATTATAATTTTTCGTTCACGAAACCTCTGCAACCCTATATAACGCTATAAAATATTTTACTTCGCATTCGCTTCTATGAGAGCCCCCCTGAAATAAAGATTTTTATAACTTTTTAAGCCATATTTGGCGGGAGGCCATCGGTTTACATATTTTATTTATATTTGGACGCCCTCAGAGCCAGGCTTCATTTTCTCATAACCGAGGGTCGTGACCTTTTTTCATTAATTACATAATTTCAGGAGTTTCCTTGGTATAATAATGCGGTTCCTATAGGTCCTTCCGGGTGGTATGATTACTTACTATTTAATATAACTATTAGCTTCCTTTTCATGCTATCTGTGAGAACATATTACCTGATCCAGCCAATGTTTAATCACAAACGGCGACACAGTTCAAACTTGCATTTCACAACACTAGCCACATTATAAAGGATTATTTATTTATTTATTATTTATCACTTCCACGCCAGTTTCAGCATTTTCAGCTTATCAGCAGAAGCAGCCGGGGGGCCATTGGGATCACCGTTGAAGATAGTTCGGCATCTTCCCATAGGCCAACTCATATCTGTCACAGTATAGAAAATTAGGTTTGATTAAAGGTCCAAAAAACCGGTAAAACCTTTCGGTAGCTGGCTAATGAGTAATTGGACTGCGTAAAGACCTATATTTTGCTACAGTTCGTGGTGTCGTTAAAGTAATTTATATTTTAATAGTAACTCGAATTTTTTCTGGGAAATAAAACTCGTTTTAAAAATTCTTTGGAAAAATTATATTTTAAGTACAAAACGACTTTACTCATGAGTAATCGTAGTCGTAGACCTGATCACAGGGGCGGATCAACAAGTTTATTATAATAGGGTATTTGACAAATAGTCAAATCAGCAACTTTTTTCATACGTCAAAACGCGTCCTAATCATTTGATTTATATGAAATTCTGAACTGTGACGCCAATAAAGTTCGACGGACTTTTTTATGATGATTTACAGTTCCAACCTAAGTATCCACAGTACCAGTCCTAATCCGATGTGTGTAAAAATTTACAACAGAATCCCAGACCACATCAAATCTTTGAGTCAGCATTTGTCAATTTTCTAAAAAAAATCCAAATGACAAAGCCTATTACAAAACTCTCCAGGTCCTCAACTATACCCATGCAAAAAATTACGTCGATCCGTTGCTCCGTTGCAGCGTGATTGAAGGACAAACTAACACACTTTCACATTAATAATATTAGTATGACGTTTAGTGTGGCATTAAATAATTTATCACAACAGATATTTGTCATAATTTTTTGATGAGTATGTCATTATTACAAAATAGTGAGCATGGTAATGGGATTATCACTGCGTTTTTAGTATACTAGGGCTGAGCTGCGTGTTTCTTTGTTGGTTTGTCCTTCAATCACGCCGCAACGGATCGACGTGATTAAATTATTTTCATGGGCATAGTTGAGGATTGAGAGTAACATAGGCTGCTTTTTATGCCGTAAAATAAAAGAGTTCCTCTGGGAAGATAGGTTTTGATGTTTTTCATAAATATTACTTTAACAAATGCAATAATACTTATGTTTTTCACATTAAAATTAGGAAATGAGTTTTATTCTCATTGTTCCTAGGTTTTATTATAAAAAATTCATTTATATTTGAATAAATAAAGTTTGACGCGGTATTTGAATGCGTATAAGTATTTACCTTAAACTTTCAAATCTTTGTGCACATGTGTGGCACCAGCTTAATATTACCACACTACCACAGTTTAGCAAGCATACAGTTGGCAGTGTCTACTGCGTACTCGTGTGGACATCTACGTGGTCACGGCATCACGCGTGAATGGCTGGACCGATTTCACTAATTTTTTTTTGTTGTATTTGTTATTATTAGGAGAATGTTCTTACGGAAAAAAATATTAAGAAAATCTCTCAGAAATATTGAAAAATATACATTTAATTTTGCATACTAAGGCGGTACGAAGTTCGCCGGGTCTTATAAAGTAATTAGGATAAGCTAGTTGTATTGTTTTCGCTTATTAAAAATGGAGAGAAGTGTTTAGTGAATCCTTTGACATAATGAAACTAACTTTTATAAATATAATAGGCATGATTACTGATTTTGAAAAATGGTCAGATTATGTTCGGAAGTCAATTTGAAGTGACTATTTTCTGAACGCGTATGAGGTATAAAAATAGACATTGTTTTTAATTTTATTCAAGCCAGATATTATTACCGGAACGATAGATCATTGGCTGGTACAGTCTTAATCCAATTTTTGAAATTTATCAACTTTTCGAACATATGCCCGGGGCCCGGCGTTCCTATTGTCCAGGGGTCCCTTTTCAAGAAGCATTCAAGTTATAAAGTCCATTCTGCGAGCCATTGATGACAGTTTATAAAATCTCGCATTCGGCTCCTTTGTACCGGCATTGTCTGAATTAAAATACATTTTTCCTTGATATGCTGCAAATATTTTTTACAATAACTTCGCATGACTTTGTAGATAAAGTCAGTATCTTTTTTTAAATACCTGTATCAAACCTTGTTACAGTCTCTTCTGATGAGATTGACTGTTTTTTTTTATCCATATAGATTGATTTATAATTATAATAATTATGTACCATCGTTTTTTATTTTTCTTACTTTTTGGTGCCTCTTATCCACGATGCTACTATGAAACCTTTGATAGCTATATCTAAGTAAAATATTTTTTATAAAGTTACATAGGGTTGCGGTATATCATTTTAAAGATAATTAGGAATAGAGTCCAAAAATATTTTTTTTTTAATTTTTCCCCCAAAATTGACGAAATGGGGGGCTTTCAAAGTGGTGATTTTCTGGGATGGGAAAAGGTGGAAAGGAAGGCAAAGGAAAAGATGGGAATGATTTAAGAGTGGTGGCTGGTGCTACATAGCGCTGAACAACATAGGAAAGGTAGATCTGGAAGGCTCTGGAGGAGGCCGCATGACAAGCTGATGTTCACTAAAAAAAGTTGTAAAAAGAAAAACAACATACTATTATCATAAATACGGCCCTGTGCAATATAAATACGGTTTTATATAACTAACTAAAACATAAGCTATCGTGTTTTACGAAATAAGGCCACGCTATCCGCAACAAGGAAGGACGTTGGGCAGAAGTGCAATCATGTAAGGATTGCCGATCAAATCGTTAAAGTTCGGCTTCAAAGTAAAATAAACCATAAAATCATTGAATTAGAGCTCAATTTCATGTATCCATTCTTATACGTTTAGGTATGTACGATACCATAAACGTATAAGAATGGATACACGAAACACGTTACTCATAACACAATCTCTAAACTAAACTAAAATGGCAGCTTTAAATGTAGTTCTGTCCCTTTCCGTAGGGAGTATTATGAAAGGGTTAGCAATATTTGTAATGCTCTAATTTTAGTTTAGTTTAGAGATTGTGCACAGAATCAGCCCCAATGTGGAAATCTGTACAAGAGCTGTGGACGTCTATCACTATCGAGAATGTCCAGCTAAAATGTGTCCTTCCAGCCACTAAATACTTGCTTGTCTGTTTAAATTCCTGTAGAACAGACTGAAAATACCTAAGTCCAGCCTAAATAAATCCATACTAATATTATAAATGCGAAAGTGTGTCTGTCTGTCTGTCTGTCTGTCTGTCTGTCTGTCTGCTACGCTTTCACGGCCCACCTGTTCAACCGATTTTGATGAAATTTGGTACAGGGGTAGATGGTATCCCGGGGAAGGACATAGGCTACTTTTTATCCCGGAAAATTAAAGAGTTCCCGCGGGAATAAAAAAAAACTGTCTCTTCACCCGATTTTGATGAAATTTGGTACAGGGGTAGATGGTTTCCCGGGGAAGGACATAGGCTACTTTTTATCCCGGAAAATTAAAGAGTTCCCGCGGGAATCAAAAATATTAATCCACGCGGACGAAGTCGCGGGAATCATCTAGTAATAAATAAATTAATAAATACCTAAGTAATAGGAGGGTTTGGTTCCCGTATCTAATTCGGGATCATGAAATTTTAATGATAACATGAAATGTATGAAGTATTCAATCGATAATACGCGGTCGTGATGTTTTCAAGCGATATATTATTATTTATCTAGCACACTTTTGTTTCGGACGTGGGGTTATTTAGCAGATATTGTATTGTGCACATATCTTGTCACAAAGATGAATAAACACTTAAAACAAACTAACTTTCGCTTATTTATAATATTTGTATGATTTAGAGGTACACATTTTCATAAAGTTTATCTCTCTTCACCTCCCCCAGAACGCCGCAGCGTTTGGAGCACAAAGCCTTTGAAATAAAAGCATACACGCCTGCGTTGTTTTAGTTTAGTTCGCGTGGGATGGTTTTAATCTAAATGGGAAAAATTCAGTCGTTACACTTTACGACGAAAGTCATATGTTATCTTACGCTGAAATGTTACATGTAATAAACGGTAATCGATTGAGGACAGTGGTTTCTGACCGTTCGTGGCTGGGCATAGCGCATCCAAGTGTGAAAATAAAATAAAAGCCAGAAGACGCAAAGTAAATCATGGAGGAAGGAAGTGCGCTTTGATGAGCTTTTTAAAAGCTGCAAGAGATTGCGCACGCCTGATATGAAACGGTAAGGAGTTCCATAGCCTAGCAGCTTCAACATGTCAAAGACGGGCAGACAGAAAGTAGCCCCATTCCCGCCGGTGGCACCCGTTCACGAGCATGACGCATGATCCAGCCATTGCTTCGCTCGACCATATTTGAGGGAACGTAACAACCCGCACCACACGACACCACCACAGAAATGTTTAAAGAGAGCGTGACATACTCAGTCTACCCGTATGAAAAGTAAATATTAATTTTTTTACAAATTATTTCATGCATTTTTTGCGACATGGGCTTGCTCGATTTCACCTCCGCGCGCCTGTGTTTTTCATCTCGTGAGCTCACAGCGCCTTAACAGGCATAAAAATTTGTTCCACGGGTCACTGGTAGAGATCATGGAGCCTGATGCGTCAACTATGCCTATCTTTGTTATACTCGCCCGACTTCAACATAGTGTGTAGAAATCAAAATTATTTTTTACTTTACAGTGGCTTTGGAAGTCGGTTTTTTGGAAAGAATTTTTATTTTTAACTTTTTAGAGATTTTCATATTATGAGCATTTCACATTCATTTTACCTGCCTTGTATTACGTATTGTGCATCGAAATTTGAAATGGATTAATAATTATTATCATCAATAAAACATCTATTTAAATAAATGTAAACTAATTACAACAAAAAAATGTCAATTAATCTTGTAAGTATTTTCAAGTTGTTAAAAATCTTTTGGCAGCTCGATTCGATAATGTTCTAATGCGTTACTGATTAGATTTTTGATGACAATCGACTTCTTAAAAGAAGAAGTTTTTTCAGAAGTATATTAAAAGTGAAGTATATTAATTGAGGATTTTATTTTATTTTATTTATTATTATATTGATTGATTTTGAATCAGGTAAGTAGTTTAATATGTGTTTTATTGTGAGGTAAAACACGTCCATTAAACTCCTGTATCGTGATTCAAAGCCTATATAAATATATTGAGATTTGTTTATTATCGCCTGGAAATTTTCATCGATATCGATATTTGCTTGAATAATAATTTTGATATTTTATTATTGATATAATACGAAATACCGCAAATCATAGATTTAGGCTTTAATTTACTAAAATTATACATACGACATTTCACAATAATATTGAATGACGTTAGACTTTCGAATTTATAATATTGGTTAAAATATTACCTATAGATGGCGCTAATGTTAAAATTTACATATTACAATGTTTTCTGAAAGGCTGAGCCGAAAACTTGATCAATTATTTGAATTATATGTACTTGAACAACAAATACTAAAATTAGATAAATATTATAAGGAAACGAATATTATTTTATTGTGTTATATGTTATATTATGTATATATTTCTATGGGCCCAGTTGCCTGATGTAAACAAATAAATAAAAATAAATAAAAAATAAAAAAGCAATATTGCTCATAATGACAGTTTGTTGTCACGTAGGTACATTGACGTTTCTGTCGATTTTCAAAATTCAAACGCTCACACGTTTGAATTTTGATAATCGATCTCTCTATGTTCGGTTTCTCAAATTTAGCCAAAATTAAAATTATTCAATTACATCGGGTGTGATCTAATCTATTTCTACGTCAAGAGTGTCGGTCATAATTTAAAAATAACAAGATTGGTCGGGATAAATAAAACTGCCCTAATTTGCTTTATTTTTCCGTATAACAAAAGATGAATCTGGAGCTGGTGAAATCACTTGATCTATTTTTGAAAGCTTCTTTTTTAAAGACAATTTATTTTTCTTTTTTATGGTTTTTAAAAGACAAAATTATGCGCAAAATAATATCTTCTTTTTGCGGGATCAAAACTTAGCATAGAAATAGCAAAATGGCTGACGTCCACTCTCTACAGTTTTATTCGCTATAACCAAGAAGGTCATTGGCTATAACAAACATTTACAGATTCATAGGTACAAGTAAGTATTCAGCCCATGTAAGAAATGTATTAAGAGCTTAAAATTTAATGTGAAGCTAAAATATGTCTAAAAATATTTATTTTTATGCACAGTAAAATTTGCTTTCAATAAACTGGTAAATACAGAAATGTGATTTTTATTGATTGTTTGAAATGAAATTGAATACACATTCAAACACTATTTTTATTTACATAGAGTACATTCTATTAAAGTATAATAATATATATATTTTACTACTGCAGATTCAGAATCAAAGGAATTGATTTTCATCCTAGAAAAAAATACTATCCACTCTAATATTCTATTCAGATCGGCGAAGGTCGTGGTATATCGGGATCGAAACTATTTAATCGTATCCAGGCATAAAAAGAACGCTTATTTCGCCTACAAGTTCGTCGCTCGTTTAGCACCACCCAGGCACAGTACATATTGGTATCTATATACCAATACTGTGACCCAGGGGGCACGTGCAGGGAGGTATTATTCCCGCCAGTAAAAACGCATATCTTGCACCTCTAATCAATGGCGATACTAGAACGGGCGGGCCGTAAGGCAGCATAATCGTTTAAATAGTAATAATTTGCAGTTTAAAATTTTAAACAGATCGACGTTTCCGCCAAAATAAAAATTACATTTATCAAGCACGACTTTCGGTTTCTACACGGCATCGTACCGGAACGCTAAATCGCTTGACGGCACGTCTTTGCCGGTAGGGTGGTAACTAGCCACGGAGGAAGCCTCCCACCAGACCAGACCAGGGAAAATTCAGAAATGATAAATTCCTAAACACTAAACGTAATAAACGTTGCGATATCTTCAGAATTTATAATTATAGTTTATTTGTGTATAACCAAATTAGCACCTATTTTATATTTAAATAAAATGTATAAATTGCCATAATTAGCTTGAATTTAGATATAACTGAGTTTAGTTCAGTAACACTCAATCTTATGTTGTTATCAAGCTAAGCTTTTTTCCTTATTTTTGTATAATTATTAAACAATTTATTTCAAACTTACATACTTACTAACCTAGCATTATAGAAATTTTTACTATTGCTCTTTGTTTTCGTTACCAGCCAAATGCCAGGAAATATATTCTGATTAGTCATTATGTGATCTCTTTTTTTAATTCTGAGCTCCTCATTTAAAAACGTGATAATGGTTATGCATGTAGGTTTTTCTTATAAAATAACGCCAGGAGGGTCAGTTAGTCTAAAACAAATATCATTATTTCCAATTTAATTTAAAAAACAAACGAATAGCAAAGGGCTACTCTGGGAACTTCAACAAGCTCTAATTGGCTCAGGTCTTGTCTTAACTCGTCCCATGTTTTCTGCAAATCACAAGGCACTGGTTCGTCCCAATCAACGTTACGACGCCACAATTCTTGCATGAGTAGGCTTGCAAGCTGTTTAGCAAAGTGTTTATGAGCTGTACGTTAATAGATCAGTCATTCACCTTTTTCGATTACATATTTTGATTCGATTATTTCACTTCGCTTCGGTGGTAATTCTACAAATCCTTTCTACAATGCCTAATTTAATTTATTTATTCACTCAAGCGTAGTGGACAAGCCCAAAAGCCTTTTTTAATCCCGAGAGAAAATTCAGTTCATCCATTTAGGAGCTACGATGCCACAGACAGAAACACTGATACACGCTTTAAACTGATAACACCCCTCTTTTTGCGTCGGGGGCTAAAGTAGAATCTTTGGTTTTTTGGCTAGATTCGATTGATTGACCGACGGATTGTATTGATCAAAACTACATTCGTGTTGGGTCAAAGTGCTATGATTAAATAATAATAACCTAATGTGCTAAACGTCCATTTATCTCTTTTAGACCCACTGCTTCGGGACTTGGAGACCAGTGGCGATTACGCGCAGGCATTCGCCGACGATGTGGTGATGGTGTTTGTGGGTGAGACGGCGCTCGAAATCGAACAGCGAGCCAGTCGAAGCTGAGACTTTTCCTTTCCTAGAATTGACTAGTCAATCTGAGGCCTATTACGGTTATGATTGCTACTGTGTAACGATAGCGTGTCTGGTTAAGGTTCTCTCGTCACAGTAAGAACGCCATAGCTAAATTCCGTCAATTACAGCAATTGAGATTGTAGAAGGACTTGTGTAACTTTTTCACTTTGTATACTCGACGTTCAGAACATGTATCAAATATCGATTTTGATCACTATAAATATACTAACATACATATTTTGAAAGAAACCTGTCCAATCACAAAAAAGACTTTTAAAACATGTAAATTCTGAGAAAGATTCATTTTTCAAGAGAGTCATTTTTTGAGAGAAGCTAACCAACCAAATTCTCTCGCAGTATAATCCAAACTTCGTCTGCATAGTTTCCGTAAACACGCTTCTATCCCAAAACGGCTCATCGCATGGACACAATTTCTTAGTTGAATTCACTAAACTCGCATTAGTCACATTACAATGTGTCGAATATTGGATAGAAGTAGGCGTTACTTTGCGGAAGTCCGAGACAATGAAAAAACTAGAAGTTTAATTCGCTAAAATCCGCAGAACAACCTTCTGTTTGTTCTGCGGATTTGTGTTGTTGTTTGGTGTGGTGCGGGTTGTTACGTTCCCTCAAACTATTGACATAAATGTGAACTTCTGTTAAAAATACTGAAGCTCATTAAAAATTAAATAATTCCGTTTCTTTACAATATTTATCTAATTTTAGTATTAAATAATTGATCAAGTTTAGAAAACTTTTCTGAATTATACGCGATTTGTGCAATTAAATTGCACTCGCTATGCCTGTAACTGATCTGCCCCCCGATTGTGTAAGGAAATTTATGTAAACGTAATCGTTTGTCAAACGGATAATTCGACCTCAAAAAAGCCCAGTCGTTCTCGGAGAACGTGTTTTTGGCTTACTTTAATGAGTTAGCCAACAAATATAAGCCCAACACGCTGTGGTGTATTTATTCCATGTTAAGAAGTATGATTCGGACAAAAAATGGAATCATCTCTTACTTTTAACTGTTGTAACCGCGTCCTCTGCCCCGGGTCGGCGGGGTCGTGCTCGAATTTAGTCAAAAATGCTCCGGACTGCGTCTATTCAAATTATATCGTTTTATGTCCTGTATATTGTGCAAAAAGTGTTTTTGAGGAGTTAAAGGTGCCGCAGTCTGGTGTACAAATCTTTTTTTTTTAATCCACTACAAGCTAGCCCTTGACTGCGATCTCACCTGATGGTAAGTGACGATGCAGTCTAAGATGGTAGCGGGCTAACCTGTTAGGGGCATGGCAGTTATATTAAACCCATATCCCTATTATTTTGTGTTTTGTGCTCGATCTTGGTCCTACTAAGGCTACTTGGTAGCTGTGCTAACAGTTTAAGGGCAATTCAAGAATAGAGATCCTCAATACTCAGTACTACAGCTTCTACAAGAGCTGGGCATAGAACATTTCAGCTGCAAGCTCCCACACAATCATGGACTTTAAAAGACAATGCCTTATTTTATTCGGAGAGTAGTATAAAACATCGATATTTGTCTTAAAAAGTAAAGCAAAGTTTCAATCAAATTGAATATAAAAAGTAAGCCATCAGGCCTACTTTTTATCAATAAATTCGAAAGTGTATGATAAATATTTATTAGCATAATTTATATAGTCGATGGTAGAGTGTATTTTTTGGCAGACATTTAGCAAATATTTTTTTCTACTGAAAGATCCCTTATTATTAGTATACAAGAATGTACAATTTTCTGATTAGCTGCTGAATTTATGTCATTCTTACTGACGACATTACCAATCAGAGGTGATTGCGATCGGTTTACAGTAGAATTTTTATGTAATAAGGGCGGGGTTAGAAAAACAGTACTGATACCATTTGAACGCGTATTCTCATAGAGGCGGTATTGTTCTCCTCGCCCCGCTGCCCTTTCTCAGACCCAGGCGCGTTTGGAACCCTTCCAGCTTTAGTTTTTACACACTAACTCACACACACACTTGCTTTCACCCTTGCATGCTTGCATGATTAAAATGAAAAAATTGAATCAATAAATTTCTCTATGGCGGCATGATTGGAGGACAAACAAACCCATAGTATGATTTGATAGGAATGGAGTCAATTTTTTTTTTAAATTGGTATCTGTATTCAATTTTAAGTATAGTTGTATTGGTCTCTCTACTAACCTGACAAACATTTTAATAAAAATCTTGCCGCAATCCTGTGCATTTATTCATTCCTGTGTGGTTAGTACATAATCATTACTGAAACACAAACAAAATAGCTCATAGAAAACCTGTCCATCTGTGCTGCCTTTATGCTCCTGGTCCTGGTGAATGTCATCATTCATTCTTCTTCCTGATGTATTGTAACTGAAAGCAGGCGGTGCTTTATCCCCGATTTCATCGAACCATCACTCCAACGCATGTGATCTCTCTCCGGTCATGTAGGATTTTATTATAGGTAGATATTATTACATCGGATTTTATGAATGGGAGTAGAGAGACTATAATAATGTGGCGCGATTTATTATTATTTATTATTTATTATTTATTTATTATTTATTTATTATTTATTATTTATTATTATTTATTTACTACATAAGATATTATGTAGTAAATAAATAATAATCAAATATTCCAAGTAACAAAATTGGTTAGTTGGCTATAAAATCGAGCGTAGAGCGTTGTGCTATATATGCGTACATATATATGCTGTAGTGTGGCGAGTTTTATACCTACAGTTTGTTGCGGCCTGATGTATCTTTTATTTGATAGTTACCCGCAATTTCTTCATTTAGATAGTAGTAGAGTTTCACTGCTCCCCGTAGAATAAGTGCCATGATTGTGGCAAGTCGCTTAAAGGCATGCGAATAATTAGATTTACACGAGTTCGGTCTTCTTGCAAAGATTTAAAGGTTAGTATGTTGCGTTGTATAACTTTATAATTAGTAATAAATTCAGTTATATTTTTTATTACGTCAATATACTGGTTCATTGAGTCTGCATCTAGGTGTAAATAGATGCTATTTTGTTTATAATTTATTAAAAAAATACTTGAACTTGAACAAAAAATATGGAGACAGCTTGAGAGAGATTGAGGATTTCGGAGACGGGTAAAGGGCACGGCCAAGGTATTGTAGATAGGTGGGGGGTCCTCGAACTAATGTCACTCGGAACCTCATCCAATAGACAAAGAGCGATTGGCTAATATTTGATGCGTTAGCCTGAGTTTGTGTGTCATAAAACACAGATCCCAGAAAAGATTTTAAATCAGAGGAATGAAAACTCATGGTTGTAGAAATGGTTTAACAAATAAAAAGCAGATGATTTTCATATTTATGCTGAGATTGATTTAACATCCCTGTTAGCGATGGGACATAAATAGAAGAGAAAATAAATAAATAGTATGGCGCGCGCATCGACCAATCAGAAAGATCGTAAATTACAACGCATATATACGTAGATAAGTAGTACATTGAACATAGAAAGTGAAAAGCCTTGCGATTCGTCAGAAATATCTCGAAGCAATCATGCGCACCAATTAGAACGTTTGTGGGCGGAGCCAAGGCAGAATTACGTAATTGTAGGCACCTTACGGGATTCGAGATTACTCCCCTATTACCTATAACTTTCTGGATAGATCTCGATGCACGAAAGAAAGAGACGGATGTATGTGCAAGTACGGGACGGGAATAGCATCGAGCCATATATAAGCGGGCGGCTCGGACGACTGGTCAAATTTTGTTATACAGTGAACTCTAAAGAAAAGCGAAGAAATAAAAGTGAAGAAATTAATAGTGAATTATTGAAGTGAATTTATAGTGAACCAGTGAATTAATAGTGAGGTCTTTTTTAGTGATTTACTGTAAGAATAAGTATTGTGAAGAATAATTTGGATTGTGTTTATAAGTCATTGATAATAAAGTGTGATTAATGTTAATCGAGTTTTTCAAGTAGTTAGTCGCACGTACTTAGTTTTGATACCAACCCACCAGTGCAGGAAAAAACAGCTTGCAACGGTACCTTCAGATCGTTCCGATAAACTGCTATTCCGGAAAATATCGAAATAAGTGTGGAAATTTTGAACGAATTAATTTTACTGAAGGTACTCATTGCTCAGTGGTTAACAATCCCAGCAGAATAGATAGCCCGCTACCATCTTAGACTGCATCATCACTTACCATCAGGTGAGATGGCAGTTAAGGGCTAACTTGTAGTGGATAAAAAAAAAGATAGATATCACTGTTTTCACACAAGTACCTACCTTTAATTGGCAAATACAAGACGTTTCTACAGAGGCTAACTATAGAGGCCACTCTATATGGGTAAGTAGTGTTGGGATGTGCTTGATCCTACTTATAATGCTTTATGTAAAAGCAAATGTGGTATATGGAAAACGATTGCTCGTACATAAGGGACAGTTCTTTCACAAAGGGCTGCACAAACTTGTTAAATATGGTTGTATGACACACTTAAGGTACACCTACATAGATTAAGTATAGAGACGCTAAAGTGATTAAGTAGTTTCATGGCAGTTGCTGCGTGATTGACGGGCAATTCAATTAACAATCACACTTTCGCATTTATAATATTAAGTATTAAAATGGATTTGCACACGATATGCGATTTACAATAGGTATTTTGTCAATTACCTACTCATGTAAGAGACTTTGGTACGATAATAGTTATAATCTTACTAAAATCTAAATATGAAACTAACTATAAAATAAATTTAAAATAAATCCTTACTAACAAAAATAACCCTAATCAAAAAGTCCAGCCCTGGTTGCCCCTGGGCTAAACGTCCCCATCAAGCTTGCAGCATTGCCAGTTGCCACATACTGCCTTTCATACATCACCTTGTGCTCTAACGTTTCATTACTAATGAGTAATGAGACGCGTCCTATCATAAAGAAAATCACAGGTCTATTAACGACTCATGACTTTTTGTAAGAAATGTAAATGATGATACTAAAATGGGAGAGTAAATGTAACGAACCACTCTGACGACACACTCACGTTATCACTATTCACTGTCACAAATATATTCCAATGATTCTTACCATTGTGCGAAATGTTGAATTCTTCACAGATAAATTTAAAGTTTATGCGAAAACTGCTAATGCATTTGCTGCCTCCGCAAAAGTTAAAAAATATTTTTCGTTTCTTCTAGTTTGTTGATAAACCCCCTATGTTTGGAATTCGGTTTCAATAAAAAACTACTTAAAGGATACTCACGGTCTAAATGCGACATGACTGCCTTATGGCTTATGCAGGTTTTTATTATTTAAAACTTATAACCGAAATGCTGAAATTTCCTGTCTCTTTCTACAAAAACATAGGGCTTTTATAAAAATTATCAACCCCCATTTCACCCTTTGTTTTCGTAAAATGGCTTATACAGGTTATTATTATTAAACTTTATTCTTCTTCTATCTGTTACCTCTCTCGAGGCTTGCCGGCAACAGTGTACCCTTGGGTAGGTACATTGAATGGTACTTTATAAACGATAGTTCACGTTGTCGCGATCGAATACGTAAAAAATCTCCTACTCGGCCTGCTGATTTACACAATTGAATGGGAAATACACCATAACATACCTCTTACACTATTATCAAAATGGCTCCACAAACCTGTCTCTATCAACAAGAACTTTTACTTTTTTTTACATTTAGGTAAGTGCTTAAGACTGTTAAAAAACCTAACATTGAAAGCTAATGATTTTTCTATACTTTACTTGTAATCAAATATTTTTTATTCAAATAAACTTTTACAAGTACTTTTGAATCGTCAAGTGAATCTACCACTGGTTCGGAATACCATCCTACCGAGAAGAACCAGCAAGAAACTCGGTGGTTGCTCTTTTTAAATAATTCATTTACAATTACTATATCAATAAATGCCTATTGCTTCTAGTAGCAGGTAATTTCCTTATTTAACTTTAAGAAATTTGGACTATTGAAATTGGACCACACAAATATATATTACTGTTCATTTTTTTATCGATGACAAATAAACACTTGACTACGATTTCACCTACTAGTTTTTGATGATTCAGCTAGATCCTTCTTAGTTGCTTAGTGACTTATAAGTATTATTTATATTCGTCTCAGTACTTATTAATTAGGCATTCATTGAACCTTTCGTGTCAAGAGGGGTACTTGACCAATTTACACCTTGACTTGTCCAATTTCCAAATAACCAAAGGACAGTGAACCTAAGTTCATGTTTTCTGGCTGGCACGGAGAATTTCTTAGCTGAAAAGCCCAATACATAAAAAATGTTATGCCTGACCGGGTATTGAACTCTTGTGACCCGCAGCCGACTATGCTAACCGCTGAACCAACGCGGCAGTCATTATTATAACAGAATTAAGAGGGCCGCGAATCATTTCACCAGGACGGAAAAAAGCTATATTATGTCCTACTAGATGGAAGTACCTCAATATTGTATCGGTTAGTAGGGTAGTAGAGAAGCGATGAATAGCCTAACCGACGACGAAAGGTTCGGTCATAGGAAAAATGCTGAAGTTCTATATTATATTATAGCATATTGAAAGTTTTGACTGCTAAACAACTGACCAATCTTGATGTTTGGCACATACATAGCAAACTTTGTACACCACAAAAACACAAAAGAAAAAAAACATGAAATCTTTACACTCATGTGAAGATGCATTCATTGTTTTATAGGTTCATTTCAGTTTTATTCATTGGTTCTTAGTTTCAATTCATATTTCAGATATTGTTTCGAGGATAATTATTATACTTACCTACTAGTACTTACTACGTAGGTATATTTTATTTCGTAGCATTCATTGATAGAATCGCCAAGCCATATCAATAAAAGTAAATATATGCTCATAAGAATGACTTCTTTATGTTAAATCAATTGTACTTTTTTGTTATTGAGAGATAGGCTTGCGCTTGACGACAGTCATGCTTAGTGAGGTCTAGGTTGAAACGCGCTTGCCTAGAAGATCACGCCGAGCCGAGCTTTCGGTCTCTAAAAAACTAAATACTAAATATATACTTAATTGAAAATTTAAAGTGAAGTTGCTAAAAAAATCATAAACTCACCAAATTCAATCATTCGTTTTACCACACACATCAATTTAAAGTTAAATTTACGATCGCTAAATAAAGCCTTTTTTATAGTTGCAAGTAATCATTATTCGGCATGAAATAAAATTCTCAAAGTAAAAGCCCGGCTAGAACTCACGTATTTTTGTAAAAAAAAATGCCCGACTAGTTTCGGACTTCGTAAGTCGAAATCAGTCCCTTATCCTTAATTTATTGAATTTGGCAGAAAGATATAATTATAGGCTGGAATAACAAATAGGTTACTTTTTATCGCGGAAAATTAAAGAGTTCCGGCAGGAACCTAAAAAATATCAGTCCACGCGAACGAAGACGCAGGCTGTTTAAGGAGCTCATAGATGCCTGCACGTCAAAAAGCATGTATGAACTCTTTAATCAAATGATTTGCTTAGACAATTGGGCATCTGTTTAGCTAACTATTATTTTCAAGATTTTGGGGGAAGAATCACGATGTGTGAACCTCCTCCTTTTTTCTAAGTCGGTTAAAAAATACTTACAGCTGTAACTATTCACAATTCACATATTAAACATATAAACTGCAAGAATCCAAAATATAATAAGATGTAAAGAGGATTGCAAATACATTTCGTATACTTGGTCTTTATTTATCACCTGTCTCTCTCATCTGTTTTCTCAGGTTTGGTGTACCGTCGCAGCTCTCTCCTTGCAAGGCAGAGCTTTTGACCTCTGTTCTAAAGCCCTGATTAAGTTGGAGGCTGTCGATGTAAGTTCATATCCCTTTTTACTAACGTTTTACAGAGCTATGGACGCACAGATGTGGAATTTAATTTACATTATTAAAGAGTCAGCTATTACGTATTTTAATCAAACAAAATTTATTGTAACAAGTATATTTTCATAGACAGCTCAAAATTTTATGCAATTCATACGATATTTCAGTTTTTTCTTAGAGTCACTCAATTAATTTGTTTTGAGGCTAAAAGAATCGCTAGGGTAATCAAAGAGCACGACTTTATGTTATGATATTTTTATTATTTGTGATTTGTAAAATTGAAAAAGGTAAGTCTAACTCCTACCCCATTATATTAGTACCTATTATAAATGCAAAAGTTTGGATGGATGCTTGTTACTCAATCACTCCAGAATGGCTGAACAGATTTGGATGAAATTTGGCTAGGAAATAGATAGATGGAGATAGTCTGGAAAATCACATACCCATAGAACTTTTTTATCCCAGAAAATTAAAGAGTTGACATCCTTTATCTTCTAAATTATGTACGTTAGGATTACTTAATATATCTTTTAACCATAACTGCTTTTCAAGGCCTTTACAATAAATATCATTATGTTTTAAAATATCTATTAGATGGTATTTATAGCTCTCGCAAATAAACTTTTACAAGTACTTTTGAATCGTCAAGTGAATCTACCACTGGTTCGGAATGCCATTCCTACCGAGAAGAACCAGCAAGAAACTCGGTAATGAATAATGAATAAAGAATAATGATTGTTACAGGCTTAGCGCTCGCAATCACCTCTGATTTAACAACATACACACGCTAATAAAAACTTTCGCCTTTATAATATTAGTGTGATGTGATACTGGTTCTCTTGATCTAGTAGAAGGCTTTGTCCGTGGCTAGTTACAGCCCTACCGACAAATTCATTAACTGAAATGAATCATAATGTAATAATTATTAAAATATTTTAATTAAATTACGCGTACATAGAAGCTCGGCAACCTTTTACGCACGCAAGTCTGTGTAAGTAGGCGTACTTTACTTGCCTAGGTACTTTACTTACTCTGGTAATTACTCTTATATAAATCTCTTATTTATATAAATCTATCACCACAGGGTGGTTACTACCATCGCTTAAAGCAGTATTATCTGTATCTTACTCGAGTGAGTAATTTTGTGAGTACCTAGCCGAGATTTAATACTTCAAAATTATCTTCACACACAAATGAAGTGCTTTTAATTCAATTAAGTCACGTTAAGTCCATTTATTTCTTTTATTCGGCTTTATAAAGTCTGTTGATAAGTACATTATACCTCAATGATAAAATTAGCAAAACATTATCATATCACAGTGTTATAAACTACCTAATCCATTTTGCCTATAGATGAAGCATTTTAAATTATCTTTGTTGAATGGCGTGTTAAAAACTTATAACTACATATCACAAACGGATTAAAGCTTCGACTGAAGCGACTTGTGGGAAGGGGCAGTTGGAGAGGAAATGCCCTTAGAATTAACTAGCAATAAGGATTTATGTGTAATTTTAATAAATGTAAGACTAAAATCAATGCAATCGTTTTATTTGATGCTACGAGTCTACGACATCGTACATATGAGACCATAGCGTGAGAAAATCAAATATTTTTTCCCTAAGACCGGTATTTGAAATGTTAGATAAAATAAAGGAGATTTAGCTTTGTTATTATTGAAGAATGATAAATATTTTACCAGACCAAAACCGAACTGAGCGCCTTTGAAAATAGAATACTGAAATTATGAATAATTCCTTTGATATAGTATCTATGCAAACATGACGTTCGATAAAGGTGTACTTTGTAGGTACCTATTTTGAATAAAGATGCTTTGAGTTTAACTTTGAAGATTCTAGATTTGCTCTTTTAATGTAAATTCATCATTCATTGCATTTATTTCTAAAATTAAAGGTTGTCTGAGATCACGTACTCATACATTAATAATTTTATTATAAGGCATAGGGAATTTCTGCAAACAATTGTATTTTAACTAGATGATGCCCGTGATTTCGTCCGCGTGGATTAAAAACTTTTTGATTCTCGGGGAACTCCTGAACTTTTCCAGGAAAATTATTGATCTTCAATAAACATAAACGCTAATTTACCATGCAGCGTCTTTAGGAAAATGGCAATTCGTGATATTCATAGGCTTTCATTCTAGGAATAAATGGGCCTCCATAAATTAAGGATATCTCTTGCATTTGAGGTTACAAGACTTGAATGTCTTTTAGGTAAGACAAGGTACGTTACCCAACCTATATCCAAAATAATATAACCTCATCACTGCTTTCCAGCAGGCACCGTCAAGCGGGCTTATCATGCATAAAAACCCTAATCTCATAATTTTATTACAGTGCTTCACACACGAGGAAAGTTTCTAAACTTAGTGAAAATGAATACATGGTATTATTTAGAATCATTGAACAGTATTGTAGTAGCTATTCTCAAGTTGTAGTATTAGGAGACTTCAATTTGTATTCTTGCCCGTCGAATATAAATAATTATTTTGAATATTTTCAGACGTATTGTGGGTTCACTCAGAGTAACAATGTAGGCAACTACGTGTTTCCTGCCACGTATAACTTAGGTACCTTCAAGGCAAGAGTGAATAGGCATCTTCTAGGCAAGCGCGTTCCAACCTAGACCTCATCGTTGCTTTGCACTAAGCATGATTGTCGTCAAGCACAAGCCTACTCACAAATGATGTGGCTTTCTATTAGTACCAGAATTTTCAAAATCGGTTTAGTAGATCCAGAGATTACCCCCTACAACGTCACAAACTCACAAACTTTAACTTTTTATAATATTAGTATAGAAGAGCGAAGAAACAAGAGCAACTTTATGATTTGCACTCTAGCTTTGTCCCGCAGCTTCGCTCACGGGGTCTAAGCTCTATTTCCGTTTCTCCTATGAGTGGAGGCCTGTGCCCAGCAGTGGGACGTTAATAGGCTGTAGTGGACAACTCAGTCAAATCAGCAACTCTTTATCAAACTTAAAAACGCGCTTTTAGTATGGAAATTGTATGAAAGTTACAAACGTGACGTCATCAAATTTCGATCTCCCTCTAAGTTTTAATTACAGTTTCGTATCATGACGTGATCGCGAGTGACACCGGCTTTGTATCAGAGGTTTACTGAGGCTTGGAGCTAGCCCAAATGTAAACTCGTTAGCCTAGCCATAAAGTTAGTTTAAACACCTCAAGTGTTTAGGCTAACTTTATAAATCTAGTTCTGTCCCTTTCGGCAGGGAGTAATATGAAACGGTTAGCATACTTTTAATGTGTCATTCTAGTTTAGAGATTGTGCAATATAGAATCAGTCGCATTGCATTAAGGTAAGTCAACGCCATCTATCGCCAATTTAGAATTCGTAACCTATCTACCTTTAGTGTTAATTTTTATAAGATCACTAGCTGATGCCCGCGACTTCATCCGCGTGGAATAAGTTTTTTTAAATTCCCGCGGGAACTCCTCAACTTTCTGGGATAAAAAGTAGCCTATGTTACTCTCCAGTCCTTAACTATACTAAAAAGTTTATATTATATATATTCCAGACTATAATCTATCTCTGTGCCAAATTTTAGCCAAATCCTTTCAGCTGTTGGGGCGTGATTGAGTAACATACATCCATCCAAACTTTCGCATTTATAATATTATAGTAAGAAGTAAGATAGTAAGAAGGTAATTTATAGCGGGGCTTCTGACCTATTAACCCGAAACCCTCCGCTCGCATGTGGGCCTTCAAACTTCGTTCCAAACACTTCTTTCGTGTGTACTTACCGGAAAATCAGAACAAAATCAATAAATTTGTAGCCTAATACGCTGCAAACATACAATTATTCCTTGATTATCATGGACTTTCGCCAAGTAAAACCTGCTTCTATCCAATATTTAAGTACTAGCGAATGCCCGCGACTTCGTCCGCGTGGATTGAGGTTTTTTGGTTCCCGAGGGCACTCTTTTATTTTACTACTATAATCTATCTCTGTGCCAAAGGAACTCTGCGAGAAAGTGAGAAGAAGAGTGGTGCTGAAGAAGAATTTTGAGTGTGTCTTGGACCGAATTCCGAACAAACAAGTCCATTCTTGAAGAACTCGGCATCAAGCAGCGTCTCTCCTCCATTGTACAGACTCGTATTCTCGCTGTGCTCTTTCTGCTTCTAGTAAAAAGGTTTTAGCTGCGCTTCCACAGGATAGTATGCAATAACTAAGAAGCGATTGACAGAGGGATACATATATTAATTTTAAGGTAGGTGCATCTGCTACATCTCGTAATTTTCTCATAATACCGGTGACTACGAACTCGAAACCGGTAGCGGTTCATCGCCTTCACCCAAAAGATCCAACAAATCATTTAGCTGGCTTTCTCTACAAGGCACTTTTTCGTATATTTCATTCATATTTAACATTAAGTAATAACAAAAACAAAAATCAAAAGCGGCACCGCTGACCGCGAACGAACTCAACCTACGGTTTTTTTTGTCTAGCGGACAAAAATTCCGCATCATTCACTTTTATATGGAGCACGCAAACTAGGCGACAGGATAACACGTCCGTTCAACGCAGATATTTCACACGGACGTTTGGTCCTGTCCGGTCGCTGTTTTGCTGCCGCTATAGTTGGATTGTTTACTGTGTAACGCTTAGAAAATGCAGTGCTTAGAAATGCGCTCGGTATTTGAAACGTGAAGCAAATTTAGTACGCTTCAAAACGCCCGTAAAAGATGTTACCAGACGATGTGCGGCAGGGGGGTGCGGGGTGCGGGGCGAGAGGGGGGGGGGGGGGGGCTAGAGACGGAAGAGGTAATGAAATAAGGTCAAGACGAGCACAAAGGAAATTGCCAGCCTTTGTCCCGAATTACTGAGGCGCCGCGCCGCTTGCGTGCAGCGCCGTGAAGGAGGCTTCACGTGAGTGGCTCGCCGCATACTACTAGTAATTACTGTAAAATATATACGTTACTAACAAACAAACTAATTTGAAAGTGGAGACCACTGCAGACCTTTCTATACTAATATTATAAATGCGAAAGTCTGGATGGAAGTTTTTGTTACTCAATCACGCCAGAACGGCCAAACGGATCTGGACCTTTTATCCAGATCCGTTTAGCACAGATATAGATTCTAGTCTGGAATATAAGCTACTTTTTATCCCAGAAAATTAAAGCCGCGGGAACCAAAAAACCTCAAAAATAGTAAGTCAGAGGTTTGTAAGTAATGATTACCTATTATTAGTGATATTATTAGTTAAGGTACCTAGTTAGTAGTACCTATTAGTAGTAGTAACTTAATTGTTTTAGTAGGTAGTTAGTTATATACTTAGTAATAGCTAATTATTTCCACATATGTATATCTAACTAGTTTTTATTAGTTGGCAGACATGAAAGAGAAACTCGTATAAGTATAATGCAGAAATAGGTCAGAAAATCGGAAGGAAAGAAAATACGTGACTCACTAGACCACGGAGTATAGGGCTGCCCACTTTTTTAAAAAAACACTAGGTAAACTTACTTAATATGTACTACGTCGAGGAACTTCCCCGTCTGCGCAGACCCTAATTACTTAATAACACTTGAGCTTTTGGTAAATTTCGAACCCCTATTATTAGGGGTTGAATTCATCCTGTCGCCGAGCAACTCAAAAGCTCATAACAGAATGTATACCGACAAAATCTCTGCGAGAGTAAGTAAAATCCATATATAGATCTGTAGCTAGCTCTGTTGTAGTGTGATTGGAGGAAAAACCAACAGTCAAAAACTTCAAAAACAAAGCTTCTTTATTCAAATAAACTTTTACAAGTACTTTTGAATCGTCAAGTGAATCTACCACTGGTTCGGAATGCCATTCCTACCGAGAAGAACCAGCAAGAAACTCGGTGGTTGCTTTTTTTAAATAATTCATTTACAATTACTATTTCAATGTGTACATAAGTAACCGCTGTCCCCAGCATTGCTGGAGCGATCAAATCCATGCTCCTCTATCATAATAGGCATAGGCATAGGTTTAAAATAACCGCCCTACCCCGAACAGATTAGCCAGCTCATTTTTTTATTCTACCCCCTAATAAAGGCTTATCCTAAAGGCTCCTCTCTTTCTATTAGGCATTTATAATATCTATTTGTAGACAACTTGTAGTAGCGTCAGTGGCAAGCTTTATCTAACGCTCACTTTTTGCCAACGTTTTAACAAAATTTATCGCTTCTCTTTTTGTATCCGGAAGCCGACGTTCGTTTGCTCCTTTCACCTCGAGTAGGTCAGTGCATTTGTTACGTTTCGACTAATGTTTGACTTTTTCTTTTCAGGTATGTATCCTTGAGCTGTTTTGAATTGCTTTGGTGTCTCTGGTATGTACTGGAGCTATACTGCTTTAGAATTATAATCCTTATATTTTAGGAACCTCAAGATCCTAAAATTGGCATCAAATTATCATTTTGAGTAATATTACTTAAGTATTGCATAAGACATTGGCTGTATGACCCCTGATGTCACAAATCAGATATAACTATACGAATAATGAAACGATAATTGACGGGTCAATCAAGAAGAGATAGATTTAAAAAAAAGAGATCCGTTTATATATAATTATTTTTTTTTAATCTCATTTTTATTTTTGGGGTTTTTATTGTATGATGATATAAAGTGCCTACCTAAGCAGAAAATTGTTGTGTCCCATTACGTAGAAGTGCTTGTAGAAGATATGGCGGTTAATAATAATCGTGTTAACTTTATAACTAAATTGCGTTACATCTAGACCAGGAAGTAATATTTATTATTTTATTTGAATTGAATCCTGAGAAAGAAGATATTTATGTAATTATCAATCAATTTAGTGTATTTTTGGAATCGGGCATTGAATCACTGTTGCAAACTATATTGTTAGTAGGTTTATAATACTTACACATAAGACTTCCTAATCAATAGCAAAAAGTGACAAAAGTAGAGAAGTTAAAGGGAAATGATCTTAAGTGGAAGTTGAACAAAGATTTTTACCAGTTTTTCGAATTATACTATTTACGGTGTAAAGGATTTTTAAACGAGATTAAGCGATCGGCGTCATCCCGCGTGCGATCTGAGCTCTAATTCCCAGCGAGGCTTAATTTATAACACTGTCGCCCATCCGGCCTGATTGATTGTGCGCCGGCCGTAATTTATAGTCCACGGCGAAAACGTGACATATTATGAATAATGCGATCACCAGAATATAATTTGTATAGTTTTTTTGCCTATTATTATAATTATCTACTTTCGGGTGTTGAACTATGTCAGTGTCGCTTGATAGTCTAGTGGTTAGCATGTTCGACTGCCGCCGTCGATGTCCCGGATCGGGCCATAATAAGAGGTTGGGTTTGTCTGACAAGAAATTCTCAGTACTAGCCCGGAGTTAGGAAGTAGGCGGGGTGTCACCCCCGTGCCTCGGAGAGCACGTTCAGCTATCGGTGCTGCGCCTGATCTTTGTTAGGTCCTGTCGGATTTTCCGTCCCATCGGGCTATGAGAGTAAAAGGAGCAGAGGTGCACACGCATGCAAAGGTGCACACCTGTGCATGCGCACACACTTGTGTACGTACTATAATATTATCTCCCGCGCAGATGATTAATCTCTCATGGAGATCGCCATGGCCGAAATTCAGTCGGGAGGACATTATTATTAGTACTGATACCTAACAATAAACATCACTCAGCTGAGCACAAGATTCCTCCAGATTAAGAAATTCTCAGACTTTCCGGGGCTATAATTATGGATTTTAAGCAATTAAGTATTACTTGCCGTACCTATCTCTGCATGTATCGTGCATCTCCGTGCCGCGTCGCTTTAATTGGCCCAGCTTCAAACTCATTCAAAGCATATTTGCCGCTACGTGCCGCGCCGCGCCGTGCATCTGTAGTGGGGCTAGACATTTAATGGTGAATGTTAATTCATAATGTTCTTAAAAAGTGTTTGAAGTCTGCCAATCCGCACTTGGTCGAAGTCCAATGACTACGGCCAAATAGGAAGGCTCATTCTGCCAGACAGATCACTGTATTGGTGAATGGGCTTGAAATTATGAAATTAGGTATCCCTCATCCCAAAAAAGGTTTAATTTAAAGAACTGTCTTCCAACGTTGATCGATTGCTATGTCGTTTTAATTTGCAGTCGAAAGCGCGACAAATTATATAATATTACGAATAGTAAAATTGTGCGTGTGTTCGTTTGCACAATTCGTACGCCATGATCGATGGGCAGATTATGGGGGCTTAATTTTACACATTTGTCTTTTGTAGCTAGGTACTTGAACTATTTTCAGTTTACTGCTATATTTTTTGCCTACAGTATTAGCATTGTTCAATTTTGATGGATAGACACCGGTAGATTAGCTACAACATAGTCATATTATCATTATTTTGTTCACATTTTGTGTTTTCTACTAGTTTTATGGTCTCTCTTTGTATCGTATTCTTGATTACTGAGGGTCGTGACCCCTTTCCATTAGTCACATAACGGTAGAAGTTTTCTTGGGATATTAATGCGGTGGGTTCCCACGTCCTTCCGCATGCAACTCGAATAAGAGTATTAAACTCTTAGGTATAGGTTTTTGTACCGATTAATCATACTAATATTATAAATGCGAAAGTGTGTTTGTTTGTTGGTTTATTGGTTTGTTAGTTAGTAGTAGGTCCTTCAATCATGTCGCAACGGAGCAACGGATCGACGTGATCGGCATGGGTATAGTTGAGGTCCTGGAGAGTGACTTAAGCTACTTTTTATCCCGGAAAATTAAGGAGTTCCTGCGGGAATCAAAAAAACTTAAACCACGCGGACAAAGTCGCGGGCATCAGGTAGTTTCAAATAATTTAACAGGATCCGACGACTTAACGTGCTCTCCGAGGCACAGACGAAATGAAAAAGCCAAATTTGAACCTCCAAGTCTCGACTAAATCACAACTGCCCAAAAAAAAAAACTAAAGAGTATTAAACTCTTATAGGTTTTTGTACTGATTACTATCAAATGTTAGTGATTTCCGACGACTTAACGTGCTCTCCGAGGCACGGAGCAACCAAATTTGAACCTCCAAATTCGGTTACCCATCCAATTACCGACTTGGGTCAACGTTGCTTAACAATCGCAATTGACTGATATGCGTTGTCACAACTAGGCCTCTCGTCCCTCAGTTATATGGTATTTATTTGAAAAAGTCAACATTTTTGTATGTTTCTTTCATAATGTCTAGGTGTTAAGATTGGCAAAGTGGGGTTAGCGATATAATAATTTATCATATTATTTCATAAATATTTCTATTCCATTCTAAGCTTTTAACTACATCTTATCACCTGCTAATGCTTCTTGCAATATTTCGTCGTTACTAAAATAGTATGTATTTCGATCCATCATTTTGAATGCTAGTTAGGACTTATTTTGAAAAAATACTTGTCTAATAGTCAAACTGTTATTTGGAGGAACGAAGGAGACCGCTGCGGGCGGAGTCGAGCCATTGTTGGATTGCTACTACAATCGTGGTAAGGATGTGTTCACACTGAAGTTAATCTATATCACAGAAACAATGCTTGTCAAATAGTCAAAACGTTATCGAGAGGGACTAGGGAGACCGCCGCGGGCGGATTGTTGGATTATTATTAGGTACAATCGTGGCAAGGGTATGTTCACATTGAAGTTCATATCTATTAATGATATTTTTGTGAGTGTTTTATTTGAAACCCAACCTTGTAACCGTGTTGCCTGGCTTGTATACGATGCTGGTAGGAATTTTTCAGTGGTAAAATACCTATATAATTGGTGTTGATATCTAGGTCTTTACTGCTTTTATTTACTTTTAAAGAATTTATGACTTTTAAAATGTTTGTGAGATGTTAGTTTAAATAAAAGAAACGACACAAAATATCGCATCCTGAAACGTACCCATTTTTAAAAGTTTTAGCACTTGAGACCCACGTGAAAATTACACAAAATTAATTTATCTAATATATTATTATAAATTGTATTAATTGAAGTCATGTAATACAGTAAAAGTTTCAATAATTGAAGTTTCACACCAATTAAATAGTTTACAGTGTGAGCACACCTTTATGGTCATCGGAGTTTTGTCAACTTTGTCCCCGAGGCTGTAGCTGCACTTTTCCAATGAAAAAATTTAGTTGAAAAACAGCAGTAAAAACTTGCCCAGATAAAATATTTGAGTAAAATCCAGCTTTTATAACTCAGTTTATTTTAGGTGTGATTTATGGTACAACAAACAATATGGTTATGCATGTTGAAACTTAAGAATTTATATTTTAGTTAAACAAACGCTTTAAAAAATTAATTACCTATGTCATTTGTGTGATATTAGAATAATATCTTCTAATGATAACAATTAAAAGATTTAAAAAATACAAAATGTTTTTCATTATTATGACCCTTGGACTTCTACCTAACATTTGGTATGGATTTTTCGTTTACACCTATAAAGGGCATCCATCCTGCACTGCAGGCATCTATCCTTCTCAGTTTTTTCATGGTGGGGCAACTATCCATACAGGTAGGCATCTATCCCCAAAAAACATGTTCCACGAAAAGCTAATTTCTGCAAAATCTGTATTTGATAGGTTAAAAAATAATAATAATAATTCAACATTAAGGATTGAGCTAGCTACATTAATAGAAATTATTCGTATAAAATTAATATTTTTAAAATTAGGTGTCCTTTTCAAAAAGTGGGGCATCTATCCCGGTTTTACCCTAAACACTGAGTTTTTTGCTGGCTCTTTTCGGTTGGAATGGTATTCCGAACCATCGGTAGATTCACTGGATGATTCAAAATCACTTGTAAAGGTATATTTGAATAAAGATAAAGAATATAAAGAATATAAGAATAGAAATAAAGAAAGTACTGGTTTGATAAAAATGAGATGGACAGTGGAAAATTCGTGGAGTGACATTCTTGCATCTCTAGATAAACGTGAACTTCTACGTCGAAGTATGTTTGTCTGTCTGTAAACTTAGCATGGCCCATCAGCTAAATATATTTTGACCAAATTTCTTACAGCTGAGATAATTTAAGCCTGAAGACGGACATAGGCAATTTTTTATCGATTCCAGCTCGATTTTTTTTTATTTAATTTGTAGTACCTACTCATGCCTAGATCACGAAAAGTGTACCTATCTATACTGATATCTAAACCAGCGAAAGATATATTGTTTTGGAAAAGACATACTTTCTTTAGTCAATATATTTAATCGTACTTACTTTTCTTTTACAATTTTTATTTTATTCCAATTTTGCAACCCTCGAATGATCAAACAGAATACGATTTATGAGATAGATCAACTCAAAATCCAATAAAATTCCCAAAGATGTAAAAACCAAAGAAAAAGCATCCACATTAAAATACCGCCGCCATGATTCTCAATAAGAAATTCGCGCGATCACAATTAGTCCGAGAGCTGACGTCTGTACTTTTCAAGATACCTGAAGTAAAGTACCAAGGTTTGTTCAACTGTTTAGAATCAGTAAAAAAAGATTTTAAAAATTTGTTACAGTATAAGTACTCAGATGTTCCAGCACTTTTTTTAAGCGCGATAGTGAACTGCACTAATAATGGTAGGTAGGTACTAAGCGAGAAGTCACGAATTTGATTCTTGACAGGGGCAATATGGTCTTAACATGTCTGTTCTAGTGGCAAACTTAGTAGATAATGATGCCCGCGCCTTCGTGCGCTAGGTTTAAAGCTTTTTAATTTCCACAGGATAAAAAGTAGCCTGTTTTCTTCCCCGGGATAAAACCTATTGCTATTACAAATTACATCAAAATCTGTTGAATCCAGATGCAGCGTGAAAGCGTAGCAGACAGACTAGGTACACTTTTGCATTTATGAAATTAGTATGGACGCCATGGCTAGATAAAATTACTCTGACGACAAAAACGTATCCCCATTGTGTAGAAGTATGAATTTATGGTAGTCTTGTTTGTCGTGACAATTGATTTTGGCCAGAAATGGCACTTGGGAGTGTTAACCAATCAGTCGTGATTGCGTTATTTAGACTGTAGGGATCATTTTTACGTAATAGGGCCCCTGGTGTAAACATATTCTTGGGAAATCAGCCACCATCTCATCAACTACAAGAAAAACTCATCAAGCGCGAACCGGCACCATTTTTCACACCTGATGCCCTGCATCTGAGTTGAAGCACACCAATAAAATGCTTCGACACTACCCCTGCATGTCGAATGTAATTTATTTCTAATTTCATCCCCCGATTGTCGCCGCCGTCGCCATGGCGACAGGGGATGATTTATCTTATCTTCATATCAGACTCTTATCTCTATTGTTCTTGAATTTCTACAAGCTTTTATTTGTTGGTATGTTCGTTTAGTTCAAATCTTGCAACTGAATTTTAAAACATTTATCCCTAACCGATTGAGCTGATTTTGTCCAAAATTGAAAAGTGAGTGGAAAAATTAAATTAATAAATTTTCTTTAAAGTCGGTTGGACAGCTTGTGAGCAATTTAAGCATTGTAGAAAGACAAACAGGCGGACACACAAACACACTTTCGCATTTTTAATCTTAGTATGGATTTCATCCTCCGATTGTAGCCGCCGTCGCCATGGCGACACGGGATGATTTATCTCATCTTCATAATATCATACTTCTATCTCTAGTGTTTTATTTTTACTTGTGCTCAAGTTGTGTGTATTGTAAGTGCAAAGTTTTTTCCTTTTAAAGTCTTTTTTATTCCACTACAATTTAGCCCTTTACTACAAATTGCTGCAAGGCGCTAGTAGGTTAACCTGTTAGGGGTATTGCAGTCTGTATTGAGCCCTTATCCCTAATCTTACCGGAATATAGAATTGTATTTTGAAATATCATGTTATCATGCTTTATGTACTCACTTACACCTTCTGCCTTTAACCGTTAGGAGAAATGTCAGCGATATAACTTATCTCATCAATATCGCTTATATATCGCACAGTCGATTGTCCGCCGCTTCTTGAAAAGTTATCCCTCAAAGTGCCTACCAATAGGTACCCATCCCCGTGCCCATTCTATTCTCCGCCTATCGTCTGCGCATACCAGATTTCGTCAGAACTCCTATTTGCCAAGATCTTCTTTATCATTCAATAAATTGTTAAAAAAGAATATTAAGCTAGATCTCTTTTGCACCACGGCCACCTCCATGCGTAGAATTCTAGTCAATGAATTCTTTGACTCCCACAGCCTGAGTGAGAGTTTGCTGGCTGGTAATCCTAATCTTTATAATTTCTAAATTACCTTCTCTTGTATTAATTCATATTCTTTTTATTTTCTAACTAGCTGACCCGGCGAACTTCGTACCGCATTAGTATGCAAAATTAAATGTATATTTTTCAATATTTCTGAGAGATTTTCTTAATATTTTTTTCCGTAAGAACCTTCTCCTAATAATAACAAATACAACAAAAAAAGAATTAGTGAAATCGGTCCAGCCATTCACGCGTGATGCCGTGACCAAGGAAAACGGGTTTCATTTTTATATATATAGATTACTTCCTATGTAGTATATATTACTATTTATTTTTCTACCTTTGCGAGCTATTTTTATCTCATGTAAATTCTATCAGTGAAACAAGTTTTCGTTATTGGCGTTATACTTATTCTTTATTTATATCCCATCTCTGTTGTAGCTGTAAGTTTTCTGTACTAAATAAAATAAAATAAAATAAAATAATTACTTATATTATCTACCTATTTTAATACTGCATGCCATATTTGGATGTAAAACACCACCACCATCCACCATACCATATAATAACACCATGCAAACCCAAATGTGCAATAAATAAATTGATGGATTGAACGTACAATTTCTTGATCATTTCCGGATTGCTGGTATCTAGCTACGGCTGAAGCTTCCCAACAGACCAGAGAAAATTCAGAAATTATAAATTCTGAAATCCACCCAGCTTGGGATCAAACTTGAGAGCTTCCACTTATAAGACCAAATCGTTCAGTACAGTGCCAGGGAAAAGAGATGATGCCTGTGTCAAAAATAAATTATTTCTTACTGATTTTTGAATAGAGACCGTTCTCAAAGACCTAAAATTCACATCCCCGATTAATTTTTAGTTGCATAACGTTAAAAATAAAACTATAGGTTAAAGAAAAAAATAATTATAGAAAAATTAATGGCGCCATACAAACTCCCATACTAGAAGCATGTTTTTGAGTTTGATCACAGAATGGGTAAAATAATACAGTTGGTTTGGTAAAATGTTGCTGATTTGATTGAGTTGTCATCATTTCTACTTTCATTAAAAACAAAACTTTACAGTTAGGCCAACAAGTGCTATAATAAAAACAGCCTACAATCAATTAGTTTGAGCATTTCTTATGGAAGTAAAAAAGTAAAACATCCCCCAAAGAGAATCCTTCGGCATCAGACACGTGCTCCATCAGGCAGCCGCTGGAAAAAACCTCGGAAGTTGATGGATAGTCCGTGCCTTATTAACGATCTGTTTGCAGCCCGAGTTTTAGTTGCGCCAGCCTAGTTTTTTCAGTCACATTAAATATCACTCATATTCCTTCTGTTGTTGGTAATGACATGAGCAATGGTCATATTATATCAAATATAGACGTGTAACAAATGTTTTACTTTTTACTTCAACACAAAATGCTAAATTTTTGTCGGAGCGAAGCGAAGGTCTCTGAGTCTACTTGAGTGAATTTGCACTTGTCCGTCCGTCCGTCTGTCAGAGCCTTATAACTTCTGAATTACTGAACGTTATTACTTCAAATTTAAATATAATATACTAGTGGTTCGCCCCGAACTGAGACCTCGCAGCGCCATCTATTGACTTAAATGTGAAGTTCTGTTAAAAATACTGAAGCTCATTAAAAATAAATAATTCCGTTTCCTTACAATATTTATCTAATTTTAGTATTTGTTGTTCAAGTACAGGATATAATTGAAATAATTGATCAAGTTTCAGGCTCATCCTTTCAGAAAATTTAGAGTTCTGAGGTCATCTTTGGACGTTAGAAAATCTCCACTTTCCCCCATTTCGTCAATTTTGGGGGAAAAATTAAAAAAAAAAAAATTCGGACTCTATTCCTAATTATCTTTAAAATGATATACCGCAACCCTATGTTACTTTAAAAAAAATATTATACTTCGCATTCGCTTCTATGAGAGCACCCCTGAAATAAAGATTTTTATTATTTTTTAAGCCATATTCGGCGGGAGGCCATTGGTTTACATATTATATTTAAAGCTGAAGTAATTGCGTTCAGTAATTCAGAAGTTATAATGCTCTGACAGACGGACGGACGGACAAGTGCCAATTCACCCAAGTAGACTCAGAGACCTTCGCTTCGCTCGGTCAAATATTTTTTTATTTTTCCCCTAAAATTTACGAAATGGGGGGCTTTCAAAGTGGAGATTTTCCAACGTCCAAAGTTGACCTCAGAACTCTCAATTTTCTGAAAGGCTGAGCCTGAAACTTGATCAATTATTTGAATTATATCCTGTACTTGAACAACAAGTACTAAAATTTGATAAATATTGTAAGGAAACGAAATTATTTAATTTTTAATGAGCTTCAGTATTTTTAACAGAACTTCACAATGATGTCAATAGATGGCGCTAATGTTAAAAGTTAAATAAAATAATATAATAATATATTATAATAGTTAAAACTATCTTATGGATATTGGATACCGCGAGGTCTCAGTTCTAGTATACTGTGGTCGACTATTACTCGTAAACTTGTAAAGTTTACTTTCCTGTGATAGTTTTTTAATTTGTATTCCCATGCCAAATTAAAACTTTCTAGTACTAATAGTCCCTGAGCTAAGCCACGGACGGACGGACTGACGAAAATGGCAAAACTATAAGGGTTCCTTGTTGATTACGGTACTCTAATAAGGCTAGACTTTAAAAATACCCACAGAAGCGAAGCTGCGTGCGATCCTTAATAAACAATCATTAAAAAAGTAATTTCGCACTCATAACGTGATTGAACTAAAGTAATAAATATCAATAAAATAATTGCGTCTACGTCATTACAGCATGCAGTACCCGAATTCATGAAAAATTGTTTCGATTACGCAGCAGAAGAGTAACAAGTTCGAATACTTCTACTGATGAAGGAAATGAAATATTCCTTGTTTTTACCAATTACGATGAAATAAATAATTATTGACTTTGTGCACGGTTCTGATATAAAATACTTTGAAAATTGCTCCTAGTAATTTGATTAAAGCTAAATATTAGACAATACTTCTCATTGATTAATTTATGCAAGGAAATTATTTTGCGCAGGTGATGAGAAATCTCTCATCATTGTCACAGGGTAATTGCATGGATAAATTTATTTAATGCAATAATAAAATAAAATCATACTTGGCCCGTATTAATTATTCACAACTAACTAGATGATGCTCGCGACTTCGTCCGCGTGGATTTCGATTTCGATTCTCAGAGGAACTCCTTTATAGCCTATGACCTTTCCCGGGATGTAACCTACCCCTATAAAAATTTCATCAAAATGGATTGAAAAGATGTGCCATTATATCGTAGCAGTCAAACAGACTTTCGCATTTATAATATTACCTATAGTAAGGATTACAGAATATATAGGTCAAGATCCGCGGAAGGCATTTCGCCAACCGACCGCAAACTTTAATTTGAAGACCGATGATGATGATATATATAGCACCAATTACAATAACACCTTCATTACCACCATCAGTCATATAAGAGTAATCGTTTAATTATGGGTTAGCTAGGCCAGAATCTTGAGATTTTGCATGCAGGTCTTATAATTATAACGTAGACTATCAACCAAAGCGATAGACGTGCCTCTCTACACTCTCCATGGTAGAGTCAAATCATAACGTAACTTATTAGACACCTGTATGTTCTCAGTCCAAATTTTTTTTATTGCGTGATAGGCTTGCGCTTGACGACAATCATGCTTAGTGCAAAGCAATGATGAGGTCTAGGTTGGAACGCGCTTCCCTAGAATATTTTATATTTTTGACGACCTCCACGGCGCAGTGTGTAGCGCTGTTGCCTTAACGTGCGGAGGTCCCGGGTTCGATCCCCGGCAGGGTCAATTTAGGAATTTATAATTTCTGAATTTTCCCCGGTCTGGCCTGGTGGGAGGCTTCGGTCGTGGCTAGTTACCACCCTACCGGCAAAGACGTGCCGCCAAGCGATTTAGCGTTCCGGTACGATGCCGTGTAGAAACCGAAGGGGTGTGGGTTTAATATCTTCTTTACTTTACTAATATTATAAATTAAACGATAAAGACATCTCATGATCTCTGCTTCCGATCACTCCGACTTTTTTTAAAATCCACTACATGTCAGGCTTTGACTGCGATCTCACTTGATGTTAAGTGATGATGCAGTCTAAGATTAGGGCTAACCTGTTAGGGGTATATCAGTTATATTAAACCCATACTGCTAGTCGATAGAGAGACCCCGGCAGGGTCAATTTGGGAATTTATAATTTCTGAATTTTCCCTGGTCTGGCCTGGTGGGAGGCTTCGGCCGTGGCTAGTTACCACCCTACCGGCAAAGACGTGCCGCCAAGCGATTTAGCGTTCCGGTACGATGCCGTGTAGAAACCTAAGGGGTATGGGTTTAGTATAACTGCCATGCCCCTAACAGGTTAGCCCGCTACCATCTTAGACTGCATCATCACTTACCATCAGGTGAGATCGTAGTCAAGGGCTAGCTTGTAGTGGATAAAAAAAAAAAAAAAAAATTTCTACACGGCATCGTACTGGAACGCTAAAACTTGGCGGTGTTACCTGTTTGCCGATAGGGTGGTAACTGGTAACTAGCCAGCCAGTGAAAGACCAGACAAGAGAAAATTCAGAAATTATGAATTCCCAAATTCCCGGGACCTCCCAAGTTAAGACGCTCAACACTGCGCCAGGGAGGTCGTCAAAATATGTGCGACCGTTTTTAGTTTTGGTCGTCTTCTTTAATGGTGTAAATGTTCTGTGTACTATTTTTGTAAGATTGTCAATCGTTTGCGCGAGGCACAACCTTGTGTAAAATCCCTGTCCCTTGACAAACTCAATAAGGATCGGAGGTCGTTCTTCAAAATTCTCTTCTAGTGACTTTGTGAAATCTTAATTTAATCCGCGACAAAATAAGGGGAAGCTAAACAGGAAGAATTTGTAAGTGTGACGAAACAACTGTTGGGCGACGCTAGGGTGACAATTGTTCCTTATTTTATCTAATCTAAATAATTGTTGTAATATTATTGTCACTCCATTTAAAATATGGAAAGTTACTGCTTGCTAAAGACCAGGGTATCCTAAATTAGGCAGCAGAAACCGACCATACAATGTATCAGTAGACCTAAGACTTACTATTGTAAATTATGCAACCAATAAACAATTATTTATTTATTCTATTCATTGAGCTCACCATTTTAGGTCTCAAAAATAGATTAGGAATAGAAAAAAAGAATAGAAGAATGCTATTAAACTGCGATTGTAGGTGTGATGTAGACTTTAAGATTGATAAAAATGTGGCATTTGCCTCTTAAAAACGATACCTTTTGCAAAAAATTAAACTAACAGTTTGATCGAGCATGTTTTGCATAGTCTTGTTTTGATACCGTGTAGGAACCGAAGGGGTATGGGTTTAATATAACTGCCATGCCCCTAACAGCTTGGCCCGCTATCATCTTAGACTGCATCATCACTTACCAACAGGTGATATCGCAGTAAAGGCCTAGCTTGTAGTGGAATAAAAGAAAAATATTAGGAATGTACCTAATTCTAAAACAAAAACAGCTCGAAGAGTTGCTAAGCGCGGGGCACATAGTTCGAAGAAAAGATATAAGCATTGGAGTCCCAAGGTGCTCGAATAGCGACCTCGCACCGAAAATCGTAGCGTTGGATGACCGCCCCACCATCTCAGGCGAGTAGCTAAGAGCCGCTGGAAGCAAGCGGCACAAGACTGTGTTGTGGAGATCCATGCAGGAGACCTTCGTCCAGCTGTGGACGTCTATTACGAATTTCTGTTGATACGAAATTCCAAGAAAATCTATATAATGTAAGTGATATGGTAACCCTAAAAGGAAGCTCTGGCCCTCAGGACGTGACCTTGGATAAGACGTTTGTTGAATAAACAAATCTCCTTTCATAAAAGTGCGTGTTTGCGATACGGGTTACAATTTGTAGCTTTGTCATGAGATACACAGTATAGTTTGACAAATAAATTCCCCTTTTTTGGTACATTTATGTGTGGAAATATACCTTGTGTTCCTCTTTCACAAAATAATACGCTTCTAGTTTGTACTTACTCTACGAATAATAATAGATATTGTTTTCGTAGTACTCACCAATGAGAGACGAGTGGCCTGGTTGCGACAACGCATATCAGTCGATTGCGATTGGTAAGCAACGTTGACCCAAGTCGGCAACTGGATGGGTGACCGAATTTGGAAGTCCAAATTTGGCATTTTCGTTTCATCCATGCCTCGGAGAGTACGTTAAGCTGTCGGTCACGGTTATTATCACTAACATTTGATACTAATCTTTAGTAACCTAAGATTTGAAATAATACTCTTAGTAGAGTTGTATGCGGAAGGACCTGGGAACCCACCGCATTATTATCCCAAGAAAACCCCTGCCATTATGTGATTAATGGAATGGAGTCACGACCCTCAGCAATGGGTAATACGACGCAGAGAGAGTACTTACCATAATAACCATGATCATAACTAACAGCTAGTACCTATTTATGTGGATATAAATAAATAAATAATAAAAATAACCACAAATAAGTCACCGTAAGATTGCAAAAACCGTTAGATTTTTTTTTTTTTTTTTTTTTTTTTTTTTTTATTTGGGCCATAAAACTGGTAACAATCATGTCTTAACTTATAATTAGGCTTAGGTATAGAATGAGATTGCACCTTCTAGATATGACCACAACATGCAAAATTAAGCTGTCGCTATACCAACAGACTAATAACAAACAAAACATAAATAAACATTAATATAGTAGCTTAATAGTAACTGCAGTACGAAAATTTAAAATACATTGGAAAAGAAGAAAAAAAAAAAAAACAAATTACTTGAACATATATTTTAGCTGTTTTTTAAATGAGGTCAAAGAACTAGTAAATATGTCGCAACTATTTCTGTGAGCATTAATAAAATTGCAAATGCGGTAGACAGGCGCATGTTGGCCTGCATTGGTACGACATGATGGCAAATGAAATGGCTTGCGATGTTGCAGGCGACTACGAGACCGAGGCACGGAGAACTTTAGGCGCTCTAATATCTCCGGCGAATCAATATAGCCGTTGATAATTTTATAAAAGAAGACCATGTCCAGCATTTTACGTCTGTCCCTGAGTGATAAAAGCTTATATGAACGCAAGCGCAAATCATACGAGTCTAATTCTCGACATTTGTTGTTGTTGTAGGTTAAGTGGTAAATGAAGCGCTTCTGAATACGTTCCAATCTGTCACAATGAACGTTATACGATGGGCTCCAGACTGGGCTACAGTATTCTAGGATACTCCGCACGAGAGAGTTATAAATAGTGACGGACAGATTCGGATCGCGGAACAGTTTCATCTGACGCGATATAAATCCAGATAATTTAGATGACTTTTTTGCAATAGCGTCAAAATGATGGCGAAAGGAAAGTGAGGAGTCTATAAGAATCCCCAAATCTCGGACAACATCAACTTCCTTCAACGGAACGTTATGAGCATAATAAAGACAATCGGTTTTAGACTTTTTTCTAGTGAATTTTATAAGCATGCATTTGTCCAAATTTAAAGCCATTTCATTGTTTGTGCACCAATCAATAACCTTTTTAATATCATTCTGAAGTAAAACAGAATCACTTTCATTTAAAATGGTACGATAAATCTTAAGGTCATCCGCGTAAAATTTAAAATTCGATGTAAGAGCTATACTGAGATCATTAATAAAAACCAGGAATAGCAGAGGACCCAGGTGAGATCCTTGAGGAACACCAGAAGGAATGGACTTGATGTCTGATTTAAAACCGAAAAGAGACACTAATTGAGATCGATTTCTTAAATAAGATTCACACCATCTTAACAGAGAACCGTGTATTCCCATCTGATTTAGCTTTATTAATAAAAGATCATGATTCACTAAATCAAAAGCTTTTTTGAAATCGGTATAAACTGCATGTACTTCAACATTATTATCTAATGCTTCGGCTATATCGGTGACATAACCAATTAAGTTGGTGGTCGTGGACCTACGTGGCAGAAAACCGTGTTGATTTGGGTTAATGTATTTTCTTAACAAATAAAGTAATTTCTGCTGTATGAGTGCTTCAAAAACTTTGGCACTGGGTGACAATATTGATATTGGCCTATAATTACAAACGTTGTCTATGGCACCAGCCTTGTGTATTGGAGTAACATGAGCTATTTTCCATCTGGATGGAAATACACCTGATTTTAATGATAAATTAAATATAAACGTGAGGGGATAAGCAAGATGTCCTGCACATTTCTTGAGTATAATTGGAGGGATCAGATCTGGTCCACTGCCTTTATTAACATTAATAGAAAGTAAGTATTTGCGTACCTCATCTAAACTTATAGCGACAAGAGATGCTGACACTGTTTCGCATTGATAACTATGACCAACATTATAAGGTTGAGAAGTTAGCGAGGTAGAGGTTTGATCCTTGTACACCGATTGAAAGTATTCCGAAAATAAATTACATATTTCTTTACCACCTTTTGCGGATTCATCACCAAATACCATTTTATTTGGGATCGGAGTACTATTCGTCCTTTTATGATTACAAAATCGCCAGAAATATTTAGGATTATTACGTAGATGATCAGCAGCGGAAGTTTTGAACCTTTTATAACACTCTGGTATCAGAATGTCACAGCGGTGTCTAATTCTTTCAAAGGCAAGTTTATCTCTTTCGTTTTTGTATTTTTTATATCTGTAATGATATTTGGCTTTCTCATTTAGAGCCTTTATTAGGCTACGTGAAAACCAAATAGGATACTTGTTTGATTTGCTTTTGGTAAGAGGAGTATGCAAGTAAATTATTGACATTAGAGTTCTATAAAATGTATCTACAACATTATCAACAGCCTCATTTGATTTTAGAACTTTTTCCCAGTCAATTTGGGAAAGATTACTATTTATTGAATCAAAGTCACACAGATTAAAGTTGAGCGAAGCAGCTGAATGACTTTTGAGTAACTTCTCGCTGCAGATCTCGAAATCTATTACTAAAGCTGGGTGGTGGGTATCAATAGGGAGTAACGGGGAGATAGATTTCGTTACAGATAATGATGAATAGTTGGATATAACAAGGTCGAGCATCCGTTCACCATCATTTAAGACAGGGTTATACTGGCGCAAATTACAAAAAGATAAAGTATCAAGAAAGTTATTAATGATTGCCTGATTGGAAGACTGAGGGACGAGAGAGTGATTTCCAGGTATTAAGTTCCAAGATATATGTGGTAAGTTAAAATCCCCTATAAGTAGTAGATGCGAAGTTACTACTGTTTTTTGGCATGCATTTGTTAAGTTTTTTAAGAAAATCTCCATGTAATTAGAATCAACCGGAGGTGGAATATAAACAGCGCACATATACAAGTTTTTATTTCTACCAAGACCGACAGAAACCCATAATTCTTCACATGAAGATTCAAGCTCCATTTTTCTATGTGCTTGGTATTTCTTGTGGATCGCGATTAACACGCCACCACCGTCTTTTTTGTTCAGAAACGATGAGGTTGACGCACGATCCCGGCGAAAAACAATATACCTATCATCTACAAATTCGTGATCGAAAACCGTTTCATTCAGCCACGTTTCAGTAAAAACAATTGCATCATAATCAGATTGCAATATAGATTGATATAGTTCATCAGTTTTCGTTCTTAGACCTCTTACATTTTGGTAAAATACGCTAAAATTGAATGTTAAAAAAGTAAATAAAACGTAAGTGCATGCTTAGACTGTATATAAAAATAAAATCAAAGAAAACTAAAATCACATTGCGCTCAACGCGTCTACACTTTTTATCAGAATCGACGGGGACTCTTCATTTCGGCGCACAAAAATACGACCTCCACGTACCCATACGTAATTGTAATTTTTCTCTTGAGCGGCTATTCTGGTTGCCGCATGCAAACGTTTATTATTTGGAGATAAATGTTCTGTGACATAAACTTGCTGTTTATTTCCTGCTATACCCAAATGCGAAGTGTTGAGTTTGTCGCTAGCATGGTTTTTATTAAACTTTCTCACAGCTGCCAAAAAATTATCTCGTTTCAGTGGGCTTGATAATTTAACAATAATACTGCGAGGGCGTTTAGACTCAGCATTCATTTTTGCTACTCGATGAAAGTTGACTATGTCGCTGACCACTATATCAAAGCTCACCACCTTAGCCATTTGATTTATGATAGTTAATAAGTTTTCTGAGCGATACTCTGGAACACATTGAATTTCTAAATTACACTCACGTGATTGTTGCTCCATTTGAGATATTTTGAATTCAATTTCAGATGATTTGGAGCGCAACTGCGAGTTTTCAGACTCAAGTTTTGATATTCTTTCTGTTAATTTTTCATTCAAGACTAATTGGTCATCGTGACATTCAGCCAGATAAGTGACGGATTTAATTGCCTCATTTAATTCAGCCTGTATAGCCGTAAATTTCGAGATAACGCCTTTGACTTCCTCTTGCAACTTTTGAAGTGTTCCGTTGAAGTTGTCCAGCGTAGATTGCTGAGATTCGAATTTTTTACACATCTCTGTTCGGAAACTACGTATTTCGCTCATTAAAGAATTCAGAGACGAGTCAGACGAGCTAGATGAAGGTGAGATAGCAACTTCGGCAGGCTGCATTCTTTTCCCTTTGTTAGGTATTGGAGTATTGCTATTCCCCTCTTTGGGACGGATGGCAATACATGCTGGACATATCCACTTAGATCGGTGAGTAGTGTTTTCGTCGTAATTAACACACTCCGAGTGAAAAAGGAGCGAGCAGTCGCTGCGAGAGCACTTCACGCGTTTTTGAGTAATAGAAATGCCAGAATTGCAAGCACTACAGTTCATTTTTGAATTTACAAATAAAACTCCTCTGCAAAGATACTGTACTATTCTTCCAAGTTCCAAAATATATTTCGAGTTAAATCACAAAAATAAAAATAAGATTTGAAAAAGAAAAAAAAAAAAAAAAAAAAAGAAAAACATGTAAGTCCGTGATCAAGGTTCGAACTCAGCGCGCACGCCCGTAACAGGCCAAGCGTACTTCGCACGGAGCCAATCTGGATTTCACGTTAGCAACGAATTATGTGATCTAACCATAGCGTAACGGCATAAACAGTCAACCAAATGGAATTTGTAAAATGTATTGATTTCAAAACATTCGCACTTGCACTTAAAGTTATAGTTCACTTATTTAGTTTTAATTATTATTTACTTTTAATTTAGGTTAATATTTAGTTTAGTGTCACTTTCTTTGTTAATATTATGTAAGTAAACTGGTAAACAAGATATACCCTCACTGTTTCTAATGTTCATGAAACTGGTTGTTTGTTTGGCAAATTTACTTTTATTTTTACACTTATTACGCGTTTAATGCGTTAATAAGACTAAATAAACCGTCCATATAGTAGGTTATGTACTCTTTGTTTATGATCTAATCACTTTTACTTAAGTTTTACACCCGTTGTGGTTTGGATTGACAACCGTTAGGCCTGAAAATATTATAGGAATTTTCACAGCTCTCTATGCACTTTATACTTAGATAACATTTGTACACATTTATCACACTATCTTAGATCTATTTCACGTACGACAGTCACTTTATATCAATTATAGTTATTTTAAAACGAATTGTTTGCGGAGCAGTTGGTACATTGACAAGCGATGACAATTGAAAAAGAATTATAATCTAACTAGCGAAATTGTAAACTTTCGACAGATTGTGAACCGATCAATGTTCTGAGTGTCAATTATTTTTGAAATATAATGAATATTTACGTTTTCTTGTCTCTTTCTTGTAGGTTAGGTTAGGTTAGGGTTCGACATAAATAACCCAGGTAGTGCACTTTGATTTTATCGGGTTAATATACCTAACAGATTACAATGTACCCAAAAATAATGCGTTAAATTGTAATCTGTCGACAGTTTACAATTTCGCTAGTTAGATTACAATCTAACGGTGGGGGATGCCCCGTCGCTCACGTCCGCAGGAATTACCTTCTACCTCCCTGCACGTGTCCCCTGGGTGGTGCTAAACGAGCGACGAACTTGCAGGCGAAATAAGCGTTTTTTTATAAAAACGCTTATTATGTACCAAACGCCATACGATTAAATAAATCTAACGGTTTTGGCAATCTTACGGTGACAGATACATGTAGTATGTATGTGTCAACGTTACTTAACCTGGTTTAACCCCCTTTGCATCTATTGGATATACTGCCTCGTTGGTCTAGCGGTTAGCATAGTCGACTGCGGATCACGAGGTCCTGGGTTCGATTCCCGGTCGGGCAAAAAAAATTGGTTTTGGATTTTTCAATTCAGAAATTCTCAGTGCCAGCCCGGAGTTGGAAGTTGGCGGTGTCTCACCCCCGTGCCTCGGAGAGCACGTTAAGCCGTCGGTCCCGGTTATTATCACTAACATGATAATAGTCGTTAAAGCCCGCCAACCCGCATTGGAGAAGCGTGGTGGGGCCTAAGCTCTAATTCCCTCTCTCCTATGAGAGTGGAGGCCTGTGCCCAGCAGTAGATTTAGGAGTCTATCTGGATGGTGATCCGATTTAATTTGTCGATCCTAACTAAGATGATCAGAAATAAAATCAATGGCTTATAAAACATGATAGAAAAAAAATTGGGAGGGCTTCTGCGTCAAACATCGAGTAGTACTTCGCTGACCTGACGCCATGTGATGAACAGCTTTATTAAACGGCGCTGTCAAATTGATGAATGGATTTAGGAGTCTATCTGGATGGTGATCCGATTTAATTTGTCGATCATAACTAAGATGATCAGATATAAAATCAATGGCTTATAAAACATGATAGAAAAAAAATTCGGAGGGCTTCTGCGTCAAACATCGAGTAGTACTTCGCTGACCTGACGCCATGTGATGAACAGCTTTATTAAACGGCGCTGTCAAATTGATGAATGGATTTAGGAGTCTATCTGGATGGTGATCCGATTTCATTTGTCGATCATAACTAAGATGAGCAGATATAAAATCAATGGCTTATAAAACACGATAGAAGAATTGGGGTTTTTTGCGTCACCGAGCGAAGCGAGACGAAGTGACGCAGAAGCCCCAATTCTACCCTACTGACGTTAATAGGCTGTAGTGGTGGTGGTGGTGGCATCTATTGGATGCCAGCCACTCTTCTTTTGACTATAGCAGCCTTCAACGTGATAAAGCTTGAAAGCTATGTCGATCACTTTAGTTCTTTTCTAGAATTACTTCGTTTTAGATAGCCCTAATCTATGTATCAGAAAAAAATGATTGGGTATTGGATAACTAGTCAAATCAGCAGCTTTTTATCGAACGTCAAAACGTGCGTTTTAAAGCGTATTTATCTCATTATACGTTGACCTTAAATAAAAGAACAAACAATGATTTCATAATTAGGTAATTATTATTAAGGTACCTTAATGGTTTATTAGTACCACTAATACTATCAAGGGTACTAGCGATACAAATTAATATTACTAATACCCTCAATTTAACATTTTTGACTTTTAAATTTACAAAGCATAAAAACAGGAAACGGGGATTAAACAACTTTTGCAAGATCCTCTATTTAATAATGACTAAAAATACTTTATTTTTGACGGAAATATCCCTTAAAAGGTCTATTGTACTACTAACGTACCTATAGGAAACGTTTATGAAAGGTATCATACAGTCCTGACTCCTGTACATTTTGTACACTTTTTAATCGTAGCTCGTTAGGCAATGACTGGCTTTTCCCCTCAGGAATTTATCAGGCGGTTACGGTAGATTTATTTTTCGGCAATTTGCGCATCTCCTTGGTATTTTTGCGCTATATTTTTCAATTTTCGTATCGAAATGTTTTCAGTTTAATTTGCGTAATAAGACCAAGTGTAATTTTTGCCTCGGCCATTAGATTTATCGAATATCAATCCATACCAATAACTAATATTAACTAGATGATGCCCGTGACTTCTTCCGCGTAAATTCAGGTGTTTTGATTACCGCGTTCACGGGAACTCCTTAATTTTCCGGAACAAAAAAGCCTGTCCTTCCCCCCCATGCAAAGTGTCTCCATATCAAATTGAATCAAAATCGGTTGAAAATATTGCAATGCAATATTGCAATATTGCATTTTGGAGAAGAATATTTTTTTGAAAATCAAAGACTTCTCACGGGATTATAAAAAACCTTGCTCGCTTAGGTAGTCGCGGATATCTTCCTTCTAGTGAACGTAAATTTTTAAGTAAATTTACTGCAGGTATGTATAAAATCCATACTTCCATACTAATATTATAAATGTGAAAGTATGTACCTATGTCTGTCTGTCTTTTGATGATGAACCGATTTGATGAAATTTGGTGGACATAGGGATAGGTTTATCCCGGATAATTAAAGAGTTCCCGCGGGAATCCAAAAAATCTTAATCCACGCGAACAAAGTCGTGGGCATCATCTAGTGCGTTTATAAATATATGTATTACGCCCAGTTCAAAACCTTTAACCCAAGAAAAATTGCTATATGAGATTCCTGGATTTATTTTTTTCACTCAAACACTAAGCTTTGTATAATATGTTACTGATGGGAACTCTCTTTTTCACGTAACCGCTATTCACTTGACGGACAGACGGTAATATCATGTGTGCTGTTTTATGTAAATCTTGTATCCCCCGATGTAAATGTCCCTCTGTACCTAAATAGGCTTTGAATGGAACTGATAGGGATGATTGATCGACTCGATGTGGACCCTATTGGGTCCGTTCGTACATGCCATCAATATACATACGCCAAGGATACACACAATGCACGTAGCTGACAGCTTTTTTGAAAGGAAGAAAAAAAACAAGAAATAAACAAAAAGGTTTTTTTTTATTTCGGTAAATCTGACAATTTTTTTATAATTTGTGTATTTATTTGTTTGATTTACTGACATAAAATACTAAAATTTTCTCTGTTTCTCCTGTGCTAAATTCGAAATAGAACTAAATTAAATGCAGTGCAGTAACTAATGTTAGCTCAGTAATTCAAGCTTTTGAAGACTATTGTATTTTCGAAAGTAAATTTTTTTGCGTAAACCGTGTTACAAATTGAAAGACACATTATTGTAGAAAGTAAATGATTTACACCACTACCACTACATCACATTAATGTCCCAATGCTAGGCACAGGCATCCACTCTCGTAGGAGAGAGGGAATAAGAGCTTAGACCCACCACGCTGCTCCAATACGGTTTGGCGGGCTTTATCGACTACTTAATTATTATCATGTCAGAGATAATAACCAGGAGACTGATGTGTTAACGTTCTCTTCGAGGCACGGGGGTGCCTCACCGCCAACTTCCAACTCCGGGCTAGCACTGAGAATTTCTTAACTGAAAACCCCAATACCTAAAAAGGACCTCGTGATCCGCAGTCGAACATGCTAGCTAGACTAACGAGGCAAATGATTCACATAATTATACAATTTTAAAACTTTGGGATGAGAGTCAAACATAGAGCGTTTATGGATACCTATCTATTTACAGATGACACTACATCTCATCATATCTTGGTCGTATATCAATGGCATGTGGTGTTAGTTTTGGTGTAACGGAGCACATTTTCTATTCAGGCATTCAGTGCGCGTCATTGCCTTAGGTGCGGGTTAAGCGTGAAGCTGATCGATTGGCCACAGATTTCGGTGTTATGTTTTTGTACAGGTCTTGGTTCTATAATCTATGACGGGCTCTGCCCATTGCCATATCAGCTTTTCAACTCGTTGAACTATGTCAGTTACTCTGATTCTTCTGTAGATCCTCCCATTTTCCCGTTTTATCTCGTAGAAAAACTGCAAGCAATAGTTACTTCAATCAGTAGTTGTTATTCTATGTAATCAAAGATTGAAAAAATCACGTCAAAATAACTTCAATTCATTGCTCTGGTGCTCTCTGATATTAAGATAATAATTCATTAGTATTGTTGAATAGAATCATGCGTAAAACTGGAGCGAATCAATTCCACGCTTTTTATCTCGTACTTTGGTAATTTACCCTAATATTAGTACCTAGCAATTTACCCCCAATTTAGTCCCCTCCACCAATCTAGTATAAGTCAGTGCAAATAATACGAAAAAACGGTATTAAATTAAATTAATCAAACACAAACTGGAGCCATTTAAGTCAAGTTTCATTATTGCTGACTTTCTTGTTTTAGAATTATAATCGTTATTTAAGGAACGACAAGGTGCTTGACATCAAACCATTCATTTTGAGTAATATTGCTTAAGTATTACTTTAAGAGTTGGCGGTATGGCCCTCACGAATTAAGCGCGTCATATCTAATGAATTCATTAATATTGGCGGCCGAATTGCAAATACCTTCCGAAGAGGCATTTGACTACGAGGATTCCATTTCAATATTTATAAATAATAAGGTGATGCCTGTGAATTTGCCCGCGTGGGTTTAGGTTTTTTGAAAATACCTTGGGAACTTCTCCTGTTTCCGGAATACAAAAAAAAAAATGATGTCGTCCCGACCGAATTTCCCCCAGAGAGATTAGTCATTTACGCGGGAGCTACTATAGTGCACGAGTGTGTGCGCAAACACATGCACAGGTGTCCTCTCTGTTCCTTTACTCTCATAGCCCGATGGGACGCAAAATCCGACACGACCGGAGAGAAGGTAGGCGCAGGACCGACGGCTTCACGAGCTCTTCGATGCACGGGGGTGAAACACCGCCGACTTCCTAACTCCGGGCTAGTACTCTATAAAAAGTATTCTTTGTCGTCCCCTACTACCACCTGTTTAGAAAGCAGATTCTACCGAGTTCTTGTTTGTATTATACAAACAAGGACATTGGAGTATAGATTTCGACTCATACTCGAAATATTACACGCTAAATGTTTACAGTAATCCTTGTTTAAGCCCCATTTTGTTTCCCTGTAGCCAAAAAGCGTAGGCACAAGTAGGCACACGTAATAAACGGGGTTTATTGAATCGGAACGCCCCTATACAACTCGGCGCAGTCACGTCTGTCGCGGTGTACGTTAATATGTCGTACGTGTGCCGCCTGCCTAATGCCACGCTCGCATGAAACGTGTGCGCTGCATCCAAGTTTATTCTCCTTTTGATTGTGTGGACGTGCGTGCCGTGACGTCATGCTGCGACGCGATTTTATTTGCTCGTCCCCGAATTATTGTAGCTTTAAAAAGTTTCGAACAAATCTCGTTATACAAAACGAAGTTTAAACTGTATGTATGGAATAAAAATATTTAGTTTTTTCGTTTTTTTTCCGCTGCATCTAGATGCGTTGAATAATAATCGACTGTAACGGTTTTTACTTGCAATGTAGATTGACAAATTGATTGATTGATTCATCTATACTAATATTATAAATGCGAAAGATTGGATGGATGGATGTTTATTACTCAATCACGCCAGATCGGCTGTACAGATCTGGATGCAATTTGACACAGATATAGATTATACTCTGAAATAGCACATATGGTACCTACTTAAAGACTTACCGGAAAATTAAAGAGTTCCCGCGAGAACCAAAAAACATCCAGTCATATTATAAAGGTAGGATCAAGATCTTCAACGTTGTCAAAGTTCAGCTGCCGTGTCAGGGGACCGGCTCATGAATAACAGGTTCGAAACTAGTCGGGCATATTCCGACAAAACAAGTGAGTTACAACATTATATAGTTATAATGAAAATCACTCACGATAATTTAAACGGTAAAAAAGTATGTGCATACAAATATTATGTCGGGGACGCCGCTCTTGGCGAAGTTTCAAACATGATAGTTTTATATACCTAAATTTAAACAGACAAAGCCCACGGATAAAGCATATTGGTAAAATATACAAGTCAAACTAGCTTTACAAGATAAGGGTCCAAGTTAAATAACAAGCAAGGGTTAATAAGCGACACCTCCGCAGAGATACCATAATACAGTCCACCCAGGTAACTCGACCCGTTATCCGGCTCGGAGGACCATGTTCCATTATGTCCTAGAATCCAAGATGGCTGTGATAACGTTATTATCGGCCTCGCAATAAATCACTTGGCTGTCAAGCCGGCGGAGAATTCAGATTTTCGATCAGCTAAATCTCAATTTGTGTCCACCAAAAGATCATGGCGTTTTTGAAGCATAATATTAAACTTTAACGTTCGGAACGTGGGTTTTATAAATCTTCGGGAGTGACTTTTTGGATCCGTATTCATAGTAGCGTGGAATGTAAACTGGGTAGTAAAATGCAATCCAGTTATGACATACTATGAATCGTTTTTCAATATTTTAGAGTGCTATTTACGAATTTATCAGCGAGATTTGAGTTAAGTGATTTATTTTAAACATTTTCTGTTTTCTTTTGCGAACTCTCACAGGTAGTAATCTGTGAACGAGTCTTTTACATACTAGTATTATAAATGCAAGATGGCTTATTGCATCCCGGAGTAGGCTAGGGTTACTACGGAATTTAAAAAAAATATCCGCTCTCACGAACATTATCTAGTTTTATAAAGCAACTGCAGATACATATAATTTGACAAAATCAATTTGATTTGATACTTTTATGTTTAGAAAATTGTTTTGTTTGTTAATTAGACCTCACTGGCGCAGTGTTGAGCGCTGTTGCCTTAACGTGGGAGGTCCCGGGTTCAATTCCCGGCAGGGTCAATTTGGGAATTTATAATTTGTGAATTTTCTCTGGTCTGGTCTGGTTTTTCGTGGCTAGTTATCACCCTACCGTATCACCTAACCTAACCTAACTTGTAGTGGAATAAAAAAAAATAGATTAATATAACTGGCATTTCCCTGAATGAGATCGCAGTTCAGGGTTAATTTGTAGTAGAATAAAATAATTTAAAAAAATACGTTATAGGGCCGACCGTGACCCAAATCCATCATATCATGATCCACAGCTAACCGCTAAATCAACGAGAATATCATTAAAGACAAGTTTTCGGGAAATGAAAAGACGAGTTACCCAAACTTACAGGAATATTTAACTAATTCACATACCAGAGTCGGGGAAGTGACGTGAAAGTCACAATAAATTTCCACCAAACAGTACTCAGTCCCAGTTAATCAACATCTCTAAATGTTAACTCAAGAGTTGTGGAACTTAATTAGTAAGTTCTGAGCACGGAGCAGTACTTCCAACTTGTAAGCGTAGGCTCGCAAGTGTGGAGTAGGTATAACCTTAATTTAAGACAAGATCAATGAAAGAATTCCGTCTATCCATAGACATTAATATATGTTATGAAACTAAATGTTACCCGCGACTTCGTCCACGTAGTTTTTTTTAACGATAAAAAGTCTAGGGTGCAATTTACGAAATTTCATCAAACTCGATTGAAAAGATGGTCCGCGAAACCTTTGTAAATATAAAGACAGACAGGCATCTACACTTTCGTATTTTTAATCATACAAATTTTTTGTAATAAATGCGAAAGTGTGCATGTTTGTTTGTTTGTCCTTCAATCACGCCACAACGGAGCAACGGATCAACGTGATTTTTGGTATACCTACCTAATTGAGAATCTGGAGAGTAACCATAGGCTACTTTTGAAAATTAAGGAATTCTTGCGGGAATCAAAAAACTTAACCACGCGGACGAAGTTGCGGGCATTAGCTAGTATAAGTATAATATGAATTAACGGCGATAGCTTAGCTATAGGAGTAAGGCTTTGGGCCTCTTATTTCTACTTTTAAGTAATTGTCGCAAGTATATGCGTTTTAATCAATTAAATAGCAATTGTTCGAAAACTATGACGATGTTCTTCTAAATAAATCAATTATAAGGGTAGTGGATAAATAGCTTATGTGGATAAACAGCGTAGGATGTTAGCTATCACTGTACGCAAAACAACGTTCAGGCCTGACTTAGCCCACGATTTCAACGATTGACATTACCCAAATTCCTGTATTAAATGGTGTGAATTAAGGAGGAAGAAGCAGCTCGAAGGACCTTCCTCAAGCCATTAGCAGGAGTCCAATCAATTTGTCAGAGCCATCAGTACGTGGGTGTCAATTCGTCGCACGTCATTCGACGCCGCGCTCGAAACAGCCGCGCGCGATAAAAGCGGCCCGCATCCGCTTCCGGTAGCCAGCCGCCGCACAAGACGCGGCAAAGAGCGAGGAACTAAATAGATACGTTACTTAGTGCCGCACTCAAGTCTCAGAGAGAGTCACTTAATCATTACCTAAAGAGCTTCTTAGTATAGGTTTCTATACTTTACTACTTCAATACTTTTATTCATAAAAAACTTTTACTTATTGAAAAATCTTATTACATTGTAAATTATTATTTAAATGATAAAAAATCATGAGAAAATTATTGTCCCAGCGGTTAATTAATCCAATTAGTTTATGATGTTGTGTGAGATGGTGATAATAAAAAAACCGACTGAGTTTGTTGTGGGCTCTTCTCAGACCAGGGCGCGTTTAGAACCCTCGTAGCTTTCGTTTTAAGATACCGTCGTTAATTATCACTGTCACGTCTTATACTTTGTATACTGTGTACGTACAAGTTTTGAATAAACATCCTATGACTTTGACTTTAATACAAAATTAAGTAATGGCGACTCTGAGTGAGGTATTAAGTGTAGTACAGCTTAAAAAACTAATAATTAACTGCCATTGAAATGAGTTCATTATAATATTGTTGTCTCCAAAACAAATTAAACCCTAATTGAATTACAGATTACAGTGCAAGGTACCAGCGGGCATACCGTATACTACCATCGCTTAAAGTCGAATTGTTTACGTTGGTGTTTTAGAATTAAAATCCTTCTTTTGAGGACGTCAAGGTACGTGACACAAAACTGTCAATTTAAAATAATACTGCTTTAAGCAATGGTAGTAAGCCACCTGAAAAGAAAAAGAAAAGAGTCTTATTGAAGTGGATTCGAGGCCCAATACAATATTCAGTGGATCGCATTATGCAATGGGGCCCTAAGTCACAAAATCAATATGGCCGATGTTGTAAGCGAGGTTTATGGTGGCTTCGTCATAAATATTACACTAGATGTTGATTTCTAAAGGTGTTGAGACAGAAAACAAGTTAATTTGTTTTGTTATACTGCTATAATTCTACTCTGCTTGAGTATTTTAATTGAAAAAAATAAAATTGCTATCTTTTTAATTCTATACTAATTGATGCCTGCTATTTCGCCTGCGTGGTATAATTTTTTTTTTTTTTTTTTTAATTTATTTATTTAGTACCAAAAAGTTATAAAAGACGAAGAAAAACAGATACATAGTGGACAAGGAAGCACTTATCTCTATAAGAGATCTCTACCAGTGACCCTTGGCAGTGAGAAAGATAAGATAGTGAGAGAGATTTTTTTAATTTTCCAGGATAAAAAGTAGCCTTTGTCACTCTCCAGATCCTCAAACCCATGCAAAAAATTACGTCAATCCGTTGCTCTGTTGCCGCGTGATTTAAGGACAAACCAAAAAACAAATAGACTTTCGCATTTATAATATTAGTAAGTATTTTAACGAATTTAATTTAGCAAACTCTGGTTAATTTAATTAAGAGACTGTTTAACAAACTTCCTGTGAATTATCGCATCAAAATAGATGGGCTGTGAACTTGCCCGTTTCAGCCAATTAACATAAGAGACACGAGCTTCCAACTTCCCAAAGGTGACCCACTAAAGCGACGTGGCGGCAAGTATTCTTTATATGAGTTTGTATGGAGCTTCGCGAGATGCACTGCGTGAAGCGGCCCCATACAAACTCATACAAATTTTAATTTATTTTTGGTAGTAAGAGTCTATGCACACGACGTAGTTTATCATGTACACGCACTGTCTGCGCGTTTTCAGTTGTTCAAACTGTTTATAGGCTTGCGTCTGACGCGTGTATAGTTTGCGTTAGTATTGCGTTTCATAAGTGACTTGAGTGACTTACCTTCGGATTGTTTACCTTGTAGTAAATTTTAAAAGGCGATCAAAATACTATATAATCTGCTGAATTAGACAATTTTCAAATAAATTGTCACTCTTTGTGAACATATATTGAGCCCAGATCAAAATTTTAGGATACTGACCTTTAACATAAGAAGTCTTGACAAAAATTTTAATAATTTCTCTATAAAAAATTTGATTTTTAAAATAAAAATTGATGTAATCATTCTAAGCGAATGCTGGTTAAATGAACACTCAATTATACCTCAAATTCTAGGGTACACGTTACATAAAACCAGCGCAAAAAGAAACCAAAACAGTGGAGTATTTGCGAGCTCTCTAAATATTTATATATACATATATATATATATATATATATATATATAGAACTCGCATATCGCGGACCTCTCACTAAGAGGCTAAATTCTTAAATACTGATGGTGAAAAAAGACTAAATTTCCTTAGATTTTAGTCGTTAAAACAGTAGACAGTATGAGGTATCACGCCAGACGATCGTCTGATATTATGGTTCCGTCCCCGAGCCCTCTAGAGCCGATCGACCTCTGACAGGCCTCCATAAATTTACATCGCAGCCCCGGAGTGACTGAAGGCAGCCTGATTTCCCCTGTGACGTCACACTACATTCAGATTCCTTCAATGAAGTACAGCTTCTTAGGTTTGGTGTATTTTTGGGTCACGGTTTCTTACAAAAATACTTCATTTTGGTGTGTTTTTCTGTTGTTTTTTAGGGTTCCGTGCCTCAAGAGGATTAAAGGAACCCTGACAGGATCACTTCGGTGTCCGCCTGTACGTCTGTAAATGCGTGGATATATCTAGTTGAAATTACTATCAAATACTAAGGTCTAAGAAAATCAAGCTTCTTAGTCAACACAATCTATAAGATACGGCTGTTTATTCGGAATATTTTGCATATTTGACACTCGCCAATAAATCATACCGATAGGGTCTTGATAGGGTACTTCCCTTTGAGCAAGAATCATGAAAGCCCAAAAGCAAGGTCTCACAGCAAAAATATTAAAAAAAAAACGAAAATCGTTATTTAGGGTTCCGTACTCATACAGTGTCGAGCGCTACCAGTTTAGCTCCATATGTAAGCCAGTTAATTCACAGCTGATGACGTATTATAACTTTTTATGACATTTCTGGTTATTTACTAAAATAATTTACATTGTGTGGTGGTACTCATTCTGGTACTAAAAAAATTCTACATCAATGGGTGGTACGGAACCCTTTCTCTTGCACTTGACCGGTTTTTTAAACACAGCAATTCCTAAAGAATATTTTGCGTCGGCAATTTCTTTTCTCTAGAGTCTAGACTGCCAACCTTTTGCTCGAGTGTCGACTTGGCGGTTAAAAGAATTAACTTTGAAACTTTTTCAAATTAAATATTTAACGCATTTTCATTTGTCCCGAGTTGGTACAGTTTAATTCGTATAATTAAAACGACCTTTTAGTTCAACGTTTGTATTGCTATAATACTTATTTAAACCAGAACGTTTTGAAATATTTTAACAAGCTAGATGATGCCCGCGACTTCATCGACGTGGGATATTTTTTTAATTCCCACGAACTCCTTAATTTTCCGATATAAAAAGTAGCCTATGTCACTCTTCAGCTATATCAAAACAAAAACGTCATTCCGTTGCTCTGTTACGGCGTGATTGAAGGACAAACCAACAAACAAACACACTTTCACATCCATACTATCCATACTATATATAATATTATAAATGCGAAAGTGTTTCTGTCTGTCTGTCTGTCTGTCTGTCTGTCTGTCTGCTACGCTTTCCCGGCCCATCTTTTCAACCGATTTTGCTGAAATTTGGTACAGGGGTAGATGGTATCCCGGGGAAGGACATAGGCTACTTTTTATCCCGGAAAATTAAGAGTTCCCCTGGGAATCAAAAATCTTAATCCACGCGGACGGAGTCGCGGGAATCATCTAGTTTATAATATTTGTATGATGTACATGACTAGATGATGCCTGCGACTTCTTTCGCGTGGAATAAGTTTTTTTGTATACCCGCGGGTAATTCTACATTCCGGAATAAGTAGTAGTCAATTTCCTTCCCCGTGATACAACCTAAGTACAGACATAGCGTAGCAGACAGACAGAAGAAACACTTAGCATTTATAATATTACCGTGGATACCGTACGTGGATTTGTTATTCCCGCGGTAACTCTTCAATTTTCCGGGATAAAAAGTTGTCCTTCCCCGCGATGTAACCTGTCTTTGTACCAAATTTCATCAAAATCGGTTGAGTAGTTGGGCCGTAAAAGCATAGCAGACAGACAGACACATCTTTCGCATTTATAATATTAGTATGGATTATGGATTTAAGAAGCCGGTGCTAGTTAGCTAATATGACATAGATCCCAAATCCATATAGAATTTAAATTAGTCCTGCCAGCAACAAAGCAAAAAAAAGCAACATTAGCATGATACAGATAAAAAAGAGAAGTTTATACGACGACATGTGCTTTCCCTGCAAGGAGTTTAAATGTAGGGTATTAAAAAGAAATCCACTGTGTAAGGAAGTGCCGCGTCTTACTTCCAAGTAGTGATGTCCCACCATATAAGTAAAATTATGTTACTCATTTATTTTATTTCATAACCTTGCGTGACCTAGACCCCGTAAATTAGTAGTATATTTTTGCAGCATGTCAAGATTTTTTTGTTGCTCGGAGGATTTTTATTTTATGGCTAAGTTGGTTAAAAATCAATTACCCAGGTTACGAATAAACTTGTGTATCTTTACAAAATTTGTACTTTATTCCTAGGATAAACGTCATTCGGATTTGGTGAAGTCGACTCTTAAAGTTTCACAGGTTCTAATATTGTACAGTAGGTACGTGTGACCTAAAATCGCATTTTGTACCTGAGATACTCATAGCTTAAATAATTTTAAGTCCATATTTACCGTACCGTACCGTCATCATCATCATCATCATCATCAGCCAATATGCATCCACTGCTGGACATAGGCCTCTTTAAGATTGCGCCAACGTTGCCTATCTTTGGCTGTTAGCATCCATTTGATGCCAGCCACTCTCCGGATGTCGTCGCTCCACCTAGCCGGGGGGCGCCCCACACTCCGTTTGCCGAGACGCGGTCTCCACTCTAGGACCTTACGACTCCAGCGGCCGTCGGTCCTACGGCAAACGTGACCAGCCCACTGCCACTTCAACGTGCTAGCCTTGAGAGATATGTCAATTACTTTGGTTCTTTGGCGAATTACTTCGTTTCGGATTTTATCCCTCAAAGAAATTCCGAGCATAGCTCTTTCCATAGCGCGTTGAGCGACTTGAAGTTTGTGGACTAGCCTCGATGTCAGTGTCCACGTTTCGGCACCGTAAATCATAACTGGCAGGACGCACTGATTGAAGACTTTGGTCTTCAGGCATTGCGGTATAGGCGACGAAAAGACTCGACGGAGTTTGCCATATGCTGCCCAGCCCAGCTGTATTCTCCGTTCTATCTCTTTCTCGAAACTGTTGCTTCCTACTTGCAAAATTTGCCCAAGGTATGCATATTCTTGGACAGTTTCGAGAATAGATCCATTGACAGTAATCGGCCCCGGAACGACCAATTCATTGAACATGACCTTGGTCTTGTCCAAGTTCATCCGGAGACCGACACGTCGGGAGGCAGCATGAAGGCTATCGAGCATCTTCTGCAGCTCTTGCAGCGAACTTGCGATGATGACGATATCATCGGCGAAGCGGAGGTGTGAAATGTGCTCTCCGTTCACGTTGATGCCTTGTCCGTTCCAGTCAAGCGTCTTAAAGACATCTTCCAGAGCATTAGAAAACAGTTTCGGGGACAGAACATCCCCCTGTCTCACTCCGCGATGCAATTGGATAGGTCTTGTAGACGCACCCTGTACTTGGACAGACATATATGCCGAGCTATATAGGCATTTCAACACTTCGATGTATCGCCAATCAACTTGGGATCGCTGCAAGGATTCCAGAACAGCCCAGGTCTCAATGGAGTCAAAGGCCTTCTCATAGTCCACGAAAGCGAGACACAGAGGCTGATTGTACTCGTAGGACTTCTGCACAATCTGCCTCAGTGTGTGTATGTGGTCTATGGTGCCGTAACCACTTCGAAACCCAGCCTGCTCTGGTGGCTGGAAGTCGTCGAGTCTTCGTGAGAGGCGATTAGTGATGACCCTGGAAAACAGCTTATATATATGGCTTAGAAGTGAGATGGGACGGTAATTCTTCAGGAGTGTTTTATCCCCCTTTTTGTGGAACAAAACAACAATGCTCCTATTCCACGCCTTTGGAGTTCTCCCGTTTTGAATGACCGAATCAAAGAGCCTTTGCAGCTCTTTAAGTAAGGGCATACCCCCTGCCTTCAAGAGCTCAGAGGTGACTCCGTCTTTTCCCGGGGCTTTTCCATTTTTCTGCTGTTTCAGGGCCAACACTATTTCGTCTACACTAACATCCGGAAGATCGTCTGTATAATGGCGGGTTAATTTGGCTCTGGGATCCGGTTCGAAGGATTCAGGCTGTGGGACTTGAGTCTCATATAGTTGGCGGTAAAAGTCCTCTATCTCAGAAAGGATCTCTGGCTTGTTGCATACAGTTCTACCGCTCGAGGTCTTAAGTTTATTTATACGGCTATTTTCAAGCTTTTGTGAAAACACTTTAGACCCCCGGTTCTCTTCAATAGCTTTAACTATCTGTTGTGTACTTAAGTACCGGAGGTCTCGCCGTATGGATCGTTTAATCTTTCTATTTAGATTCTGACGGTCCGTCGGGGTAGACTGTACGTTCTCCCGCCTTTCTTTCATAAGTTGCAGAGTCTCGTCTGAGAGTTTAGACTTCCTGCCTGCTTGCCTTGTACCACAAAACCTGTGCCCCTCATCCCGGATGATGTTTGCCACGTTTACGTGCCACCGTACCGTAACCGTCGATAATTATCACCAATTCAATTCGATTCCCAGATGATGGCTTTTAGGTATGCCACAGGGGCACAGGTTGTTTCGCCAGTGTCGAGTAATAAACATATTTTGACTTTTGACTTTTTGACTTTGATTCATCAAACTCTTATCGACGTAATCCCCTCACTACAACGAAGACGATGAAGAGCTGCGGATATAATGTAGTGCTTTCAAACATTGGGGCGAAGTTTGCCTACAGCGCGGCGGACAAATGACAACGGGCTCGAGGCGGGAGGCTGCGATATTAGAACCCTTTAAGATGGGAAAAATAGCAACTTTTGCTCGCTAGTTTCGTGCGAGTTGTGTGACCTAAGTTTCAGGAGTATGGGGTATGGTAATCTCTTCATACTTGGCATAGAAAAGAAGAAATAGGAAAATAAATATATAAAGAAATACGATTTGACAGCGAGGCTACTTATACTTATTTTTCACTAAGCGTTTATGTTTCAACAAAGCAATCTTTTAATGGATGTCCTTGGTAAGGCTAAAGTAGTTTTTTAAGTATGCTAATTAACACTTGACCAGCGTGGTGGACTATGGAAAAACCCTTCTCAGTCTGAAAAGAGACTTGTGCTCAGTAGTGAGCCAGCATTGGATTGAAGTGAAGTGATAGCACTTCAAGATTCGAAATAAAAATCTATCTATTCCGAGGGGTGATGAGTGACAATTAATGTAAGATCCGATTGGTTGATACAGACAAAATAATTTTGGTAAATAAGTTTTGAACAGCAACTTATAGAATCGCTGTAATACAGATTTACTGTAATTGTAATATTTTTATGGCTGTCATTTTAGTTTAGTTTAGAGATTGTGCACTACAGAATCAGCCTCATTAGCAGCTTTTTTTTTTAAAATTCAGCATTTTTAACTCGCTGTCGACCGTCACTTGCACCAGTGAAGCTCACCCGCGCAGCCGTAAGGAAGAATAAGTGACGACATTTGAACAAAACGAAAAACATTGTGAATTCTTTACTTGACGACGAAACGGATCTAGATTTATGGAAATATCAAGAAAAACCAACCAACTCCGGTCTTGAATAAGGAATGTTGAATTTCCTTTGAAACTGAAACCAAGACATTTCATAAAGCCGATTATATTGTAATTAATAAGAAACTATCCGAGTTTAACTGGTATGTCTGCTTCAAAGGCCTTGATGTCGACAGAGCGATTGGAGTATTTTATGATATTTTGAACAATATTATTGCTACTTATATCCCCACGAGAATAGTTATTGATAATAATATATATCCGGTCTGGTATTCAGCCGCACTTAAAAAAATCATAAGATATCCAAAACTGTTTCACATTGCACCAAGCAAGACAAATTATGCAGAAAATACATTTATAAAAAGATGTTGCAAGCAGTATAATCAGTTGTTTTCTGATAAAGACATTTTTCATCTGTCTCTCCCTAAGTATAAGGTGAGTATTAAAGATAGTTTGGTAAAAACCAACTAGCTTATCATTTTTTCTCTTTTTAATCAGTATGTTTTAGTTTGTTTTTCTTTCTCTCTGTTATAATTTAAAGTAAATATAATAATAAATTAGGTTTTCGTCTAGCGGCTATACCCAACTTAGTATTCATTTGATTTTTTTTTAAATACAATATGTGCTAAATAACATTGAAAACTGTTATGGTCTAAGTGTAATGCTATATTTTACTTACCTATTGTGTGTTATGTTACTGTATGTTTTTCAAAATAAAAATAAAATAAAAATAAAAATAAAAAAAAGACACCAAATAGCTTTAGTGCTGTTAAGAGTTATTTTATAAGTCTTAATAGCATGTTATAAAAGATGAAGGATTTAAGAAATACTAGCTGATGACCGTGACTTTGTCCGCGTGGTTTGAGGTTTTTCGGTTCTTGCGGGAACTTTTTAATTGTCCGGGGATAATGATGCGGTGGGTTCCCAGGTCCTTCGCATACGACTCCCTCAGAGTACTATTTCACCTCTTAGGTTACCGACGATTATTATCAGATGTTAGTGATAATAACCGGGACCGACGGCTTAACGTGCTCTCCGAAGCACGAAGGTTATGAAAAGGCCAAATTCAGACTACCACATTCGGTAATCCTCCTCCCGACCGAATTCCGGCGGCCAATCTCCAGAGATTTGCCATCGGCGCGGGAGATGTTATAGTGCATTAGTGTGTACGCAAACATAAGTGCACTTCCTTTACTCTCATAGCCCGAGAGTAAATGGACATAGTAGTTTCGGTAATCTGTTACCGACTTGGGTCAACGTTGCTTAACAATCGAAATCGCTGATATGCCTTGCCGCAACTAGGCCACCCGTCCCTCAAATAAAATTTGCCTTTTGCCTTTGACTCGTTACGTATACCTTCCTTAGAAAATCAACCAAACTTGGTGGTTGCTGTAGATACCAGTATATCGATCGATGTTACATAGTTTATGAAATGTGTGTGTTCTTGACGACCTCCGTGGCGCAGTGTGTAGCGCTGTTGCCTTAACGTGCGGAGGTCCTGGGTTCGATCCCCGGCAGGGTCAATTTGGGAATTTATAATTTCTGAATTTTCCCTGGTCTGGCCTGGTGGGAGGCTTCGGCCGTGGCTAGTTACCACCCTACCGGCAAAGACGTGCCGCCAAGCGATTTAGCGTTCCGGTACGATGTCGTGTAGAAACCGAAGGGGTATGGGTTTAATATAACTGCCATGCCCCTAACAGGTTAGCCCGTTACCATCTTAGACTGCATCATCACTTACCATCAGGTGAGATCGTAGTCAAGGGCTAGCTTGTAGTGGATTAAAAAAAAAAAAAAAAAAGTGTACGTTTTCAACAGGCATGTATTGTAGATATAGACGGGATAAAAGTGGCAACGTCTGACACCGGCTTACGATTGTGTAGGGCTTCGGCGAGACAGGGCTAATTGTCCCTTGTGTCTGGAGGTCGTATCATGCGTGACGAGACCGACACAACTCATACAAATAGAACTTTTTCAATAGTTTGTTTATTCCACTATAAGTTAATCCTTGACTGCTGGTGGTAAGAGATGATGCACTCTAAGACGGTAGCGGGCGAACCTGTTAGGGGTATGGCAGTTTTGATAAACCCATACCCCTAATCAGTTTTTTGTTTTCTAGACGGCATCAGACCGGAACATTGAATCGCTTGACGGCACCTTTTTTGCCGGGTGGGATGGTAACATCTTACTGGCACTTTTGGGAGATCCTCAATTTAATCTATACTAAATAATATGTTATAAATGCAAAAGTTTGGGTGGATGGATGGATGTATGGATGGATAGATGGATGTTTGTTATTCAATCACGCCAGAACGGCTGAACGGATCTGGATGAAATTTGGCAAAGAGATAGATTATAGTGTGGAATAACAAATAGACTACTTTTTATCCCAGAAAACTAAAGAGTTCCCGCGGGAACTAATAAAACCTAAATCCACGCGGATGAAGTCGCGGGCATCAGCAAGTAATTACTAAAAAATAATTTATTTGAATAGTTGCCAAATACCCAAATTATTCTGGCATCATACTAATATTAAAAATGCGAAAGTGTGTTTGTTTGTTGGTTTATTGGTTTGTTCTTCAATCACACCCCAACGGAGCAACGAATCAACTTGATTTTTGGCATGGGTATAGTTGAGGACCTGGAGAGTGACATAGGCTACTTTTTATCCCAGAAATTTAAGGAGTTCCCGCGGGAATAACAAAAAACTTAAACCACGCGGACGAAGTCGCGGGCATCAGCTAGTTTAGAATAATTCGGAATAGAGGCAAGCTAAGTTTATTAATAACGATACTTAAAGTGTTAAGTACCTACTGTAAAGCTACTGTCAGTAAATAAGCAAACAAGTCCAATGAAATGGGGACAGCAAAAAGTATTCTAAGTCTCAGTACCTACATTATTTAGTTGTATTCCCAAAACGATTTCATTTGTATAACAATCTTCCCAACGAGCTTCAGTCTAAGTTTGCAATGCACTCCGCCCCTTCACCGTCAATTTAAGTAATACAATCGACTCTACAGGAACTTGTATCAATATTTTATTTCTTCCTTATTGTTTGCTCTCCCTTTTCACTTCTTTAATACTTTTAGGAACAATTCCTATAGAGGATGGCGGAGGGGTATAGCGTAGAAAGTGCCATTTTCGAAGCATTTTGATGCCGAAAATATTCTTGGGACCTTATGAGATAAAACGTCCGCACAAACGTCCGTGTTGGAGTGGAACGACGTTTTGTCCAATCGATTCGTATGCGCGCTCCATAAAAAAGAATTAGTCCACCATACATATTTTTTCTATTACTACCTATAGTCACTAAAGTAACAACCTAGCCTAACAAATAAAATCTTTCCGCTATATAAAATTGTGCTCTGTTTTCGCTCTAATACCGTAGTATAATTTTTTTAAGTGACTTCCAAAAAAGGAGGAGGTTCTCAATTCAGCGCGTAGGTTTTTTTTTTTAATGTAGGTATGTCGGTGCATATCTCCTTGGTTTCTGAACCGATTTGAAACATTTTCTTTTAAGTGGTTAGAGGAAGCTCCCGAGGTGGTCCCATAAAAAAATCTAACTCCAAATCCTCTATCCTGATGATGTAGGTGTACCGTACTACATGAAATCCTCAAAACTAGGGAGTTACGAAATTTTGATGGTGAATTCATATATTCATATATATCAAGTCACGTATACACGATTCAACTCTGAGTCCTAATTCCTCATCCTGATGCTGCAGGGTACAGAACTCCGAATAGTGATTTAAGATTTTTTTGTGGTGAAGTCATATTATAGATGTCAAGCAACGACTTCATACTGCTCTGATGCTGCAGGGTACTGCATTCTTAAGCTGTGGGGATTTAGAGTACAATAAAAAGTTAAAAATAAAAATTATTTCCATAAAACCGACTTCCAAAGCCACTGTAAAGTAAAAAATAATTTTGATTTCTACACACTATGTTGAAGTCGGGCGAGCCTGATGCGTCAACTATGCCTAACTTAGTATGCTTTATATAAAGAAAGAAAGAAAAATAATTTATTCAACTTTTGCCTCATACATAAAATCAAACTTTAAAATTAAGCTATGGCTTTTCCACCCACATGGCACAAGATGAAAAGGTCAACCAACCAAAAACAAAACCTGAGCGCTTGTATTCTGCCGGAACCCAAACGAGTGACACGCACGAGCTCAACAGTCTTCGCAGCCGTCTGCAGTAACGGGATGAGTGTGATAAATAGAATAAAATAAGATATGTTATTTGCGCAGTGAGTGTACCTAGTGTGTAAAATTAAATATTAGAAGTAGCGATTTAAAGATAGTAATAAAAAATATATTAATAAGTATAATAAAATATAATAGGCATATTCTGTGAGTACATATAGCAGCTTCAAACCACCAAGCTAAATAACCTGGAACTAGTAGAAGTTTGTTGTTTTTGATCGTTTAAAAGTTTCTTTTTTAATGTGCTCTTAAACGCGGGAACTGAGCTTAGATTCCTAAGCGGAGGAGGAATATTATTCCAGCATTTAGTAGATATGGAAAACTTCCACGAAAAGCTGCTGATTTATGACGTGGCCAAGTCAGCCTATTTAGTGGCCCTCGAGCATTAAAAGCTGGCGTATGCCAAGATAACCTATTATAAAGATAATCCGGCGTTTTGTTCTTGATAACACCGAACAATAGTATTGTATATATACATGCTTGTATTAGTGGTGCCGGGAACATTTAGAAAGTGTGTATTGATGCTATCAGGATCATTAAAGTCGTTAGGTTATTCTTTAGCTTTGTTTAAACTAGTTAAAACGGTTTTTTTAAGATTGTTCCAAAGATAAAAATAGTTTTTTGCATGAATATTTATAAAGAATTTAAAGTAGGTACACTTTTCATAATACAGGCTAACGCTAGCAAGGTGTTTCAGGGACTTATACTCATTTATGTTGTCTTCCGTGTTACTTGTCTTACGAATTTCTGATGCTTGATTGCGTAAAAGCATCATGTAACGGACATTGCTCGTAAGCCAAGGCTGAATATTTTCCATAATAGATGCTCTTTTCAGCGGTGCAAATACGTCGTATAAGTCAACAAATATAGTGCTCAAAGTATTAACCATATCGTCAACAGATTCCCTCTCACAGATGCCGTTCCAGTCGATCATTTCAAGGCAGCCATTAAAATTGTTTAAATCAATAATATTTTTAATGGTCCGTACAAAAAGTGTTGAGTTTTGGGCTTGATTTCTTTAACTTTTATCTCGCCGTATAACATTGCATGTCATATAGAACAGGTACGTACTACGATAAATACGATAATCTTTCGGATATTTCGACCCAGTTGCATGGGTTGTGGTCGACGTACGGGATGGGTCATGGATGTAGGAGTCCCTAAATATAAGACAGATTAAGCGTTTATTTGTAAAAATAATAGAGTTGTTGTAGATTGTATTAGTATTAGAATGCATTGTTTCAGCAAAAACATTAAATTTGCCCTATCATAACCTTTCACACTGTAATGTTTCAGTATGATGCTTAATTATTGAATCACATATTTTTTATTGCGGGGTAGGCTTGCGCTTGACGACAATCATGCTTAGTGCAAAGCAATGATGAGGTCTAGGATGGAACTTGCTTACCTAGAGGAAGCCAATTCACTCTTGCCTTGAAGGTACCTAAGTTATACGTGGCAGGAAACACGTGAGGGTGTTCCACACCTTAGCGGTTCATATGAGAAACGTCGAGCAAAGACGAGCAAAAACATTTCGTAATAAATATTAAGTACCTATCAAAAGTGACCGCCGATATTGCGGTTAACTGACCTCTATGTGATCACCAACGGAAGTGGGCACTAGAATCCAAAATTTTCGCCACACGACATAAGCAGCCACTAAATCGCTTCATAGTCACCACTTTAAGGCACTTTATATTCAGAAGCGATACCAGCTTATCGATTAACGATATGAAACGCAGTCGGCACACACTGTCGCTGTCACTGCGTCATTATTGCAAAACCATACTCGGTTTGTGCTTAACAAAACATCCCTATCAAATAGAACACGCAAACCGCATCTCTATACCAACGGAATAGAGTTGAAAATTAATGAGTTATCCAAGCTTTAGTCGCTGCACTAGTGATGTAACGATAGTCAATAAAGGCGGCTTAGTGGGCATCGATAACTTTGTGTTTTGCTTATATTTATGCCGTGCAGTTGGCTCCGGTACACCTGTTTGTGTGTGTGCGTTGTTAAACCGAGCTGTTGAAATTAATCTTGTCGATTGTTGAACAGAGCTTGGAGAGATTTGCCTTTGTATTGCATTGCGGAAGGCTGTGGTTTTTGTGGCATGCATGATGGTATTTCTCTATGTTTGTGCGATTTTCATGATTTCAGCTTTTGGCTAATTCTATGGAAATCGAGCATAGATTTTAAATAACAATGAACATGATAAAATAAAATTAAGACAAATAATAACATTTATACAATTCATTAATTTATGTTTATTTTATCATTATTTAGTTTATCAATAATAGAGTTATTGAAATAATTACAAGAAAAGGGGAGTACTACACAATTGCATAGTTTTTTATTTATTTGGTATTGCGTTGCATTAATTAATTATTGATAAACAAATATTGTAACAATTCTGAATTCCATTTACGTACAGCATACTAATTATTATCTTCCTCGATAAAACATATTACCGATACACAGTCATCACTAGTCTCCAAATTTGTCATGTCAAATCATAGCAGATTTTTTATCTGTAGTATAAGAATTTATTATCTAATTAAGTATGCAAAGTTCATATGAAGAACATAAAACATGTTTCGTTTCATTTGTTTTAGGTGAGTGAAGTTACGTGGTAAACCGAGCCAACAATTTGCTACGAATGATCTTCTAGTATTATGTATTATACCCAAGGTATGTAAAATTACAGTCTATTAATCTTTTATTAATTGACAATATCATTAACAGAGCCCCACGACTTATTTTAAATTATTTATTTGAACTACCAAAAGAATTACACGAAGAAGGTATACAAAATGTTAAATGGCTAGGTACACACGCAATTATTCACCTTATAGGAAGGTAGTTACAGCATGCAATTTAGAAAAGTAGTACATTCACATACAAATTCGAATTTGACTTCGGCCGAGAACGATTAAAATCCCGCGAGAACGCTTTTATTTTGCGACTTTGACTCTCCAGGTTTGGTGCACAGATCTGCACAACACGTTTCGTCTTGTCCCGAAGATCGGTGCAGCTCCAACGTCTCATATACACGGCGCGGGCGTTTCACGCCGATATTTTATTTATTTATTTATTTGTGTTACCCATTGTGGCGTAATGGAAAGACAAACCAACAAACAAACATACTATCGCATTTATAACATTAATGGGATAAATCTTTATGGGTTGCTTTCGGCGACCTCCCTGGCGTAGTGTAGAGCGCTGTTGTCTAAACGTGGGTCGTCCCGGGTTCGATCCCCGGCAGGGTCAATTTGGGAATTTATAAATTCTGAATTTTCTCTGGTCTGGCTTGATGGCTGATTAAGCCATCGCTAGAAACTGATTAGGAGTAAGGGTTTAATATACCGGCCATACCAATAGATGAGATTTATACTTATTGGACGTTCAAGAAGTGTATAGTGTCCCTAATTCGAATAAATAAACATTGAATTGAATTGATTGCAATGAAGGGCTTACTTTAAGTGGAATAGAATAATAAAATTATATTAATTAATAATAGGATTGTTAAAAGCCGAGCGTGGTGCACGCTGGCAGTAACTCGTGCCAGCGTCCACCACGCTCGGCTGCGCGGGCCCGGGTACCAGACTGGAGTGTTCTGGTTGATTTCACGCAATCCAGCGATATATTGTCACAATTAGGGGTGATGTTAAGCGCAATCTCACTTCAGGAGTGGCTATAGCTAATTTTTCAAGAACAACTGCCCCATTTTTACCTGTGCTAGGTTTTCTGACTGAGTGCTGAAGTAGAGAGTCCATCAGAGTTTATGGACACACTTGTATAACAGATTAACTAATGATAAGTAATAGTTACCTTGTAACTGCCTCGTTGGTCTAGTGGTTAGCATGTTCGACTGCGGCCGACGAGGTCCCGGGTTCGAGTCCCGGGTCGAACCATAATTAAGTGTTGGGTTTTTCTGACTAGAAATTCACAGCCCGGAGTTAGGAAGTCGCAGGTGTTTTACCCCCAAGCCTCGGAGAGCACGCCTTCGGTCCCGGTTATTATCACTAACGTGATAATAGTCGTTATAGCCCGCCAACCCGCATTGGAGCAGCGTGGTGGGTCTAAGCTCTAACTCCCTCACTCCTATGAGAGTGGAGGCCTGTGCCCAGCAGTGGGGCGTTAATGGGCTTTAGTGGTAGTTACCTTGTACGGTATAATATTTCCCACAAAGATGGCTTATTTCTTACAGAGTGGCCGCTGAATAGCCAGTATTATATGAAACAAGCAAGAAAAGCTCATTTTGCTTGGTCTATGACCTGCTATAGGATGAATGGCGAGACGTGTGTGGGGTAACGTTTACGCAGATTTTAATCTGTGCTGTATTTAGCGGCCTGCGTATTCGTATACCCGTCGTATGGAATAGTAAATTGTGTGCCTAGGGATGAAACAGGACGATTTCAGACGTGTCTGTCGACGAAGTCTAATATCGTGTTTCATCCCGCGTCACATTTTCATATAATCCGCATTAAAAGTGCGAGTATTATTAAAATTGTATTTCTTATTTATTTTAGTTGCAAAATATCATATCTGCCAGTTTAGTTGATGGTAACAATGTCAGTTTTGGTTTGAAGAAATTGAGTCGTTTCGGGTGGCTCAACAAGCATTCAAACTCGCACTTTCAATGCAGGTTATATAAAAAACCAGTTTCTTCACGCACGTATTCTATATTAGTATTTTATATTTTATATAAAAATACGCACGCCGAAGTATATAGGTATGTATGATGTTAATATTATGTTTCGCTCTAAGTTTTTTTTACGAAAAAAAAATAATTTTTCATTTAAAATCATCATCATTTATTTTATTTTATTTTATTTTATTTTATTTCTTTGGGTTCACAAACAACGACACAGTGGGTATTACATAGGTCTTAGTATAACAATAATAACTGTGGCGTCAACCACGTAAACCACGAATTATAAAGATAAGTACATTTCTAAGTGGACTTAGTGCTAAATAATTATAATATAGGTCGGTATGTTTAAATAAGCTAATTAATTAGTTAGGTTAGAAAGAAAAATAATGACGTTAAATATATTAGTTAGGTTAGGAAAAAAAAAACAAAGACAAAATGGAAATTTTCAGTTAGTTAGTAGGTAAGTAAAATTAATTCAAAGTGATTATTTTAAATGATCTATAACCAACCTCTTAAAGGCGCCAATACGCGTTGAAAAGATATCGATATTATTAAAAGTCTCATTATATGATTGCGTCATTCTATATAATGGAGAACGCTTACCCGCATTAGTACGACATTTTGTAGTGGCAAAGAGTTGATGTATACGATTACTTCGTATGTGTGTTCGAAAAGGTACTCTATAACAAAGTTTTCTGGTTAAATCAATACAGTCGTATTTATTATGACATAAGTCATACAATAACATTGAAATTTATTTATGACATAAGTCATACAATAACATTTATTTATTTATTTGCACAGATTGAAGATATAAAGGTGTTATATAATAATTTAGCAGTAGCATACAATCTGCCATGGAGATGGCATGCAAAAAAGACGTAATTATTAGTATTCTCAGCTACTTAAACAATACAATATTATCATTACAATAAAAAATACACGAAAATAACAATGCAAACATACAATAAATATTAAATAGTTACAAAATTTATATACCTATCTATTCCACCAAAGAATCATTATTTATTATTCTCTAATTTTAATTCCTTCCTACTAACTATAAAGTATCTAATAAATAATCTTTAATACTGTAGTATCGCTTTTTAAACAGCAATTCCTTTATTTTATTTTTGAAAGATATTGTACTCAGATTACGGTCAGCCAATGATGCTGGTAGTTTATTATAAATCAGAGGTGCCATATTGAAGATGCTTTTACCAAAAAAGGTTGTTGAATGTTGCATGAAACATATTTTGTCCTTCCGTCGTTCGCTATCCGAAAATTTAAAAAGTCGATAATTTAATTTAATTTTATTTTGAATTACAATTTTTTTTAAATATTACTAGTTTTTTTTTAAATTGTACCTAGGTTTTTATTTGCATTTTACAAGAAACTGAGGCTAGGTATATATTTGAATTAAAACTAAGAAATAAATTAAAAACTAAGTTTGTAGTTCCATGTGAAATTAAATTTCGCTTTCGATATCACAGGTTGCATTACCAAACTGCCCTAAAATTTAAATGCATTATACTGTGCAGAGGGGATGTCTACCAGGTGGGGATGGCAATTATATCCTGATCGTGTCCTAAACAGCCCCGTGGAGGGTGAACGAATGGAATGGAACCCTTTTGTTTGCCCACACTTAGGTAATTAAGTTATCTATTTGATAACTAACTGGAAATTGATTTGTCGCGTTGAGATTTAATTAATTGCTTGTGAATTTTGGAATGTGACGCTGTGGTGTAGATTATTGAACGGGAGATGCTATTATTAGTGGATTCTCAATTTGTTATTGAGATAGGTATTTGGATGCATATTCTTGGATGGATAAGCAAATTACAAAAGCAAGTTGATGAGCTATGACAAAAAGCTTTGACGACCTCCGTGGCGCAGTGTGTAGCGCTGTTGCCTTAACGTGTGGACTGCGGAGGTCCTGGGTTCGATCCCCGGCAGGGTCAATTTGGGAATTTATAATTTCTGAATTTTCCCTGGTCTGGGCTGATGGGAGGCTTCGGCCGTGGCTAGTTACCACCCTACTGGCAAAGACGTGCCGCTAAGCGATTTAGCGTTCCGGTTCGATGCCGTGTAGAAACCGAAGGGGTATGTTACTTTCAGTTACTGACTTGGGTCAACGTTGCTTAACAATAGCAATCGACTCATTTGCGTCCCTCAAATCTTCTGTCAATCTGTCGTTATCAATGTATATAAAAGGGGGTTCTGTCTGTTAAGATGCCCACAAGAAATGCAGCACTAAGTCAAAATATACCTAACACAGACGTTTAAGCAAACAAGCGAGGTGTGATAAATTGTGTAGCAATTACAGAAATGCCTACAAGGATTCATGCGGAGCGCCAGCAGTCGGCGCCCCGCGGGGTTCGTTACAGTAATTTCATAATAAAACGCGGGGTGCGTTGTTTGTAGTCTCACCGGCTCACGGCACACGCGAAACACTTTGTTTGGGCTCATTTTAACACTTGTACTCCACGTAGACACCTACTAGTATTATCTCTGCCTAGTATTATATTGAACTTGAAGTCTAGCTATTACAAGTTAAGTAACAGTTGCTTCAACTCGCCTTAAATTTGCCACTGCGAGAGGTCCGACGTCTTCGCCATTCTTATTTTTTTTTATTTACTACAAGTTAGCCCTTGACTGCGATCTTACCTGATGGTAAGTGATGATGTAGTGTAAGATGGTAGCGGGCTAACCTGTTAGAGGTATGGCAGTTATATTAAAACCATACCCCTATTTGGCTTTTACACGCCATCGTACCGTAACGCTAAATCGCTTGGCGGCACGTCTTTGCCAGTAGGGTGGTAACTAGCCACGGCCGCAGCCTCCCACCACACCAGACCAGAGAAAATTCTAAAAGTATAAATTGCCAAATTGATCCTGCCGGGAATCGAACCCGGGACCTCCGCAAGTCAAAACTGCGCCACAGAGGTCGTCTAAATTCTCAGATCAAGGAAGGCATCTTTCCGCACAGTACCAACTCCATCTTGTTCATCATCTGTGAGAGTGGGGGAATAGAGAATGCAACTGTATTTCATCGCTCTTTTTGTGTGCAGTATAATATCTCCTGCGTAATTGACAAGTCTATTTTAAGAATTTCCGCGGCTGAAATCAGTCTTGGAGAAAATTGCTTAATAACAGATTAAAAACTAACTCACTTCAGACACTCTAGTTTTTCTATACAAGTCCTTCAAAGCTTATAGGAAGTGAAGTAGACTATTTTATAGCTAGTTCCATACAACCTTGAACTCGTTGAGCTGTCACCCTCGTAGACTGCAGCCGTCTCAAGTGCTAGGGGATGCAGATATAGTGAAAATAGAAATATGGATGCAGGGATTTTTTTTTAAATCTTTGGAAGCGGCGATAGCCTAGTTGTTCAGACACCCGACCTACTGAGATACAGGGTCCCCGGGCACGTACCTCTAACTTTTCGAAGTAATGTGCGTTTTAAGAAATAACTTAAATATCACTTGCTTCAAACGTTGAAGGAAAACATCGTTAGGAAACCTGGAGGCCCGAGAGTTCTTCATAATGTTCTCGAATGTGTGTGTAGCGTAGCAATCCGCACTTGGCCAGCGTGGTGGACTATCTGGCCAAACCCATCTCACCGAGGAGACTCGTGCGTTACCTTTGAAAAGTATAGTCGAAAATAATAGCATAATAAAATTTTCTGGTCTCGTCTGGTGGAAGGCTGTAGAAGAAACTGTAGAGACCTAATTATTTCGACTCATGTTTCTGGATGTAACGCTGAAAAGCTCATTCGTTAACAAATTTTTAAAACATCAGAAATTTTCCATACTAAAAGGGATCTAACACGTTCGATTCACCTATATTTTTCTTACCTATAGACAATGAGGCTGATTCTATAGTGCACAATCTCTAAACTAAACTAAAATTAAAGCATTAAAAATATTGCTAACCTTTTCTTATTACTCCCTGCGGAAAGGGACAGAACTGGATTTAAATCTGTCATTTTAGTTTAGTTTAGAGATTGTGTTATACAGAATTGGCCACACTGCCTAGTAACTACCACAAGTGAACATACGAGTAATTTAAAAAAAACTACAAAAACGGGTGCCATATTGAATATATTCAAAAAAATGTGTATCCAGTGTCACTTAGGACGATGTAAGGATTGTAATGCAATACATGCCATACATCCAAATCTGTTCAGGCATTTAGAAGTTATGGTGGAATAAACTCACATACAAACCCTGAAAACATTAGACTCCTTTTTTAGGCAGTCGTGTTATGATACGGGTCTCCATGCAATGCGTGTTTTCAAATTATTTTCATATGAAACTGGATCCTTTTAGACACACACGTAGCTAGCATAGGTGGATACTTGTACAGCTACAAAAGCGTCTGGCTTCGTTCTCGCGGTGGGGCGTCGAGTGCTGTTCGTGCTGCGTTCACATCGCTTTAAATACTCGACTGGCTTGTAACTTAAATAAATAATCATTTATACATAGATGGTTAAACAATACAGTCCGTTTATTATCATTCAAATAAATTAATAGTGTGCAAATATTACATGAGCGACGTCCAATTTAAATGAATAATTAGTATGTAAATAAAATTAGGATTTACGTTATACAATTTCAATTCACCCCTGTAAAATAAACTAATGTCTAATAACTAAATATCCAATAAAACAATGACAAAGAAATTACAGGATATACAACACAAAATAAGAATGTCAATATAATAATAGGAATATGTAGCAAAATTATCGTCCGGGTTGGCAGCATTATACCCCGCGGCAACAGAATCACGCGATCGCCCAGATCCATACAAACTCATACAAGCCGCGCCGCGGTGCAGCGCGCGGCCTACGACCCGTTTCAGCGGGACTAAAATGCAACACCCAAAAAACCGGATTCCAGTTGTTTTCACAACAAGCTAATCAATATCGTACTTACTTAAGCCGTCACTCGAGCTGAATAATAGTGTTATAGATTATAGCTACTTGCCTGCAGATGTTTATGTGCGTTTCCACTGCACTGGCAGGTTGAAACAGTGCTCGGTGACGCGTCTCGTCACTCAGCGGCACTCAATAATGCACGCGGCGTGCGGCCTACGACCCGTTTCCGCGCGACAAAAATGCAACACCCAACAACCAGGATTTCAGCTGTTTTTTTCGCGCCCCGATGCGAAAATCATTTTCCACAACCATTTCAATGCATTTATTTATATGGATGTTGGCGCAGAAAATATAATCGAATTCGATTCTAACAGGCCGTTCTTTTTTAAAAAATTCGTTTAGGAGTGATTTTTATGATGGATTTTTGTATATACCTAATTTAATAAAATAAAATACGAGTTACGGCAGAATGAATGTTTCAATATTTCCCATTATTGGTTTCCACTTTCATTGTCGTTGTACTTAGTTATTTGCATTTTAGCAATTAATTATCGCTTGCTTTGACGGTGAAGGAAAAAATCGTGAGGAATCCTGCATGCCTTGACAGTTCGGCTTGAAAATTAGGCTAGTGTGGTGGACCATGGCTTTATACCTTGTAGATGATCATCCTACAAGCGGGTGTTGTGCTAGGGGACGTCTGGTCCAACCATTGATCTTTGGAAATCGTATATATAGCGTAATACAGAGAAAACTTCGAAATCGTCATACAGGCTCTTCGTGTTCTTCGTGCGCTACTGGTAGTGTCATCTATTAGATTATCTGTGGACTGCGAAGACCACTACACTTGAGACCGGTGCTCAGCAGGTTGAAAAAAAGAATGAAAATATTATAGTACTTATTATCTATCTTCTATTTAAAAAAAAGGGCAACTGTTGAGCTACTTGTAGGCTTTTCTCAGTAGTATCTGATTTCCGATCCAGTGGTCGAGTCGCCACGTATCATAAGTGACTAAGTGTGAGATGTATATAGGGCGAACTTTGACTTTGCTTAGTCTTACGAAAAGGTTAAAATTTGGTTGATTTAAGTTACTCACATAAGTCTATCTCGTTTTAACTCTAAGTAAAATCTGAGCCAACTCAAAATACGCTCTATAGATCCCAGAAAGTCCTCCTACATGAAATAAAACTTTTCATTTCTTATTCCAAAAGATTATATTTCTAATTCTATTTCTACATAGATGCTCAAAGCAACCTAAAAAGGTTTACGATGACTAACGATATTCATTTTGACTAAAACGTGATGTTTTCAGCCATTGTCCATAAAACAATGCGTATTTATGCCGTTCCCGACATCATTCCATCGTAATTTTTGACACAGACGCGCAAAGTACGCTGCATGAATGCCTAAGTAATTCTACCTGTAGGTATGCCTCTGGCGACCTCTGTGGCGCAGAGTTGAGCGCTTTTGTCTTAACGTGCGGAGGTCCCGGATTCGATCCCCGGCAGAGTCAATTTGGGAATTTATAATTTCTGAATTTTCCCTGGTCTGGCCGTGGCTAGTCACCACCCTACCGGAAAAAACGTACTGCCAAGCGATGTAATGTTCCAGTACGATGCCGTGTTGAAACAGAATAGGGGTATGGGTTTCGTATTACTGCCTGATGCCCTTAACAGGTTAGCGCACTACCATCTTAGACTACATCATCACTTACTATCAGGTGAAATCCCAGTCAAGAGCTAACTTGTAGTGGATAAAAAAACATCCTGATTTTAAGGCTCGTATTCATCAGAGGACAAATGTCCCGTGACAAGTGGCGCTAGAGATGTCAGGTGACTTCGCTCGAATTCGCCCGACATCGCTCAAATCAATAGGTAAATAATATGTAGGTTACCCGTTGTCCTACGTGACCCGTTGTCCTAAATGAGCGACAGAAGCGACGCAACGCGATACGACGCGACAGAAAATGACAGCAGACGTATCTGCCCGACAACGAAGACCACGTGAAGGGTCGGCTACTGTTTGATAATAATAAAAAACTAATACCTATTATAAATGCGAAAGTTTGGATTGATGTATGGATGGATGTTTGTTACTCAATCACGCCAGAACGACTGAACGAATCTAGATTATAGTCTGGATATAATATAATATGATATGATAATAGCCATCTCTTCCAGACAACCTTAGCCTATGTAAGGTTGTCTGGAAGAGATGGCTATTTAGTGAAAATACAATAAAGAATATAGGTACATTTTATAGGCTACATTTTATCCCGGAAAATCAAAGAGTTCCCGCGGGAACCGCAAAAAACCTCAATCAATGCGTACTAAGTAGCGGGCATCAGTTAGTAAGAATATATGGGTAAGTAATGTTTCGGCTCTAATCATCTCTAGTTACTTAAAATAGTACTATTTTAATTTAGTTACAACCATCTTAAATATTAATCCGTGATTTCGGAGGGTGAAATCCAGCAAAATGTTATCCAACAAAACAAAATGTGGGGTAATCTTGATTGCGCGTAAACAGTAAGTAATACAATCTCAGTAGATGTCATGTACACGGAGCGTTTTCAGCAGAATTGGGCTATCTACGGCACAATACAGCGGGCGGCCCAGCTCATCTGATAGGCGTCTTGCCAACTGACTTGACTCCGAACAAATATGACCACTGTAGGCTTGGAATAATGATGACATTAACCAAGAATCAATGAAATTATGAAGTTATCTAATGAAATAGGATTCATGAATTATAAAAAACGTATTTATTTTTCTATTTCGAGTGAGATTGCTATTTATTTTGATAAAATAAAATTATAAAATACAGCAATCCGCCATAATGGATTAAACACCAAGAAGCGAATGACGTCACAATGGTTTGTTTTCGAGCTTTGACAATCACACTACTGCTTACTGCACACTGCACACTGCACAGAGTACATTGGTAAAAATAATAGTGACGTCACAAACGACGCCATGACACCGGGGAGCGTTATGGCGTGAATTTTAAAATATAAATTTCAAATGCCAATATTATGTACCAAACCTTATTTTTCTTCCGAACATAATCTGACCATTTTTCAAAATCAGTCATCATGCCTATTGTACCAACAAATGCATGAACTGAAAGTTAGCAGAGTTTAGACCTTAACTACAATCTCACCTGTTTGTCACCGAAGCCTCCCACCAGACCAGCTATTGGAAATACTATTTAAGCCCATTCCATCAAGACTGGAAACAGGCTGGAGAGAAAAAAGTTAATGTTCACTTTTTGTACTTACTGATGTTTCTGGTTGTCACCTATGCACAAAATCTTAGAACAAAAATGGTTGTAATGTGATGTCTCAGTTATTTAAAATATATTAAATGAATATTTTAACTTAATTGGATTATCAGTGGCATCGACCAATGATCAGTGGCTTTTATTACCAGCCCCTGTTCTCTAACTCAGTGTCTATCAAAAAATGAAGGGCACTGGCATACATTTTATCCATCGAAGGTTTGCTATGAATACGTTACTTTTATTTCTTTGTAAACCTTCAATGAATCAGTGACTTTTATTTTTTGATAGCCACCGAGTTAGAGAATAGGGCTGCTGACCGAAGATAATTCGGAAATTCTCAAATTGACTCTACCGGGAACGAACTCGGTACTACCGCTTGTTAGACAATAGCTCAAATTCTGTACAATTTAGGTACAATTTCAAAATCTGCACGTATCTGGGATAGATGCTCAAATGACTCTCGACTTGGTCGGCAACTCCGAACTCCTTAATAAATAGGCCGGGCGTCAAAGAGGCTTGTGTCTGGCCTGGGGGCATACTACCATCGCATAAAGTCCTATTGTTTTAGCATCGTTGGTGTTCCTGTTTTACAATTATAATCCTTATTTCAGGGACGTCAAGGCACGTGAGATAGCACTGTCATTTTGAAATAATACTGCTAAAAACGATGGTAGTAACCTTGTGGTATCAACTTTGCCGACTGGCGGTCACGGCGCGGCAGACCGTGATAAAGCTGTTAAGGAACATGCTGTATATTCTACAGGCTGATTTATGTAACCGTTTGACGTTATATAGGTACGGTATGTTTTGCTTTTGTTACAGAAGGATAGCATGGGGAGTTGTAAGAAATTAAAGATTTTACGTACCTATATGTTTTTGTAACGCGTAGTTTGAATGACTCCTCCCCTCTTTCCGTGCGTAAGTAAAGCAAGTATACTTTCTGAACGTCAATAATGTTGAATTAATTATTAACTTGACTTACAAGTACGAAGTTTTGACTAACTCCGTGGCGCAGTGTAGAGCGCTGTTATCTTAACGTGGGGAGGTCCTGGGTTCGATCCCCGGCAGGGTCAATTTGGGAATTTATAATATCTGAATTTTCCCTGGTCTGGCCTGGTGGGAAGCTTCGGCCGTGACTAGTTGTCACTCTACCGACAAAGACGTGCCGCCAAGCGATTCCGAACAGCGTTCCGGTACGCTGCTGTGTAAAAACCGAATAGGGGTATGGTTTTAATATAACTGCAATGCCCCTAGCCCTACCAGGTTAGCCCCCTACCATCTTAGACTGCACTTCCATCAGGTGAGATCGCAGTCAAGGGCTAACTTGTAGTTGATAAAAAAAAAGTTATTATAACACGCAAATACTGTAACGATTCACAAATGTTTGCGATGTACATTCAAATAAATAACGAAAAAGAAACAGCAAAAATAAAAATTATAACATCATACCTGTGACCTAACACAATTCTAGCACTAATGAAAGTAAATAGTTTTATTATAGTCGACAATTAATAATACCGACATTTTCTATAAACGTTTACAAACACGATAATGATCTTTAAATCAAAGTATAGAGTGTTTATTTGATTTTTTGTGGTGTAAAAGCTAATCAGATAGCAATCCGACCGCATCGATTATCTTTGCGTTAATCTGACATGACATTAGGTGTAGTGGTCAATGTGAAGTGTGTACAATTATAACGTTACATGTAGGGATATGTAAATTTTGTACACGCCGAATTAGGCCGATTTGAATAATTGAAACTAAGCTTAGTAATGTAATATTAGCATTATTGAATTTAGATGTTCGTGAGTGGCCGTCTTAGAGGTCACGCATAATATTATTCAGGTTAAAAACCTTTCGAATCACGACACTAAATACTCAAACTTCCAGCATTAAATATTTAATACATAACGGTACAGAGTGATTAAAATATGCCAAACTAGCTAATGCCCGCGACTTCATCCGCGTGGGTTGAAGATTTTTAGGGTTCCGTACCAAAATCATAAATGGAACCCTTATGGTGCGACTTTCTCCGTCTGTCAGTCTGTCCGTCCGTCACACTCGATTATTTCAGTAACTACCGAAGCTATCGAGATGAAATTTGGAATAGTTGTGTATATTAGTGGCCCAAAGACACTGGAATTAAAAAAAATTGGAAATTATTTTTGTTCTTATTTAAAAAGGGAGGAAAATCGGAGGGTTGAAATTTAAAAGTGAGATAACTGTACTGTGAGGGGTATCATATGAAAGGGTTTACTTTGTACATTCTAAAACAGATTTTTAATTATTTTTAGTCATGATAGTTTTTGATTTATCGGGGAAAAAGTCTAAAAAAATACCGTTCCCCCCCTTATCTCCGGAGTTTACCAATCGAAAAATCTGAAATAATTATGGTCAATAGGAATTTATGTATATTTTACAGGAAAACTATAGCCAATGCTCTAACTAGCATAGTTTTTTTTTATATTAACAGTAAACCTCTACAAACAAAGTTAGTTTTGCGGTTCATTAACAAAGGTAATTATTACCGTTTTACATCTTTGGTCGTTACAGTTTTCAGTACGGAACCCTCGGTGCGCGAGTCCGACTCGCACTTGGCCGTTTTTTTTGTTTTGGTTTCCGGAATAAAAGTAACCTGTGTGTTTTCCAGACTACAATCTATCTCTGTGCCGAATTTCATCCGATATGGATTTAGCTGTTCTGGCGTGATTGAGTAACAAACATCCATTTGCAATTGTAATATTAATATAGTGCCAAACTGCATATTTAATCATCATCCAGAAGACATGTTGAAGATGTCTCTGAATAAGTTCAAAGTTAATGTAAAACGTAAACTCATTAAAAAATCTTATTACCATGTAAAGGATTATTTAAATGACAAGGAAGCTTGCCAATGATTTGTTCTAATGGCTCTGATAGTTCCTTAGTTAAGATGATTAATTGTGAAATGGTGATAATGGAAAAAAACCCGGCTGAGTTTGTTGTGGGCTCTTGTCAGACCAGGGCGCGTTTGGAACCCTCGTAGCTTTAGTTTTAAGATACCGTTACTGATTACTATCACCATTATATTTTATAAATAACTAGACGTCAATAAGTGTAGTATACCTACCTATATTGAATAAAACATTATTTGATTGATTTGATTGCATATTTATGGGCATTTTATATACAAAATGTCAATAAAGGCTCAAAATAATAAATAATAAAACGGTAAGTACATAATATGCCAAATTAGCATATAAGCATATAGGTACGCAAAATGCCAATAAAGGCTTTTAAGGCGCTGTCAGCTCTTAAAATCAAAACACAAATCGAGAGGTTGGCTCTCCTCAGTCGTCACCCCTCACGTCAGTTATGCCCACTTCGGCCGGGTGGCGCTCCCGTCGCGGTTTTCATTATTTTCGCGCGCTTGTCATAGCATGTCACGGATGCCCTCGGATGACAAAACACGGTAACTCAAAATTTGTGAAATTGATAGAATAACGTAAGTGAGTAAATCACGTACCTACCAAAGTCTCTTACATGAGTAGGTAATTGACAAAATACCTATTGTAAATCGCATATCGTGTGCAAATCCATTTTAATACTTAATATTATAAATGCGAAAGTGTGATTGTTAATTGAATTGCCCGTCAATCACGCCGCAACGGAGCAATGGTTCGACGTTATTTTTGGCGTGGGTATAGTTGAGGGAGAGTGACTTTTTATCCCGAAAAATTAAGGAGTTCCCGCGGGAATAAAAAAAACTTCAACCACGCGGACGAAGTCGCGGGCATTAGCTAGCCCAGCATACTAATATCCATACAAAATATAATAAATGCGAAAGTGTGTCTGTCTGTCTGCTACGCTTGCACGGCCCAACTACTCAACCGATTTTGATGAAATTTGGTACAAAGATAGATTACATCCCGGAGAAGGACATAGGCTACCCGGAACCATTATCCTGGAAAATTAAACAGTTACCGCGGGAGTCAGAAAATCTTAATCCATGTGGACGAAGTCGAGGGCATCATCTAGAGTTACATATAAGTATCTTATTTACATAAACTACTTACGTGAGTTAATTACAAGTATAATTGTGGCATAAATCAATATCATACGCATATACAATGTACTTACCGACTAAGAGTCTGATATTCATTTTTTGTCAGAAACAAGAAATACAGATGTTATTTCAAAAATTTAAATAGCAAAAAGATGTTGGAAATTGATCATTGAAATCAATTTCTAGTCTTTTGCAGACACATAGTATTATTTACAGTGTTTGAAAAATACTCAAAAATAAAAAACGAAGAAAATCATACAATTTTGGTGTCATGATTACAATTTTTTATCTTTACATACAGAATTATCTATATGGTAGAACGTCGTAAGAGCCAAAACCGCAAATTAGCCAATTTATGTAAAATTTCAAATTTGTACGTTGTTTCCGTACTCTAAAATTATAAGTTTGATTGACAATATTATGTCCGAAGCAAAACCTATTATATTAATTAACTGGACTTAGGTTGGGTGAAACTAAACAAATTAACTTTTTAAAAATCCCACTCAATCAAAATTAAAAATAAATCTCGGGAACGGCAAATTTTCAACTCAAGTAAACGGGAATATAATTGGCCGATTCCCGGGAATTCCCGAGAATCGGGATTTTTTTAAAAATAGGTATTGCTACTTTTATGTACCTTATATCCAGTTTTTTTTAAAATTAAATACAAGTTAGCCCTTGACTGCGATCTCACCTGATGGTAAGTGATGATGCAGTCTAAGATGGTAGCGGGCTAACCTGTTTGGGGTATGGCAGTTATATTAAACCCTAGTCCATATCCCTAATCGGTTTCTACACGACATCCTACCGGAACGCTAAATAGCTTGGCTGCACGTCTTTGGCGGTAGGGTGGTAATTGGTAACTAGCCACGGCTGAAGCCTCCTACCAGGCCAGACCAGAGAAAATTCAGAATATTTAAATTCTTGAAATACAATGCAAGAAAATATTGTTGCCGTGAATTCATTACGGTCCTTTAAGTAACTCTTTCGAAATTGTCAGTCAATTGAACAAATTGGTACTCAATGGATTTCTAAAGGTTTGTACACGGTTAAGCTTTTACGGCCCCGAGTTTTGCATTGGAAACGAGTATTATATATATTAAATTATTCAGGTGTAACAATGGCGCTGACATCTGGTGAAATAACAAGGCGGCATATAGAGAAATTAAAGAGGGACTCTTAAAAGTTCAAACAATAATATATAAGAAAATAACACTTGGAGCTCGTAAAATCTAGAACAAGAAAAATATCCGAGGAGAGACAAAATATCAGAAAGGGAGAATCGAAGAAGACAAAACGCAAAAAAAAATTGTTACTTATAATCATTCTTACAATGTGATTTAACATACTATACATTGGTTGGAAGTTCTACTTATATTTTATAGACGACATTTTACATAATTTAAGTACAAAATAAAGAATAAAGAGTTTAAAATACTCAAAAGTACCTACTACGACTATTATAGTTTTACGGTAAGAAAGTACAATAATTCTTAACATTGTGATCAGTGCCCTTACTTTTCCTTTGAGTAATTGTCAAGGTTCCACTGACAAATTGTCCTCTCAAAAAATCCTCCAAAAAGTTTGGACAGATGGATGTATGGATGTATGAATGGATGTATGGATGTTTGTTACTCAATCACGCCCCAACGGCTGAACGGATCTGGCCGAAATTTGGCACAGATATAGATTATAGTCTGGAATCGCACATAGGCTACTTTTTATCCCGAAAAATTAAAGAGTTCTCGCGGGAACCACAAAACTTTGATCCACGCGTACGAAGTCGCGGGCATCGGCTAATATTGCATAAATGCTTATAATATTGACAATTTATCATTAATATAAGTTATTGTTATGTTATATTGAAATGTATATTTTTTATCGTAACTTGCAAAAACAAAAATAAAAAGCATTGTCTATTTCAGAAGTTATATAATAAATTATGACATAAATTTGCCTTTACGTTAGTCAAAAGAACTAAAATTATCAAATTTTGATAGTGTTTCTGTTATTTTATGTTTGCTGTCCTATTTTTGTGATTGGCATGATTGGTAAGACTAGTAAAACACTTCTGTGAATCTTATCTAAAGTTGTTTTTTAAGTGCCTTTTGTGAGATAAAGTTTAGTTACTCAATGGAATAATTCTCCGTCACTTAATTTTAAAATGATTGTTTTTACTATAATTTAACATAATATTTGTAAACAGTGCTACTGCTCATAAAGATAAATAACTAAGAAACACAAATTTATCAATAAAATAACAAAAGATGATGAAAAAAAAATATCGATTTTATTTCATGTACAATTTTACAAAAATACGCCCAATTCCCAAATTCACTTTGCTGGGGATTAAACCCGGTACATCCCACGTTAAGACAATAGTGCTCAGCACTGTGCGAGTGAGGTACCTAGTCAATAGGGCATGCTCCCGATAATTCCTGGTACCAAAAATTCCCGGTACTTCTGAATAATTTTCAGTCCCGGTTCTCCACACCATAAAACCGGTACTTTTGATACTTTTGAGACTCGAAGTACATACATTCTGTCGATTCTTCTCTAATTAAGTGTGGATATTTCTGCATGTAACAATAATTTAATTCACTATACTGTATTTTATGCTCACAAATTCGAGGTATTAGTTTAAAACCCCCTATTTTTACTTTGGCTATAACGATTATTTTACTGCCACTTCGTACAGTTTCGTATGTTAGTCTTTCTGGTAAGTATTATTTACCAGCAGAGAAGAGCTTTTTTGAAGATCAATGAATTGATGGATCTGTCACTGGAATAAAATTTGTTCAGCCATAATAAATTACAGTAGATTATGCTATATTCTGTTAATTATATCGTTACTTTCATAAATTTCACATGAAGATTGACAGGAAAATATAGATAGACTGTAATATAAAATATACCTCATAAGCCCGAGGCTACTAAATTTTGATTTTTGACTCCACTGTCAATTATACCAATAGCAGAGGGAAAGAAAATATGGATATCCGTATCCATAATTCCCTAAGATGCTCAGGAGTTCTCCATACAATTTTATGTAAAAACCAAGACTGTGAACAGTCCAATCTTTATGTATGGATGTGAATCCTGGACAGTAACGCAGCAGTAACGAGGCTCTTTATGGCTGATAGGAAACGTCTTTACAAAATCCTAGGGTCCTCGATCCTAGGATCCTCCATACGTACGGGGAGGACGGTGAATGGATACCAAAAATACTAAGAGGTACCATATCCAATATAATTGTAGAGACCAAATCAGCGTGCGGCAAAACCAAAAAACGGCACAGAATAGGAGAGAGACGTAACATCTTCACGAGATTCTCTTGGGAATACTGAGTATGGGTTGGAAAATATTGTTGATTTAGATTAACATTTGTAATTCTTTGAGGTGAGGTTACTACGTACGCCTGTCTATAAAAAAAGACCCGTAAAGGATCACTTTGTTGTCCGTGTATCCAAGCCTCAAGGCTTGTTTCTCATAAACTGCTTGATGTAGTAAATTTATATTTGCACTGGCTTCTAATTGCTATAAAAGTAGTTACATATGAGCGTATCACAATAAAAAAAATTTCAACTTTTCAAAGTGTATTTTCATACAAGACGCAATCTCTGTAAACCTATGAACTACAATAAAACTTTGAAATTTGTAACGAAGCGAGTTATGGTACAAGTACATAAAAAAATCATGAATTTACAGTCCTGTGTGAAATATTATGCGATAAATTTTTGTATAATGCCTAATGAATAGTAATATTCAGTATATTCCTGTGTGAAATTTTATGCGATAAATTTTTGTATAACGCCTAATGAACAGTAATATTTGGTCTATTTCATACTTTCTGTAATGTCTTAGCCGTGTTTTTGTGATAATTTAAGGTAGTATCGAAAGTATCGAAAGTCCCGGGAATTCCCGGTTCCGTGCCAATATCGGTCCAAAATTTCCCGGTACTCAAACACAGCACCGAATGCATGCCCTAGTAGTCAGGGAGAATTATAATAAACAAGTTAAGAGATCAACTTGTTCTCAAATATTTCTCAAGAGATAAGTTAAAAAAATACTCTGTACACAAAAACGGGAAATCACAAAAAAAACCAACGACGTATTTCCCGGAAATTTCTAACTCCCGGGTCCCAGAAACGAAACCCTAAGGGTATCTAATATCCAATCAATTAGTAATAAAACTTGCAATAGGCACTTATTTGAAGTATTTGAGACACTACTAGGTCCTTACTCCGCAAGCTTTCGATATAATAATATTATCTGGTCGGTCTGGTCCAATGAGAGCGGACGAGTAGGCAGTAGCAAGCTGAAGTGGCAATGCTTGATTTTCAGTTTTCCTTTCTGTCTTACCACTGTTTTGTTATTTTCCATTCATATCAAAAATTGCACTGGAGGCATACTACTATCGCTTAAATCCGTATTGTTTTAATATAGTTGACGTTCGTGTTTTTAGAATTATAATCCTTATTTTAGGACCTTCAAGGTACGTGACATAAAACTGACATTTTTAAGTAATACTGCTTTAAGCGATGGCAGTGAACCCTCTGACAGTAATTGGATGTTTGACAACTTACCTACTTCTTGGAAATATTAAAAGACGTCATTGTTACAACCAGCAGGAGTTTTTTTTTTAAATAGTGAAGCGACGTGCCTTTTTATGCGATATTTCGCAACTCGTATGTCAATCTAGTAATTACTAGTACGATTTTAATTTTGAAAATAGTTTTCAAAATAATTACGAAGCTGCAACACAAGCTCACTTGATTGTCATTTAAGTAGCGTCATCTTTGGCGTTGGATGGTTTCTATGACCTGCCTTATTGATGTTGCCAAATAATAAAATATACATTTACAGCATTGCTTCACCAAAAATATTTATTTTAATACATAAAAAAGACATTTAGACGCCTGGGTATGTTTATAAAACAATACAAAAAGTTGTAATATCAATGTGTCAAATCGATTAAAACTTCTTCGTAAATGAAGTCGATTGTTGTCAAAAATCGAATGGATAGCGCATTACGGCATCATTATTTCGAGCTGTCAAAAGTTTGGTCAGAGAACACATATTCATACTTTATTTGATTATGTATTTTTAGTTATATAAAAGAAGATAGCTCACGAAAGTTGTAATATCCACGTCTTCTGTCAATTCATGTTGAATAAACATTAGTCTTATTCATGTTATGTTTGAAAACCATTTTAAAATATCGATTTAAACGCTGGAGCAAAGGAGCACAGATCCATCGTCTGTGAAGTTCTTTCGAACACTGGCGGAGGTGAAAATGAGCTAGCGCTTCTCGAAAAACCGGAATACAATGGAAAACAGAAAATATGTGTACATTTTAATAAATATTAATAAATCAATGGATGTCATTTAGAATTTGGAATTTAATGATATATTTTTCAAGTAAATTGAGGTTTTCAATTTGGAGATGTGTTGATTTGAAAATTGAAATAAGAGGTATGTTTGAATTTATTTTTTATGCAGCGAAGTTGTTTAAATCGTGTTTTGGGATAAAACAATATCTGAGTTAAGGTCTTGAAAACATCATATATTTTTTTCAATCTTCCATATGCCACCATTTAATGGATACACTGCTTTGGAGACCCCCCCCCTGACCACACACAGCGCCTTAATTAATAAAACGGTACACGGTACCATTGACTAATGAATATAAAAGCATGTTTGTAAAATGACAATAAAGGCTTATAACTAACCAAATCTAAACCCACGTTCACGAGGTTTCGAAATATTATGTTACACATAAAATTTTTGTGAGCACTAGTGTGGCAATGGTTTGTTAGCACCAACCCTAGACAGGCAGCGTGTAAAAAGTGTCATTACTTGTTAACCGGGCCCTCGTTACACAAATCGAAAAATGTTACACTCATGCGGCACTCATTTGTGCCGAGCACGCGATTCCGGATAATTACTATAATGACGCGTAATGTCATCATTCGTAATGACAGTGAAATAATACGCATTTTACCCTTTAATGTTACGTCATTACTTTTATAATAGACAGCTAACGCCTTTAGTACACCTACGCGTTCGTATGCGGCAGCGAAACAACAAAAAAAACTGTAAGTAGTATGGCAGAATTTCGCATACGCTATGTCTCACTCTAGCACTAGCTACATGAAATAGTTGCGTCCTTGTCGGTATTGTTTCGCAAGGAACTGCGAAATCGTCGTTACACAGACGCAGACATTTCCTAGCAGTGTTTCAATAGAATTGCTACCGCAGTAGTTTCGCAGTGACTCGCTGCCGCATACGAACGCGTAGGTGTACCTACTAAAGGCGTAATAGGTAAGTGTATCTAATTTGATGATACTTGTTATTAAACGGACAACACAGTAAACACCTGTTATTAAGTTGTTTGACAAATGAACACCAATATAAGAGCACTCCTAAGTCACAATTGCTTGTTAACATTCGAAATGTCAAAAATTAGGCTCTATAAATATTCCTTTGCCAGAAAAAAGATGTGCACTAAAAAAACAAAGTTTTACTAACCAATGATGAGATTCTTACCTTGTTTAATGTAAGCAAAGGAAAGTAATCTATCGATTGACATATTTTTTTCATTTTTGTAATACCATTGTGATTTGTTAATACGGAAAACAGAGACCATGACCATAGTCTGCGGACAATGACAGTGACAATAATAAAGATTAACCACAGACTCCGCACAGATCAAAGACACAGATACCTTAACCATGGAAGTAGAAAATTAGTACAGTATAACGAATGATACACACGGATGTTATTTTAAGTTAAATTAAATAATTTTTTATTTTTGTTTTTATTTTAAATTTTATTAGGTGTAAGTGATGGTCCGTGACGTTTTGACCCTTGGGCCCCTCCTGAAAATCAGCGTTGCAGTATGTTTGGTAGGTATATACCTATCTCTGATGCTGTGGCACGGGCTGAGGAGGTGGCCCATTGGCCACACGTAGTCTAAGTGTAATTTGTATTTGTATAAATTTAGTTATGACGACCTCCGTGGCGCAGTGTGTAGCGCTGTTGCTTTAACGTGCGGAGGTTCTGGGTTCGATCCCCGGCAGGGTCAATTTGGGAATTTATAATTTCTAAATTTTCCCTGGTCTGGTCTGGTGGGAGGCTTCGGCCGTGGCTAGTTACCACCCTACCGGCAAAGACGTGCCGCCAAGCGATTTAGCGTTCCGGTACGATGCCGTGTAGAAACCGAAGGGGTATGGGTTTAATATAACTGCCATTCCCCTAACAGGTTAGCCCGCTACCATCTTAGACTGCATCATCACTTACCATCAGGTGTGATCGCAGTCAAGGGCTAGCTTGTAGTGGATTAAAAAAAAAAGTTATACGTAGTATAATGTAGTGTTTGGTCAATAAACTTTTATTTATTTATTAATATATTTATTTATTTAATCAATCTAATAAGTAAAAATTATTTTCCAGCTCAGCAGCAAAAATCTGTAAATAAGATACTTATTAAAATGAAATGAGATCTCTCACATTATACGCGAACAATAAATATAGGACGAACAGCAATAAAACTTTGCACATAAATCTCTGGTATCGCAAAGCAAATTTTTCTCTCAACTAAATACATAATTCATACGAGATTCCTTCGATAATCGGACGCGGTATCTGCTACCGGCAGCGGCGGTTCTTCTCATAACGCCTCAAGCTATGCAGATACTCGGCAGAAATAATAGTACAACTTTTATCATCAGAGACAAGGAAATCGAACGGTTTTATCTAGAAAGTGCTCCCTCGAATTGCAGTGGCTCCGGCGTTTTTATCAGGACGCCCGGGGCTCGAGTCCGCTCATAATAATCAATGGAGCTACTGTAAAATGTTCTGGCCGAAGAATAACATTATAAAATTTCATTGTTCAAGCATCAATTTTTTTTTCTTTTTCTATAGCAGATTTCTTTTTATAAAATATATTCTTTTCGAGTTGCTTCGATGCTGTTTTTAAATTACCCCAAGGGTGTGAGAAAGTTTGAGGGGGCAGCCGTAATGTCCAGTGAAGGGATCTACAGGACCAGGTAGTGCACAAACAGTTGGCGACCAAAAATTACGTAATTGTTGTCAACCTTTGATAAAAATTAAAGGATAGTAAAAATAAAATTCTTATAAAACCTGTCCAAAAGTTGAAAGAGCTATTGAGCAAAACAAACATCCGTTTTACCACCTAGATAAGAACTAAAGGACCTATTTGCATAAAGCAGTGTATACGTTAAATTTTCTATACTGGTCCTTTTCATGTCAACCATGGGAAAAAAATATGGACCGAACATTATTAAAAAAATCCTTAATCAGTTTAGGCTGTCTTGTTAAAGTTGCCCTAAAATACAAAATAGTAAGGACAAAACAACTGAAATATATTATCTGATCCGTTAATTTGCGGCCGGCCTTAGAACCTCGCAATTAATAAGTTTCGAGGCGCCGGATATCCGGCAGCCAGCTGGTCAAGGCTCGAGTTAGAATTTAGTACTTCTTGGACTGAAACATTTCGCTTTCTCGACTAGAAATAATTTAGTAGAGGACACTGACGAACGGTATATACGTATTTGCTTTGTAAACTACAAATTCTGGGTATGATTTCCTTGTTTTGTAGCCGCTCTTCTACTTTAAACTTATTCACCAACTCTGAATAACGTCTAACCTAGGATTAAATTTGAAAAGTTTTTTTTTTTTTAATTCCACTACAAGCTAGCCCTTGACTGCGATCTCACCTGATGGTAAGTGATGATGCAGTCTAAGATGGTAGCGGGCTAGCCTGTTAGGGTCATGGCAGTTATATTAAACCCATACCCCTTCGGTTTCTACACGGCATCGTACCGGAACGCTAAATCGCTTGGCGGCACGTCTTTGCCGGTAGGGTGGTAACTAGCCACGGCCACGGTAAGTTGACAGAATTACTACATAACATCTGTCAAAACATCAATTTTAATCCTCGGTTAAACTTACCGCGGAGTTGGTGAAATCGGCACTAAAATCTATTAACTTTAAATCAAATTAAAAAACCTACTAACGATGCGTTGATGGTGTCAAGCTATAGGTAGACGGGCAAGGTGGGGTTACACTATTATTGTTTATATAATAATTTAATAATATTATGTTTCTCGCACTGCCTCGTTGGTCTAGCGGTTAGCATAGTCGACTGCGGATCACGAGGTCCTGGGTTCGATTCCCGGTCGGGCATAAAAATTGTTAGGTATTGGGTTTTTCATTTAAGAAATACTCAGTGCCAGCCCGGAGTTGGAAGTTGGCGGTGTTTCACCCCCGTGCCTCGGAGAGCACGTTAAACCGTCGGTCCCGGTTATTATCACTAACATGATAATAGTCGTTAAAGCCCGCCAACCCGCATTGGAGCAGCGTGGTGGAACTAAGCTCTAATTCCCTATCTCCTGTGAGAGTGGAGGCCTGTGCCCAGCAGTGGGACGTTAATAGGCTGTAGTAGTAGTGGTGGTGGGATGTCTCTTTCAGTAGATCTCTTGTATTAAAACTCTAAGGGCCTGTAGGCGGTTTCTAACGATTTTACACCCGATGCCAAAACTATATGTTTTCGGGTACTATGATGCCATTTCAGCAGCTTGGGAATACAACGTCAAATGTCAATCGGTTTTCAAACTAGTTACATATTATTTAGCGTCGCAACTCATTAAGCTATGTTAGTTGCTTTATTAATCGAAATTAGAACTAACTATAGCAATAACATAATTTTAATAATCAATATTTTCATGTTATCATGAAAATGATACATAACAATACCTCACCCAATACGAATATAAACTTTAATGTAATAAAATTAATGTCGCTCCACATGAAAAACTCAAACACATCAAAAACCAGCGTTTCATTAAGTTAACGTACAGCCTCATTAATTTAAAACACGACAGCGCGAGTTAAAAATTAAACCGCCGTATATAGGTGTCGTGGAATATATCTCTTCCCGACATAAGGGTTGCTACAGTCGAACGGTTGGTTAAAGAAAAAGGAAAGTCCTGTTCCACTCGTAGACACATCAACGCCTAGAAAGCTGAAATAGGGATGATGGTGCAATCAAATCAGCAACTCTTAAAACAAACTTAAAAACGCACTTCGCATGGAAGTTTGTATCAAATACATAGTTCCCAAGTAACATTTCATTCGGGCCTAGGTTGTAAAAAATGCCTTTAGGTTATATATGAGTCGTCAAAAGGTTAATGATTTACTATCTGGTCATATTAAGTACTTGAGAATGATTAATAAGTCCTAAAACTAATTGTTTATTATTACAACCTTGGAGCCATTTACAAGAGCTTAAATTAACGTTATTTTGACCTGTGTGTCAAGAGCATATAGTCTTAGGATCTTAAAGCTGTCGTAGACTCCTGATTAAGTTCTGAAAAGCCTAGCATTTTGCTAAAGTGAGATCTAAAGGTTTAATTTTTAACTTTGATATTACCATAAAGTTATGGAATGTTGAAATCACTTATAAGTAATTTTTAAAACCTACCTTAAACCTTTAGGCTCTGTAAGAGTTGTCTATGCGAACAAATTAGGACTACGAGGTTAAAACCAAACCAATGAGCTATTGTTTATGAGCTGAAGGCATGTTTAAAGTCCTATGAGAATATTTTAAGCTGTAGAGGCACATCCTCAAAAAACGTCAGTTGTTTCCGCGACTTCAAAGCAGTTGTAAAGCAAAGATGAACCGACACAGGGTGATTTCAAAATAACCGTGTGGACATTTCAAAAGTAAAGTGCGTAAAAATTTCTTACGAATATTGAATACATCGGTAAGTTTTTATTATTTTTATTAATTGTTATTGTAGGTAGTGAGGTGACTGGTAAAGACTACTTATTAGGGTTCTTACAGGTCGGCAATCGCTGTTAGCGACGGTGAGGTCGCCGATTTGTACGAGCCCTTATACCTAAATATAAAATAATCATGAAGTATGGCTAATCTCGACAAGGGGTCTTATGGATTAAAACTAGGTTGATCGCCTGTTCTATTTTAATTATTTTTACAGATCATTGAGACCTTCGAAGATGCACAACCTCCTGAAAGACCTCCTCTTCAGTTCAAACCACAGATGACACGACACCATCGGAAATATTTGAGGAATCACAAAACAGTAAATCCAATGATGGTGATGATGGCAGTTTATCTGAAGATAGTAAAGACTTTGAAGTTCATACATTAGAAACAAGTGTTGATACAGTAAAGGACTTAGAATATGGCCTTTGAAATACTTTTGACGCTACATGGATAGATCAACCATTTTTTTCCAGGGACAGAGTTTTCATCTAACATGCTGCTGGCTTCTGATCTTGGTGGCCAAGACAGAGTGCACACTTTCTCCCAGTCGTTGGGTACAACGAAAAGGCATAATTTTCCATTCTCTATGGTTTGGACGACCTTGTCAGGCATACTGAAAACAAAACACAACTTTAAATTAATGAAAGAGCCGAAAAGATGTACCTTACTTAGAGTTTACCGCTTGGCATTTCTCGGCTGTTATCGGAACAGTTCAGAAGTAAAAAATACACGAATTACATTGCTGCATATTCAAACACTGGGTGTGTTTGAATTAGTAGTAAAAAAGTAATGTACTGAAAGACGTGAGCGGTATAAATTATGAATGCGTAAGGATTTATTTATCCGCAATCAACGTGACGACATAATAATTGCTAATATTTTTTTACAGTATGAATGTTCATAACGTCTTTGACAGGTGATATCTAGTGAAAAGCCCGATGAATAGCGTCAGTTTTAGTACTGTTTACATAGGTATTGCGCATACTTTAATACTGTACAAGTATCAGCCTTTCTAGTTATGGTTCATTTTTGGTAACCATAAACCGTCTTGCAGCGGCCATATCTAGACAAAGGCACATCCGCATGCGGGTAGACTTTCACTTTTGTCATCAGTGTAGAACCCCACACCTACCTAATACTGAATCAGCCTTTCTGGGGATAGTTACCAAAAGTGCAGCTATCTCTTATAATAATAAACGGAGAACCGCGCGACGCACTGCGTGACGCGACCGCACGTGTCTAGAAAAGAGCCCTTAGTAATCGTACTGTAAAATAAAAATCTGAATCCTTATTTCTGTGGCCAAAATAAGTCAAGAAATTAAATGTCAATTATACCTACTCTCAGCACTTGTAAAAAAGTTTATTTGAATAAAAAACGTTTCTATTCTATTATATTCTCAACACTGTCGTTATCTATCAAACATAATCGAAAAAATAGGAACTTACTTGAACTCTAAGAGCAGCCTGTAGCTGTTTGTTCAATACTCGTGTCGAAACGTCGAACGCACTTTCTCCTACAACCAAAACCTAAAAGGAACTAATTGTGCTCAGCGGTTGTTTTCGCGACTGGCAAGTCTTGAACAACTCCTGGCGATAACCTTAAAGCTGCGAAAACAGCCTTGTCGTTTTAAGTAGCTCCACGAGATTACCTTTAGCTCTTATTTTGGCAAACATTAAGAGCTTCTAGTTGTTACAGTCCTGGATTGGTTATTTTTAATACTCTCTAGTAATTTCCTAACGCCAGCCATATTTGTTCAGTAAAATAAAACAAAAATCTAAACAAAAAGCAATATTTTAAATCAATAAGGCAAAATTAAGAAAAGTGTACTATTCAAAATAAAATGTTCTTACATGGATATAAGTTTTATTAATTCTAATGCGACTTACCACCAACCAACTAATTTTATAATTATTTTAATTGTAATTATTTTATTAAAATATCTTCAAAACTTTAACTTACGAAAGGCCCACCTCGTATATAGCACTATTATCCTAAATTTTCACGATAAAGTGCCAGTCGCACTAATTTTTTATTTTTCCTGACTTCAGCAAGTTACTTATTATTTTTTATGAATATAACACTTGTACGTCCTATCTAGTTAGCCATTTTGAAACTTGGTATAATGGCAGTAAAAGGCGCCATTATGAATTATTGTTAAATCCACGATTCTGTGTAAAAAAAATCTTACACAGAAACCTTTTAAAACCCGCAAGTCCTGGAAAGGCATTTATTCATGTCCATCAAAAAGGTTATAAGTTGTCATAGAGTTACATCCAAGACTAATTTAGAACTTAAAAGCTGTCTAGCAAGGTTATATTAACCATAAATTAAGGTTGTGAAGGTTATATTCGGGTTCTGTGTAAGTAGTTGGAAAGGTTCTGGATTTGAGCTATAGGCTTTGCTGTAGCTCTCAGAAAGGTTCTACAACGAGGGCCCTTTTTGCACTCAGGAGGTTAATATAAGGTTATTATAACGTTATTGAGCCTATTAAGACTTACGAGCAGATTTTCATACAAAGGTTCTAGAACCTTTACAAAACCTTTCTAAAACCTAAAATGTTACTTGGGTTGTGACGTCATTGAATTTCAACGCACTTATTTTCTTTAATTGTTTTTATTTAAAACGGTAATCAAATTTAAAACTAACCGGGGATTTGAATTTTAGGTCTTTTGGAAGACCCTGTATTAATTATCCCCATTATGAATATTAGCAACGAATCCATAGTAACTTTATGAGTTTTAAAGTGTATATATGTCTATCCTATTTTTGAAACCGATATTGACGAAATTTGGTACAGAGATAAGTTTAATCCCAGGAAAGGCCAATACTACTTTTTATCTAGAATTTCCGCACGATTCAAGAAACCTTAATCCACGCGGAGAAAGCCGCAATAATCGTCTAATAAGGCCAAATTTTTTCAATTCTCACGGGAGCTAGATCGCAGGCGATCGATGGTCACCTGATATGACCTGAATATTAAATATATAGCACTTCTAAGTCACCGACGTTTGTGACGACAATAATGCAGTTAAAAGTCCGCTCCTACACTATAAAGCAGTTACACGCTACGTTTGCGGTCACCCCAAGACATTTTGATGTATTCGAGCGCTCGCGGCGCAGATCAGAAATAGAGTATCCAATTATGATGGCCGCCTCTGCCAAGTGGGTAGGGTTTTAATCAACTCGTAAGAGAGTTCACAACGAAACCGAGAGTTAGACGATGAATTCGCATTTTATTATCTATCCTTCTTTAATATTATTTATTTCTTTTTTCTGATGAAAGGCTTATTTACTGTCGAGCAAAGCGGCGATATTTTCAGACAAAAAGTGTTATTTTTAATTTGATGACAATATGCTCGCGAGGCTGCGATCTTATTAGGATCTCACTAACTAGCGATAATGCTGACTTAGATGGAAATAATATGCTTACTGGGAAGACTAGAAGTCTGGAAATTTATAGCCCCTAATCAATTCAATTGATAGCCCCGAATCGAGGAACGAGTGGCCTAGTTGTGACCACGCATAGCAAACGATTGTGAAGGTTAAGCAACGTTGACCAAGGTCGGTAACTGGACGGGTGACCGAATTTGGAGGATGAAAATTGGCCTTTTCGTTACCTCAGTGCCTCGGAGAGCACGTTAAGCCGTCAGTCCCGGTTATAATCACTAACATTTGATAATAATCGTTACACAAACCTAAGAATTTAAATACTCGAGTCGTATGCGTAAGGAATCCATCGCATTATTATCCCAAGAAAACTCCTACCATTATTTGATTAATGGAAATGGGTCACGACCCTCAGTCATACCTGGCAACGTATTCGTACCGGAACGCTGAATCGCTTAGCGATAAGTCACGTATTAGAAATAGAGTATCAAATTATGATGGCCGGCTGCGCCAAGTGGGTAGGGTTTTAATCAACTCGTAAGAGAGTTCACGACGGAGCCGAGAGTTAGACAATGAATTCGCATTGTATTATCTAGCTTTCTTTATTAAAAGGCTTATTTGTGATATGAGTTTATTATATATATATAGTATATTTCTATTAATGTGTTCTTTTAAATTTGTAATCACGCCACTCTATAGCAATATTATATTAAATTTGCATCAATCACTGCTAAAATCTCAACTGTTGTAATTGGCTGAATCTATAATATCTATTTTAATATTATAAATGTGAAAGTGTGTCTGTCTGTTGTCCAGACACACATAGTGTTTTTAATGACCCAAGTTTTCAACCGATTTTGATGAAATTCGGTATAGAGGTAGGTACTTTTTATTCTGGAAATTTAAGGAGTTTCTTCAGAAATCAAAAAACCTAATCCACGCAAATGAAGTCACTGGCATTATCTAGCCAATAAGCTCCGATTTTTTTTAAAATGTATGATGTGGCATCTACGATAAACTACATTTAGCAATGTTTCTTATTTTTGTCTTATTTTTAGGTTTTTTTGTTGAAACAATTTTTCGGTGTCCAAAAATATAAACAAATAAAGTAAGCGGTGCATTACCAGTATGGAACTCCAGTCCTTCCGTATAAGAAGGTCTTTAAACGAAAATAAATATTTTCCCATCTTTAAACCAGTTGAACACATTATTTTCCCATCTTTAAACCAGTTGGAGCACATTAATTTCGCTGAAAGGTTGAGTAACCTCTTCCTTTTGTAAATATGTTTTAAAAACCGCAAAACCAATACGAGTACACCGCGCCGGAGGAAATTGCTCAAATAACTTGAGCCTCCATAAGCGGCTGGTGACTTGTCGTCGAATTTAAAGGCTTTCGAGAGAAATTATAGAGAAATTTCATTGATATACGAACTCCAAGATACGATAGATAGGAAAAATATGGTGTAAATTCAAAGTCAAAGTCAAAGAACGTTTATTCAATTTTGGTAGGTATACTACACTTATTGACGTCCGGTTATTTATAACATATTAATGGTGATAATCAGGACGACATCTTAAACTAAAGCTACGAGGGTTCCAAACGCGCCCTGGTCTGAGAAGAGCCCACAACAAACACAGCAGGTTTTTTTTTCGATACGAAGCTGACTGTAAATCTGTGCTTGTCAGATTGGCATTCAAAGAATAATAAAATGTATACTAATATTAATTAATGCGAAAGTTTGGATGCATGGATGTTTGGATGTTACTCAATCACACCAGAACGGCTGAACGGATCTGGATGAAATTTGTCACCCAGGAAGATTATAGTATATCAATTAATCAGAAATGAAAGAATAGTTTTATTTCTTTCTATTCAGGTACGTAATCGTTCTAAAAAGAAAGGAATAAAATATTTAAGGAAGAATTTATAGCTACTCGTAAGTGAAAAAAATAATTTAGCTAAATTTTTATGACGACATTGCAATAGACATGGTTTAAATACCTACCTAGCGGCACGCTATGATGGCCGGTTTGAATCATCAACGCTCATGAAGTTCCGTATATCCGATAACGACTTTGAAGGAAATAATTGTATTACTTTATTGACGATAGTGATGTGCAGAGATTCATAAATTTTATCGAATGTAGTTTTAGGTTTAGGACCTTTATTAAAGGTTTAAATTAACCGGTAACCGGCCATCATAGCGTGCCGCTAGTGTAGTCTCATTTAAAACTATCGATTAAAGTAAAAAAGTGTTTCGAAATTCGATGACGTCACAATTCAAAATTTCATACAAACTCCCATAACAAGCACGCGTTTTGACGTTAAAAAAAAGGTGCTGATTTGACTATTTGTCAAATACCCAGTTCTCCTCCTACCCATCTTTGTTTTACGAGAATTTATATCAATGTTTGGGATGTTTAAAAAATTGCAAGCGTCATTTTCTCGGAAACGACCTTGAATTAGGATCCACGGAGCGCATTAAAATTCGCTCAACGTCACCCGCGCCGGGCCTTGAGTCAGTGACTTGAAACGTGCTGTGCGCTTTAGCACTTTGTGAAGTGATTTTCTGTTTTTTTTTATTTATAGGCTAGCACTAAGCTCTAACTTACCTCATTGGTCTAGTGGTTAGCATGTTCAACTGCAGAGAATGAAGTCCCGGGTTCGAGTCCTAGGTCGGTCCATAATTATTGGATTTATCTGACTAGAAATCCTCAATAATCCTATTAACTTTATATCCAATTTTAAAACCTACTAACGATGCGTAGATGGTGTCAAGCTATAGGTAGACGGGCAAGGTGAGGTTACACTATTATTGTTTATATAATAATTTAATAATATTATGGCTCTCGCACTGCCTCGTTGGTCTAGCGGTTAGCATAGTCGACTGCGGATCACGAGGTCCTGGGTTCGATTCCCGGTCGGGCATAAAAATTGTTAGGTATTGGGTTTTTCAGTTAAGAAATACTCAGTGCCAGCCCGGAGTTAGGAAGTTGGCGGTGTTTCACCTCCGTGCCTCGAAGACCACGTTAAGCCGTCGGTCCTGGTTATTATCACTAACATGATTATAGTGGTTAAAAAGCCCGCCAACCCGCATTGAAGGAGCATGGTGAGTCTAAGCTCTAATTCCCTCTCTCCTATGAGATTGGACGCCTGTGCCCAGCAGTGGGACGTTAATGGGCTGTAGTGGTAGTGGCACTAAGCTGATAGCTGCTGGTAAGTGATAATGTAGCCTATAAGTTAGAGCGCGCTTGCCTGTAAGGTGCCTTGTCTCACTTCGTTTAAAGGTACTTCTAGTTAAAGTGGAAGGGAAACAGAAGGCGGAAGGGCATTTTATATCCTAACTGTTAAAGTACGGCAAAGAAAATATATATAGACAACTTGATATTATAATCTACCAGCTGATGCCCGCGACTTCGTCCACGTCGATGAAAGTTTTTGATTTTTGGGAGAACTCCTTAACTTTCCGGGATACAACCTATCTCTGTACTAAATTTCACCAAAATTGAAAAGATCCGTTAAAGCGTAGCAGATAGACCGGCATTTATAATATTAGTATGGATAAAAGTCTTAAAATATCAGGAAAAGTGTGCTTAATAAAAACAATTTTTAACGAGCTTCAACTTTAAAAAGGAATCGAGTGTTGTTACATTAAGTATTCGGCCATTAAAAACTTTTTAATCGAACATAATTAGCGAATAATTTCTAAGTACGTCCTTCGAAATACATAGTAAGGACGAAGTTCGCGTATGAATAAATAAGGGCTCTCGAACGCGGTGCAATTAAATGGCGACGGTTGATAGACGACCCGTCAATTCTGTGTACTAGTAATTATGATTAATACTTTATAACTTATAACTGGCAGTTGATGGAAAATTCATACCTTATTATTGGATTTTGGATATTTGGATGTTATCCAGAATTTGTATATCCTCTGCATATTGAACAGAATCTATTCTAATATTCGAAAGTTTGGATGAATAGATTTTTGTAACTCACTCACACCAAAACGGCTGAATTAATCGGGATGAAATTTAGCACAGATAAATATTATAGTCTGGAATTACACATATGCTACTTTTTATTGCGGAAAATTAAAGAGTTCTTTCGCGGGAACCAAAAGCCTAAATCCACCCGGACGAAGTCGGGGGCATCATCTAGTCATGTATATTTTATTACATTTCATCAATTTCTCCGAACGATTACGAATGTCCCAAATTAAACTGTTTATCCAACACAAACAGCGGATGTTTTTGCCGGCACACAGCCGCAGGTGACACGTGTCCAGTGGTGCCCGAAATAATGTTCTAGTAACAACTAATACTAGTAAAACAATTTCATAATTCTCTTTCGAGGAATACCTATAGCTCTGACAGCTATTTTTAGGGGCCCTTGTTTTTTTGTATGTTTTAATATGTATTTGACCGAGCGAAAAGGAGGTCTCTGAGTCCGTCCATCCGACCGTCTGTCAGAGCCTCATAACTTCCGAACTAATTAATATAATTTCTTCAAATTCACGTTAAGGGTGTTGCTGAAAATCAAAGTTTACTCACATAGCCAACTTCCGACCAGCTATTCAAATAAAATTCTGAGTGCTCATTTTTACCTAATGAAATACAATATTATGTTGGTTTCAAAAAAATCTACCCTTAAAGGGATAAAATAGGGATTTAAAAAATTTGTATGAAAGTCCGTCGTTTTTCAAGTTACGAGTATAGCCATGAAATATTTAATAATATATTAGTTGATATTTGGGCTACCAGTTAAAAATTAAGAAATATATTGTGTTTCGCCATTTTTGAAATCTCTCCCCAAAGGGCTAAAATAACGAATGAAAGTTTGTATGAAAGTCCTTTATTTTACAAGATATTTTCAACTTATATCTACGATGTTTGATATCTTGGCTTTCGGGAAAAAATAAAGAAGCACGTGTGTCACAATTTTAAAAATTTCATCCCTCAAAGGGGTTAAATAGGGGTTGAAAGTTTGTATGAAATTAAGTCCTTTTTGAAGTTATAGCCATTCAACTTGTTATTTGGGCTTTCGTTTTAAAATTATGCAAAATGTAATTCACCGTTTTTGAAATTTCTATCCCCAAGGACGTTAAATAGGAGTTTGTCCTTCAATCACGCCGCAAGAGAGCAACGGGTCAACTTTTTGATGTTTTACATGGGCATAAATGAGGACCTGGAGAAAGACATAAGCTTCTTTTAATCCCAGAAAACTAAGGAGTGCCTGTGGGAATTAAAAAAGTAATGTCACGCGGACGAAGTCGCGGGTGTCCGCTAGTACCTTATTATTACATTGAATAGCCTAAGTATACCAACAATTAAATAATAAGCGTCGTCACAGCAACAAAACCGTTATTATTGTAAGAGTTTCAAGAACCTTGTCTCCAGTTACCAAATGAAGCATGAAGATTCATTCATACGAGAGTATAATTGTAGCACAGGCTAAGGCGGGCTACAAACAGTGCAATTTTGCCATTCCTTTTTCCATCTGAAATTCAGCCGCTGAACGCTGAGGCGATGCCCTTTTTGGAATTATTTTTGTGTCACAGTGTAGTTCCTAAGTCGTGTCTAGTAATGTTGTGTTTTGTATTGTATTGTGCTGTGTCTTTAATAATTCCAAATAAAGATTTATTTATTTATTTATCATTAAATTAAAACTGTTGAAATATTTTTTTAACTATTAAAACTCTATACAATACAAATCGATTCCACACAAGGACTAATGGTTGGCTACTCGATATTATCGGTGTGAAAAAGTTGTAAAAACGTCAGCGGCACAGTCATTGACCTTATGTGACTAATGGAAAGGAGTCACGACCCTCAGCAATGAGGAACACAACGCAGATAGAGAGAGAGAGAGAGAAAATCAAAGCTCGTTTTAAATATGGCGAGTGTCCAGTATTCCTATAAGTAGTTACTTATTAAACAAGGCCCCGTGCTAAGGCGGGCTACACACACGGCGATTGTTGCCCAAACTCCTTTATCCGGCAATAGAACGCTAGTTATGTGTGGTTGTTTGTATGAGCTCGCGATGCGAGTCACGTAGTAATCTACCGCAGTTTGCTCGTTGTCGGCACCCGCTGTGAATGCTCAAATATGCAGCATTCCTGCTGGAAACAAATGTAACGCCGGTGTATGGCGAGCGGTGGAAACTGACCTTAAACGCAACTGATTGAATGAGACAAAACAGACACTATCCTTACTTCCATACTAATATTATAAATGCAAAAGTGTCTCTGTCTGTTTGTCTGCTACGCTTTCACAGCTCATCAGCTGTTCAACCGATTTTGATGAAATTTTGTTAAGATGGCGAAGGACGTGGATTTTATTTATTTTGGTTGACTCTCTATTTTACCGTCACATTTTTTTTTTATGTATGTTCCCCGATTACTCGAAGACGCCTGGACCGATTTTGAAAATTCTTTTTTTGTTTGAAAGGATATACTTCAAAAGTGGTGCCATATAAATTTGGTGAAGATCTGATGAAGATCTTCGAAGACAGATGTTCCCCGAGATCTTCGAAGACAGATGTTCCCCGATTACTCGAAGACGCCTCGACCGATTTGGAAAATTCTTTTTTTTTGAAAGGGTATACTTTCCAGGTGGTGCCATGGTCATTAGGTCTGATGATGGAATCCTGGGGAAATCAAAGGAACTTAAATTTTATAAGGACACGAACCCAGATAGTTATTAGGTACAGGTCTACCTTTCGAGAATCTATTTTTCTTTTTTTTTTATATATTTACAGCACTAAAAAGCAAACAATAAAATTATTTATAAATAAAAAAAACCGCCTTCAAAAACTAAAAAGCAAAAAATAATTGGATATATTTACATATTATTATTTCTACCCACTATGTTGAAGTCGGGCGGGTATAACAAGGATAAGCAAAGTTGACGCAAGGCTCGCCCGACTTTTACATAGTAGGTAGAAATAATAATATGTAAATACATCCAATTATTTTTTGCTTTTTAGTTTTAGAAGGCGTCTTTTTTTTTATTTAAAAATAATTTTTGACATGAAACATCCCTATTTTCGAATTAATATTTTTTTTTATCCACTATACGCTAGCCCTTGACTGTGATCTCACCTGATGTAGTGTAAGTCATGATGCAGTCTAAGATGGTAACGGGCTAACCTGTTAGGGGCATGGCAGTTATAAACCCATACCCAGGGACTGAAAAACAGTTTCATAAAGGTTACAGAAATATAAGTGGTACAGATTGAAAGTGTAACAGAAACGAATCTGTAACCCTTTTGAAAGTGTTTTTAATTCGGTTAACCCGAAACACTTATATTTCTGTAACCGAAATGAATCTGTAACAGAAATAAAGTGTTTTAAAGTGTTTTAATCTGTAACCGAAATAGCGACGTTGCCAAACTTACTGTGTACATAATATTATTGGCTATTAGATAGTAACACTGCCTCGTTGGTCTAGTGGTTAGCATATTCGACTGCGGCTGACGAGATCCCGGGTTCGAATCCCGGGTTAGGCCATAATTATTAAATACTAGCTACTTCGTCCGCGTGGATTGAGGTTTATTGGTTCCCGCGGGAACTGTATAATTTTCTGGAAGTAAAAGTACCTAGCCTATGTGTTATTCCAGACTCTACAGACAGATCTATCTCTGTGCCAAGTTTCATCCAGATCCGTTCGTCCATCCATCCATCCATCCAAACTTACGCTTGTATAATATTATAGTATAGATTGGATTTTTCTATCAAGAAATTCTTAGTACCTACTAGCTAGTAGCTCGAGTTAGGAAGTTTAGGGAAGTTGGCAGTGTTTCACCCCCATGCCTCGGATATCACGTAAAGCCGTCAGTCCTGCGCCTGATCTCTCTCCGCTCGTGTCGGATTTTCCGTCTATGTGAGTAAAGGAACAGAGAGCGCACCTGTGTATGCGCACACACTTTTGTGCACTAACCTATAATATATCCTGCGCAGATGCCCTGGAGATAGGCTGTCGTGGCCGACATTATTTTTATATCGATAGTTTGAGTCAAAAGAATGAATTTATTACTCGTACCTAGTTATTTAATTACTTAAAACCAGTGTAAAAAGTTCATCATAATTTATCAAGAAAGCTTGAAACTACATTATTTTAAAATTACAAATCTTTAAGTAGGTACTAACTTATAATGCAACTGTATCAGGTCAAATTCTGTAAGTAAGTATATTAAATATATTCTGAATTTCTGTCTATCTGTATTTTGGCCGCGCAACACGCCGAAGCTATCTACTGAATGAATTCAAATGAATTGTAATTAGCATGATTATAACCTTTCATTTTGCTACAGTCAACATTTTCGTAGCTCTATCAGTTATTATGGAAATCATAAGAAATCTTTTCATGCAACACAGATTACATATCTCCGAAACTATTAGTCTTATCGAAATGAACTATAAAACCTACCACCTAATACCACCTAATAACTATAACACCAGCTAGGAGCAAAGTTCCATAATACATAAATATTAATTTCATGTTCTAGTCGAGGTAAAAAGAAAATAATTATTCAGGTATACATTTTTTATTATGATTTTTGAAGTCAAACTCCTTTAGCCGCTTTGAGCACTTTTTGGTAGGGAGTAAAAATGTGGATTCGAGGCGTCAACGACATGCATATCGCCGACATGCTCGCGTTGTTACGAAGACAATAATTATTAGATCTTAATATACTACATTCGAAATTAAACTTTAATGCTTCAATGTTAAGGTTTAATTTGGTTTAACATGCTTCGTCGATCCATTGCTCTATTGCATCGTGATTGAAGGACAAGCCTACAAATAAACAAACACACTTTTGTATCACTAACATATTTTATACCTACCAAATATTTTTTATATGTATAAAACAAAGTCGCTTCCCACTGTCTGTCCCTGTGTATACCTATGCTTAGATCTTTAAAACTACGCAATGGATTTGCATGCGTTTTTTTTAATAGATAGAGTGATTCAAGAGGAAGTTTTATATGTACAATACATGCATAATATAGTAGAGAAACACTGATAATTTTAGAGGTTTCTAATGTATGTCGTAAATAAACACATTTTTTGCGTTACATTGCAAACGCTGGCTGAACCCTATGAGATAGATCAAAATAATGTACTTACTACAGTATTGTACACATTAAAAAGATCTACAAAAAAGTCCGCGATAGTATATGTCTATCTCTTAGGGATACCCCACAATAACCATTTTTTATTCTTTACTTTTTACTAGAAATAATGGCTTATTTACGAAGCGATTTTAAGCAATACAGCATTAATCCTTATCCAATTAAATACATTAAATACATTGTGCATTTAGTATTTTTTTTTTTTTATTTTATTTAATGGTTTGCCAACAGGTAATACACAATAACAATATAAAAATAACAAAATACATAAAAAACATTTTTGAGTGTACACCCAATTACTGGCAAGCCAGCATGCATTTAGCTGATCTTGCAAGTGCGGGGTTAACAGCTAACAAATAGCGTTAAACTTAAAAAACACAAACAACATTACAAAAATAAAGCACTCAGCTAGAAATATTATTAGTCTATGACGCTGCATCAATGAACTGATGCAGCATCCTTATGATCCAGTATAGATCCATATGGTCCTTTACAGCATGTAATTTAAATTAATATTTTCGAAGATATTACAGATTTAAAATGCATAGCGGTTGCGGCGGCGGTCGGGGGTTATTTAATATCAGCATTGCACCCGTGCGAAACCGGGGCGAGTCGCTAGTTTATAATAATAATATTATTATTGTAGGTATGATGTACAGACACCGTCAAAGAATTCAAAGAAATTCAAACTGAAAAATTCAAAGAATTGACAAAAACCTAAGTAGGTATAATAACAAAATTCTAAATCAATGTTTTTAACCTTGTTTCATATGCAACTAAATCTAATATTGAAAAATAGGAAAGATCTTAACTTAGTTATTTCTAATTTGGATCTAAGTTGTAGGCAACGAGGGTCGAAATTGGTAATATAAATAAAACACTAAAGTCTCGTGTACGTTGCTATACGTAATATCACACTGTTGACGCGTATTCAAATTTGAACCTAATTGAAAGCAGTTATGGTTGCAATTGATTTAAGAAAACCATGGCCGATGTGGTGTCAGTGTGTATAAAGTCCAATGAAGTGAGAAGTTGCACAAAGAGAGAGACCGCGCATGCGGCGTTGCCACGCGCGATATTCAAGCGGTAGTAGGTTATTGTATGTACTTTATATCGGTTACAGATTAAAACACTTATTAACAGAAATAAAAGGTTACAGATTGATTCTGTTACAGTTTCGTTTCTGTTTCCGTTATAAGGGTTTCTGTTTTAAAACAGTTTCAAAAAACAGTGTTTAAACCCTTTATTTCGGTTACTGTTTCAGTCCTTGCCCATACCCTTTACGCTAATCGCTTGGCGGCACGTCTTTGCCAGTAGGGTGGTAAAATGGTAGAGTCTTGACATATCATAAGTGTAAAGTGACACAAAAGATGATACTAATGTACCACGGACTGTCGAAATTCATTATCACCCAACTATTAAGAGAGAAATCATTGGAAAGTAATTACATACCCTAAGCATAGTCTTTGTGGTAAAGTCTCCACCAAAGACCCCATACATTGTTACCACTAAGCGATGGATAACTCAATATAACCCTTCTAATCGATTCAAGATCCGCCAATGGCTTTGGTAAACTCCACCCTTCGGAGGGTAGTTTTAATTAATTTCAAGGACACTCGCTAGTTTGCTAAGGTCTGACAGGTTTAGGGTTCCACTAGTACCCTAAGATTAAGCTGTTAATTGGGATAAGTTTCCCTGTAATAAGAAAATGGCTGAAGTAACTCGTAGTTTGGATCGGTAGTTGGTAGGAGACACGCAATCCAGCTTATGAAGAGAACTATATTTAAGGCGAGTCACCTGCAAGATTTTAGGAGGTGAGGTGTGGGGTGCCGCCCGCGCGTCTCGCGGTACATTTCTCGTAGAGACTGGCGGGGAAGCGGGCAGCGCGGTATATTCTGAAACCGCTTGGCAACGTTCAAGTTCTGGGATTAATTTGAATTAAATAGATATAGGACTTCAGTTTGAAATAAATTTTAGCAGGTTCTCATTAATACTTCAAGAGGAATTTATCCATATAAAAATGATGAGCAAAGTCGAAAACTTTATTAATAAAAAATTCGTTTTAAACTTTTAATTTAGCCTGTTTCAAGATTTTTTTTGATCGAGTAAAGTACATCCTATCGTGTAACAAATTAGCACATTCTTTAGACAATATCTTTAAGTGTATCGGATATTTTTTGTAAGACCGTTATTTAATAGTAAATACCGAAAAAAATTTGATCTAGCAAACCAGTTTTCACCGCTGAGCTGAGGTGACTCGCCTTAAACCTTTCCTAAACGGTTTTGAAACTAGTCGGGCATATAAACAGGCTTTAGTTTTCTATTCTAAATAGCTGATGCCCGCTACTTTGACTGTGTTTTTTTGGTTCCCGCGGGAACTCTTTAATCTTCCGGAATAAAAAGTCTATGTGTTATTCCAGCTCTGTTCAGTTGCAGTTAGTTCAACAAACATACATCCATCCATCCTTTCGCATTTATAATATAAGTATAGATTTTGATTCAAGCCACAATTGTTCAACAGGCATAGAAAAGACTAAAATTTGATATTAGTATTCTTTGACCCACGCGTTGACAGTTTTAACGCTATTCAGAGGAAAAGGATTGCTTCCTTTATGTCCAGAGTTGACATGTGTACGAACAGTATAATTAAGAGTTTGCCTGACCGCCTGCAACTGACTGCAACATACAAACGATGGCTGGCTATTGCCACGTAACATACATTATTGTTAACATTATTTTATTTGTAAATTGTCTTTGTTTATTTTTAATACCTAATAGTTATTTTGTGTCAACCTTCTATGGACCTTGTTGTCTGAAATAAAGATCTATTATTATTATTATTATTCTGATGAAATGAAAAGAAATCTGAACATACCAAAAGACTTTTTAGATAATTACAAATTAATTGTAGCTCTTATCAAAATTCCAATTGGTCTTATGGTTTACATACTATTTAGCTACTTACCTACTACCCTCATCTTTTAAATCAAGGACGCTTAAAATAAAAATCAGTTTTTTTTTTTTTAATGCTTGCTCATGACTGCAAGTTGGTTTGGGCGGTAACTTGTCTCAGCCGAAGCTTCCCACAAAACAAAAAAAATAAACGCCCGTATAGAGATGAATTGGGTATTATAACCTAGACTACTGAACCTCATTCCAAGTCCCACAAGCCTACGACATATGGGATGCCGTACATTCATACATTCATACAAAAGGGAGAACTATTCGCCGGTCAAATATGTCGGTTACGCATTTACATCATCCAATATTACGGGCGGCCAATTAGGTTTGGACCAGACGCACGGCCGATGGCAATCCGTTCTGACTCAAGGTATAGTCCCATAAAATTATCTGATCCGGTGACAGCGTCGCTAGTATCTATTAAAAATAATATAAAATCAAAAACTGAAAAGGCATAAAAATTAGTTGACCACCGGGCCAGCTAATTTTCAGATGATGCCCGCAACTTCGCCCGCTTGGATTGAGGTTTTTTGGTAAGCTAGTATTAGCCAGCTAGTATTAGATTAAATTGAACCGGACCGGAATGCAACCGGAATCCACGCGGTCCGAGCCTTACATTCACCCTTTATGGAGGTTACCCCTAAACTGTAAAACCGGGTATTTCTTAAATTGTTCCATGAATAAAAATGCAGCAATAACTCTTAATAGCGGTCAAAATATGGCCGGATGCGTTCTAGGCGTATAAAGGTGTGCCCACATCGTACAATAGGTACTTTATTTTTTTGCCACATCTTACCTACATTGAGACATACCTATTTATAAATATAATAATTTATAGCGACTAATCTACAGATCTTTAATAATTCTGAGCATTTACATGCTAACGTAGGAGTTAATGTATACTTACTGATTATAATATTGTTCTGTGTCGATTTATATAAGTAGAAAAAATTACAAAAAATTACGAAACACAAATAACATGGACATTGACGACCTCCGTGGCGCAGTGTGTAGCGCTGTTGCCTTAACGTGCGGAGGTCCTGGGTTCGATCCCCGGCAGGGTCAATTTGGGAATTTATAATTTCTGAATTTTCCCTGGTCTGGCCTGGTGGGAGGCTTCAGCCGTGGCTAGTTACCACCCTACCGGCAAAGACGTGCCGCCAAGCGATTTAGCGTTCCGGTACGATGCCGTGTAGAAACCGAAGGGGTATGTGTTTAATATAACTGCCATGCCCCTAACAGGTTCGCCCGCTACCATCTTAGACTGCATCATCACTTACCATCAGGTGAGATCGTAGTCAAGGGCTAGCTTGCTGTGGATAAAAAAAAAAAGTTGAACTTACGTCATAATTTGGCCATTTTCGTGGGTGGTAGGTCTGACTTCTAACTAGATACCCGTATTTACGATATAATTTAAGTAATTATTTTTACACTATCGGAAAGCGTTTTTCTGTTAACAAACATTCATCCATCCAAACTTTCGCATTTATAGTATTAGTACAGATAAATAATCAAATCCGTAGGTACTAATATTAATGCGAAAGTATGTGTGTCTGTCTGCTACACATTCACGGCCCATCTCAACAATCTATTTTGATAAAATTTGGTGCAGATATAGGTTTCATCCCAAGGAAGGACATAAGTTTTTATCAAGGAAAATTATTAAACAGTTCTCGCGGTAATCGTAAATCGTGGATGAAGTAGCGGATATAATCGAGTAATTTCATACTTTTTTTGCCAGTAATATTGAAATCCTCTGCAAACCATTGTGCCCGCGCCTTTATTTCATCCGTCCAAACGCTGATCCCTCATACAATATGTATGAGCACGCATTTTGTACTTAACTCCATAGTATAGGAAAAGCTATAAACGCGTTGCTCCGATACGCTTAGCATAACCCATATTATGTTTAGATTTACTCACTAGAAAAGACGTATACTTTGCTAACAGTCAAACGAATCGTCCGTCTGCGTCAGGAACAATGTTTTGCCCTGTCGCTTAGCTTGCAAGCATTTTTATCCGTAGTATGTTTTCGGCCTATTAAGTATTCTACACACAGTCTACATCCGAATATGCGCAGTACAAAGAAGGTAATTCATACAATCAAGGGCCTAGAAGTTATTATCAAGGGATTAGTAGGGTGGACTATAGCCGAAGCCGAAGCCTTCCACCAGACTAGACCAGTAACAATTTGGATAATTTCTTAAATCTAAAATTACCCCTGCTGGATCGAACCCGGGACCTCCCACTTGTTAGACCACAGCGCTTAACACCGTACTATAGGGAATAGGGAGGGCCTGATAATCAATACTATCTAATATTATTAATGCGAAAGTTTGGATGGATGTATGAATGCCTCGAATGGATATTTGTTACTCAATTTCACCAGAACGTCTGAACGGATCTGGATGAAATTTAGCGCAGAGATAGTCTTGTCTAGTAGTCTGGTATAGTCTGGTTTAACACGCTACTTTTTATACTGAAAAATTAAAGAGTTCCCGCAGGAACTAAAACCACAATCCACGCGGACGAATTCGCGGGTATCAGCTAGTTATATGTATTTTTTTTATTGGCACACTAATATCTACTAATAGGTATGCAAGTAGGGGCAGGAAAACACCGCAAAGTTTCTATTTTACTCGGTACTCATTGATTATTCATTACAAGCAAAAACAATGACTAAACCATGAGTGATCCGTCTTCGCGACGTGTGGTCAGACGGACAACCTATCAATTACATCTACGTATGTATCAATAGTGAGTCATATTCACTTTGAGTCAATTTTATTTTTTTAAACAGCTTTGGAGCTATGATTGATGATTTCATCTAAAACAGTTAACTCTCGGAGGTTCAGCTTTCTTGGATAGGAACCTGTGACCTTTGAAGTTCCGATAGATATTAAAAAACATCCACCTAGTTTCTATCTTGTGGCAGATATTTACCATAATATCAATCAAATAAATAAATGACCTTCTTTGTGTAGCGGTGAGTCCTGTCGTCTTTAAGCATGAGGTTCAAAGTTCAATCCCCGACAGGGTCAATTCGAGAATTTATAAATTCTGAAATTCCTTTGTCAGGAGGCTTCGGCCGTGGCTGGCTATCGGCAGAGACATGCAGCCGAGCTAACCGATTTAACTTTCGGTACAATCCCCTATAGAAATACTATACAAACGTTGAATCTAAAATGCATAATTTAAAAAAAAAACATTTAATATTTATTTAAGCTCCCGACCGAATTTCGACACAGCGGCCTATCTCCAGAGAGATTAGCTATTTACCTGGGTGATATATTAAAGTGCACAAGTGTGTACAGGTGAACTTTCTGTTCCTTTACTCTCATAGTCCGATGGGACGGAAAATCCTGGGAAATGCATGGGACAGAGATCAGGCGCAGGACCGACGCCTTAACGTGGTCTCCGAGGCACGGGGGTTGAACACTGCCGACTTCGTAACTCCGGGCTAGTACCTACTAAGAATGTCTTGTCAGCAAAACCCAATACTTTACCGCCCGGCCCGGGACTAGAACTCGGAACCTCGTCAGTCGTAATCGAACACGCCAACCACTAGACCAACGAGGCAGAATATTCAGAGTTAAGTATCATACAAATACAGCTACAGCCACTGCAAACAGGTCCCAATCGGATTGAATATTGATACGACAGATGGTGTATACCGATATAATTAATTTCGCTCCGCATCGGTCCTAGTGACCCATCGAAGCTATTTACATATTTGGACACAGCTTTGGCACTGACACTGTATTCCATAACCGTTTGCGCGGCACTGAGGGCCGGGTATTACTGACCCGCTTCAGCTTGGTATCGTATTCCAGTGTTATAGCGCCATTTGGAGGGTTGAATTGGCCACTTTAGCTCCAAATTGATAAGATTTCAAATTAGATAGTGATAATATTTTGATACCTAAGCCACGTGTTCTATAAGAAAATGTGATATTTTAATTTATTGTGGTGTGTGTTTTGGAATAGGCCATAAGATGCTAGAGGCTTATAGTACGACAAATTTGTCTGACCCGGTGACAGCGTCGCTAGTAAATACTAAAAATAAAATAAAAACAAAAGCTAAAGAGGCATAAAAAATAGTTCTAACAATTGCCACCGGGCTAAGATAAGTTTGTGGGACTGTACTGTCATATTTTAAAATTGATGTTTTATATGACGTACCTTGACATCCTCAAATTGGGCCAGCCGGCGGACGCTCTACTGTGAATTAGGTATGATATCAGCTGGGACGGCCGCCGGACGCTCCAGGGGCCCTCCTCTGGAGCGTCCGGCGGCGTTCGTGTTTTATAATGCTAAAACACGAACGTAAACAAGACTACAAGCGATGGTAGTATGCCCGTAGAGCTATATTTTCCTGTGTCCAGTATCTAAATACTGTTATTAGATAAAAGTATCTAAACTAGAATACGGCATTTAGGCAATATTGTCAAAGATTTGTGTATTCTGATTTATGCTGACTGCACTTGGCCGGCGTGGTGGACTATATTGTCTGCAATGTGTGAAGGTGATGAAAACACCTTGTATTTTTATCATTGTCACACAAAAAGACGTGATTAGTAAAAGCACCCCTAGCAGAGTTTCTCATGCCGTCTCGCACTTGACTCAACAAACATGCATTTGGAAGTCGGGATTAATATTTAAATAAATATTTATACAGCCTCGTCACACAGATTAACATATCAGTGCCGCTGACACTAAAGTGGTATAAGTTTACTTAACAAAAAAAAATTTTTTTTTAATTATAAGTAGCATGACGTGTTCAGCATCTCAACCCATCGCCACGCCAGTCTAAAAGAGAGCTTATTATGTCTCCTCGCAGAAAGAGAAGTTTTAGGTTATAGTCTGTTCGGCTATAGAGAAAATTCCGGAGAACTCTTAAATTATGCAGATTCATTTTTTCAAGATGTTTTCCTTCACTGTTTAAAAGTGATAAATATTCATGCGACATTTGTGCTCGGGATTCTAACTGCGGGCCCTCCAAAAAGGAAACCGGAGTCTTAATTACTATACATACTTATGTTTTTTTTTTATTTTTTATATCCACTACAAGTTAGCCCTTGACTGCGATCTCACCTGATGGTAAGTGATGATGCAGTCTAAGATGGTAGCGGGCTAACCTGTTAGGGGCATGTCAGTTATATTAAACTCATACCCCTACTCGGTTTGTACACGGCATCATACCGGAACGCTAAATCGCTTGGCGGCACGTTTTTGCCGGTAGGGTGGTAACTAGCCACGGCCAAAGCCTCCCACCAGGCGAATATAGGCTATATTATGTTGTGCTATCTATGATAGTACCAACAGCTTTAAACGTTGCAAATGCAAATGAACTGTTCTTATGATAAAAATTCTCATTTTGATAGTTTTATAAAATACTAGCTGATGCCCGCGACTTCGTCTGCGTAGAATAAGTTTTTTTGGATTCCCGCGGGAACTCCTCAATTTTCCGGCATAAAAAGTAGCCTATATATTTCTCTAGGTCCTCAACTATAACCATGCCAAAAATCACGTCGATCCGTTGCTCCGTTGCAGCGTGATTGAAGGACAAACCAACAAACAAACTGACTTTCGCATTTATAATATTAAGTATAAATATTAGTATGATGATGTCAAGTTTGAAACTTGGACGAGTTAATCACGGGACGCGTGATATCGACCATATTCGTCTTACCCCTCTAAACACCAACTGTGCAGTTCTGTCATTGTATTGTCATAGTAATCGACTTTTCATGCACTAGTGTCAATAATTGGACAGAAAATGATAAGGCCCCTCGCCCCGCAAAAGTTAGTCAAACGTGATTTCATACATTTTTTTTCTTATACGTTTCCTATCCCGTGTTTATTTTATCCAAGGTTTTTAGCTTAATTTTTAGTGGTAAGCTCTTATTTTTTCATAAAACGTACTTACCTCACTGTGGTCCGTGCTAAGTGCTCACTCACAGATGTCGCCCGAGAGTCTTAAAACAAATGATAGTGCTGTCATGGCCGCTCCACCAAATCACTTTTTATTAATGTTAAACACTGTTTTTAACGTATTCGTTCGCCCTTGTTGTGTTTTAACGTTTTTTAAGTGCACAGCGCTCACCGTTGCTCGCTTCGTTTGATTGTTTCATTATTTTAATATGCTAGGGTAACTATAATAAATGGTGTATATTTTAACTACACGACACTTCCATTCTTCATGAGGCGAAATAATTCGGCGACTTGTCCACTCCCGTATGTTGCGCAGCCAAGACTTTTTTCTGCGACCAACCCCTCTCTTTCCAACAACTTTTCCCATCTAGGTGAGTTCTAGGAGTTCCTCTTGACGACCTCCCTGGCGCAGTCTTGAGCGCTGTTGTCTTAACATGCGGAGGTCCCGGGTTCGATCCCCGGCAGGGGCAGCTTGGGAATTTATAATTTCAGATTTTTTTCCTTTCTGGTCTGGTGGAGGCTTCGGCCGTGGCTAGTTACCACACTACTGACAAAGACGAACCACCAAGAAAATTAGTGTTCTGGTACGATGCAGTGTAGAAACCGACTAGGGGTGTAACTGACATACTCCTAAAAGGTTAGCCCGCTTAGACTGCATCATCACTTACCACCAGGTGAGATCGCAGTCAAGGGCTAACTTGTAGTGGAATTGACATGGCTATCCCCGTAATAAACCGCACAAATCCCAAGATTACTCCAGTAATCACGCACAAGTAAAGAACGCATTGTACCTACCTAAGCAACAAAAATCAAATAAACATAGGTAGCAGATAAGATAGCAGCAATAACTCCTCGCCGAAGACATCACACACATCCATTAAGGAATGTTGTTATTAACTCTGCGGCATTTGTCTCATATCTTATCTTTATCTTTTACTTTTACCCCCTTAAGGGTGCGTTTCCACCAGAGATGTGCTACGTTACTAAGCTACGGAGCTATGTCAAACCCACTGTTTAGGTGTTATTTGTCTCAGTCGCTTTAGTACGAAAAATTATTCTAGGTGGCGTTGCTTGTTATTACTTACCTCACGCTCGATTTCATTTGATAGATGCCTTGAATATAATAATGTCCTCCCGACCGAATAAAGGCTACGGCGGCCTATATCCGGAGGTGTGTACAAGTGTATGCGCATAAACTGGTACACTCTCTGTGCCTTTACTCTCATAGCCCGATGGGACGGAAAATCCGACGCGACCGAAGAGAGATTAGGCGCAGAACCGACGGCTTAACGTGCTGTCCGATGCACGCGGGTGAAATACCTCCAACTTCCTGAATCCGGGCTAGTACTGAGAATTTCTTGTCAGAAAACCTAATATTTGTTATGGCCCGACCCGGGACTCGAACCCGGGACCTCATCGGTTGCAGTCAAACATGCCAACAACTAGACACTTCCTAGTTGAGGCAGTCAAATGCCTAATATACTGAGCCATTGACAGTATTAAAGACGATGGTACAATATCAAACAGAGGACCAGCCCAGAGTTTTTATTGGTTTTTATTTATTCTACCTTACTGTACGGGTGTACAGTGTAATTACAATATTAAAAAAGTGCGTACTGCGTACAGTTAATTGAATCGCTTGATTTTCATAGCTTAGATTGATATCTAATATTACGATTATCTGATATTACGATTGCTTGATCTAACATTAGTGATCTAATGTTAGATCAAGCAATTTGGATTTGCACTAAAACCAAACTAATGATACAACTCTTTCCAAATTGCATTAAAAACATAATATTATGATCAATATATCTATCAACTAGTAGATGACCGCGACTTCGTCCGCGTGAAATAAGTTTTTTAAATTCCCACCGAAACTTTTTAGGGTTAATATATAGACTATGACAGTCACAAATAATGTGGCTTTCTATTGGTACCAGAATTTTCAAAATCGGTTCAGTAGATCCAGAGATTACCCCCTACAACGTCACAAACTCACAAACTTTACCTCTTTATAATATTAGTACCTATATATAAACAAGATGACAGTCGTGCTCAGTAAAACAGTCGTGAAAGAAAGGGTAGTCTTCAAATCCCAAAATAACGTAGGTATAAAGTCCAGAGAAAACTTCGAATACAACCCTCGCTCATACATTCCATAGATAAGCAATACCTCAGGCCTCTATTAAATCCCCAGAGTACTATTACAGAATTAAAAATTTATCAAACTCCTTGCAGAGGATACCCACTACTGCAACAACATACGATAAAGCTATTACGTAACATGCAACCTGCATACTTATTAGGGTACTTTCGTCCAAGACATTGTCCATTGCTTGTCCTGTATTAAACTACACGTAATTGCTCTCATAGAACCACTAATGCACAGCAAACGGGTGGGGTATCGAAAAATTTATTTAACACTTTAGTCTCGGTATTAGCTAGCTGTAAAACGGGGGTATTTTGGGGTAGGGAAAGATTTAAAGGCTTTCGAGTGCGAACCTAATAGACGTATATTGCATTGAGGTCCGATTTATGGGGGATTTTTCTTTTTGTTTCGTGCGATTTATTATCAGGTGTACAGGATCGACCTTTTTAGTGCCTTTAAGGTGCTATTACGGGGTTTTTATGTCCAGGGGGTCCTGCTGAGATGCATTGGTATTGCAGTGAGGACGAGATAAAAATAAGGCTTTAATTTTTAAGTATTTTCAAGACTAACATTGCACTAATGTGGCTCTAAAGAATATAAAGGCTAACGCTTGGCTGCAGTGACTCCCCAACAGCTAATCTTTACTTTTAACAATCTTTTAATAGAATATTTGAGGTGCCTAAGTTAATCTTGGTTTCCCTGTTCTGGCCTGGTGGGAGGCTTCAGCCATGGCTAGTTACCCTACCGGCAAAGACGTGTCGCCAAGCGATTTAGTGTTCCGGTACGATGTCGTGTAGAAACCGAATAGAGGAATGGGATAATAATAACTGCCATGCCCCTAGCAGGTTAGCCCGCTACCACCTTAGACTGCATCATCACTTCCCATCAGGTGGGATTGCAGTCAAGGGCTAAGTTGTAGTGGGTAAAAAAAGTTTCGGTTAACGCGTTACTCGCTAACCAGCCATTAGACCGAAATGTAGCCTAGAACTGTATTTAAATTGAATAAAATATGGGCGATGTAATCATGCAATTGTATCTCGGCTTATACCTATAGTAAATGAAATCTTTTGGTAATTATAAGTCAATGGCTTTACGCCTCCGGTAATCATGCATGTATCTCGGCTTATACCTATAGTAAATGAAATCTATTGGTAATTATAAGTCAATGGCTTTACGCCTCCGGTATACCAGGAGGCATACGATCGTCGCCGTACTGTTTCAGTATTGTTGACGTTCGTGTTTTAGAATAATAATCCTTATCTTAGGGACGACAAGGTGCGTGACATAAAATTTCATTTTCCCTAGAGTTTATTTTTAATGTGCCACTACCAAATAGTGATTTAATCAGAATAGAGTTTCTTTTGTAACGGGAACCGGGTTTTTTATACCGGGTATTATTCGAGATTAGTCGTTAATATATTAGGCGATAAATTAGTGGATTTAGTGACGTACGGTTCAGTTCTGTCAGTGGATGTTATCTATCGTTGATTTTCTTTTTCTCTGTTTGGTACACGGCAACGGGAATGCTGCGTGGTATATAGTTTTCGTCTTTTTATAGTTGTTTTGTTTAACGGTATTGATCGTATTTTTTTTCTTTTAGGTAGGGTTCTTTTAAATGTCTTCTGTATTTATAACTAGCTGATGCCCGCAACTTCGTCCGCGTGGAATTTTTTTTTTCAATTCCCATGGGAAATTCTGGTTTTTCGGGATAAAAGTAGCCTATGTCATTCTTCAGGTCCTTGACTATACCCATGCAAAAATCACGTCGATCGATTGAAGGACAAACCAACACACTTTCGCATTTATAATATTAAGTATGATGTCCTCATTATATGTGAAGAGTCCTCCTCATCATAAAAACAGTTATGGGATAGCAAACCTTAGCAAAGCTGCCTTGATAAGTACCTACCTGTTTAATTCGAGATCCATTTAAAAATCATTTCCGTGTTAGAACAGGCATTTAAATGATTTAATTAAATTTAAATGATTTATTTATGTCACATAGGACAACTTGTTTCACATTAGATACGTCAAGACTAAGATTTACTTAGTAAAACAATAAATAGGACAGGTATATTATGTCACAAGGCGGTTTCTTTGCCTGCAACATTTTGAAAAGTGCCGTCAATTTAAACTCAGTATTGTTGGAATAAGACTGTCTAAATTTAGGATCTGGAAGCCGGCTATATTTCTGCGTCCAAGCTAAATTTGAACGCCAGTCCGGGCATTCCGATTCGGTTTTGAAAAGGCAAGTGCCTCTTCAAATTTATCGGGCTGTACCAATTTGGGACTGCGAGGGAATATGGTTTTTAAATTCCTTATAATAGAGGTTTTATTCCTGTGCCGGTTGTTACATTCTTCAGTTAGGCTATTGTTACGCGTTAATAGAGCTAATTTTGCTGTTTGACGGCAATTAATTTAACTGATTATGTTATATTTGACTAATTAATACATTATTAGTACCGAATTTCAAATTTGGTAGCTGTCATTTAATGGCAAGTACGTTAGGGCATAAAGTAGACGCTATTTATTTTAATACCTATGTAATCAACGCGCAGCCCATATTCTTGGACCTGGTAAGTAACACTTTCCATCCTTTTATCCCGGTTATTTAACGATCGCCTATGGAATTTGAAACCTAAATCCACGTAGACAAGTTCCATTACAAAGCGCACTCCATACGAAGACTTCACAATTGAAAGGAGGCCGATTCAGAGCATTTTCGCGAATCAAAGACACAATAGGCTTAAAACTTTCCAAATTCAAATCCCTGAATAGAACAACACGGGCGATTTGAATAGTGATGTGAATTGAATCGATTTTTCAGTTCAACTCGATCTGATTGTACTCGATCCAGTCCGAGACCTGTTTGCTCCATTCGAGAGCTGGTTGAAGTGTTTCATCGCGAATGAGCAGTGAATGATACCGTGCTTTTATCTATTTGAACGATTGTTATGAGGCTCTTATGCCGGGAGCGTTTGCGAAATGCCTTTGTAAAGGTAAAAGCCTAGAGCGCTGGCTTTTATCTAGAACTCTGGATGTTTTATAAGCCAGTATACAATACATTGTCTGGAGGTTTTTGAACGTGAAATAAAGTTTTCTCGACTTATCGGTGAGGTTCTTTACCTACTTCAGGTATGGTTTTTCCCATGGCCCAAATAAATAAAAAATTCCATCGTATTCGATCACAAAAATACGAAACCCGGCTGAGTTTGTTTGAAATCTTTCCAAAACCAGGGGGCGTTTGAAATCTTCGTGTGTTCAGACCAGAGCGCGTTTGGAATCTTCATACCTTTGCTTGTAAGTACCGTTAGAAAATTATCACTATTACAATTTTTCACACAATGTCAACAAAAAATTTATAATATACCAATGAATTGTACGAACTGCGCGGACGTGTGCATTATTAATCAGACCTTTTAAAATATTTTTGCAAATTCAACTTTACCTAAGGCAACCGAAATTGATACTTATATTCTAATTAAATGTATTTATAGTGAAGTGATTTCGGCAAATCATCATAGTAATAACATACGGCTAATAAATACAGTGTGCAAAGCGCAAATCCTACGGAGCTCCCCTTCCCCCTCGTGTAAAGAGTACGGCTGCGATTTTTGGACTCGCTCGCACTACAGCAAGATCGTTGGTGCGCGTACGCTGCATCGATCAACCGGTTATAAAGGATGTCCACACAACAAACATCGCTCAGCGGAAACCTCACAAGCGGTAGCGGGGGAGGAGGCTCCACGTCGAATCTATCGAATTATGATGAAGAAGATGCGCATATTGAAATACGACCTAGAAAACGAAAAGAACGCTCAATTGAATACGAGTTTAAAAGGGACCTGTCCGACTTTCGCAAGGAAATTACAAAATTTTTTCAAGACTTTGCAGCCACCCAAAACGAAACATTATCGCATATACGTCAAGAGGTAACTGAAATTACGAATGAAATCAAATGTATCAAAAAGACTACAGAAAAACTTAACTCAAAATATGAAACATTACAACAAGAAATTGAATGCATGAAATCAGAAAACCTAGTACTACAGAATAAATTAAAGCAGTCAGAACAGATTTCCGCGACCAACACCGCCATGAGCGACAAATCGCTCTCGCCTACTCACGAAGACCTTTATGTTCGAACTCAAAGACCGTTGCGAGCGGGAGAAAAATGTTGTATTGGTGGGTATAAGTGAAATATGCGACAAGAATTATATGGCGCGACGTAAACATGATGACTGTGAAACGTTAAAAGCAATTACTTCCATATATGAACAATGCCCTAAACCTATCAAAACTATGCGCCTGGGAAAATATAACCCAGGGAAAAATCGACCATTGAAAGTATGTTTTGAATCAACATCCGTACCAAAACAACTACTGCGAAATAAATCAAAACTAACTAATAACGTCCGATTATACGCTGACCAAACCCCGTCTCAAAAAATATTTTTAAAACAACTATCGGAAAAGCTACAAAAACGTAAAGTAAATGGTGAAACTGACCTTACTATTAAATACATACAGGGAGTACCTAAAATTGTCAAGTCAAAAAACGATTAACGCATACTGTTCATGTTTCATCTACGAATGGTATGCTGACAACAGATAGTCATTACGTCACGCATTACCTAGTTCAAAAATACCAAGACCTACCAGCAAGCTCAAAGTCTTTAAAAATATTCTATGCTAATTTACGAAGTATTAGGAAACCAGGCAAATTCGAAGAAATTCAATGTATACTCAAGGCAGTACCGAAACCACTGCATGTTCTTATTTTTACGGAGACTTGGCTTACCTCTGACCAGGACGCCCGTCAATATCAATTACCGAATTACACACATATATACAACTATAGAAAAAACAGTAAGGGAGGTGGCGTATCTATCTATATTCATAACAGTTTAAAGTATGATATAACGGAGGAGCTAGCAGAAAATGGGAATCACTACTTATGGATATATTTAAACAAGTTTGCACTAAATATAGGCGGAATTTACAAACCCGGAGAGTCTAACGTTAGTAAATTTCTGGATATATACTCCACTCAGCTAGAAAAACGAAAAAGAACAATAATATTTGGTGATTTCAACCTGGATCTTCTAAGTAATAATAATAACACTGCCAACTATTTGAGAACTATTGAAGAAGCTGGATATGACATAATAAATAAAATTGATAAGGAATACTGCACACGTGAGACACATACTACCCAGACTATACTAGATCATGTATGTACTAACTTAAATAATAATAATAGGTTCACTCTTAGTATTATTGAGTCATCTTTATCCGATCACAAACAAATTTATATGGAATTATCTCAATTTAACACACAAACACTTCAACGAGTTCAGTATACTGCCCTGGACTACGCTGGTCTAGTAAAAAGCTGTACAGAAAATAAACCCTCAAATAAGAACTGTGACTATAATTATATTGAAAGTTATATAACGGAACAAGTCACGCAAAATAAAATTATAAAGACTAAAATACTAAACTTACCTCAGAAAGACTGGATTAATAAAAATATAATTAACGGTATAGATAAGCGTAACATTTATTGGCAAAGTTTAAAAAAAGATAGTAAAAATGAAGATATAATAAACAAATATAATTTAGAAAGAATAAAAGTAAATGAAATGATAAGGGACACTAGGAAGAGCTACTATTGTAATGAATTTGATAAGTGTAAAAATAAACCAAAAAAGATGTGGGACCTCATCAACACCTTAGCTATTAATAAAATAAAGAATAATAGTGCTTTGCCAAAACTCACCACACCTTCTGGAACTATAACCGACGGAAATATGATTTGTCAAACCTTTAATGACTTCTTTTTGACGATAGGTGCCGAACTAGCAAATAAAATACACTTGAAATACCACAAAAGTTCAGTTCATACCCTCATGTATAAGAATACCTACCAACATGATATAATTTTGAGCGAACTAAAGCCGTGTGATGAAAGGGAAGTGATTAAAATAATTGATAACTTAGACAGCAATACAAGCACTGGTATAGATGGAATTAGCCCAAAAGCCCTTAAATGTATTAAAAATGTAATTGTCTCAGATCTCACAAATTGTATTAACAAATGTCTATCACAAGGTGTGTTTCCTGATAGCCTAAAAGTTGCAAAAGTCAGTCCGATTCATAAGGCGGGATCCAAATCTGACCCTAGTAACTATAGACCCATATCAGTGCTCCCTGTCATTTCTAAAATTTTTGAAAAGATAGTATATAATAGATTAAATGAATACCTAAATGCTAAAAACTTTTTGATTGATCAACAATATGGTTTTAGATCTAAATCAAACACTCTCTCTGCGGCAATTGACGTTGTTACTAAAATTAAGACTAACATAGATCGAAAACATGTCTGCCTGGGCATATTCATAGACCTAAAAAAAGCTTTTGATACTGTTAGTCACTCAAAGCTGCTACAAAAGCTGAGTAACATAGGAATTGCAGGGACAGCGCTAGACATGCTTACCTCATACCTCGCTAACCGTCAACAGATTGTGCAAATTTCCAACTATAAAAGCAACTCCCAGGCAGTGACTTGTGGCATTCCACAGGGCTCAATCTTGGGACCGTTGCTATTTCTAATATACGTGAACAACATAGTAAACTTAAACCTATCGGGTCATTTATCTCTATATGCAGATGACACTTGTCTTTTCTATTTTGCTCACTCCATTCACGAAGTTATAGCTCAAGCTCAAAAGGACCTAGATGTATTAAATGAATGGTTCCTACATAATCTTCTCACAATCAATACAGCTAAAACATCATACATGATTTTCAATGCTAAAAATAAAAAAGTACCTAATTATCCACCGCTTAAGATAAATTACAATATTCTAAAAAGATCTAAATCAGAAAAATATTTAGGCCTAACATTAGACGATAAACTTATATGGGACTCACATATTAATCAAATTACCTCAAAATTAGCTTCACTCACAGGTGCACTGCGAAAAGTTTCAAATTTCATACCGCTCAAAATCCGAAAAACCATCTACAACGCCCTAGCAAAGCCACATTTAGAATATCTATTAGAAATATGGGGATCAGCTGCACAAACGCACCTCAACAAACTACAACGAGCACAAAATAAACTAATAAAGGCTTTATTCCGTTATAATTACCTAACTCCAACTAAAGAACTATACAAAAAAACTAAGCTTATGAACATTAAACAATTATATACATACAATACATGTCATCTTATTAGGAAAATCACAACAAAAACTATACATTCTAATTTAACTTTCATACCCAGGACAATCAAATATAGCCTTAGAAACAAAAACAAACTTCACATTTGGCAACCACGGACAAAAACATATGGAAATAAAAACATATTGTGTGAGGGTGCACTCATATACAATAGCTTACCTAATACTATTAAAGAATGTATTAATACCTCTAAATTTAAGAAAAAGCTGAAGTTATATGTAGCAGATAATATTGTATAAATAAATATAGTCAACCTGTTTTTATTAGATATTAATACTTACTAAAATATTTACCATAGCTCAATAATTAGAAAATTAAGGCAATAATGTAATTAAGTCAATTAAATTAAGTGTAATCCATACTAATATTATAAATGCGAAAGTGTTTCTGTCTGTCTGTCTGTCTGTCTGTCTGTCTGTCTGCTACGCTTTCCCGGCCCATCTTTTCAACCGATTTTGCTGAAATTTGGTACAGGGGTAGATGGTATCCCGGGGAAGGACATAGGCTACTTTTTATCCCGGAAAATTAAAGAGTTCCCGCGGGAATAAAAAAACTGTCTCTTCACCCGATTTTGATGAAATTTGGTACAGGGGCAGATGGTATCCCGGGGAAGGACATAGGCTACTTTTTATCCCGGAAAATTAAAAAGTTCCCGCGGGAATCAAAAATCTTAATCCACGCGGACGAAGTCGCGGGAATCATCTAGTATCATTATAATGCATGCCTCTGTGTAACCACTAAACTTAAGTATGTGTAATCTCTTTTTAAGTGAACAGTTGTTCTTTAAGAGAAATAAATATCTTTAAACCGAATAAAAATCCTTTGACTGAATTTCTGCACATGGAATTCCACTCCCATCGCTTAAAGCAGTGTTATTTTAATCTTGTTGACGCTTTTGTTTCAGGATTATAATCCGTATATAAGGGATGTCGAGGTACGTCATATATAAAACGTCAATTTCAAAATAATGCTGATATATGACTGTGTCGGTTCAGGGGACATACTGCCAACGCTTATAGCAATACTTATGAAAATTTACTCAAAATGACAGTTTGATGTCACGTAGGTACCTTGACGTTTCTAAAATAAGGATTATAATTCTAAAATACGCAAGTCAACAATACTGAAACAATATGGCGAGCCTTTTGAGACAAGTATTTAGTGCAAATGCTTTTATCACGCTAAATTAGAAGCAAATATCTCACTTAGTAACGCATGGCAGCACAAAAACAACGAAACAGCACCGGCGCGCGCCGGGCACTAACATGCATCGCGTCATGAAGCGGAATCAGTTACTAGTCTATTTCAAACGATGCAACCAGGGAGCTGGTGGGAGTGTGAATTTTATAACATTGTGATGCTAAATTTCACTTACAGGAGCTTTATTTTTCCAACAGTTCCTAAATTATAGCTTTGAACAGCTGAATGGTTTTGAACGAGTGAATGTAGGAGCTAGGAGCACGGTCATAAGTCAATAACCGCCGGTTATTAATTTTTAAACGTATTATTACAGTGAAAATGATACAAATATCATCCCAGAAGCAAACTTTATGGATTCCATAACATCAAAATACTCACTTTCGCCCACAAAAGCTAGTGATTTTGTCAACAGCTCCCAAATTGTAGCTATAAACAGCTGAATGGTTGTGAACGAGTGAATGAAGGATTTCGGAGCACGGTCATCAGTCAACCACAGCCAGCCATTTTCTAGCCTGTTAATTTTTAAATGTTTTATTATACTCGTAGTGATAATGATACGAGTATGCTAGAAATTGATATTTATTAGACCACGATGCTTATTTACACCCACAAAAGTTGAAAATTTTGTCAACAGCTCCCAAATTATAGCTATAAACAGCTGAATGGTTGTGAACGAGTGAATGAAGGAGCTAGGAGCACGGTCATCAGTCAACCACGGCCGGCCATTATCCTAAATGGGATCTGCAATCGTTCGGCCGGTCTCGTTCGACGAGAGATTACTGTCACTAATTACACAGGCCCGGGACAATCTGAGCTGCGTCATTATTTCGTCGTTTTGAATCGACTATTGATACGGATAATTCGCTGGAGAAATTTGTTTACTACATCTTATTTATTTTCGCTCATCTCGATTTCAGTTCATGACTACTAAGTACATGTTTGCTCTCAGAATGAGAAGCCCTCAGGCCAAGTGTCGAACTTTGCTTTTTTGCTACCTTCGTGCTCCCTACAGCACGCTTTCGATCACACTATAATAAACTATAATATATTAAAGGGTTTTGTACGGAAATCTGATGTTAATTGATTCACGACCAAGTCGGAAGCCTGTTAAGGGTCTTTTAGTAATTTAACTATTACTAAAATACCCTTAATAGGCTACTTTAATTAATGTTTTGAAACAATTGTGAAAACTTGTGAAAAAGTATTTATACGTCAGATTTGCCTGGCTGGATAATATGTTGTGGCTTTCTAATTCATCAACAAACATCTTAATTTCACATGTTCATACAAATTCATCATTTCTTTCTTTCTTCTTATTTTTTCGAGTTTTAGAGTCCACTTTATAATAACTAGTGGTTCGCCCCGAACTAAGACCTCGCGGCGCCATCTATTGACATAAATGTGAAGTTCTGTTAAAAATACTGAAGCTCATTAAAAATTAAATAATTCCGTTTCCTTACAATATTTATCTAATTTTAGTATTTGTTGTTCAAGTACAGGATATAATTGAAATAATTGATCAAGTTTCAGGCTCATCCTTTCAGAAAATTTCGAGTTCTGAGGTCATCTTTGGACGTTAGAAAATCACCACTTTGAAAGCCCCCCAATTCGTCAATTTTGGGGGAAAAATTAAAAAAAAAATATTTTTGGACTCTATTCCTAATTATCTTTAAAATGATATACCGCAACCCTATGTAACTTTATAAAAAATATTTTACTTCGCATTCGCTTCTATGAGAGCCCCCCTGAAATAAAGATTTTTATTATTTTTTAAGCCATATTCGGCGGGAGGCCATTGGTTTACATATTATATTTAAAGCTGAAGTAATTGCGTTCAGTAATTCAGAAGTTATAATGCTCTGACAGACGGACGGACGGACGGACGGACGGACGGACGGACGGACGGACAAGTGCCAATTCACCCAAGTAGACTCAGAGACCTTCGCTTCGCTCGGTCAAATACTAAGTAAGCCAAAAAATCTCTGCCACTATATTTTTGCGAATCATTGAACTATACTGTTTGTAAACTGGAGAGAATAAAATGGTTTCTAGATTTGAAACACAGTAACCTACTGCTCCACTGCGAGTGTTGTATTCAAATAGTGTCTATCCATCAGCGTCACAGCTATTGCGTCGTCGCCTTCAGGTGCAGGTGCCGCGCTAGCAATATATTGATCGATGCACTATTCCACAACTATTCCGATCCTAAACAGTGGATAGGAATAAATGCAGAATAGCGAAATGGCTACTATCTATTGCGTAACTCAGTATAGGTATATGGGAGCCCAAGATTTTTGGATTTACTCCAGCGCGGCAGATATTCTGATCCAGTCCATACTAATATTATAAATGCGAAAGTGTGTCTGTCTGTATGTCTGTCTGTCTGTCTGTTACGCTTTCAGTCTCATCCGTTCAACGGATTTTTATGATATTTGGTACAGAGGTATGTCCTTAGGGAAGGACATAGGCTACTTTTTATCCCGGAAAATAATTAGGTTCGCGGGCATCATCTAGTAAAAAAATAAGTAGGTACTGGCATACTAGACACTGCATAAAAGCTTTATAATAATCCTGCACAGTGAAAAAGCATCGATAAAATCGGCGGAGTGCACACAATAACGAGTACATACGCGTTTTAACGGCCACTCGTCAATTTGTCCGACTCATACATATATGCATGAGGCGCTGGGGGAAAAGACACGCCAGCCCACCATAGGTACAAGCGTTCCATATAACTTAGTAAACATTGTTTAGCGCTTTGAATTCTCCAAGATACTGCGAAACAAGTATTGATTTGCTTGATTCATCACTTCAACCCGGCCGGCAGTCCGCTCTGGATTGAAAATTGTCAGGCTTTAGTCCACTACACTGGCCAAAAGTGGATTGGCAGACTCCGCAAACCTCTGAGAATATTATGAAAAACTTTTGCGTATGCAGGTTTCATCACGATGGTTTCTTTCACCGCTGAAACAAGTGCAACTCAATTTCTTAAAATGCACTTCACGATCGGAAAAGTTAATAGTGCGTGCTCGGGGATCGAAACACCAACCCCCCGAATAGGTAGCCGGACGTTTGAAACACTATGCTATCACTATTCCGTCAAAATCAGTAGCGCAGATGGGTCTTGATAGCATAGCAAACAGACAGACATACTTTCGGATCTACGAGTATATGTATTATTTACTTATAATAATATTATAAACGCGAAAGTTTAGATGGATGGATGTTTGTTACTCAATCAGGCCAGAATGGCTGAACGGATTTGGATTATATTTGGCACAGAGCTAGATTATAGTCTGGAATATCACATAGGCTACTCTATATCGCGGAAAATTAAAGAGATCCCGCGGGAACCAAAAAACCTAAATCCACGCGGACGAAGTCGCGGGCATCAGCTAGTTTGATATAATATTAAGTACCATCATGCGTTGTAAATGCTTAAAGAATTACAACAAAAGGTATCCAAACAAATGCAGGAATTTTCAATTGAGTTGAATTGGAATGGATAACTTAACACTAACCCTTTATTATGGCAAATTAAACGGTTGTTCAGTAACAAATGGGTAGCAGGTGAGTCGTAACGGTAGCGCGGGCGCATCATCTGTTAAAATGGCGGAAGCGACAAAGGAATAATAACAGGTATTAACGTTCCTTGATATCAACAGGTACACTCGAAAGACGTTACTACTTGTTCTCGCAGTTATTCGAATATAGGCTGCTTAAATTATAGATTATACATATATGTATATGTAATTTATATATAATTTACTGATTATAATACCACATGGAATATTATTATGATTTATTTATAGTCTTACTTGAAGATACCCGCTACTTTTCTCGCATAAATTAAGGTTTATTAAAAATACCATGAGAACTCTTTCATTTCCCGTGATAGTAGAAGAAAAGTAAATAATTTTATATAATCCATACTAATATTATAAATGTGAAAGTGTGTCTGTCGGTCTGTCTATCTGTCTGTCTGCTACGCTTTCCCGGCCCATCTTTTCAACTGATTTTGCTGAAATTTGTCTATACCAAATTTAGTAGGTTATATCCCGGGGAAGTACATAGGCTACTTTTTATCCCGAAAAATTAAGGAATTCCTGCGGGAATCAAAAACCTTAATCCACGCGGACGAAGTCGCGGGCATCATCTAGTTTACAATAATTTCACACTTGACATTATTAACAGTTTTGTTGTATTGATTAAAAGAGTTTACTTGTGTGCTTACTTGAGTTAAGTAGGGAAAAATCTAAAAAATCTCTTGCTAAACTATTATTATTAAAATATTATATAGGAGAAACTGTACCTAACCAATGCAGAGATTGACAAAAAATAAACAGATTTTGGATAATTTACTTAATTTATTCAGTAAATTTATCGTTGCCTGAACTAAATCTTATCTCGAAACGAAAAAATTGTAACAGAATCAGATTAGAATTTTATCAGAATGTTGGCTAGTGCCTACTTCAATCTCGAAAGTTTAACGCTAAAATAATCTCACTTTTCTCAGTTTCTTTCGAGAATCAATAGTAGCGTCTGTCTTAGCTATGCACAACAATTCGTCGAATTTCAACCGGCTACCGTAAGATTAAGGTCCAAGGGACCTCTGTAATTATTGTTGGACATTCAGAGAGTACTTTTGTCATCACTAACGGACTACTGTTATGGTCACTGATTACAGAGGCAAAGGGACCCTTTATTATGGATTCGGAGTTGGAAAATGAGTTATTTTATGTCATCAGTTGTGCCATTGTGGTTTAAGTTGCACGGTTGTCGAGTTTTATTATTAAAGAGGTTTGCTACGAACTTTGCGCATTGAAATATTATGTGGCGTACGTACAACTGTACTATTTTCTGTGGTACGGCTGACTCAAATGACGTCATCGCATTTCGACGCTATCGATGCGGCTGACTTTCCAGTGATGAGAAATGCACCCCAAATATTTTTATGGCTCTTTCGTGCGTCTTGATAATCCTTACTAATTCAAAAGAGTGTTCGTTTGTCTGTCTGCTCCGTTTTTACGGCCCAACTGTTCAAACGATTTTAACGAAATTTGTTACATTGATAGATTGCATCCCAAGGACGGACATAAGCTACTTTTTATCCCAGAAAATCTGAGAGTTCATTATACTTTTCAATAAAACTTTCAATCAGTCATGCATCAGTTATCAATCATGATACTTAAACGAAATTGATAAGAAACTATAGCCTAATGTACTAAAGGTCTAGCCCCACAAGAGAGGCGCAACGCGGCGCGGCATGCCGCGCGGCAAGTATTATTTGTATGAGTTGTATGATATGGTGGTACGGAGCTGGGCCACTTAAGCGACGCGGCACGGAGATGCACAAAGGGACGCGGCCCCGAAAAAACTACAAACTCATACAAATTTTACTTTCCGCTGCGTGCAAGTATTATTTGTATGTGTACGTCAAGTTTTCTTTATCCACTACAAGTTAGCCTTTGACTGTGATCTCTCCTGATGGTGATGATGCAGTCTAAGATGGTAGCGGGCTAATCTGCTAGGGGCATGGCAGTTATTATTATTCCATACCCCTGTTCGGTTTCTATATTTTGAGTCCCTTAAAACATCAAAGTATTTCAATCTGACACTTGACCTTAGCTTGGAGGCTTTCAAACTTAAACAGGGGTCACGAAGGCGGTCAAGTGTGAACCGTCCCTCATCAATATTATTATGTGTTACAGTCAATAACTGAAGCTTCGTAACTCGTAGATGAGACTAGTTAATTTGATTTTAATACATTTTACTTACGTTTTTAGTCTTCGCCTGTCTGAAAGTGAGGAAGAATTTGTTTAGTGGGAGGCCTCAGCCGTGGCCAGTTTCCACCCTAATAGCAAAGATGTGCCGCCAAGGGAATAAGCGTTCCGATGCGATGCTATGTAGAACCCTATTGGGGGTATAGGTTTAATGTCCAGGGTCCTTACTCATGAGCAAATTCTTGCGACGTGGCGTAGGACAATATTGGCCGGATTTGAACTAGAGCGCTTGAGATTTTAACCCCGGACTTCCTGAGCAGGGGCCATACTGCCAACACTTAGAGCAATACTTAAACAATATTACTCAAAATGACAGTTTTATGTCACGGACATTGACGTTCCAAAAATAAGGGTTAAAATTCTAAAACACGCAAGTTAACAAAGCGTAAGTTACTGCTTACTGGGCCATACTTGGCCCCTGGAGTCCGAAGTCATCTGCACCGCTACGAGAATATTATTTACTTGAATAATTGGGTCAAACTCGAAGTGACAGAGTTTCACACTTTGGCTACGTCATGCACGATACGGGTCGGTTATTATCATTAACATGATTAATGATCATTACTTTAATGATAGGCGAATATGGAATCACGAGGTAGGTATTTCCTGTATCCGTGCGAAATGTCAATTTTTTTGCATATTATTTTGATGAAACACCTAATGGATTAAGCTCAATATGATCAGTAATGAGTTTTTTTTGGTTGAATAAACATTGGTGGTTTTGGCTGTGATGATAAATAATTATATTTACATAAGGTGGAGTCATGTCATTACCTAGTAATATGAATAAGTTTTTTTTTAACTTATTTATATTTCACTAGATTTTCTAGATAAGGCCCGCAAGTCTTTCCGTATGGACTTATACCTAGCTTAGAGAATGAAGTATCCCATGTCCTTCCCTGGGATACAATCTATCGATCTATCAGTAACAATTTTAATTTCGTTTAAACAATCGACAAACAGACAAATACAGTTTCGCATTTATGACATCATACAAGTAGGTATGGATTGTTTACTAGCTTGCGGTTGGCAATGATAACAATTCATATTAATGCGTTTTTACTCGACTACGTGCTCGCCTGAAGCGTCAGGTACTTTTAGTAGGCAGAACGATTTCAAAATGTTGATGCTAAGGCCCAACTTTTGAAGTGAAACTTCTTTAGAATCGTTGTGATTTGAAAATTCGATGAAACGAAAAAGCTATACTAAATAGAGACAAATATATTCATAATAGGATTAAGCCTGCGAGAGAATGAGAAATAATACAAGATATAGAATTCAAGTTGTACTTATCCCATTCTCTCGTAGGCTACTTTTCTAAAGTTTGACGACCTCCGTGGCGCAGTGTGTAACGTGCGGAGGTCCCGGGTTCGATCCCCGGCAAGGTCAATTTGGGAATTTATAATTTCTGAATTTTCCCTGGTCTGGCCTGGTGGGAGGCTTCGGCCGTGGCTTGTTACCACCCTACTGGCAAAGACGTGCCGCTAAGCAATTTAGCGTTCCTGTAGGATGCCGTGTAGAAACCGAAGGGGTATGGGTTTAATATAACTGTCATGCCCCTAACAGGTTAGCCCGCTACCACCTTAGACTGCATCATGACTTACCATCAGGTGAGATTCGCCGTCAAGGGCTAGCTTGTAATGGATAACAAAAAGTTTCACTTCTGCCGTGTGTGAATTACACACACAAACACTTTTTTATTTCTTTTCAAGTGAAATAAATCAATAAATTGCAAAATAAATGTTTTAACGGTTTGGCATATTTGAATAGAAACAATAGTGTCTACTGCAGATTAATTATCCAGCAATTGAAAGGCCAGTACAAACGTAATAAATATGATTGACAAGAATTTTTGCTCACCAAGAATAATTCGTAAACTTTTTTTTTATAAAGATTGAATAAATCAATTTTAGATAGTGAGTTATTACTTACTCGTGAATAACAATTTTATGAGTTTTTATACGATTGCAACGTCGGGTCTTAAATGCCATCAAAGAAATTTCATAAAACCTAATTTTCCCTAACATACCTATTAATACATGCATTGCCAAGCAAAAACATAACGTAAGACGAAAAAATTAAGGTTACATTTAGACTGTAACAGTAAAATGCAGGGCGGTACGAAAACGCGGTTTTAATTCAAGTCGTAATAAAAATTTGCAATAAAAGCGAAAATAAATGGCGATTTAAAAACGCAACCGCTGCACCGGCGTTACTACTGCGGATAGTCTAAGAGCCGGTGAACGGTCCTCTCAGTGACACATCAATGACTGCCTCGTTGGTCTAGTGGTTAGCATGTTCGACTGCGGCTGACGAGGTACCGGGTTCGTGTCCCTGGTCGGGTCATTATTATGTATTGGGTTTTTCTTACAAGAACTGTCGGTCCTGCGCTTGATCTCATGCCGGTTGTGTCGGATTTGCCATCCCATCGGGCTATCAGAGTAAAGGAAAAGAGAGTGCACCTGTGTTTGCGCACGCACTTGTCCACTTTAATGTTTATCTCCCACTCAGATGGCTAATCTCTATGGAGATTGGCCGCCGTGGCCGAAATTCGGTCGGATGGACATTATTTTATTATTTAGAAGCACTAACAAAAATAATGTGAAGGACAGCTTTGAAAAACATCATCGTTTTTAAAGCACAATTTAATATTATGTTGACATTGGTATTACTTAAAGTTATAATTTGATAGGTATATTCCAAAAGTCCTGCAGAAAGAGTTCTGTATTTATCATTTTGGTTTTATTTGTTCCCTAAAACTCAGGCAATGTTGGTGAAACAGGGCTTAAGTATAAATTATACTAAAAGTAATGGTTTGTGCACAACCGAATCAAAACCACTGGTTCTCGGTTTAGATTGTCGAACGCTGAGCGAGTGTTTTTAGTATTCGATCTTGTGCATTTCCCGGAATATCACGGGAACAAAGGGATTCTTCCCGGGATTTCCTTAAAACACCGCGACGCAGCTTTGGCTTGGCCAATCTCCTTCGCCTGTCAGATTTGTTCGCCGTTTACGGAAAATAAATATTATTTGCGTATTTCTTTAAAGTTTTTGCTATAATTCCTGGATATATTTTCTCTTTACTTCTATAGGTACTTAATATTATTATAAATGCGAAAGTTTGGATGGATGGATCGTTATTTGTTCCTCAATCACGCCGTTCACGGATCTGGACGAAATTTGGCACAGAGATAAATTACAGTTTAGAATAACGCATAGGCTACTTTTTATCCCAGAAAATTAAAGACCAAAAAAATCCTCCAATCCACGCGGACGCAGTCGCTGGCATCAACTAGTAAGTTATATTTTTAGAGGTTGTATGATCTGTCATAAGTAGAACTAAGATTTCATATTTTATTGAGAAATCTGGTCCATATTTCATCGAAGGTCCAGACCATACTTAATCAAGAATCTCTCTATCCGGCTTTTTATCTAATAAAATTTAGAGCTTGAAAGCGATGGTAAGTGATGATGCAGATGGTTGCGGGTGTATCTATGATGATGCCTTCCGGTAAGTAGCTTTAAAGTCATAATTTGTGGCTTAGCTCCATAAAAAAAGATGGGACTTAATTAAGTATACTTAAAGCTATAATTAGGAATACATTTTTATTACAATTTAGAGTTATCCGCGGATTAATTTACAAAAGTTGTAATTTAAACATTAAAATTTAAATCCATGGTATGGATTAAACGCACATGGAAACTAAAGCAACTAATGCTTTAAATAATGACTGAAAGCAGTAATATAATTAATTATAATCGATATTTATTGTACATTTTATATCCATATAATCACGTTAACAATTAGTAACACTGCATTATTAGGAACCATGTACACCAACCTGTTGAGTGTGTTTTGCTGAGTTTTGCTTTTCTCAGTAGAATAACTTTGCTCACGTTAAGTTCGATTTTCGTTAAGTTCGAGTGAATTGAGGTTTTTTGATTCCCGTGAACTCCTTAATTTTCGGAGATAAAAAGTAGCTTGTGTGTTATTCCAGACTAAAATCTATCTCTGTGCCAAATTTCATCCAGATCTGCTGTTGTGGCGTAATTGAGTAACAAACATCCATCCATCCAAACTTTCCCATTAATTATTTTACTAAGGTAAGATAATAACTTAAACAGTCCTTTGCAAATATGCAAAAAATAACACAGTAGAGGTTTAAGAACTAACGTAAACGGTCTCTTACAGCTCGCCATAAAGACTAGCTCTGAACTCTGATGAATTCAGCTCTGGATATTAAAATATTTTACAACGGATGATTATGATTGATTCGCCTCGGCTCACACTCGGCCCTCGCGCGGGGTATTAATTAAGAAACTAATGGGAAAAAGAGAAAAAGTCAAAATGGAGCGGACAACCGTCGACCTCGAGGAGCGTCGGCAAGGAAATTAGAAAAATATTCACTAAAACTTTTTAATTATGCCCTGGCATTGACGAGGGAGTTTGATTTTTATTTTCAGCTATTTTTTCCCCGTAATCTCCTAATAGGTTATCTGTTTTACTGACGTGTAATTTATGGAGCGTCTCTGTTTACCGGTGGTTTTAATTTTGAGTTGTTTTATGTTTAGCGTACTTAAATATATAATAACTTTAAAATAAACACAACCACTTATCGACCATCGTGACCACCAAATTCAGAACAAAACACGCATTAAAAAAGTGTCTAACGCCCACCATGTCAGAGGATAAATGAGTGCATAAACTTAAAAAAAAACTTTAATATATTTGGCTTTAGAGGTTAACTTTTTTTATCAAGAATCAGATTAGTTTTTTTTAATTATTGAAAACAATACAATAGAACTTAAAGCTAGCTAGCCTTACCTAATTACAATATAAATCATGCCCGCGTGGAATGGTGGAAAGAATGCTGGCTGCATTTCCCCGCTGGACAGCTAGGCAAAAATGTGCCACCCCTTCTGTCGTCAGTTTAGTTGTATATTTTTTGTTGTATCTCAAATTCATTTAGAAATTTTTGATTCTTTTTTATTACTGATAGTACATGACTTACTTGAACATAAAAACTGTAATATTATTCGGTCTTTGCTTAGGTCGAGATAGGAAAATCATGGAATACGAGTTTATTTCAACAATTTAAAAAAAAATAGTAGATTCCAGTTCTGCGCGCATTTTTTAAATAATGAAACGTTCGTTTGGCAGTATGGCCATCTGATTAGCTGTTACTTCATTCCTATCTTGCTTTCGATACTACTCCAAATTGCATTTTATAGCAATCATTTTATCACAATATCCATGCCAGCCCCCAGAGTGAATCTGTTTTAAAATATCACAATTAATTTAGAGCACTTGTTTTGTAAACGGTACTGCATAGTAAAGCGTCGTTCACATCGGTACGTTATGACATGGGCGTTATCTCATTAACTATCTGAGCACGTCAAACATATCGCCGCTGAACAACAGGATAGCAACAATAGTACTGTCAAAACGTACAGCTAAGCGATCGATTTGGTTTTTATTTGTAAGCGGACTGCATTTTACAGCACTAGTGAGCCAAGGGTTATTTTTTAAATAAAAATAATACAGCCGTTTCAATGTTCCTGCACTATTAGTTGTTCATGGTAGTGTGTGATAGTAGTTTTGAGAAGGAGTATGGCTGTTTAATTGCGATTGTTAAGCAACGTTAAATCCAAGTCGGTAACTGGATGGGTGACCGAATTTGGTAGTCCAAATTTGGCCTTTTTGTTTCCACCGTGCCTCCCGTCCCGGTTATTATCACTAACATCTGATAATAATCGTTAAAATCTAAGAGCTGAAATAGTACTCTTAGCTGAGTCTTATGCGGAAGGAAAGGAAATTATCACAAGAAAACCCCTGCCATTATACGATTAATGGAAAGGTCACGACCCTCAGCAATGAGGAATACGACGCAGAGAGAGATGGTAGGTTAATTATACTAAGGCAAAATGACTTAGGCCATAATTCACCACGCATGCCAAGTGCGAATTATAAACTTAAAAAAAATGCCAGCAACTTTCAGTTTGCAATCTAATATCTTAAAAAGCAGTTCCTCCCTAGTTTAACAAATAGATAACACCAGATAACTTATAACCGGTATCTAAGTTCAATCTAGGTCTCAGTATTACAATGAACGGTTGTACCAACCTAACAGATAATTTGCGGTACTTTAGCTGCATTACCGCCAATATGAAAGACGTAAACGGTTTTATGGTATCCCTTTTACGGACCGACAGATATTATGACTGTAATACTTAACAAGTATGCAACATTAATCTAGGATATTGTTGTAATTTTGAGCTAAAGCATGGTTTGAAGGTTTTAGTATATGTGTATGTATGTGAGAATAGGTATTGGTTTTAATGCATTTAATATAAAATATCTAACTATTAAAAGTAAAAAAAATGTTTTACTGATGCAGATTACAATATTATAAACTATAATCAACGTGGATATTTTGATTCGCTCCAGTAATATGTGGGACTACGGTAATTTATCCATCTACACTTTAATTTAATTAGTTGGAAGGAAGTAAGTAATTTAAACACATTATGACACACAAAGAGATAATATATATATTTACTCAATTCGTGACACAATTAACAATCCGTTATGGTGTAAAGGTGGCCTCTGCGAGTCAGTATCACTGCGAGTGATCTCTTCCAGGCAACCTATACGAAAGGATTTTAACATACAACTTTTTTCAAAAGAGCCACTACTGAGTTTACTGCTGGCTTTTCTAGGTAAGATTGGCATTCAGAACCAGTATTTTATTTTTTTATTTATTTATTTATTAAGTACACTAACAATTTACATATATTACAAACACAAGAACATTCACATCATAGTAGATCCACTTGATCATTCACTTTCATTGAAATTCATTGAAAAGCACTTGTAGAAGTTTGAATTTTGCTAAAATAAACCCGTGACATTTTTTTTATATTTCAGGTCCTACGTTTGTCCGTTAACAGTTTTTTTTTTAACAACATTTAATATTTGATCATTTTTGTTACAGGTAAATATTATATCTGCGTATTTACTTCGGATAACTCTGTGGTAAGTTCATGGTTTTAAAAAAATCTTTTTTGTTCGATGTTTTTTTACTAGGCATTTATTGAAACAATGCAATAGAACTTAAAGCTAGCTAGGCCTAACCTAATTACTATATAAATAATGCCGCGTGGAATGGTGGCAAGAATGCTGGCTGTCTTTCCGCGCTGGACAGGCAGGCTGATCCTTAAAATCTTTTTTAGATTTTCTGGGATAGGATTTTAGCCTATGTATGTCCTAAATATTATGTACTTACCAAATGCATCAAAATTGGTGTGGCGCGTTAAAGCGTAGCTGACAGATATACACAGACAGACAGGCGGCACATTCGTATCCATACTTATATTATAAATACGAAAGTGTGTCTGTCTGTCCGTCTGTCAGTCTGTCTGTCTGCTACGCTTTCACGGCCCATCTGTTTAACCGATTTTGATGAAATTTGGTACATCCCGGGGAAGGACAAAGGCTACTTTTTATCCTTGAAAATTGAAGATTTCCCGCGGAAATCAAAAAACTTTAATCCACGCGGACGAAGTCGCGGGCATCATCTTCTTCTTCTTCTTCTTTCTCATGCCCTCATCCCATCTCACTTAGGGTCGCGCTTCCTTGTACGTAGGCGCCAGGACTTTCTGTCCTGGGTTTTCATTGGCGTGATGCTCTAACGTCCCTTTCGACATTGGAACACCATGTGGCTGGGGATCTGCCTCTCCCTCGTGGTTTGGTGGGGATATTCAGCACTTTCTTTATAGGGTAGTCATCGCTTCTTCGCATTATATGGCCGTACCATGTAAGCCTACTCTCTTTAGGCTTTTCCTGCACCGGTGCTATCTTGAAAGTTCCCCTTATGTATGTATTTTATATCATCTAGTTTATTATATTAGTAACGCTTTCTTGGTATAGTGGCTTCTACTAGAGTAAAATTTCTCATGGCAAACGCTACTCGCTGGTGATATTATCTATGGACCCCCAACAAAAGTCTAATTGAAAGCGATTGAAGCATGAAATCCTCAAAATGGAGGGGATTTTTTTAAGAAGATGATCGCCTAAAGCCCATCTATTAATGGAGACAATAAAACGGTTGTCGGAACTCTAGGGTTGTCAAAAAATTACGATAAATCCATAACATATGAAAAAAAAATGTTACCTAGATATTTAAGGTACGTACAGTATGCCATGTGTACAAAATAGATATTTAACTTGAGCATTTTCCATTGACCTAGAGTATATTAGTGTTTAAATAAATAATTTATTATCCCAGTTATAATTTAAAAGGTCAACATTTTTTAAATTAATGAATTTGTAACAAGAAATCTTTTGATTCGTGAAATAGAAGAAGTTTTAAGAATTATTAGAGTATTATAAATATAATCGTAAATACACAGAAGAAATCTGATAAGTGTTAACAGACATTGATATCTAAACATTACGAGATTTTAAAATTCATAGTAAGAGTTACAGTTAAAACTCATAAGAAAGAGTAAATCGAAAAGTCTAGTCGCGAAGTGCAGTAAAGATTTTAACGGTCATATTAGAAATTCAACTGCAAGTTACGACCGTCGTAACGAATCGTGGGGGGAAATTAATACCTAGAGGTACTTTGAATGAACCCTTTGCTAAAGGGGTTTCAAAATATCCTAAACCTAAACTATATCTGTAGGAGAGTGGCGGTCAAAGATGGCGGACTTTGCCTGAAACTCTTTCTTAGGATCTAGTTAAACTTGTTCAGTTCTATGCAGCTCATGCAAACTGTTATTTTCTATGGAGATGATTACACCAATAATTGCGTAGATCCAAAAATGTTTATAATGTAATTAAAGTTAGCTAATTTCGATCGAAGTTTTAGTTCAAGGATTAATTAACATTCAACTTATAATTTAACAGCCAACTTAAATTCAGTTAATTTCAGTTTTTTTTTTGATAAATATTCAATGTAAAAAGGCAACCCTACGGCAAGTAAAGTATCGACGTCTACATAAAGCGTTTTGTCTAGAGATCTCTTAAGATCTCAAGGCTCACGACATGTCCTCATCCTTTTGTACTGTCTATTAATGAACTATAAAACTCGTATTTTGTCGTCTTAAAAATGTACAAAAAATTTCAGTCCATTTACAACCTTACCACAAAACTTTAAGCTTCAAAATCCTTAGTCTTGACATTTTCATTTCTTTACTTAATCGGATTAAAGTTGATTACATTGAACATTTTTGAGCACATTTTTTTTATTTCATTCACAGTTTATAGCTGAATAGCATGTGGGAATAAGTAGCTTAAAAAGTTAAGCATACTTTTCGTTTGAGCAGCTTAACTATTTGACTGAAAATAGAGCATTTTTTTAATTTTCTGAATGCTCATCTAACAAATATATACCGGGATCAAAACTTGGACTGATACGATTGATTCAACCCTAATATTATCAAGTAAAATGTATATTCTTCATTTTTACCTGACTTGAACATTTTCTACAATTTAGTCTTCTGAAATGCGCGAGCGACGCTCTTTGCCTGGTGCTTTAGAGTATGTATAAACTTCATAGTAAACTAATGTCCTCTCGACCGAATTTCGGCCACGGCGGCCTATCTCCAGAAAGATTAGCCCTGCGTCGGAGATATTATAGTGCACATTAGGTGTGCGCATACTCAGGTAAACTCTGTTCCTTTACTCTCATAGTCCGATGGGACGGACAATCTGACATGAACGGAGACACATCAGGCACAGGACCGATGGTTATACGTGTTTTCTGAGGCACGGGGGTGAAATACCGCCAATTTCCTGACTCCAGGCTGAGTAAAACTTCATACCTAGATGAAGCCTTATTAGAGATACGCGAAATGCGCATAATTTCCCGCATCTTTTTTCAATCCTCATAAGCTTAGATGGAATAGCCCAGGCATAGAAACATTTTATGTTACACTCTTTATAATTGGTGTAAAAACCATTGAAAAACATTTCGTAAAGGAATCTTTGAGAGCAAGCACTTTAAAGAGTATGTCGGTTTGAGCTACTTTGTAACAACAATGTTGTAAGGTAAAACTATAGAAAAACTAACTACGAGTACAAAGAGCGTTAACTGTAAACAAAGTTAAATAAGCTCTAACGCTATTGTTCATAATTATATTTTTCAAAACGGCAGCACTGGAACATAAATTTTCTAAAGCGCGCGGCCATAGATTTAAAGGTTCGCGCGCTTCACCTAGATACCGCCCTTCCTAAAAACAATAGCTCATTTAATGCGGCAACTTAAATTTCGTAGTGTGTATTGACTATTTGAAAAGATACTGGTGTGCGTGACAATAGTGTTGTCAACTTCTAAACTTTTACCCGATTAATTGGAAAAAATGTGTTAAGCACTTACTTTGGTACTACTATGAAAGTATATAATATCTGCAATTCATAACTTAGAAAATTTAGAAACTTTTAATGTCAAGGTATAATAAATTTAAAATTAAGGGGAATTCACAACCAACGTTTGACAAAATTATGAATCAAAAATTCATCTTTTTACGAACAACTGGTTCTATACCTAAATGATTTTTTTGACAATTTTTTTGCAGACAAATTGAAATCTCGCATAAGATTATTTGTCAAACAAATCATTTATTATTTACATTAATTATTATTACTGGCCTACTGATTCTCAAAAATATCTTGACTTTATAGATTTCTTTTTAATTAAGAATATTTCCCCGAGATACTTAGATATTGAAGAAAAATATGATATGAATTCGGACCACTCCCAGATATTTTTAATAATCAATAAACATAACATTGTATTCAAAGAATCCAAACTTACTCTAGTGAATAACAATACAGACTGAAGGAGCTTTAAAATAGAGCTAGACAGTTTTATAAACTTAAAGGTCCCTTAAAAATATCCAGATCAACTTGATATGGAACTAGACAAATTCATAACGGACATACAATGGTCGGCCTGGAATACACCACCGATTAAAAAGAGGAGTGAGGAAAACACCTATTCTAAGGAAATTATTGATCTAATTAGAATTAAACGAAAACAAAGACAAAAGTGGCATGTCTCTAGAACACCACAAGACAAAAATATACTAAACAATCTCACCAAAACAATCCGGAAAGCAATCAAAGTAATAAGTGCTATCCCAATTCTGTGTAATTATAGTTTTTAAATTCATTATAAACATACTAGCTGATGCCCGCAACTTTGTCTACGTGGTTTAAGTTTATTTATTACGGCGGGAATTAATTTTCCGGGTTATAGAGTAGCCTATGTCACTCTTGGTCCTCAACTATACCCATGGAAAAAATCACGTCGATCCGTTGTTCCGTTACGTCGTGATTGAAGGACAAACCAACAAACCAATAAACCAACAATCAAACACACTTTCTCATTTATAATATTAGTATGATTTAATTACAGAATAAGAAAAATCGCATACATGGGGTAACGGATTCCCTAGAACGTGGTAACACTCTATGACGTCTGACGGTTCGTGTATTTTACATTGAAATAAGTAAATTATTCAATACTAGATGATTCCCGCGACTTCGTCCGCGTGGATTAATATTTTTGATTCCCGCGGGATATAAAGTAGTCTATGTCCTTCCCCGGGATACCATCTACCCCTGTACGAAATTTCATCATAATCGGGTGGAGAGACAGTTTTTTTTATTCCCGCAGGAACTCTTTAATTTTCCGGGATAAAAAGTAGCCTATGTCCTTCCCCGGGATACCATCTACCCCTGTACCAAATTTCAGCAAAATCGGTTGAAAAGATGGGCCGGGAAAGCGTAGCAGACAGACAGACAGACAGACAGAAACACTTTCGCATTTATAATATTATTAGTATGGATTTACCAATGGTATGTGATTCCAGTGTCTTTCTTATTTCTTGTTGAATATAATTTTACACAATATTACTACGAAAAAAGCCATTTTACTTTTGTTTACTACCAAAATTTGATAACAGACACGGCCTGTCAGCGTCAAACATCTGTTGCTAAGAGACCAAGTACGCCAGCTCGGGCGATCATAAATTGCCGCAATTTACTAGTATGCCGACGGTATCTAGGTGAAGCGCGCGAACCTTTAGCGAACCTTTAAATCTATGCGCGCGGCATAATGAAATTGTTATTCCAATAATTTCCCATCGAGTTCCCGGTATCAAAGCAAAGATTTATGCAGTTTGAGCGAGTTTATAAGGCTGTGTATTTTACAGTTCGCCGACGCGACGCCGAGAAAAACCGAGCTCATTTTGTGATGAGCTATGACGTCACAGGTGCCGGTTATTATAACACTAACTTATCGCAATATGACTATCCTATGTCCTAACGCAACAGAAATCTTTCGGGACGTTTTTAATCCTATTGTAACCAAATTGTAGCCAAAAATTTGGAGAAATGCAATTAGAGCTGAAAATTAGTCCATAGATATTAGATATCAATCATTATCTAAATATGCAAAAGGAAAAGGTGACTGACTGACTGATCTATGACGCATAGCTCAAACCCCTCGACGGATCGGGCTGTGAAATTTGGCATACAGATAGCAATTATGACGTAGGCATCCGCTAAGAAAGGATTTTTGAAAATTCAACCCCTAAGGGGTTGAAATAGGGTTTTCAAAAACTGAACCTGACGTGAACGAAGCCGCGGGCAAAAGCTAGTACTAATATTATAATAGAAAGACAAGTTCAATTGGCTATCTGATTCATCAAAGTCCAGCTCAAACTTTTGTACATAAAAAGCTGAAATTTTGCACAGAGAGAGAGAATGAGAAACAATTTTTCAAAATTCTTGCGGGATAGGAAACAAAGAGGTTTTATATTTTCAGTTTAAAGTTTCCTTCGAGAGCGAATACGTGTTTGACCATCTGATGCCCTTTTTGCGTAGGTACTATACTGTGACGTCACTAGGAATAGATCACGATATGTGCACCCGTAGTAAAAAGCGTAAACAGTGACAAAACGGTCATAAAATTTGAGCAGTTTACGTTTATCAAAGCAAACATTTAAACTCGAGCAAGTTTATAAGGCTGTGTATTTTACGGTTCGCCGACGCCGCGCCGAGAAAAACCGAGCTCATTTTATGATGAGTTATTACGTCACAGGTGGCGTTTATTATAATAAATAAAAAAATAAATAAAATAAATAAATAAAATATTAATAAACGATACGCGGATGTGTTTTGAGGTCGCGTTTTAAAGTTGCTTTGTGTTTCGTATTGTGCTTTCAAATATTAAGTAGATCGTAAAGGTGGAACGCAAACATTTCTCGTTGATTTTTTGCGGGAAGTTTTTTAAGCCATAGGTAGATTTATTATTAAAGCGCATGCAATTCAAATAAGAATTTACCCAAATCTTTAAATCCTACGCTTCTGCTGAGCTGACAATCAAGGCTTCTCGGGGATTACTACCATCGCTTAAAGCTGTATTTTTTTAATACTGTTTACGCTCTTGTTTCATAATTAAGTCCTTATGGAGTAAACCAATATTTAAAAATAATACTGCTTTTAGCTATGGTAGTAAGCCCACAGGATAATGGTGCGGTCATAAATTCAAGCAAGCGCGAATCTTGAGAACGTGTCTTGAGCGTGTCGCTTGGAAATAAAGATGTTGCTGAGCCTACGCTTATCGCAAGATTACTTACCGAAGAGCTGGCGGAATTTTTTACTGACAGTATAAATTTTATGTTTTTTTTTATATATTATAGGCTAGCGCTTGGCTGCGCTTGGTGATGCAGCCTAAGATGGAGTGCGCTTGCCTAGAAGATGCTTATTCACTCTTGATTTGAATGTACCTATATTAAAACGGGAGGGGAAAACGGAAGCCGGAAGGGCATTCCATATCCTAGCGAAGAAACGAGGACATACGAGCCCGCGGAATTTCGACTGCGTAGGGGTGCAGACATTCTTTATTCTTTATTCTTTATTCTTTATTCTTTATTCTTTATTCTTTATTCTTTATTCTTTATTCTTTATTCTTTATTCTTTATTCTTTATTCTTTATTCTTTATTCTTTATTCTTTATTCTTTATTCTTTATTCTCTTTATTCTTTATTCTTTATTCTTTATTCTTTATCCTTTATCCTTTATCCTTTATCCTTTATCCTTTATCCTTTATCCTTTATCATTTATCCTTTATCCTTTATCCTTTATCCTTTATCCTTTATCCTTTATCCTTTATCCTTTATCCATTATCCTTTATCCTTTATTTTTATCTTTTATCTTTTATCCTTTATCCTTTATCCTTTATCCTTTATCCTTTATCCTTTATCCTTTATCCTTTATCCTTTATCCTTTATCCTTTATCCTTTATCCTTTATCCTTTATCCTTTATCCTTTATTCTTTATTCTTTATTTGTGAAACATGCCTTGGGAGACATTACAGTTGCCCAATTCGTCTCCCCAGGCTACAAATACCTTAAAACTAAAATAAAAATTAGACAATATAAAACAAACTAAACTAACAAATTAGACATTCTAAAAAACTATAATAAAAGAAAAACCATTAAAAACAATAAAATAAACTACATATCACTTACTTTCTAGCAAAGGTTTTATTTTATTTACGAGTTGTCTTGTCTTGTCTTATCATCAATCATGAAGGTGGAATGTAGATTTACTTAGAAGTTGTAATTTAAAATTTATCATTTTATCTAAATTTAAATGATTTGTTGAAATTTCAAATCTGTATTTTGATACCCCTCGAGCCTCCTCATTGAACAGGTAATTTTAAGCCAGCACTTTTAAAAAACTGAAAATTTAAAAGTGCTGGCTTACTGGGCGCTAAGAATCGCAAGCTACACTCTGTACCGCATAGATCATTTGTCTACTTTAGCGTATTATAACTTTCATTATCATGGACTTCTGCAAAATAACGCCTGCTTCTATCCAATACGCACTTAACCAGTTATTGTAAAACTTTGATTGTTCAACTAAATACCATAACCACAGACTAGATACGAACAGAAAGACCCTCGTAGTCTCGTAAGTATTTGTGGTTACCTTTTGATTCCCCATCGGCTGGTCCCCGATATAATAACAGACAATTTTCTTCCTACCACCTTAGAAACCATTAACCCCCGAGTCAATTACCCCCTAACAAATGCAAGATGCACCACCCCTTAGCCCAAGATCCCGAAGGAATCGTTCTACGTGACGCCTCTTTATTATTACTGCCCACCCTTAAACAGGAGGGTGTGGTAAGTGAGTGGTAATTGTATGGGATAACTTAGATTGGGTTTTTAATTCCGTGGATCTGTCGAGGTGGGGAACTTTAATTTCGCCTGTCAGGCGTTGCGATTTCTTTTGGCTACCTCCTCTACCTCTGCCCATATTGTGGAACTTTTTCGGATGGTATTCCGCGATAATACAGTGTTACTGTTTATTAATTCCGAGGTTTTAAGACGTGATTTAAAAGGAGTTTCGTATGCTACTTTATCTAAAGTAAAAAAATAAATATCCATACCTATCCATACTATCCAAATATCCTTATATACCATATAATCCATAGGTACTACTACTATATTATAAATGCGAAAGTTTTTCTGTCTGTCTGTCCATCTGTCTGTCTGCTACGCTTTCCCGGCCCATCTTTTCAACCGATTTTGATGAAAATTAGTACAGGGATAGTTTGTATCCCGGGGAAGGAGATAGGCTCCCGGAATACTTTTTATCCCGGAAAATTAAGGAGTTCCTGCGGGAATCGAAAAATTCTTAGTCCACGCGGACGAAGTCGCGGGCAACATCTAGAAGATAAATCGTTGTGTGATATTTACTGATGATAGGATTATAAAACGCAAAGCTAGCGAGCTTGAACTCATTGTGTTCAACTCGAGGAATTGATTATGATAGTAAAATTATAAGCTCTGATGATGAAGCAGATGAAACACTTACAGGATGTTATGGTTTAACAGACAATAAAATAATAATTATATTATGTAATGACAGCACATTCCACATGACGGGATAATCTGAAATTTTAATTTATTCATCCCTTGTCCTTAAAAAGAAAGGAGAAAGGTAATCTAGCTGTGGGAATTAGAATGAATTGAATAATTATCGCACAATATTTTTGACAGCGAATATATTTGAGCCCAGTCCTAAGCCCCGCGAATTACCACGGTATCGCCGGGGCACGCATTCGCTGGCCCCGGGGCAACCCTGGCCTGAAACAACGCCGCATTACAAAGCCCTGATGAATCGGTTCACGCGGCGGGCATAAATTAACTTGTTGCAATAACACCGGTGCATCGCGTTTTATGACGACTTCATGTAGCGTCAGCAGATTCTGGGAACGTCTGTCCATTGTTAATATTATTATGAAAGCGAAAGAGTAGCTGTATATATTTTCGTCTGTCTGATTGTTTATCTGTTTAACCGATTTAGGGAAATTTGCTACAGAGATAGGTCACTTCCGGATAGGATAAAGTGTTTAAATTGGAAATATTCAAAATACCTAAACCACGCGGACGAAATTGCGGACGACATCTAGGTTGTACATTTTTTGTATTATACGACAATTAAGCCCTCTTTTTCTCACCTTTAACAGTAACTCTTTATTAGAATGACAGCTGTCAAACCAATAATGTACAGCTATTAAAGAAGTGAATGGTGATAAGTGATGGTACAGTCTAAGATGGTAGCGGGCTAGCCTGGATATGGCAGTAATATTAAGCCCATTAAAAACACGCACTTAAATCGGTTTTAACACGGCACGACACGTCTTTGGCAGTAGCCATGACCGAAGCCTCCCACCAGACCAGAGAAAATCAGAAAATATGAATTTTTAAATTGACCCTGCCGTGGATCGACCCCGAGGTCTTTGCTTAAAATACTACAGTGCTCACAACTGCGCCAAAGAGGTTGTCAAAAGCTGACAAAAGTCATTTGAAGTAAATACGATTTCACAGATAATATTATGTAAACATTAAGGCGTATACTTACACTTCACTTGAATACTTCCTCGAGTCATTTTAAATGCTGACGTTACAATGAAAGCAATCGCACTATCAGTACCTTGCGGTATATTGACCCGCTGACCCGCGCGCCCTACGTTACCATATTTCAATACAATACAATACAATACAATACAATTTCTTTATTTTGCAGAAACAAACATTTACATCAGGTGTTACAGAGTTGAATAGTCATATGTTTCGCCTGCAGAAGGCATGCAAAATTTGTTATAAAACACAGTTACAATTAAAGTCGATCTTTCCATTTTTTACATAATATACGCATACAGTTAAATTATATATAGTCATCTGAGTCTAAAACGAGTCTTAAGAAAATTCCTAATTTAATCATTTTATTAATTATCGTCAAAATACTCATTTATGGAATAGTAGCATTTTTTCACAAGAAATTCCTTAAGTTTAGGCTTCAACATATGTATATTAAGAGATCTGTCCGCAAGCTCTCCTGGTAACTTATTATAGATTCTAGGTGCCATATTTATAATGCTTTTTCCGAATTTCGCGGATGAGTGCTGAGTGAAGCAAATTTTGTTTTTTCTTCTTGCATTCTCAGAAAATTTAAATAGATTTTCGTTCATCCTAATGAATACAACAACCTCATAGATATAAAGACATGGACAAGGAAGTATTTTTAATTTTTGGAAATACGGCTTACATGAATCAGTGGGTTGAAGGTGATAAATAGACCTAATACACCTTTTTTGGGATTTGAATGCTCTCTCCCTGTTAGTAGAATTTCCCCAGAAAATAATCCCATATCGCAATGTTGAGGTAACGTAGGCATTATATGCTACCATAACTGCATTTTGATTAACCACTTTAGAAAGCATGTATAGCGCAAAAGAAAAGCGATTCAATTTTAGACATACATTATCTATTTGGTCTTCCCAGGACAGGCAATCATCAATGTGAAGACCTAAGAACTTAGTGTTACTTATTTCTTTTATTTCAGTTCCTGAATATGTTATGTCAAGTGGTGGTAGATTTCTCTTTCTATTTTTAAAAGTCATTATATTGGTCTTCTCTAGATTTATTAATAAATTATTTGATGTCAGCCAACTAATAATATTCTTTATAGCATTGTTGATGTCATTTTCGAGTGTAATTTTATTCTTTCCAGTAAAAATTACAGTACTATCGTCCGCAAATAAGACCATTTGATGATCAGTGCTCGTAGGAAAATCATTAATATACGTTATAAATAACAAAGGACCCAATACACTTCCCTGCGGCACACCGGTATCAATTTTTTTAGGATCAGAGAAATACCTCTCTTCTGTTTTATTGACCATATTTATACGCGTTATTTCCGTTATTTGATATCTTTCACTAAGATACGATTTAACCAATGCTAATGAATTACCGCGCACTCCATAAGCATACAGCTTGTTTTCCAGAATTTTATGATCAACATAATCAAAAGCTTTTGTTAAGTCCATGAATAATGCACACACTAGTTCTTTTTTGTCCAAAGCTACCATAACTTTTTTAACAAAATTATATATAGCCAAATTAATTGTTTTGTTCTTTCTAAACCCTATTTGCTCGTCAGTTATAATCCCGTTCAATTTCCTTAACTAAAACACTGGAATCAAATGTTTATGCGAGCGATTCATACAATTGCCGAATCGAATTCGCTATTTGGAACACTAGAAACTTAACCGAAAGGTTTTGTTCGAATTCAAATTCGAAATGTAGATATTTAGATTTTATGGGCATATTTCGTAGTTCTTTCCATTTTCAAAAGGTAAAGTGAACAAGCCAAGTGTCGTTGGACACCCGTAAGAACCCGTTTTTTGATTCTAATACTTATTTATTCGAACCTGTGACATCTTGCTTTCAACGTGGATCTTTGCCAACGGAACTACTTGCAAGTGTTCAAAATGTTTATTATTATCCATGTTCCGTCATGGGTAAGGAGTTACACACAAGTACTCTGTCTTTCTCCATATGTACTAGAGAGAGACAGAGCTTAATTTTTTTTTTGTCACATATACTAATTTGATCCTGCCGAAAAGAACGGTAAATTAAACCAGTTCCTAATAAATGAATGTGAAGGAAAAGTGAAAATCTTGAAGCCCTGCGACTCATACTTATCCAATTTCCAAAGTAACAATTACTTATGCAGATGACGGCACTTAGTGCCCTCCGTCCATAACGATGTTATTAGCTTTTGTTTTCGGCATTTGCAACTAAAGCCTTATACAGGTTCTAAGGCTTGTTTGCTACGAGCGCACATGCTCGATGTATGTTCTGTAAAAAAAATATGAATTTGCTGACGCAATGTCTCTGAAGATTATTCGTCTCGCATTTATTGTGGCTGCCTGAAAACCTAGTTTAAGTTTAAAAGGTATATGAAAATTTTTGTTATGCATACTATGTAGAAATCGGATTTATAATATAGTTATATCACAGAATAGGTAATAGTTGAAGGTTATTTGCCCGCCGGCGCTTTAAATATTTAGGTCCACTTGCTGTAAAATGCATTTAAATTTTCAACCTTGAAAATATAAATATTTCTCAAAGGGACTGCATCACAAAATTTAAGTAAATGTAAAGCAGTTTGGTGCAAAAGTACCTTAATTATAGAGAACCATCAATTAATTACAAATCACTAATGTTAAAAACCTGTAAAGCGTGCAGGCTCGATTGTGTGTAAGATGTTTAAAAGGTTGGGTTGATATAAATTTTGCCCGTTGGATTTAAGTTGCTATTAAACGTTAAGTGTTACGCCCTTGTTACGGGTAATAAGGCCTTTTCTTTCTACGTCATAATGAAAGTTACCTTTTCCTTGGAACTAATAAAAATGAACGCTGAAGGCAGCGCCGGCTTTATGAAGAGGCTTTGCCGGTGCGTCGCCATTAATTTGTCGGGAACTTTCGACTTGATTCTTCTGTCACATACCTACAAAGACTTTGTTAGAAAGATGTTTCTTATATATTTTTAACTTGTTTTTGCTGCTTTCTACTATGACTACTCACTACATAGATTTAGGATGGATTAGAATTTCTATTAGGCAATAATACTGTATAGAAAGAACTAAGCAAAGATTTGAAAGTAACAAAATATTTGTTTATATCAAATACTTATTTTATGTTTGTAACAGCATCGACAAATAAGTTTTCTGACCTTTTGGGCCAGAAGATCATGAGCAATATTTAAATTAATTTTATGGGTAATGATAATAATATCAAGGCTATGATTAAGATTGATATTTTTTTTCAAAAATCAAACATTTTTTAAAAAGTTATGGTAAATAATACAACCAATCCCAGATCGCTTAACATTCTAGATAGCGTAGAATTTATTGGAGGAATCGCTCAATTCAATTTGCCTCTACCACTACCTGACGATTAGGTATACCCTGGCTATATCACTAGTTCCAAAGGCCTTTCATATAAAACCGAAGCTTTGAGCGATACGAAAGGCAGATTCCAACGTTCCTACGCTACGTGTAGTCATTGTTCCTTGCAAACAATGACCAATCCGGTCACTCCACGTCGCCTAAACCCCATACAAACCAAAATCATTCACCCAAATTTTATCCTAACAATTTCAACAATAAGACGTAATATTCCATGAGAGGATTTCGTTCAGGCATCTCGATTGTGATGGATTGTACTAAGCGAGTTAAGCGATATCCGAAATATGCGACGTGGCTTTTCATTTATTTGAATTTTCCATTCAGTTCAGAAATCGGATTGAACGTTTTACTGGTTGCTTGTGGTTTAGGTTATTTTCAATTGAATGGACCTTAAGTACAATGAGGTCTGAAGAATTTTTAGGGTTCCTTTAGTTCAAAATACTTTTGATCGCCAAATAACGGGGGAGCAGTAAATCTTAGAGGTCCACCCACAACTGAGCAAAGGTCTCCTCTTAGATTTAGAATGGCGATTGGTTAAGCCGATCTGCACTTAGCCAGCGTGTTGAACTACGCTGGCTAAGTGCAGATCGGTGGACTCCACATGTTTTGCAAAGATCAAGCCTCACTACACAAACGCGATGCCACGCGAATCTTTGTACAGTTATGTTGTAGTGCATCTTCGTTCCGCGTCGCTTAAGCCGCCCTGTGTAGCGTAAAAGGAGGTTTTTAAAAGCAGTGTATCCATCAAACGGTGGCATAATGTATGCTTGTAAAAATAATGTGCTGTTTTCAAGACATTTGAGCAGCCATTGACGCATCTCAAAACAAAATTTAAAAAATCTCTGCATTGAAATTTATTTTAAACATACCATTTAATTTACCTTTTAAAGCAATTTTTCTCCTTATTGAAATCAATAATTAGCTCTAGAAATATAAGATAAAATTCATATTTCTAAATCAAGTACACCTGCCTGTGCCTGCGCCTGCGCCTTGTTTTTCATCTCTTGAGTTCACAGCGCCTTAAGTGGGCCTTGTTTTCATAAAAAACTCGTACATAGAATATTTGCCGCTACGCGCCGCGCCGCGCCTTGAATCTATTCTAGTAGCGGCAAATATTCTTTGTATGATTTTGTATGGAGTTAGGTGCACTTATACGACGTGGCACGGAGTTGCACAGCGACGTAATTGTACAAAGAATACTTGCGTATACGTGCCGCGCCGCACTGCGCCTTTGTAGTGGGGCTAGACCTTTAAGCTCAAGCCAATTGTTATTGAAAAATCTTAATAAACGTATTGAATGAAACAAGCACGGTTCCCTGCTTTACAACCTAGGTCACCTAAACCTACCTTTTATAAATCAATCGAAGTTATAAACTTGATAGATAGGAGAATTGCAATCCCCCCTTACCAACCTCGGTCCAATCAACCTCAAACGATATTCTTCTGCAGCATGAACGATTGCTGACATGGAATCCCTTAAGAATTGAAAAGAATTTTTCATTTTTTTTTAAATTTTTCAGCTTTTCGCTCTCACCAAAGGCAAGGTTGGTAACGGAGTTTCTAAGAAGTCATTTTTACTTACTTCAAGTCGACATTTCTATACTATCTTTTTACTTTTACTGGTTTCTTTTTCTTTTTAAGAAAATGGACCCCGTAGATCTTCTGATTTTCCTTTTTTTAAGGTCCCACCATCTCTAGAATGATGTAAATTCCTTGAACATTTATTTGACAGTCACGGTCAATCCATACATTGTGTAATTTTCTGTCATTGGACGAAGACGTCCTGGGTATAATACCAGGGTCGGACAAAATAAATAAGGTACCTATAGGATGTTTCTGTCTAGAATTTTTGTGATGGAGTCAAAACATGTATAATAATTTTACTTCTATACTGTGATGTGCGTAGGAGCTGTGGCGCAGTGTTAAGCGTTGGGGATTTCCGTTTTATAATGGGAGGTACCAGGTTCAATTCCCAGCAGCGTCAATTCGGGAATTTATAATTTTAGAATTTTCTGTGGCCAGGTCTATTTAGTTAAGGCTTCAGCCGTGGTTAGTTACCACGAGCAAAGACGTACCACCAAGCGATTTACCACCGTTTACCGGTACCATGCCGTGTAGAAACCGATTAGGGCTATGGGTTAAATAAAGCTGCTTTACCCCTACAGGATAGCTCTACCATCAGGATAGCTCTACCATCAGGATACAGGATACCATCTTAGACTACATTACCACTTGCCATCAAACGAAATCACAGTCAAGGGCTAACTTGTAGTGGAATAAAACAAATTGATGGAAGCACAGAAAAAAACCTTCGTTTTACACATTTTAGCAAATTGATTTTGTTTTATAAAAACACGTTTCGCCCTCATTAGGGCCGGCTCGTTGCTTTTTATGACGGACATCTTATTCCTGTACCTTATTTGCCGTTTTTTCTAATGAATGAATTTTATAAGGGGACAAATTAAAAAGAAAAAAAAGTGGAAAGAGAAAGTGTTTAGCGTTCCGTACCAAAATAGAAAAAAGTTTAGTACCTTATTACCTTTAATAAATACTGTTTTCCATGCATCAGCTTAACTCGTTTGCCAAGCAAAAAATCTAAAATAATAATAAATCGTAGAAATAGTTGTTAGCATGTTCGACTGCGGCCGACGAGGTCCCGGGTACGAGTCCCGTGTCGGGCCATAATTATTAAGTATTGGATTTTACTGACTAGAAATTCTCAGTACTAGCCCGGAGTTAGGAAGTTGGCGGTGTTTCACACCCGTGCCTCGGAGAGCACTTCCGGCGGTCCCGTTATTAAAAGTGACATGAAAATGGTCATCAAAGCCCGCCAACCTGCAATGGAGCAGAGTGATAGTTCTAAGCTCTAATTCCGTCTCTGAGAGTGGAGGCCTGTGCCCAGCAGTGGGACGTTAATGTAATGGTAATGGTAGTGGTAGTGGTAGAAATTTATTTAGAACGTACAGGAAAAGTAAATTACTGTGCTATTAAATCTCAAATTTGTACTGTTTTTTATTATAAATCATCATTGTAGCTTAATTACAATTTAGTTTAACAGTGTCAAATCTCAGTCATCATCAATCAGTACAAAATCAATATGTTTATGAAATGGTTCACTAATTAATTATTGTTTAACCAAATTAAGTAAAATTTGCAGGGAGCCGCTGGATCCAGGCAGCGCAAGACTGCATGTGGAAGTCCTTTCAAGAGACCTATGTCCAGCAGTGGACGTCTATCGGTTGAGGGCAATGTCTATCAAGAAATATTTTATTTCAAACTACGGAATCCTCGATGGGCTAGTATGACTCGTACTTGGTCTTACGCCCGAGAAATGAGAAGTGGATTTCTTTTGATTAATTAGTTTTAGAGGACGGTTCAACTTTACTCAATTAAGTTTTGGTTGTCTGACTGTACTTTGTTTGACTTAAGGGCATAACAATCGTAACTTACTCTAAGCTGATGGGTGAATCCGTCACAAGATAAAGAAAGCTGATGATTTATAAAAATGATTAAATTCTATTCTATTCTAAATTCTTTTTTAAAATCCAATACAAGTAAGCCCATGGTGGTAAGTGATGATACAGTCTAAGATGGTAGCGGGCTAACCTATTATGAGCATGAGCCTATACCCCTAGTCGGTTTATACACGGTATCGTACCGGAACGTTAAATCGCTTGGCGATACGTCTTTGCCGGCAGGGTGGTAACTAGCCACGACCGAAGCCTCCAGTTGATCGAAGTTGGAGGCTGATTTTTTCACTGAAAAGATTTAATTTTTTGAAAATGTGAGCAAGGCTTTAATCCATGCAAAAGTCTCAGGCTGCTTTATTATCTCGTTCTAAATCGGTTACTAAACTTTGTATGTTGGTAATTTATAGTGAGCTGACGACATAGTGTCGAAGAAATACGACCTTGTTGTAGAGCTACATGAACTATTGAAATTTGATACCATAGCTTGAAACTCACTCGGTAAAGGCGTGGGCACACCATTATATATTGCACAATATTGATAAAATATATAAACCCAAATATTAAACCTCTTGTCACAATTCATTTACAAGATCGTCTATTAGTATCTACTTCGTCATCGCTGAATGTCGTGACCACTTTCCATTAGTCACATAATAGCAGGGGTTTTTTGGTGTGTTCCCAGGTCTTTCCGCATGCGATCCGATTCGGCTAAGAGTATAATTTCAACTGTAACGATGTCTAACGATTACTATCAGATGTTAGTGATTATAACCGGGACTACTAAAACGAAAAGGCCAAATTTGGACTTCCAAAGTTGGTTACCCATCCAGTTACTGACCTGGGTCAACGTTGCTTAACAATTGCAATGGACTGATATGCGTTGTTGCAACTAGGCCATTCGTCCGGCTAATATAATAATAAAGGTATATTGAATATTATTTTGTATACCTGTCCGTCAGTCTGTATACGCATCTCACTATGTTACGTCGGTAGGTCCAAACTAATAGGACGCGAGGTCTTACTTCGGGGCGAACCATTAGATATTTTTTATCTCGAATAAACTTCCAATGGGACAGTAGATAAAGGTTTTGGTCCTTCATACTTCAACCAATCTTAAGCGATTTTGACAATAGTTTTCTTTTTCAAAAAGGTTACTTACTATACATAGGTTGGTGAAATGGCCCCATGTAAATTTCCTGAGGAAATTGTGTAGTATAATATGCAGTTCAGAAAAGAACCGATCCCCTAACGATTAGCAAATGAGTATTGAAACAAATATTTATAAAAAAAACTAAAAAAAAATGCCAACATATTGTAGTGCCGCCTTTAATCTAAATTCAAAGCCATAAACTGGCAGCACCGGCCTAAAACTTAAAAAGCAAAAACTATAAAAGCTCTGCGAGTTTGGTAGATTGTGTGATACGTCAATTAGTTTAATGATACTCAATAAAACAGTTACACTAATAGTGCAGTGTTTGGAACGCTCACCGGATAAAATGTAGTAAACGTAAATTCATGTACCGACAGCATAAGAGATTTGTGAAAACGGCTGCTAGCTCAGGAAACGTAAATTTAAAAGAAATTTGGAAACGAAAAAGAATAAATTGACTGATTGTCATCATGAGCTATCAACTATGACCATTATTAAAAACTATTGATAGTGCAACTTTGTGCACTTCACACGTGAAATCAGGTTTTTAAAAAATCTCATGGAAACATTTGCCTGGTGGGCTTTGGCCGTGGCTAGTTACCACCCTAACGGCAAAGACGTGCCGCCAAGCGATTGAGCGTTCCGGTGCGATGTCGTGTAGAAACTGAGTAGGGGGTATGGGTTTAATATAACTGCCATGCCTCTAACAGGTTAGCCCGCTATCATCTTAAACTGCATCATCACTTACCATCAGGTGAGATCGCAATCAAGGGCTTACTTGTAGTGGTTAAAAAAACTGATTTGATATTTTGGGATAATGTCCTTCTCCGAACTGCAACCTATCTTTGTACAAAATTTCGTCGTATTCGGTTGAACAGATGAACCGCAAAAGCATAGAAGATGGATCGATTGATACAATTTCACATTTATATTGGATTGATTAATATAATAAAGTTTTAAATTAAGGCTTTTCTCGATTTTGGATTTTTTTGGATAAAGTTACTAGCTACTACCTTTGACGACCTCCGTGGCGCAGTGTGTAGCGCTGTTGCCTTAACGTGCGGAGGCCCCGGGTTCGATCCCCGGCAGGGTCAATTTGGGAATTTATAATTTCTGAATTTTCGTTGGTCTGGTCTGGTGGGAGACATCGGCCGTGGCTAGTTACCACCCTACCAGCAAAGACGTGCCGCCAAGCGATTTAGCGTTCCGGTACGATGCCGTGTAGAAACCGTAGGGGTATGGGTTCAATATAACTGCCATGCCCCTAACAGGTTAGCCCGCTACCATCTTAGACTGCATCATCACTTACCATCAGGTGAGATCGCAGTCAAGGGCTAGCTTGTAGTAATTTAAAAAATAAAAAATATTAGCAATACACACAGGATCGCAATTCACAATCCACAATACACACACATTTACCACACATTTACTTTATAGTATTTTTTTGTTGACTGTAAATTTTTTCAAAAGATTTATGTCGTACACTAAATATTAATCACATTAAGTTTAATTTTCCCACATTGTGCTCGTTAGTGTTTGTGTCGGATTGATTCTATAATTTATATTCCTGGCTGATCTCTTCATTCGTGGCACTGAGTTAGTCAGAACACAGAGTACGTAGTTATACTAAGGAGGAAACAGACCGTATCCATCATTCCAAAGATGTTACATTTTTAAAATTTATTTTTGTATTACTTTATGAGGTAATTTCTATTACAAAGACGTAAAACGATTTTTTTACTCTTGTTATATTATGATGCCTAGCTAGGCAATGAGGTTTTGGTTTACTGATGTTACATGACTAAATTAACTTACCTACCATCCAATGCGATGACATAATATATTTGCTTGAAAATCAATATAATATCTGTATTATTATAATATTATATTCCATCGCCAATGATTGTCGGTATTGGCTGATACATTACTAAGAGATGCGCTTCTATAATGATAAAAATTACAATTTTATAATTCTATAATGAATGCGAAACTGTGTTAGTTTGTTGGGTTGTCGTGATTAAAATCACACCGCAACGATTTGACAAAATGTTTATTGCATGGATATTATCTCTGGGATACAATTTTTGAAAAACTTAAACCCACATGTATAGGTCGCGGGCCCCATCCATAGTGATAAAAAGTAAAAGCAAGTCTAGCCTTAATTTACTGATTATCAAAATGAACGACTTGTCACTTTCAAGATACAAGTAATTTTGCGGAAATTTATGGAGGCTCTAAAATGACAACTCTTAGGCCTTAGCTTTGTGGGTAACTTTGATGGGTTGGGTAAGTTTAGTGAATACTGCGTGTTTAAATTAATCTGACGTTTTATGTTTACGTTTATACCTTTTACTTACTTTTACGACTTAAAATGTTAATTCGTTATTTAGTTTTTCAAGTTTAATAAATTTTTTATAACTTTCATAGTTTTTCCTTGGTCCATAATGAGCTACCGTTAAAATCTCATTAGTGACGTTTTCTACAATTACTGGCAATACTGCCAAAGATTAAAGCCCACCACCACTACAGCCCATTATCGTCCCACTGCTGGGCACAGGCCTCTCCACTCTCATAGGAGAGAGGGAATTAGAGCTTAGACCCACCTTAGTCAGAAAAACCCACTACTTAATTATGGCCTGACCCGGGACTCGAACCCGGGACCTTGTCGGCCGCAGTGGAACATGTCAACCACTAGAGCAACGAGGCAGTTTAAAGCAATATTGCTAAAATGTCAGTTTGATGTCACGTACCTTGACGTTTCTAAAATAAGGATTAGCGCGAAAGTCAAATGTCCCCTGTTTTAAAAAAGGCAAATTATTATTTTTATACTTCTACCATACCTTTACTACTGTTTTAAAGTCAGTCTTCATGCCCTAGGGCCGTAATCTAGTCGATCGATCGCCCAACTGGTTGACCAACCCCATACTGTAAATATGCACAACAGAGTCTAGGCTCCAGACTGGTCGACCAAACGATCGTACCATTTGACATAAAAGTTTTTAAACCAAGGAGTATGTGTACCTGCATAAACACTGGCAGCATGAAAAGCAAAATGACAAATGGACAAATGTGACTCTATCGAACGTGAACATTCACTTTTAATTTGTCTTTTCTTTTTATTATTTACTAGACCTATGTATCCTACTTACTATGATTTGCAATAAATATCTAACCGTTACAGTTTGTTTTACTGTTATGGTAGAAGTATAAAGTAGAGTATACACCACCGGGATAAAGCAGTTTTTTTCTTGGGCGCTTGAATCCCTCACTGCACTCAGGACTCAATCTTAATTCCCTCCCTTTGGTCGGGAATTAACTTATAACACCCTCGCTGCGCTCGGGAGTTAATTTTGGAGTCCTTCGTTACGTTCAGGATTCAATGTTGCGCCCGTGACATAAAACAGTGCTTTATCCCCTTGGTGTATAATCTACTATTACACGACTGCCCAAAATATGAAAGGAGTGTAATGTTTTCAGAATTCATGTAGGTATGAATATGAGTTTCTTTATACCAGCATAACTTTTAAATTCCTGAACAGATTTGGATTTATGGGATATCGTTAGAATCCCTACATCCTCCTGAGTGACATTGGCTATAATTTGAAAAAAAATCAGTACTATACTTATTAATTTTTTTTTTAGTAGGGCAGTAGTGTTTTTTTTAAATTCTGTTTTCATTATCAGATTAACGTAGATATTATTCACATAACTTCAAAATTACTATTTTAAGTAAGTACCTAAGTGAGCAGTCCAGTTTCATTCAAATGAATTTTTAGTTCAGACAATTGATAAAATAATTCGATTTAAAAATGAATCCTACCTACTTTTGGTTTTCGCAAATTTTAATTAATTATAATTAATACATATTTGCGCAACTTACGGCATATTGAATAACATATTGTGTGCAATTTGTCCAATTTTACTACATAATGGCGTCACATATCAGCTCTCATCGAATATTACAAGCATTATCTCTTACAATATTCAATTTCATCGAGCGCATATTAAATCGTAAATAATTAAGTAATATACCGAAGCTGACACGAATTCGTAAGTGCATTGAGTTTTAGATCATAGAGCATCAGGCATCTCACTAAAAAGCACTAATTGACCGAGCGAAGCGAAGGTCTCTGAGTCTACTTGGATGAATTGGCACTTGTCCGTCCGTCCGTCTGTCAGAGCATTATAACTTCTGAATTACTGAACGCAAAATTACTTCAGCTTTAAATATAATATGTAAACCAATGGCCTCCCGCCGAATATGGCTTAAAAAATAATAAAAATCTTTATTTCAGGGGGGCTCTCATAGAAGCGAATGCGAAGAAAAATTATACTATATATAGCTCGATTACCACTGACTCACTGACTCACTCATTGACATAATTGTTCTCCTAGAAAGAGACAGAAAACGATATAATGATGTACGGGAGATGTGTTCGGGTGCGGGAGTCGAGTAAGGAAAAATTATGACATTTCGGAAAAACAAGATGGCGGCCGACGTGATTCTTGCAACTCTTTTGTTTTCCAACCGATTTCGTTACAACTCGCAACGATTGAAGAAACTGGGAACCGATTTATAGAAAAAGTGGAAAAAATTGGAAAAACAAGATGGCGGCCGAGCTGTAGTGTTTTGAAATTTTTGATTTTTCGACCCCGAACCGCGGCGCCACAGATCCGAAACGGCGTGGTCGAGCGTAATATTTTTTTCTCTTTTTGCCTACAACTATCCTGTATTTTGACAGAACGGGAGTGGTTTTTAAAAATTCAAGATGGCGGCTGTCGCGGCGGCCGTTCGGTCTGAGGTACGAAAAAACGCAATTTTAAACTTCAATTTTCTCACAGTTGGCAACGTCGGAGCGTTTCGACTTCTATGGGACGATTGTGTGTACCGACTCGAAGAATGAATTGGGGAAAAAAAATTACCCCATTTCTCGGGAAATTTTCAAGATTTACCCCAAACTCGAACCCAAATTAAAAAATCGAAATACGTATTTTTTGCAAAGTTCGAGTATGAGCGACCACGTGTCCCACTTGTACGAATGACATTTGGATATTTTCGCCGCCGAGGTCTGGCAACACTGGAATTTATCGAAGTAAAAGTGATTTTCGCCATGGTCTTTTTTCAGGGGCTATCATTTCGGCTGGGTGCGAGCGAGATGAAAAATTGAAACGTCATCAGGAGCGGTATATCCTGTAGTTTACGGGAAAATTATGAAACTATGTAAAATGCTTGTGTGAAACGAGGTGGCGGCCATTTTGTATTCTTTTTGTGTTTTTGAAAATTTCGATCACGATTTTGAGGCAGTTGGCAACATTTGGGAAAGTTGACATGTAGGGATCGACTGTGTAACTCGACCGGCAGTATCGAGATATCAAACCAGTGTTGCCACATTTGGGGTAGTTTTCGAGATTTTCCCCAAAAATATCCTCCTGTAAAATTTTGTATGAAAAATTTTTTTTTCACTGATGGCTTCGTATAGAAGTCAGAAAATATAACTCGAAAAAAAATATGGAGACAGCTGATGATTGAGGATTTCGGAGACGGGTAAAGGGCACGGCCAAGGTATTGAAGATAGGTGGGGGGTCCTCGAACTAATGTCACTCGGAACCTCATCCAATAGACAAAGAGCAAAAAAAAAATTCAAAATGGCGGAATTAAGATGGCTGCCATACAAATTTGTTTGGTGTCTATCTCAGAAAGTATAAAAGATGGAAGAGTGGTTTCTTGGCAAGAGATGATCAGGACGAGGAGGTCTATTTAGCAAAATGAAAAAAAATTCAAGATGGCGGAATATTTTTTTTCATACCAAATTATATGGCGATTAGGAACTTTATGGGGACTGGGTACTTCTAACGAATATTTGGGAGAAAAATGTGAAGCGAGTTGATGATTGAGGATTTCGGAGACGGGTGAAGACCGCGGCCAGGATATTGTAGAAAGAGGGGGGAGTTCGACCAAATGCATGAACCTACTAAAAAGAGGCAGAAAACGATACAATGATGTATGGGAGATGTGTTCGGGTGCGCAATGGGAGTAAAGAAAAATTATGACATTTCAGAAAAACAAGATGGCGGCCGACGTGCTTTTTGTAACTTTTTTGTTTTCCAACCGATTTCGTTACAACTTGCAATGATTGAAGAAATTAGTAAACGATCAATACAAAAAGTAGAACAATTTAGAAAAACAAGATGGCGGCTGAGCTGTAGTATTTTCAAATTTTTGAATTTTCGACCCCGAACCGTGGCGCTACAGATCCGAAACGGGTTAGTTCATGTATAGGTCATATGTTCGGGTGCGGGATGGGAGTAGAGAAAAATTATTACATTTCGGAAAAACAAGATGGCGGCCGGCGTGTTTTTTGTAACTTTTTTATTTTTCAACCGATTTCGTTACAAGTCGCAATGATTGAAGAAATTAGTAAACGATCAATACAAAAAGTAGAACAAATTAGAAAAACAAGATGGCGGCCGAGGTGATTCTTGCAACTCTTTTGTTTTCCGACCGATTTCGTTACAACTCGCAATGATTGAAGATATTTGTAAACGATCAATAGAAAAAGTGGAAAAAAAATTGAAAAACAAGATGGCGGCTGACGTGATTTTTGCAACTCTTTTGTTTTCCAACTAATTTCATTATAACTCGCAATTATTGAAGAAATTAGTAAACAATCAATATAAAAAGTAGAAAAAATTGGAAAAACAAAATGGCGGCCGAGATATAATGCTTTAAAATTTTTGATTTTTCTACCTCAAACCGCGGCGTCACAGATCTGAAACGGGGTAGTTCATGTATAGGAGATGTGTTCGCGTGCGGGATAAGAGTAGGAAAAAATTATAATATTTCGGAAAAACAATATGGCGGCTGATTTGCTGAAATCAACCGATCGAAGCATAACAAATAGATAGGGGGGTGCTCGACCAAATGTCATTCGACACTTCATCCAATAGACAATGAGCTGAAAAAAATTCAAAATGGCAGATTTAAGATGGCTGCCATAGAAATTTAATTGTTGTCTAACTCAGAAAGTATAAATGACGGAAGAGAGGTTTCTTGGCAAAATATCATAAGGACCTGAAGATCTACTTGATGAACAGGAAAAAAATTCAAGATGGCGGAATTTATTTTTGCATAGAATATAAAAGGCGAAAATTGAAGAGACTACAAGTGTAGAACTACTATGCAAGATTTTGATACTTTTCCGTTTAACCCTCGACGGGGCTCCCTGGGATTACAAAACAGGAAAATTATTCCAAAATTTTAAAAAACCGCCGCTATTTTGAAATTATTTGTTTATTTGCTGATTTCGTTCAAAATCGATATTTAGGGCTCCCTGGGCCTGGGGTTACAAAACAGGAAAATGTTATCAAAATTAAAAAAAACAGCGCCATTTTGAAATTCTTTGTAAATTGACCAATTTCGTTCAAAATCGATATTTAGGACTACCTGAGATTACAAAACAGGAAACTGGTACCAACATCTTAAAAAATCAGCGCCATTTGAAATTCTTTGTTAATTGACCGATTTCGTTCAAAATCGATATTTAGGACTCCGTGGGATCACAATACAGGAAATGTTACAAAAATTTTAAAAAACCAGCGCCATTTTGAAATTCTTCGTTAATTAACCGATTTCGTTCAAAATCGATATTTAGGGCTCCCTGGGATTACAAAACAGGAAACTGGTACCAACATTTTAAAAATCAGCGCCATTTTGAAATTCTTTGTTAATTGTCTGATTTCGTTCAAAATCGATTTATGAGGATCCCTAATATTACAAAACAGGAAACTGTTGCCAAAATTTATAAAATCAGCGTTTTTTTTAAATTATTTGTTAATTGACCGATTTCGTTTAAAATCTATATTGAGGACTCCCTGGGGTTAAAAAACAGGAAACTGAAACCAAAATTTTAAAAAATCAGCGCCATTTTGAAATTCTTTGTTAATGGACCGATTTCGTTCAAAATCGATATTTAGGGCTCCCTGGGATTTCAATACAGGAAACTGTTACCAAAGTTTTAAAAAATCGGCGCCATTTTGAAATTCTTTGTTAATGGACCGATTTCGTTCAAAATCGATATTCAGGGCTCCCTGGGATCACAAAACAGGAAACTGATACCAAAGTTAAAAAAAATCAACGCCATTTTGAAATTCTTTGTTAATTGACCGATTTCGTTCAAAATCGATATTTAGGACTCCCTGGGGTTACAAAACAGGAAACTGATACCAAAATTTTAAAAAATCAACGCCACTTTGAAATTCTTTATAACCATAATAAATGAATTCAGTTTAGTACAGTAGTCTGTACTCATTCGTAGTCATTACTTGTAAGTCAAACCACAACCCGTGAGCTGCTTTAGCAGCTCGCGCACAGGGCGAAACACTAGTATTTTTTATAAAGTTACATAGGGTTGCGGTATATCATTTTAAAGATAATTAGGAATAGAGTCCAAAAATATTTTTTTTTTAATTTTTCCCCCAAAATTGACGAAATGGGGGGCTTTCAAAGTGGTGATTTTCTAACGTCCAAAGATGACCTCAGAACTCTAAATTTTCTGAAAGGATGAGCCTGAAACTTGATCAATTATTTCAATTATATCCTGTACTTGAACAACAAATACTAAAATTAGATAAATATTGTAAGGAAACGGAATTATTCAATTTTTAATGAGCTTCAGTATTTTTAACATAACTTCACATTTATGTCAATAGATGGCGCCGCGAGGTCTTAGTTCGGGGCGAACCACTAGTATAGTATATTAATGATAGTTATAATTATATTATCTATAAAAACTATGAATTATAAATTGATTGACTGGCTTGATCAACGCAGAGCCTGCATTTCTGGATGAACAAACTGACATTTCACATGTAGATTGTACATATTACTTTGTAGAGCAAGGATTTTAAAAAGTTTTTTCCGAGTGAAGCCGGGTTTCACTGCTATTCAATTGCAAAGTTTTAAACGGACTGACGTGATATTATTATTTATCAACGTAAAACAGCTCGGTGGTCGATAGCAACTGAAGACTTGTGGTTCTCTCTTTAACGTAGGCTCCCTCTTAGAAATAAATTTTCAGAAATTCCACACGAGCTAACTTTGTTCAGTAATATTATGAAAATTATTACGGTAATAAACAAAAATATTGCAAAAGTTGTCAATTTGATTGTCAAAAATCACGTTGATTCAATTTTACATTACCACCTCTAGTATATAAAACTCTATGAGTCCATACACGTTAATACGCGTTCAGGTTTGTTTGCGTTGGCGGCCATTTTAATATAAAAACAATTAATATTATTATAGGCCCCGGGATTTGTGAGCCGTGTAGTGCGATCGACGAATTATAGGCGGTACTTTAATCCCCTCTGTTTAAATTCTGTGGCAGGAAACCACTGATCGGCACACATAATATTATTATAGAAAATGATGATGCCTGTGTCTGTGGTACAACTATGAAGAGTAAGCGATTTCTGAAATCTTTTTAACTTGAACATCTACCGAGCTCGATCGAAGTTTTTGTCAAAAAAAATTAAAAATACTTACTTTACAAAAAGCTGGTATTTCTAGTTACATGACTACGTTTTGACTTTCATTCAAATAGAGAAAAAGATAAAAATCCATTCACTTAAAAATATTAAGGAATTTCAAATCACACGATCATGTGCCGTTTATATCCAGCTTTCTAGTAGAAGCTCTAACAAAACTATTCTTAACAGTACGACATCTCTACCACGGCAGTCTCCATCGGTTATCTGAAAAATTTTCTCTAATTGTTGCCTCATTGGTTGCTCAGGGTTTCCATATTTTTGATTTCCACATAGAACCACATATGGAGTCTATTATAATGTAGTTCATAGTGTTGGAGGTTTGGTATCGCCTACACTCTTTCTCTTTTAAGAATCGTTACCCTGTTCCACAATAATTAACGATTTACATAGACTAGACCATCTTATACTGCATCATCACTTACCATCAGGTGAGATCGCAGTCAAGGGCTAGCTTGTTGTGGATTAAAAAAAACATAAGATAATATGAAATAGATGCCCAGACCTTTGAGACAATATTAATCTTTGAGTTTGTTTTAGGTTAATGATTACGAACTTATCTTTACACTATTTAAGTATTCAATTAATAGATAAATAATATACTTAGTTTATTTTAATGATAAACGACCTACCTCAGGTAATCAAGGATGCCAAGTGTTTGCTGTTCGCGGATGATCTCAAGCTCTCTCTGACTGTAGATGGCGAGAGTGACTGTGGGAGGCTGCAGCGGGACATTGATCGAGCAGTCAAATGGAGCAAGGACAACCATTTACAATTTAACACCTCAAAATGTGCAGTTATCACCTTTTCTAAGGCACAATCCCCCATCCGTTATGATTATAATATCGATGGGGTACCAATGGTGAGAGTTTCAGAGGTGAGGGACTTGGGGGTTGGTTTGAACACAGAACTTACGTTTCGTAACCACATTGTAAAATGCTGTAAGAAAGCTTACAAAAATCTAGGCTTCTTACTTCGTACCGTTAGGAGCTTCAGTAACATAAAGGCGGTGATAGCCTTATACAATGCTTTGGTCAGGAGCCACTTAGAAAGTAACTCAGTCATCTGGGCTCCACATGAGGCTAAATATAGCCTTATGTTAGAGCGGGTACAAAATAAATTTGTTAGGTACCTATATATGAAGCTATATGGGGTATACCCATACTACCCGTTAATGTACCCAGCATTATTTGTTTTGGGTATGGTCGGGTATAACGAACTAGGGATATTGTACATTTTTAAAATATTACGGGGGAAGTCATATAATGCGGACGTTTTAGGACAGGTGAGTCTCCGTGTCCCGGACCGGTACGTGTGGCGCAGGCGCAGGCCACCGCTGCTGGCGGTGCCGCGCGGACGCACCAACTTGCTCTGCAAGGCGCCGCTGACGCGCGCGATTCGCACCCTTAACGTCATAGCTGAGAGAACGGATCTGTTTTGCTGTACTCTGGGTGAACTCACAAGAATTGCTCTGTGGGCTTTATGTTATCATAATAATAATAATATTTAATTAGTTTATATTTAATTACCTGGTTTATATTTAATTACTTAGTTTATATTTGATTAGTTTATAATATAGGTAAGGATTATTTAGGTGTACTACACTAGTGTATTAGGGAAACCTGTAATGCTAGTTGTAAGTTGAGAAAAATAAAAATAAAAATAAAAAAAAATAAAAAATACCCGCCTAAGCTTGTAACTTAAACCAATCTTGATATCAATTTTATTCATTTGATTTTTTTCTTATATACAATATGTGTTAAATAACATTGAAAACTGTTATGGTCTAAGTGTAATGCTATATTTTACTTACCTATTGTGTGATAAGTTACTGTATGTTTTTCAAAAAAAAAAAAAATAAAAAAAAAAAAAAAAAAAAAATCAACTTATGAATAGGCTTTTCGGTCAGTGGAAAATGAAACTTAATGTGGACGCATTGTTTATGGATTTTATGATACGAGTATTACAATAGCCGATGGTAAGGTTTCACTGAAGTACACAGTTGCAGTAGTAAAAGTACAATTTAACTTGATGGATAATATAGTACGGGTATGTAACAAAATGCAAAACTAATATATTTTAAAAGCCTCTAAATAAATAAAGAAAAATAAATAAAACTAATATTATCATTTAGGTTGCCTGGCAGAGATCACTTTAGTGATAAAGGTCGCCTTTTGTTTGTTATTTTGTATTATGTTCTTTGTTTATGTCCATTTTTTATGCAATAATATAAATAAATATATAATAACATATTATATAAAATAATCATCATAATTCGCCTGATAAAACCGTATGCATAATAAATGATATTGCTTGATATATAAAAAACGTGCCAGCCCATTTTTGAACTAAAACCACTTTTTAACAACGACCTCAATTTACATAGACGGGCCCTGTCAAACAAAGAATGTGGACCTATTTTACTAACGCCATCTAGTCTGAAAAGCGGGATAGCACTATGGCGGGGACAAGGAAAGGGCTATACAGGTTAGGAGCGTGCTCTAAAGGTTGGACGCTCAATTTCTATGAAAAGGCCCATCTAGTACCTACATTTATATATCGATGCTTTTTAAACATGATATCTTTGTTCATCAATAGTTCTTGCACTAAAAATTCCAAAGTTTCCTAAATTGACTGAAATTTGCCTGAATTAAAGAAAGTAGTTAAAACTTTTAAGATGCTTTGTGTTATATTAATAGACTTGCCTGCTAGCATACTAATTAATGTTTTTTGTTTGACAATTTAAAAAAAATGAAGTACATCTTAAAAAAGTAAACACGCGATATTCAGTCACTGTCCTAATATACATTAAAATTTCTAGGTACCGATCTGTTTATTTTACAACCTTCTTCATAATTTTACCATAACAATACGCCTACACGACTTATAAAATAAAACTAAAAAATCTCAAAAAACATGTTTGACAAATTAATTTATCACCATAAGTGACACATTTTACACATCGAAAAGTACCAACAATACACGGTAATTAAGTGATTACCAACCCTAACGACACGTCCCAAAATATAAAGGCTCACCCACACTTTGTCCAACCACGAAATAAATCAGCCGCTTTTTGTTTCAATTCTTTTTGTTATTTAATTATCTGTGACTCGGACGATTCCCGTAAATTGGTGCGGAGGTAACCCACAAAATAATTTTCCCTCCAAATATCAACTTTACCCTTTTAAATTTTAAGATCATTTTTCAATGATGTTATGTAATGTGTGATAGGCTTGTCCCGATAAGATCTCTTTTCGATATTTTTCAATGTATCCTTTTAATTGTTGGACCGCTTTGATCAATTTGACGCATGGATATTTAATTAACACCCTTTTTGGTGATATTTTGGGTCTTAATGGGTGTTAATCTTTTGTATTATTTTCGCTTTGATTTTAATATTAACTGGTGTATTTCATATTAATATAAAACCTGGTTTGTATAATTTTTTATGAATAAAATTCTCTAATTATAATATTTCTAGAATGTTTGATTTATATATCAAACTATCACACATTTTTATCAGGTTTTATTTATCAGGATTTTTTATTAAGTTTGTTTCAAATCTTGAATCCTTTAATTTGACGGGTAGTCAGTAGTACCATGAACATTAAGGTATACCGAACTAGCGTCATATTACTTCAATGACCATGAATTACTTTGCAAGTCTTTATCTATTGATACAAAAAATCACGTTGATTCGTAACACCGATGCCGCTGGTACAAACACACTCCCGTATTTGCTATATTAAGTAGAATTTGTGCACGTTCTAGATCGAAAAATCCGGTGTTAAGAAATCCAACCTTTGAAAAAGAAGAATTGCAGGTTAAAAAAAGGTCCCAACTCCACATATTTTTATTCGTGATCTTCATAGTACAAAAACAATATCACGATAAAAAATAAAGCGTAAGTAATTAATTTTAATTGCACGAATTACGCCCTCGATAAAGTGCTGTAGATGCAATCTGTGATCTCCAAAGCATCTGATATTGGGGACATGTGGCCTCAATTAAGAAAGTTACAACGAAAAATGCTCGGCCCTACGCAGTGGCCCTCGACTTGTTTGGCGCGTGTGAAGAAGGCTTAATGTTAAGGAGTAGGTTGCACTATAATAAATAAGAAATAAAAACTTTATTTGCTAAATTACAAAGGTTCACAGTTATAATTTGGCCTCTATCTCCCAAAAAAGTAAAAACTGTGGGAGTCATTATTATTGGCTAAAGTTATAATGCACACTTGTATATCGATACTTATTCAGATTAATTGTCAACAATCCCGTGGAAACGCTTTCCGAAATAAAAAGCAGCCGATGTCCGTCTCTAAGAAACAAATAATCTCGATAAATTCGAATAAAAATCGATTTAAAATGTGGGCCGTGTAAAGGTAACACACAGACATTCGAACAGATGAATAATATAAATGATAGCTTGCAATAATATCATCTGCTTTTTAAAAACATATTCCTTCATCCAGCGGATTACCACCGTTTCGTTGGATTTGATTATTAGCATAATTCTCGATTGTTCAATAACACTATAATTACACACCCTAACCAGTTATAACCTACCCTTAACACAATTTGATGCTAATTAACTATGACATGCACATTACTCAGGAATCTGTCTCTATCCCACATCCTGAAAAAGAAAGAGAAAATAACATACTCTAAATAAATCGCTTCCTCCTCTACATCGTTTTTGGGTTAACATCACACTTAAGATATTGCTTAAATTCGGTCAATTTTAGGGTTCCGTGTAGGTACTGTTTGTATTAACAATTATTTAATCATAATAAAATAGATGATCCTCGCGTCTGCTTGGTTGAGGTTTAGCTTTATTCCCGCGGAAAATCCTCATTTTTCCGGGATTAAAAGCAGCCTTTGTCCTTCCCTGGAATACAACCTATCACTATACCAAATTTCATAAAAATCAATAATTGAAAAGATAAGTCGTGAAAACGTAGCAGACAGATAGATAGACAGGCTTTCTTAGACCGAATAATTAATATTATTCAAAGGCCTTACGTTAACATTAACATAAAAACTTCTCGGAAACTCATAAAATACTATTTTAATTTTAACTACGGAATACCTAAACTTTTCGTCGCTTCGACACTAACCTGTTAAAAAGCGTGTGAAAGATCTTAACGCATTGTAATAAGATACGTAATTGGGTGTGAAGGATCACATTTAATTTAATTATGTCAAAATAGAAAGCGTAAAGATGGCCGCTGGTAGCCATCTGATAAGGAGGAAGCGATATTTAAAAGCTTTATGTTGAATAACAACGCAGTTTTGTTTTGGTTTCCGATATCTTGAGATAGATTTAAAATTGTTTTAAAATTGTAACAGCAAAATTTAAGTGATAAAGGCATCGATATATTATATTATATGTAGGTACTAGATGGGCCCTTTTATAGAAAAAAGTTGGGCGTCCAACTTGTAGGGCGTACCCCTCAACTATATAAGCCTGCTTTGTCCACGTCATAGCGCTGTCCCGCTTTTCAGACTAGATGGCGTTAGTAAAATAAGTTCACATTCTTTGTTTGACAGGCCCATCTATGTAAATTGAGGTCGTTGGATAAAGGAGGGTTTTCGTTAAAGATTTTCTTTGTGAATATTAAAGTTTCGATCAACACCTTAAGAAGCTTTCGCTTGGTTGTTGGATTAGAGGTCGGATACAAAAGGCGGTTATCCTCAAGACGGCGCAAATTGGAATGAGGTGCCTTTCTGTGGATTCCTGACCACCGGCTGCTTGGGACCTTCTTCGCAGGGTGGGGCTTATAATTTTGTAGAATTATTTTTAAAGATGTTTTGTATATTATTTTTATATATTTATTTAAAACATGTTTGGGAGTAATTGTATAGAAATCAGTGTACATTTAATAAATGAGAGTATAATAATTAATAAGTATTTTTTTTTCAAAATAATTATATAGATCTTTTGCCGCTTGCTTTCAGCTGCTTCCAGCTATCTACTAGCTTCAGGTCGTTTGTACAACTCCTTAGGGCGCTTTCCGGTACGAGACAGCCATTCAAGCACTGGTTGATTGTTTGAAACCAAAATCAGTCCTCAAAACACCAAAAAGGCAAATATAATTAAAAATACACACAAATATAATGTAAAAGTTTAAAAAATAGAAAATAACCAAATTGCGTTAATTTCGAATGCCACTTTAAATGTATCAAAATGCAAATTCGGAATTTCCACCGTAGCGGGCGAGCCTCTGCAATGCAGCCACCGAAATGTCAGTGAGGTGCCGAAAACGAATAATTTTGGCGCCGAGCGAGTCCGTTGTTCCAACTTCCGAATCGAACGTTTAAATAGTTCTAGTGCAGTGTTCATAGTATTGTAAAGTTAAGGTTAGCGATTTGCTTCCTTGTTCCTATTTCGAACCACCCGATATGGAATGCCCTTCCGGCTTCCTTTTTCACTTCCTCTTTTAATGTAGGAAGTACCTTCAAATCAAGAGTGAATCTTAAAGGCCAGCGCGCTCCACCTTAGGCTGCATCAACACTTGCAAGCAGGTCAGCCTATATATAAAAAAACCGGCCAAGTGCGAGTCGGACTCGCGCACCGAGGGTTCCGTACTGAAAACTGTAACGACCAAAGATGTAAAACGGTAATGATTACCTTTGTTAATGAACCGCAAAACTAACTTTGTTTGTAGAGGTTTACTGTTAATATCAAAAAAACTATGCTAGTTAGAGCATTGGCTATAAATTTCCTGTAAAATATACATAAATTCCTATTGACCATAATTATTTCAGATTTTTCGATTGGTAAACTCCGGAGATAAGGGGGGGGAACGGTATTTTTTTAGACTTTTTCCCCGATAAATCAAAAACTATCATGACTAAAAATAATTAAAAATCTGTTTAAGAATGTACAAAGTAAACCCTTTCATATGATACCCCACACAGTACAGTTATCTCACTTTTAAATTTCAACCCTCCACTTTTCCTCCCTTTTTAAATAAGAACAAAAATAATTTCCAATTTTTTTTAATTCCAGTGTCTTTGGGCCACTAATATACACAACTATTCCAAATTTCATGTCAATAGCTTCGGTAGTTACTGAAATAATCGAGTGTGACGGACGGACAGACAGACAGACAGACGGAGAAAGTCGCACCATAAGGGTTCCATTTTACCATTTTGGTACGGAACCCTAAAAATAGGTGCGTGTACACTCGATAATTTGAATGACATCTAGTGCAGAAGTTACTATTATTTAATCAGTGCTAATAGGTATTAAAGAATTAAGATAACAAGTCACGGTTTTATTGGTTAAGGTTTTACAAGTGGGGCGTCCCTGGTTTGGAATAATTCCTGACTTTTCCCTGGTTCAGGGTGGTGGGAGGCTTCGGTCGTGGCTATTTACTATCCTACTAGCAAAGAAATGCTGCCGTGCAACGTAGCCTTTCCGTTCTGCTGATATAAGAGATGTGATCGATATGATGGTGGTAAGTTAGTATGCAGTTTAAGTAAGTAGCGGAAAAACCTGTTACGGATATGACAGTTATGTTAATGTCGACTGCGGCTGAAAAGGTCCCGGGTTCGAATCCGGCTCGCTAGGCGGCACTTGTATGCCAGTTGTGTGGTAACTAGACTAACTAGCCACGTACAAAGCCTCTCTTAAGACCAGAGTACAGAAAATTCAATAACCATAAATTCCCAAACAGACCAAACCGAATGGTGATCGAACCTTGCTACTTATAAGATCACAGCACTCACCACTGCGCCAGGGAGGTCGTCAAATGCTTGGTCCACGGTATTCGTAGTAGGTATTCTCACCCAGCGCCACATAACACTGCTTCCACTACAGTCCATTAACGTCCCACTGCTGGGCACAAGCCTTCATTCTCATAGGAGAGAGGTAATTATAGCTTAGACCCACCACGCTGCTCCAATGGAGGGTGGCGGGCTTTAACGACGATTAACATGTTAGTGATATTACCGGGACCGACGGCTTAACGTACTCTCTGAGGCACGGGGGTGAAACATCGCCAAATTCCTAACTCCGGGCTAGTACTGAGAATTTCTATTCAGAAAAACCCAACACTTAATTATGGCCCAACCCGGGACTCCAACCCGGGACTTCGTCGGCTGCAGTCGAGCATGCCAACCACTAGAGCAACGACACTCTTAAGCAGTAACACTGCATAAGAGTCTCTTAAATAAAATTAAGAGATACTTAAGTGGGATCGTAAGTGCATTATAAAACAATGACTGTCCAAAAAGCATTCACTTGACTTTCATTAGAAAGCACAACACGTAACACGTGAAACGTAAACAGTATCAGTTTCACTATCAAGTGACCTCAACTTACATGCCAGAGTGATGGTCAAGTCAAAACCAATTCAAATAGAGAGGCCTTCAAGTTGAGATACAAAAAAATAAAACCGCTAAAGCACAAAGAGCTTGTATAGTAGACGGTTCCGTATTTTTTTTCCATTTTAAATTAAATGATGCCTGATGTTTTTTTTTAATCACCATACAAACCGTTTGCCTGGTGGGAGGCTCCGGCCGTGGCTAGTTACCACTCTACCGGCAAAGACGTGCCGCCAAGCGATTTAGCGCTCCGGAACGATGCCGTGTAGAAATAATGCCGAATAGGGATATGGATTTAATATAACTGCCATACCCTTAATAGGTTAGCCCGCTACCATCTTAGACTGCATCATCACTTACCATCAGGTGAGATAGCAGTCAAGAGCTAACTTGTAGTCAATAAAAAAAAATACACACATTAATGGCCTCCTGTTCAAGTAGTCAGGGATACAATGCCCGGGTACGCAGCACTAACTTTTTGATATTAGTTATGTGCATTTTAAGAAATGAAATTGAAATATCACTCACTATAACGGTAAAGGAAAACATCGTGAAGATAACTGCAGGCCTGTGAGTTCTTCATCGTGTTCTCAAAGGTATGTGAAGTTTACTAATACATCCTTGGCCAGCGTGTTAGATTATGGCCAAATCAAGAAAAAAAAAATTTTGCTAGACATTTCTGATACGAACCGCCAAGGTGTGGAACACCCTCCCAGCGCATGTGTAACTTACATAAGTACCTTCAAGACAAGAGTGAATAGGCATCTTCTGGGGCCCTAGGAAAGCGCGTTCCAACCTAGACCACATCATTGCTTTGCACTAAGCATGATTGTAGTCAAGCGCAAGTCTATCTCGCAATAAAAAAATCTCTTTGTTTCTCATTCGTGCTCAGTAGTGACCAATGAGCCGGCAATGACTTGAGTGAGCAAGTGAAAGTATTTACGCTATAATATCGACTTAAACTCAGAATGGTTTTATTTTTAAGTTACGGAACCCTAAAATCAGACTATCATATTGCAGTCTTTACGATTCTATTCACATAAAACGTGTAAGTGATACTTGTCAAATCGTGCTGGAAAAAGACAGCCTTGCTCTAAAAGAGAGACAAAAGCAACAAATTCTCATTCCTGTAATTTCCTCCGTAGATAGATTGAAATAAGATAATAGTATTATGATGTCAGAAATGAATATCTAAGCTGTGAATATACATCAGTCTCAATAATTGAAAAATCCGAAATATTTGGTTAAAAATTGTAGAGATATCTAGTATAGCTCTACAATTTTTAACCAAATATTTCGGATTTTTCTTAAATAGATGATGTCCGGTACGATGTTTTACTTTACCTTTCAAGCAAGCGACATTTTATTTTCTTAAAACGCACATAGCTCCGAAAAACAGTAAAGTCCTCCTGACCACCAATAGGAGGCCGGGCGTCTACAGTAGACTATCAACCTATCACCGCTAATTAGGTATTGCGCAAATAAATTTCAGTCATATATTTTAATCGACAAAGCAAACATTTCGATCAGGAGATGTACAGTCGGTCAAACAAAAGTCAAGCTTATACAAAGTCAACTCGTTAGTCATTAGTTAAATCCTAGGGTAGCTTCTCACTGTTCATCAAACCTCTTTTTTTTAAAATACCTACATAGTCTACCGCGGCTGAAATCATAGCTTTTGGATGTAACTATTCAGCAGCAGCCTAAGATGAATGTTCACTCTTGGAGTCTTGATTTGAACTTATCTACCTTTTTTTTTAAATCCACTACAAGCTAACCCTTGACTGCCCTACCTATCAGCAATAGCATGCTCCTAGGTAGGTTTGAAGCTAGGGTAGGAATTATTTAGTCAGATGACCTGTCCTGACTGTCGTGATGAAAAATGAGCATTGACGTATTTCCATTTGGGCAAGCGTGCTTTTATGCCTCTATGAACTGCACGCCACTGCCCTATCAGTAAGGTGTGATGTGGTGTGTGAGGATAGGAAAACGGAATAGCGGTTCGCAATATAAGCGAGTCCAAGTGCGTGTCCGTGAATATTAACTACGTACGTTTGCATATCTTGACGATGTTTTGTACAATAGTAGATACCAGAACATACTACAACACAACCAGATCTTGAAACCAGAAAAATACATTATTAGGCACGTTTTACGACATTAAATTTCGATTTGCTAATATACTAAAATTGTGCGGCGATCCGCCGAATTCAATGCATCTAGCATGGCTCGACTATTTTTATCACAGACATTTAATAATCATCTCAAGCTTCGGGCACTAGTGATTTTTTTATTCGGATACTCAAACCAGTCAATACGTGAAATGGAATCGCTCTACCGTTCGCGTTAAAACGCACGTTGAGAAGCCACCCTTATGTCGTACCGGAAATACACCGACGCGGTCTAACCCAATTTTTTGTCCAAAAATACCCTTATAATGTAGCAGATGCATTTTATTTATCTCCCGGCAAATAAATCCAAAATGCCGGATATACATTCTCGCGCCATCCTAAGATTTTAAAGTTCTTGTTTTATCGTTGCCAGGTCAGAGTCAGTCAGTTATTATCGTTAATATTATTATATCAGCTTTACGTAACTTTAAGTGGCTTGTGAGCATATTAATATTAAAATAATACTGCTTTATGCGATTGTAGAAGCCCTCAGCAATAAAAATGCAGAAATCACTGTAATAGGGATGATGACAACTCAATCAAATCAGCAACTCTTTATCAAACTTAAAAACGCTCTTCTAGTATGGAAGTTGTATGACATTCACAATAGTGATGTCATCAAATTTTTTTCTTTAATCTATATTTTAAAATGGTTATCAAACTTAAAACTAACCGAGGATGTGAATTTTAGGTCTTTTGGAAGACCCTCTATTTAATAATCAGTTAGAAATAATTTATTTTTGATAGAGGCAACATCCCTATTGCCATATTGTCTTCTGCAAGTTTCATTAGGAACCAGTGGAGCCTGCCCTGGCGGCATTGCGAGTGCTCTGGTTAAGTTTTCAACTGCCTCGTTGGTCTAGCGGTTAGCATAGTCGACTGCGGATCACGAGGTCCTGGGTTCGATTCCCGGTCGGGCAAAAAAATTGGTATTGGGTTTTTCAATTCAAAAATTCTCAGTGCCAGCCCGGAGTTGGAAGTTGGCGGTGTTTCACCCTCGTGCCTCGGAGAGCACGTTAAGCCGTCGGTCCCGGTTATTATCACTAACATGATATTATAGTCGTTAGAGCCGCATTGGGGCAGCGTGGTGGGTCTAAGCTCTAATTCCCTCTCTCCTATGAGAGTGGAGGCCTGTGCCCAGCAGTGGGACGTTAATAGGCTGTAGTGGCGGTGGCGTGGTGGGTTTGATTTTCGGTAGGAACTGAGCTTGTGAGAGAGCATTAATTGTATAGCTCACTCTATCGCCTATTTAGCGCCATTATTGAGGCTTCTCCAAGGCGTGTGTCAGTATGACAATAGTAGTCCGTCAAATTTTTGTGGCCCGGTGGCCAAAATTGGAACTAAATTTTTTGTCTTTTTAGTTTTTTTTAATATTTTATTTTTTTTATCTACTAGCGATGCTGTCACCGGGTCAGATAAGTTTGTAAGGTAAGTTGTTTGATAAGGACTAAACTGAAGTAGTGACTGACTAAAACACAACAATGACTAAAATTGCATGGTCTAGGATCTAGAAACTGACTAATACTTAGGTTTTCCCTGTAATATAGACCAAAAAGCTTCGGCTTTTATCGAAATTGAAGGAAAAAGAAGAAATCTAAAAACTAAAGAAAGTAAAACTATTAATTTTTATGACTTTTTTGAATGTTGTATTGTATTCAATTGTATTGTACTATACCGATCTGACTTTCGCAAGCGCTTTTTTAGAAGTATAATCGTAGAATAAAATATAAATATACAAATAAATATTCTGGAATAAATTAAAGAAAAACAGCATTAAAATTAATACAAAAATACAGCAAACAAAATAATAATTTGTGATCATAAAAATATGAACTTTCGAAATTGTTTTCTTAGGCACAGCAGTTTCATAAAACTGTTGTAAAACTTTACAGCCGTGATTTGTTATGGTTATCTTAAGCATCAATCTTCTGACCTTGGCGGTATGAGTCAATAGTAAAACTGGAATTATCTGAGAGCCAATTGCATAAACGTGTAAGTATTTTAAAATTAAATTTATTTAAATAAACTTTAAAAAGTGTTTTTGAGTCGTATATAAATACTTAATATGCTGCATCAAAAAAAGTAAGGTAAATAGGTACCTAAAACCTAAAATAAAACTCAATCTTAAAATATTTATCTATCTCAACACAACAGTTCCGGAAAAAGATAGTTTCCAGGTAAGAGATAGATTATAGTCTGGAATTTCACATAGGCTACTTTTTATCCCGGAACATTAAGGAGTTCTCGCGGGAACTTAAAAACCTCAATCCACGTGGACGAAGTCGCGGACATTAGCTAGTTACTTAATAATTTTGTGCGGCTACGTACCTCACTGCGCTGTGCATCTTTAGTGGGCCTAGGTCTTCAAGTTTGCTGAGTGAGAGAGCAAAAAACGCGACTGGGTTCTTAGACCAGGGCGCGTTTGAAACCCTCATAGATTTAGTTTTGAGATACCGTAGTTAATTATCATCATCACGTCTTATATCTTACTAGATGACGCTCGCGACAAAAAATCACGTCAACCCGTTGCTGTGTTGCGGCGTGATTGAAGGACAAACCAACAAACAAACACACTTTCGCAATTATAATATTAAGTATGATTGACGTTCAAAAAGAGTACAGTGAATACAGTACCGAATAAGGCATTGTTTGATTGATCACTTGATTTTGCTGTAATCTCTTATACTAAATACTAACATGTGGTTAACAAGCGGGCGAGGGATAAGCAAACAAGAAACTATGTCTCCGTTTCGTAAAGCGGTTGCCGGTTAGCAACTCGTTGCCGATTGAGACGGCTGCGAAAACATACTCTGCATACTTCTACAGCCTCTATACATTGCCTCTTTTCTTGAGAACTTTACTTCTACGACTGAGTATTTACTATTCAGCTGAAAACATATTGTTTTTTTTTAATGTACATTAACTGCCTTGTTGGTCCAGTCAGCAGTGGACGATTCCCGGGTTGGAGCATAATTAAGTATTTATATCAGGAAATTCCCAGTAGGTACTAACCTGGAGTTAAAAAACCGCCATTTTGGTTTTTTTACTCCCGTGCTTCGGAGACCACGTAAAGCCGCCGGTCCTGCCGCTTGCGCCGAGTCTGGTCGTGTCGGATTTTCCATCCCATTGGGCTATGAGGGTAAGGGAATAGAGAGTACCTGTGTATGCGCTGAGCTCACACTTGGGCACCGTGTCGGACAAAAGTCTCATAAAAATTAAGACAAAACCACTTGGGCACTATAATGTCTTCCGCGCAGATGCCTAATCTCTGTGGAGATTGGCCGCTGCCGTGACAGAAATTTGGTCACGCAGATATTACTTGACCGTTATGGTGGGCTATGGCCTATGTCCTAAAATCTTTAAAACTTATTGTTTCAAGGCGGGACCGACCGGGCGTGGGCCGGCGATCCAGATGATGATGATGATGGATCGTCGTCGTTTCTACCGATAGACGTTCACTGCTGGACGAAGGTCTCATGCATGGACCTCCACAGGAGTCCTCCACAGTCTTGTGCCGCTTGCTTCCAGCGGCTTTCAGCTACTCGCTTGAGATCGTCCGTCCAGCTAGTGGGGAGGTCATCCAACGCTGCGCTTTCTGGTGCGAGGCCGCCATTCAAGTACCTTAAGATTCCAACACCTATCAGTTCTTTGAACATAGTTCGAAGCCCTGCTCATTGCCACTAAAACATAGCGGCTATTCGAGCTATGTCGGCTACACTGGCTCTCCTACGAGTCTCCTCATTTCTGATTTCTGATTTGATCACGTAAGGATACTCTAAGAATAGCCCTCTCTATCTCGCTATGACCTGTTGAATAACCCTGAGTCTTCTTAACAGGCCCATAATGAGCGACCATGTTTGATGATGGATATTGTATAAATTACATTGAAACGTATTATGTTTACACTCAGAAAAGAATAGTTAGCCCTGTCCTCCCACTTTGATGCCGTATTTGTTTTAAACATCTGCTCTCCGTCAAGTGGGAGTCGTAAAAACTGTAAGGGGGTTGAGCGACACAAAGAGCTCTTTGTAAATCCACATACGCACTAATATTATAATTAGGATAGTGCGTCTGTTTGTTTATTGAATTCTTCGTTGTCAATGGTTGTCCATTGCTTTACATATTATACAGTTTGCGCGCGAGTTGAATGCAGAGTAAATAACCATACATTTACTCTGCATTCAACTCTTACCTATGTCTTCGGCACGGACTATATGGATAGTTCATATTATATTATCCACTACTATGCCCGCGACTTCGTCTGCGTGGATTGAGATTTTTTGGTTCCCGCGGGAACGGTTTGATTTTCCGAGATAAAAATAGTAGATGTGTTAATCTACCTTTGTGCCAAATTTCATCCAGATCCGTTCAGCCGTTCTGGCGTAATTGAGTAACAAACATACATCCATCAATCCATCCAACTTTCGCATTTATAATATTAGTATAGAGTATAGTATAGATTATATGCCAGGTCCAGCGATTCTCTCTTCGAATATCAGTTATTACGTCAGTAAGACGAAAAGACGAAATTGTATCATATTCACTATGGTCACTCCGTCCATTGCCTCGTCGTCATCTCAACACAATGTACTGACGTCCACTGCTGGAAGCTATATAAGTTAGCCTTTGACTGCAATCTTGCCTGATGGTATTTGTCTTAGATGGTAGCGGGCTAACCTGTTAGGGTAATGGCAGTTATATTAAACCATAATCGGTTTCTACACGGCAAAAATACGTATTCCACATATTGGGGTCTACTAGCATTTGAACTGCTAACAAAAATGTCAAAGCAGATGAAGAGAGTTGCGGGTCGCATCTAGTCTAATGCAGGAAATCGTTAAGTATTTTTATATTATTTTATTTTAGTTTACCATTTTAAGAAAACAAGGGAGAGGAAGTGCGTGATTCATTTGGTATATTTCCTATTGTTTTACGAGGTGCTATACTATCTGTAGAGTAGGGATAACTAGATGATGACGTTGCTCCTTAATGTCCCGGGATAAAAAAAGCCTATGTCATTCGGGATGCAACCGATCACCATACCTAATTTTATCAAAATCGGTTGAAAAGATTGTCCATTATAGCGTAGCGGACAGACAGACATGTAGACACTCTTTAGCATTTATAATAAGTATGGAATATTCGTATGGATTCAACCAAGTTGGCCCTTGCGATCTCACCCTGTGGTAAGTGATGATCCAGCCTAAGATGGTAGCGGGCTAACCTGTTAGTAGTATTGCAGTAATATTAAACCAAGAGGTCCTGTACACTTTGGAACAACAAGGTTGGCCCATTGGGTACAAGGCTCAAGGTAATAAACAAATTGTCATAATATTTTATGCCTTATAAGTTCCTCCACAATGCGCAGGCGCCATCAGACTACCTTTTATGAACCGTACCCATTTTGACCGCTATGCTGTGATTGCGCACGCAATAAATCGCGAGCGCTTAAAGAGTTGAATAAAGAGAACGCGATACACCATGATCTTAACAGACGGTAAGTTACGATGCCGTTGAATAACGCAACTATTACTTCGTGGTACGGATTTGCCAGGAGGGTTACTACTACTGAATGACAAATTTCATGAAAACGCAAGAAACGATTTTCTTCCTCGTTTCTAAATCGCAGTGATCGTGCTATAATATGGAATCTGACTTCTGTTCTTTCCTTCTTCACTTCTAATATAGGTATTTTCAAATCAAGAGTGAAAAAATGCAGTGTGCAAGATACACACTTTTTCCAGTTCTTTCATTGAAAATTTTGCAACATCTAGATTCTAGTCATACCATTCACTTTAATCGTCATGTGCAGCAAGGAACTTTTAAAGCAGTATTATTTCAAAATGACAGTTTTATGATACGTACCTTGACGTCTCAATAATAAAGATTATAATTCTAACACACGAACACCAACAATATTAAAATAACACGGCTTTAAGCGATGGTTAGTATGCCTCTTGATCGCAGGAGCGTGGCTACTACATACATCCTTCGTAGTAAGCCTACCGGGCTAGTAGAAGTACTCGTAGTAGAAATTTCTGATAGTAGGTACTGTCCGAAAACTTCCGGCATATACACCTCAGGCTATCAGACTTTAATCGGATCGGGCGTACCCTGCTGAATGATGATGTTAATATGAGAGGGAGAAGGAGGTAAAGAGGGGGGGGGGGGATCTTTCTGATATTATTATGCAGTCAGGCTGAATGACAATTTTCCTTGTATTACAATTAATGTAAGACGCCGTGGTAGTCATGTTCTGTTTCGCGTTGTGTGTGCCATAACCTTAAAGTGCAAGTCTTTAGCCACACGTGAATGCTTGTGGGTGGGACTATTTATAACTGAATAGTGAAATTGCATGCGAATAAATCTGCGCTTATTTAAGTTATATGAATTAATTGTATGCCATGTTGGGTTAAAAGGTCAGGTTATTAAAATGTGGTCAGTAAATAAAAAAAAGTAAGGAAAGCAAGAGTCCATTGCCAACATCTGGTGGTGGCTAGAATCTTAGTTTGGACAGCTACTAACGTAAAAGTTCGCAAACTCTAGCTTAAATTATCCTATATCCTACTAGTATTATAAATGTGAAACTTTGAATGATGGTAAATTCGTTAGAAAATTTGGTTGTTTGTTACTCCTTCACGCTACAACATATGGCTGAATCTTATTATAATTTGAAATCGATTACACAAAAAAAGTGCTTCGAATTTTGATGACGTCACAAGCAAGTGTTCAATAATATAAAATCTCAAGCGAGCATTTGAAAAACAGGTACCTAGCTGATTTGACTAGTAGGTAAGAAACCCTAACAGGTTAACCCGCTAGCATCTTAGACTGCATTATCACTTACCATCAGGTGAGATCGCAGTCAAGGGCTAGCTTGTAGTGGATAATAAAAAACCATATTGTCAAAAGGATGTTAGTAATTTTGGCAGATGCCATTTGCATAGTACTGCTTCAGTCTGTCTCACTCTGGTCCTTCACTATAATTATTGTTGTACACTCAAAATTATCAACCCGAATTTGACAAACCGTAAAAACACTCGATAATATAAAAAGTTCAAGCAAATTGTATATCGTGCATACAAGAGCACAATAATTAACCATTATTAAGCGTAAAATGACGCATACGTTCCTGAATCGTTTATTTTGTTAATGTTAAAGAATCCTCGCGTCTGTTTCGCATTATGGAATTCCGCGAAGGAATGTTAATTATGAATCATCCAAGGTTCCTGTTTGCGATATCTGGATCATAAAGAGTCGATTTTATTGATTTTTTTATGTGAAAAAAATTAGGTCCTTTTAAAATGGAATTTTATCGACTACATTGTTTTTGTTGGGATTATTTTATTTACAATTTTTATGCGATACGTCACACAATATTAGAAATAAATATTTTAGGGAGTAAATAAAATGATTTGCGATTTATCTACTTGGAAAGCAAAAAAAATATAATTGCAGTAATTTGGTTAGCTTGAAATGTTTCGGTAAGCAATAATTTGATTTGAACCTAATCTTAAAATTATCTGCAAATAAAGAAATACTTTGCCTACTTGTTTGTATTTGTATTGGAAAATTCAGTCGAAGAAAATGTTGGTGGCTATCTGCAAACTTCTTTATTTCCAAGTTCTCATGACGGATCCGAGTTACAGATTAAGGGGGCTGGTGACTTCGTGGTAGATAACTAAAAAATGTAGTTGTGACAGCATTAGTTATCTCCTTTTCCAAATTAGTTTATTGTCAGATGAATCATTAGGTATTAATTCGTAGCTAATTATAACTTTTTAACTCATTATTTTACGCTCAAACTACGAGATTATAAGCAAAATATTCAAAAATAATGTTATATTCAAAGTAAAATCCAAAGCGATCGCCACAAGTATATTTCTTGTAATTCCAAGCTTCTTCTTTCTTCTTCTTATTGATGAGGCCAGTTCCGTGCGTCCTGTATCACTGCGACCGTCTCCAATCTATTGTGATCACCTCCATTTCAAATTTCCTCGCCAATACTTGTTTCCGCCAGGAATAGCAGCGTTTTCTTGACTGGAATACGGGAAGCGTCCTTTAGGTCAATAATATGTTGGCCCAGATGGATACTTCGTTTGTGCATTAGAGCAGGACATTGGCAGATGATATGCAGTGGAGTCTCAGTGGATTCCTGGCATAATCTGCAGATATCAGTGTCCCTGAGCTTAAGGTTGAACATGTGTCTGTTCAGACCGCAGTGACCTGTTAAAGTCCGCGCTATAACGCGTAAGTTTTTCCTGCTGAGCGCTAGCGCCTCGGAGGCGGCCTTCTTGTTGAAGGCTTTAACCAGCGCCTTGGAGTGGTTTAGACCACTTAGGTTTCTCCAACGAGTGAGTGTTTCATAGAAGCAGTAGGTAAGCAGGGTGAGCTGCACCAGGCTTTAGGTATGCCGCAGACCGGTTCTGGTCCGATCTGCCTATCCTTGGCGCCCGTTTTAGCCAGAATGTCGGCATTCTCATTGCCGACTATTCCCATATGCCCAGGTACCCAGCGAAGAACCACCCTGTTACAACGGGCCAGGGTGTTTAGTGTGTCCCTGCAGCAGTCAACCAGTCTTGAGGTGATTACCTCTGATGACAAGGCTGATAGAGCTGCTTGGCTGTCTGAGTGATTGTAGATTGTTTTGTTGGCGTAGTTCTTCTGCAGGATAGTTTCCGCACAGAAATTCCAAGCTTGGGAGTAAAATATATTTAGTGTTCCAAGTGGCGACGTTCATCTTTCAGCGGATATTGTGCAGTCGGTAAAAGGACAGTGCTGTTGTGCTGATACTGGCGGAACAATCGGTCTCGCAGGCGAAATATGATTCTAAATAAGTAAGGACCCTCTTCGGATATCAAAGAATAAAGAAGAAGAAAAATTTTGTAGAGGGTACACTTTTTTCGCACTAACTGATATTTTTTCTAACCTGCCTAATCATTTTGCAAGTTGAATAATTTGCGCTTGGATCTGTGGACGATGTACTTATTATCTGGTATTTTTAAGAGGTTTTTGTACTAAGAAATAGAATGTTATAGAGCATCTGAAAAAAATGCAGATTGGTAACATAGAGAAGTACTCATAGCATGATAGACTTACTAAGTTCTTTTAATTTGGGTTGCAATTACACCTGTTGCTACCAGAAAAATCGCTATTTAGGAAACGAAAACTTCGAAAGAAAGTATTTTAATTAAATAAGATATTACATAGTTTCTGTAAATACTTAGATAGGTAAATAGCTGCGCAATAAATTGCACTTCTAAGCGTTACCTTATCTTGCCGTGTTTCACCGTAAAAGCTCAATTCTAGTAGACATTAAACTTTCTCGAATTTAAACTTTTTTTCATAATCACAACGAATAAAGAAGGATAGAAAAAAATATTTGAAGCACTCTGAGACCAAGTAGGCATGAATGGGTAAAACAAAGGTGTATCTACGAGTTACCTCATCTCTATCTTGTCGCCACATAAAGCTGTCCGGGACGCTATCTCGGCATATTGCGGCGTGCAGTCGCATATGATAAGTGCATAACCTGAGCCGTGTTTCGCCACAAAAACATATTTCCAGTGGAAACTGAGTCCCGTAGACACAGTTCACGTTGTATTTGTGAAATTACAAGATGTATCGTGTTGTGGAATACGCTTTCAACCGAGATTTCTATGCGATTTTTCTTGGCGTGAATTTTTATTTACGAATGTTTGGATTATTCTAAGAGATGTACCTAATGGTTTTTGTTATGGAGTTTTATTTTCGAATAGGAAAGTAGCTTCACGGTGTGATCATGTTATCTTCTAGTTGACGTATTTATAAACAGCGATTCTTGCTATTTTTGGAAAAGGCAAGATTATGTGAATGTGTGAGTAGAAATATGGACGAATACGAGACAATAAATTTTTTATCCACTACAAGCTAGCCCTTGAATTCGACTTCACCAATCATACTTACTAATATTATAAATGCGAAAGTCAGTTTGTTTGTTGGTTTGACCTTCAATCACGCCGCAATGGAGCAACGGATCAAAGTGATTTTTGGTATGGGTGTTTGAGGACCTGGAGAGTGACATAGGCTACCTACTTTTTATCATGGAAAATTAAGGAGTCTCCGCGGGAATAAAAAATAACGTATTCCACGCGGATGAAGTCGCGGGCATCAGCTAGTTAATTATAAATATTAAACCTTGGTATTTAACCCATACCTAATCGGTTTCTACACGGTATCATACCAAGACGACGCCACGTTTTTGCCAGTAGGGTGGTAAGGGTAACTAACCACGAGCTAAGTGTCCCACCAGACTAGACTAGAGAAAATTCATAAATTACAAATTCCTAAATTGACCCTACCAGGTGATACCTACCTGTGCCAGGGAGATTGTCAAACGTCTTTATGAAGACCCTTTATATTTCGAGAATCACTAAAAAATAATTTGATGTTGACGTAAGAAACATCGCTATTTCCATTCCCATTGTGGGACGAAGACAAACGGACAATTCAGCGTTTAATGGGTATATAGTTCGGGAGTAGGTACAGCGATAGCTCCCATTTTGCCTGCTCTCATTTCACGCCTATTAGTTAAACTTGTTACGTACGCGTGGATCTCCATTAAAATGCAAATTGGACGCCCCTGAAAATGTTTGTATAATTTTTTTTTACATTTATTTTCCTGCTCGCGGCTGTATTTACTACTTTTTTGTGTAAAGCTTTTGGAACGTGTAAGACTATTTTGGGAGAAACTGTGTCAGTTAATTATTTAATACTAGTATTTATCCATCGTAGAAACCGACTTCAACTTGGGTTGAGCAGCTTCGAGAATTGTCTTCTTATTCAAATTCCTCAATGCCAGCACCCAAGAAACCCCCGGCTGACCATAAATATATATACCTACGGTGGCGAAATCCGTGAATCATGGCACTCGTATCAGCCGAGTGTCGCGCGCGCACCGTACTATACCACCATAGGTATAAGTAAGTAAGTATACTTACTTATATGGTGGTGGTGGTGGTGGTGGTAAACACTTTATTACACACAAACAATTAAACAGAGATAAAACTAATCATAATATGATTTACAACTTGTTGCGGTGTAAAGGCAGCCTTATCACTAAGAGTGATCTCTTCCAGGCAACCTTTATGAAAGGAGATTGGTTATACCTTACTTATTAGTTATTAAAAAAGAATAGGTAATAGTACTTATACGTTTGACGTTTACTCAAGTTCTCGTTATGGATAAACAAAGAAAGTTCTGTAAGAGATATTGTACCGCTTTAATTTTTTGTTTAAACTCTAATTATTTGTACATCTTTATTAGCATCAATATTTAATGCATTATTTTCCTTTAAAAATCCCTAAATAATTAATAATCCCTATGAAAATTTTCAACGCTGTTACCATTTACGGTTAAGTCACCGGATTGAAAAATGTCCACTGCATTGGATTCCTCAAGTCCACCAGAGCTCATTATAGTCCGCAGCGCGCCAAATATAGATGCGTCCGGCTTGCTATCGGGACCGTGCGACTGTCCTACCTACTAACATTAATCTACACTGCCGCGACAGCCTATAAAAATCAGCTAGGTAACTTTGCCGAATGCATGATAGGCAAACCAGAGGCCGCCATAAGCTCGTGACTCCATCGCACCGCCTCAAGAAGGTCCGAAGGTCGTTCGTGGGAATGAGCGTTCTATTTTATAACAAAATTCCACAACCTATCTTAAACTTGCCTTAACAAAAGTTTAAGAAGTCCATTAAAAGTATGCTCCTGAAAAAAGCTTATACTGTTGAAGTCTTTGAAGATTACGTAAATGACAAAGGAGCATGGATTTGACTCGCTCCAGCAATGCTAAGGACAGCTGTTAGTTGTTACTTATGTATTCTACAAATTAATCAAATTGTAATTATTATTTTTTTCTCAAAAGAGCAACCGCCGAGTTTCTTGCTGGTTCTTTTCGGTATAAGTGGCATTCCGAACCAGTGGTAGATTCACTCGACGATTCAAAAGTACTTGTAAAAGTTTATTTCAATAAAAACCATTTGAATTTGAATTTGAATGAAATCGTGGTGGTCACATTAAGGCAAAAAATAGCGCTACTCGCGGCATATTAAGTAATCCCTTCTAAACAAAGCTTAAATGACAGGGTCTGAATCGCGCTATCGAAGTTTCCTCTACAGAGCGCTACTAACAGAACCTAAATTCGGTCGGGTTAGCCTAGTCCACATAAAATAACTTCCTACTATTACGGCTGAGCCCTCTGATCCGTACAAAATCAAATTATTCGAAACTAGCTGAATATGATTTTAAATTTGACAGCGTAGATTTTTAAGTATGTTAAAAATCCCTCAATATATAAGCCATTTTTTTCTAGTTTTAGCCTAGTTCTTTTTAAATTTAAGCAGAATATACTAGCGACTAAAATTAGTAAAACGGAAGTAATCACTTTGTACTTGAAGTTGAAATACGTTGAAAATCACCCTTGTCCTTAGTGGAAATATTTTAATGTCACTGTTTAGTTTCTATTAATTATTTGATCTGTGCCCTTGGTAATTCCAAATAAAGATTTATTTATTTATTTACGTGAAGTTGATAGACTGTATTCGTAGACTGTGGCACTCCCATGGCTAATGTCTACGTCGCACATAGGCAGCGATACAGGAGTGTCCCATATGCGTGGCCCAGTTAAGCTAAGTAATGTGTTTTATGGAGTACCCAGCGCCGCTAGTTGCAAGCTCCGACCGTTTTGTAATCAGGAAGCTTGTACTGTTTATTTGTAGAATATAATTATGCTGATTTTTAAACTGCTTGCTGGCTCTTCTCGGTGAAAATGGCATTTCGGAGCAGCGGTATATTCCACGGATGATTCAAAATAACTTATTTTAACCTTTGTGTTTGAGTTTTGAGATTGAGTAGTAGGTACATTTTACAATACGATGCCAAGTACATGAAAAAAATCTAAGCAAAGTTGCTTGAAGACCATTGACATGGAGGAAAACGTGTGGATAGTTGTCACAGAATGAAAGTTATACAATTTTATATTGTGTGCGAGAAATATAAACAAAAAACATAGTAAATGAAACCCCTAACCACAAACACATACAGACAGAGGTGCAAATGGAAATGGAAAACCATCTGACAAAAAGCTGCACGGCTAGGTGACGAAAATTCATACTTATATTAGGTAAATGAGAAAGTTTAAATGTCCGCCTGTCTGCTACGCTTTCCCGGCCCATCTTTTCAACCGATTCTGATAAAATATTTTTGTACAGATATAGTTTGCGACCCGGGGAATTACCTACATAGGTTACTTTTTATCCCGGAAAATTAAGGAGTCCCCGCGAGAATTGAAAAACCTTAATACACGCGAACACAGGCATCATCTAGTATTATAATCCATACTTATATTATACATGCGAAAGTGTCTGTCTGTCTGTCTGAAATTAATTTCATTTTAAAAATATAAGAAAAAAGGAAAGAATTTAGCTATGGAATTGACTATTGCATGGTTTAATTAAGTAAAATTTCACATTTTCACATTTCGAATTTAAAATATCGAACCCGGCTATGTCAAGATTGCTTACAGAACCCTGATTTCCTTAATCCGGCCGTATTACATAATTAAAGCTTATACACTAGCACTTCGTTGGACCCAATGGTCTGGCACTTTGACAAAAGAAGCTTTGCACATTGTCTCCCCCCATCAGGAGTATATCCGTGGTACTTTTTGCCGTTTGATGTGAATAGCACAGGTGCAGATTATTCACGGAATAAATATGGCGCCAGTTGAAACGCAGGAAATGCAAATTAGTTACCGAGAGCTACAGGCGACGGATAGGAACGTGATCCTGGTGAAAAAATGAAGATTGCAAAATGAAACTGAATTGAGTATTCCAGTTACAATAGTCCATACTAATATTATAAATGCAAAAGTGTGTCTGTCTGTCTATCTACTAGGCGTTCCCGGCCAATTTTTTTAACCGATCTTGATGAAATTTGGTGCAGCCATAAGTTGCATCCCGAGGAAGAACAAAGGCTACTTTTTACCCCGGAAAATTTAAAAGTTTCCGCGGCCATCCAAAAAACTTAATCCACGCGGACGAAGTCGCGGGCATCATCTAGTATTCAATGAAAATAAAAATATACGTTTCAATAATGAGTCCCAAGTCCATTTTGGGTTTGGGACTAAAAAATATTTAAATTATTGTAACTAAAGACAAACCTGGAGAGATCCTATTTAAATTAATAAGTCCAGGGGTACTATTGTTAACGCTCTTGGTTCAGAATTATAATCCTTATTTTAGGGACATCATACGACTGTTAATTTAAAATAATACTGCTTTGAGCGATCGTGGTATGCTGTATGGAACCAGTTGTAGGTACATAAAATTATAAATCTTTAAGTATATTTTGAAGAGGGATGAGTAGCCAAGTTGGGACAACGCATATCACTCGATGGCGATTATTAAGCAACGCTGACCCAAGTCAGGATGGGTGACTTTGGTAGTCCGAAAACGAAAAGGCCAACTTTTCGGTTCCTCCGTGTCTCGGAGAGCATGTTAAGCCGTCGATACCGGTTTATTTCACTAACATCTGATAGTAATTTTGTAGAGTAAATCGTACTCTTATTAGAGTTGTATGCGGATCTGGGGACCCAGCGCATTATTATCAAAAGAAACCCCCTGCCACTATGTGATTAATATTCATATTTATTTATTTATTTATTTATTTCGATTTTGGCTTGCATAAAGTTCTCACGAATGTCATATAAAATTACAAATAACTCAATAAGATTAAAAAATTACAAAAATATAATAAAACAAAACGGAAATAATGGAAAGGGATAATGGAAAGGGGTCACGACTTTCAGCAACGATCAATACGTCACCGAGAGAGATATGAAGATCGAAGTCTTTGTTTCGGGCGAAACTCTAGTTTAATTAATTTTATTATTGATGTAGGTAGGTAAGTAGAAACAATAAGATGCAAGTCAAAAGGGAAATATTAAAACACGAGTGCTGCAATACTGCTCACGCACGCTGCAAACGGGAACACAGAACAAAAACAAATGGCAAAAATAGCATAAGGACGGGCAGGGATGAATTTATCGACCCATTATACCGCCATGTCATACTGAGGTGGCGGTAATAACGTCTCACAAATACGATAAATTTGTCTGTCTGTTTGTGCGTTTTGTGCTTTTCTAAGTTTAGAAATTATAGCTATGACACCAGGCATTCAAATTTTAGCTTTTCTCAGTATTATTGACACTTTAATTATTTATTATTAAAAATAAGAAATATACTTTTACAGTATATTTCTTATTCTGAAAAATGGTGTAGGCCCGTGTAATCCAGTTGTCATAACTAAAATAACTAAAATAAATAAATGTGTTTGACAAAGCTCCTCTTTTGGCTTCAGAACACTTGCCTGCGGCTCGGTTTATTAATAACTAGCTGATGCCCGCGACTTCGTCCTCGTGGTTAAAATTTCTTTGATTCCCGCTGGAACTCCTTAATTTTCCGGGATAAAAAGTAGTCTATTTCTCTCTCCAGGTCCTTAACTATACCCATAGGTACCAAAAATGAAGTCGATTCGTTGCTCCGTTCCGTTTTTGATTGAAGGGCAAACAAACACACTTTCGCATTTATAATATTAGTATGATTTAATCTCAACTTAACACTATAATAGAGGCATTTCTTCAGCTCTTTGAATAGAAGAATTTATTACTTACAATATTAATTTACGATTTTTAATATTTTTAGTCCACAGAAATTCCCATTTCAAAAAAGATTTATTTGAATAATTTCGTGATAATATTGAATTTCAAAATAAACGATGCTAAAAATATGCGATGCTAAAAATATATCACAGCATCTAGTTCGCGTAGGCGCTATTATAGATTAACGATACACCATTGTAAACTTTAATACTTTTGCGTAAAGTTGAAAATGAATTAAAGTGAAATACATTGGATTATGTTACGTGTGTAATGCAGTTGTGAATACAAGACATTCTGTGTAGTACAAGAACTAGTGGATGATTCATTCAAATACTACATCACATGACCAAGGTCACTCCATTCTAATAACTAACTTAAATAAAAATAAATAATATTATACACTGTAATATTTGTAGTATCAAAAGCAAACTTATTAAACTGTGGGTTAAAATGCTATTCAAAAACGGCTGTTTAATTTAAAAGTGCTTCACCTATGTTTGACCATCTATTTGCGGAGTGATAATTGCATCATAAACTACTTTTTTCTGAACGTGATTCAAACGTTCAAACTGTACTTATTTAAAAAAAACCTTTAAATGAATTTAAAATTATACTTGACCCAAAATGGGCTTCTGCAAATAACCTATTGTAGAGAACCACCACCAACCAAAAGAGTTGAAGAAGTATCTATTTTATTCCATTTTACATGGAATTTTTTGTGACCTGTGCGTGTTTTTACTAAATATAATGCTCTGCTCTGTGCGTTGTTTCTACCATTTCGATAAGTATGAAGCCTTGAAACAATAAGTTCATCATCTCTTAGACTAGAAACGTGGTCAATACAAAATGGCTATTGAAAACAAGATATGGGATTACATTTGTAAGTTTTGCGGCAGATGACACTTTTTACCTTGCAGTTTATTTAAGGATTACAATATAAATTTATTGCATCTCATTTAATACTATTATCGTGCAGATTTTATCATTGATACGGGGTATATATTGCATTAATAGTGATATTCAACTTCGTATATGTATATCTACCTATTTCATGGATATCTCAGTTATTAAATTATAAATAAGAAATTCAGCCTGCCTGTCCCTTTATTGGCACATCCGCTAGCTAGCTGGAATCTGGACACGTCAGAAAATCGTTAAAGCACTCTTGTTTGAGTCGAGGCTTTTCTTAGTGACAAAAGTTGTATGGATTTATGGAAGCAATAGATTTTGCGGCCAGCGTTCCAATACTAATTTGCCTTTTGAAAAGAGCAACTGCTGAGTTTTTACCGGCTCTTCTAAGAATAATTTCCTTTTCTGACCGGTGGAAGATTCAAAACAAAGCGTAGGTATCATATGAGACACTTTTATGTACTAAGTATATGAATTAAAAAAATGATTAACAAAAGAGTGAGCAAGAGTGAATAAGCGTCATCCAGGCAAGCGCGTTCCAACCTAGACCACATTGTTTTGCTAAGCAGTTTTGATTGTCGTTATGAGCAAGGCTATTTTGCAATGAAAAAGATATACCCTCCGTTCACTATCTCTCTAGCTTATTTATAAACTGTGGTGTCATTAATGCAATAAACGCATTACCCGTGGCCATTAAGACGTAATCCGTTTCCATACATCGACGGGCACTGCTGCGTTTGTTCATTGTACACTGATTCCTGCCTTTGTTGACTTCAATCCACTAGCTGGTAATGGGATCCCCGGATTTCGTTTACACTTTGTCTGTACGAAGTCTTAATTGAATTGCTCTGCCTCTTTTCTGATGTTGTTTACTTAGCTTATTACTAAATTAAAACCTGGTCAAGTCCTAAGGTTGAGTTCACTAAGACATATTAAAATTTAAAAAAACAGAATACATACAGAATATATAAATTTTAATGTATAAAAAAATAAACCTCGGTTGGTATGAGGTTTAAAATAAATATGAATATTTTAAAGTACATATTTTCAAATAATAATGGCAGTTCAGACAAAGCTTTTTTTACTATAGCATGACTATGAAATACTACCGTATACGTGCTTTGACATACATATTGCAAGACATTATTATTTTGACAATCCTATTTGATAAAATTAATTAATGATTGTATGGTCCTTAAAGGAGACTCGTGTTCAGCCATTAGCCGGCAATGAGTTAAAATGATGATGATAGTCTTAATGAATATCTCAAATTGAGTGTTGAATCGCACCGATATGATGTAAACCGGTCATATCCTACTTCCTATATGGATGACTTGCAACTCAGGGCCCCGTTTCCTGTGGTCAGTGCAAGTCAGCAAAGGGGTGAGATTAATTACAGCCATACTTAATACCTATTAGTGATCTTTTGTAGCTCTATGAGCTAAGTGTAGGGGCGTTATGTGTGAATCATCGAGTAAATAAGTAACATGTTATGGGTCAATAAAACTTTATCGTGAGTGTAAACCTGGGTGAACCATTTGTTCTGTTAATGCCCCATTTTGTTTATTTTATGAGTAACACAATTAATTTTTAACCTACAGTGAATCAATCTATCAATTATTAGCCCATTCACATCCATTGCTGGGCCTATGCCCAAGAAAATAGGCCATATGTGCTCGCTAAAGCCTATGATTTCCCGAGAACTCACGTGGCTCGTTTTCCTCATCCACCCACTCCGTTCCAGGAAGTCATCAGTCCAGTGGGCTGGAGATATAGGTTCTAATGCATTATATTCGTTATTAACCTGACCACAACCCGAATTCAAATGGCATCGCGTAATAAGATTATAAAAATCTTCCGTTTCACTTATTGAATCAATAGGCCTGAAGACCTCCCTGGCCTGTGTTGAGCGCTGTTGTCTTATTGTAGGAGGTCGCGGGTTCAATCCCCGGCAGGGTTAATTTGGGAATTTATAATTTCTAAAACTTTCTCTGGTCTGGTTTGGTGGGAGGCTTCGGCCGTGGTTAGTTACCACCCTACCGGTAAAGATGTATACCGCCAAGCAATTTAGTGTTCCGGTACGATGCCGTGTAGAAACCGACTAGGGGTTTAATATAACTGCCATACCCCTAACAGGTTAGCCTGTTACCATCTTAGACAGCATCATCACTTACCATCACGTGAGATCGCAGTCAAGGGCTAACTTGTAGTATAAATAAAAAGGCTGTACAGTAAAATGCAAGTTCGTACAAATCTCGCCGTCCATTGAACAATTAAAGTAACTCGCTCGCGGACCACAATCTGATTACCGTTCCGAGTTGCGTTATAAAGTGATCTAACTCGACTTAGCTGCACTGTAATAGTGTTAGTAGCTTTTAGATATTAGCACTTTTGACAGTAGTGTAAATTGGTTTCACTTTAAAAGTATTTAATTTAGTTCAAGTATAGTTTTGATAATTTAGATTTTTACTCGTATTATGATGTTACATATAGGTGATCTAATCTAAATATGAACGCAACTCCAATGAAGTGACCACAAAAATTTGACGTCATCACTGGTCATACAGACACCGGCTATTTAGAAAGAGCTTCGAATCAACGTGATACCTATTTGCATGGGTATAGTAATGAAAGACCTTTAAAAGCTTTTAATAAAGTGACATTGTGGCTGATTCTGTTTAACACAATCTCTAAACAAAACTAAAATGGCAGCTTTAAATCTGGTTCTGTCCCTTTCCGTAGGAAGTATTATGAAAGGGTTAGCAATATTTGTAATGCTCTAATTTTAGTTTAGTTTAGAGATTGTGCACTACAGAATCAGCCCCATTGTCCCAGGTAATTAAATTTGGTTCCCACTCGATACAAAAAAATATTTGTTGCGTGTTTCATCTAGTACGTAGGTTATATTTTGCAAGTTCGCACAAATTCTCTGTTTTTGTTACAGTACTGATTACCGTTCCGAGTCGCAAAGTGATCTAAGATAAAGGACTTAGCTGCACTGTAATAGTGTTAGTAGTTTTGAGATATTAGCACTTTTGACAGTAGTGTAAATTGGTTCAGTTTTACTTAACTTTCATACCTCTCCACTGTAGGACTGGCCATCATCTCGTTATAATAATTCCGTATGCTTTACCAAACGGGAACATTAAGTACTATGTTAACTCAACAGGTTGTCAATTACTAGTATTAAATTAATGAATTTAGAACTGCGCAAATAATATTATGTTAATAATGTTAATAATCACAGAGGAGAAAAAAGGAGTCTTCAATGTTTTCCTAAGATATTAATTTTTTTGAAGAAAATCAGTAAAATAGAATAAGTAAATACAGAACTACTGCATATTATTTTTATCAAATAAATTATTATATTTTTCATGAAACACGTTAAATCCAGCGTCGTGTAAATGTAGCAGGGTAACGAAGTACAGTCAACAATGAAAGTGCTTTGCTCTAGATCCGTAATCTGATTACCATCCCGAGTCGCGGTGGAAAGTAATCCGAGTGAACTTTGCTCCACTGAAACTGTATTACTGGGTATTTAAGTTATTTGAAGTCTGAACTGCGCTGACATGATAATAAGTTTAATTACTGAGAAGAAAAATTAAACCTTCTTCATCATCACCACATCACCATCATCTACACTTCAACCCAATGCCCGTCCACTAATGAGCACGAGTTTCTACGGCCATAGTCCACCATGCTGGCCAAGTGCAGATTAAACACGTTTAGGAACACTATGAAAAACACTCAAGCATACAGGTTTCTCACGATGTTTTCCTTCACTGTTAAAGCAAGTGATATTTTTGAATCCTTAAAACGCACATAACTCCGAAAAGTTAGAAGTGCGAGCCTGCGGATCGAAGGGCCGTCTTGTTTTTTTTTTTATCCACTACAAGCTAGCCCTTGACTGTGATCACACCTGATGGTAAGTGATGATGCAGTCTAAGTAGGTACCGGGCTAACCTGTTAGGGGCATGGCAGTTATATTAAACCCACACCCCTTCGGTTTCTACACGGCATTGTATACTGGAACGCTAAATCGCTTGGCGGCACGTCTTTGCCGGTAGGGTGGTAACTAGCCACGGCCGAAGCCTCCCACCAGGCCAGACCAGGGAAAATTCAGAAATTATAAATTTCCAAATTGACCCTGCCGGGGATCGAACCCGGGACCTCCGCACGTTAAGGCAACAGCGCTACACACTGCGCCACGGAGGTCGTCAAAAACCTACTCTACCCGAATAGGAATCTGAGCCTTTAAATCACTAAGCTATCACCACTTTTTACCTTCTTATCTAGATAATTATAACAAATATTATACTCTTGAATCTTGACCCACTCACTCACTCACTCACTACGCCCCGCCCAAACCGTTAGAATTAGATAATGCGTAAGATCATCATTTTAACTTCAATATTATAAATGCGAAAGTGTGTTTGTTTGTTAGTTATTTGGTTTGTCCTTCAATCACACCGCAACAGAGCAACGGATTGACGTGATTTTTAGCATGGGTATAATTGTGGACCTGGAGAGTGACAGAGGCTACTCTTTATCCTGGAAAATTGAGGAGTTCCCGTAGAAATTTAAAAAAAACTTATTCCACTAGCTGAAGTCGCGGACATCAGCTAGTGAAAACATACAATATCATAAACAATATATTTGATGCCTATGAAAAATGAAATAGAAAATACCAAATAGTTGATCGTTCATAGTTGTTGACATAAGAGCCTCTATAGATCAAGTTTAAAGCTCCTAAACCTTTATTCATTCAGCCGGATATTTTAATCCGTTTCTATTTACGAGTTTGAAAAAAGCCATAAACAAAAAGATAAACATTCACAAAGTAACTCGATAGCTCTATACCAAGCGTGACTGGTGGTCGAGTTGGTCGGATATGAATAAGGGCTTGGTTACATGTAGAGAGTGCTCAGACAAATTTAGACTAGTAGAGTAAAGTCGCAACTCGCAGGCCGCAGCACATCGAGTGACGGTGTGCGTGCGTATATTAGAGGGACGGAGCGCCGAATTGTAGCTAAGACATGCTTGGTTAGCTTCCCGAACTGCTGCGCGCGGAGGACACTTTCTCAGGAGGTTCTCAATTCGACTGTAAGTTTTTTTGTATGTATGTTACGCTATCATTCCGCCAATTATGAATCAATTTTGATGATCCTTTTTTTTGGTAGATCATACTTCAGAGGTTCAGAGAGGAATTTTATCGAAATTAATTTAGCGCTTTTTGAGAAAATCAACAAAATAATCTATACTGTTACCCAGATAATATTTTTTTTACTTTTTAGTTGAAGTTGGTTTTCGTTTTAGATGAAAGCGAATAAAATTATTACCATCACAATTTCAACCAGTTGTTTAAAAAGATTCATTCAATGATTCCAATTCAGCAAATGTGGTATCCACTGTGGGCGCATTTATACTATGATCCTGCAGACTCTTAATCACATATTTAGGTACCTAATTTGTTATAGTTTACAATTATTATTGTTTGTGTTAGCTTATTCATGACTGCTGACTTTTTGCTTATGAAGTAAAGTACTTTGATCCAGCAATTTGCTTGGTCTGAACAAGGTCTTAATCAATTGATATTGGAAGTGTCGCTTAGATCTCGTGTAGTTACTTAAAAAATTACGAAAAAAATACTTACTTCAAAAACTTGCGACATATTAAAATCAGCTGCTAGAAAACTTAAATTCGAAATCCAAAACCTTTCAGGAGAATTACTGGAATCAAAATATTTTTTTACAACCAATTATATTTTCTTTGCCATCATACTTCATACTTATACTTATATATAGTTATTAGGAATTATATTGTTACTAACAATAATGGACCGTAAATGTTGTCTGTTTTAAATAAATGAAATTGAAATTAATTATATACTTATCCATACTAATATTATAAATGCGAAAGTCAGTTTGTTTGTTGGTTTGTTGGTTTGTTGGTTTGTTGGTTTGTTGGTTTGTTGGTTTGTCCTTCAATCACGCTTCAACGGCGCAACGGATCGACGTGATTTTTTGCATGGGTATATTTGAGGACCTGGAGAGTGACATAGGCTACTTTTTATCCCGGAAAAACAAACAGTTCCTGTGGAATAGGATGCTCTTTTTCTCGCATTTTTCTTCAATTAGGCGGCAACGGCACACCGGATAGAAGTGATTTTTTACATGGGTATAATTGAAGAACTGGAGAGTGACATAGGCTACTTTTTATCCCGGAAAAACAAACAGTTCCTGTGGAATAGGATGCTCTTTTTCTCGCATTTTTCTTCAATTAGGCGGCAACGGCACACCGGATAGAAGTGATTTTTTACATGGGTATAATTGAGGAACTGGAGTGACATAGGCTACTTTTTATCCCGGAAAAACTAACAGCTCCTGTGGGATAGTATGCTCTTATTCTCGCATTTGTTCATCAATTAGGCGGCAACGGCACACCGGATCGACGTGATTTTTTACATGGGTATAATTGAGGAACTCGAGAGTGAAACTGGCTACTTTTTATCCCGGAAAAACTAACAGCTCCTGTGGGATAGTATGCTCTTTTTCTCGCATTTGTTCATCAATTAGGCGGCAACGGCACACCGGATCGACGTGATTTTTTACATGGGTATAATTGAGGAACTGGAGACTGACATCCATACTTCCATACTAATATTATAAATGCGAAAGTCAGTTTGTTTGTTGGTTTGTTGGTTTGTTGGTTTGTTGGTTTGTTGGTTTGTTGGTTTGTCCTTCAATCACGCTTCAACGGCGCAACGGATCGACGTGATTTTTTGCATGGGTATATTTGAGGACCTGGAGAGTGACATAGGCTACTTTTTATCCCGGAAAAACAAACAGTTCCTGTGGAATAGGATGCTCTTTTTCTCGCATTTTTCTTCAATTAGGCGGCAACGGCACACCGGATAGAAGTGATTTTTTACATGGGTATAATTGAAGAACTGGAGAGTGACATAGGCTACTTTTTATCCCGGAAAAACAAACAGTTCCTGTGGAATAGGATGCTCTTTTTCTCGCATTTTTCTTCAATTAGGCGGCAACGGCACACCGGATAGAAGTGATTTTTTACATGGGTATAATTGAGGAACTGGAGTGACATAGGCTACTTTTTATCCCGGAAAAACTAACAGCTCCTGTGGGATAGTATGCTCTTATTCTCGCATTTGTTCATCAATTAGGCGGCAACGGCACACCGGATCGACGTGATTTTTTACATGGGTATAATTGAGGAACTCGAGAGTGAAACTGGCTACTTTTTATCCCGGAAAAACTAACAGCTCCTGTGGGATAGTATGCTCTTTTTCTCGCATTTGTTCATCAATTAGGCGGCAACGGCACACCGGATCGACGTGATTTTTTACATGGGTATAATTGAGGAACTGGAGACTGACATCCATACTTATATTATAAATGCGAAAGTCAGTTTGTTTGTTGGTTTGTTGGTTTGTTGGTTTGTCCTTCAATCACGCTTCAAGGGCGCAACGGATCGACGTGATTTTTTGCATGGGTATATTTGAGGACTTGGAGAGTGACATAGGCTACTTTTTATCCCGGAAAAACAAATAGTTCCTGTGGGATAGGATGCTCTTTTTCTCACATTTTTCTTCAATTAGGCGGCAACGGCACACCGGATCGACGTGATGTTTTGCATGGGTATAATTGAGGAAGTGGAGAGTGACATAGGCTACTTTTTATCCCGGAAAAACAAATAGTTCCTGTGGGATAGGATGCTCTTTTTCTCACATTTTTCTTCAATTAGGCGGCAACGGCACACCGGATCGACGTGATGTTTTGCATGGGTATAATTGAGGAAGTGGAGAGTGACATAGGCTACTTTTTATCCTGGAAAAACAAATAGTTCCTGTGGGATAGGATGCTCTTTTTCTCACATTTTTCTTCAATTAGGCGGCAACGGCACACCGGATCGACGTGATGTTTTGCATGGGTATAATTGAGAAACTGGAGAGTGACATAGGCCACTTTTTATCCTGGAAAAACTTACAGCTCCTGTGGGATAGCACGCTCTTTTTCTCTCATTTTTCTTCAATTAGGCGGCAACGGCACACCGGATCGACGTGATTATTTACATGGGTATGATTGAGGAACTGTAGAGTGACATCGGCTACTTTTTATCCCGGAAAAACTAACAGCTCCTGTGGGATAGTATGCTGTCTTTCTCGCATTTGTTCTTCAATTAGGCGGCGCCGCACACCGGATCGACGTGATTTTTTACATCCATATCCATACTAATATTATAAATGCGAAAGTCAGTTTGTTTGTTGGTTTGTTGGTTTGTTGGTTTATTGGTTTGTTGGTTTGTTGGTTTGTTGGTTTGTCCTTCAATCAAGATTCAACGGCACACCGGATAGAAGTGATTTTTTACATGGGTATAATTGAAGAACTGGAGAGTGACATAGGCTACTTTTTATCCCGGAAAAACAAACAGTTCCTGTGGAATAGGATGCTCTTTTTCTCGCATTTTTCTTCAATTAGGCGGCAACGGCACACCGGATAGAAGTGATTTTTTACATGGGTATAATTGAGGAACTGGAGTGACATAGGCTACTTTTTATCCCGGAAAAACTAACAGCTCCTGTGGGATAGTATGCTCTTATTCTCGCATTTGTTCATCAATTAGGCGGCAACGGCACACCGGATCGACGTGATTTTTTACATGGGTATAATTGAGGAACTCGAGAGTGAAACTGGCTACTTTTTATCCCGGAAAAACTAACAGCTCCTGTGGGATAGTATGCTCTTTTTCTCGCATTTGTTCATCAATTAGGCGGCAACGGCACACCGGATCGACGTGATTTTTTACATGGGTATAATTGAGGAACTGGAGACTGACATCCATACTTCCATACTAATATTATAAATGCGAAAGTCAGTTTGTTTGTTGGTTTGTTGGTTTGTTGGTTTGTTGGTTTGTTGGTTTGTTGGTTTGTCCTTCAATCACGCTTCAACGGCGCAACGGATCGACGTGATTTTTTGCATGGGTATATTTGAGGACCTGGAGAGTGACATAGGCTACTTTTTATCCCGGAAAAACAAACAGTTCCTGTGGAATAGGATGCTCTTTTTCTCGCATTTTTCTTCAATTAGGCGGCAACGGCACACCGGATAGAAGTGATTTTTTACATGGGTATAATTGAAGAACTGGAGAGTGACATAGGCTACTTTTTATCCCGGAAAAACAAACAGTTCCTGTGGAATAGGATGCTCTTTTTCTCGCATTTTTCTTCAATTAGGCGGCAACGGCACACCGGATAGAAGTGATTTTTTACATGGGTATAATTGAGGAACTGGAGTGACATAGGCTACTTTTTATCCCGGAAAAACTAACAGCTCCTGTGGGATAGTATGCTCTTATTCTCGCATTTGTTCATCAATTAGGCGGCAACGGCACACCGGATCGACGTGATTTTTTACATGGGTATAATTGAGGAACTCGAGAGTGAAACTGGCTACTTTTTATCCCGGAAAAACTAACAGCTCCTGTGGGATAGTATGCTCTTTTTCTCGCATTTGTTCATCAATTAGGCGGCAACGGCACACCGGATCGACGTGATTTTTTACATGGGTATAATTGAGGAACTGGAGACTGACATCCATACTTATATTATAAATGCGAAAGTCAGTTTGTTTGTTGGTTTGTTGGTTTGTTGGTTTGTCCTTCAATCACGCTTCAAGGGCGCAACGGATCGACGTGATTTTTTGCATGGGTATATTTGAGGACTTGGAGAGTGACATAGGCTACTTTTTATCCCGGAAAAACAAATAGTTCCTGTGGGATAGGATGCTCTTTTTCTCACATTTTTCTTCAATTAGGCGGCAACGGCACACCGGATCGACGTGATGTTTTGCATGGGTATAATTGAGGAAGTGGAGAGTGACATAGGCTACTTTTTATCCCGGAAAAACAAATAGTTCCTGTGGGATAGGATGCTCTTTTTCTCACATTTTTCTTCAATTAGGCGGCAACGGCACACCGGATCGACGTGATGTTTTGCATGGGTATAATTGAGGAAGTGGAGAGTGACATAGGCTACTTTTTATCCTGGAAAAACAAATAGTTCCTGTGGGATAGGATGCTCTTTTTCTCACATTTTTCTTCAATTAGGCGGCAACGGCACACCGGATCGACGTGATGTTTTGCATGGGTATAATTGAGAAACTGGAGAGTGACATAGGCCACTTTTTATCCTGGAAAAACTTACAGCTCCTGTGGGATAGCACGCTCTTTTTCTCTCATTTTTCTTCAATTAGGCGGCAACGGCACACCGGATCGACGTGATTATTTACATGGGTATGATTGAGGAACTGTAGAGTGACATCGGCTACTTTTTATCCCGGAAAAACTAACAGCTCCTGTGGGATAGTATGCTGTCTTTCTCGCATTTGTTCTTCAATTAGGCGGCGCCGCACACCGGATCGACGTGATTTTTTACATCCATATCCATACTAATATTATAAATGCGAAAGTCAGTTTGTTTGTTGGTTTGTTGGTTTGTTGGTTTATTGGTTTGTTGGTTTGTTGGTTTGTTGGTTTGTCCTTCAATCAAGATTCAACGGCGCAACGGATCGACGTGATTTTTTGCATGGGTATATTTGAGGACTTGGAGAGTGACATAGGCTACTTTTTATCCCGGAAAAACAAATAGTTCCTGTGGGATAGGATGCTCTTATTCTCACATTTTTCTTCAATTAGGCGGCAACGGCACACCGGATCGACGTGATGTTTTGCATGGGTATAATTGAGGAAGTGGAGAGTGACATAGGCTACTTTTTATCCCGGAAAAACAAATAGTTCCTGTGGGATAGGATGCTCTTTTTCTCACATTTCTCTTCAATTAGGCGGCAACGGCACACCGGATCGACGTGATGTTTTGCATGGGTATAATTGAGAAACTGGAGAGTGACATAGGCCACTTTTTATCCTGGAAAAACTAACAGCTCCTGTGGGATAGCACGCTCTTTTTCTCGCATTTTTCTTCAATTAGGCGGCAACGGCACACCGGATCGACCTGATTATTTACATGGGTATGATTGAGGAACTGTAGAGTGACATCGGCTACTTTTTATCCCGGAAAAACTAACAGCTCCTGTGGGATAGTATGCTCTTTTACTCGCATTTGTTCTTCAATAAGGCGGCAACGGCACACCGGATCGATATGATTTTTTACATGGGTATAATTGAGGAACTGGAGAGAGACATAGGCTACTTTTTATCCCGGAAAAATAACAGCTCCTGTGGGATAGTATGCTCTATTTCTCGCATTTCTTCTTCAATTAGGCGGCAACGGCGCAACGGATCGACGTCATTTTTTGCATGGGTATATTTGAAGACCTGGAAAGTGACATAGGCCACTTTTTATCCCGGAAAAACAAACAGTTATATACGTATATCTTAGGTACCTTCAAGGCAAGAGTGAATAGGCATCTTCTAGGCAAGCGCGTTCCAACCTAGACCTCATCATTGCTTTGCACTAAGCATGATTGTCGTCAAGCGCAAGCCTATCTCACAATAAAAAAATAAAAAAAAAGTTCCTGTGGGATAGTATGCTATTTTTCTCACGTTTGTTCTTCAATAAGGCGGCAATAGCGCAACGGATCGACGTGATTTTCGCATGGGTATATTTGAGGACCTGGAGAGTGACATAGGCTACTATTTACTTCGGGAAAACAAACAGTTTCCCGGAGACTTTCACACAGTCTGATAGTAGGTATAGTCTAGATCTTGGAAAGTAACATAGGCTACTTTATGTCCCGGAAAATCTAATAGATCCCACAGGATAGCATGTTGTTTACAGTAGCGTGTTAAAATAATGCTCTGCCCTGTGTCCATAACTGTCCACTGACTAAATATACTCCTCCCTTCTCCTTTGCGGCGTAATGTAATTGTTCCAGTAGTGTCCGATAGACTAATCGGTTACATGCTGCTGCAACTATGCGACATCGTTTGTATAATCAGGAATCTGTATAACGGGTAACCTATAGCATTGTGTTTTCTTTCGTAGATATCGTGAATATTTTTTCGAATATTTTTCATTTTTCGTTCATGAAAAACCTAGCTCTTGCCTTTCGATGAAATACGTCGATACTGAACGTCTCAGTATTCTTCTCCATGGCATCCTCTTGCATACTTAATTTAAATACAGTTTTCTAACAAAAACTCATTTATTGGACCCTTGAGCCACGCGAGCGATGCCGCGGGTAATAGCTATCGTGAATATTTTTTCGAATATTTTTCATTTTTCGTGCATGAAAAACCTAGCAAGACGTATTTCATCGAAAGGCAAGACCTTTCGATGAAATACGTCGATACTGAACGTCTCAGTATTCTTCTCCGTGGCATCCTCTTGCATTCTTAATTTAAATACAGTTTTCTAACAAAAACTCATTTATTGTTCCCTTGAGCCACGCGAGCGAAGCCGCGGGTAATAGCTAGTAATATTATAAATGCGAAAGTGTGTTTGTTTGTTGGTTTATTGGTTTGTTGGTTTGTCCTTCAATCACGCCGCAACGGAGCAACGGATCGACCTGATTTTTGGCATGGGTATTGTTGAGGACCTGGAGAGTGACATAGGTTACTTTTTATCCCCGGAGTTTAGGAGTTTAGGAGTTCCCGCAGGAATCCAAAAAACTTGAACCACGCGGACGAAGTCGCGGGCATCAGCTACTCAAAAATAAATAGAATAGCTTCAATTTAAAACGAATCAAAATATCTAGGTCTGAATATATTGCTATCCTTGTCTGCAGAGCATTATGAAAAGAATAATTATAAATTACCTATCATTTTGGCTTATATCAGAGACTAGCTGATGCCCAAGACGTCGTCCTCGTGCTTAAGTTTTTTGATTTTTGATTCCCGCGGGAACTTCTCAATTTTCCGGGATGCAAAGTAGGCTATGTCTCTCTCCAAGTCCTCAACTATACCAAAAGTCACTTCGATCCGTTGCACCGTTGCGGCGTGATTGAAGGACAAACCAATAAACCAACAAACAAACACACTTTCGCATTTATAGTATCATTATGATATGATTGTGTACAACATAAATAATTCGCCATACTGTATTAAAAAAGATCCTAAGTTACTAACAAACTTAGTTTCCTTTATTCTAAAAAGTAAGTTAGTTAAATAACCAACTACCATTTTATTATTAACAATACCTAAGCGTGATAACGTTAGTTTAAACCTGACAACTCAGCTACTTGTACTTACTTTTCCATTGTTTAAGAAAATTTGCGAGTAAAATCATTTTATCAGACGCGGGCGCCGAAACGTACTGAGCTTCAAAAATCTGTCCCAACTTAAGGCGAATTTAAACTAATTGAAAAAGTTTTCTAATTATAGGCTTAGCGGATACTTGGGACTAAATCGCCTTAAGGGTAAACAACACCTCGGAAATTCGCACGGAGGTGTTTATAGGCTTAAGCGACGAGAGACGAGCGTTTGACGTCCTACAGGTTGATGTTTTAAAAGTCGTTTATGTCAGTTATAAATATTTAAAATTTAAAATTATAATATTTGGTAAATATTACTTTTTTTCTATATACTAACATCTAAGCCTGGGCCGATTGGTAGATTTCACTGCATGAAAGTAATTATAATTTCTAGTCACATAATATGTTTGAAGTTTTTAAAAAGGGCAACTGCTGAATTTCTTGCCGGCTCTTCTAAGTAGAATTCTTTCCGAACCGTTGGTAGAGTCAAAACATGAAGTAAAATACGAGACACCTAATATGTCCTAAATGTAATAAATACATTGAGTATTGAGTAGTACTTAAAAAACACTACCAACCAGTGATAATAATAGCGTGTTTGAATGCAACCAAGCGCTATTCTAAAATATAACGTTTTTAGTAGTTTTGACGACCTCCGTGGCGCAGTGTGTAGCGCTGTTGGTCCTGGGTTCGATCCCCGGCAGGGTCAATTTGGGAATTTATAATTTCTGAATTGTCCCTGGTCTGGCCTGGTGGGAGGCTTCGGCCGTGGCTAGTTACCACCCTACCGGCAAAGACGTGCCGCCAAGCGATTTAGCGTTCCGGTACGCTGCCGTGTAGAAACTGAAGGGGTATGGGTTTAATATAACTGCCATGCCCCTTACAGGTTAGCCCGCTACCATCTTAGACTGCATCATCACTTACCATCAGGTGAGATCGTAGTCAAGGGCTTGCTTGTAGTGGATAAAAAAAAAAAAAAATATAAAAAAAATTGTGAAGGTAATGTACTCTCATTCTTCATTGCCTTTTGCTCTAGCATAGTAAATATAGTAATATACTATGCTAACTGCCTCGTTTGTCTAGCGGTTAACATGTTCGACTGCGGCCGACCAGGTCCTGGGTTCGAGTCCCGGGTTGGGTCACAACAAGTATTGGTTTTTTCTGACAAAAAATTCTCAGTACTAGTCCGGAGTCAGGAAGTTGGCGGTGTTTCACCCCCGTGCCTCGGAGAGCACGTAAAGACGTCGGTCCTGCGCCTGATCTCTCTCCGATCGTGTCGGATTTTCCGTGCCATCGGGCTATGAGAGTAAAGGAATAGAGAGTACACCTGTTTATGTTACACTTGTGCACTATATAATATCATCCCGCGCCGATGGCTAATCTCTCTGGAGATTGGCCGCCGTGGCCGATATTCGGTCGGGAGTACATTATTATCATACTATGCTACATATTATTTATAATTTGTTGTCATAAGAAGCTCTTTTAAATTAAAAGTAAACAGAAATAATTTATGCCCCACAAAAGTGTACGGAAATTATATGACGTCTAAACGTTACACTTGAATTTGGATAATGGTTTGTCATTATCATCTAATTTATTCTGAAGTTTAGCAAAACGATGATTGCACTTCGGGCGCCCCATACAATAGCGTACGTAGTTTGCATCTAAATCGCAGCTTTATTATATAAAATTTACATCTACCATCGATACAACTTTGGAAATTAACTTTTATGTATTCCATACCACCCTTTATTAAAGTTTTTTCGATAAAATTTTATTTGATAAACTTATTTAATAATTTTATTGGTAGCTTTTTACAAAGTAAATGATAGTAGTAAGTTTTTTCCACGTATCCAAAAACAACCGTTTAGTTTCCCACAATATTTTTGAAGTCAAAATAAAATGAGTGATTTTTTAAATAGTTAGAGCATAATCTCGGCTGTTGTTGTTGTTGTTGTTTTAAAAAGTTTATTACACCAAATGTGTTTCGACACGGTCACGCTTTTGAACGATTTATTATCATACACTAACTATTAGGTACAGGACGGCCGTAATGCGATCGCAACGCATAACCGAACAGGGCAATTTCATAATCACAAGTGATTTTCCAAATGATCAGATTTGAAAACAAGCCGGACCCCGGGGCTCATTCCTTATTCATCGAAAAACGCGACGGGGCATTCGAAAAAAAAACTCCCGACTAAGATGCTCGTTAAGTAAATTAATACGGGTATAAAACATGATTAAAAAAATTACGTCGACAACCTGCGAGGGGAGTAAAAATAAGGGAGCATCCCTCGTCTATGAATGAACGCTTTCTTCATCGAAAAACAAACTTAATAATGCCATTCATCACTTAAAATCCAGTAAAACAACCACCTTATTGTGTAAGTCATAAGAGCGGTAAAGTATTTTTGGATGGGAAAAATCGAGATAGTAATTTGTATACGCCAAGTTTACCTTTAAGTACTGTAACTTATAATATCCCTCGGCTTCAATGCATTCGCCGGAGGGCAAAACAATGAAAATGTTAATACTGGGCTCCCACTTGAATTTATTTTTAACTTCCTGGTAATATAGTTCTGTGCGCGTCTAAAGACGTCCTTTGTTTATGCGGCTACCAAAAGAGCAAGTTTTAACTTTGGCCGAGAAAACAGTCGCTATTTTTATTCAGACTTCTTACTGAATTTCATCCCCAAAAAGAACAGTCTTGTTAACTATCATCCTGAAGAGTCTTTGAAGGAAGCCACTGATGGCATAAGCAGTAAAAGAAATCTTAAAGTGTAGAAATCCTGTTACCTAGCATATGTTTCACAGCTCAAAGTCAAAATCAAAAGATTTTGGACTCCATTAAATTTAAAAAGGTGGATTATGATGACAACTTTGACAATAAAGATTTTTAAAATGTCTAATAGTATGATAATTTTGGCAAATGCCGTTTTCATACATCTATACTGCTTCAGTCTTGTCCTTCACTATTGCTATACACCTCTCACCTGTCAAAACTATCATCCTAAATTAGACAAACTATAAATGATAATTATCTAAGTCTCTTTCAGAAGAGTCTCTCTTTTACAGTCCTTGTGGCAAGCAGCATTCTTATAAGAAATGCGATTCTGAATAGATAATTCTATTCAGAGAACAGTTTGAGTTGAGTTATTGCAAGCACAAATGTTGTCAAGATGCGAACCAGTTTCGCGAGTTGTAATTTTGCAGGGAACCACGTTAAACTGTGCACCAGTATGGAAGAAATCATCTGAATCCCTCTTTAGGTTTGCACGATTTAAAATCGTGACTCTTAAATCGTGGCAGGTTCGTCATAACCCTTTTATCAAATAAGCTATTAATCATGAGTGGCCTTTTTTGTTTTTTTAATAATTATTGTCAAGTTTTTGCTTAGGTAGCAACTTCAATCTGTCTTCATGATTAGTCACGATAAAACACTTCAATCATTAATATTCTGAATGAACTTAAGACGTTATAAAATACAATTATTCTAATTATAGATGGTGCCCGCGTGGATTGAGGGTTTTGGTTCCTGCAGGAACCCTTTAATTTAATAAAATGCATGATAAAATGCAAAATAAATGAATATAAAAAAATCCGGGATAAATAGTAGCCTATGACTGATTATCCCAGACTATAATCTAGCTCTGGGCCAAATTCATCCAAATCCTTTCAGCCGTTTTGGCGTGATTGAGTAACAAAAATGAAGTTGAACTGAATAAAACTGAAGTTATTGGATTGTGAAGGATTTTTTAATGTTGTATAATAAATTGATTTTATACTTCTACCATACCTTTACTACTGTTTTAATCATACTTTTGCGGGTCTAAAGTCAGTCTTCATGCCCTAGGGCCGTAATCTAGTCGATCGATCGCCCAACTAGTTGACCAACCCCATACTGTAAATATGCACAACAGAGTCTAGGCTCCAGACTGGTCGACCATTGACAACGATCGGACCATTTCACATAAAAGTTTTTAAACCAAGGAGTATGTGTACCTGCATAAACACTGGCAGCATGAAAAGCAAAATGACAAATGGACAAATGTGACTCTATCGAACGTGAACATTCACTTTTAATTTGTCTTTTCTTTTTATTATTTACTAGACCTATGTATCCTACTTACTATGATTTGCAATAAATATCTAACCGTTACACTTTGTTTTACTGTTATGGTAGAAGTATAAAGTAGAGTATACACCACCGGGATAAAGCAGTTTTTTTCTTGGGCGCTTGAATCCCTCACTGCACTCAGGACTCAAACTTAATTCCCTCCCTTTGGTCGGGAATTAACTTATAACACCCTCGCTGCGCTCGGGAGTTAAATTTGGAGTCCTTCGTTACGTTCAGGATTCAATGTAGCGCCCGTGACATAAAACAGTGCTTTATCCCCTTGGTGTATAAACTACTATTATTTCAGTATTTGCTCGATTTAATACCTCGCAAACTTAAACGGAGACTTAGAGGATCAAATCAAACTTTATTCTTTGATGGGATGTGAAAATAACAATGACATGACGTATCTACGTAACCTGTTTACTTGCTGTGCATACATATTGAGAATGGTCTCATGAGAAAATAGAAAGAAAGGAACAAAAGTCTGAAAACCGAACAACACTGGTTCGGCTGATTACAACTTTCGCTACAGAATTGCCAAAAAATATTCATGCCGCACAAAAGCTAGATAAATCCGACATCTATAAACAGGCCCGGGGGATTCGGCCCGGGATAGTCGTAAAACACCTGCTTTTTAAGGGCGCAAAGTACTAACGTATGCGTAAAAATTTTCAGGAGCGTAAAATTTCAATCAGCCTCTTATTCATATGCAAAAGTTTGTTCCCTTGAGTGCTCCGTTTGCGATACCAAGGGATGTGTATTTTATATTTAAATTTAAGTTCTATTGCTTATCTGTTAGAGGCTATTTTCGCACTGATACGTAGAATTAGATTTGAGTACACAGTGCGAATTACTCGACCTATTTCGTATTGTAAAGCACGTGACGCTGGATTGTGCGTATGATAATCACCAATCACCATAGACAGAGAAACCGGTAGACTTCCACATCCGGAATGAATTTGATTGCTTTGATAACATAAAAACATAATAAAAAATATAATAATAATAATGTTCTCCCGACCGAATTTCGGCCACTGCGGCCAATCTCCAGAGACATTAGCCATCTGCGCGGGAGATAGGGGGAATAGGCATCTTCTAGGTAAGCGCGCTCCACCTAAGGCTGCATCACCTCTTGCATGCAAGTCTGATTGCAGCCAAGCGCTAGCCTATATATTTAAAAAACGACCTACGAGAGATCAGGCTCAGGACCGACAGCTTAACGTGCTCTCCGAGGCACGGGGTTGCAACCCCGCCAACTTCCTAACTCAGGCTAGTACTGAGAATTTCTAGTCAGAATAACCCAATACTTGTCATGGCCCGGGCCTCGAACCCGAGACCTCGTCGGCCGCAGTCGAACAAGCTAACCACTAGACCAACGAGGCAGTCAATAAAAAAAAAATCTTCCTATCAACCCCTTTGCCAGTTCACTACTGAGCACTAGTCTTCTCTACTAGGTGCATGCCAGGGGACTGAAGCCGCGACCCGCAAAAAAAATTTAGTCAGGTTGAAATTTAATTTACCAGGGTAATCTGTGCCTCTATTTAAATAACAAATTTGATCAAAGCACTGACTTGGAAGAAAAAGGATTGACAAAGGTCTAGTAACTAGTTCCATAAACGCATCATTAAAGCTGGCCGACCTATAAAAGTATTAGTAGGCACTATTCACTTCTGGTAGAACGATGCCGCTTGCTCTGGATCTTCTACGGATCTTCTCATCCTAATAAGAGTTAAATAAGTAGAAAAAGAAATAAGAGTTCTCACAGTCTATATGTTTTTCTATCTACAACATTTATTACATACCCAGACAAATGTAAACGCGTATGTTTTTCGCACTTTTGCGTATATACGGCCTTTTGTGCGCTTGATTAAATTTCTATTTTTCTCAGAATTCACAATAACATGGTACGTCTCCAAATTGTCTCCTTATTAAGTTATCGAAGGTAAACGCTTTCACATTTTGCTTGGGACCTTTTGATTAAATCCAACGCTATATTTGGCATTCTAGTCTACTAGCACAGAATACTTAATAGTACTTTTCAGGTACAGAAGAATTACTACGCAAAGACGTTTCAATAAATAGCGGCTCTTGATACGATGTAATAAAATGCAATTCAGCTCGCACAGCGTTGCTAGCGAAATTTTTTAAGTAACTACACACCCCATCTTTTTCTGTCCCGTAAGTATTATCCCTTCTGACGCGGCGCGTGTAGCGTTAGGGTTGTCTTCTAACTTCTTGTAATTAATAAGGTCTTCAGAGTGATAAAGCCGAAAAACCTTTATTAGAGTTTAAATAACCAAGAATATCGCTAATTGTACTTATTTCGTTCATCTATCATTTCGTTCATTATCACTTATTTTGTACATTTTCAAAATAATACGGGGGAAGATTTATAATGCGGACGTTTTAGGACAGGTGAGTCTCCGTGTCCCGGATCGGTACGTGTGGCGCAGGCGCAGGCCACCGCTGCTGGCGGTACCGCGCGGACGCACCAACTTGCTCAGCAAGGCGCCGCTGACGCGCGCGATTCGCACCCTTAACGTCATAGCTGGGAGAACAGATCTGTTTTATTGTACTCTGAGTGAACTCACAAGGATTGCTCTGTGGGCTATATGTTATAATAATAATAATAATATTTAATTAAGTAGTTCATTATATAGTTAAGGATTATTTTAGCTAGACTAGTGTATTAGGGAAACCTGTAAGGCTAGTTATAAGTGGAGAATAAATAAATAAATAAATAAATCTATGAGTCCGAGAACGTGTAATTTCGCTGGTCTGGTCTGGTGGGAGGCTTCGGCCGTGGCTAGTTCCACCCTACCGGGAAAGACGTGCCGCCAAGCGATTTAGCGTTCCGGTACGATGCCGTGTAGATACCGAAGGGGTATGGGTTTAATATAACAGCCATGCCCCTAGCAGGTTAGCCCGCTACCATCTTAGACTACATCATCACTTACCATCAGGTGAGATCGCAGTCAAGGGCTAGCTTGTAGTGGATAAAAATAAATATTTTTTAATATATATTTCAGTGCGCGCGCGACACTCGACTGATACGAGTGCCGTCGACGGATTCCGCCGCCGCGCCATAGGTATATATCTTGCGTCACGTGACAAGTTAGCCAGGCCTCCTACTAGACTTATCTCTATTGTTTACCTAATATTTCATCTTGTATTATTCTCCAAAAGATTTTGCTAATAATATTTTATACTAAGTCCTGTCTGTCAAAGGATATTATTATTAGTTTTTTATTATGGAAGTTTTCTGAAGCAATTTTTCTTATCAACATTTTTATGATCATTGGTGAAATTTGATTAAAGTCTGAAAGTACTCGTATACAGCTTATTTTGGGATATGAGATAAAAGATTGCTTTGTATTTTTATATAAACAAATGTAAGCTAAAATATATTTGGATTTAAAGAGGAGATAAATGCGGACGTGTATTAAGCTTTTTCTTTAGTACCTACTTTCATCATATTTTATCATCATTTAAGTATACTGAAACAGTCATAAATAGCAGAAGATTCGCATTTCTAAAGGATGAAACGAGACTGCATTTGTAAAATCACAGATCACAAGTTGGCATCTAGACGATTTAAAGTCTAGTTAAAATCTTTCATAATAATAGGTAATCTGGTCGAGCTTAGGTACTTGATAATTAATAATTATTGTCAAAAGAGTTATTTTCGTCGAAATTTAAAAAATATATCACCATACATGCAAATTTTCTTACGGAGTCACGCCAAAACATACATGATTAATTATTTTCTACCCGCGTTAAAAGCTTCGCCATTTTTTCACCCCAAAGACCTATAAGACCTCGTGATAAATTGAAATTTTTATGCTTAAATGTTCGCACGCTCCTTTAAAAAATTAAGGCCTTCAAAAATATGATATTCATTCCGTCAAAAAGGCTTTGATGATGTTTGATACGAAGGTATTAGGACTAGCATGAGCTTTGCTAACGATTACTCGCTAGTATATTAGAAAATTTGAAAAATTGTAAATCATAAATCATTTATTTTGTGAAATAGTGGGTCGTTAGAGACAGTGTGCAAAATTATGTTAAATTAAATTCAGTCAATATGTGTTTGGTTACTCTGGTATAAAATAAAAAATAAAAATTGTAGTTTCCTTTGTATTCTCATCTTTACATAGGGCTGCTCATGTATGCCATTCTTTATGGCAAAAACACATTACGGGAAGGGGAGGGCAAAAGGTCAGCCTCAGCGAGAAACGCCCGCGTCATACGGGGAACACGTTTAGTCGTTTCGCAGAAGCCTGTGCAGCTTCAAACTAAAGTGCATGCCTTTTTGTCCAGTACAAAAAAAAATGTTCCCCTTGCTGTCTTTTCGACCGTTGTTGTGCCAGCAATCTATAATTTTAACGATGCAGTTCGACCAGCCGCATGGTTGTCTTCCCACATTTCTCTTTTCATTACGCGGTCTCCATTCCAGTAACAAGCGAGTGGCTCGAGTGAATATAGTTCTGTCCCTTTCCGTAGGGAGTATTATGAAAGGGTTAGCAATATGCTCTAATTTTAGTTTAGTTTAGAGATTGTGCACTACAGAATCAGCCCCAATCTTTGTGTGAGTCTTATAGAGCTGGGCCCACTTAAGCGATGCGGCACCTCTGCGACATAATTGTACTAAGAATATTTGCCGCTACATGCCGTGACGCGCCGCACCACTGTAGCGGGGCCAGATCTTAAGTCAGCGCTGAAATCGCGTAAGAGTTTCTTTAACTACGTCTCTAAACTTGAAAGATTAGTAGAAATATATTACTATTACTACAGTCAATGCCCTGTCTAGGAATTTCTGTATCATTGGACGTTTTATCAAAGAGACGCAAGGCACGCATCATATTGAGCTTCAGATAGTAGTAATGCATTAACTGCATCCCATATGAAAGTTTAATATGGAATTGAGCAGTTTTTGCACCGCCTCGTTCCCGAGCCCCGATGCATGATGGAAATAGGGTTGGGTTACTTTAAATGTAAATTCTCAGGTTGTAAGCATATTTTCTTATGCGTACTTTTATAGATCGCCGGTTGACTAGTGACTACCTTCTTGATTAGGGATTTATTTAAATAAACCAGGCCTGTATTCTAAGGTTGGTTGGGACCAGGCGACGGAAAATGAGTATACAACCCAAGAGTTGGTAATGGACTGATTTATTGGTATAGACTTATTACTAGATACATGCATGTATGTGTAAGCAATAATAATTATAAAGGTATGCACACACTACACCTCCCATGGGGTGGTAAAAAAATTATTAATATTCTATTACATAATTTTTTTTTTGTTCATAATTGCTAAATATAAAATTTAAAAAAACAATTATATTTCTTACAACTAATTACAATTTTTTTTTTTTTTGTTTTGTTATTTTTCCACAATTACAATGTTCTTAAAGTTAATCAGTTAAGTATAGTTTTGTCCTATTTTTATGAATAATATCTATTTTTCCGTTGGTATATTCTATTTTAACATTGGGTGACAAGTCTTCAACTACTTTATATGGTCCTAAATATAAATCTGATAGTTTATTGCCTGTTTCATTTTTTACTAAAATTAAATCGTTAGGCTTATATCTAATAGGTTTAATATATTTATCGTATCTATTTTTTTGTCTATATTTACTAGTAATTAAATTATTTCGTGCTTCTGTTTGAGAAACTTGTAAACGATATCTCAATTCTTGTGGATAGTTATCGTGATTGTATAGAGGTTCTATTTTCGTTGAAAGATTACTTGGTAGGTTACATTTTTTTCCATATACTAATTCAAAAGGCGTAAATTTAGTTGATGAATGTACAGTAGTGTTATACGCAAAACACCAAAAAGGAAGCCAAGTACTCCATAAATCTGGTCTACCGTCTGTCTGTATTCTTAGAAAACTTCCTAAGTTCTTATGTGAGTTCTCTAACGCACCTATACTTTCGTGGTGGTATGCCGTTGAATTTAGTTTAGAAATATTAAGTAATTTACAAACGTCTTTAAATGTTTCTGATATAAATTCGGATCCTTTATCTGTTCCCACAATAGCTGGAATTCCGTGAACAAGGATAAAATTATTTACAAAAACACGCGCAACTTCTGTAGCTGTTTTTGTAATGAGTGGAAACGCGCAAATGTATTTCGTTAATTCGCATTGTAGCGTAAGAATATACGTATAATTATTATAATCTCTAGCTAAGGGTCCTACTATATCTAAAAATATTTTTTCAAAAGCTGAATGAGCTGTTGAAGTAATTACCATAGGTTCTTTTACCGTAGTGGTATATTTTTGTTTTTGACATTTGGGGCATTTTTTTACAAAATTAATTATATCTTTTTCCAGTCCCGGCCAGAAATAATATTTCTTTACGTTATTTAACATTCGTCTGATGCCCGCGTGGCCACTAGTGGGCAAAAGATGAAAGTCGTTTAATATAACTTTTCTGTCATCTATATCATCTACTCTATTAACGTCCTCTAAAATACATAAACGAGGTCCGTTCCATTTAATTGTATTCTTTATTTCCTCTACTAACTTTTTAAGAAATATATTATTGTTATTATTTTTTATAAAATATATTTCTTCTATATTTATTCTTTCACAAAATTCACCTAGCTCTCTCACAAATGCGGCTCGCGTCAATTGCGATTGAGATGCAGGGTTTATAAATATCGTCATTTGACTACTGTCATATGAAAAAATATTATTTTCGCAATTAATTTTCTTTTCTTGTCGTAATTTATTTAAATTTTTCGAGTCTATAAATCTTAATTCAACTGCGTTCTTCGGTTTAATATGAGTTTCTACGACTATTGGCTGATCAGACCTGTCATCGGTAGAGACCATATCATCCGGAGACGAAGCTGTTTCCAATCGTTTTCTCTGCGCACGCGTCATCACACATACGCTATCACTCATCTCTCTGAAATCTTTAGAACTCATAATCACTCGAGATAATGCGTCTGCAGCCGCGTTATCTTTACCTTTCACATACTCTATCAAATAATCATACTCTTCCAAAGTCAATCTGAATTTAAGCAACCTACTCGAAGGGTCCTTCATACTAAACAAATAAATTAAAGGCTTGTGGTCGGTAAGAATTTTAAAAGTACGACCGTACAAGTAAGGTCTAAAATATTTTACTGCCCAGACCACAGCTAAAAGCTCCTTTTCAATAGTCGGGTAATTCTGTTCAGCTTTGTTAAGACTTCTACTTGCATAAGCGACTGGACGTCCATCCGAGTTTGACAAAATTGCACCAATCGCGTAACCCGATGCGTCTGTTTGAAGAATAAACTGATTGCTTTCCGAAAAGTTAGGGTATTGTAGAACTGGTGGCGTTATCATACTTTCCTTTAAAATATCGAAAGATTTTTGACAATTATCATCCCAAATAAATTTAACCTTCTTTCTGCATAAAAGATTTAAGTTGTATGCCTTTTTGGCAAAGTTAGGTATAAACTTTCTATAATAACTAGCTAATGCGACGAATCGTCTTACCTCGTCAGCATTTTTCGGGATAGGGTAGTTTTTTATGATACTAACTTTCTGAGGGTCGGGTACTACGCCGTCGCCTGACACTACATGTCCCAAATAAAGTAATTCTTTTTTGAGAAAATCACATTTTGCTGGATTTAATTTTAAATTAACGTTACGTATTCTTTCAAATACTTCGATTAAGTTTTTGTTGTGATCTGATAAATTCCGTCCAAAAATAATTAAATCATCAAGGTAACAAAGACATTTTTCATAGGACAAACCAGCCATTGCCATATTCATCATTCGGGAAAACGAACTTGGGCTCGTCTTAAGGCCCATAGGCATTCTTGTCATTTGATATTGGCCTGAACTAAAAGCTGTGTATTTCCTACTAGCAGGATCCAACTCAACATTATAAAATCCTTGATTTAAATCTAAGTGAGTAAAGTATATACAGCCTGATAAAGAGTCTAATATGTCTGTCATATTAGGTAGGGGAAATTTGTCGTCAATAATACAGTTATTTAATTTTCTATAGTCAATAACTAATCTCCACTTTTTCTCCGTGCTATTCGAGTTCGATTTTTTTGGAACTAATAGAACAGGGCTAGACCATTCACTGTTACATGGTTCTATAATGCCTTGCTTAAGCATCTTATTGATTTGTTTATCCATTTCACCCTTTTGTGAGTGTGGAAGTCTATAAGGCTTGGAATACACTGGTGTCGTATTAGGTTTTAAAGAAATAGAGTGCTTATAAAGCTTAGTCGTGGTGAATTGATCACCTTCAAGATAAAATATATCGTTATATTTTGCACATATATTTTCAATACTAACTTGTTCCTCCAAGTTTAAATGATTTAAATTTAATAAATTGAATAAGCGTTTCACTCTATCTGAGTCTCTACAGGGACTTTTAAACAAACAAATATCATAATCACTAGCTTTGTGTATAATAGGCTTTATATTCTGCAAACAAAAATCGGTTTCATTAGTATTCAACACTCTTATAGGTATCTTCCCGTCCTTAGGCGTAACTAGCATGCTCGCAATAAAAATTCCGTCATTTAATTCGGATGCGCAGACTACGCATTCTTCAGCCATACTAGTACTAATATAATGTATAGATTCAGACCTAGCAGGTACTCGTATAGTCAGACAGTCGGGTCTCTCAACCTCCAAAGTATTTAACAATGGTAATACGTGTTTTATTCCATTATAGTTCAATGTTAAAATGCAATTTTCTAAGTCAATATGAGCTCCGTACAAAGAAAGAAAATCTAGACCTAATATTCCATGAGCCATACAAGGTAATGAATCGAATACATAGAACTCGTGCGGTAATTGTACACCGCTTGGAGCAGATAGTTTTAAATAAACAGAGCCTTTCGCTTGGATTTGACCCCCCACGCCGTTGATTACAATACGGCTGTCGCTAATGGGTGTATTATGACATGTTTTGTTACTAACTGCTGATATTGAAGCTCCGGTATCTAATAACCAGAGACATCTTCTATTATTCAAATATAGCTCTACGTATTTAATATTGTTCTGTAAAGTTAGTAAAATACTTTTAGTCTCGAAAAAACTGGTTTTGATTTTCAGAGGGAGTAGTTTTGTTCTGAGAATCCGAGTCAGTCAGAATATGCATGACATTTCCAGCTTGATTTCTATAAAAACGATTGGGAAACTTACTTCTGCGGCCTCGTGTCATCCCCCGAGCGCCGTTCTGGTTTGCTCTCGTAGATGTGGAATAATAGTGCGCTGCGGCCTGATGCTCCGATGTTCGTCTGCCTGGCGTATAATATGATGGCCTTGAACCTGTATACCTACCTGTATTCCATCTACCTCTGTAATTATTAAAATTCCTAGACCGATAGTATGTATGATGGTGCTTCATAGTTAGTAAATCACCTGTTGAAGATGAAGGGCTCGAGATTTCTTCATCAAGAGCACCTTGAATCGTATCTTTTAACGAGTCGTAGTTCCTGGCTGTAATAACTGTGCTGAGTGTTCGATTTCGCAGCCCGTCGGCAAACTTTTTAATGACAAATTTTTCATTTAAAGGCTTAAGTACCGCATAAGTATTTGAATCACCTTTTGCCTGCGATATCGTAAGGTCAACGAAAAGTTCAGACATTTCTTTCGCGTAATCTTGAATAGATTTATTATTTTGCCTTAACTGTTGTATCTTATTCTGTATAGCTATAGGCGATTTTTGTGGCAGTAACACACGCCGCATATCGCTAACCAAGTCATTGATGGCTGTGTAATTTGACTGTAATTGCAATTTAGCATTTTGTGACAGTCTACTTTTAAGTATAAATTGAATGAGATTGTTTTTGCAATCGGCATTAGCAAGCAAAGAATCATAGTAAATAATATTGTCTATTAATTGTTTTATTGATTTTTCTGAGTCATCGATGACTGGTAATAATTGTAATGCCACCTTAAGTTCAAATTTTGCCATTTTGCTAATATTTTCATGAGAATGGGTACTACACAATTTTAAAATGTCGTCATATACATCGAAAAAATCATTTCTTAACTTATCAAATCGTAGGCATTCATCGCCTTTAAAAGATACAGATAGCGAAGCTAATTTTTCTATAATCGAATTAAAATTACTTACTATATTGTCCGCTTCATTTAATTTCTTAGATATAATTTCACCTTTTCTTCGAGTGGGACCAATTTTAACTAAATATACTTTTATTTTGGAAAGTTCGTTGAATAGTTTCAATAAGTCGTCATACATTACTGTCCATTTTGCACTTTGCACTTTCACTAGTTCTTAGTTCTTACATCTATCACAATCACTCACAATTCACGATGCTTGGGAGCGTGGCAGGTTTCACAGGAACTTACTGGTGCTGCAGGTCCTCCACTTCGAGGTCCTCGAGAGGTCCGAATCGACCTTCTGAGTACATGTTGACCGAGCTGGGCTCTAATCCAGCCTTCGTGGCAATTTTTATAAAATTTGTATACCAAATAGAGTACTCCAAGTAGCAAAATTGTGCAGATTATAAACAATATTATATTTATTGAACTTATGTGCCAATGTAACTGCTCGATGTTGGCGTTGTTTTTTCCGTTTTGATTAATAAATATATCTTCCTTCTCGACTTTAGAGTTGCACATTTTTTTTTTTTTTTTTTTTACTTATTATTTTAGCCTATGTTAATCTTCATGGCCATAGTCCAGTGAGTCCGAATGGCAGGGTCGCCATCTAAGGTTGGTTGGGACCAGGCGACGGAAAATGAGTATACAACCCAAGAGTTGGTAATGGACTGATTTATTGGTATAGACTTATTACTAGATACATGCATGTATGTGTAAGCAATAATAATTATAAAGGTATGCACACACTACAGTATAATAAGTATGGGACGAAGTTTACAAAATTGGGTAATTATTTGACTACTAGTCAAATGTTTTTTTTAGTGATTATTAATCAATCAATATTTATTTATTCAAATTAAGTACACTGTACACTTATTTTGACGTCCAATTACTTATAATACATGATAGTGATAATTAGTTACGGTATCTTAAAACCATAGACATAGAATTTTTTCGCTACGATGCTTAAAACTATATTTTATTACGGTGACATTTTAACATTTAGCTGCAATTTGTTTATTTTGTACTTTTTTAATAATTTATCTAATGTTATGTAATTTAATCTTAATTAATTCAATGATCTAGTGAAATAATTTCATTTAATTACTTTAAAAACAAATACACATTTGCACACCATTGCATGGTAGAATATGTTAGGAAAATTAAAACTACTTTAAGACCTAATCTGTACCCATATTCTTGAAAATAAATATTATTTATTTAAAGCTACGAGTGTTCCAAACGCGCCCTGGCCTGAGAAGAGCCCACAACACCCATTTCACATTAAGTAGAAGATTTTCCAAAAGTCGTAATATGATCCACGTCCTTTGTTAGTTTTATATTAAATAATAACCACTATAAGCTATATATTAAACTAAAAAAGCGCGTTGAATTTTGATTCTTTTTGATCACAATTCAGTATTTCATACAAAATCCCACACTAAGCATGCGTTTTTACGTTCTCCATTCTCAATTCGGCGCGTATCTTTTTTTAGCTCCTTGATTTGCTGTACACCTATCTGCGATACATGTACATCTGTAAAGATACACACACATACATACACATTCATTAAACTTAATGTAGCTGAACGGATGTGAATACATTTCCATAGAAAATGCCAGTTCTGTATGGAGAAAAGCTGAATCGAGCTAAATAAGTGTAATTAGTACTTAATTACTCACGTAAAAAGAAAAAGGTCATGTTACAAGTAAGTTCTACATTATTTTTATGTTCAATTACTTAATTTCGTGCTCTCTGTTAAAAAATCTTTTAACTACAGCACTAACAAACTAACATTCGCGTACATAGAATACAAAATGCACTCTAATTTGAGCGCGGTTTTGAGAACTGCTAAAGCAAACGCCAAAGGAATTTTCCAGAAATTTTCACAGAAAAAATAATGACCGTGAAATTTAAAGCCGAATGTAGGTCACTCGTTCTGAAGTCTGAATTGCGCTTACCATCTGCTGACTTCCAAAGTGTATCTTTTTTCTACGGCTATTTACTAAGGGTACTTACAAACGAGCGATTTGTGAATGGGGTTTCATTTACTTCTTTGGAGATGGGTGAGCTGCCTTCACCCCGGTTGTGACCTGATTTTTTACATTATATTGGCTGATGCCCGCAACTTCGTCCGCGTGGAATAAGTTTTTTCAATTCCCGCGAATACTCCTTAATTTCCGGGATAAAAAGTAGCACAAATCACTCTCCAGGTCCTTAACTATACTTAATATGTAAAAAATCAGGTCGATCAAAGACGAAGGACAAACTAACAAAAACACAATTTCGCATCTATAATATTAGTAAGATATTTATACTAAATAGCAAGCAAACGAGCAAGTTAAACACGCTTCTATATTCCATTAATAGTTGCTAAATATCGCATCTTAGATCCCAGGCACATGGCGTATTTAGTACGCGCAGATGACGCCATACAAACGCGATACTGATGCAACCCATGCCCATTAACTATGCCCATGCAAAAAAATCACGTCGTTCCGTTGTTGTATTGCGACGTGATTGATGGACAAACCAACAAACTAAAACACAAACACACTTTCGCGTTTATATAATAGACCTGGACAGCAAAAATAAGCTTTTAATAGGGAACTTATTTTTGAGACATTTTATACGTTTAATTTATATCAAAGTTTCATATAAAAATAAGTAAGCGACATAATATTATGCTTATGTGTGGAAGCCCTTAATATAAATATCTGGATTTGCCACAACATGTATTTTCCGAAGTCTGAAGCCAACTCAGTCTAGTTACATTCAAAGTAACTAGTGAGTAAATAGTACTGAATTTTTTACTCTCTACTCATCTTTCACCCGCGTTGCCGCACGGATATTTATGACTCCAGGGAACTTTTTGATGTTTTTCCGAATAAGCTTTTTCTTTTGCGAATGTTTTTAATCCTCCATCTTTTTTCTTGTTACAGGTAAATTACTGCGTTGAACGAGCGCTGAAAACCTTTTTGGGATGTATAAAGGTGAATAGTAGAGTACTTTGCTTTGTATGTAATTTTAATGTATTATTTTAACACGTGTGTGTTTTGTTTATGGTAATTAAATTATGTCGACCTATGTAATTTTATTTATTGTATTACGGTTTATCGACGGCGAGTACACAAAGCTTAGGTAAATTAAAAATAGTAGGTACCTGTACACAACTATTGCAAAATAAGATTTATAAAAAGGAACAAACGATCACAAATAACTACCTACATAATAACAAGAATATAACTTTAAACTAACAATGACAGAAATGAAAGGAATACAAGCTGATGCCCGCGACTTCATCCGCGTGGACTGAGATTTTTCATTCCCGCAGGACCTCTTTAATTTTCCAATATTAAAAGGAGCCTATGTGTTATTCCAGACTATAATCCATCTCTATGCTAAATTCATGCAGATCCGTTCAGCCGTTTCGGCGTGATTGAGTAACAAACATCCATACATCTATTCATCCAAACTTTCGCATTTATAATATTATAGTATAGATAGTTAATATTTTGTACTTATTATTTTTTAGGCTTTTAGTCACCTAATATTATGGTCGTTCCCACTATTATTCTAATGATTAATTTATCGATAATAAGATAATTAAAAAGGGAATGTTACTGGGAAAATCCATCCATTGTCCACTTGATTTCTCCCGAGTCCACCCTTAAAGGTCGATGCTCTGCCACCCTTTGTGTTAGCTGATTTCACCCGCTTTATTTCGTTTTTAACACCTGATTACTTCTGATGTGATGGCACAGATTATAAATCGGGATTTTATGCCTGATATATTTATTTCATGGGAACCACCGCATTATTATCCCAAGAAAACTCCTACCATTATGTGATTAATGGAATGGGGTCACGACCTTCAGTAATGAGGAATACGACGCAGAGAGAGATATTGATTTCAGTGCCTTTTTGACGATCTCCCTGGCGCACTGATGAGCGCTGTTAAGGTAGGAGGTCCCGGGTGCAATCCCCGGCAGGGTTAATTTGGAAATTCATAATTTCAGAATTTCCTTCGGTCTGGTCTGATGAGGCTAAAATCGTAGCTAGTTACCGCACTTCTAAAAAGTCTTACTGCCTAGCGATATGATGGGTATATAACTAGGGTTTAATATGCCGCGTACAACCTAGGGTTTGGGTTCAATATAACCCCCATACCCCGAAATAGTTAGCCCGCTACCATTTTAGACAGCATATAACTAATTACCACAAGATGAGATCGTAGTCATGGGGTATTTCATCACCGAATGAATTATCTTATCATTGCGATTTGTTAAAGATAGATCAAGTCAAATGTGAAAACAGGCGAAGTGCGTGTAGGGCCATGCGCAGTGTAGTGTTCTGTAGTTACTCGTCACAATATGCTGACACTATATAAAGTTCCAGTTACTCGAAGTTAAGGTGACTCCAGTCGGTACCTTGTTCATACAAACGTATACTCGTAATTACTACATTATTTGATATTGTACGCTCAAAATTAAGTATTATTTCGATTTGTCTCGTCATTATTTAGGTTTATTGATATATAAAATATTGAAAAAAATATTGATTTTAAAGTTACGAGCCTCGAAAGATTCCTATTTTCACACTTAATGACAACAATAAGATTAGATAGAAGATTTAGTAGTTTTTACAAACAAATGGTTTTCCCAAACGACCGTTCAACCCTTTTCGCGCGCTTGATTTAGGTGAAAATTATCGCGCCTCTCACCCAAAACGGAGCGGGAGCGGGACGGTAGCACGGAAGTATGCGCGCATGCACTCGCTACACTAAGTCTATCTCTTCCTCACACAATGTTATGTGAAATAGCAATGTTTATTACTCGTTAAATTGTTCACAATGTAGTAGGCTTCAGCCTACTTAGCTGTGATAGTTTAGTTTTCCCTTTAACATAATTCATTATCATACTAATATTTAAAATGCGAAAGTGAGTTTGTTTGTTATTTTGTCTTTTAATCATGCCGCAACGGAGTAATTGGCATGGGTATAGTTAAGGACCTGAAGAGTGAAATAGGCTAATTTTTATCCCGGAAACGTAAACCACGCGGACGAAGTCGCGGGATTTATGTTATGAATATTACTATCCAAAAACAACCGTTTAGCTAGCAGAGACATGTCGACTACGGAACCCTAGAAAGCCACAAAACTACCTCTTGAAATCCGCTGTTGGAATTTTAAAATACGCCCGACTATGACCTTTGCAATATTTAGAACTTCATTATGACTAGGTTCTGAATGGCGTGCCATTTGCTTTGTGGCATTTTAATCAAAGAGGGCACCATGGAATTACTTGGCTGACACCGTGGTTTTGATGGAAATGTCCCAAGGGTGGTATTATACATTGCCGGGACTATGTGGCTTTACTATTTGATTGGTTCCTTCCTCGTGCCTTCTTGACATAGATTTAGTTAGGTACATGTTAGTTGAGTTGTTGTATGACTGTACTACTGACGCTCGCGACTTCGTCCGCGTGGATTGAAGTTTTTTTAATCCCGGGGAACTCTTTTATTTTCCGGGATAAAAAGTAGCCTATGTATTGTTCCTGACTATAATCTATCTCTGTGCCAAATTTCATTCAGATCCGTTCAGCCGTTCGGGCGTGATTGAATAACAAACATCCATCCATCCATCCATCCAAACTTTCGCATTTATAATATTAAATAATAATTATAATCAATATATAAAATAAAATACCAATGTCAATATTAAATTAATTAATAAGTAAAGATTAACTACATTTTTTTATCCACTACAAGCCGGTAGTAAATATAACTTCAAGAGTTAAATTGGAATCCTTAGCTACAAGTTAGCCCTTGACTGCGACCTCACCTGATGGTACCTAAGTGATGATGCAATCTGAGATGGTCGTGGGCTAACCTGAGGGGTATGGCAGTTAGGTATATTAAGCCCATATCCCTAATCAGTTACTATACGGCATCATACCGGAACGCCTAATCGCTTGACGGTACGTTTTTGCCGGTAAGGTGATAATTAGCCACGGCCGAAGTCTCCTACCAGTCTAGAAAATCCATACTAATATTATAAATGCGAAAGTGTGTCTGTCTGCTACGCTTTCACGGCCCACCTGTTCAACCGATTTTGATGAAATTTGGCACAAAGATAGACTGTATCCCGGGGAAGGACATAGGCTACTTTTAATCTGGGAAATTAAGGAGTTCCTGCGGGAATCAAAAACTTAGTCCACGCGGACGAAGTCGCAGGCATCATCTAGTTCAGAAATAAAGCAAAAAATAAAAAATTAAAGCACAGATAAGGATAAAAATAAACAAGTATTATAAGAATGGCACTTTGGCAAGAGCAGTTTTGCATCATAATTTTTTTTTTACAACAGAGTTATTTTATTTCGGTATAAACATAAATTCCGCACACCAAAACAATTGTAAAGCAAGTCGCTCATCACTGCGCCAAGAAGGTCTTCATTTGTCGTACTGTGTCATACTTGTTACTTGTCAGCAATATTTACTACAATTTTTATTGCCCGTTTGCAACGATAACACGTCGTACCCCAAGGAGTGGAGTTTTTGACGACCGCCGTGGCGCAGTGTGTAGCGCTGTTGCCTTAACGTGCGGAGGTCCCGGGTTCGATCCCCGGCAGGGTCAATTTGGGAATTTATAATTTCTGAATTTTCCCTGGTCTGGCCTGGTGGGAGGCTTCGGCCGTGGCTAGTTACCACCCTACCGGCAAAGACGTGCCGCAAAGCGATTTAGCGTTCCGGTACGATGCCGTGTAGAAACCGAAGGGGTGTGGGTTTAATACAACTGCCATACCCCTAACAGGGTTAGCCCGCTACCATCTTAGACTGCATCATCACTTACCATCAGGTGAGATCGCAGTCAAGGGCTAGCTTGTAGTGGATTAAAAAAAAAAAAAAAAAAAAGTGGGAAAGCGTCGTTTGTATAAATATTGGTGGCGCTCGGAGACTAACAGTGGAATTCATAATCGTTGGGTAACCAGTCTCCGCAAAAATGTCGTTCACGATTCGCGAAGCGATTGAATGTCGAATCTACCTTTGTTGCAATTCATAAACGTTCACTAGACAATCGCCTAGCTGAATGGAGAAGAAATGGAGATGTACAGAATATTGTCTATTGATTTACATGTTATCTGTAGAAATTCTCTATGGATGTCACTTTGAAGCACTGAGTCACTCAAGTGAATGTCAATGTTTGTTTACAAACAAACATTGACGGGGTTTTGAATTCCCAATAGTTTCCAATTTTAGTGAAGAAGAGAAAGTAACAACAGACACTAATTCGAAATTTACGTGGTAAAACGCTGACGAATGATACCACCTTGAAAGCGGTGATGCCTAACATCATGATTTGTATATCCCGCATAAAGTCCGAGACGGCCAAGGCTAACAGTACATCCTGGACCACCTCTGCAAAAATATGTAATATCGCGAAGATATGTTTGTTCGCAGATCTAACAAAAGTGCAGCTTACTAAACTGAAGTCCAGTAGAACTATGTACTTACTTCAGCTCTTACGTTCTAACTGTTCCGGCATGGTGCAAAGATGTGTTCATCAGTGCAGGCTTTTGGCCTGAGGGCATAGTATACCGTCGTTACAGGAAAACGAGAAGGAATTTTCTTCTGTTTTTTATGACTATATACTTATTTTTAGAATTGTATTTATAGTATCTTAAGAATTCTATTGTATTGTGTTATTTTATGCGTTATAATTATGTTTAAATATTGTTGCCTGATTCAAATAAATAATTGAATGAAAACCACAAAATAGTGTATTATAATCCCTTTAATATTATTTTAACATTTAAATAGATATAACAGGCTGAAAAGGAGATTATTCATAATATTGACTGCTATAATGATTATTGTATTACTAGTCACTTCCTTTTCGCCTTAGGTAATGCACATAAGAGTAATATCATATGAGGCCCTCCAACCAAATGAATTAATCCACGACCTTTATTCTAATTTCTTCAAACCAGAGATACAAGATCTTTGCTCAAACTGAGGATAGTAGAACAGCGTATGTTCTGGAATCGTCAATAGGTGTCTGTGTAGTACATATATTAACTGTAGTTCCTTTATTTTGCGCTCGTATATGTTTTATTCATCAACATGAATCAAATAGGCTTGTTTCTTTTTTATCCAGTTCTGTAGTATACCATCAATTAGCCTGTGCGTCTACTAGCCTTGCGTCTTTATGTAGGCTAGCCGATTGTGGTGTCTTTCAAGAATCCACCCTCGTGCGGCACTTCTTTCTTCTGGCAATAGTTCATTGCCAGGCCCACTACTAAATATTGAGCACGTGCCTCTTCTCAGAACGGAAAGGGTAACTTCCAGAAATACCAGTATGTTTCAGGACAGCATAAATCGTCGTAGTTTTATATGCACAGCCTGTAATTAGCGATTTCATCATTCGCTTTATACTACACTTTGGATTATTGGTGGATTTATTGGTTTTACCACAAGTACAAACTTAGAAATACATGTTGTGTATGACTAAAATCACATTTTTCTTCCAATTTGTATCAAAAATCAAGATTTATTACGCACAAATAGCCCACAAAATACAAAAATAATGCTATGTCAAGCTCATGTCATAGCAAAAGCCTTGTTTGATAGTGTCTGGCGCGCGGAAATCGGCGAACCAGTATTCGACCGCTATTGGCGACCAATTTGAGAGTATCTCACGACTATGAAATGCAAAAAGCTTGAATTCGACACATAGCGCCTGAAACGTCTCGGTGGCGAGCGTTTCAAGCGTTTATGAATTCCACTGTTAGTGCCGTCTTTGTCCCAACAATAAAAGAATAACCTCATTTCCGGGAACAATGGAACAACACTATTGCTTTAGGTACCTACTTAGGGAAATTCTTGATAAACTACGGTGAAAGGAAATAAATACAGGAGAGAAACAATGCGTTCTAATTATAGTTTTATTTTGAAAAACACAAACAGTTACAAAAAATTTTGGTTTCTTGATTTGGTTACTTATCTACAACATTTCTCGATAAAAATAAACTTAAAGTCTGTCTATCTTTCAAATAAAAGTTAGCCTTAACTGCGATCTCACCAAATGGTAAGTGATTATGCAGTCTAAGATAACGCGGCTAACCTGTTAGGGGTATGGCAGTTATATTAACCCCTGATCGGGTTCTACACTGCATCGTACCGGAATGCTAAATCGCTTGGCGGTTTGTCTGTGCCGGGTGGTAACTAGTCACAGCCAAAGCCTCCCACCAGACCAGACCAGAGAAACATCGGAAATTACAAATTCCCAAAGTCAGTGGCGTGAAGTTCATAGAGGCATAAAAGCACTGCTTACCCAAGTGGAAATACGAGAATGTTCGTCTCTTATCAAGACAGTAAGTAAATAGGTAGTCTGACTTACCAATGCCTACCCTAGCTTAAAACCCTGTGCACGCCACTGCTCAAATTGACCCTGCCGAGAATCGAACCCGGGACCTCCCACGTTAAGACAACAGCGCTCAACACTGCGTCATGGGAGGTCGTCAAAGAATTCAAAAGATTATCGTCAATCTTCAAAACCGCACGATATTTTGTCACCGCATTAAATTTTCACTTCCCATCTGCATACCGGCCGATTGACGTAGGTATCTCGTATGGGTCGTTAAAGTTGGGTTGGGTTCGTAACTCGTCGGTTTATATCTTTTAAGCCTCGCAACTTTGAGAAAACCGCAGCGTGTATTCTATTATCATGGAATATTCTAAACAAACACTAGAATTTTGTAGAAGTGGCAAACATTTACTTTACCGCCTTATAATATAATAGTGAAGGTTTTATACGATTTCGTAGAAAACTAGGCATAATTACCTACTTTAAAATATATAAAATTACATTTTGATCTAAGACATTTTTAAGATTTACAACAAATTCACCTAATGGTAATATTATTTTTCAGCAGACATATTATATAATAATACCCTAACTATAGTACCCTAACTCGAGTCGCTTTCCACATTATCTTAGCAAAAAAATTACACAATCCGAAATTTCATGGGTCGATTTTTCAGTACATTAACTAATAAAATGAAATTAAGTTACAAGGTTAATTTACTGCAAGCTCACCTCTTTTATATAAAAATATTAATATAAGTAATTATATTCATATTAAATATAATTATATTTCGGATTGTGTAAATTAAATTAAAAATTAATTTAAAATATTGTGAGGACTATCACAAATTATTTACATACTGCATTGTGTTGCCAGTGCAAAGTAAGGTAAAATTAGCCATACTTAAGGAAGAATTTAATAATTTACAATATCTAAGACGTAAAGAACGAGGCAGTAATTTACTCAAATTAGCGAATTATCACCCTACCGAAAACAAATAATATATACGGCAAAAGAAATTATAAATATTATATGCTTCCTAAAATTCTCGAAGATCTCCCATCGTTTCTGCAATATAATAGCAAAGAAAAAAAACATATTTATATAAGAAAGTGAAGTGAAGTGAGTGAAGATATTTATTAGGTAAATAATGATAATACTTACTAACTAATTCAATAACCTATTATAGAACATAATATATATTATTTGTCTGTGTAACTGGTAAGTACATCCAAATATTCTTATTATTATGTACTAGTTTATTAAGGCGAATTCGCCATCCTCACCATAAAAGTCAAGTTTTTTAGAGGATGGCTCCGATATTAAGATTTGTAAATTGTAAAGTTTGTTTTGATCAATAAAAAAAAATTGATTAATTAAGTAACATATTTTAAATGCTTTTAAAAGTTATTATAGAAAGAAAGTAAAGACTAAAACATTATACTTATCATTCAACATGTCGTAAGTTTGTTACACTTTAAAATTTCTTTAAACTCACTCTCATTTATTGTAATTTATGTTTGAGAAAATCTGTAATTGGCCATACTGATCCTGTTAGTGTTTAAGTATTATTGTTTGTCAGAATCGCTGTTGATTTTCCTATGATAATAAAATAAAATAAAATAAAATAAAACATTTTATTACACACAAACAAATTACAGAACATGGGTAACACGAATCGTGACAAAATTTGCAACTTATTACGATGTAAAGGCGGCTTCATCACTACAAGTGATCTCTTCCAGGCAACTTAAATGAAAGAAGACAAGTTGTATGATGACTGGTTGGTGCACACGTGTAAATTTATAAAAGAAAAATTATGTAATAAGTAGGTACTAACTATTACAATATAAAAAACAAGAACGGTTCTTTTGTGTACGATTAAGTTGGTTTTAGTATTTCTATTTAAGGACACCTCTGTCTATTTTCGTGTCTATGGCCCATCACAACCCATTAACAACTTCCAAGAACACAAAACACGAGCGTAAAGTTACATCATATCATAATAGGTGCGATCGTGCCCTCAAATATCGTTTCAGAGGCACTTATCCTTAACTTTCCAATAAACTTAATATTTTTATGTGACGGCTCGGTTGTAAAAAGCTATGCCCTGACGTTTGTTGGGCAATTTCGCGGAAATTCGCGTTTAGGCTATGATTGTTATGAGGCTGGTAAACCCATGTCGCTCTCTCTCTGCGAAGGAAGAAGACACTCTACTCTTATAACGTTTTGGACCAGTGGGTCCATTAAAATTGGAAACAGCTTTTAAAGAATATAATGTAAAATACCAGTGCGTTTTTGGAGATCCTAGGATCTCAACGATAGGATTTTATGGCTAATAATTTGATTGCCATTTAAAGTGGTGTAGAGCTGAGTCTTTTACAATTTAATCTCAGTTTTGAAGAGCTTGGTAGATATTGTGGTAAAAAAAATTAAAGGCCTTCGCTTCGCCCCAGGGGCGGACTGAAAATATTTATAGTTATGCCAAAGTAAATTATCTTCTCCACTCAACATTGGGCATAACGCCCATGACGACACATAAAAACTTTTTTTAAACCTTTAGATAGAATAATAAAGCTTTTTGGACAATAGCGCTATATCTAACCCTACACGTATTGCTCATCGCACGTCTGGTGAACATTTTTGTGTGATGATGAGAGCACTGGATGGTTTAGTATATTATTTGGACGTTAAATAAATTTAATGTTAATGCTAGCTCTAACTTTATGTTATTGTTTAGTTACCTGGAAATTGAGTCGGTTACGAATTTGACCTTCTCTTCAAATTCAATTCAGAACCTGCATTAATTTATTGGGGAATTGCGTCTTTACGTTGCGTTTTAGCTAGTCAAGGACTGACTTGTAGTGTTTTTTTAACGTCACTTCAAGTTAGTCCTTGACTGCAATCTCACCTGATGGCAAGTGATGAGTTAACTAATGACCATATTATATATCCCTACTAGGTTAGCGACTAGCGTGCTACCATAAGAGACTTCATCATAACTTGCCGTCCGGTGAGATCGCAGTT